>CM048751.1:108056612-109374112 GCA_026315105.1 Locusta migratoria
AATACGTAAAAAAAGGTGACTGGTTGCTGTTATTTTCTGATTTGCATGACACAAACGTCGGCCGAAGAACGCGAGAGAGAAGCCAACATGCAATCAGTAAACAAACTGCCACCAAAGCCTTAATCAGTTGGTCATTGTTTATCGTCGTCCGGGGCTAGGGCAAAGACTGAGTATATGTTTACTTGTATTTTACGTTGCAGGATGATCGATTACAGACTGGAGTCCCTTAATTCATATACTTTTACTTTGCTATAACATTCCTGAATGTTTGCAGTATCATGACGGAATCTCTCTGTAAATGATGTTCCACATCCGCACGGCTTCTTGAAAATACCATTCGGTGGAATTATGACTGAGCAATCCTACGAATGCCGAGATTTTTGTCGGACTACGAACGATCATTGTTCTTTTATGCATTCTCGTCACTTTGTTTGTATTATCGTGGCAAAATTTCCATTATATGTCAAGTATTCTGTCGTCTTAAACGACCCACCATCTTCCTTGTACGCTACAGATACAATACGCGATCGAAAGGATACGGACAATCCAAAAAAACGTACGTTTTTCGTATTAGGTGCATTGTGTTGCCACCTACTGCCAGGTATCCATATCACCGATCTCAGTAGTCATGGGACATCGTGAGATAGCAGAGTGGAGCGCACTGCAGAACGTACGGACTACGATAGTCCTCAAGTGATTAGGCGTCACTTGTGGTAGAGATTTACACACTCCTAAACATCCCTAGTTACACTGGAGCTGATGTGATAGAGAAGTGGGAACCTGAAGTGACTCGTACAGCACGAAGGTGTACAGGCCGACCTCCTGTGTTGACTGACAAAGACCGCCGCTAGTTGAAGAGGGTTGTACAGTGTAATATGCCGGCATCTATCGAGACCATCACACAGGATTTCCAGACTGCATCAGGATCGACTCCAAGTACAGTTAGTGGTATGTGAGAAAACACCCAGGTCAGTGACAAACGAAGCCTCGATTGGTGTATGAATAGTAAACATTGGACAATTGAACAGTAAGGTTACGTTGTGTGTAGTGACGAATCACGCTACACAATCTTGTGATCTGATGACGCTATATGGCGAATGCCGGGTGAATTTCATCTGCCAACTTGTGTAGTGCCAGCGGTAAAATTCTGAGGCCTAGGTGAGAGCTTTCATCAGTACCACAACCAGCTCTAGTTGACCGCTACATTACAATAGAAACTAGAAACGCCACGATGGAATGGCCGAGCGCTTTTAGGTGCCTTGCTGCGGAGCGTGCGGTTGCTCGCCGTCGGAAGTTCGAATCCTCCCTATGGCATGGGTTAATTTATGTAGCTTGTAAGTCTAGGCACTGATAAGCGTAGTAGTTTGGACCAAGAGATTTACAAACAACTGAACAATTTTATACTGAACAATTTTATATTAAAAACGACCCCTTTCCACAATCCTACTTACTGCCATAGAGATCGCATAGAATACACAGCAGTATTCACTGTAGAGTTAACTACGTGGACATATTATTACTGCTCTGGCGCTAACGCTGTATTCAAAAGTATTATCTGACAGAATATTCATTTAATTATTCAGGGTGGACACAAACAACAGAAATATTCGTTCATTACGGCAAAAGTTTTACGTAACGTATTTATATACAGCTTTTTGCTTGTGATGTATGGATTAGGTGGACTGATCCATTATGTTTCGAAATACACGGGGAAAATTGTCGTTTGTTTGGCCTGAATCGGGATTTTGTCGGACAATCCGAGAGATTAAAGGGAACAAGTGAAATGTGTCTTTAGACACCAGATGAATTTATGCGGCGGATTAAACGTAAAGTTGCGCTCGAAACAACACACCACGCATGACGGCGTTTCCGGCGAACACACACAAAGCAAAACTCTCAACAAAGCGACGCCATTGCACTCCTACTGCCAGGGATATTTGCAGCTATATTACTCTGCCCACGAGTGACACCATGTCTCAGAAATAGTCACCTCAAGTTAAACCCTATGCTACTTTAAGGGGCGAACACAGTCTGCAAGTCACATAAATTGTTTTCATCTACCGTCGCAATAGCAGAAATAGCCTATGGTGGCTAATTTGTACATGTCTATCCAGAACCTTCGCAGACAACCTTCAAGTTTCTCTGGGTTTCTCCTTTTTACCACGTAACACCATTGTTAACACATAACTAGTATGGTCCACAATTTGTTCCATAACCTCTAAGGTGGACCCCAATATTTGTTAATTCAAACTGTTCCCTGTTAACGTTCAATTAAAATCAAAATAATTTTTTTTACAGCCACACATAACTAAAGGTATCTAAATCGGACTGAACACAATAAAAGTACATATTTATTTTATAATAAATTATATTTCAGAAAACGCAAAACAGTGTAAATGAAAATTATAAAATATTAAACATTAAAATTGTGACAAATGTACGTCAAAAATCATAAAATATAGTGATTGATTTCTGTTATTTACTATATAAGGAATATTTAATAATTGAACAAAAGATAATTTAAATAGTATTATACAAATTAAAAACACAATTACAGTCTTCGAAGACTCTTTTGACACATGCCCCGCATATTGGTGTACTGTAGAGCACAGTAAACTTTTTTTTTTTATCCCTGCTCCTTGGACCCTTATTCTTTTACCAGGTACAGCGGATGTCTTTGGGATTTATAAATGTACCAACGAGGACCTATAACTCCAGGTAAATGGACAGTTGTACTGTGTGGGAACAGGTTTTAAGATTTACGGCAGGTGGAGTGGAACACCTCTTGAACGTAATTTTTTCAAAATAATTCTGACCTGTCATGCCCTGAAGGCAAAGTTTTCCTACACATCGCATCCTTGTTCTAAATTTTCCAAAGAAACATTTTATTCGGCTTCACATCTGTGATTGTCATCGGTCCCATAATCTAACTCTGAATTCCAATCATGGTCGATTTCCAAATGTGGAAAATTCCTCATCACATCGACGATCGCTCATAACGCCTTCCAGCCTTTCCAGAAGATAGGGATCTGTAATATTCATCTACTTTCACTGTTAATATACCGTTTTTTAACGAAATAATATCAATTATCTTTACTAAAATGTTTCACTAATAGCAGGTCTCTACTTATAATTGAATAAAACTCATAACTTACGTAGAACAGAAACGTCTGTCAATAGCTCAGAAGGTAATGCCTAAAATGAACTGTGAATAACAGCGTCTAATAGCGACAGCAACATAAAATTAAACAAATTTAGCTGGGACTCGTAGGACCCCACCATACTGGTTACGCGTTAACTATCGAAAGTCTCCCGCATCCGTGTCATCCCGCGCAAAGGCGTGACGTCACATTGAAAGACCACCGTTTGTCGTCTCCCATATATATTTTCCATACTTCTGTAAAGTTATAATTTATTTAATGTCGCTAGATTATCATTTTGTTAAAACTTGAACCCCACTCTTTTCAAGGCTGGAGGAATAGCATTTTTATTTCATGTCTTAATATGTTAGTTAATATTGCTAGGTTTTTCTTATTTTGTTGTGTTAATAAATTATTATCATATTAATTAATGTGGCCTAAGTGCGGCTTCTACGCTACGCCACTGTCCTTGTGAGAATGTGCAGTTTTTGTACTTTTAAGTGTGTGCGAGAAGCTATGGCTGTTTGAATGTGGGGAGTGATAGCTCGATTTGCATCGTTCTCTCTGGCTCAGTGTCGATAGCTGCTTATGCTACCATTGAGATTTCCGTACCCTTTGGTTGTGGGCTAGTTAACGAACCTTTCCCTCTAGCGCGAGTATCGCTGTCCGTCCCCACCACCGCTGTTTTCGTGGATTTTCCAGTTTCCGGTGCCTTCCCGTGTCCGGTAGCAATTTTCCGCCTCATGACCGCTGGATCTTTATTCACGGCTAGTCGTCTGGTGAGGTAAGGTTGGTTCTGCTCTTGTTTCTGGAGATGGTAGCGTTTCATTGACTAGCACGTTTAACTTAGATTCGTAAACTTAAAATCATTTTTTGGAATATTTTCTCCGATCGTGTGCGGAAATGTGTTCTCGTTTTTCAGTTCAGTGATTTCCAATAGATAAACGCGGTGTGTGTGATCCTAGTTGCAGTTTGATAACGGCCTGATATGTTAAAACCTTTTGTGATCATGTGGCGGTGTATGAACTCCGTGTAAATACATTCTAGCTTTATGAGGCCTGATTTCTAATATGTTCATTTTATACATTGCATGTAAAAATCTTCTCATCGTTTCCTTGTGTGTGTGATATGTGTTCCATGTGGTTGGTTCTTAGAACAAAGCCTTTAGCTTACACGCTGGTTTGTTCCATGCCCATCAGGCAGGTAACTATGTGGGTATCCTTCTGATTTCCAGTAATATTTCGCGATCTTCTCTCCCCGCCTATTTTAATGTTGCTGTTTCTTCTCCGACTTGTAGTTCAAACTCCCTGGGCTTACGAACTACTATAACTTATGTCCGAGGTACGAGTCGAACCTTTGACGGCGAGCAACGCGCGCTCCGTAGCAAGGAGCCTTAGAGCACTCGGACACTCCACCGCTGTAGTAATTCTCCGTTGTCCGTACACTCCATCAGCTGTCGCTATCTTCCCACCTTCTTCTGCACCGAAATCAAGATGTCTTTTCACCTCAATACGAGCCACGAGCCACAATTACGGCGAAGCATCATATAAACGTAGGCGGGTATAGTAGTGAAACATTTGCCAACCAGAACTTCTTGAAAAGGAGTTAAATCTTCTCACTCAAAACAAGTACAGACATAAATACTATGAAATATGAAAAAACATGCCAAGATTTATTACTTACGATTTCCCTCATTGCAGTAACGTCAAAAAGACTACAGTTGTGAAAGAGCTACATAAAATCACACATAGAAACTTCACGACGCATTTATGTAAACAAATGCACTAAAAGCGAGAAAAATTCTCGAAATGAGTTGTGCTAAGTTGTTCCGTATACAAAAACATCCTATTATGGTGAACGAAATGAATTTACAGTGATCTTCACTGATTAATTTGTGGAGAGCATTACCCGATTATCACAAAGCAAAAAAACGTAAGAGATACTAGAAAAACATTCAGATACGCCACAATTCCGAACTGAACAAAATTTTTCAGGTTATATTTAAGCATAAAATTTACGATAAACGATTTAACCAACTTGCGGTTTCCAGTAAACTGCAATATCATACCATAGATTCCAAAATATATCCCGATTGTGATATTTCTCATCTTCTAGGTTCCAAATCTGTTCTTTCCTTCACTAAACGCGTAGGTTTCTCAGAGTCCATATCTACTGCGTGGAAACGTTGGTCTATTTGAACGAAGGAAACAAACTGCTTTCAATTTCACCGACTGTCGTCCGATATCTGTACATTCGGGCGATGGTATCGGCTACACAGTGTCTGTACCCATAGTGGAGAACTGATTTGAAACGATTGGCTATCTTCCGTCGAAGCCGGTTGTCCATAGAATCCACCGATATCGGAGGCACTGTGAACACAGCCTTACATAGCGCATAACAAAAATCGTGACTAAACAAAAAAAACAAAGATCAAACTGCTGAGGTCATCGGTCCGTAAACTTGCAAACTACACTACTGGCCATTAAAACTGCTCACAAGAAGAAACGCAGATGATAAACTGGTATTCATTGGACAAATATATTATACTGACGTGTAATTACATTTTCACGCAATTTGGGTGCATACATCCTGAGAAATCAGTACCCAGAACAACCACCTCTGGCCGTAATAACGGCCTAGATACGCCTGGGCATTGAGTCAAACAGAGCATAGATGGCGTGTACAGGTACAGGTGCCCATGCAGCTTTAACACGATACCACAGTTCATCAAGTGACTGGCGTATTGTGACATGTAAGTTGCTGGGCCACCATTGACCAGACGTTTTCAATTGGTGAGAGATCTGGAGAATGTGCTGGACAGGGCAGCAGTCGAACATTGTCTGTATCCAGAAAGGCCCGTACAGGACCTGATACATGCGTTCCTGCTGAAATGTGGGGTTTCGCAGAGATCGAATGAAGGGTAGAGGCACGGGTCGTAACACATCCGAAATGTAACGGCCACTGATTTAAGTGCCGTCGATGCGAAGAAGAGGAAACTGAGAAATGCAGTCAAAGGCACCCCATTCCATCACGCCGGATGATACGCCAGTATGGAGATGACGTATACACGCTTCCAAAGTGCGTTCACCGAGATGTCGCCAAACACGGATGCGACAAGCATGGTGCTGTAAACAGAACCTGGATTCATCCGGAAACATTACGTTTTGCCATTCGTGCACCCAGGTTCGTCATTGCGTACACCATCGCAGGCGCTCCTGTTAGTGATTCAGCGTCAAGGGTAACCGCAGCCATGGTCTCCGAGCTGATAGACCATGCTGCTGCAAACGTCGTCGTGCAGATGGTTCTTGTCTTGCAAACGTCCCCATCTGTTGACTCAGTGATCGAGACATGGCTGCACGATCCGGATAGTATGCCTGTCATCTCGACTGCTAGTGATACGAGGCCGTTGGGATCCAGCACGGCGTTCCGTATTGCCCTCCTGAGCCCACCAATACCATATTCTGCTAACAGTCATTGTATCGCGATCAACGCGAGCAGCAATGTCGCGATACGATAAACCGCAATCGCGATAGGCTACAATCCGACCTTTATCAAAGTCGGAAACGTGATGGTACGCATTTCTCCTCCTTAAACGAGGCATCACAACAACGTTTCACAAGGCAACGCCGGTCAACTGCTGTTTGTGTATGAGAAATTGGTTGGAAACTTTCCTCATGTCAGCACGTTGTAAGTGTCGCCACCGGCGCCAACCTTGTGTGAATGCACTGAAAAGCTAATCATCTACATATCACAGTATCCTCTTACTGTCGGTTAAAATTCGCGTTTGTAGCATGTCATCTTCGTGGTGTAGCAATTTTAATGGCCAGGAGTGTACTTAATTTAACATAAACTAACTTATGCTAAACACAAGACACAAATCGGTACCCGAGGAGTGACTCGATCCTCTGACGAGTGTGGACGCACGATACGTGTCTCGGAAAAACGGAATCGCTGCAATATACATGGAAGATTCAGGATCACATACAAACCGCTGGAAAAAGCACAATTTTACAGGATTACTTGTAGTTTTGGTAACTTATGGGGTACCACAAGAAAAACCAGTTGTAAATCGACTTAAAGAACGCAAGGGCGACTATAGAATGCGAGAGTGTCAGATCAGTTGTAAGTGAACATGCTTTGCAACCGGGGCACCGTTGTATTCACTTTGCTAAAAGTTATGTACGGGTAGCTACAGGTAGCACTAAAGGCTGTACAGAGAGCTTACACAAATTGTTAAACGCCCCAAGAAATTCAATAGGAAAGACGAAGGAGTGGAACGACATTTGGATCCCATTTCTGAAGAACATGTATACCATTGTTGTGATATGGCACGATACGAACAACCGACGACTTCAACCGACAACGGCGAATTGCACACGATTATTCAAAACATGTGACGTCACGTACTTGTACGCGTGGTCACCTTTGCGCCGTCTTCACGTGATGACGCGGAAACGGAATTTTACTGCATTCTGTAGCGAGCCAGGGTGTGATCGGGACATAGAGAGAAGCCACGAGACTCTTGAAAATTGTCCTCCACAGATGGGGAGGTTACGTTAGCTCTCAATAATAAATCTATCCGGCCATGACATAGTAGCCCAGAATATTTTATAAACTGTGAATTTTTATATCAAAAGTTTTTGGAATAATTGTACCCTCCGTACACTAAATTACAGTGCACGCCTAATTTCTTTTCCGATTGCCGTTTCCCGAATTTGAATTTTGAAACACCATTCCTCACATGAAAGTTCATAGTCTCTACATGAAACAGTCCTGAGTTCTAAACGCAATTAAAACTAAGTATGGTAAATAGCTACTCTTGGTCTACGAATCCAAACAAAGCACATCGAACAGTTTTGTGTACATTTGTTTGTAAGTGATTACTCTTGATTTGCTTGTTTGTTTGATCGGTCCACAGAGTCATCAAAGAGTGTGTACCCATTAAAGAGAGAGCCGAAATCGTGATGCTGTGTACGGAAATGTACTCACCCATTACTGTCCGCATGCAGTTGCGTCGGTAAATTTGAAGTGGAGCCACCAGCAGGTAACAAGATTAAAATTTTAAAGTTGTTATTTATATTTCTTCGTATAGTAATATTGTGTTAGCTAATCTGTTTACCCATCGTTATCACGAAAAGTACCGTTCACTTGGCAACGTTATACAGATTAATTTCATGCTATAGTCAAAAGCTAGAAACTCGTTCAACGAAGGCGCGTCATGCCTGTTAGTGGCCTATCGCTTGGAACTGAATTCTCAGAATTCTATTTCCCCAATGCTCGTTAAGGATGAGCGGAAAATAGCTTGACACATGAAGCGGCACGTGTAGTTAGTTAACAGCACCTGATAATTAACAGCACGTGACTTGTGAGGGCGTAGAACAAATGTCAGGTACCAAATTCTTATGAATTTTCCATTGTTACTGGGTCATCACTTAAATGAAAACAAAGCAATGTTCATTTATGCATATTTAACTTGGTGGTGAAAGATTCGTAATTGCAGTATTACATGAAATCAAATAACAACAACATTGTTATTTGCATTTTTATTAAAATTTTGCTGTTAATATATTGACATACAAGGGTAGAACCGCGTGAACACAAAAACGTAAAAGAGCAACCGATTATGTCAGTAGGATTAAAAATATGTGTTTTACAGTCTTAAGCATGTTTCTAATAAGTGTTTTGCGTCTCAAGGATGTTGGCCATTTGTGTTTGTTTTGAATATGGATAGAAGAAATTGTAATATCTATGGTCTTTACGTAGAAGGGAAGGGAAGGGTTAAACCTTTTGCTTGCGAGGTGGCGCATTGTCTGCCACACTGGACGTGCATCGGGAAAGGGTAGAGGGAAAATGACCCTCCAACGTTGCTTGGTACAAATACTCATAAGTACCTTATGAAATGAACTCAGACAAATGACTTTCCACTCATTTTTTCACTGGAGTTCATGTTCCATACCAAATGGTTTCCTCTACCGTGGAAATCAATGAATTGTCTTGTTTAATTTCTTTCCCAATTGGATTTTAACTGTAGGATGGAGGGTTGGAAGTGTGGGATTGTAGCGGAGCAGCCCCGCTCCATGTCAGAAACTACACAGTGTCAACTGCGACACGTCCAAGACCTCACGAGTCACGACGAAATGCTTCATTCTTTAATTTAGAATACTGAAGAATGGTCAAAACACACCTGGACAGCCTTGTGCATTACATTTTGCCTCCATGATCTGGGGTGGACGAGCGCCTGAGAGAGGTGAAATTCACCCGGTAGATTAACAATGGAGATCGGGGTAGCTGCCATCCTGGATGTGAGGTTTCCCGAATGCAACTTGGCTAACTCATTAGGTTAGATTATATTAGAATAGTACTTGTTCCATAGATCATAAATACGACATTTCGCAATGATGTGCAACGTGTCAGATTAATAAATGGTGTATAACACTCACTACTTTAGGGAGTTTGGTTTTTTTCCATTTTTTCTTATATTTTACTGGAATTTTTAGCGAAATTATTAAGTTTTAGCTAAAAATTCATCTAAAGTGTGGAAGGAGTTTCCATTCAGAAATTCTTTTAATTTTTTGTCATATACTAGTTGCCTATCTGCCAGACTGTTGATGCTACTTGGCAAGTGACCGAAGATTTTCGTGGCATGATTCAACCCTTTCTGTGCCAAAGTTAGATTTAACCTTGAAATTAATAAAAATGTACATAATAAAATGCAGCTTTATAAAAAATATTCAGATGTTTATAAATATAAGGGACGTAATTACGGCGGCCATAAGTCCCTACGCTTACAAACTACTTACAAACTTGAATTAACTTACACTAAAGACAACACATACACCCCTGACTGAGGAAGGACTTAACGCCGACGGGCCGCGGAGGAGTAGCCGACCGGTCTAAAGCGCCTCGCTGCGGAGTGCCCGGTTGCTCGCCGTGGAGGTTCGAGTCCTTCTTGGGGCATGGGTGTGTGTGTTTGTCCTTAGGTTAGTTTACCTAGGTTTAAGTAGTTTGTAAGCTACGGACTGATGGGCACGCAGTTTGGTCCGATAGATTTACAAACATTTGAACATTTTTTTGGGTGCCTTAGTGCGCGCGGCTATTCTGCTGCCGCACATCTTTATACACAAAATAAATACAGCCTTACATAATGCCATTATATAACTATAACATAGTAACTATGCCACTCCACCGCGAAAACTGACAGCATCGACATCTATATCGGTACTCGGTAAGCCACCCGACGGTGTGTGGCGGAGGATACCTTGAGTACCACTATCGATTCTCCATCCTATTTCAGTCACGTATTCTTCGCGGAAAGAAAGATTGTCGGTATGTCTCTGTGTGGGCTCTAGTATCTCTGATTTTATCTTCATGATCTCTTCGCGAGAAATACGTAGGAGGGAGCAACATACTTCTTGACTCCCCGGTAAAGGTATGTTCTCGAAACTTCGACAAAAGCCCGTAGAAAGTCTCCCACAGGAGTTTATCGATCATTTCAGTAACGCTTTCACGATTACTAAATGATCCTGTAACGAAGCGCGCTGCTCTCCGTTGGATCTTCTCTACTTCTCTATCAACCTCACCTGGTACGGATCCCACACCGGTGAGCAGTATTCAAGCAGTGGGCGAACAAGTGAACTGTAACCCACTTCCTTTGTGTTCGGACTGCATTTCCTAAGAATTCTTCCAATGAATCTCAGGCTGGCATCTGCTTTACCAACGATTAATTTTATGTGGTCGTTCCATATTAAATCACTCCTAATGCTTACACCCAGATAATTTATGGAATTAACTGCGTCCAGTTGCTGACTTGCTATAATGTATCTAAATGATGAAGGATCTTTCTTTCTATGTATTCGTCTATGTATATGTCTACATTGATATTCAATTACCACTCCCTGCACCGTGCATCTATTCGTTGCAGACCCTCCTGCATTTCGGAACATTTTTCCATTGTTACCACCTCTCGATATATTACAGCATAATCCCCAAAAAGCCTCCGTGAACTTCTGATGTTATCCACAGCCGGCCGTAGTGGCAGAGTGGTCTGCGGCTCGCCAGTCATAGTCAGCACCGCCGCTACGGCCAGGGGTTCGAATCCCCACTCGGGCATGGATGTTTGTGTCGTCTTTAGTATAAGCTAGTTCATAAGTAGTTTGTACGTTTAGGGTCTGATGACCCCGCAGTTAAGTCCCTTAATCTTAACAAACATGTCATTTTTTTTGTCATCCACATGGTACTGTGGTGTCGAGCGCCACTGGGAATACATAAATGCTGTAAGATATCAGAGCAGAAGATGGACCCCGGAGTACCGAAACGTGTCATCAAAGCAAGTAAACACAATTTTTTTGCGATGTAGGCATTATGTTAATTTAAATCCCCTCGCCACATGGGAAAGATCGCGTGGTCTACTGCATGCTACGGACTCGGCGGCCATTCCGCCGTAGGTTGAAATTCTCCCTCGGACATGTGAGTGTCGTCATTAGTGTAAATTAGTTTAAATAGTTTATAAGACAAGGTACTGATGAACGTAGCAGTTTGGTCCAATAGGTTTACTATTGTTGAATATTAAAATCCCCACCTTATCGCTATGTAGGTTATGCTGTGTCTCATCTATCGTTCGCGAACTAGAACAACACGTACAAATACACTTAAATCATGATAACCTGTCATTGTAGAAGCAGTAGCCGATCTAACGCCTGCGGCGGTCACCTGCTGTCTTATACAGGCGTTGCATTCCGCAGCCCTATCCTCTGAGTACATATCTATGAATTTCCCTACTCATGACTGTACAAGTTTCTTTCGTTCTTCAGTGTTGCTACATTTTAAGTCACTATTAAGCGCCTGGCTGAGGATTCATCGAACCTTTCCATTCTCGAATAAGGCACTGGAAAAAGGAACAGCTAATTATTTCTATCTGATTTTTGTTGTCATTTCAATTTGTCCGTATCTACGTGGCTACCAACTTATGTTCGCAATCGGAGGAGAAAGTTGGTGAACAAAATTTCGTAAATACATCTCGCCGCAACGAGTAACAGCTTTATTTTAATGATTACTACCTCTAGTTGTGCATCGTTTACGTCACTATCTGTTCTCTCTCTACACATAAAATAATACCAGCTGCCCTTTTCTAAACTCTTTCTCTGTCCTCCCTCACTAGCACCTGATATGGGTCCTGATCCGAAAGAGGTCCGTCAAGTATTATGTATAATTGCAAGGCTAATGCAAATTAGAAAGTAAATTTGATTTTCGAGAAAAAATGTCGAAATTATGGGGAAGAACAATTTCGTCAGTATATCTTGACATTCGTGTAAGACATACCCAGGAGCAGATATAGACTCTGACCATAACTTGTTGGTTATGAACTGTAGGCTGAAACTAAAGAGATGGGACCTGGATAAATTGAAGGAACCTGAGGTTCTTAAGAATTTCAGAGGGAGCTTTAGGCAACAATGGACAGAAACAAGGGAAAATAAAACAGTAGAGGAGGAATGGGTAAAATTGAGAGATGAAATAATGAAGGTAGCAGAGGACAAAATAGGTAGGAAGGAAAGACCTACAAAAAATCCTTGGATATCACAGGAGATACTAAATTTAATTGATGAAAGGAGAAAATATAAAAATGCAGTAAATGAAACAGGCAAAATGGAGTACAGACGGCTAAGAAATGAGATTGACAGGAAGTGCAAAATGGCTAAGCAGGAGTGGCTAGAAGGCAAATGCAAGGTTGGAGAAGAAGGTATAAATAGGGGAGAAATAGATACAGCCTACAGGAAACTAAAAGAAACATTTGGAGATAAGAAAAACAGTTCTATGAATATCAAGGACACTGATGGAAAACCAGTTCTCACCAAAGAAGGGAAACCTGAAAGGTGGAAAGAGTATATAGTGGGGCTCTACAAAGGAAATGAACTTCAAGACAATATTGTAGGAAGGGAAGAGGATGTAGATGAAGATGAAATAGGAGATACTGTACTGAGAGAAGAATTTGACAGAGCCCTGAAAGACCTAAGTCGAAACAAGGCCCCTTGAGTAGATGATATTCCCTCAGAGCTACTGAAGTCTCTGGGAGAACCAGCCATGACAAACCTGTTTCACCTGGTGTGTAAGATGTATCAGACAGGCGAAGTACCCTCAGACTTTAAGAAAAATGTAATAATCCGCATTCCAAAGAAAGCAGGTGCAGACAGGTGTGAAAACTACAGAACCATCAGTTTAATAAGTCATGGTTGCAAAATATTAACACGAATTATATACAGAAGGATGGAAAAGCTGGTAGAAGCCGACCTCGGGGAAGATCAGTTTGGGTTCAGGAGAAATGTAGGAACACGGGAGGCAATACTCACTTTACGGCTTATCCTAGAAGATAGATTAAGAAAAGGCAAACCTACATTTCTAGCTCTTGTAGATTTGGAGAAGGCTTTTGACAATGTTGATTGGAATAAACTCTTTCAAGTTCTGATGCAAGCAGGAGTAAAATATAGGGAGCGTAAGGTTATTTACAATTTGTACAAAAACCAGACAGCGGTTGTCAGAGTTGAAGGGCATGAAAGGGATGCAGTGGTTGGAAAGGGAGTAAGACAGGGTAGTAGTCTTTCTCCATTGTTGTTCAATTTGAACATTGAGAAAGCTATAAAGGAATGTTGTTGTTGTGGTCTTCAGTCCGGAGACTGGTTTGATGCAGCTCTCCACGATAACCTATCCTGAGCAAGCCTCTTCATCTCCACATAAGAACGGCAACCTACATCTGTCTGAATCTGCTTACTGTATCCATCTCTTGGTCTTCCTCTGCGATTTTTACCCCACACACTTCCCTCCAATGCTAAATTCACAATTCCTTGATGTCTAAGAATGTGTCCTACCAATCTATCCCTTCTTTTAGTCAAGGTATGCCAGAAATTTCTTTTCTCTCCAATTCTGTTCAATACCTCCTCATTAGTTACGCGATCCACCCACCTAATCTTCAGCATTCTTCTGTAGCACCATATTTCAAAAGCCTCAATCCTCTTCCTGTCCGCACTGTATATTGTCCATGTCTCACTCCCATACAAGGCAACACTCCATACAAATGCCTTCAGAAAAGACTTCCTTAGGCTTAAATCAATATTCGATGTTAACAAATTTCTCTTTTTCAAGAACGCTTTTCTACCCATTGCCATTCTGCATTTTATATCCTCTGTACTGCGACAATCATTTGTTATTTTACTGCCCAAATAACAAAACTCATCTACCTCCTTTATTGCTTCGTTTCCCAATCTAATTCCTTCAGCAAAACCTGATTTCCTTACACTGCACTCCATTACCCTAGTTTTGCTCTTGTTAATGTTCATCTTATATGCACCTTTCAGCACACTGTCCATTCCCTTCAACTGCTATTCCAGGTCTTTTGCTGTCTCTGAGATTATTACAATGTCGTCGGCAAAACGCAATGTTTTTAATTCTTCACCCTGAACTTTAATTCCTTCTCCAAATTTCTCCTTGCTTTCCTTTATAGCTTGCTCAATGTACAAATTGACTATAAAGGAAAGCAAGGAGAAATTTGGAGAAGGAATTAAAGTTCAGGGTGAAGAATTAAAAACATTGTGTTTTGCCGACGACATAGTAATTCTGTCAGATACAGCAAAGGACCTGGAAGAGCGATTGAACGGAATGGACAGTGTGCTGAAAGGTGCATATAAGATGAACATTAACAAGAGCAAAACAAGGGTAATGGAGTGCAGTGTAAGAAAATCAGGTAATGCTGAAGGAATTAGATTGGGAAACGAAGCAATAAAGGAGGTAGATGAGTTTTGTTACTTGGGCAGTAAAATAACAAATGATGGTCAGTTCAGAGGATATAACATGCAGAATGGCAGTGGGTAGAAAAGCATTCTTGAAAAAGAGAAATTTTTTAACATCGAATATTGATTTAAGCCTAAGAAAGTCCTTCCTGAAGGCATTTGTATGGAGTGTTGCCTTGTATGGGAGTGAGACATGGACGATAAACAGTGCGGGCAGGAAGAGGATTGAGGCTTTTGAAATATGGTGCTACAGAAGAATGCTGAGGATTAGGTGGGTGGATCGCGTAACTAATGAGGAGGTACTGAACAGAATTGGGGAGAAAAGAAATTTCTGGCATACCTTGACTAAAAGAAGGGATAGATTGGTAGGACACATTCTTAGACATCAAGGAATTGTGAATTTAGCGTTGGAGGGAAGAGTGTGGGGGAAAAAATCGCAGGGGAAGACCAAGAGACGGATACAGTAAGCAGATTCAGACAGATGTAGGTTGCCGTTCTTATGTGGAGATGAAGAGGCTTGCTCGGTATAGGGTATTGTGGATAGCTGCTTCAAACCAGTCTCCGGACTGAAGACCACAACAACAACATCTTGACATTCTGCAATTTATTTTTCTTTTTCGACACACTTTTCTCTTGCACTCTACCGTCTTTTTTTCGCTTCTACTTTTTTCAGTTATTTACGGGATATAAAACAATAAGTAAGGAAACACAATATAGTCAAACTGAAGGTACCCTCCGGAATTATATTGGCGACTACTCAAAGTATTTGAAAATAAACTTTTTCTTGTCCCAACTCTTCATAGTGGGGACCCGAGTACGTCTTCTCTTATTATCATTATGATGCGTGTTCTGTTTCCAATTATGAATCAGTGATCACCGGTTACCTATCCCAGCACTCTTCACCGTCCGACCTCAGAGCCTTACTTCACTTTCCCGCGAAATGCAAAGGTCCCAAGTTCGAATCCCAGTTCCAGCACACTGTCTTAATCCTCCATGAAGTTACTTATTATTCCTTGTTTACCTGTGAAAGACGGAGATATGGACACTACGAAGGGGACAGATATGACTGTACTAAGAGAACTACAAAATCTGTTTGTACCAAATCCGTTTCGTTTGCGTTTACCCTATTGACTGTGTAACTATTCTCGTGCTTCGCGGCATTTTTTCTCTCTGGTGTAATCTGACACGTTTCGGCGGGCTTCTGTTAGATTGAGTGCTGCTATTGTAAGTTGCCAACAGTTCGAAGCTTTCGCCACAGTGAGTGCTATGAAAGTAATCACGTTTAATTTATTTTGAGAGTGTCATAAACCACTTTAGTGGAGGAGCCTAGGATACACATTTCACTTTGGCAAATCGGCTTTTCAAGGATGCCTGCCGGCCGCGGTGGCCGAGGGAACTGAGGCGCTTCAGTCACGGTCTGCACGGCCACTAAGGTCGGGGGTTCGAATCTCCCCTCGGGCATGGATATTTGTGCCGTCCTAGTTCGTAAGTAGTTCATAAGTAGTTTGCAAGTTTAGGGACTGATGACCCCGTAGTTAAGTCCCATAATCTTTACAAACATTTGAACATTTGAACAAGGATGCCTCTGAGTGACACATTTTAAAATCGAGTTCCTGAAGTATTTTCTGTGTGGACGACATTGCCAATAAAGAACACAATCCGAAATTGTGGATTGATACCACATGTGGCCTTACAAAGTATTCAACATATTTATTTGGTCTCATTAATTATCATTTTACAACCTATCGTCAGAAAATATTGTAAAAAGTGTCATGAGGATATTTAATACATTTTGAACAGCCTCCTGATCATGTGCAAGAGCGAGTTTCATCTCCGTTTCAAGGGCTCTGTAGATAATTGTTTATTTTGTCATCAATCTATCTTCATGTAAATACTGGTAGAAATCTAGGGTGGCGGGAAATGGCGGTACATAAGTCATGGGACGTTTATTTGTTAGACAGACATGACGAAATTTGAGTTTCAGAGCGAACAAGTGATATTTGTATTGGTTTCGGGTACTTCTATTTCAGGTAAACTGTTCATTAACCACTAATCAGGAAATGATTATCAGAAAACTCTCTGGTTTATTACCGAAATGTCTTGGTATGCAGCTGTTATTCGGACAACAACGCACGCTATTCTTTTATTTATATGCACTTTTATTGGCGTCCTGCTCAAAGAATGTATCTAAACTATGTAAGATTGAAAAAAATTTCAGTGATAAATAACCAATCGACTCTTTGTTCAATCGGAAAACAAACCATGCGGAGGGATATTGCCAATTGACGTGTATGGTAACTGTTTTCATGCATCCGCAGTGGAATGGCCGAGCACACTGAAGCGCCTTCCTGCAGAGCGCGAAAATTCTTCCCGTTTTCATTTCTGCATTTACAGAGATTTTTGTCGCATTTAACAGAGCAATTGCATTGATTATATCCTTGACCTCTGATCAGTGACTGGAAGGACGATATTGTTCGTAATGATTTTTGTTCTTTAGCCACGGACTCCAGCGTGAGCAGTTTCTCGGGCAGAATAGAGAACTGATTTCTGGAATTCGATTGTCTTGGAACACCATGCCCTGTTCTCAGCTTGTAGAAAGTTCCTTCGACATTCATCACAAAGACAAGTATGCTTTTGGTATATCCCTGACCTCCGTCAACATCTGGATACGCATGCGAAGATGGTCTCCAGCTTTTCGAGGTGAAACTTTTGAATCTGAATTTAAGCATCTGATCACCTTCTGCTTGCAGACTGTCGTGAGCCCTCATCTTCGTGGTTTCTTGTTCATGATAACATAGTTTGCAAGTTTACAAATAAATTTTGCTCAATGTCCTTCCTCTGCTTCTATACTTCTTCCACATATTGCACGAACATGTTTACCACAGAATATACGACTGTGAGCTGCATCCATGACATTAGCATATTCTGTGCATAGAACCTTGGCTTTGGCTATGTCTGGGTTTTCAACGTTCCCATTTCAGTTCAGGCCACATATTATTACACTCATTTATAACTTGGTTCGAAAACTCACTCACTGTAGCACATTTGGAGCACGTTCAGTGGGAAAGACGTCAAGCAAATGATAAGCGACTTCTTTTGTTCTTTTGCTTTTCTCGGTTCCCAATAGTATAAATTTAGTTAGGTAATCTTGATAACTGAGTATGAACTTGAGCTTCCTGTCAGGCTACTTTAGTTGTCTATCAGATCTACCTAGTTATTTAAATTACATTCTTTAAGTACTACAGGTCTGGAAGCTAAACCTCTCTTTGGATTAGATAATTTAGTCAGACAAGGTGCACCCGTGTGCGGCGGGTGTTCAGAGAATATCGTGCAGTATTTCGAGCAGTTCTTGAGTGTGGATATAGTACACAATAGCGCTGTTGTCTCCTGTTACTAGGGCAATAAGTTTTTATTTTCCGTCAACTTCAACAACGTCGTACTATCTTTTCTCTGCTTTGCTTTGGTTTGTTTAATGCCTTCAGTAAAAGAACAATATCTACATCTGGTGATTATTATTTGCACTTTCTTGCAGCGTACGTAGTCTAGGAACCGGCTTTCCATATCAAATGTCGTTTCCACATCTGCATGTATCCCAGTGTGACGTAACCATGGGTCACCGTGTGAAAGAATTTTACGAACAACTGAAATCGAATGCCATTACATGGGAACATTTTGGGCAAAGTGGGGCCAAATAGTAATAATAATAAAAACAGACAAACAAAAAAAGCTGCTCACGGAATCAACCTACGTATCCTTGCCAGTTATGAAAGATGCACTAATACCAGAAAGAAAAATACCTCAAAACGTAACGGTACTCACAATTAATCCAATTTGAAAGGAAGAACAACTAAGCGAAGAGCCATCGCCCTTCTTTGAAAAGCAGCAGCCACCACGTGCACGGCTCTGTTAACACAGAGTGAGACGTATGCTACCCATCGCTCATTGTTGTCACGTCAAAGCGCCCAGTGCGATTTAGACAGGGAGTCCACGATATGTGCGCGGTCACATCGAGTTCTGGCCAGGAATCTGCGGTCAAGTCGCGATCTCGCTGGTCGAAGTCCGATATGCGTCGATTCTTTCAAGTGATCGGACACTGGCCAATCCACTCGGCCAAAGTGCGAAGTGGACGGCCAATTCGCGATCTGGCTGCTCTTCGGGCTGTGGATACAACGAACACATTCGAGGTCACAAAAATGTGCATGCCGATTCCTTGAATATTTCAGTTTCTCCACTGGGGACGATACTCTGAGGCAGGTTTTAACGCGCTATCTACTGAGGATTGCCGTTTAAGAGAAGCAGGAATAAGCAAAGATGAAAATGATTTGCTTTTGCTGCTATGAAATAATTCATTAGTGAGAAGTGACGGTTTTATCCGAATCTTTCGGCCATCGATTGCTTCAACCTCCTAGCTATTCGGACCACACCTCCCTTTCCACATTCTAACCAGTCGCACGGTACAAAAGTAACGTCCCTCTCGTCTTTAGTCCTCTATGTTGACACTCCATATTGCCGTATTAGGTAGACCGCATTTTCCTTTTTTTGAGGTGAAAAAATGGTACTCACGCCATCTTCGCGTAAATATACTCTCAGATTCAGAATAAAACCACACAACACATGAAACTTATTCACAGGGTGTTTATATTAGTGTAAATGATCAAATGTTTGTACAGTCTATGGGACTTAACTACGGGGTCATCAGTCCCTAAACTTACAAACTACTTATGAACTACCTAAGACTAAGGACGGCACAAATATCCATTCCCGAGGGGGGATTCGAACCCCCGACCGTAGTGGCCGTGTAGACCGTGACTGGAGCGCCTCAGTCCCCTCGGTCACCGCGGCCGGCTACACCCCATAAATTATAGGCATATGAGCCAAGTCAGTCTGCGGTTTCAAAGGTCAATGTCGATATAGTGTCGCAACACTATCCACTAGTAATAATGTTCCTGTTGCTCTCATTGTCGCAATTAGCCGAAGGTAATGGATGAGCGTTATTTGGGCATACGAGCAGGATGCCCCGCAGACGCAGACTGTCAAATCAGTGACATTGACAGATGTCTCATTATTGGCATGAGAGAACGTGATGCATCTATGCCGGTAGTTGCTAGTCGTATGGGACGAAGTGATTCATCGTTACAACGTGAGTGTGTGCTGATTGCTACGCAGAAGGCGACAGAAAACGACGATATGGATCAATTTGCTTCATCCAACATCCAGAGAACATCGACACCTCATCCAAATGACAATGTGAGGCATGTCTGCGCACTTGTCGGCTCGTCGGCTCTCGAACAGGGAACCCATTAATAGTCTGTCGCCCTTTATTACGGCAGATGTTACGTGCGTCTATCTTTGCTAAGAGGTAATGTATGAAACGACGTCACTGGTGACAGGGAAGACATCGCAGTTTTTTTTAATTTTATTTTTTTTCTGAACACCAGTGTACATTTATATATTTGTATGGTGTCTATTCTTCTGATATGATTGTCTGAAATAGCAGACTAATATATAGGAAAACAGTTTGGCAAGAGAACGCAATGCAATTTCTTTTTTTTTATGGGGCTTAACTACAGGGTCATCAGACCCTAAACTTACAAACTACTTATCAACTAGCTAAGACTAAAGACGGCACAAATATCCATGCCCGAGGGGGGATTAGAACCCCCGACCGTAGTGGCCGTGCAGACCGTCGTTTCGACGGTGGAAACAATGTGCGTATGGCTGTACCTTTCGTTGGCACCGAAGACGATGGGAACGGCCAGTTTAGGGAAAATGAATCTTTTAGTAACCTCACATTGACCAGATGACTGATTTTATTCGGGAATGGAGAAAAACTGAGGACCGCCATGGCTGGGAGCGTTGTTCAAATTCAAATGTTCAAATGTTTCTAAATACACAGCCGCCCATTAAAATTGCTACACAACGAAGATGACGTGCTACAGACGCGAAATTTAAACGACAGGAAGAAGATTCTGTGATATGCAAATGATTAGCTTTTCGGAGCATTCACACAAGGTTGGCGCTGGTGGCGACACCTACAACGTGCTGACATGAAGAAAATTTCCTACCGATTTTTCATACACAAACATCAGTTGACCGGCGTTTCCTGGTGAAACGTTGTTATAATACCTCGTGTAAGGAGGAGAAATGCGTACCACCACGTTTCCGACTTTGATAAAGGTCGGATTGTAGACTATTGCGATTGGGAATTCGTAAGGCGACATTGTTGCTCGCGTAGGTCGCGATCCAATGACTGTCAGCAGAATATGGAATCGGTGGCTTCAGGAGGACAACACGGAACGCCGTGCTGGATCCCAAAGGCCTCGTATCACTAGCAGTCGAGATGACAGGCATCTTATCCGCATGGCTAGAACGGGTCGTGCAGCCACGTCTCAATCCCTGAGTCAACAGACGGGGACGTTTGCACGAACAGTTCGACGACGTTTGCAGCAGCATGGACTATCAGCTCGGAGACCATGGCTGCGGTTACCATTAACGCTGCATCACAGACAGGAGCGCTTGTGATGGTGTACGCAATGACGAACCTGGGCGCACGAATGTCAAAATGTCATTTTTTCGGATGAATTCAGATTCTGTTTACAGCATCATGATGGTCGCATCCGTGTTTGGTGACATCACGATGAACACACATTGGAAGCGTGTACTCTTCATCGCCATACTGCCGTATCACCCGGCGTGATGGTATGGGGTGGCACTGGTTACACGTCTCAGTCACCTCTGGTTCGCATCGACGGCATTTTGAACAGTAGACGTTACATTTGAGATGTGTTATGACCCGTGGCTCTACCCTTCATTCGATCCCTGCGAAACCCTACATTTCAGCAGGATAATGCAGGACCGCAAGTTGCAGGCCCTGTACGGGTCTTTCTGAATACGGAAAATATTCGACTGCTGCCCTGACCATCACATTCTGCAGAACTCTGATCAACTGAAATCGTATGGTGAATGGTGGCCGAGTAACTGGCTTGTCACAATACGCCAGTCACCACTCTTGATGAACTGTGGTATCGTGTTAAAGCTGTACAAGCCATACAAGCTCAGTTTGACTCAATGTCCCAGGCGTATCAAGGGCGTTATTATGGCCAGAGATGGTTGTTCTGGCTAGTGATTTCTCAAGATCTATGCGTGAAATTTGCGTGAAAATGGAATCACATGTTAGTCCTAGTATAATATATTTGTCCAATGAATACCCATTATCATCTGCATTTCTTCTTGGTGAAGCAATTTTAATGGCCAGTAGTGCATATTGGACTTAACTGCTTGGTCATCAGTCCCTAGGCTTACAAACTACTTAAACTAACCGAAGGAAAACACACACACCCGTGCCCAAGGGTGGACTCGAACCTCCACTGCGAACGGCCGCGCGTGCTGCAACACGACGCCTCAGTGCCCACGGCTTTCCCGCCGCGGCAGGTGGATTGTTATCCTGACGATTCTCGTACCAGTTCTGTACTCTGTGGCTTACATTCGTACTTACTGGCAGGGCCATTTGTACCGTAGCCAGTTCTTACCCTCACATACAACAGTGCGCTATTCCTCACCATCTTCAGCTGCTTCTTCATTCCTCCCCATCTTCATCAGATCCTTCCTAACGTCATCCACCCACCTCATTCTTCACCTTTCGAGATGTCTCCTTCCCTCCGGTTACTTTACCATCACATCTCGTAAAATGCTGACATTCCTTTCTCGTCCCTTGACCATACCATCTCAATCTCTCGCTTCTGATTATGACTACCTGTCTGTCTGTTTATACATGCCGGGGTCTCCCTGTTTCGACTTACCCTCCAGTCATTATTTTCCGTTTCCGGTATATACATTTTCCTCAGTACCTTGCTCTCAAATGTGATTAACCTTGTCAGCTTTTTCTGTGTCAATGTCCTTGTTTCACTGGCATAAGTTACTATTGGTCTGATGACTGTCTTATATATTCGCAGGTACGTTCTATATGACAATAGTTTTGATATAAACAATAAGTGTAACGCATCCATTGCTCTATTTCCTGCTTGTATTCTTGTTACAGTTTGAGTCTCAAGGTTGTTGCTGTAGTTAATGTTAACTTCTAAGTACGTAGTCCTGTATAGTGTTTCAAATTCTCGTTATTTTAAATTGCCCGGTATATTCTGTACTTCTCTTGCTACCAGTACTTCCTTTGTGTTAACCTGTTCTGTTAGGTTTTTTATCTTCCAGCTTCATCCATCAGGTCCCTTTACATTTCCTACACCTGCATCACGTTTTCACCAACCATAACGATATCATAGAGAGAAACCAGTATATTGATCTTCCTGCGTACGTCTACTCCATTGTTTTTATTTTTAAATCGTGTTGGGATCTGTTTTAGTGCTGTATTAAACAGTTTTGGCTATGTAATGTCTCCTTTTCTTACTCCTGATTGAACTTCAAACTGTTCAAACATGTTTTTCCGCATTCATACTATGCATTGAGATTGATTAACGGGCAGCTGGGTCATCCTTATCAGTTTTTTGGAATTCCATACTTTTCCATATTACCTTGTGATTGTGTCGTATGCCTTGTCCACAAACAAGCAGTATGTATTGTCCTTGTATTCCCAGTTCTTCTCTCTAGAATTGGTCTCCGTGTGAAAATATGATAGGTAATAAGACTTGCCTGCCATGAAACCGACTTGTACTGCGACGTCAACGTAAGGCTTGAGTCTGTTTAGAATGATTGTTGGTAAATTTTGTATGCTACAAAAAGCAATGATACAGCTATGTAGTTCTTGGTCATTGTCTTAGTGCCTTTTTCCCATATTGGATATGTGATGGCCACTGTCCATTTTTCATGTATCTCTTCTTGATTCCTTTCGTGAATCTGTGTATGTGTCTCCTCACCAGCGTACTTCATCAGTTCTGCAGTTACCTGATCCCTGCTGCTTTGTTGTTCCTTAGCATCTTCATAGCTGTTGTCTCTTCTTCTAAATGTTCCTCGGTCTTTATTATCCTTCTTGTTATCATCAGGAACATTCAGCAGGTTTTCAAAATATACTTCCAGTTTCCTAAGTTCTCCTTCTCACCAATAATATAGTTCCCATCTTTGTCTTTCATGAAAGCAACCACTGGCGTACATCCCTTCTCGATTGTTTTTACAGTTTTATAAAATTGTTTAGTGTGATTCTTGTTAAGGTCATTTTCTGCTTCTGTTACTATGACTGAATCGGCATAATTGCGATGCGACCTTGTTGTAAATAATGTGACACACGTGCTGTCCACTTGCTTGTAACACACCAGGTCCCGCTCGAGCGCTCCGTAAACTGAACTCGGTTAAGTGTGCGCAGTTCGTCCGATAACCTCAAAAGAGTTATACGAACCACACTGGACATATGACGGGAGGTGCACTTCAGTTAGTCACGTACAAGTCAATTCATATCAACGTGTTAGTATTTATGCAGTAAATTGCTATTGGAATTTCTATTACTGTACAGTGACGTACACAGTATACATGAATGCGAGGAAATTTGTTAAATAATAAGCTATTGCAATAATGCAGCTGGGCGAGAATTACGCGGTTAAATGAGCGGTTCATTCTAGGTTTATACAGAAACTATACTTCTCTTTTAATTCGTTGCTCTCTTTTTCATTTACAAGATAATTGTATCACCAGAACTACGGTTGTAATGCGACTGTTTACTAACATCTTGTTAGAATCCCGAAACAAGACAACACAGAAAACGTAATAATTCTTACTGCGTCCAATTTCTTAGTGAAATTCAACCGTCAATAGTCACAGCACGGCATGGGGTTACCAAGTGACAGATTCCAATGGGGAAAAAGTCGAAAGATGGGCTGAGCGTTCTGGACTCAAGCTTGTACACGATCCCAAACTTCCAGCATCTTATAACAGTGGACGATGGAGACGCGGATACAACCCAGACAACATATTTGTAACAGAACAGATAGCCCAGCAATCGTTCAAGTCGGTAGAAGACGCGCTACCAAGAACTCAGCATAGTCCCATCTCACTGACTGTTAAAGCTGTAGTATGTCCAGTTACCGTTCCATTTAAAAGGCAGTTCAATTTCAAGAAGGCATGTTGGAGACTCTTCACAGAAGAACTGGATAGTCAGATTGACGAGATACCGCCAGCCGCTTGCTCCTACGACAAATTTATACAGCTTATCAGACGTGTATCACGGAAATACATTCCTAGGGGCTGCCGGAATGCATATATAGCTGGCCTCGATGACAACATAGAAATATTGCTAAAAAAGTATAAAGCGCTGTACAATACCGACCCATTCTCTGATGACACCTTAGAGACGGGAGAGGACGTGATCTGAGCCTTAACGACTTCAAGAAGAGAGAAGTGGTGGGAGTTAGTCACGTCACTTGATTTCAAACAGAACAGCAGACAACCCTGGAGCTTTCTCAGGAACCTCAGTAACGAGCCAACTAGCTCTAAGACAGTTCATACTAATGTTACAGCAAACCAAGTTGCTAATCAGCTCCTACTCAACGGGAAAACAATTCACAGATCACCCCGACCTTGTATAACAAGAGACATGGAAAATGAATACCAATCACTTGAGGCACCCTTCACGCTTGAGGAAATGCAGGTGGCTATAAACAAAATGAAAAACAATAAGGCAGCCGGCGAAGATGATTTAAGGGTCCAACAAATTATACACTTTGCCCCAAAAACTCTCAGATGGCTAACACACCTGAAGAACAACTGCGTCAACACCACGCAGATTCCCAGTGTGTGGAGAAAAGCAACAGTGGTAGCCCTATTAAAATCAGGAAAGGAGCCAACAGATGTGAAAAACTTTAGCCCAGCATCCTTTCTGTGCCATCTGTTCAAGGCACTCGAGAGAATGGAGCTTAATAGAATATGCAACCATGTAGACGAATTCCTAAGTCCTGAACAAGTTGGATTTAGGCCAGTACGTTCATGTACTGGGAAAATACTGAATTTAACCCAGCATATTGAAGATGGGTACGAAAGATAGCTGGTAACTGGCGTGCCCTTGTTGATCTTAGCGCAGCGTATGACAGCATTAATAACATTAGACTGGTACATAAGGTTTATCAGGCGACTAAGGACTTCGGACTTTCAAGATTTGTGCGGTAGATATTACAGAACAGGCGTTTTTATGTCACATTGCAAAGAAAAAGCACCAGATGGAGAACAAAAATTTGGACTTGCTCAGGGCTGTGTATTAGCACCAGTGTTGTACAACATGTACACAAATGACCAGCCAACACACCTCGGTGTCCGGCAGTTTACATTTGCTGACGACAAGGCTGTGGCCGCCCAAGGAAGCACCTTCGCGGTAGTGGAGGAGAAATTAACGAGAGCTCTGGAAGTACTTGACAGTTACTTTTACCAGAACTATTTGAAACCGAACCCAGCTGAGATGCAAGTCTTCAGTTTTCTTCTGAGGAATAAGGAAGCTAAGACAAAGCTTCATGTAAACTGGAAAGGCCACGAACTAGAGCACTGCTACGCTCCAAAATACCTAGGAGTGAAGCTGGATAGAACTCTGTCATTCAAACAACACTGTTTAGACACTAATAAAAAGTCAGCGCTAGGAACAGCATCGTTCACAAACTGACAAACAAAAACTGGGGTGCCGACCCTCAAGTGCTTCGAACAACAGCCACGGCTCTAAGTCTGTCGGCAGCTGAATATGCCGCGCCTGTGTGGAAGAATTCGGCCCACGTGAAACATATCGACGTGGCTGTTAATGACTCAGCCCGCATCATTGAGAGCCACGTCGAAAGAGAAGATCTACCCTCTCATAGGGATAGCTCCGCCTAGCATACGGCGGCAAGTAGCTGCCGAGGTGGAGAGGAAGAAACAGTAAAACAATCGCCACCCCCTACATGGACACCAACAACAGCCTAGGCGGCTTCGCTCAAGAAGGAGCTTCCTTTGGACATCAGAGCCTATTGACGTCACTGCCGAAGAGAGGAGGCTTCAGCTATGGAAGGAGGCAACACCTAACGCAATCTTGGCCCTGAAAGAACAACTTGCAGCTGGAGGTGACAAATCCTTTAACACCTGGAAAGCTCTTAACAGGCTTAGAGCTGGGACCTCACCCCTGGATTTACAAGGCCAACTGTGTGGCTGATTATTGGGCAAGAAATATTTAAATTTATAACATAGACTCACACTAGAGTGTTATGGATGGTGTTCTGGACACGAAAAATAAATAAAATAAACCCGTCATAATACCTTTGTATTTTATTTATATTTGATAACTGGCAGAGTACTTCCAAAATAACTGAGAAGACTTATTTTGCCCGATATTCGGATTGCAATAACACCACGAAAAGTTGACTGCTACGTAAGAGACACACAAAACTGCATATGCTAGTACATACTTGAGTAAACATTTGCACTTGATAATATGAATAAAATTTGGAACCCTATCTTGGTGCAGAGTTTCGTTATTTGAAATTACTGAAATTAGTGTAAGACTTAAAGGACCCAAACTACTACGGTCATCGGTCCCTAAACTTACTCACTACTGCAAATAACTCCTCTCTCCAACTCACCCACACACACACACACACACACACACACACACACACATACACACACACAACTCTAACCTCCGGCATGAAAGGCGGTGCATTCCGTGCCACGGCGCCTTAGGCGGCGCGGCTTTGTCATTTACTTCATGGTGTGGAGCAGATCGGTAGAAAGCGGTGCGCAGAGAGTCAAACACGTTTGTTTGAGAGCGCGGTTACCAGTGCGGTCGGCCAACTTCGGAGGCAGACAGGCAACTCCGCCAGCTCTCGGCTACAGTGGCGGCGTCAGCTGTTGTGCTCGGTATTGTTGTCGACGCTTTTGTTCCTTTGTACTACGTATTGAGAGATGCCTTCAATGGGTACTTTAATAGCAGCCGTTTTCACTCGGCGTGCTGTGTGGGGATAATGCAACAGTGATCATAATAACAGATTATTTTAAATGAATTATTTGATGAGATGATACCAGAATATAGATTACGAGTATTAACACGTTAATAATAGTTCCTCGGATGTGAATACCACAGTCTAACATATACAGTCATGACACTCCCGTATATTTTTGTTATAAAGTGTGACAGTAGCGCTCCAAGCGGCCGGAAAGCTATGTTTCTGAAGACGATGTTGGAAGAGTGCGAATAAATACAGTTTATATCGACTTTAACGTACTTTTTACATTGGAAAACGTATGTAATGCCATAAAAATATGTAATACTTAAAAATAGCTCCACATTGCTGTTTTTTAAGTTCCCTAATGCCCCTGGCAAATTACGAAACGGTGGATTTCAGTATATTTTATTTACAGTTATTTTGTAACATACAGGCTTCTACTGAATAATTTCTTTTTCTATTAAAAATAGAAAATGGCTTGGAAATACCATAAGACTGCCATTTGGCAGAAAGATGTCGTTTTTCTACTCAGGAATGTTAAGGTTTCTTCTCTACAATTCGAGTAATATCGGTGAGGTGGAAAGTAGAAAATGTGTACAGAATGCAATTACTGCAGCATTTAACGTACCAAATCAAAAATCACAGCTGTAACTGACGGAAAAACGTCATAGACGTGGCAATAAAACGACAAAAGCAATTAAACTATTTTCCAACAAAGAAGAGCCCTATTCCACAACTGTTGCTACAACTGAACCATAAACGGTAATAATCTTCAAAACTTTGTCTTTTCAAGCTGAAGTAATAACAATTAATAGAATATGCGCGTACAAGAAAAATGAGTGAGGTGTAAAAATGTGTAAATCACTAGACTCCACGCCGAATTGATACGAGTCAAAAAACTGCCTGCATAATAAGAAAAGACCATAATAGAAATTTCTTATTCTTTCATGTTTATAATCTACTTATTTTCAGCGGAATAAGATGAAATACACACATCTTCGTAAGTATCTGTTAAAGACGAATTTGCTATTTATACCACTAAATCAGTTAAATTCGGCTCTTTTACATTAATTTCCGTATTATGTATGTCTCCTGATATTTTACTTATCCTCGTAACGCAAAAATTATAATAACTATTTCGTTAATTACGTACACAAATAATTACAAACACACATCACTCCTTCGGCGGCTTGCCCACCACTAGGAGCGCTAGTGTCATTGCAACTGTCAGTTGTAACAAGTTTCACAGCAGTGAGTGTCGCGACATTATATGTTACACTGTGGTGAATACATTTCGTACTGACGTCATACGTGTCAGTTCAGTAGAAAGTATCTTTACATGATGTTACAAGACATTCATTATGTTTTGTGCAAAATCGCTAATTTATACCTACATTTATTTAATTATTATAAAATTCTGTTTGATAACTACATTCACTTTCGCAGTATATTATTTCTTTGTTACAAGACGCGATGGTAAAATGTCGAAATCTTCCCATTCCATTTTTACGAGATGTGGTACAGCAACCGTGTTCAGTCGAATTCTTGAATAAAAATATGTCTTGATTACAAAAGTTTTTATTTATTGACGCTTTCGCCCGGTTACGGCATCTTCAGTTATGTTGCATGATGCCCCTGTACCATAGAGAAGTTCGTCAACTCATTAATAGGACTTGCGTCGGTATAAATCACAGTCTAACATATACAGTAACGACATTACCGAAGATTTTTGTTATACACTGGGACAGCACTGCTTCAAGCGGCCGGCAAGCAACTTTTATGAATATTATAGTGGATGAGTGCGAATAGTATCGTTGATAAACGTTTTACATTAGGGAACGTATGTAGTATCATGAAGTAGGTAATAAATATAGCTCCATCTTGGTCTTTCTTAGGTTTCTTAAGAACCTTGCAAGGTTCTTGCAGCAAAGTTTATTTACTATTACCTTGTAACCTACTGACTTCTACTGAAGAATTTAATGTAATATTAGAAGTATAAAAATGGCTAGAAAACACCAGAATGCCTGCCCTTTGGCAGAAAGACGTCCATTTTTTTATCAAGAACGTTAACGTTTCTTCATTCCAATTCCAGTGAAATCGGTGAGGGTGGAAAGTAGGAAATGAATATAAAACGCAATAACTACAGTATTTGACATACCAAATCAGCGCCCACAACTATGGCTGAAGTAAACACAACACAGACGTGGAAAGAAAATTTAAAAAACAATCAAACTGTATTCAACAAACAAAAACCAAATTCCACAATTGTTGCTACAGCTGAACCACAAACGGCAAGAATCTTCAAGGCATTGTCTTCTTAAGTTAAAGTAATCACACTTCAAAGAATATGCGCTTATAATAAAGACGAGTGAAGCCTAAAAATGTGCGAATCTTCAGACCCCATACCGCATTGATACGTGTAAAAAAAGCTTTTTCTTGTAGTAAGACCAAACGATAATAGAAATTTATGTTTCTCTTACGTTTATATTCTACTTACTTTCAGCGGAATAAGCTGCAAATATACATATATTCGTAAGTATCGGTTCATTACAAAGTTCTTCGTTATACCAGTGAATCAGTCACGTTCGACCGTTTTTACATTAATTTCCGTATTATGTATGTCTCTTGATATGTTACTAATGCTTGTAACGCAAGAATTCAACTGTTTCGTTAATTACGTACACAAATAATTACAAACAAACATCACTCTTTCGGCGGCTTGATCACCACTGGGAGCGCTAGTGTCGTTGCATCTGTCAGTTGGTAACAACTTTCACAGCATTGTCGCGACTGTATATCTTAGACTGTGGTATAGATACTGATACTGCCTGGGGCAGCGTTCAAATTTGTACTGCCTAAAAATCTGAACGCTGCCTCAGATGGTACCAGTATCTGTACCGACGCAAGTCTTATTAATGAGTTGACGACCTACTCTATGGTACAGGGACATCATACAAGATATCTGAAGATGCCCTAACCAGGCGAAACGCGTCATTAAATACAAAATTTTTTAATCAAGACATTCTTTTATTCAAGATTTCGATTGTAAAATTGTAAGTAGTACAATTCTAATTTATTTTGTGACAAATACTTTGCAAACGTGTCTCGTACATGCAAAACTTCATTTCGAACTCTGTTAATGTGTTGCCCTATTGCATAACTGCAAGATGTTCTTTAAACCTGATTTTAAAAGCGCGTCCCATTTGACCTATGTAATAGGAAGAGCAAGTATCACAAAAAATTTAGAAAACGCCAGAATTGTCTAAGGAAGAAGAGGTTGATTTTAAATTGTGAATGTAATTTTTCTTCAAATTGTTGTTGGTCGAGAAGGCAACGTTGCAGTTATACTTATTACGAAGAAGTCGTTGAATCTGATAAGAAATCGGTCCCAGAAATGGAATGGAGAAATATTTTTTTTTTCTTTTAGTCAGATTCAATAGGAGTGCCAAGTGTTGTAACTCTCTCATCAGTTTTCTTTTTAATGATGTTGTCAAGTATGACAGGATCGTATTCGTTATTAACTGCTATGGTTTTTATCAAATTTATTTCTTCCTCGAATTTTCTTTCGAGAGTGCGATGGAAATAGTTTTGTGAATGGCAGAACGAAAGAAAGCATTTTTGTGACATTGAGGGTGCATAGAAGAGGCGGGTACAATTTAATCTGTGTGTGTTTCTTTTCGGTAGATATTGAAAGAGATTTTATTTTCTTCTACTCGAGAGAAAGAACAACGTTCCGCTTCGTCCGTCTGTGCCTGGCCTAAGTTAAGTAATGCATAAAGTGAGTATAGTGCTCTTATTTATGACATTTATATCTTGAGATATCTTAAAAATTTAAGATGACGGGTTTTCATTTATTTAACACCCCACAAACAAATTCCGTCCACTGAAGTTGTGTGGTGGGTTTGGATACCATTACGGCTGACTAGACCTCGTGCAGTGATTGTTGCAAGTATTAATAATTTTCAATCCATATCATTCCCCTTTCAAAATTAACCGGCTTTTAAAACCTGAAATCGTGTTTCATTTTGCAAATGTTAAATTTCGAAGTCCGATAATTTTCCGCGTAATATTTTTCCCGCAACTCCGACTGGACACAAAAAATTTAACGCATGGTCCGCTGCACAAACAAAACGCGTAACTTGTCTAACCTCATATAACGACAGTGTTTTACCTCAATGAATGTTAATTTTTATTACAGCAACCAACTGTTGTGCTGAGCTGAGCTGACGTATGTTTAAAAAGGTAAACTCCATTTCTTTTTATGGTGTAACTGCCGCCCACACCTACCTTTCTATTTTCCAAATTATTTAAACCATCAAATTTATTTCCACTATTTATTCAGAAATTCCCAGCTATGAAAGTATTAGTTGCGAAATTTTCACCATTTTGAACCGTCCTGGCTTACGAACTATATACGAAATTAGTTGTGAACTGATAGTTAAACTATTCATAAACCTTTTTTTATACATATTTTTTTTTCGTTCTAATAAAACCCCACGTCATTTCAAGCATGTTTGTCAATTTTTACGTCTCTATCCACATTATCCCGTGATTTATTAAGTTTTCAAATTTATACTGACTTTTTGATCACACGGTATTTCGTGTTATGTACAGTTTTTGGCACTAGCGAGTGAATTAAATTTGTTGTGTGATACAGAGATCTGTTTAAACGGCTGTATATAACAGATAATTACGTTATGCCATATGTTTTATCATAAATTGATCACTGAGCCGGTTGTTGGAGGAAAGTAATCAAATTCTATAAATATAATTAAATATGGAGATGTAACTGAGTTATTTGTCATCTACAGCAGGATAGCATCATAGAAGTTTAAAATGACACAACATACTTGATTCGATCGCTAGTGCTGAAAACTAAAGCTAACGCCGAAATACGTTCCGATGAAGCTGTTTTATAATCCCCTACAAAGTCGAAAACCTGGTTTATAACAAGTAAGAAATAAATATTATTGTTGAAAATATATACCTTGTACTTTTACAAATATTCCATAAATACGCTAAAATACCTGACACGCCTGAATACAGTACTCCAACATCAACTCCGACTGCTGAAGTGTTCGCGGCGCTCTGAGGCTGCACACGATGCCTACAAGTCAGAAGGGTTGCCTGTGCTGCAGGCGCTAAACACAGATAGGACACTGCAGTCACGGTCGGACGAACAAAGGGTGACGCCTTCTTGTACGGCTTTGCAACTTCTCCTGGGAGGGCGGAATTAGAGCTAATTTCAGCATCCTTCCGCCTACTGGATATTGCCGAGTCTACATGGAAAGACGACATGAGAGGAAATTGGAGAATGATCGGGTCTTCATTCGGAGCCATCATTACGCTAGTAAATACAGCATGGATGGTGGTATTAGGAGTGGTAAGAGGAAGGAGGAAAGGCAGAGGAAGTTTCTTTTGGAGGGAGGGAAGGACCGCCCGGGGAAGAAGATTTTGGGGGAGCGAAAATTTTTGTTCAAGCAAGTTTCTAAATTTAGATCTCCTGCTCAAGTGGAATATTAGTTTCAATAGAACTACTGACTAATTTCTGCCCCACACGTATCATTAGAAACAATAATGTCAGGCCCAAATAATTTCGAGTCCAAGGACGGAGCATGCGCAAGCACAGAAGTGCCAGTGTTAACAGCTGTAGTGATTTATGGATCTCCATCTTGGTGTTTACATAATCAGATAAAAGCAACATGGCAGGATGCAGTATATGTAGAGAGTCATCGCAGTTTAAAGTCTTCAGATAATTTTTAAATCATTATTTGAGCTCGTAGAAACCATTGAAATATAAGAATACGTCTAAAGAATTATTACAATGACCAGCGCTTCGTATCTGTTTCAGTGGTGCACTCGCTACAGTGATAGGTAGGTAGATATACTTAGATTGGAACGATACAGAGACGATCAGCATAGCCCCTGCGCAAGAATGACAACATTACAAGATGGCTGAGTGGATAGGCTGGCAGTTGAAGGACATTAAGGACGAGCGTTGCTCTCTGAGTCCACTGTATTTATTATTATTGTTATTTTAATGGATAAAAATGCAGCCCTCAGCCGCAAAATTAAAATTATTTAACCTGATTTCGGCAATAACTCTGCCTGTCTTCATCAGAAATTATAAACTGAAACAAGTCACATAATAAAAGTTACAACTCAGCTGTAAAGTTAACGTCAGAAAATTCATTTTGTTTAGAAAGAGCTAGCCACTATGGGTTGCACGTCTGCATGGAGGCATCAAACGCGTGCGCTAAGTGGAGTTGTGAACAGGTAGACGTAACCTGAGTAGTGCCATCTAGTAGCCGCAAATACCACAAGGCTACTGTACAGAGGAAAGCAGCATTGAGATAAAACTTACTACAAAAAGCTTTATTTAATATAAGAGATAGCTGACGCGTCATTTTGACAGTGCAATATTAGTAGAGAGAAATAACGAGTAACAAAATTGTAATAAGCAAAACAGTTAAAAATTAGCTTTTGGGAAACAAATTTTTGGATCGAGTCGGAAGAAATATTTCGGACATTGCACGAAGTAAAACATCAAAGACCGAGTAACGGCTCAATAGCGTTAAAGAAGCTTCTATTACGGCTTTGTCACTGTTCATTTCGAATAAGCCCGACGTTACGAGAAAAATGTTTAAATAATTGTAAAAATGAATCCTCAGTTTTTCATACCTATGATTAAAAATCTAATTTCCGATCAGATCAAAAATTTGTACACTAAAAAAGATATTCTCAACGTAGAAGCATACTGCTCACAAAAATTTTGCGTAATAACTATAATATTGACGATTTCTGGATAAAGATTAACGATCACTTAGAAATCTGTAAACATGCTATAATGCGTAGACATGAGAAGAAGCTATGTTAACTTTTCTGTCTGCTTCCTACAGAAAACATTTCTCATAATAATTTTAAGAAAAGCAACCATGTCTTTTCAATACAATTATAAATAAGAGTAACATTACTTTTACAAAAAGTGAAAAAGGCCTTACTTGAGAAAGGCTGAAAGTACAATGTTATCTCTCCCCCCGTCAGACAACACTGTAGTAGAAAACTTGCTCGTCGACTTAAAAACTGGCCTTGATACATAAAAATAGAAAGTTCAAGTCAAACCATAATTGCTTTTGACGTAGCTAACATTAGTTACTAAAAACATGTTTCAAACTCAAAATGATATGTACAATGGTAGAATTTTGACTAAATCTATAAATAATAAGCTTAAAGAAGCAGCTGCTTTAATAACCAAATCTGACAATGTTTTTTCCTTGGTTATTGCCAGCAATTCTGAATATGTTTCAAAAACCTTATAATTTTTTAATTAAAATAATATTTCGTAACTGCAAAAAGACACGACCGCAGGTCGGCCGTCAGTGATGCAAAATATTGGCTCAAGCCATTTCATAAGAAAACTCTCGTTAATATGAACCCTTAAGCCCCTAAACGTCGTTCACAGTTCAGGTGCACAAACCTAACCATCCGATCAGGCCCCTTTCAAACAGTTTGAATAGTGCACCATTTAGCCAGATTTCTGCACGAAACCTTGAAATAGTCCGTTTTTCAGAACAATTATTCTCTTCCTAACAGTCACGTACTAGTGTATAAAGTAAAAGATCTAGATTGCGGCCCAGATACTAAGCTCCTTTCACTGGATATCAAAAATCTGTATACCAACGTTCCCGTACTTGAAATAGTTAAGATCGTAGAAAAACAATTTGTCAATTCAAAACACTTTCATCTGAACGAATCATTGACTTCATGAATTTAATTAATGTAGTAGTCAAATGTAACTAGTTTGAATTTAACTGAAAATTATACCAGCAAGACGATGGTGTTGCTATGGGAAATCCGTTAGCTGGTATCCTTGCCGACATTTTCCTCAATTTCCTGGAAGAAAAATTCTTCCATAAATTCTCTACTGCAACGTTAGGCACGGTTTCCTATCCAGATATGTCGATGACATTTTAGTCATCTACGAAGGACCTACCACTGGCATTGATCACATTTTTACTCTTTTCAATGGACTACATGAGAATATCCTTAAAACATGCAACAGAACTACAAAAGAAACTGCATACACTACGCAGTTCGTTTCGTATTGTTACGATACAGGGGAGACAGCGTTACGGAAATGATACAGGATCTGGGATGGGAATCATTACAACAACGTCGCTTATCGCCGCGGCGTGGGCTACTTGCGAAACTCCAATCGCCAACATTCTCCTCCGAATGCGAAAATATATTGTTCACTCCCACTTACAAAGGTAGAAATGATCATCAGAATAAAATACGAGAAATCAGAGCTGGAACAGAGAGATTCAGGTGTTCTTCTCGCGCGCTATTTGAGAATGGAATGGGAGATAAATAGTATAATGGTTCGATGAACCCTCTGCCAGGCACTTAAATCTGATTTACAGAGTATCCCATGTAGATGTAGATCACTTTCACCTTTGAACCTGAAAACGAATTGACCTTAACAATAGAGGAAAATAAAATGTCTTTCAATATCTACCAAAAACAAACATTTACTGATAAAATTGTACCCGCTTCGTCTATGCAACCTCAATGTCTCAAAAGTTCACAGAGCTAATTCCATCCCACTCTCGAAAGAAAAATTCGAGGAAGAAATAAATTTGAAAACAATCATAGCAGTTAATAACGAATATAATACTGCCAAACTTGACAACATCATTAAAAAGAAAACTACTAAAAGAGTTACATTGGCACTCCCACTGAATCTGAACAAATGAAAAAATATTTCTCCATCCCATTTCTGGGGCTCATTTCCTATCAGATTCAACGACCTCTTCGTAATAAGTATAACTGCAACGTTGCCTTCTCGACCAACAACTATTTGATGAAAAATTTCATGCACAATTTAAAATCAACCTGTCCCCCCTTACATAATCTGGCGTTTATAAAATTATTTGTGATACTCGCTCTTTCTATTACATAGGTCAAATGGGACGTGCTTTTAAAATCAGGTTTAAAGAACATCTTTTGAGAAAGAATGCCACTAACCCCCAGAACTCATCTTTTACTGACCATCTTCTCATTACAGGTCACGCACCTAAAACCATTCATGACCTGAACATTTTGCATACCGGAAAGAAAGGTCGCAGATCAGACGTGCTCGAGTAATTGCAAATATTTAAACATTTTTCTCGTAATGACGGGCGTATTTTAAATTAACAGTTACAACTCCGTAACAGAACCTTTTTAACGGTATTAAGCTTTTACTTGGTCTTTGATGTTGTACTTCGTGTAGCGTCCGAAATATTTCTTCCAACTTGATCCAAAAATTTGTATTCCAAAGCAAATTTTAACTGCTTTGCTTATTACAATTTTGTTACTTGTTAATACTCTGTACTAATATTACATTGCCAAAATGACACCTGAGCTATCTCTCATGTTAAACAATGCTTTCTGTAGCAATTATTTTCTCAGTACTGTTTCTCTCTGTATAGTAGCCTAGTTGTAATTGCGGCTACTAGATGGCACTACTGCAGTAACGTCTACCTGTTCACAATTCCACTTAGCACACGCTATATATTTTTTCTGCATATATTTCGTTGTTTATGATAGGCTACGAAAAGCGCGGATTTACGCGGACTTTCTCTGTAATCTGATTGGTTCCCAATATCTTTAGCCAATCAGATTACAACATTGCGCGCGTTCATTCGGGAACTTTCACGCTTGCTTTGTTGCAAGAAGGATAGTCGGAGTTGATACACGAAATTGTTAACATCTCCATGACTGTGCTCGGAACTTACTGTAACTATTTTGCTGAACGGGATCGTTTATGGGATCAAGAAGTGCATCAACATGCTTAGTATATCGTGTGGACAGTCGAGTAGTGAAATTTCGGCTTTTTTAAATTAAAAATATGATAATATGAAATCGGGTGGCCTGTTACGCTAATCATGAACGTGCGAAGATTTATCTGAACTGATTTGCGTAGCATTTTATGAGCATGTTAAAGTAAACATCGCTTTTAAGGACGTTTTTTGTGACAGGGTAAATTAATTACCATAAACTGGCTTTACTAGTGAGTGTGGAGTGTGGGTGTAACTGCGTCATTTAGCAAGGGCTCTGCATTGAACTGTATCCTGGAGAAAGCTTTTAAATAATAATTTCATCGTACAAAATCCCATGTTAACATCATTTTAACGCATTAGATCATATCATAGATAAACAATTTAAAATAAATGCAACTGAATGAAAACCAAAATCTCCACCAAGTTTTTCTACACAGCTTTTCACAGCGGAATTACGGTTCTCGCTTTTAGTCAGTTCAGCACTGGATGGATTGCTGAAGAAGAGAGTCTTTACAAGATGAGTGGAAGTATGAACTGATTGTTTTTCAGTGGAACCAACCAGATTGCTGAGTTGCAAGTAGTAAGTAGATTTTTAGTTTTAAATTAATATTTTCGGCCTAATATCTATGTAATCCTCTTACAGGAAATAAGATGAAGCGTAGGCTATATAAAGTTTCACCATTTTGTCCACATTCCATTGGCATCAAGAAAAGTTTGTATATTTCGAGGCATAGAATTTCTAAGTCTAAAGAAAAAGGCATTCATGGGGATTCTCTCTATTATAAAATGGAACCTTTGAAACAATATGGAACCTAGAAAAGTCTACATACGACAATTTGTTGAGAATTAAAGTTTCAAATATTACCGCACAGCTCAAAATTAAAAAATTGGCAAGTGACTCCAGTTAGATTCGAATGATCGTCCCTTATATTTTTACTCAGCCCCTGACACAGATGGGAAGCTCTCGTCGTTAAAATAACTCTGCCAACGTGAAGTTATCATATTTGAACAATTTCCACTTGCTCGAAGAAGTATTTTCAAACGCATGGTTATGAGTTAAATTGCAATGTATCTCGATGTATACCGTGTCCTTTACCATTACTTGCATTTGACAATTTAAACACCAGACCTAGCCTTAGTGAGTTGGGAACACTGGTACTTTGGACTTGGACATGAGCAAAACTCCTTTTTGGACTCTAAATTGTTCGGGACGAGCAATCTTTGCCTTTCATTATACGTTGCAAACATTTAAATCTTCAGATTGTGTGTTAATATTGTTGGCACCCAGAGTATTAGTCAAGTAGAGTCATGGTTCTCGATATTTTTGGCAAAGGTAAGAAATACTGTAGACTTAATTTCTTTTTATTATTGACGAGAGAGCGTTCTAACACATTTCGTATGCAATTGATAATTGTGTTACAAAATGGTTTAGATCTCCACTTCAGCATGATTTAGTTAATTTTGTTAATAAAGTCTTAACAAAAGATATCATAGACTTTATTCATGTTCATAAGGAAACATGTATTTTTTAAAATTCCGGACGTGTTGTATAAACAGAATTTATCTTTCATATATGATACGATGAATTAAAATTTAATCGTCCATTTGCGATTATTCACCTGTAGGGGTAGAAGATACATTCATAAATCTGAACTGATCATCCCCGACATCTACCAGTTATTCCATTGTCGCTAAAGGATAGAATACTCAACTGTCTATTTGTACCCGATGTTGAGTTCCAAATTGCTCAAGAAATTATTTATTCTCATTAATTATAAATGTTAATAACCTATCGTACAACAAATTAATCCTTTTTATTGAAATGAGAGGAGATAGCTACAAAATATTTTAGTATATGCTTATTATGAACGATCTGCTGTTTATTATACTTGTAACTTCGACCGGTTCCGGTTGTAAACCATCTTCATGGACTGTAATCTAAACAAACTATCCTATCGATGCTTGCAGGCAACTCAATCAATAACAATTCGTAAGATGTTAAGAATTATTATTGAATGACTTGTCATGAAGCACGGGTAGGATAGTAGATAATGTATCCTCAAAAAAATGTTTGTATAATCTATGTGACTTAACTTAAAAACTACTTACGAACTACTTACGAACTAGGACGGCACAAATATCCATGCCCGAGGGGGGATTCGAACCCCCGACCGTAGTGGCCGTGCAGACCGTGACTGGAGCGCCTTAGTCCCCTCGGCCACCGCGGCCGGCAATGTATACTCTGTTCAGCTTACATAGAGTTCGCGAAGATGGTTTATAACCGGAACCGATCAGAGTTATAAGAGTAATAAACAGCTGATGGTTCATAACACGCATTTCATACAATGTTAAACGTAAAGAGTACCACAGCGGCTGTTATAAGAAACTAAATTTCGCACGGCCTCCCGAATGTTAGCGTTATTTCCCTAAAGCACTCCAGGCACCTTTGTAAGAGCACGGGCGATTTACCTCCATATCCTCACGTAAGCATCCGACAGTGAGCTGCGTCTCTAATGACCACGCTGCTGATGGGACGTCAAACACTAAGCTTCCTGTAATGGAATCTGCATAAGCAGAGGAGCCCAGATCGCTGGTTTCAAATTGCTTTTATTTATACCGGTTCCGGCATTTCTAAGTTGCCATCTTCAAGTCTCTTAACGTTTACTTATTGTATGGTATATTTCGTTACATTTACGTTCTGTTCTTGGATATATTACCATATACGAGGGTAGTTTCATAAGTCTGGTAAATTTGTATGAAAGAGCGGGAAAATTTCGGAACCTGCACCGTTGTTGGTAGGCCTGTAATTTCTATGGATATTACAGCAAGTTCCTAACGACAGCTGTTATTAGTTTATTGTTGACTGCCAGCTGAAGTGGTAACTGCGAAGTTAGTTCCTTAGAATGGAGAAAAACGAATTTCGTGCGGTTATTAAACATTTTATTTGAAGGGTTGCACAGCTGCACACATCAAATCCGAATTGGATGAGGTCCATGTGGGTTCTGCGCCAACACTGAAAACCATTTACTTATGGATAAATAATGACTTTAAAGGTGGTCAGAGAAGCACGCAAGGTGGAGCACGCTCTAGTCGCCCGTTGAGGTCACCACACAGGAAACCATCGATAAGGAGCATGATTGATAATGGAAAATCGTAGATTAAACGTTCGCTAGATAGCTAACACTGTAGGCATCTCAACTGAATGAGTGCATTACATCGTCCATCAGAAACTGGCCGTGAAGGAGCTCTGTGCGCGATGGGTGACGCTTTCACTTACTTTGGGCCGTAAACGGAATGAAAAAAACATTTCTACTCAGAACCTCACACTGTTCAAACGCAATCCACATGGCATTTTGTGCGGCTTCATAACTGTGGATGAAACTGGGATCCACAATTACACTCCAAAAACCAAACAACAGTCCAAAAAATGGACGAAGAGTGGGGAGAGTGCACCAAACAAGGCGAAGACTGTGTTGTCAGCTACAAAGTTGATTGCCACTGTCTTTTGGGATTCCAAGTGTATAATTACGACAGATAATTGAAAAAAACGGCAGATCCATAACTGGGCCCTATTATGGTGCTCTGCTGGATCGTTTGAAACAATCCATCAGTTGAAAAACGTCCAAGATTTGCACGACAGAAAGTGCTTTTCCATTATGACAATGCTCCAGCCCACACAGCAGCTATCGCGATGGCAAAAGTGCATCACTTGGGATTCGAATTGGTTCCTCACCGCCATATCCACCAGATTTGGTTCCGAGTGACTTTTTATTATTCCCAAACTTTAAAAATTGGCTTGGTGAGAAGAAATTTTCGTACATTTTTATCGTATGAGAAAGTGTCCGCCGCTGTGATGGACTATTTTGCATAGTTTGACAAAGCCTACTTTGCCGATGGTTTAACAAAATTGAAAACTCACTGGACCTAGTGTATAGTCTTGGAAGAAGACTATGTCGCCGGCCGCAGTTGCCTATTTTTACCAGACTTATCAAACCACTCTCGTATTATGTAAAAGTTAGGAGACTGGCAACTTAGAATTGCCGAAACCGGTATAATTAAAGCAATTTCAAACAAGCGATCAGGGCTCCTCTGCTTATACACCTTCGTTTGCAAGATATTAGATCGCACCCCGTCTTGAATTATGTCAAGCATACACAACCTCACCTCCTTTCCTTTCCTTTTGGCCCACTTTAGGTTACGGTAGTGACACTAAAAGTGGGTCTTTGAGATCCCCTTTTGACAGCTCGAAATTAAAATTAAAATAACGGCTTAACCATTCATCTGACACGAAAACTAAATAACGGAATTTGTAGAGGACAAAATTCTCTACAACTTTCCTCCCTTATGTGTTTTTTTTTTTTTCTTTTTCTTTTTTTTTTTTTTTCTATCTCGTATCGTTTCAAAGATATTTGCAAAAATAACGGCGATTTTGGGATGTATGTCTGTCTGTCTGTCCGTCTGTCTGTCTGTCCGTAACGTGTTCCCTGTTTTTCAGACGAACCGCTCAACCGAACAGCACCAAATTTTGCATACATAATTGTAGGCCGCCAGAGACCAGAACCTCCCGATTTTAAATTTTTCGGGCAAAAAAATACGGTAGTAATACCAAAAAAAGCCGTTTGTAATATAATTATAATTGCCAACAAACCGTTCATCTGACACGAAAATTGAATAGCCTAATTGGTAGAGGGGAAAATTCTCTAGAACTTCGCTCTATTATTTTTTTTTTCATATCTTGCATCGTTGCAGAGATACTTGGAAAAATAACGGAGTTTTGACAACCTCCATTGAATTAACGAAAACCAGCCGTTCGCAAATGTCACGTGACATTCCTCGCCCAGAACTCTCTCTGGCATACGCCATTTTGCATTGCGTATTTGATGATTTTCTTATTGTAACTTACACTTTATTATTTTAAAGCAATGGCGCACTGAAGGATTAACAAAAACACGTCGTTCTTCGTACGATAAATGATAATCTAGTGTCTACAAATGCCATATTATCATCAGTTAACAACGTCCATCAATAGTATGAGATTAAAGCACAAAAGTGCTGTTAGTTGTAGCGTAGTGGGCAATGCGTTGGATTGTGACGCTGCAGGTCAGTAGTTCGGAACCCGCCACTACTTATTTTTTTTCTTTTCCTAAAATGGTTTCAGACACTCTTATTATTAAATTTTTTATTATTTAGATTATTCAAAAAAATGTTTGTATAGTCTATGGGACTTAACTACGGGGTCATCAGTCCCTAAACTTACAAACTACCTATCTATTACCTTATACTAAGGACGGCACAAATATCCATGCCCAAAGGGGGATTCGAACCCCCGACCGTAGTGGCCGTACAGACCGTTTAGATTATTACTTTGGCCCAAATGTTAGCAAAAGCTTATAAAACTACAAATCTAAAGTGTGCCGTAAAACACGTCAGTGCAATTTTTTTCTAATGTTGGCGACTGCGGGTCCGGAATTTAGTTCGTCGACCACGGTCGATGGATTAGGTAGCCAGGTGCACAACACAAATGTTCAAATGTTTGTTAAGCTTATGGGACTTAACTACGGGGTCATCACTCCCTAAACTTACAAACTACTTATCTATTACCTTATACGAAGGACGGCACAAATATCCATGCCCGAGGGGGGATTCGAGCCCCCGACCGTAGTGGCCGTGCAGACCGTGACTGGAGCGCCTCAGTCCCCTCGGCCACCGCGACCGGCCGGGTGAACTGAGCGTGCCACATCCCGGTGTTGGGATCACGACCGGCGAGCGGCTTTAGCTGGTGGGGTGATTCACCCCCTGTGCGTAGTCCGGCGCGCTCCCGCCTCCACGCGGCCTCCCTGGCAAAGTTCCCCGTCCCACCGCGGGCAGACCGCGGCCGGGCGCTGCTGTGCAGTGGCCTCTATTTGCTTAGCGGACCAACTTTTGCCACAACTGCCGCCAACTTGGCGTGTATTGCTGGTTGCGCGCTGGGCGGCTACCGCCGACTCCCCTCATTTCGCTTCTTTTTTTTTTTTTTCTTCTTTTTAATTCTTTTCGGACATTGTGGCTCCCCGTAATATCCTTTACTTGCAGCCGGCGACGACGGGAAAGTTTTGCGACGACGTGGCGCTGCAAGTCAAGGAGTAGCAGGAAGTTAGCGTGGCCGCAGGGTGGCGGGGCTTGTCTAGCAGAGCAACTGAGTGCATACCGATTTCCGCAGAGGCTGCTTAGAAGGGAGCTTACAGTGAAGTAACCAAGGAAAAGGGAAAATTTTTCCAAGAATTACGTGATGCTGTCCGCACAGGCAAATCTCAGAAGGAACTAAGCTCGTAGGCAGTTTAAGAGGACCTGGACGTGAAAGTGACTAAAAATGGAATAAGAAATTTTGCCTCCATCTGAAAGACAAATTTCTCTCGTTTCCAAAAGTGTATGGTTTCTTCCCTTTTAAATAGTTATTATATTCCTAAACGCTCTTTGAACGAATGTCAGCACATTAGCCACGCTGATGCATCAGGTAAGGAATATCATCATAAAAATTCCATGCCTGCCGTAGTCATGGAAACAATAAACTCAATATACAGGTACCTTGCAGATAAAATATTACTTGGCAAGTGTCAACATGGACGTACATGAAATGTAATGAGACATTCAACAGCTGCTTGTGGCAACGAGTACCCCAAAAACAGTGTTTGTTGGATAGCCAGTACTCAAAATAGGTGTGATAGATGCTGTAATCTGTTTGAATGATGGTGGAATTACCAGTACAAAAGTTATTTATCCCATGAAAAACATAAAATGTACAAAAATGCAAGTCTTTCGACGAATTCCTTCCACGATAAAGTCGTGAGATCTCATGGGAAACCAAGTCGGTTATATTAGTTGATGTTCATGGAACCACCTATTCAACACTTTGTCATTTTTATCTAATTAGTTATCTACGACGAACTGTTGACTGTATCATAATTAAATATCTTTATTTCGATGATAAATATAATGACTTGGCAATCGCATTGCAGCGTACACTAATATTAAAAATCATTTTTGCAAATACGTGGAATAACATTCCTACGTGCTTACGTTAGTCTAATATTGCCGCGAGACACCATGTAAACCGACTGCCGCCGTGACGCAGGGCATAGCGTCACCGACTGCGGTGCTGAAGGTCGCCGTTTCAATCCCGTCCGCCGGGAAAAAATTATTTCTTATTAATTAACACTTCCAGTATGTTCTACAACTTTATTATGTGTTTTAACTGTGGAGTTATATGGGCACGTATAACAGGTCGAAAACAAGTAAAGTTAATAGTTGGGTGTTTTTACCGGCGCCCCAGTGCTGCTGTAGCAGTTTTAGAATCATTCAAAGAAAGTCTACACCAAGTAGTGCATAGGTATCCGGGCCATGTAATATTAGTCGGAGGAGACTTCAATCTTAAGAGTATAGATTGGGACCTCGCTAGTTACATTTCAGGCGGTACAGACAAGCAGTCTTGCGAGCTACTTTTGAACACATTCTCCGAAAACTGTCTTGAGCAGTTAAACAGGCAACCTACGCGCAATGGAAATATTCTAGACCTTACAGCCACAAACAGGCCTGACCTTATTAACGACGTCTGTGTAGAGACAGGAATTAGTGATCGTGATATCGTCATATCGTCGATGGTGACCAAAGTTCATAAACCAATGAAGAAGGCTAGGCGCGTGTTTTTTTTGGCAAGAGCCGATAAGCAAATGTTACGATCGCACTTAGAAAATGAATGGGCATCGTTTGATTCCGGGACTATGGATGTAGAGGAATTGTGGACTAAATTTATGTGCATTGTTAATAAAGGGTTAGAGAAATATGTGCCAGTAAAGACGATTAAGGATGGAAAAGATCCACCGTGTTATAATAATAATGTTAGAAAGCTGCTGAGAAAGCAAAGGCTGTTGCACTTTCGATTCAAAAAAGAACACGCAAATGATGACAGGCAAAAGTTAGTAGAGGTTCGTGCGTCTATAAACAGATCGATGCGCGAAGCATACAATAATTATCACAGCCATACCTTAGCGAAAGATCGTTCCGAGAACCCGAAAAAATTCTGGTCTTATGTAAAATCGATAAGCGGGTCAAAGCTCACTGTCCAGTCACTCGTTGATCATTCCGGGACAGTAATAGAAGAACGCAAACGGAAAGCTGAAGTTCTAAATTTAACCTTTAACAAATCTTTCACGCAGGAGGACCGCACAAATGAACCATCGTTTGATCAGCGTACTAATTCCGAAATGGGGGCATAGCAATAGGTATTTCCGGTGTAGAGAAGCAGCTGAGAGAGCTAAATACGAAAAAGTCTGCTGGTCCGGATGGAATACCAGTTCGGTTTTACAAAGACTACTCTGCGGCGTTGGCCCCCTACTTAGCTTGCATTTGTCGCGAATCTTTAATTCAGCGCAAAGTGATTGGAAAAAAGCGCAGGTGACTCCCGTTTATAAGAAAGGAAAGAGAACTGATCCACATAATTACAGGCCAATATCGTTGACATCAGTTTCATGTAGAATTTTAGAGCATATTCTCAGTGCGTATATAGTAAATTTCCTTGAAACGGAAAAACTTCTTTCCATGAATCAGCGTGGGTTTAGGAAACATCGTTCATGTGAAACTCAACTTGCCCTTTTCTCACATGACATCTTGCGAGCCATGGATGAAGGGCAACAGACGGATTGTGTTTTTCTCGACTTCAAAAAGGCGTTCGACGCGGTGACACACTGCAGACTGTTAACGAAGATATGAGCTTATGGGATAGCTTCACAGATTTGTGACTGGCTGGAAGACTTCCTGAGTAATAGAACGCAGTACGTTGTTCTCGACGGCGAGTGTTCATCAGAGACGAGTGTATCGTCAGGCGTGCCCCAGGGGAGTGTGATAGGACCGCTATTATTTTCTATCTATATAAATGATCTGATAGACAGAGTAAGTTGTAATTTGCGACTGTTTGCTGATGACGCTGTGGTGTATGGGAGGGTGTCGTCTGTAACTGACTGTAATAGCATACAGGATGACTTAGACAAAATTTCTAGTTGGTGCGAAGAATGGCAGCTAGCTCTCAATGTAGAAAAATGTAAGGCGATGCGCATGAGTAGAAAAAGCAATCCCATAATGTTCGAATAAAGCATTAGTAGTGAGCTTCTTGATGCTGTCACGTCGTTCAAATATCTAGGCGTAACATTGCAGAGCGATATGAAATGGAACGAACATGTAAGGACAGTTGTGAGTAAGGCGGACAGCCGACTTCGGTTTATTGGGAGAATTTTGGAAAGATGTGCTTCAACTGTAAAGGAGACCGCGTATAAAACGCTTGTACGACCACGCCTTGAGTATTGCTCAAGTGTTTGGGACCCGTAGCAGATCAGTTTAAAGGAAGACATAGAGGCGGTTCAGAGGCGAGCAGCTAGATTTGTTACCGGTAGGTTCGAGCAATGCACGAGTGTCACGGAAATGCTCCGGCAACTCAATTTGGAATCGCTGGAAGAAAGACGACATTCTTTTCGTGAATTTCTGTTAAGTAAATTTAGAGGGCCGGAATTTGAAGCTGAGTGTAGTACGATCTTGCTGCCGCCTACTTACATTTCGCGTAAAGATCACAAAGACAAGATAAGAAAACATATGGCTAGTACGGAGGCATATAGGAATTCTTTTTTTCCTCGTTCAATGTGGGAGTGGAATGGGAAAGGAAATGCCTAGTAGTGGTATAGTGTACCCTCCGCCACGCACCTTATGGTGAATTGCGGAGTATGTATGTAGATGTAGACTTGTAAATTCTACTTGTTTCTTATGTGACTATTCTTCTAATTTCTGGTACATTCTGTCTGTGTATAAATAGCAGAGCTCTCTGCTCGAGAGGCAGTTAGTGCTGCGTGTATGTTAAGTCCGTAATAAACCTGCTTTCAGTATAAATGCTGTGTTCAGTTGCCTTCGAAGTCAAGGCTGCTTCCATTTCAACGCGACAATATAAAATATTTTTTATATGTCGATGAGTAATTGCCCGATCATTATATGTATTCTGATGTCATATTATGGTGTGATTGCTAAGTCACTATATTTGTTATAGAAATAAAGATGTTTAATCTTGATATAGTCACTACAGATTACGTAGGCAATTAGATAAAAAATTATGACAAGGTGTTGAATAGGTGGTCCCATGAAAATTAACTAATATAAGCGACTTTGTTTCCCATGAGATCTCACGACTTTTTTGATGGGAGTAATTCGTGGCGAGACTTGCATTTTTATACATTTTATGTTTTTGATGGGTTATCATTTTTTTTTGTAGGTAGTATAGCGTAAGCGACAAATGAGAGAGGCGTATGTAGATGTATTTTCTGTTTTTTATTCTGTATCTTTTTCTAGTACACAATTAAATTTTACTTACGGCAGTGGTGGCGTTGTGTGCTGAAGTTGGCAGCGACAGACGAATGAGACACTTCAGAAAACCAGTCACGTAAAATGAGGGGCATAGTCTTTCGTGTTGACCATGAAGTAAATAATTAATCCTGTTCCTGCTCAGTAGTTGACATGTTCTTATCTGGACCCCTCATAAAGTGAACTTTTTGTTGCTAACATTTCCACTCTACATCACTGTTGTAAGTAAAATTTATCCTTTACGTGTAAACACCAAATGTGGCGAAATTATAACACTTTATCCCTATTTTTTACGACTGTTAATCCATACGCAAATAATTGTTGATACGTTGTTTAAAGTGACAGGGAGACCAATAATACTGTATTCGGTAGTCCCGAGCTAGTAATGGGTGTCATTGGTTCTGACGAGGATTGTTTGTTTTGGCACCCAAAATACTGTTATTCTCGGACGTCGATGTCGCTTTTCGATGTACATCGTACATTGATTTCATTGAATTGATGTGAACGTTGATGTTACCATCGATGTTTTCCTAATATCGATCGTCCATAGGGCAGTAGTTAGAAGCACTTCAATTTTTGACGTTCACTTTTTATTAGAGTTGGAGAATTTAAATCGTGTTCCGAGCTATGGATTTGAAAACATCTAACTCGTATTATTACTCTTAGCGGCTGTGTATGGCTATGTATGGTATAGAGCTTCGCTATACGTATAAGCCATGTAAAACTCAAGTAAAGGGCAGACAGAAAAATATCGTACTGCATCACACACAGATTCCTACTGTAACCAATATCTGAATAAAATAGGTTACTATACATAAAATGTGTATGATATCTCACGCAATCACCGAACAGTTTTGAGCAGTGTATGCTGCTGTACTGCTTTACTGCGTGATACGAATGCAAATGTACGCAAATATTTTCGAATGACAGTATTGTAGTAAGGAAGAAGGGAAGGAAGTTTAGAGTATAACATTCCGATGACAGCGTGGTTGTTAAAGTGCCGTCTCATGAGCGAGGTTTTGGATATGGATGGAGAACGAAATGGACATGAACTCTCCAAAATAAATAACGGTGGCTTTTGCATTGAGTTATTGAGGGAAATCATAGAAAATCTATGTCAGAATGGTTTATTTAAGGGTTTCTTTAAATGTGAAAACCTATGACAATCTTACATTCGCCACGTCAAAATCAAATGTTTATAAACCTATTGGGCCAAACTGATATGATCATCATCCCTATACTAATTAACTGCTTAAACTAACTTACACTGAGAGCAACACACCCAGTGACGCAACAGGGAGGACTCGAACCTCTGGTTCGAGCGACCGCCCAGTCCGTAGCATGATGCCTTAAGGCTAGTTTACACGACGACACTACGTTTCATGAAACTGTACCCATGCGCGGCAGGCGTTCGCGCAACTAGTTGGTGAAACAGTTTCGGCACCTTCCAGCTTTGGCGAAACTGATTGCGCGTGTTTTTAGGTTAGGTTATAACCAACACAGAACAAAATACAACATAAAGGGGCGAACGAAGAATTAATTCGGTTTTTGAACATACATGCGATGCATAGGTTTCTGTACGATTTTAACGATGAAAATTTCAGGAATAAGCAGCGGCGAGTTAGTGCTCTTCGGGCAATTATTCGTGAATTAAATATTGATGGGTTGACGATTAGTGAATTGCAGACTAAATGCATTCAATTCGAAATACCTATACAAATTAGTTATGACAATTGTGGATTTTGGAACAAGGTACAGGTATTGTATAGACGAATATCTACTTGATAAGAAACGTAATGATATTTGTATTTCAATTCTGGTAACAATGCTTCACGCTTAACAGTACCTTGTCTCTTTATTGAATTACTAACTCCGTTTAAAAAGAACGTGAACTGCTCTGGTGACATTCTAAGTTGATTAAAATAACATCTAGGGACTTCGCTGAGCAAACGAGCTGACGTCATTTTCTATTCCAGTCAAGAACCCTAGACACGTTTCTTATTCTTTTTATGTTTAGTCTTATGCAGCGACTTCACACAGTAGTTCCACCACAACTCTTACAGCTACCAAAAACGTCCTTTCTACGACGACTACGACACTCACAAATCAACGAAACTGAAGTGTATAGCATTGGCGCCGTGTCTACAGACATACACGAAACTAGTTGCGCGCAATTCATTTCATGCAACGAGTGTTCAAATGCTTGTATAGTTTATGGGACTTAACTACGGGGTCATCAGTCCCTAAACTTACAGACTTAACTACTGGGTCATCAGTCCCTAATCTTACAAACTACTTATGGGCTAGCTAATACTAAGGACGGCACAAATTTCCATGCCCGAGGGGGGATTCGAACCCCCGACCGTAGTGGCCGTGCAGACCGTGACTGGAGCTCCTGAGTCCCCTCGGCCACCGCGGCCGGCTGCAATGAGTGTCGTTATATAGACTAGCCTTTAGACCACGCGACTACTGGGGAGCGGCTTCGACACGTCCCTCGAACATTTTTTCCCTTGGCAGTTCCCACGATTTCCAGTTCTACTGTGCTGGTGCTCTACGGATCAAGAAATGTGTGGTGTGTCGCGCTACCCACCTGTGTCACCGGCAGCCGAAGCAGTTGCGCACGGAGCGCGCGCACGAGCGGATCTTGTGCACGACCTCCTCCTGCATCAGGTTGAAGCACATGGCGATGAGCGCCATGCCCAGCATCAGGTACATGCTGCAGAAGATGAAGCTCAGCTCGATGCCCTCGCTGTAGATCTTGTCGCCGGGCACGATGTCGCCGAAGCCGATGGTGCTCAGGCTGATGAAGCAGAAGTAGGAGCCGTCCAGGAAGTCCCACGACTCCCACTCGGAGAAGAGGAAGGCTCCGCCGCACACGTACCTGCAACACGGCAGGCCGCTCCAGCTGCAGTGTGTTGCGCGTGCCTACAATCCATGAAGTCATGTGGTAAAATACTCTTTGATTTCCAGCAGTGCGAGGTGGGTCGTAACCCACGAGCTTTAGGCGGAGACAACCTCAGCCACTATCAATCGGTGAGTGTCGAATCATTGCTGCTGCCTTCCTTATACAGGGTGTAAACTTTAACAAGCCAGAATAACTCTAAAAACAAGCTTCGCATGAAAAATCTGTAGAATACAATGTTGATTATTTCCGAGGGAGACATCTGCAGGTGCTAAAATTGGCCCGCCACCCCAGCCCCGTGGGGAACCCAATTTTTTATTGCAGAATCACATTATACATTAAAAACTACGTTCGTTTTGTGTTAAATATTTATTTTGATTCTTGGTAGTTGGTGCTGTATTTCAAGAAAATCCATGTTTACTTTTATGCATCTTCAAATGTTTGTCGAGCTTATGGCACTTAACTACCGGGTCATCAGTCCCTAAACTTACAAACTACTTATGAACTAGCTAATACTAAGGACGGCACAAATATCCATGCCCGAGGGAGGATTCGAACCCTCGACCGTAGTGGCCGTGCAAACCGTGAGTGGCGCACCGCAGTCCCCTCGACCACCACGGCCGGCATTTATGCATGGAAAATGGTTACGGATAAAGAGAAAATACTTATTTACTTCGTAAATTTTGATTCGCTAAAACAAACTCTCCCCAGTGGGTGGGGTTTTACTCGCTACCAGTCGCGTTTGACGCGGAGTTAGTTTTGCTACGCAGAATTACGCCGGGATGGCCACTCCTCGCTCACTGAAATTCTAATCCTCCCTAGCAATACTAAATCCGCGTAAAACGGGACTGGTACAGGGCAAATCCCCACCCACTGGAGAGGGAGGGAGAGTTATAGTTTTAGCGAAACAAAATTTACGAAGTAAATCCGTAACCGTTTCCCACGCAAAAATGAGAATATTTTCTTGAATTACAGTGCCAACTACCGAAAATCAAAGCAAATGTTTAAGACAAAATGTACGTAGTCTTTTATATAGAATCTTATTCTGCAATAAAAATGGGGGTTCCTATTTGAAATTTTAAAGTTGCCTCCAGCCCCACCCACAGGGGGCTGGGGTGGCGGTCTAATTTTAGCACTTGCAGATAATCTTTGGATTCTACACATTTTTTCGTGTGAAGTTTATTTTTCGAGTTATTCAGGTTTGTCAACTTCAAATTTAAGCTGCGACCCTTTTTTTCCTGTGCTTATCTGCGATTTTATTAAGAGTTTTGTCACATATGTTTTGATCTCGATCACGTCTTTTATTACGCTGCCCCAGAAAAGGGGCTATCAAGACATGTGACTAACCTTAAAGATTGCGGCTTCCAGCCAGTTATGCCTCGGGACCGAGCCATCGCAAGACTGAAGTGAGTGTAGAGGGCATGCGAGGTCGTGAACACCAGTGTCGTTACAAGAAGCAGAGAAGTGATCTTAAAGCCGAAACATTCAGACCAACTGACGCGGCTGAAAGCCCGAGAGAATGATATCAATAAAACCCAGAGCGGAAGTGTGCCAACACAAAAAAAAAAAAAAAAAAAAAAAAAAATATATAAATAAATAAAATAAAATAAAATAAAATAAAATAAAATTTAAAAAATCAATGTATTTGAGTGGTGAAAGCAATCTATTTCGCATAATTTATGTAATTCCGTCAGTTCCCGGCGTTTCCAAGCTATGTGTTTATTCCATTCTTGTTTTATTCTAACTCCCTCTCCTCATCTCTCCATCGCCATTCCACACTTTCTACCCACTGCAGTTACTTTTCCATGCAGCTTAATACTTAAGACGTGTTATCTCCCGAGTAATGTGTGCTAAACTGAACTTAACACCATCCTACAGGCTCGGGTGGCGTGGGACTGGCGTGAAGTATGAGGCGTTACGTCACGTCACGTTAAGTAGTTTCTGTTCAAAATGTTCAAATGTTTGTAGAACTTATGGGACTTAACTACGGGGTCATCAGTCCCTAAGCTTACAAACTACTTATGAACTAGTTAAGATTAAGGACGGCACAAATATCCATGCCCGAGGGGGGAATCGAACCCCAGACCGTAGTGGCCGTGCAGACCGTGACTGGAGCGCCTCAGTCCCCTCGGCCACCGCGACCGGCAAGTAGTTTCTGTCTAGGGACTAATGACCGGAGTAGTTTGGCCCCTAAGATTTACAAACATTGGAACAGATTTCTTAAGTTTCATAAGGAACCACCGGCTGTCCTGTCATCCTTCGCCCGAAGGCGTCAATGGACACGGTATGGAAGAGGGTGTGGTCAGCACCGCGCTCTCACACCCATTGTGTCTTTTGTTATTATTATTATTATTTTTCCTTAATAAAACCTCTACTTCTCAATTGCGCATTTGCCAATATCGTGAAATGGTTTATCCACGGCGACACGACATTGGCTGAATAGTGGTCGTACGGAAATATAATTTGTCAGCTGCGTAGACCGAAACATTAGGGAATTGTTACTGTCTGCGCATTGCGTATAGAACTGTTATTAATGATTAAATAAAATACAATCCAGTTCATGATGGGACGCTATTTTATGCTTATGGAGTCACATCTCCTGAACTTCCTGTCTTATGGTCATGTAATTGCGAACGCATATGTGCATTCTGTCTCTAAAAGACTTGTAGTGTAGAACTAATAAATTGTAACGCCATGGCACATGCCGCAGCTTCACTGCATGATCAGAGGACAATTTTTTTTTCTCCATTTCATTGGGGTTGCTTGAGACAAAATTTCGTAAAAATTTATGTGTAAAGTTTGTTACATGTCACTAAGTGCTCTCAATTCCAGATAGTGGTTCAAAGAAATCTCCATTTCCACGTGTCGCGTTACTGGGCAGTGTTTTGTGTTTCATGTGACGCCTGCTGCCGTAAAATTAACAAATAATGACATAATATTTGGGAACTCAAATTTCTGTAAGTATTATTATGTACAGATTAATTATCTTATGTTGACATATGGGAAAGAGCTGTTAACATTATATGACACGCCACCTATTTGTATTTAAAGTAATTTTGTAATGTAGATGGTGAAACAACAAATTTAATTTTGGCTGACAGTTTCATTAATGATGCAATACTCCAATATAAGACTGATAATTCAACTATTTGTATTTCCAAAAGGCGTTTTGAGCGCATCTGGTACATGCAATTATTTAAAAAAAATTATGAAATGATTGCTAATTTCGTCAATAATTCGATTCTACTTCACATTTTCACATTCTTTTGCGACAACTAAAAGAGAGAAAATATGTAAACAGAATTCGACGTCATTAACCAATACGATTCCTGACAGCCAATCGTATCGGAACCAGAGCATAGCTTAGTTCACAGATACAGATTAGGAAAACCTTCCAGTGTTATTTTTCTTCGAAAATATTTCATGTTGGCGCTTCGACAAATTATTTTACCCCTAATTTTCACACTTCTTTAAAATCCCAATTTCCGATTAAATTTGACAAGTTTCTTTGCAATCAATCAGCACGAGCAAAAGGCATATGATATGGGTATAGTGACCAGTGCACAAAATTTACGTATTCGTAACAATTAACCTGAATCGGATCTGTAAATACATAGTCGCTCACTTACCGTGTAATATTTGCTGGGATTTTGATGACAGTGTTAATTTGAAACTGAAATGTTCTTGGTATAAGAAAGAATATCGAAACTAAGATGTAGTGCTTATTTACACACATTTATCGCATATTTGTATCTTTCGACTATAGCCAATCTTTTGATACAAACAAGCAATAGTTTCATGTAAATATCGTTATATTTTACTTTAAACGCAGTTTTCATCCTTTCTGCATATAAATATCTGGGTTGTTAAGAAAAATAAGATACCATAAACACATCAACTTTCAGAAGGTTTATCACTATCAGACTTAACAAATTTCGTTCCCTTCTCACATAATAACAGTAAACTCGTTTTCCATTAAAAATAAATAAATAAAATATACACAGGAAAGACAAGGAATAATTTAGTAACTTTCGCTAACACAACTATAACACACATTTAGCTTCGCCTTCCTCGTATCATGTAACGTCAGCAGAGATTCAACCAATGACAGCGCGTTTTCAGTCACGTGACCTAATCTTGAAATTTAATGGTCTTTATGTTTTAATTCAAGAAAAATAATAGACGTCCTCTTTGATTAATGACGGAACAACCATTCTAAATATCATTCATTCGAACCGTATTTGTCGTTGTTGTTGTTGTTGTTGTTGTTGGTTTTTGAGGGGACTAAACAGCTAGGTCATCAGTCCCCTGAACAGTATTTGGAACATAGTAAAATAGCCTATTGTAGTAGCTTGTTAGTAAAGAATAGGTGTACAAAGTTTGGTTACAATCGATCGGTTAGTTTAGGAGTACAACTGGAACATTGTTGCAGGATGTCGCAGTTTTTAACAATATAATCAATTAAACCTCGAAACTTCCTGGCAAATTAGAATTATGTGCCGAAACCGGGATTCGAATCTGGGACCTTTGCCTTTCGTGGGCAAGTGCTCTACCACTGAGCTATCCCAGCACGCTTCACAGTCCGTTCTCACTTCTTCCAGTATCTCGCATCATAATTTTCAAACTCCTGGAAGAAAGGATATAGTGGGGACATGGCTCACCCACAGCCTAAGGGATGTTTCCAGAACCAAACTTTGACTCTGCAACGGAGTGTGCGCTGGCATGAAACTTCCTGGCACATTAAAATTTGTGCAGGAACCGGGATTCGAACCTGGTACCTTTGCATTTAGCGTCTGAACCATCCGGGTTTCGAATGCCAGTATCGGTACACAATCTTCATCTCCCAGGATATTTTATATCAGCGCACACTCCGCTGCAGAGTGAACATTTCATTAGGAAATTATACCTTGCTGTTTAGTACACAGTTATTACAAATTGAATATGAATTAAAATCTGTTATGATATACTGAATTTACCATATATTACAAAGTTATTCAAAATAAACAAATAAATGTGAAAATTAAAGTTTAATTTGTATCGTTTCATAAATATTATTCCACTGTTTCATAATTATGATTAACATAGTTTATTTCATTCCCAGGATAGATCGGAACATTATCGATCGCAAAACTACGCCTTCTTTCATGGAAATACCGAACGAAATTCTTCTGTGATGACATTTCAAAACCCTATATAATGAAATTATAGTAAAACAATTACACAGAAGTTTATTTTGAAAATAATATAAAAAATATACAATATTAAAAATTAAAAATATACAATTACACGCATTTTCATGCGATTAATAATCAAACATAAAACGATTACGGTCTGGGGTTTGTTAATTAACATTTAAATTAAAATAATGTAATTCAAATGAATGTAAAAGAAAATAATTCGCTGACATGGATATTCTAACTGCGCATGCGCTGTAATCCTGTCATGGGACAAAGAAGAGTAATTTTCATACATGATTCTCCATGTCTGGTTACCTTTCTGAGAATGAAATTTCTAGAAGTGCCATGCTACATATTAAAACAATTTTCCACGATGATTTGTGCAATAAGTGGCCATTATTTTACAGTGATACTGCGGAATTTTACGAACAACATGTGGTAACAACTTAGGCCCTACTTCTGGACTATTATCTCATGCTTTCAAATTGTCTTTTAACTGAACGTTAGAGAATGCAGAAATGGCTGCGTAATGAATTACAGTTGGACCTATGCATACGGTGCAACAGATGTAGCGTTTACTTCAAAATCATACCGATCCAACGTAAAATTTAAATTCGTCGTCATTAAATCTACGCAAAAAGCAGGCTAATTGCCATTCGTACTCACAGTATACATAAAAAACTTGTAAATTACTCGAATAACTGTTCAACTTAAGCCTCTAAAATAACACGGTTCCGAAAAGCATAGCGAACATTTGAATCGTCGTTGCTCATTAGCCACTGACGTGTGACTTCATGTATGAGCGGTCTATCTCTCTTTATGTCCCTCTGTTTCTCTCTCTCTGGCTCTCTCTAGTCTTGACATGCGCAACTTTTTGTGTGCCGCGCGCTGGATTCACGAAGTACAAACTTACTTAAGCTCGCAGACCACTGCGTCACGTGACACGACTTCAGTGCTCACAGAGCTTAAAGTCAGAACAACGTTGCTGGTAACTTAGTATTTATGGGGGAAGCCACAAACGTAGACATAATCATTCTCCCAACAAACTACGACAAAAATTTATACGTTGAAACACTCGTTTTGTGAGATTGTTATTTCCTTCACGACGTCTTCAGATGTTTACATTTTACGCGTCTTGAACTACGAAATTTCAGAAAATTAGCCTTAAAATTCAAGATACAAAAATAATCAACATGTTTAGTAGGTAAACAATGCTCACGGCACATAAATAAATGTATATCTTTGGTAAAGGAAGGGAAGGAAGAAGGATAGGAAAGAAAGGATTGACAGTGGCCGCATTTGGACATTGAAATTAAGCAATGGCGACGGGCCAATAATCGAACCCAAAAGAACAGACACCACATCAATACAATAAGTATTTATACGCGACGACGGCGCTTCATTCACCTAATTCACCACAGATGCGATCATACGTCCGATCTTGCACGGGAGTCCGTAATGGCGAGTGTAAGAGGGCATGGACGATAGGGGCGTTACAAACATAGCGTGCGACTTGTGGGAATCTGAGACGGGCGGGAGGCGAGCGCGGGTGGCCAAGTGGTTAAGGCGACCGCTGGCCCGAAGCAGGAGACCCGGGTTCGATTCCCGACCCGACTCACATTTTCACTTGTCGCCATTGCTTAATTTCAATCCCCAAATACGGCCACTTTCAATCCTTTCTTTCCTATCCTAATTCCTTCCCTTCTTTTACCAATTATTTGCAAATGCAATTTGGCTGCGAATTGGGTGTGGTGTCTGTTCTTTGCGGCGTCCTAAATACCAAACATCACACCAATACAATAAAAAAAGTAAATATCTGAAACTGGATGTAATACTTCTTAAAAAATCTTGATGGATTAATAAAAGCTTATAAAAGCAGCTAGTTACAGCTAATTTGTGGAAAAATGGTCTTATTTCAGTGGGTCCAGTGTTCTAATAGTACAATGACAGGAATTATTTAATAAAAATGTTCCAATGTTTGTAAAGCTTATGGGACTCAACTGCGGGGTCATCAGTCCCTAAACTTACAAACTACTGTAAAGTACCTTATAAAATGTTCAAATGTTTGTAGAGTCTATGGGACTTAACTACGGGGTCATCAGTCCCTAAACTTACAAACTAGTTACGAACTAGCTACAACTAAGGACGGCACAAATATCCATGCCCGAGGGGGGATTCGTACCCCCGGCTGTAGTGGCCGTGCAGACCGTGACTGAAGCGCCTCAGTCCCCTCGGCCACCGCGGCCGGCACTACCTTATACTAAAGACGGCACAAACATTCATTCCCCCGACTCGCACATCGCAGCATAGCGCGTCCATGTACTCGGACACTCCACCGCGGCCATTATTTAACATGTTTTTTCGAGAAAGAATATAAAAATAAAATGTAGCAGTGTAAGTTGAGATGCAATTAGGAGAAACATTGGAATTTTTGTTACAGCGGTGTTCAGAAAAGTGTATTTTGTTGTCGATTAACTCCATTCTCCTGAACGTCTTTGTAAGGGGAGCTGGAAGAGACGCGTATAGTAAGCAGATTCTAGTGGATGTGGATTGCCGTTCTTATGAGGAGATGAAAAGGCTTGCTCAGGATAGAGTAGTGTAGAGAGCTGCATCAAACCAGTATCCGGACTGAAGTCCATAACACACGAACTCCATTCTCAATCAATTTTGAAGTTCTTGTCCCAAAGTAATTTTTATGTCTTATTGCAGTGGCTTGGATTGTTTCCATAAACAAAACCGCGGTGTGCGTCATTTCCATGCAAAACGTCGCACTTGTCTGATAGCGCCACTAGATGGTGGCATAGCGTAGCTGCTCTAACCAGTGCTCCAGTTGCCTGATAGGTGTAGCTGCAGTACGAATTTCTCTCTTGGCGTGTTCACAAGCGAGTTACTGTGTAAACTGTTTACAGTGCACTGACATCGTGAAGAGAATTAATCCTACGAATGTGGTCCAAATATTAGGGACCAAGTTGCGACGTGCTGAATATGAAAATGACATCGGGGCGAGAATGGGGAGTTCGCGGATATATAACATAATAATTCAGTAATATAATGGCGACGACACAACGTTACGCTGGATAGATATAAGGAATGTGAAGGACAGAAGGAGCCTGAACATGAAGGTGATTCTTCAACATCATCATTTGAAAGTGTAGTTAGTTGGTTGGTTGTTTTGGATATGGTGACCAAACTGCGAAGGTTATCCTTCCCCGGCGGGGATGGTAAGGAATGAGGATAGGAAAGGAGAGTAAGGGAAAGGAAATGCAGTCTAGGGAGGAAAGAAGGAAGGAAGACTGCATTAGCACGAGGCCCCTAGCTCGCCACGCACGTACTCATAAAAGAACGGAGAGCCCAAAAGGGGGGGGGGGGGGAATGTAATTAGTGTGTCTTTTGATATTGGTCTGCGTGATTGCAAAAGTGATTTGAAATGTGATAACGTGGATATTGTGAGGTGTACACACTGTTCTCTCACTTTTAACCACTTCATCTAAATTTCGCAATTGTACTTTGAGGAGTAATATAATCATTATAAGGTGTGCTGCACTGTTCTATATGCGTGTTTTGCGCCATTATAAGTACTTTCAGCAGAGAGCTATTGGCGCTGCTGTTGGAATATGTAATGATACACTGACGACATTAAATTACGTATAACTTGCTTCCTACGGTACTGATAATTTGTTACTTTGTTTCTCTCTGTTGAAATATTATTTGTACAATGCAACATTTTACATGGAAATAATACACACCACTGTCATGTTCATGAGTGCCTGTTATTCCAAGCACGGTTTCGTGCGGTTCGAGGCCTAAGGTGTCTCCTGTAAGTGCATTAAGCTATCATTTCTTTAATAAATTAAATCGCTTAAACGTGGCGTATATCATTTGTGCTATACAGGAGTCACGCTGGAAAAATGTGAACAACACAACGGCGAAAGTCCGAAAATGTTTCCTCCGTAGAATACAAACACGAACCCGTCTTTCGATCTCTCTCTCTCTCTCTCTCTCTCTCTCTCTCTCTCTCTCTCTCTCTCCCTCTCTCCCTCTCTCTCTCTCTCTCTCTCTCTTTCTCTCCCCCCCCCCCTCTCTCACGGACTCACTCATACACACGCACTCTCACTCACTCGCTCCAAAGAATATCTTCAGCAGGCCAGATTACAACAAATCGCTGGCCGAATCTATATGGACGACCGTCTTTAGTCAACTGTCTCGCCTGCTCGCGAAGTCGTATCTTCAGTGGTATTGTGGGAAGTTTAACGAAAACAATGTTTCGGTCGCTGATTCTTGTCACTATATGAGGAAATTTCCCTATTACGGGATTGCGATATGAGACGAATTTTTATCACTAATAATTGTTCACTTTTTGGTTACGTAACATTACCTCTTGCAGCTGGAGGACCAATGCACTGAGCATGGTTGTGACACACGCTGCCAACAGCGTAGCAAACTTGGTATTGGGAAACATTTCCTTCTCTCCGATCGTACTTTGGAAGATAATAACACGGATTTTCTCGCACGCACTTCGATTAACTGGGACTGTGCAATTAAAAAAACTGTTGAAATTAAATTGAAAGTGAACTTATAAATAGAATCGACACATTGTCTTAACTTCTGTGTGGAGGACAGTTCCCATGATAAAAAGAAAAATAGAGAATACTTCCAGATAATACAGCGAGAAAGCTGAAGTGTTACATGAATTATCGGGTGGGTCACAGTTCACCACGAGTCAACGTCTTTCTTTCGGCCACAAAAGATACCTCGTTGTCTGACTTTCCTTTATTCCCTCTCTGTGAAAGAAAGGCATTTTATTATTGTCTGTTCTGCTCATTCCGTTGTATTGGAAATACGTGTGTAGTTCCGCAGCAGTAAATTCCACGTTTTTAATGTGAGTATGGCTGGTTCCGAAATTAATGTGAATAAATTAAATTTAAAAATACCTTTGAAATGATTTTTTCAGTCACATATTTTCCCAACAGTGGCGTTAATGTGCGACTGCTTAGTATTATGGTGATTCGGACACCATTATCGTGAGATGTATCACATACAATCCGTTATAATATTTCGTGAATAATAAAGCAATTCGATATTTCTCATTTACAGTACCGGTAGAACCTACACTCATACCTTTCTTCTGCAAATTATTAAAAAAAGCGGAAAGGTATTTATGAAAAATATTTTTGCTACTTTTCATTGTTACGATTTGATCTCTAAGATTCTACTCGGTCCTGTTGTGCATGATACAATACTAATAAGTGGTCTAAGTCACTCTAGGAAGAAGTTACCAATAAAAATATATTAAATTTACAGCATAATCGACGACAGAATGTTGCAGAAGCAGTATCGTCTAGAACAATGAGATAACTTTATTCCTAATTTTTATAGTGCTACTAGCCGATTATTTACGACCTTCAAATTATGTACCAAATTGTAGTCAGTTATCAGGCCTTATTTAGAGTTAAACTTTTCGTTTCTTCAAAATTTCATTCGCGATCTTTTGCAGAGTCTCGGACTTAAAAAGTTTCCGTTAACCAATCAGTCTCAAACAGGAAGTAGCATTATCATGTTTACATTCATCAGTAGGCTCTGAAGAAATAATTAGTATTTCAGTAACCTCGGTTCAGTATATGTCCTGTCGCGTAGTGGACGCAGGATCCGCCTAGGCCCTGATAGGGACTGATGACCCCGCAGTTAAGTCCGATAAGCTTAACAAATATTTGCACATTTTGTTCAACGCGTGATGGTATTGCGGTGGGAAGGCGCGAATGGCAACCACGCTGCGTTCACTTGGTTCCAAAGTACTCCTGTGTTGTAACTTCGTAGGCTTTCCCGGCGTAGCAAATCTTCGAAGTCTCACAAGGAAGGGGTGCCGTTACGTCCTATAGTTTCTAATTTGGGTGCACCCACATATCCCCTGGCGAAGCATTTGGCGTCTATTCTCGGCCAATACGTCGGCAAGTGTGAACACCACATCTCTAATTCTATGGATTTTATTAGACGTTTGAAATCCTTGAAGCTGGGTCCGTCGGATTTACTCGTAAGCTTTGACGTGGTATCCCTCTTTACACGGGTACCACTGGAAGAGTCCTTGAGTCTAATTAGTGATATACTGGATGAATAGGTGGTTAAGCTGTGTCGTCATGTACTGACTTCCACGTATTTTTCTTTTGGTGGAAACTTCTTTGAGCAAAAGGACGGAGTGGCTATGGGCAGCCTTTTATCACCCATAGTCGCCAAATTATTTATGGTGGACTTCGAGGACAGGGCACTGAGAACATCAGCGTTGCAACCAACGTGTTTTTGGAGATACGTTGACGACACCTTTTTCGTCTGGCCTCATGGACGTGATAAGCTCAATCGATTTTTGGATCATTTTAACTGCCTGCACCCAAACATCAAGTTTACTATGGAGGTCGAAAGTGACGGTAAACTTCCATTTTTGGATGTAATGGTTTACAAAAAAGATGATGGCACCCTTGGACATAGTGTTCACCGCAAGCCGACACATACGGACAGGTATTTGCATGCCAGTAGTTGCCATCCACCATACCAACGTAATGGCGTCCTTAGAACTCTGGTACGCAGAGCATATGCCATTTCAGATTCAGATAGTTTACCATCGGAACTGGAAAGGAAAATGGCTACTCTGAACAACAGATTCGCCGTGCTATGCAGTTTGGACCATCTGCAAAAGTGCCTGAAGAGGAGTATAGGGCTCTAGCCTACATTCCTTACGCTGGGGGCGTTTCTTTTAAAATTGGAAGACTTTTGAAAAGTTTTAACATAAAGACTGTTTTCCGTCCGCCGTCCAAGATTAGGGCATTGCTTGGCTCCGTCAAAGACGACCTCGGACTCAAGAAACCCGGTGTTTATAAAATACCGTGTGGGTGTGGCAAGGCATACATTGGCCGTACACTTAGAACTGTACATGACAGATGCGTGGAACATTGCCGCCACACGAGACTATTGCAGCCGGATAAATCGGCGGTAGCAGAACACTGTTTAACGCAAGGACACAAGATGATATACGATAAAACCCGCATAGTAACCAATACCTTCGGTTTCTGGAACAGTGTTTTCAGAGAAGCCATTGAAATCAGGGTGACGGACAATCTAATAAATAGAGACATGGGGTTTCCTCTTTGTAGAACATGGAATCCATTATTAAATAAAATCAATTTGCAATGTTCGAACCGGATTCCAGCACCTGGGACTGATTAATGTAAGGTGCGATATATCGTTGTGCCCTGTTCCACTAGAGGCGGCGCCACAAGCCCTGTCTAGGAGGTAGCAACTGTGACGGCCGGCGCATGCGCCGTGCACGCGACTGACGCCTATATAGGACGCCGTACTTCGCCCTTGCACCAGTTTTCAGCGGGACTCAGCAGCAGCAGTTTCCTGATGATGGCGGACAGCTATACCGTCGAAATACTCCTGTGTTGCATGCTGACGAATCCATCTTGAGCCAAGTACAGAGCGACCACAACTAATTAAATTATAAATATGGCAGAAAACTGCTTTCGTCGAATGAAATACTTATTCCTTTGAACTGTTGCATATCGATTTCGATCACTGAGTGGTCATCTTCAGTGCTGTAATATAATAAAATCAAGTTATTATATGTAAAAGAAAATGACGGTACAGCTCAAGAACAGAAATTGAAAATCTTACTACCATACCTACAAAAGAAGCCCTTTGTGTCCACATAAACATAGTTCACTAACCTTTTTTTACGAGTTATTTAGAGCAAAAATACATTTTTATCAATTGTTGTTGTTGTTATGGTTTTCAGTCCGGAGACTGGTTTGATGCAGCTCTCCACAATACCCTATCATGACCAAGCCTTTTCATCTCCTCATAAGAACGACAACCCACATCCACTTGAATCTGTTTACTATACGCGTCTCTTGGTCTCCCTCTGCGATTTTTACCCCACACACTTCCCTCCAATGCTAAATTTACGATTCCTCGATGTCTAAGAATGTGTCCTACCAATCGGTCCCTTCTTTTAGTCAGGGTATGCCAAAAATTCCTTTTCTCACCAATTCCGTTCAGTACCCCTTCATTAGTTATGCGATCTACCCACCTAATCTTCAGCATTCTTCTGTAGCACCACATGTCAAAAGCCTCTATCCTCTTCCTGTCCGCACAGCTTATCGTCCATGTTTCACTCCCATTCAAGGCAATACTCCACACAAATGCCTTCAGAAAAGGCTTCCTTACACTTAAATTAATATTCCATGTTAGCAAATTTCTCTTTTTCAAAAATGCTTTTCTTCCCATTGTCATTCTGCATTTTATATCCTCTGTACTGCGACCATCGCATTTTATTTTACTACCCAAGTAACAAAACTCATCTACCACCTTCATTGTTTCGTTACCTAATCTAATTCCTTCAGCATGGCCTGATTTTCTAAGACCACATTCCATTATTTTTGTTTTGCTCTTGTTAATGTTCATGCTCTCTTCAACACGCTGTCCATTCCATTCAACTGCTCTTCCAGGTCCTTTGCTGTCTCTGACAGAATTACAGTTTCATCAACAAAACGCAATGTTTTTAATTCTTCCCCCTGAACTTTAATCCCTATTCCAAATTTTTCCTTGCTTTCCTTCACCGCCTGCTCTATGTACAAATTGAATAACATCGGAGAAAGGCTACAACCCTGTCTTACTCCTTTCCCAACTGATGCTTCCCTTTCATGCCCTTCGAGTCTAATAACTGCGGTCTGGATTTGTACAAGTTGTAAATAACTCTCCTTTCCTTGTATTTTTCCCCTGCTGACTTAAGAATTTGAAAGAGTGTATTCCAGTCAACATTGTCAAAAGCTTTCTCCAAATCTACAAAAGCTAAAAATGTAGGTTTGCCTTTCCTTAATCTATTTTCTAAGATAAGACGTAAAGTGAGTATTGCCTCCCGGGTTCCTAAGTTCCTCCTGAATCCAAACTGATCTTCCCCGAGGTCAGCTTCTACCAGCTTTTCCATTCTCCTGTAGATAATTCGTGTTAAAATTTTGCAACCATGACTTATCAAACTGATGGTTCTGTAATTTTCACACCTGTCTGCGCCTGCTTTCTTTGGAATGGGGATTATTACATTTTTGTTAAAGTCTGAGGGTATTTCGCCTGTGTCATACATCCTACATACCAGTTCAAATAATTTTGTCATGGTTGGCTCTCCCAGAGACTTCAGTAGCTCTGAGGATATGTCATCTACTCCTGGAGCCTTGTTCCGACCTAGGTCTTTCAGGGATCAGTCAAATTCATCTCTCAGTATAGTATTTCCTGTTTCATCTCGATCTACTTCCTCTTCCCTTCCTACAACATCGTCTCTAACTTCATTTCCTTTGTAGAGCTGCTCTATGTACTCTTTTCACCTTTCAGCTTTCCCTTCTTTGCTGAGAACTGGTTTCCCATCTAAGTTCTTGATATTCGTAGAGTTGCTTTTCTTGTCCCCAAATGTCTCTTTTATTTTCCTGTAGGCGGTATCTACTTTTCCCCTTCTTATACATTCTTCTACAGATTTGCATTTGGCTTCTAGCCACTCCTGCTTAGCCATTTTGCCCTTCCTGTCAATCTCATTTCTTAGTCGTCTGTACTCCATTTTGCCTGTTTCATTTACTGCATTTTTATATTTTCTCCTTTCATCAATTAATTTTAGTATTTCCTGTGATATCCAAGGATTTTTTGTAGGTCTTGCCTTTCTACCTATTTTGATTTTGTCCTCTGCTGCCTTCACAATTTCATCTCTCAATGCCACCCATTCCTCTTCTACTGTTTTATTTCCCCCTGTTTCTGTCAATTGTTGCCTAAATCTCCCTCTGAAATTCTCCAGAACTTCACTTTCCTTCAATTTGTCTAAGTCCCATCTCCTTATTTTCCTACCTTTCTGCAGTTTTTTCAGTTTCAGCCTACAGTTCATGACTAACAAGTTATGGTCAGAGTCTATATCTGCCCCTGGGTATGTCTTGCAGTTTATAACCTTGTTCCGGAATCTATGTTTTACCCTTATAAAATCTATCTGAAACCTTCCGGTGTCTCTGGTCTCTTCCACGTATACAACCTTCTTTTGTGAGTCTTAAACCACGTGTTTGCTACGATTAAATCATGTTCCGTGCAAAATTCTACCAGGCGACTTCCTCTTTCATTCCTTCTGCCCAGTCCATATTCACCTATTATTTTTCCTTCTCTTCCTTTTCCTACTACCGAGTTCCAGTCTCCCATCACAATTAAGTTTCCTCTCCCTTAACTGTCTGAATAATTTCCTTTAGCTCCTCATATATTTCTTCGATCTCCTCATCATCGGCAGAGCTAGTTGGCTTATAAACTTGTACTACTGTTGTCGGTGTTGGCTTCGTATCTATCTTGACAATGATAATGCGATCACTGTGCTGCACATAGTAGTTTACCCGCATTCCTATCTTCTTATTCATTATCAGTCCTACACCTGTGATACCCCCAACTGATTTTGTATTTATAATCCTGTACTCACCTGACCAGAAATCCTGTTCATCCTGCCACCGAACTTCACTAATCCCCACTATATCTAACTTCAACCTATCCATTTCCCTTTTTAAATTTTCTAGCTTCCCTCCCCGATTAAGGGATCTAACATTTCACGCTGCGATCCGTAGAATGCCAGTATTGTCTTTCCTGATGACAACATCCTCCTGAGTAGTCCCCGCCCGAAGATCCGAATGGGGGACTATTTTACCTCCGGAATATTTTACCCGAGAGGATGCCATCATCATATTTTCATACAGTAGAGCTGCATGTCCTCGGGAAAGGTAACGGCTGTAGTTTCCCCTTGCTTTCAGCCGTTCGCAGTAACTGCATGGCAAAGCCACATTATCTGATGTTACAAGGCCAGCTCAGTCAATCATCCAGACTGTTGCCCCTGTAACTACTGAAAAGGCTGCTGCCCCTCTTCAGGAACAACACGTTTGTCTGGCCTCTCCACAGATACCCCTCCGCTGTGGTTGCACCTACGGTACGGCTATCTGCATCGTTGAGGCATTGAATAATATTAATTATCTTGAATCATTTAAACCAGTCGTGTATCTACATAAATACTCTGTAAATCACACTGAAGAGGATGGCTGAGGTTCCATCTTACCGTTTTTATGATATTTCTCTACCTTTCCATTCTCTAACAGCGCACGTATAAAAGGGACATCTAAATCTTTCGATTTTAGATCTGATTCCTCTTCTTTTATTATGATGATCATATCTCCGTACATAGGTGGGTGGTAACAAAAAAATATCCGCATTTGGATGAGAAAGCAGGTGAAAAAAAAAACCATTTATTTTTCAATGGTCTGGAATCAGAAACGTCTTCCCTTTTTCCGATGTACGTCTCTGTATTCTGATGCGCATTACTATTATTACTATTTTATTGATAATACAAACGATACAAAAATGCTTCTGTATATAGCAGTTATGTGTTGCTTTCATATAACAGCAATAGGCTTATTTCGGGTCTGGGACCATCTTCAGGCTATCTGCGGCTGAGTGGCCGAGCGTATTGAGGCCGTTCCCCGTCGGGGGTTCGAATCCTCTCTCGGGCATGGGCATGGGCATGTCTTTAGTATAAGTTAGTTTATAAGTAGTTTGTAGGTTTAGGGACTGATGACCCCTCAGTTAAGTCCAATAAGAAGTCAAAAATCGGAAGATATGGTTTAGACGCCACAGTGCTTTACGAGGCATGGGCCTGTTTGGAGGTGGAATGCCGTTGCCTTCCTCCACTTTGGAACTCACTTACCCAGCCAGTTATAGGGGGACCTACAGTTCAATAATGTGAATTCCGAATCACGGTGCTCCTCGACATTTTGACATTAGCATCAATTACAGAGGTGATAGAAGTGGAAAGTGACAGATAAAAATCCTAGGATCTGACGGGGATTAAATCCGTGTTCTTTGGATTCATAGACTGACACTGTACGACTGTGCTACCGAGTCATTTAGATTTTATTCATGTTATTCAGGTAAAACGTATGGACTGAGAGGCCGCGATCGATGAACGAAACTTCTCCCTGACGTTTCGTCTACGTCTGCGAGAGACAACATCTGAGGTCTTCTGTGGTCTACCTGCTACTGCCATTCTGGACCAATGTAATTTTTATAGTTAAGGGAATGACGTCATAAACAATGAAATTCGTGAAAAAAGGGCCCCTTCATGCGACAATATTATGTATCTGCTCCTAAACTAATGGGCCGTTTTCAACCAAATTTGGTAGAAATATTCCTGAGGGTCAGGAATCATTTTCTGTAGTAGCAAAAAATCACATACGTTACATAGTTCACATGATTTCACGTCATAAACAGGGATAACTTCCCCATCTTGAGGCGCGTGTAGCGCGATTTTATTAGACAAATATTTGAGAATGAGAGCACTTAGTGACTTGCAATAAACTGTAAACACAATTTCAAATCTTTACTGACAAAGCAAAATGATGAAAGGAAAAATGTTTATGTCTCACTACTTTTCCGTTGTTCATGATGTAGATGTACGGCATTTGGCATGATATTAGTAGTCATTACTTCTACACTCTAAGTTGTAATCGCAAAATATTTCACAGAGAGTATACATACATACTACTGAATTTTACCTCGATATTATATCACAGTTCGACATATACTTAATAAGATATGTAGTAATAAGCAATTTAGTTCATTAAAAACCGCGTCATCACGCATGACGTTTCGATTTATTACGTCATTACTACTTACACCACTCACAACATATTTTGCAGACATCAGGCACATGTACCACTGAATGTACCTTCAAATTTACATCAAAATACCACACATATTTTAGGAGATATGACGTTATAAACAATGAAATTTACGAATGAGATCTAAATCATGCGCTGTTTTTCCACGTCTCCTCTTAAAATAATGGACCGATGTCAAGTAAACTTGGTGCATATATTGATTACTATCAGACAAAAATATTTGTTTGGTTAAAATTATCTAAGACACATAATTCAATAGATATGACGTCGTAAACGATGAGACAAAACAACTTTCCCTTCAGGAGACGTGTGATTTACGACCCGTCTTTCATCCACTATCTATTCATCGCAGACAGTTTCTTAATATTACACTCAACGAATCGGGAAAATTGTATTATTTTAGGACACATTGTCAAGGGTATATGAGTAGCCTAACATCAAACCTGGACATCTGACCTAATGGTCGATATTTAGTTAGCAGTTGATCCCAAAGGAACTTTTTCCGCTCTTTTCATTGGTGATCTCCGGTTTCTTTCTTTCTTCACCACCTACATAAAAGCTTGATATCAAATTCGGACAGCTGTTGAATAAAGCAGTGTTCACCAATGGGAACACGGTATATGATCACATGAGATCAATAATCAGACATGGCGAGAGTATGTGCCAGGTACTAAGACGTGTTAGCCCGTACTTAAGTTTTTCAGTATTTTTTATGGTATCATTACTAATAACCATCTTAAAGTAAGTGAAATGGAACATAATATATCACCAGCGTCCGAAGGAAAAGCTAGGAAGCGGTTGAGACAACCTGAAAAGCGGAAAATAAACATTTAAAAGAAAAAAAAGGTAAACTACACTGTTCTTCTCTAAGCTGTGTTGTGCGAAATAATCACTTGTTGGAAAGTAGTTTTATGTCAGAAATAAGGTTTAAGGAAAAATCTGGCAACAGTTTCAACAGACCTTATGCAAATAATATTAGAGATTCAGTGCCGTAACATTTCATTTTGTATATAAAATTATAAAGATTATTATTATTATTATTATTATTATTGTAGTTCTTCATTTTCCCAATATGTAATAGAGCTCACAATTTAATATTTTCCACTTTGTATCGATATTCCTATAATTACCAGCTTATACACCTATAAAAGATACGCGTCAGCAGTAACCTAATCTCTATGTATCAAAAACTGACATCTGAGAGCGTGTTCACATCAAAATCGGACACCCACGTTTTGGTTTCAGAGACGGACATCTGTATTTTTCAAACACAATTTGAAGATACTTGAGTGTTAAAATTGGTATTAACCACTTCCAAGTGTAAATCCTCGAGTATTAAAGTTGGTAATGCTCAAATAAGCTTATAAATATATTAGCCCTACGTTTCACAATAAAAAATGACGTTTATCTCAGTTTCTGGCAAACGACAGATGGCCGTCTTTGATAATAGGTTTGCTCATATGATGAAATAACTATTGAGCTGCATGATAAAGAAACTTATATGGTCAGATAATAAGGTAGGAGGCGATGAAGAGAATGGCAAGACATAGAGAGGGGGATTAGGAAATAGATAGATAGATAGAGAGAGAGAGAGAGAGAGAGAGAGAGAGAGAGAGAGAGATAGGGAGAGAGAGAGAGAGAGAGAGAGATAGAGAGAGAGATAGAGAGAGAGAGAGAGAGAGAGTGAAAAGGGAGAGATAGATTTAAAGAAGATGGGAAAGAGGGAGGAGATAGGTAAACATAGCGAGGGTAGGAAGAGACTGCGAAGAATATGGAGCAGAAGATGCTTAGAGAAAGCAGGAAGGAGAGGGAAGATGATGTTGGAGAGAGAGAGAGAGAGACGGGAGGGGTGAAGAGAACGGGAACAGGATATATATACAAAAATGTATAGAATATCTGTTTCTGGAAAAATCATACACCCGGAAACTGCAGGGTTCGTCTGATAGTTAACAATATGTTCTTCAAAGTCATACTAGTACAAAAGGCTGCTGGCCCAAAAGAAATGAAATTATTGTCATTTTAACGTGAAGATGGCTAGATAGTGCAGAAACTAGGCATCGGATATAAAAAGAAGAAAATTAGATTGCTATCATAGCTCACGAGGTATTTACTGCACGGTGAAATTACTTTGCTTTGCTTTTCTTTGCGGTGCAGACTCACCCCCACCATGATGGCCAGGCAGAGGGTGACGGGCACGGTTGACGGACTGCGGGGTCGTAGCTGGCCGAGCTGGTGCTGGACTCGTCGTCGACCGAGTCTTCAGGTCGTCGTCGGCCTCCGGCTCCGAGACGACGCCGTCGTCGGAGAAGCCGCCCCCGAGGCCTCCGCCGCCGGCCGCCCTCTGCGCCGCCCCCGGTTCCTCCTCCGCCTCCAGGGAGCGCTGGCCCAGCGACCGGCGCAACGGCGGCCGACGCTCCAGCGGGAACTCCTGGAAGGCCGCGGGGGCCGACGAAGACCTCTGCGCACAAGAGCACAGGGGGTGCCAGGCGAGACATCAATCTCAGCATACAGGCTGTAGCTACTCCACCTCAGATAGGGGTAGGTGTGGGGGGGGGGGAGTAGACAAACATTTACAGCAGTTTCTATAGGTTAGTCCAGGGGCGGACTAAGGGGGGGGGGGACGGGGGGCGGACCGCCCCGGGCCTCCGGTCTTGGGGGGGGGGGGGCTCCAAATACCTGGGAAGGGCCTTTTTTATTTATTTTTTTATTGTTTTTGAGTGCGCTTGGCATCGCGTTCTGCTGCGCCTCCAAATCTCGAATGCTACTTTTTCAGAATGTCTGCCTCTCGTCCTGGAAGGGGCCTCCAATTCTTGTTTATAGTAATACATGTATTTCCAAGTGGACGGGGGGTTTGGCGGGCCTTCTTTCGTTACGCGGCCACCCCGGGCGTCCATCAGCCTTAAGGCTAGTTTACACGACGGCACTAGGTTTAATGAAACTGCGCTACTGTCCAAAGCGCATGCGCGGAAGGCGTTCGCGCAACTAGTTCGCGAAACTAAATAGTTCACCTTCCAACCTTGGCGAAACTGATTGTGCGTGTTTTAGGTTAGGTTATGACCAATACAGAACAAAATATAATATACAGGGGGGAACGGAAGAAATAATTCGGTTTTTGAACATATATGCGTTGCGTAGGTGTTTGTACGATTTTAACGGCGTGTTAGTGCTCTTCTAGCAATTATTTGTGAAATTGTATATTGATGGGTTGACGATTAGTGAATTTCAGACTAAAATACATCCAATTCGAAATACCTATACAAACGAAGTATGGCAATTGTGGATTTCGGAACACGGAACAAGTACTGCAGAGACGAATATCTACTTGACAAGAAACGTAATGCAATTTGTAATTTCAGTTCTGGTAACAAATTCTTCACGCATAACGGTAACTTGTTTGTTTATTGCATTACTAACTCTGTTTAAAAGGAACGTGAACTGCTCTGGTGACATTCTAAGTTGATTAAAATAGCTTCTAGGGTCTTCAATCACAATTTCGTTCAGCAAGGTCGCTGAGCAACGGAGCTAACGTTATTTTTAACCCATTCACGAACACGTTTCTTATTCTTTTTATGTTTAATCTTATGCAGCGACTTCACGCAGACAAGCAATATATTCAGCACAACTCTTACAGTTACCAAACCTTCATTTTACGGCGACTACGGCACTCAAAAAACAACGAAACTGTAGTGTATAGTATGGCCGCCGTGTCTACAGACAGATACGAAAGCAGTTGCGCGCAGCTCATTTCATGTAACGAGTTTCGCAACCTAGTGTCGTCGTGTAGACTAGCCTTTAGTCCGCCACTGTATGGTCTTATGCAACTGTAAGTTAGTCTAAGTGAGATCAGACGCGTTTCGCTTTATTTTAAAGCTTCTTCAGTGGTCAACTGAACAATAAATGTTTTGTTTGATTAAATTCGATCGATAACAGTTCTATTGCATTACGATTATTTTTATTCTGAATAAAATGGACTACTAATATTACTCACTTATTTTTATGTTGTCCACTTCTTGTGTGTTTTGTAGCAGATTGCCACCTGCTGTCACTGTTGATATATACACCATTTATATTTACAATTTCTTATAAAAGTTTTTGAAAAATCGCTATTTATATAGCCTGGAAGGCTTTGCATGTCGTTTTTTTGTTTATCCTTTCTCTCTCTCTCTCTCTCTCTCTCCTCTCTCTCTCTCTCTCTCTCTCTCTCTCTCTCTCTCTCTCTCTCTCTGTGTGTGTGTGTGTGTGTGTGTGTGTGTGTGTTATTTGCTTACAGGTTCTTCGCACTGTGAGATGTGGTTTTCTTTCTTTTCTGTCAAAAGAGGCCTCTGCTAGAAACTTTGCCTGTGTGATCTACTGACTGTATAGGGTGTGCGTTTATAAATACGATTTTAGTTTAACGTGTGTGTGTGTGTGTGTGTGTGTGTGTGTGTGTGTGTGTGTGTGTCAAAAAGGATGGCGCAAACATACACGGTTGAAATTGGACGATAATAGAAAGCAAACACGTCCAGTAAACATGGGTTCGTTTGCGACATAATTACGAATGTATGTTTCCAAGCCGCCACTGACGTCATTGTAAATATCGTCCTAGTTACTACAAGTTAATTTGAAATTTTGACTTTACCATTAAGATTTACATCGTACTGATTTTTCTTTTCGCAGACTATTGTAAAAATCGTCCCAGTCAGTAGAAATAAATTTGAAATTTAGACTTTACTATTAGGTTTTACATCGCATTTAGTTCACATTTCACGTATGGATTACCTGTTAATAAGGTGTTCGAAGTGTCTTCCTTGCACCTGGTTATGAAAAAAATATTTAACATCTTCGTCTGAAATGTTGCATTAATCATCGTTTTAATTACTGGCCGAAATCAGAATGTGCTTAAAAGAAGATAAATATTTCAACAAAGTCTGACTGCTTTCAACTACCCTTTATTGATTACTAATACTAAAATTTAATGAAATGAAAACCACTTTTCTTCCGTATTAAGCGATATCACCAGTTTCACAAATATTTAGCTTACATTGTAAGGAATTGCTTTTTATTACACATTGATATCAATTGTCAAGATAACTCTGCGCACAGGAGCAGAGGGAATGTGTCAGGCGACACACGACTCTCAGCATACAGTCTGTAGCTATTTCACCTCAGATGGGGCCGAGAGCAGACAAACATTTACAGCAATTTGCATAGGTTAGGTAACTGTCCAGTGGCTGACTAAGGGGGGGCGGGGGTGGTTGGAAGGGGCGGACCGCCCGGGCCTCCGGTCTTGGCGGGCCTCCAAATACCTGGAAAGGACCTTTTTATTTATTTACTAGCTAAAAACTCGGCGTTGCCCGGGTATTTATTTATTTATTCCTGCCATTTTTCAGCTATAAGGGCTGTATTTCTGTAAAATCTGTTGGGAATACAATTCGTAGTAAGGAAGTGATAGATTAAAACTTGGTGCGTGATGGGGCGGTTTTCCATGGACATTACTGTTCATGTGTTCATATCTCATGAACTACGTCTCGTACTGTGATACAATTTAGAAGGTACACTCAAGTATATGCGTATATACTGTCTGTAAAATTTCCTATGGCTAAAATTTGTAGTGTAGAAATTATAAATTGTAACGTTATACCGAATGCCGTAGTTTTAATCAATGAACAGCAGAACGTTACTGTTTATGTGCTCATATCTCATGAACTACGTCTCGTACTGTGATACAATTTAGAAGGTACATTGAACTACGTCTCGTACTGTGATACAATTTAGAAGCTACACTTTAGTATATGCGTATGTACTGTCTGTAAAATTTCCGCCGGTCGCAGTGGCTGAGTGGTCTGCGCGGCCGCTACGGTCGGGGGTTCGAATCCCCCCCTCGGGCAGGGATGTTTGTGTCGTCTTTAGTATAAGGTAGATCGTAAGTAGTTTGTAAGTTTAGGGACAAATAACCCCGCAGTTGAGCCCCTTAAGCTTAATAAACATTTGAACATTTGTAAAATTTCCTATGGCTAAAATTTGTAGTGCACAAATTATCAATTGTAACGTCATACCGTATGTCGTAGTTTTATTCCATAAACAGTGGAAAAGTAGTAAGCGAGAAACTTTTTTCCTTTCATCATTTTGCTACGGTTGTCAGCGAGAAAAAATGTAATAAAGGTTTGAAATTATGCTTAAAGTTTGTTGCAAGTCGATAAGTAATCTCATTCTCATATAGCGTATTTATAAAGTCTCGCCACATTATGTGGCAGTTTTATGCGATTCCTATAGTTTTTGACGTCATATCTTCTGAACCATGTGTCGTATGTGATTCTTAGCCCTGCAGCAATTTTTACCTCACGGTAAGGAATGTATGTACCAAATTTGGTTGAAATCGGTCCAGTGGTTTAGGAGAAAATGAGCAGCATTGTCGCTAAACGCAGCAGTTACTCGTGCATCTCATTGTTTATGACGTCATATCTCGTGAACTATATAACGCACGTGATTATTAAATTTACAGCGACCATTCTCGTGGATTGGGGATTACGTGTACAAAATTTCATAAAAATTGGACGAAAACTGTAGATTTTATGCAACACGTACAATTATACGGACACACTGATTTATATATTAGATTTATTTATTTGAGTGTGCTTGGCATCTTGTTCTGCTGCGCCTCCAAATCTTGAGAGCTATTTTATTCAGAAAGTCCTGTTTCTCTCGTCCTGGAAGGGGCCTCCAATTCTTTATTATAGTGATACGTGTGTTTCAAAGTGGTCGTGGGGCCTCCTTTCGTTACGCCGCCGCCCCGGGCCTCCAACAGCCTTAGTCCGCCACTGTAATAGTCTTATGCAACTGTAAGTTAGTCTAATTGAGATCAGGCGCGTTTTGCTTTATTGTAAAGCTTCTTCATTGGTCAACTGTACAAGAAATGTTTTGCTTTACATTATGTGTCTGATTAAATTCGATCGGTAACAGTTCTAATGCAATACGATTATTTTGATTCTGAATAAAATGGACTACTAATATTGCTCACTTATTTTTATGTTGTCCTCTTCCTGTGTGTTTTTAGCACATTGTCACTTGCTGTCACTGCTTACATTTACACTGTTTACATTTACAATTTCTTATAAAAGCTTTTGAAAAATCGCCATTTATATCCCCTGGCGGCCTTGCATGTCGTTTGTTTTGTTTATCCTCTCTCTCTCTCTCTCTCTCTCCTCTTATATATATATATATATATATATAAAACGAAAAGGATGGCGCATATTTACACGGTTGAAAGTAGACCACAATAGAAGCAAACACGTTGAGTAAACATGGATCCGCTGTTTGTGACGTAATTACGATGATATGTTTCCAAGCCGCCACTGACGTCATTGTAAATATCGTCCTAGCTACTACATGCTAATTTGAAATTTTGACTACTATTAAGATTTACATCGTATTTATTTTTCTTTTCGCTGACTATTGTGAGAAACGAACTAGTCAGTAGAAATAAATTTGAAATTTACACTTTACTATTAGGTTTTACATCGCATTTATTTGACGTTTCACGTATGGTTTACCTGTTAATAAGGTGTTCGAAGTGTCTTCCTTGTACTTGGCTATCAACAAAATATTTAACATCTTCGTTTGAAATGCTGCATTAATCATCGTTTTAATTACTGGCTGAAATCAGAATGTGGTAAAAAGAAGATCAATATTTCAACGAAGTCTGACTGGTGTCAACTAACCATTATTGATTACTAATAATAAAATTTAATAAAATTAAAAATACTTTTCTTAAGTATTAAGCGAAATCACTAGTTTCACAAATATTTAGTTTACATTGTCTTGAATTGCTTTTTATTACACATGGATATTAATTGTCAATTGTGTACAGACCTTTGTGCAAACGTGAAAAAATTAAAAATTGATATGAAAAATACATTGGCCTTATATTTTAACTTAACGATTTGAAACAATCCTTATAATACAATATTCGCCCTGTTTCATGTATAAACTTTAAAAGAAGTTGCAGAGCCAAAAAAAAATCTCTCATTATGATCTGAATGGTCTCTAAAGCATGTTGCACAGTAATAAATCTAAATATGATTCGTGTACATGTTTCGTGTACAACTGTCATGTCGAATGCAAACAAAACGAATTTCGTTGTTTGGTAGATATCAAGTGAATTATTTACATAATCTCTGAAGACTAAAATAATATAATAGTTTCCCGATTTTATTTCAACATTATTAACAGATCAATCATCAATTGTAATTTAGTGAGTTTGCTAAAGCATTTATCAATTACAAATAACTGTTCTTATAGAAAACAATTTTGCACGCTACTGGCTTTTTTAATGTTCGCTGGGTTATAAGGGCACATTATCATTTTATCGTGCGTGTATCGGTATCAGATCAAATATTAAGCATTCCTAAAGAAATAGACATGAGAGAATACTCTAGAAAAAACTGACACCTAGGAAGCCACATAGAAAAGATTAATATTAAGTACAGAGTGAATCGGGACATACGAATGTGCTCTTAAAGCCGAATTATGCTTTCAATTAGGTTCAAATTTTCAATGTTTTGGCGTATTCTCTGAGGATTTGTTTATTTTATGAAATATTCTATAACCTGAAACTTTTATCCATTGTGTAGGAACCTGCGACTGTTTATTGAAATAGGTTTCAGAAATTACAGCAACCAGTCGCCTTTTGTTTCTTCTTAATGAAGATTTATTTAAACCATTACCGGTTTCGAGCTGCCTAGCAGCTCATCTTCAGATGGTATAAAATATTACAAGTTACATTTCAATCTGTGGTAGGGCAGAAAACGAGAAAATGGTAAACACTAATTTTGGTAGGCTATACTTAAATTACAATAAAAGTTTGTCTTCAAGACATTACTTACAGTTATGCACTTTACATGTAGTTTGTCCATATTTGGTCCGCTTATTGATAGAATATCAGAACACTTCTTTTCCATCATCATGCCACAACAAATCACACGAATTTGAGGTGGTAAAATTAATAAATATTTCACACACATTACTTTTTAGCCACTAGCATAACTTACAGCTTGTAAACAAACCAAAGAGTATGTTTATACACAAGATAAGAACTATGTGAAACCAAAGAGTAATAAAAGCTTAAGACATTTGAATTTGTGTGTTATTCATTGATTCGAAAATTTCAAAATAATTTTGGGCTTTGGTAGGGAGAAGTGTGGGTGGTGGTGTAAGGGGTGGGGTGGAGTGGGATGAAGTAGAAGAAGACGATAGAAAGAGTGTAAGTGCTAGGAGATTTTTTTTTTTTTTTTTTTTTTTTTTGTGTTTGTGTGTGTGTGTGTGTGTGTGTGTGTGTAATGGGGGGGGGTATTTGTGAATGATTGTCTAATTATTCAATTTTAAAGAGTCTTCAAAATACTGGAAGACTGAGGTATTTGCTAGTTCTGTCTGCTCATTAAGAATTGTGTGTGGTGATTTATATTTGTGGATGAAAATCTCTAATTGTTCAAGGAGATCCATTTTTAGTCCCTTGTCTACAGAGTGTAGTATATTGAGGTTGGTATTTATGCCTGTAATGGAATGTTTGTTTTCTGCAAGGTGGGCAGCAAATGAGGATTTTTGTAAGTTGTTTAAACGGAGTGCGTCTGTATGTTCTTTGTATCGGATATTAAAACTTCTACCTGTTTGCCCTATGTAGTAGCAGGAGCAGCTGTCGCATGTTAATTTATATATACCGGATTTGTGAAAGGGTGTGGTGGTTCTTTTAGTGTTATGAACTATTTTGTCTTTTATTTGGTTTTTAGTGTGAAAGCTTACTTTGACCTTGTGTGGTTTAAACAGCTTAGCCAGTTTGTATGAGATGTTGCCGAGAAATGGCTTTAAAGCAAACCCAATTGAAAAAGATAAAATCATCTATTATAAAAGGTATGTTGATGACACCTTGTTGTTATATAATGGAACAACCAATGATATTGATGCATTAGCTGACAAACTGAATAAAGTTCATCCCAAAATAAAATTTACAGTGGAGCATGAAACACAATCTGGGATCAATTTTCTTGACCTTAACATCACACATCAAGACAACAAACATAAATTTCAAATATACAGGAAACCTACCACATCAGATGCCATAATAAATAATACATCATGCCACCCAAATCAGCATAAACTAGCCTTCTTCAAATCAGCACTTAACCGAATACATAAAATTCAACCCGATACCATTGCTAAAACTAAAGAAATAAATATTCTAAAAACCATAGCATTGAACAATGCTTATGACCCAACCATTGTAGATAAATTGGATGATAATATTAAATCCAATCAAACAGCAACAACAAACGAATCCTCAGAAGCAGATGAAACCAAATTTATCTGCATGCCATTTCTCGGCAACATCTCATACAAACTGGCTAAGCTGTTTAAACCACACAAGGTCAAAGTAAGCTTTCACACTAAAAACCAAATAAAAGACAAAATAGTTCATAACACTAAAAGAACCACCACACCCTTTCACAAATCCGGTATATATAAATTAACATGCGACAGCTGCTCCTGCTACTACATAGGGCAAACAGGTAGAAGTTTTAATATCCGATACAAAGAACATACAGACGCACTCCGTTTAAACAACTTACAAAAATCCTCATTTGCTGCCCACCTTGCAGAAAACAAACATTCCATTACAGGCATAAATACCAACCTCAATATACTACACTCTGTAGACAAGGGACTAAAAATGGATCTCCTTGAACAATTAGAGATTTTCATCCACAAATATAAATCACCACACACAATTCTTAATGAGCAGACAGAACTAGCAAATACCTCATTCTTCCAGTATTTTGAAGACTCTTTAAAATTGAATAATTAGACAATCATTCACAAATACCCCCCCCCCATTACACACACACACACACACACACAAACAAAAAAAAAAAAAAAAAATCTCCTAGCACTTACACTCTTTCTATCGTCTTCTTCTACTTCATCCCACTCCACCCCCACCCCTTACACCACCACCCACACTTCTCCCTACCAAAGCCCAAAATTATTTTGAAATTTTCGAATCAATGAATAACACACAAATTCAAATGTCTTAAGCTTTTATTACTCTTTGGTTTCACATAGTTCTTATCTTGTGTATAAACATACTCTTTGGTTTGTTTACAAGCTGTAAGTTATGCTAGTGGCTAAAAAGTAATGTGTGTGAAATATTTATTAATTTTACCACCTCAAATTCGTGTGATTTGTTGTGGCATGATGATGGAAAAGAAGTGTTCTGATATTCTATCAATAAGCGGACCAAATATGGACAAACTACATGTAAAGTGCATAACTGTAAGTAATGTCTTGAAGACAAACTTTTATTGTAATTTAAGTATAGCCTACCAAAATTAGTGTTTACCATTTTCTCGTTTTCTGCCCTACCACAGATTGAAATGTAACTTGTAATATTTTATACCATCTGAAGATGAGCTGCTAGGCAGCTCGAAACCGGTAATGGTTTAAATAAATCTTCATTAAGAAGAAACAAAAGGCGACTGGTTGCTGTAATTTCTGAAACCTAATTCTATAATCTGTCAATGCTATACGAATATTCGTAAATTTTGCTGATAGGTTATTGCTGCGTCGTGATACCGGCACTGACACTGAACTCGTGTGTCGACATGGTACAAATGTTAATCATTTCTGCAGAACTTACATCCTGTGACTATAAACCTATTATCTGTGGTCTACTAAGATGTTCTGCTTTTTTTCTGAATGTGAGTGTGTATGTGAATATAAGAAATACCATCGGAAGAATGTCATCAACCTAATTACACGTATATGAGGTGCAAATATACACTCCTGGAGAGTTAAAAATGAATTCTTCGACACAGCAGAGGAAAATTTTCTTGACACATTCCTGAGGATGCGTACACCACACGACCACATAGACAGAGCCACACTCACATGAGTACAGTTACCAGAGCGTGCACAGTTTCGACGGTAGTACGGTGAATACTTTCCTTTTGCAACAATACAAGCTGAAATTTTCCCATGTAGACGATCATAGACGTGCCGAATGTAGTCTTGCGCAAGGGCCTGCCATGCAGTTTCCAACTGGTGACACAAATGATGCAGATTTCGTGCCGGTCAAGGAGACCGCGCAAGATAACGTTTCATCAGGTCCCAAGCATCCTCAATGTGGGGCTCGTGTTGGCCAGGGTATTTGCGTTACACCTTGAAGAGCACGTTGGGTGGTACGGGATAAATGCGGACTTGCACTCTTCTTTTGGAATAACACATCGCCTTGTTGGTGCTTGAACGATATCAAGAGGAGTTGAATTATTTAGGTGTTCCGTGCACTGTTTAATGTTCCCTCAATGATCAACATAGGAGAACGGCTAGTGTAGGAAATGGCTCCCCAGACCATCATGCCGGGTGTCGGCCCCGTGTGTCTGTCTTATGCACTCCAGATTTTCGCGTTCACCTGCACGACGGCACATACGCGTACGACCATCACTGGCACCGATGCAGATGCGAAACTTAACACCAAAGACGACGTTTCTCCATTCGTCCTTCCCTAGGCGTCTATCGCGACTCTACTGGAGGCGGGCTGAACCATGTTGGAGCCAAAGTGGAAGACGTCTAACGCCACGCATGATCGTGCGTCATTATGTGAGCAGACATATCGTACACTGGCCGTTATCTTCTGATGATCGTCGAGGGAACAATGAATACCTTACGTCGAAACCATAATTTAACGAGCCTTGCTATCGTTCATGAACCAACCAACCGATATGCTTTTCATACAGGATAATTCACGTGTTCATGTATCTCGTACTAACTACGGTGTACGTCAAGTACCCTGGCGAGCACGATCCTCAGATCTGCCCCCCCCCCCCCCCATAGATCATGTTTCGGACCAGATGAAGGTCATCTGCACGACCGGCACGAAATATAGCTCCACTGAGGCAGCAGGTGGGAACCGTGTATCAAACCGTTCCACCAGAGAAATCAGCTTGCATTGCTGTGAAAGCCGGGCATACGTGGTATTAGTGTCGACGTTGCACATGTTCTGGTGACTGCACTCGCGTTCGAACGGCTTTGTTTGTGTGGTCATGTGTTGTATACATTCTCAATTATGTGTCAATAAAATTTCCCTCTGCTGCGTCGTAAGATAGTAAAGTAATTTTTTTACCGTTTAGATCTTTTGAGTTTTCATTTTGGTGGAACAATAGGAAGTATCAAAAGCAATTTCAGCATTGGTCATAAATTAACGTTTATTTGTTATTGCACATCGGTTTCGACTATGGAAGAGTCATCCTCAGTAGAACATGCGCAATCGAAACATTTCAGGTTTTACATATCAATCCGGAACGCATAACTACAAGATTTTTCACAATGGTGTCTACCAGAGTAAAGAATCACTATTCCACTGTCGAAATCCATATGCAAAATAAATAAACGTTAATTTACGGCCAGTGCTGAAATTTCTTTTGATAATTATCGTTCTTTGGTCGTGATGAACACCGGTTCCAATGGAGTCTTCATTTAGTAACAAGTATGATGGGAGTGTCCAGGGGATATCATTTTGGATGGAAGATTTAATAATTATAGTTAAATAAGAAACCGGAGGGCAAAGGAAGTGAGCACTGATACAAGCGGCGGGGCCGAGGATCGACTTCTTCCCAGGAAAGGCCTAAGCGGGCGTTGGCGCCAGTCGGACGGGAGAAGACAGTACACCCACCAGCCACTAGGTACAGGCCCTTAGTCCGCCAGAACCCAGACGAACGCCGAGAAAAGACGATGGGCGAACCAAAGGAGGTCGGCATAGTATTGTAGCCAAACACATAAGAACGTGATAAAGCGTATCTCTCCCCCTCATCCTCCTCCCCCCACCCAACACACACACAAGAGTAGCTGTTGGAAACGTCCATCTCCGGTAATGAGGGAAAGTCTAGCTTTACTAAAATGTTACTCTGATTGTCTTACATGAATTCACGTCACAGGCGAGGGACGCCGTCTTAAGCTACCTAGCAGATTCTGTAAGGAGATACACCATTATCAGAATCGAATTTGAATTTCAATTTATCCTCTGCGTGCATTAGGATTGGCAGAAGGCATTTAGCACTGGCGTATGTGGGGGAGTCAGTTTGTTCACTTTCCATCCGGGAAAAAGGCACATCTCATTTCAACGTGGTCCAAGGCTGCGGTTTCGCGTAATATGGGTGAAGACAGCTCAATTCGAGCGCCTGTCTGCACAGTTTAGTGCTTGCCAAGACAAGTCAGAACCAAGCACCTCCTGATGGCTCATCACACTGTATACATATGACTGGATTTGTCATTCTCGCCATATCATACGTTTCTTCAGTCTACGTTTTAACCCATCTTTTGCCTCTCAACGATGTGAAGAGTCGCCAAAAACGACACGTGGTTAGGATTCCACGTTAAGCTGTAGGTCCCCTTTTCCTGGTTGGATAACTGGGGTAGGCTAGAGACACGCAAGTTGCCGTAGTGGCGGCCAATTGAGACTTGCACCACGTCAATGAAATTTATTCATTTATTTATCCGCGCAAAAGTGAAAACACATAATCATTGCGACGTCTCTTAGGAGTGGTAGTCGGGAGCTAAAGTAGTGGTAACTTTGGAAGTAATTCCGAATTACGGACGCCTGAGTAACAACAGGGTTCTTTATTGCCCCATACACAGGCAGATCAAGTTCTGTCGGGAGAGAGGCGTCTTTGTAGAGTTCCTTTCCGATAGACAGCGGTGATAAAGTTAGTCGTGGATCCTAACAGGAGAGCTCCACACTGTATGTAATTACAAGAGCGTCACTCAAGATCATGCAATATAATCGCAATCATGCAGACTGCATTTTCCGTTAATCAAATTCTCAGGTATATTTATTTCAATATGTTTAATGTTAGTTTGAATTTAATTTCACACATACAGCTGTTTGTTGAATAGGACTTCAGTTCTTTCATTGCAACATACGGTACGTCCTAATTTCGACACCAACTTGCAGCAGCGCCACGCCAATAAGGAAAGAAATGTTACGAAAAGTAAAGTGATGCATTAAGAGTATGCCACGCAAGCGGTGAAGACAGTGTTAGTCATGTTAGCTAAACTTGTTTGGTACTCGTAACGATGTAGATACGAATGCACAATAATGAGTCAGTGAACGGGAAAGAGATATCTTTCAGATTTTATTGACATGAATTGCTGGCACACTGTATCCCTTCCTTTCATCCTGTAAAATTATGTCACCGATTTTCTAACGTTTGTCAAAGCTCTTTATGTTAAAACTAAGGAATTTGTGGATATTAACGCGTTGTAAAACTATGTAGTGAAAAAGATCCTTAATTACGTAACTTTCTCATTTCATTAGTTAACATAGTTTTTCCATTAGAGTGTCTAATACTTTCTTGTAAAGATGAATAACAGAAGTCTGATCAAACGTCAAAAGAGTCAGGATTAATTACGCGATTAAAAATTTTTCTGTGTGTCTGTTAGAGAGAGTGAGAGAGAGAGAGGGAGGGAGACAGAGACAAAAGGGTAATTTTGAAAGAAATTAAATAATAAAACATATGTCAAGTTCCACAATCTAAGGCCGATTGTTGCAGAGGCAAACGTTAAATTTCGTATGTAATTTACATTGTCCAAAAGTTAATAAACATTTTTCCTGAGAGGAACAATGCCGTGTTTAATGTAGATACAAGCGGTTAGAAATACAATTAATGAACTTCAAAAAGTACGATCTTACACAATTTAAATATCTAACAGTCTGGAGACGCACGCATCCTTGCACCAGAAGGCAAATTACCGGTTTTGGATATTATTCATCATGAGAAGTAAAATTAAACAGGCTGATTAAGTTGGTGCATTGGCTGTCACCATATCTATGTCAAACAATAAAATATACGTAAAATGTCACTACACATTACGTCTTGTAGATAAATAAAACATACCTCGCTGCATTATAGTGAACCAGAGTCTAAGTAATTCTTAGAGTCTTTTTGATATTAGAGGAGTCGTTGCATTGGCGATCTGTCAATTGTATCAGAAGGGGGACTTCATTCCGGTCATTGATCCTTGAAGGTCATTCTGGAAATGCGTATTGACGTTGAAGCCTACCCAGAGGTTATTCTCCAACAACAATCAGAGTATCATATTACACACGCTTGCTCTCCCCCCCCCCCCCCAACCCGTTGCCTTGCCACGCCTCTTCCCCCTACCTCCTACCACTCCATTTCCCTGCCACCAAACTGCTCCCTCCCCTAAAGAAAGTGCATATTTAGCACCCCTAATTTCCCAAAACCCAGATAACAGCTATATCTAGCAAATTTTGCCATTATAGTACGCAACTTGATCACGTCCATTATGGGAATGGTATGGCCGTTGTACCGCAACATACGACAATTTATAATATATTTCTTGCGTGCTTAAAACAGGAAGACTAAAAATTAATAAGTCCCTTCTACCCAAATATCATAGTAGTGTAGAATGTAAGCTGATAAAAAAGTTATATATGTGTGTGTGTGTGTGTGTGTGTGTGTGTGTCAAATTACTTGATTTTATGTTGGAAATTGAAATGATGTTTACATGAAATATTACAAATTAATCGTAAAATTAATGCCTAACGTCCCCAAAGTAAGATATTTCCAGGTCCTACTAACCTTATAACTAGTGGAATTTGCAAAAAGAGACGAAATGTTTTTTTTTCTTTTTTTTCGTAGTGGTAAGGCCTAGCATTTTACAGGATGAAATACACGCCAAAAATCATGACATTTACATAAAAATATAATGGTTACAAACCCTAAAGTAAGTACCCCATAGCTGATTTCTAACAGACTTAACAACGTATGTAATTATTGTATACAGTCGCAGTAACCTAACCTCCACAGAAGGAGAAGACGCACAATCCATAGTCCATAATTAATGTCTATTCAAAATGATTTTCCAATGCTTAATGATTGATTAATGTAATGTTCCTTATAAAAACAACACAGCATCAGAGAGAAAAATATTCTTATCAGTCCTAATATAACAGCAGCAAATCCAAGTTTGGCTTAAACATTACAATAATAAGGATGTAAACTTCCTGGCAGATTAAAATTGTGTGCCGGAACCGGGACTCGAACCTGGGACCTTCGCCTTTCGCGGGCAAGCGCTCTACCGACTGAGCTATCCCCACTCGACTCACGATCCCGACCCACAACTAGACTTCTGCCAGTACCTTGCCTCCTACTTTCCAAACTTCACAGAAGCTCTCCTGCGAACCTTGTAGGACTAGCACTCCTGGAAGAAGGGATATAGTGGAGACATGGCTTAGCCACAGCCTAAGGGAAATAAAATTATTGTATCCTCAAGATTCATATATGGCATTAAATTGTGTATTTCTTATCAAATTGCTCCCTTTCTTAATAGATTTTATGAACAAGAAGGACTTCTGCTGTGACTACGTATGATTCATGTATTTTCTAGCTAGCATACCCTAGATTGGATTTTTTATATAAATAAAAAGTAGCACAAATTATTAACGTAATTTCAAGTGTTATCAGACAAGGATCGTGCACTGGGGTACTTCTATTTGAAGATATTAGACGTTAGTTTACAGTTATATTACGATTTACCATTGTTTTACAAAGAAGACAATGTTTCCTTAATACTATGTCCAACCCATTAACTACAAACGGTAGTTAAGCTTTGCTTCACTTGTGACACTAATATTAGCACATAGTAGTCATTACATTACTAGGCCTATCTGAGTCAACACTGCCATTTCGTGGTGCTATACATTAGAAGTTGGGATTTTAATTCACTTTTTTTTAAATTTCCTTTGTGAAGGTTAGGCTATCACGAGTGCTTACAATAATTCCATTTGTTATTAGCTCCGTTAGGCTTGGAGATAGCTGGAGGGGTTACTTGTGTTTATGAGCGTTATTTTCTGTTCACCTCTTTTTGCAAATATTTCAACTATTATTTGGTCTGTTAGGCCTGTAAATGGCTAAGATGGTTACTTTAGGGATGTTAGGCATAAATTTTACGATTGCTATTTAATATTCGATGAAAAACCTCTGTTTGTAGAGTTTCATTTGTAACAAGAAATAAAATTATTTGACATACATAAAGCTTCTTCTTGTATAAATTCAATTCTACTACGGTATCTGCATTGAAGTAAGTTTTCAATTTCGGTTCTCATTAGGCCTTACACCGTGAAGGAAAAACAATATGGACTGTTTTAAGTTGTGGTAAAATAATACACTATGGGTGCCTTTTCATGAAGTTACAATCTTGTGAAACATGTTCATTTATAAGTAATTACAATAATTTCAACTGTTATTATGATTGTTAGGCTTTTAAATACATAAGTTGGGAAGGGAGTAAGACAGGGTTGTAGCCTTTCTCCGATGTTATTCAATTTCTACATCGAGCAGGCGGTGAAGGAAAGCAAGGAAAAATTTGGAATAGGGATTAAAGTTCAGGGGGAAGAAATAAAAACATTGCGTTTTGCTGATGACATTGTAATTCTGTCAGAGGCAGCGAAGGACCTGGAAGAGCAGTTGAATGGAGAGGACAGTGTGTTGAAGAGAGCGTATAAAATGAACATGAACATAAGCAAAACAAAAATAATGGAATGCGGTCTTAGAAAATCAGGCGATGCTGAAGGAATTAGATTAGGTAACGAAACAATGAAGGTGGTAGATGAGTTTTGTTACTTGGGTAGTAAAATAACATGCGATGGTCGCAGTACAGAGAATATAAAATGCAGAATGGCAATGGGAAGAAAAGCATTTTTGAAAAACAGAAATTTGCTAACATCGAATATTAATTTAAGGGTAAGGAAGTCTTTTCTGAAGGCATTTGTGCAGTGTTGCCTTGTACGGGAGTGAAACATGGACGATAAGCAGTGCAGACAGGAAGAGAATAGAGGCTTTTGAAATGTGGTGCTACAGAAGAATGCTGAAGATTAGGTAGGTAGATCGCATAACTAATGAAGAGGTACTGAACAGAATTGGTGAGAAAGGATTTTTTTGCATACCCTGACTAAAAGAAGGTATCGCTTGGTAGGACACATTCTTAGACATCGGGGAATCGTAAATGTAGCATTGGAGGGACGTGTGTGGGGTAAAAATCGCAGAGGGAGACCAAGAGACGCGTATAGTAAGCAGATTGAAGTGGATGTGGGTTGCCGTTCTTATGAGGAGACGAAAAGGCTTGCTCAGGATAGAGTAGGGTGGAGAGCTGCATCAAACCAGTCTCCGGACTGAAGACCATAACAGCAAAACAGGAGATTCTGATACTAAAGATTATGGGATTGATTTGACGAAAATATTGTGATATTTAATGTAAAAATATCATCTTTTATGAATACGTTTCGTTATTTGACATACATGCTGCATTAAACGAAGAAATATCTGCCCATAGGCATCATTTGTATGTGTAAACTACGTCATTTAATTCCTTATTTGTGTCTAGAAGCACATATTTCATGTAATTACAGTCCTGTCAAATTTAGGCAATATCATTATCGATAATTTTGGTTTTCTTTGGTGATTACAACAATTTCTTTCGTTTTCTTTTAATTTTATTTTTTATTTATTTTGACTGTTTGGTCTTGAATTAGGAAGGGGACACTGTGTATAGATATTAAGTTCAAAATACAAAATAACATTGTGATATTCGATATAAACATCGTGTTACGAAAACATTACTTTATTTGACTTAAATATAGCTTTTTTATACGACTGCCGGCGTGGCGCAGGGTATAGCGTCACAAACTGCGGTCGGTTTACATGGTGTCTCGCGGCAATATTGGTGATAAATAAACTACTTAAAATGCAGTCTTGGTAGTTCGCAAACCCTGCACTGTACATGGAAAAAAATATAATGTTTGTTTACTCATGTTACATTTCATATAGGTCAGGATAATACACCAATGACAAAATAGTCAGCAACTTTGTTGGAAATTCTGTAGTGATATTTAAGTAATGTCACAAACGTCAGAATGAATTCAATTAGGACTGTGAACCATGCAGTCCACATAGAGAACAAAATACGTATTTTCCATACTAATTCAGTGCTGGCATCTACTGAAGGCATAATTAAGTTTGACAGTACGTGTTTTTCGTGACACCAATTTATTTTCGACCTTCTTTGTAGAATTTAAGCTCTTATTAAGCAAGGGAATAGCATCAGAGCATTCCCTTTATGGAGCTCACAGGTATTAATTTCACAATAACATTATGATATCTGTTGAAAGCCTTAGTGATAGAAATCCTCAGTGCTGCCATCTACCGCCAGTTACTCAAGTAACTAGGAGATTAGACAACAAAGGCATTTCGCATTTTTAGGCTTGGTGGTAGATATTACTATTTCAATATTTACGTTATATAAGCAAACGTTTGTTTTTGATTACCAATACACTTTGACATATGCACGTATTGCAGCATTTCATAGTACTCTCATATAACTAGCATAAATTTGGTTCTTTGCACATCCTTGAAAATGTGGCTTTGTGGTGGAATTATGTAATACGAGGGTCGTCCACAAGGTAAGTTCCGTTTCTATTGCATTCGCGGCAGCCCTGCAAACGCAGTTCGGAGCATGCGCGGCAGTTATTCTGACTCAAGGAGAAGACATGCATGTCATTTTCAGGATCGCTGCTGCCGACGTGTGCTTTGTAGTGCTTCTTTATAATGTCAGCCGTAATTGAAAACGCCGCCGCGTGTGAAATCAGATCTGTGATTCGTTTTCTAAATGCAAAAAAGTTAAACCAAATCAAATTCATCTGCGAGGTTTACGGACAAAATGCTATGAGTTGTTCAATGGATAGAAAATAGCTCAGGTTGTTCAATGAAGGACGTGACCAAGTGTATGATGAAGAACGAAGTGGACGTCCGTGGTTACTGACGAACTGTTTTACACAACTGAAGAGAAGATTCAGCACAACCTTAAGTTAACACTTAGTGCTCTTGCTATGGACGTTCCGCAGAACTCACGATCACTAATTCATGAAATTGTTGCTGAAACACTGAAATTTCCAAAAATTTGCTGACTTTGGGTACCAAAAATTCTTATTGAATAACACAAAAAACAATCGATGTGCAGTGCACTTCAGTTTTTGACACGCTACAATGAAGAAAGCGATGGATTTTTTTCTCTGATAGTCACGGGAGATGAACCTTGGGTATCGTACGACACCCCTGAAACAAAACGGCAATCAATAGAATGGTGGCACACTTCATCCCCAACGAAGGTTAACCATGAGCAAATCTTGACACATCGAAAAGTTATGTGCGGCGTTTTTTTTTGAGTTCTTACCATGACGCCAAACAATCAATGCACATGGTTATTGCGAGATCATCAAGAAATTATTGCGCTGAGCAATACAGCAGAAAGCGTCGACGTCTACTGTTAAAGGAGTTGTGTTTCTTTCCACGATAATGCCCGACCTCACACTGCGAATCTGACTAAATAACTGCTACGGGAAGTTCATGGATGTGTTTTATCGTCCTCCGTACAGCCCGGATGTCGCTTCTTGCGAGGGTCATCTCTTTTTATATCTACAGTCTGTCCTTGGTGGTCAACACTTCAACGATGATGACGAGCTGAAAGAACATGTTACCACGTGGTTGAATACAGAGGCGGCAACCTTCTATGAAGAAGGCGTATATAAACTTGTGCATTATAAAATTTTAGAAGCTATGTTGAAAAGTAGTTTAATAGTTGTAGATTTTTGTACAATAAATATTTTTTCCTTATCTGTAAAAGTTTGTTATTTATAACCAAACGGAACTTACATGGTGGACGTGCTTCGTATAATGTTCAATTTTTTTTCGATATGGATTTGGTCATTTGGGACAGAGTGTAGGGAGGTGTCATGTTCTTAAATACATAACTGTGCAATATGGTAATATGTTTGTTATCTGATTTCAGGAAATGAACTCGAGGTAGGATTCAATGTAAACGAGCATACCTGGAACAACCTCATGGGTCAATGACGAGGTTCAAGATACATTACGATCGGCGCTCTCATGCATGAGCAGAAGTAAACCCCAGTCAATTCAGGAAAGAGGGTATCATCACAAATTCTTAATCAAGAAATGGGCAGGCATACTTGGCGGTAAGCCCATACGTGCTACCACAAACGTTAAAAATGGTACATTGATTGGACATTCTCATTAATGAATTGCTTACATTGCTGGAGAAAGTGCTATGTCCACCATGTCAGCAAATTACAAATATGGTGGATGTATGATAAGTCACCACACTTTGGTCACAATTTGTGCAAACATCTGACGCAGACATTTCAGGACTGCCGTGGGAAGGACCCACATCTTGGTCTGGTTATGGGGACACTTGAAGGAACTGGTGTATGTAACTCCAAACAACGATGTCCAGACACTTCAGAGTCGCGTCCTTAGTGTGTGCCTGCAAGTGGTACAACAACAATAACAACCGGATACACTTGAAAGCGTGCGTCATTTCTTACACAGAGTTCCAGAGGGATGCATTGCCACGAATGGACGCCACATAGAACACTTCTTGTAAATGTGCTTACCACAATGCTTTTCAGGACTCTTTTTTTTTTTTTTTTTTTTTTTTTTTTTTTTTAGATAAATACTACCATCTCTCACCGTATTTAAAACTTTTTTCTTCAACATGCTTTTTAACCTGCGGCATTTAGTGCTGCTACCTGCTTGTCAGAGAGGTTTTTGAACGACGACGCCGAACATGCAGGATGGTGATAATAATGTAACTGGATAGTGTAACAAAACGCCACAACAACTCGTTATGGAATGGTATTACAGCACTTTGTAACATTTCACAATTCGCAGATATCCAATTGAAAACTGTGTACAAAACCAGTATTCGAAACAACCTCTTTCGCGAGCAAAATCTCTACCAGATTTTTCTCCAAATTGATACGTCTTCTTTGCACGGGAGTTAGCGATTGTTGTAGGTTGATACATTTATTCGTCGTCCAGTCCTTCTGCTATGGATAGTGCGCAGCCCCCTGACCGAACGCTTCGAGCTACCGCGCATTCTGAAATACCCGCGCATGCCCCACGGCCCGCCAGTAACTCGCTTCCAACTTTTAAACTTCACAGAACCTTGCAGGACCAGTACTCCCGGAAATAAGGCTAGTGTGATGATGTGAATGAGTGGTTTAACGCTTACCCGCAAAAGCCAACCCTCGGGGGTTCGAATCCAGATATCTTGTTGTTGTGGTCTTCAGATCGCAGGCTGGTTTGATGCAATTCTCCACGCTACCCTAGTCCTACAAATCTATCCCTTCTCTTAGTCAGGAGATGTCAGAAACTGCTTCTGTCCCCAATTCTGTTGGGCACCTCCTCATTGGTTACGTGATCTACCATATAATCTTCTTCATCTGTCTGTAGACAGAAGCGTCTATCGTCATTTTGACTGAACTTCTTATCGTCCACATTCACTCCCAAACAACGCTACACTTCAGACAAATGCTTTCAGAAAGAACTTCCTAGCAGTTAACTAATATTGGATGTTAGCAAATTTCGCTTCATCAGACACTTTTTTCCTCACAGCCATTCTGCATTTTATATATTCTTTACTTAGGCCATCAGAAGTTATCTTACTACCCAAATAACAATCCTCATGTAGTAGTTTTATTATCTCATTATCTAATTAATTATTTCAGTATGACCTGATTTTCTTAGACTACATTCTATTAACTTTGTTTCACTCTTGTTCATGTTGTTCTTATACCGTCCTTTCAAGAACACTGTCCAATCCTTTCAACTGCTCTTCCAGGTCATCTGCTGTCTCTGACAGAATCACTATGTCATCGGCAAACAGCAAAGTTTTCATTTCTTTCCTCCTGAACTTTAATTCCTTCTCCAAATTTCTCCTTACATTCCTTCATAGATTGTTGAATGTGCAGATTGAACAATATTTGAGAACCACTACATCCATTTCATGCCCATCCACTCTAATAACTGCTAACTGTTTTTGTACAAGTTGAAAATAATTCTTCGCTCCCTATATTTTATCCCTGTTACCTACAGAATTTGAAGTAGTGTGTTTCAGTCAACATCTACAAAAGCTAAAAACGTAGGTTTCCCTTTTATTAACCTGTCTTCCAAGATAAGTTGTAATGTGAATATTGCCTCGTGTGTTCCTACATTTCTCCCAAACTTAAACGGATCTTTCCCAAGCTCGGATTCCATAAATTTTTCCATTCGTATTAGTATTTTGTAACCATGAATTATTAAACTGATAGTTCTGTAATTTTCACATTTGCTCATGTATAATACAGTTTTAATATGCCAGTAGTTTTCAAATAAAGTTTTGGTAAAGTCACTGCTAACAGCCATTATGTATTTAATAAAATGCACCTTTAACTATCAGCTATTTTATTAAAATTCTTAAAATCGACTAGTTTCGGTCCAGAACCATCATAGATAAACTACGCAAAAATACAAAATAATATGATTAATTTACACAATAAGAAAAAGTAATTTAGAAGCAAATAACACACATAGGATGGAAAAGTGGAAGTAACAGACTGTGTTATAAATACTTACAAGGTATTAAAACAGGTTAGTCAACAGCATTAAATAAAATAGATCTGGCTGAAAACAGCAGGAGTCACTTTGAATAAAATTACAAATGTCATACTAGATTATCATAGTCAAAACAAACATAAAATGCGAGAATGGAATGTGAATACTGAATAGTGCACAATGCTAATTGCATTAGTCGAAGACCATCCGAAGCTATGCAATCGAAATTGAATATACAATTATGGAGTCATTCTTACTGGGTTTGGAGTATCTTTGGCGTAACATTTTTGGTTAAGCCTAAATAAACAAATATCAAAGTGCAGTGATCAAAAGTTTGTAGATAGCATTTAATGTTGGAAGCTGTGACAATGTTTAATTGTACCACATTTTATTTGTTGACATAAACTTTCATATACACTTATTTTTAAAACGTGTTGATCACTGCACTTTGTAACTTTATTTACTTTGGTTTAACCAAAGACGTTCCGCCAAAGATACTCCACAACCATTAAGAATGAGTCCATAATTGTATATTCAATTTCGATAGCATAGCTTGTGATGGTCTTTGACTTATGCAATTAGCATTGTGCAATCTTCAGTATTGGCAGTCCATTCCCGCATTTTATTTTTGTTTTGACTATGATAATCTAGTATGACGTCTGTTATTTTATTCAAAATGACTCCTGCTGTTTTCAGCCAGATCTATTATATTTAATTCTGTTGAATAACCTGTTTTAGTACCTTTTAAGTATTTATAACACAAAGTAGTCTGTTACTTCCACTTTTCCATTCTATGTGTGTTATTTGCTTCTTACTTTCTTTTTTATTGTGTACATTATATTATTTTGTGTTTTTGAGTAGTTTATCTATGATGATGGTCCTGGACCGAAGCTAGTTCATTTTAAAGATTTTAATAAAACAGCTGATGGTTAAAGATGCATTTTATGAAATGTTTAATATAGTTCCACACACCGCTACAGGGTAAACAACCTGGAAACATCTCCTAGGCTGTGGCTCAGTCTCTTCTAGTAGTCCTGCAAGGTTTGGAGGAGAACGTTGACTTTTAAAAGTAGGAGTTGAGATAACGATCGAACTAAAGCTGAGAATGCAGGGAGTGAGGCGTGTACAGGTAGCTGATCCGCGAGAACGCTTGCCCGAGGAAGGTAGAGGTCGTGGGTTGGAATCCCCAGTCTGGAAGGTAGTTTTAATCTGCCAGTATATATCAGTTTTTCAGTACTATTTGACCTTTTACAAATCGTTTCCCGAGCACTTGTCCAGTGCCTGGGGGCGGCGCTTACCTGCCAGGGCGGCGGCGGCGGGGGCGGCGGCAGGCGTCTGCGTCGCGCGCAGCCGCGGCACAGGCAGAGGCGCGCGAACGTCCACTTGAAGCTGCGCGCCAGGATGTCGCCGATGTTGGACAGGTAGAGCAGGAACAGCGGCATGCCCACGATGGCGTACACGATCGTCGCCAGCTTGCCCCACTCAGTCTTGGGCGTCACGTTGCCGTAACCTGCGGGCACACGCGCCGCCGTGACAGCTCGCCACACTTTGCTGCGGTAAGCGAAATACGTCTAGAAGAAGATTATCACAGCTTAGATAATGCAGCTATAAACAAATGTGTCTACTTGCCTGATATCAATTGTAATTTAATATTTGCTTATAATATTAGACATTTATGCCAGTAAATATAGTATCATTGACGGTTTTATCCTACGAGGTATGTTCAAATGATAAAAGTACGAAGTGACACGGTGCGTATAATTGAAGGCTTTATTGGAAAGTAATCACCAGATGCTTGAGCACAACTTTCCATTGGTTAACGAGCCGACGAATTCCCTGTTGCCAGAATTTCTCTGTCTGAGTCCTTCGTCTTCCGAGTTGAAGAGCTTCCATTTGAGATATACATACACTACTTGCCATTAAAATTGCTACACCAAAAAGAAACGCAGATGATAAACTGGAATTCATTGGACAAATATATTATACTAGAACTGACATATGATTACATTTTCACGCAAATTAGGTGCATAGATCTTGAGAAATCAGTACCCAGCACTAGAACCTCTGGCCATAATAACAGCCTTGATTCGCCTGCACATTGTGTCAAACACAGCTTGCATAGCGTGTACAGCTACAAATGCCCATGCAGCTTCAACACGATACCACAGTTCATCAAGAGTAGTGGCTGGCGTATTGTGAGGACTGAGATGTTCGGCCACCATTGGCCAGACGTTTTTAGTTGGTGAGAGATCTAGAGAATGTGTTGCCGAGGGCAGCAGTCGAACGTTTTCCGTATCCAGAACGGCCCGTACAGATGCAGTAGTGTATTATTCTGCTGAAATGTAGGGTTTCGCAGGGATCAAATGAAGGGTACAGCGACGGGTCCTAACACATTTTCAATATATCGGCCTCTGTTCAAAGTGGCGTCGATGCCAACAAGAGGTGACCGAGACGTGTACCTCATGGCTCCCCATACCATCACGCCGGGTGATACGCCAGTATGGCGATGACGAATACACGCTTTCAATGGGCGTTCACCGCGATGTCGCCGAACACGCATGCGACCATCATGATGCTGTAAACAGAACCTGGATTCATTCGACAAAACGCCCTTTTGCCATTCGTGCACCCAGATTCGTAGTTGCGTACATCATAGCAGGCGCTCCTGTCTGTCATTCAGCGTCAAGGGTAACCGCAGCCATGGTTTCTGAGCTGATAATCCATGCTGCTGCAAACGTCGTCGAACTCTTCGTGCAGATGGTTGTTGTCTTGCTAACGTCCCCATCTGTTGACTCAGGGATCGAGACGTGGCTGTACGATCCGTTATAGCTAGGCGGATAGGATGCCTGTCATCCCGACTGCTAGTGATACGAGGCCGTTGGGATCCAGCACGGTGTTACGTATTGCCCTCCTGAACTCACCGATTCCATATTCTGCTAACAGTCAGTGGATCGCGACCAACGCGAGCAGCAATGTCGCGATACGATAAACCGCACTCGCGATAGGCTACAATCCGACCTTTATGAAAGTCGGAAACGTGATGGTACGCATTGCTCCTCCTTACCCTTGACATCACAACAACGTTTCACCAGGCAACGCTGATCAACTGCTGTTTGTGTATTAGAAATCGGTTCGAATCTTTCCTCATGCCAGCGCATTGTAGGTGTCGCCACCGGCGTAAACCTTATGTGAATGCACTGAAAAGCTAATCATTTGCATATTACAGCATCTTCTTCCTGTCGGTTAAATTTAGCATCTGTAGGACGTCATCTTCGTGGTGTAGCAATTTTAATGGCCAGGAGTGTACTTTTGTTACAGTCCAATGTGTTACGTGACAAATTCTGCGAATTTTGAAATTGCTGAGTCAGAGGAGCAACGTGTGTGCAGTTAATTTGGCGTTAAACACAGGAAAACATTTACAGAAGTACATAAAATAATGCAGGAATCCTGCGGTGATGAGAGTACTTCAGCTGTACGATGTGTTTTATGTCCCTGTGGTACGCCCTTCAGTGTCTACCGAAGACTCTCACACAGGAACGCTAACGAAAAGTGCGTGCCAATGGAAGACTCGCCGTCCATGAGATTGTATAAGAATGTAACACTGCAGTTCGTTCGTTTCCGTGACCTGTCAGCATTTCCAATTAAAATGGCAGCAGTAATAATGTTGTCGTTTCATCCATAAATACCTTGCATTGTGTATGGGTTGTCAAGGAGGCATTTAGGGAGATGACTTTATTCTTGTTTGGCTCGACATTTTCAAAAGCTATCCCCCATTTCTACATCTTGCTCTTGCATCGAGGGACGCCCATTCTTAAACTGTTGAGGGATCTCCATACAAGATACGGTACTTTTGCCCAAGGAGTACGTTTCAAAAGATGATATCTCGTAAACGACTTGCACAAGAATCCTGCAACAAACACTACTTATATTCTAGTGCGCCCTACTTTTAGTTTCTTAATGTCTACAAGCATTGATCCATTTACAAAAAAAAACCGTATGCTTGCATAAAAATAAACTTTCTAATTACAATTTATTTGTTGGCTAAACTACGAGCCCCTGACTACCAATCCATTCTGTGGAAACCGCACATCAATCGCACTTTCCGTTTCCGCAGTATTTGTGGCGCAAGTGGTACGTGATTCACCCTGTATTACGCGGCCGCGCTATGACTCGTATTCGTGCTCTCTGCGACGTAAAACGTTTCTCATACGATAAAAATAGACTGAATGTACATATAAAATGATCTGCTAGAAGAACGAAACGTAGAATACAGTTTAAAACAGGTTTATTTAATTTGTTATTTTATTTTATTTTTATTTTATTTATTTAATTTTTCACAAGCTTTTCTTCTGGCGGTTCGCTGAACCAGTGAAAATATAGGTCACGCCGCCTCAGTCTGCAGGGAACTTAAACTAACATAAATTAACCTAAGGAAAACACACACACACACACACACACACACTTATACCCGAGGGAGGACTCGAACCTCCTTCGGCAACAGTCTAGTAGGGCCTACAAGGCGACTAGTAAATCTCGGCTATTCCTGCAAGGCATAAACGGTAATGCAAGAGAACTACAAAAGAAACTGCATACAATATGCTTGTCCGTCCATTTTTGGAGTATTGCTGCCAGTGCGGGATCCTTATCAGGTGAGTTTGACGGAGGACATCGAAAGAGTCCAAATAAGGGCAGCTCGTTTCGTATTGTCGCGATACAGGGGAGACAGCGTTACGGAAATGATACAAAATCTGGGATGGGAATCATTACAACAACGGTGCTTATCGCTGCGGCGTGGGCTACTTACGAAACTCCAATCGACAACATTCTCCTCCGAATGCAAAAATATATTGTTGACTCCCACTTACATAGGTAGAAATGATCATCAGAATAAAATAAGAGAAATCACATCTCGAACGGAGAGATTCAGTTCTTCCCGCGCGCTATTCGAGAATGGAATGGGAGATAAATAGTATAATGGTGGTTCGATGAAGCCTCTGCCAGGCACTTAAATGTGATTTGCAGAGTATCCCGCGTAGATGTAGATGTAGACAGTCATTCATTGTAACATGGTACAGCACATACAGGAGGTCGTTGGCAGAAGTTACCTAGAAACAAATTCCCTTCCCTGCCTTGCAGTAGTTTACAGCGGACACACCGAGGGTATACTAAGAGCATTACATGAGCTAGGTATTTCGAAACAGCACACCACAGCCGCCGCTCCGAAGCAGTGGCAGTCCCTTTGGGTGCCAGAAACCGTGCAATTTGGGTCACCGCTAACGAGTTGATTGCTTTTTCACTTTATCACGCGGTGGGAGGGATGTTAAAACAGAGCCGGGGCCAAATTTTTGTGCCACGCCGTATAGATTTGGCAGTCGCTCAAAGACTTAATTAAGTTTTGTGGCAGGCAGAGGAGCAAAAAAAGGGGCCCTCCTCTTTTTTTTGCGTCATTTGTTATGCCGGCTGAGCTCATCATTTCTGTACTGTCACGGCCAAACAAAATGCAGCATCGTTCTTATCGCCCCAGCCCGCTGTCCCTCGCGTTTCTTTAATCTATTATAGTTAAAGCGTTGAAAATTACGCAAAAATGTGTTGGCATAGCGTATCAGCTAATTAATTCAGGAAAACTTCTAGGGCGTATTTTAGCTACATTATCTTTGGTTGGTTTAGTAGATGACGAGAAGGGAAATTTATTGCGCTTGTGACGAGCAGAACACTCCGTGTCTTGCAAAGTAGCTACAGAAACTTTAACAACCAAACGATCGTTACTGCAACATTACTTGAAGAGCGAAATTTCCTACAATGCAGAATAAAGACCTATGTAATAGATTACAAAGCCGACAAAGGAAGCACTTGGCATTTATTTGCGTTGTTTACATTTGTATCCATATTCATCTGTTGCACACTGAAATAGGTAAATTATCATAAAGATAGATCGAGTATGGCTACGTGCAGTGACCAGGACTGGTTGTGTGTTTATATGGAAGAAACAATTACAATAAGTAAGTCTACACCAAATGCTTTCTGCACATATGAAATAACATTAATTGAATGTAAAACTGAAATAACAGTGAGGATGGCTAGCACTGATTAGACATATCATGTATGGTATTGAGAAGGAAAGAACCAATTTCAGTTTCAGAAGATGGATACTTTCATCATATAATGACAGTAAACCTATTTATTTCTGTATTTCTCCAAAAGATATCACGCAGGAACAGGTGGTAAAACACGTTCAACTTTATGAGCATGAAACAGATTTTCCATTGTCTTGTTGACGTGAATCTAAAATAAGTGATGAAAATTTGGCACAGTACTTTATAATGGAATTCTTAAAACAATAAAAATCAGTAAACTGTCGAAAAAAGTGTGTTTCTTTCAGATTGAAGGATAGTCTCAACTGTCGTGGTTCGTAAGCTTATAGTCAAGTTGTGGAATTGCTTAACGTTACATACGTTGTTGTACACGACGTTGAGATGGTTTTATGAATACACCAGTCAGTTGCACCAGAGACTGGAACGTTACGTCAGTGGTACACAACTATATATACTCTCAAAATTTAAGGCAGTAAATGGACGTCGAAGACTGAGATGGTTGAGTTTCATACGTCAGTGTGTTTCAGAATTACACAATTACACCAACAGACTTTTAGGGGATGTATAAGGCGTCTAGAAGAGAAAAAATGAGTATAGAAACCCATCCCGGGTAACATCATTCAACGACGTTACAGAGTCCAAAGTTACAGGAACTGGCACCCTCCGCTAGACATACCCTGCAGCAACGTGGGCGCTCTGTTGTTGAATGGCGTTTCAGTGCATGGATTTTCTATGCTCATTATGTTCATCTCCTAGAAATTTGCTGGCGTAATTTTGTAATTCTGAAACAAACAGACGTATGGCACGCACACCAGTCTCAGTCTTATCACGCAAATAAGCAGTCAGAAGGCCAGCGCGATAAGTCGGTTATAATGGTTTTGTTAAACAGTACCTGGCATTTAAGAAAAAACTTCTCTTCATTATGTAATATGATATATCGCTTTTCATAGCAAAATTTATGATGGTTCATAACTTTATCTGATTGTAGTTTGGTGACGTAACGACAGCTCTCTTATCAGCGACCTGTTCAAATGTTCAAATGTTTGCTAAGCTTATGGAACTTAACTGCAGGTCCATCAGTCCCTAAACTTACAAACTAATATATACTAAAGACAGCAAAAACATCCATACCCGAGGGAGGATTAGAACCCCTGACGGGGAACGGCCTCGCACATCGGAGCAGAGCGCCTCAATACGCTCGGACACTCCGCCGCATCTCAGCGTTCTGTCGTGTCATAGTTTCTACATTAGCCAGTAAACCTTCAGTTTTTATCCCAAGCGTTCTCAGATTATCATAATGAGAAGAGTTTTCTTTGAATTTTAATACTAGCAACGACACGGATGTGCCTTTCAGCTACGACCGTAGCTGGGGGATTCGGAAATTTGCAATAAGTCATCATCAGCATAATTACCTGGCACTTTGTTTTGACGACCGTAAGTCTATTATCGGTTAATGCCTATTTCTTTGATTTTTCAAGATTTTTGGTCTATTTATTCTTGCTGAATTGTGACGTATCCGTTCTCTTGATAAAACATTAGTCTCAAATTTGAATGGTACTACCCGAATTGAATGATGCGCTATATGAAATACTAAAATACTGCCAGCCCAAAAGCTATCTATCTCCAAATAACGTTTCCAGTACGAACATTAAGCTGGTGTACCGGGTGATCATAAATTCAGTATAATTTTGAAAACTTAATAAATCACGGAATAATGTAGAGAGGGAAGTAAAAATTGACACACATGCTTGGAATGACATGGGGTTTTATTAGAACCGAAAAAAATTCCCGACAGATGGCGCTTCATCTGAGCAGAAAAGCAATAATTATTAGCATAACAAATTAAGGCAAAGCAAAGATGAAGTTCTTTACAGAAAATGCTCAATATGTTCACCATCATTCCTCAACGATAGCTGTAGTCGATGAATAATGTTGTGAACAGCACTATAAAGTATGTTCGAAATCATGGTGAGGCATTGGCGTCGGCTGTTGTCTTTCAGAATCCCTAGAGATGTTGGTCGATCACGATACACTTACGACTTCAGATAACCCCAAAGCCAATAATCGCACGGACTGAGGTCTGGGGACCTCGGAGGCCAAGCATGATGAAAGTGGCGGCTGAGCACACGATCATCACCAAACGACGCGCACAATAGATCTTCCACGCGTTTAGCAATACGTGTCTTTTTGTTTTTTTGTTCTATCAGCAAAAGCATTCCAAGCATATGTGTCAATTTTTACCCTTTTATCTTAATTATTCCGTGATCTATTACGTTTTCAAATTTATACCGATTTTCTGATCATTCGGTACATAAATTAGGGTTATCATATTGTGGAATGCGAAAATGAGGAACTTCCTACATTTTAGGATGAAAACAGCGGACGCATTTAATATCTTAAATCTATTACGCCAGAAATAAAACATTACAACTAAGCAGACATCACACACCTGCATCACGTACATTTTTCTTTGTACAAATGTCTTTTGTTGACACTAACATTTTAAAAATTTACTTCAAGTGACTAAAACAAAACCGCATTTGTACCTATAAAAACTTAAGTTATAAAAATGAAACAATATTTGTACGTCTTGTGCTCAATGCCCATACTTGAAAATGCGGACTTTCGAGCAACTCGTGAAACCGTATGCGGTCTCTCGGTTAAGCGGCGAAATTGCGGACATGTCCGCATAAATACGGTAGCCTGGTAACCCTAATGTAAATAAATAGGACTCTGTAGTAATGCTCAGGCCTACTTACTTTTAAGTTACCAAAACGTTAGCGGACTAATGCAATTCGGTTTTTCTCGTCATTCGTATTGTAAAATAAACCATAATTAGAAACTCAACAGCATACAGCACGAAACCAATAAATGGTATCAGTTACATTTTAATTGCACTACAAGTGAGGACTGAATTCCTTAATATAGCAATAATGGAGTAGGGCAAACAATGCACAATGGCTGAAAAAGGAATGCGCAATATCGATGTATCGTTAATTGAAATCGAGAGACGTCTTTGTTAATAATGAGTATCCCTTTTCTGTCGTAATACTGAAATCAATTATGTAATTTGATTTAGTCCTGCACGAGGTTCGAATCACACATCCACCACAGGTGAAGTGACTTGTCCTTGGCAAATTTTGTTTAAGTCTAGGAACCGTTTAACTCAATAGATTGGTTCCTTAATGAGAAAAATCATTTTGGAGATGGGGAGGGGGGAGAGGCCCAGAATCTCCTGACTCCACCACTAGCTACGTCCTTCGTTGCCGGCCGCAGTGGCCGAGGGGACTGAGGCGCTCCAGTCACGGTCTGCACGGCCACTACGGTCGGGGATTTGAATCCCCCCTCGGGAATGGATATTTGTGCCGTCTTTAGTCTTAGGTAGTTCATAAGTAGTTTGTAAGTTTAGGTACTGATGACCCCGTAGTTAACTCCCATAGAGTATACAAACATTTGAACGTCCTTCGTTGCAGACCCGACGGGTGTCATTAAGGCACTTATTCTGTCATCTGTGCCACCATACGGATGTCAAATACTATCATCGGGTACATTATTGCGCTGCTGATCGAGCTTTTTACTTACAGTATTTGCCGAAGTATAAGACGCACTTTTTTCCTACAAAAATTGGTTCAAAAACTGCATGCGTTTATACGCCAGTTGCCAGTTAAAGTAGGTTCGATTTCTTTTCAAGGAATTTCAGAAAAATGGTGTATATTTCGGGAAATAATATATTTTAAGCGGATAAATTTTCTTTGAGTTTCTCTTTTACATTTTCGTAGTTTTTATTTGATGTATGCAAATAATATGCACCAAAATACCCGTCAGGAGCTTTATTATGTAGTAAAGGTTTTCTGATTTTTGTACTCTTTTTACTGCCAAGCGTAAATGAAACTGGTAACTTCATAGGAAGTAGAAATTTTCGACATAATTTCATTCATCATAATAGATTTTTTCTGCAATTCTGTAACATTGTCATTCATTCTTTGAATAATGAAACACTGCTCACGTATTTATCCATGTCTCGCCTGACGATATTTGAGAATTTATTCGCATTCTCAATTGCAAATGTGTACACAAGTATTTTTTTGTGATGTTTGCACTCAATTGCAAATGTGTACACAAGTATTTTTTGTGATGTTTGCACAGCTTCTGCGTCTCATAATTGTATTTTTGAGGTTATAACATTCTGAGCCCCATACAGTCCACCGACCAGTACAGAGACGCGAATCATCAGTTTGGGGAACATCACAAAAATAGTTACATAAATATTTTCACTTCGCAAGAAATTCTCAAAACGCGTCATTTTAAACGTGAAAACACCCTTCTAGTCGCTCAAAGTTAGCGAACTAATACTCTGCGCAATGTCTGATCGGTGAAATCGTAAGCAGAGCCACCTAGGTGTTAATGTCGTAAGCCTTTACGACGCACTCGTCAACAATCGCATCATTGTCGGCGTGCCCTGTAAACAGTGATAGGCGAAATATCCGTTTGGATAAGCGCAAACTGTCAAGAAAATCGACTGCGTAAAGTTTATGAACACTACTTGAAGGCACTGCCTTAGATATTAGATGTACATGAATAAATGTATTACAATTTCGTTGCAAAAGACGTACTCGGTGTGATTCATTTTTCCTAACAAAAGTTTTTAATGTGGGGTGTGTCTTATATGCCGGTGCATCTTATATACCGGCAAATACGGTAGTTGTGTGACAGTTGTTGGTTGACGAGTGTCACGCCAGTTCCGGTCGCATCATAACCCACAAGTTCCTACACGTCTCACAGCACATGTGGAGTTTCACGTAGTGTGTTGGCGAGTATTAACTAGTTGTAACACATCACCTAACTGTTGCAAAAATCTTAAGAGAACGGGTAACAGAACATTCTGCACGAGCCCAGTGCTGATCAGCGTTCCCTCCACAAACACAAAAGGTGCATGACATACAGCAAGCGGCGGGGAAAGTGTGTCTCACAAGGAGACCACATGGGTATGGATTTTAGGATATTAGGATACTTATGGTAAGTGAATCTCAGAACTCAAATAACAATCTGCCAAAGCCATTCGACGTAAGTCTCAAAAGCTGCGACGGATTGGCCGATCACATTGAGGCGTTATGCTACGAGGCCGTTCTCCGTCGGGGTTTCGGATCCCCCCTAGGGCATTGATATTTGTGCCGTCTTTACTATAAGATAGTTCATAAGTAGTTTGTAAGTTTAGGGACTGATGACCCCGCAGTTAAGTCCGATAAAAATAAAAAATAAAAGAAACAAAAAGGCTCTCAAAAATGATCGAGAAACTTTCAACTTTTGGAAGTAGACGTAAATACCAGTTATATATTAAGTTGCATCATCTGTCGGTGTAGTTCCGATGGTAGTGTTGTGGCCTTACAACCATAGGGTCGGTGGTTCGAATCATGTCATGACAATTTTTTTCGTTGTGTTTATACACTAACACATTTTTTTATATAAATGGTAATTTTTACGACAAATGCACCTGTTTTTGTGTATTCTTAATTTTATATCTTTTATAAAAAAAATGTGTGTTCCATATTTTACAGTATTGGATCCAAAATTAGTTGTCAAGGGTAGTCTTTGTTCAGTTTCTGAAGAGCCACGACGTAGTTTTCAAAAAGTCATCTCCATAGTTACTAATGGCTTTCCAAGCAGCTAACCAAGTCAACCATCGTTTTAGGTGACAACGTGTTCAGCTGGTCTACAAAAAAAAAAAAAAAAAAAAAAAAAAAAAAAAGTAATAATAATAATAATAATGAATAAATAAAAAATAAAAATAAATTTAAAAAAAACTGACCGTACATGTAGTCAGAGATCCCAAAAAGATTTGTATAAATGAATTTGAAAGAAATCCGTCACAGCGAGATTCTAAACATTGATCGTAAGGTCACAACGCTGCCATCTGAGCTACACCGACAGATGGTACAGTTGTTTTACTTATTGTATTTACGTTAAGTTGCAAAAATTCAAATTCGATTTTCTCTAGAATTTATGAGACTTTCGTCGAATAGCTTCGGCTGATTGTTATTTAAGTTCTGAACTTCGCGTATGTTAAATACAAAGAAATACTTATATCCCATACCCATGCAATCTACGAGATAGTGCTCGGCTGGTCTACGTGGTTAGGGCAAAGTCCATCACTTGATGAATCGACATTCGTTGTTGAAGACCCCGACTCGCCATTGCAAGTCTTCCTCTGACGTTACTTGTCGAGCCGTGCAACTGTGTGCCGTGGCGTGAGTGGAAGATGGGCTGTAGGTCCCCCCCCCCCTCCACACACACACACACACACACACACACACACACACACAGCCCCACTCTCAGTAATCAGTTGCCAACAGTTGGTGTTGACATTTCTGGGTTCACGCACCTTCCTGTCTGTGTTGTGGTAGTTCAACCATCTGTTCGTACTATAACGACGATAGTGGCGGACGTCTGTGCTACGTGGACGTCGAGAACCTGGTCAGAATGTTCAAGTGACCATTGAAATCATCATATCCGCACAACTAACGCAGCACGTCCATCTTGTGATTCTCCGAAATCGTCTCCTGCCACTCAAAAGTCCACAATTTGACCCCAACTGCCGCGGTGGAGTAGCCGAGCGGTCTAAAGCGTCTCGCTGCGGAGCGCGCGGTTGCTTGCCGCGGAGGTTCGAGTCCTCCCTGGGGCATGGGTGTGTGTGTTGTCCTTAGGTTAGTTTACCTAGGTTTATGTAGTTTCTAAGCTACGGACTGATGACCACGCTGTTTGGTCCGATAGATTTACAAACATTTGAACATTTTTTTTTTACCCAAGCTCGCTCAGTTGGCTGTATAAAGCGTGAGTACTTCTACGTGGCGTGGCACCTGTTTCCTTCAGTCGTTGATACCACAGTGAACCATGTAGCTGTAAACATTGCTGAAGGGTACACATAGATGGCAGCTATGTCACAGTGCTATCCGTTGGAGGACGACGTTGGAACTTTTTCAGTATATCTACGGGGCGGGGGGGAGTTCAAAAATAAGTTTCCCCTGCAGGCTGTGGTCAGATTACGTATGAAAGAAATAAAATTGAACGATACATTAAAGATAAGTCACATCTTTATTTGTCTACATAAATTCCAAGTACATTGAGACATTCTTCATACCGCTTTATAAGCTTCAAAAAGCTTATCAGGCGTTGCATAAGGAAGAAGCATTAAACAGCTTGTTCGACGTCAGAAATGTTTACAAAGCGCCTTCCGCCGAAAGTCTACTTCACAGCTGGAAACAGATGTGAGTCACTTGGAGCGATATCAGGACTATATGGCAGATAGTGTAGGCGCTCCCAACCAAGAGTTGCAGAATGGTTTTGCATTGCCGTTGCCGAGTGTGGTCTCGCATTGTTATCCAAGAACAGAACGCCAGACCCAATTTTCCGAATCACCTCTTTCAATTTCAACAGAGTGTCACAGAACCGTGCAGTATTGATGGTTGCATCCTCCAGAAAGTCCAGCAATAAAACTCCTTGGGCGTCCCAGAAAACGGTGAGTAGCACTTTACCTGCAGACGGAGTGCTATTGAACTTCTCACAGGGAGTTGATGACAAATGTTTTCATTCCATGGATGCGGCCTTCGATGCGGTCGTGTAATGATGGACCCACGTTTCATCCCCCATCACAATTCCAAACAGTAAGTCATTCATGGTCAACATCAACCCAATGGTGTATCGGTGTCTTGCACGTGCGCGTTCATCTGCTCTGTCACTTTTCGACCATAGCCGTTCAAAACTAATTCCGTGCAACACTCCCACATATTTTCTTGGACGGTTTTTTTAACCTTATAAAGCGGTTTGATAAATGTCTCAATCCACTTGGAAACTATGTAAAAAATTAAGATATGTCTTATCTTTCCGTCTGATTCTCTCTCTCTCTCCTATATACAGGGCGATTCACTAAGTGAGTTTGCCTCTGTAACTTATAAAATAACAGGTGACAGGAAATTTTTAATGCAGTAGGTCAACACAGTACACTTTCTGCGGAGCTATGAACATAGTTTATTGTATCATTTTCCAAAGAGTTACAGCACAAAGATATAATTGTTTAAATGGAACAATAGTTTTTTTTCTGTCGTGCATTGGATTCGTTGAAACCAGCTGCGTCCAAATCAATTTAAACTATATTCCTATCACTGTTAGTTTGGGAGCTACAACCCTTCAAAGTGTAGGGGGCGGAGGCTACGACAGCGAAGCTGACTGGCTGGTGGTCATGAGACAGTAGGCCCTGCACCAGGGGCTAGCCACTCGGCCACTAAGCTATGCTATCGCATCGTCCACCCCCGAAACTTAGAACGGTTGTAGCTGCCAAACTAAACGTGATAAAAATGTCATTCAAAATTCTTTATACATAGCTGGTGTCAAAAATTCTAGTGCTTGATAGAAACAATCATTATTCAGTTTGAAAAATTGTATGTTTGCATAAAAATACTTTTTTTAGGTATTTTTACAATCTGGTTATTGGCTAAAAATACAAGTCCTTGAGTACCAATCTATTCCGTGAAAACCGCACAGCAATCGCAATCGCGGTGCAAGTGTTTGCTGTATGTAGCTCTGTCCACAGTCGACAGGGGAATATTATTTTCCATCTCCCCTTCGTACTATCCCCCAAGTGGCATCTTCCAGCACCGTAACAAAATCGTCGTCGCCTTTTCAGCAGTACAGTCTCTTTTTCTTCCTGCTGTGTAATTTGCCTTTCATTGCGGAAATCTCGGTACTATATTGATACAGCTGCACCTCAGACCGATGTCTCTAACAGTGAGGGTCGGAATGTTGGTAGCTCAGTCGCAGTTGGCCGCCCTGCTCGCCTGCCTCAGCCTGTGTCTCCTGCGGCAGCCTTCACGCACACCCCGCGCAGACGTTCAGACCCGCCGCTACTCTGCCGAGCCTATTATATTTCCGCTCGCTCCAGACGGCTTCAGTCGACTACAATCGCGCCGCCTACCCCCGGCGCCGTAGAAACCCGAGACTCGGGGCGGTTTCTTCCGCGCCTTGCCGGCGCTACTGTTCCCACCCAGCCACGCCAAATCCTGGCAGTCCGGATGAGGAAGTTTGCCCGCTCGCCGTGTAGGGCTCTCGACTGCGCGCCGGCAGTGGTGGTGGTGGATGGCGTCTCTAGAGGCCCCCTGGGCAGCGAAAGAGGCATTGGAGATGGGGGGGGGGGGGCGGATCGCCGGGCGGTGGAGGGGTTGGCGGCTGGGGTTGAGCGCAGGACGAGGCCACAACCGCAGCATCTGTCTTCGCTCTACGTCCCCGACGGCGGATTCAATAAACTTGTGATTGGAAACAAAATTATCCAAAAGTTCAGTGTCTCGTGAAAGCTTCCAGCAGCGGAACGAACGAGCAATCTGGGGATCTCCACGGGTTCGTTTCTCCCTCGGTCTCTCTTTCAAATCTCACGCGAGTGTGTTTGTGTGTTTCTGTGTGTGTGTGTGTCTGTGTGTGTGTGCTGTATGTTTCACAGAGTAAGAATACAACGAAAGAGAAGGTTCAATACGTTCGAAAGTCGTAAAACATTGCGTCACGTCCTTTTGATCGCATTTTTAAACTTTGTTACATACTACAAGGCAAGGGTAAATAGAACGATGACTGTAACTTCCTGGCAAATTAAAATTGTGCGCCCGAAACGGGACTCGAACCTGGGGACTTTGCCTTTCGCGGGCAAGCACTCTACCACTGAGCTATCCCGACACGACTCGCGGTGCCACCCCACAGCTTCAATTCTGTCAGTACCTGGCCTCCTACTTTTCAAACTTCTCAGACGTTCTCCTGCGAAACTCCCGGTAGAAAGAATATGGTGGAGTGTGGAGTGTATGCTGACATAAAACTTCCTGACAGACTAAAGTCTAGTAACTACGCACAGAAATCATAAAGCAAACTACATCAATACGATTGTCTTTCCAAGGAATTCTTTTGTAAATTAAACATAACAATTTTGCCCTTATTGTAAATTTCATTAACACACAGGGTACAGGCGGACACAGGGTATCTGTATACAGCTCTTCATCCTTGAAACAATGATATACAAATAGAAGTACGGACTTAAAAGAAATGAGACAAAGTTTTGTATTGAAACAAAAATAACAGCAGGCAGACAATGGTAGACATAAAAAACACAATAAACATGTGATGGAAAAGTAATTAGTGGCGACTAGGTGATGCAACACGGGAGAGTAGCAAATTGGAATTATGTAAGCATTCCGACAGTTTCAGGGCGCTGAAATAAATGTAACATCGAAGTTGAAAGTTTGTACTTGACCGGGATTTGAACCCGGACTACCCGCTTCGGGCCAGCGCTATGGAGGTTAAGGCGACCGCTGCCCGAAGCGGAAAATCCGGGTTCGAATAGCGGTCCAGCACAAATTTTCAGCTTTACCAATGGATTTATTTCAATGCTCTGAAACAGTCGAATAGTTTAAATATTTCGAAAAAATTGTTCAAATGTTTGTATAGTCTATGGGACTTAACTACGGCGTCATCAATCCCTAAACTTACAAACTACTTATGAACTACTTACGAACTAGGACGGCACAAATATCCATGCCCGAGGGGGGATTCGAACCACCGACCGTAGTAGCCGTGAAGACCGTGACTGGAGCGCCTTAGTCCCCTCGGCCACCGCGGCCGGCAAATATTTCGAATTCGTAAAATTACAGCCGTCAGTATCAACAAATTGTGTCTGTTCTTTCAAGTACGTCTGGAAAGAACATACTCCATATCAATAACTGATGAGTAGAGTTGACAAACACAGTGTCGAAGCTCTATAAAAACACGAAGACATCGTCTACGGGGTGGACGATCGCAACATGGGTTAAAATAAATATCAGTCGATGCGCTAAAAACGTGTTTCCAAGCCTTTTTGAATACGCGACCCCCTTCTAACTAAACATTTTGGCGATACCACCCCCCTTCCCGAACCATAACACAACTATGTGTGTAATTTCAAAGCCAATTAATTTAATTTTCTTCTGTTGACACAACTTTCTTGTAAAATACAATACAAAAATACAGTATTGCTCATTATAGGATAAATTTTACTCCATGTTTCTGAATGGAAGACACCCTATTGACAGAAAAATATGCACTGCATAATGAGGTTCCGCATTACAGGCAAAGCTCACAAGTAAATTATGCTCTTGAGCAAGATCCCATTTTATAGTGCAATGATTGAAAACAACTGATTTTTTAAATTTACGTATTTTATCTTGTAAATTTTATTCTTTCGCCTAGTACCTGAAAACAAATTTCAGGCATTCCGTTTCTTCGTAGTTTCAGCTTTGCCAGTGGATTTATTTCAATGGCCCGAAACGGTCGAATTGTTTAAATATTTATTATTAAAATTAATATGGTGTATTTATACTAAAACTGAGAATTAATGATCTACAAGGATTTGCATAATTTTAATATAATATACATATATTACATTTCTTAAACATATGTTTTGCATTACAGAACATGTAGTATTCATACTCTCACTGGTCTGGTTGTCTTGTGGTGTAACTACTGTACGTCCCACTGTGACACCCACTCCATGACTAACATTTGGCGACCCCAGGGAGTCGCTATTCACAGGTTAAAAAACACTGCACTAAAAAATACGTGAACCACATACTCAGTGGCGATGCATTAAAATTCACACGAGTGACTTTGTCTTAGTGTGGCCTAGGACCTGCAGAGAGGTTGGGAGAAAGGCAGCGGGAGGAGTGGAGACAAGAAACGGACCATGGAGACTACAAGGAGGGATGGAAACTGGGATAGGAGGAGAGTCGTGTGGACAACCAGAGAGAGGTGGTGGGGGAGAGGGGTGAGGGAGCCTTGGGAGCGGGAGAGAGAGGGTAAGAAGCAAGAGGAGAGGGGCCAAACGTGATGGAAGATATAAATGTTGGAACAGAGTGCATCATCCGAGAGGGAAAAGAATTGGAAATAGCCAAGGAACAAGATCCAGATAGGTGTAGGGTGGAGAGATGGAGGCAGGCCATTAGGCCAGACTCAGAGACGACGGGTTGAACGATGGGATTTGGAGGCTCCAATTTGCGGCACATACTCCGGCGCTCTTTGTGACGTCACGCAATTATAATTTTATTTAGGCGACTAGTTTGGGTACATCAATTGTACCATATTCAGGCCCCAATAGTGAATATTTGGATAAGCTCCTACAGTTCATAAGGTTGGACCTCAACTAGCATCCGTTGTACTTGATAGTTAATGGTTGCAGCGTTGACACATACTGGAGGTTAGTAAAACGGATGCTAGTTGAGGTCCAACCTTATGAATTGGAGGAGCTTATCAAAATATTCACTATTGGGGCCTGAAGATGGTACAATTGATGTACCGAAACTAGTCGCCTAAATAAAATTATAACGTGAGCAGCTGTTGGAACTTTATTTATTTATTTTATTTATTTATTTATTTATTGCAAGAACTGGCTTCGAGAAAAGGCCGCGGCACTCTTTGTGACGTCACGCAATTATAATTTTATTTAGGCGACTAGTTTTGGTACATCAATTGTACCATCTTCAGGCCCCAATAGTGAATATTTGGATAAGCACCTCCAATTTATAAGGTTGGTCCTCAACTAGCATTCGTTGTAGTTGATAGTTAATGGTTGCCGCGTTGACATTTACTGGAGGTTAGTAAAACTGATGGTAGTTAAGGTCCAACATTATGAATTGGAGGAGCTTATCCAAATATTCACTATTGGGGCCTGAAGATGGTACAATTGATGTACCGAAACTAGTCACCTAAATAAAATTATAACGCGAGCAGCTGTTGGAACTTTATTTATTTATTTTATTTTATTTATTTATTTACTTTTTGCAAGAACTGGCTTCGAGAGAAGGCCGCGGCGCTCTTTGTGACGTCACGCAATTATAATTTTATTTAGGCGACTAGTTTCGGTACATCAATTGTACCATATTCAGGCCCCAATAGTGAATATTTGGATAAGCTCCTACAGTTCATAAGGTTGGACCTCAACTAGCATCCGTTTAGTTGATAGTTAATGGTTGCAGCGTTGACACATACTGGAAGTTAGTAAAACGGATGCTAGTTGAGGTCCAACCTTATGAATTGGAGGAGCTTATCAAAATATTCCCTATTGGGGCCTGAAGATGGTGCAATTGATGTACCGAAACTAGTCGCCCAAATAAAATTATAATGTGAACAGCTGTTGGAATTTTTGTTGTTGCAAGAACTTACCTAGAGAGAAGGCCGCGGCGCTCTCGTGTGACGTCACGCAGTGTAGGCATCGTTCGTGTAGCTGACTGGATGGCCGCTGGGGCACGGCCCACACTATGTGGTAGCGTGCAGCCAGTTAGCTACGCGAGCGATGCCTACACTGCTTGACGTCACACGAGAGCGCCGCGGCCTTCTCTAGGTGGTGCTGCCCACCCCCGCCGCCTACTCCCTCGCCAGCTGACGGATCGCTCAGTAAGCCGCGCGCCATGTCGTCGGGATTCCCTCACAGCCGCCGGCACGGCTACCTCGCCCTGTTCGCCATGCCTCACCTTACCCGGCGACGCCCTTCAAGTGTCTGAACAACGCGAAACCTCAGCTGCGACAATGGCTGATAATCTGCTGGAACCTACTAGGTTGGCAAGCTCACTTCCGTGCGGTGTCAGTTTCATGCCCCTCGGAACGCACGGTAATGGCGACGCTGAAACATATCGCCGCCGCAGTTTGCACGAAACACTGTGCACGCGTTCGGGCCCGCTTCGTGGTATTCTCAAGTTTCTACTCAGACACTCGGTGTCACGTTACGGTTAATTGCGCGTAGCCGTACTCAGTTTCCTAAAGTTATAGAAGCACAGTGGTTAAAGAGAAACACTGCACGTGTATAAGCCAGTCATATGTATGCGCCGTAATTTCCTTATGAATTATTGGCAGCAATTGCAATGTGTACAATAGAAGCGTCCCACTACTGTGTCAGCTGCTAGTTCCGAAATATTCTGCCTATGGCGCCACTTATTGTACTTCTTAGACTAATGAAAAATGTTCAAATGTTTGTGTAGCTTATGGGACTTTAAGTACGGGGTCCTCAGTCCATAAACTTACATACTACTTATCAAGTAGCTTATCCTAAGGCCGGCACAAATATCCATGCCCGAGGGGGGATTCGAACCCCCGACTGTAGTGGCCGTGCAGACCGTGACTGAAGCGCCTCAGTCCCCTCGGCCACCGCGGCCGGCCAGACTAATGAATTTTAATTTGTTAACTGACTGATTTATCAGTTACCTGCTCCTCTCTTTACGCTTTTCTTTCCAACTACATCGAGTATTACTGCTTTTCCCATAGCCTTTTTTCCTTATTTATTTTACTCTTTCACTATGAGCCTCATCCATAGATACTTTGTTAACAGCTGATTGTTATTCATTGCATAATCTCTGCACTTAGCGTTGATTTTCCAAGTAGCATCTACATTCATGTAGCAACAATACTAAAATGAATGTGTTAATTTTATCCCATTATATCAACAAATCTTTTATTAAAATCTATTTGGTTCAAAACTGCTTCAAATTTCTGTAACCGATTTTTGTACATTTTATAGCCTTTACAGTATACCAATGCACTTGTTTGTCTGTATAGAGACCAGAAGAAGGGCACTCAAGCGCCCGAAACCGGTCGTCAAAAATAATCACAAGCAACTGGTTGCTGCATTTTATTAATTTATAACCTGAACAGTTGCTGAAATGAATAAAATATTTCAATAGAAGAAGGATTAAAAATTGTTAAATATGCAGATGACACATTACCAGAAACAGAAGCAGAGCCCCGAGTAATGATGGAGAATCTGAATGAGGGAAAGAGTTTGGATTGAAACTGAATATTGGTTAGTCCAATTAATGAATCACTAGACGGAAGAAAACTACATTACTTCCAATGGAAGCTGCACAATAGAAGTGAGACGCTGAATCTACAAGGGAATGTGAGTGGGAGAGATTTGCTGACAAGCAGCAGCATACCCTTAAATCTCAGGAAGAGATTCGCCAAATGTTCGCGTAGTGTCTTATGTTCCTGAAACTACGACAGTCAGACGGAAAGAACAAAAATATTTAGCAATTTTTTAAATGTCTCTACGGAAAAGAATAAAGAAAGTGAAATGGACCGACAGTGTGAGAAATGAGGAAGTGTTGGTAAGGGTAAGTAAGGAAAGAAACTTTATGAGGATGATACAGAAGGGGAAAATATGTTGAATGGAACACAATTAACGCAGGAATTGTCTATTGTTGACAATGATAGAAAAATAGAAGGAAAAAGGAATGAAAGTTTGGTATGCTCAGAAGTGAGTAAAGGAAGAGGTTCAAATGAAGGAAGATGCTTAGGACAGCAATGAAGGACATGCAGTTGATACGTCAGAGGATAGATTTACTGAAAGACGAATAAGGCATATTTAACTTATACAATAATTTCATTATTTTATATTGGAGAATGGTACTCCAAAATGACTATGCACAATCTGGCAATTGTTTTGGAAACTACAGCAGCATTTTATTGTAGTTCCGGGTAGTACCGTCTACGCAAAATATATATTGTGGTCACTACAGTGAATAATACTACAAAATATCTCACGTTCCTATGCATTGTCTAGTTGCAATGTGCAAATACAGGGTACACAAAAATTAAAAGTTGGAAGGTCTGGTCTTTTCAATTTACCCAGTGGTTATTTTAGATATTCATTTTATTAAAAACATTCGCCATTTTACTTATATTTGATCAATTAGTAAAACTCAGTGTTAACTATAATTATACCCTAATATGTCAATTAATGAACTCATTGCCTCCGAACTTTAATTAAACAATAAACAATAGTTGCCAAAATATATTAAATAATAATATCAACGATCAGACTGGAAATTACATCGGTAGCCGACGTCTAGGTTACACTGCAAAAGTTTATTTAGAACTGATGACGATACAATTCTTTTGTTTTGCTTTTAGAGCAATTAAAGTTTTAGGAAAGGTGCAGATAAATTTAGCAAATCACGGCGAAGAGTTAGTTCAGGTAGGTAGCTACAACCAGACCAGTAATCAATTCAGCCATAAACATATTCATTTATAATTCTAAGACTGTAGTTAATAAGATTATTCATAAATAAATGCTGGCCGCGGAGGCCGCGGGGACTGAGGCGCTTCAGTCACGGTCTGCACGGCCACTACGGTCGGGGGCTCGAATCCCCCCTCGGGCATGGATATTTGTGCCGTCCTAGTTCGTAAGTAGTTCATAAGTAGTTTGTAAGTTTAGGGACTGATGACCCCTAGTTAAGTCCCATAGACTATACAAACATTTGAACATTTTTGAACATAAATAAATGCGACATGTAGTCGTGAAAGAGGCAGGCGATAATCATCAAATTAATTGCAGAAGAGCTGTACAGATTCTTCTTTTGATGTAAATCTGTTTTGTGACGACTGCCATACACATACTGGTGCAGGTAAATTGACATTGAAAAAGATGTCAGTTTTAAAGACCTGTATATTTCTGTGCTGGAGAGCATAGTTTCAAAACAAGCTGCAATTCTTAACACTGAGTTTTAAATTAGCCTTAACTTGTCAACGATGTGAGAACTCGTCAGAAATACCACGTGGTTCGCATTCCATGCTGAACTGTACACTCTGCCACACGAAATGGTCATTAAATTTTTTTCATGATGTTTCCTTGATGCTGCAGTTTTTTTAATTAAGTGTTTGTAAATCTATCGGACCAAACTGCGTGGTCATTAGTCCGTAGATTACAAACTACTTAAACTAAGGTAAACTAACCAAAGGACAACACACACACCCATGCCCCAGGGGGGACCTCTACTCCGACGGCGAGCAACCGCGCGCTCCGCAGCAAGGCGCCTTAGACCGCTCGGCTCCTTCACCGCGGCAGTAATAGTCACAAACGTGTAAGTACATAGTATCGCGTAACAATTCGCTAGTGCGGACGGTATTTGCTTTGTGATACATTACTCGTGTTAAAACAGACCGTTTAACAATTTCAGCAAAGGTCGATATGATATATATGTATGGCTATCGTGTACTATGTATATCGGTCGGATAGTTACGTTATTTAAAGAAACAGTAATTGTTCAGCCACACGTGAAACGTCAACCACGGACTGCAACAAATGAGGATGCCCAAGTAAGTGTTTCAGCTGCAGTTGCGAATAATCCGCACATCAGTAGCAGACAAACTAAGCGAGATCGCGAATCTGATAAATGTCGGTGTTGAGAATTCTACATCGACATAAATTTCAACCGTGCAATACTTCTATGCACTATGATTCGCATGGTGAAGACTTTGAACGTCGTGTATAGTTTTTCCACTGGGCATAAAATAAATCAAGGGACGATAACTGATTTTTTCATGCGTTTTGTTTAGTGACGAAGCGTCATTCAAAAACAGAGGTAACGTAAACCGGCACAGAATGCACTATTGGACAACGGAAAATCCACGATGACTGCGACAAGTAGAACATGAGCAACATTGGCGGTTTAATGTATGGTGCGTAATAATGGGAGGAAGAATAATTGACCCCTATTTTATCGATGGCAATCTAAATGGTGCAATATATGCCGATTTCTTACGTAATGTTTTACCGGTTTTACTACAAGATGTTTTAATGCATGACAATGGTGATGTACTTTCAACATGATGGATGTCCGGCACATGGCTCGCGTGCAGTAGAAGTGATCTGAAATGGAATATTTAATGACAGGTGGATTGATCGTAGAAGCACCATACCATGGTTCGCACGTTCACCGGATATTACATCCCCGGATTTCCTTATGTGGGGAAAATTGAAGGCTATTTGTTACCGTGATTCGCCGACAACGCCTGAAAACATGCGTCAGCGCATTGTTAATGCATGTGAGAACATTACTGAAGGCGAACTACTCGCTTTTGAGAGGAATTTCTTTACGCGTACTGCCAAATGCATTATATTTGAAGGACATCATTTTGAGCATTTATTGAAGTCATGAGGGAATTACAGGTAATCACGCAGTAACAGCATGCGTTCTCATAATGTATGATAGTTTTACAAAAGTACATGTATCTCACTGGAACAAACGAAATAAAGTTCAAACGTACCTTCGTTCTGTGTTTTAATTTAAAAAGCCTACTTGCTACCCACTGTTCGTCTAAAATTGAGAGCAATGTGTTTGTGAATATTACAGGGTCATCTTTGACAAAGCGACAAAAGTGTTACAAATAAGACATTCATATTTATTTACATACTAGAGGAATATGTAATAAAACATGGGGGTACCTATTTTTTAAAAATGCTGTTGATATCCGCTTGACCTATGGCAGCGCCATCTAGCGGGCCAACCATAGCGCCATCTGTTTTCCCCCTTCAAGCTAGAAAAGTTTAGTTCTTTGTTGTTTCTTCGTTGATGCTTCAGCCTTAAACTTTTGACACCGTATCTCAAACTGATGTCTAAAAAGAAAAAGTTTTTGGATGTTCTGATCCATGCTTCGTAATGACGTTTTCAGAAGAGCAATTCTGAAACATACCTTATAGAGGTCTGCACCTCGCTCGGTTGCTCGCTCGAATCGCGTGATACATGTCGTTCTATGACAGTCCGGCAGGTGTCGGTACTGCAGCTTGCGACAAGGCGTGTGGCTGCGCTCGACTTCCTCCACGCTCGTTCGAGCGGGGCACGCTCGACTGGCCCGACCGTCCACACTGCCCGCTCGCCACTCGGTCGCCCACCGCAGCGCCACTCCAGTCCAAGGCGAGTGTCAGGAGCAAACTAGACGCTAGAGAATAAACACTGACTGCGAAATTTGGAATTGTTTCCTTTCCCGGGTGCTTCGAAAGCTGTTCTCTCGATCCCGTTGAACTAGCCATTCAGTTTCGCATTTTGTACTTTACCATATAAGTTATTATACGTGATTAATATGAGGAGCTACTTTTCAAAACGCATTATGTCCCAAAAAGTAATTTTTTCAGTAGAAGCGAAAAACGTTAAAAAAAAGTAAAGCAGTCAACAATCCAAAGATTAGTTTGAACACCACAGTGCTTTACTAGGCATGGTCCTGTTTGGAGGTGGTATGCCGTTGCCTTCCTCCGACCATCGAACTGACTTAACCAGCCAGTTATAGGGGGACCTACAGTTTAACGTGGGTTCCGAACCACGGTGCTACTCTGTATTTTTCACATGAGCAATACTGCCAGAGGGGAAAGAAGTGGAAAGTGAAGATAAAAATCCTAGCAGCTGGTGGGGATCGAACCCGGGACCTTTAGATTTGTAGTCTACCGCTCTACCACTGTGCAACCGAGGCGCACTCGAAAAACGTATACAATAATACAAAAGTGTTTATTACAAGGAAATTGCTTTTTATACTTTCAAGCTATGAGCACTTTAGTGATGGACAAAGTGCGTTTTGTTGGGTTCTGTTGCACAATCTCCCCTTTTTGATTTTCTCTTCATTCGTTTTCTCGTTCCACAATTCATTTCCTTTTCCAACAGTCACATATTTACTCACTATAATACTCACCATCGTAGCAAAAAACGATTTTACGCCTGACTTCCTAACAGACAGAATGATAAACATTTATACACAACAATGCCGTAATACTGAAAACGAATATTAACTGATCATTGTTGGCCAGTTAAATGGTTTCAAAAAAATGTTCAAATGTTTGTTAAGCTTATGGGACTTAACTACGGTGTCATCAGTCCCTAAACTTACAAACTACTTATTATCTACCGTATACTAAGGACGGCACAAATATCCATGCCCGAGGGGGGATTCGAACGCCCGACTGTAGTGGCCGTGCAGACCGTGATTGAACCGCCTCAGTCTCCTCGGCCACCGCGGCCGGCCTAAATGGTTTCGGTTTAGTCCACGAGCCTTACATTGCAGCCAACATAGCTTAATAAAACAAAATCAAGGCAACTGTTGGACTTAATGCAGTTTGACTCAATCATACTAGAAGACGAAATGCTATTTTTTGCAACTGCTACTTTTCAGTGCTCTTTTTGAAGGCGTTAAATGCGTTTTGACACAATCTGATTGCAGGAGTGTGTGGATCGGGTAATAAAATGTCGGATTCCATATCAAACTCAATTTTGTCCACTAGAGGACATTATGCATTTTGAAAAGTTGCTCCTCATATAAAGTTTCTATGCTAAGATCATTTACTAAATGTGTTATCCATGATCTTTCTTTCTTTCTTGCTCCCATTTTGTGGACTGTTAGTGCCTGTTTAGTGGTAGGTGTAACTTGCCGTCTTTACGAGGAAATGATTCTATTTAATGTCCATTCCTCTCATCACTCTCAAGTCCTGGAATACTTTGTGCGTCTTTTATACTGATATTAAATACACCTATATTGATATACACTCATTAGGTTACGTTTATACATCTCTCTCTCTCTCTCTCTCTCTTGCAAATGTTCAAATGTTTGTTAAGCTTATGGGACTTAACTACGGGGTCATCAGTCCCTAAACTTACAAACTACTTATTATCTACCGTATACTAACGACGGCACAAATATCCATGCCCGAGGGGGGATTCGAACCCCCGACCGTAGTGGCCGTGCAGACTGTGACTGGAGCGCCTCAGTCCCCTCGGCCACCGCGGCCGGCTCTCTGTTGCACCTCGTTAACACACATTCCCATAGAATTTGGCACTGTGGTTGCTGCGCCTCTACCTTTTCCGAGTGAGTCTTTAACGGAAATTTTTCCAACTGCAACATTAATATAACCCCGCTGCCACTATAGTCTTTCTTATCTACATAATAAAGAACGCATGCAAGCTTTTGTACAATATATAGGATCCGCCCTTTCTTCCGTCGTCAGGGTCATATGCTGGTCTAATGCTCATATATGTTGTACCTGCTTTAAATCCTCTTGTTCCAATTGTTTATTTTACACAGCTGTACGAATTTATGGTGCTCCTCGTGTTTCAGTGATATCTGTTTTATATTTATTTAGGGTCGTCCGCAGAATGTCCTCCGGGTGCACCAGCCAAAAGAATGAACTGCATGATTTCGGAATGGCGGTATCAGAGATCGGCCTAGGTACACTGCAGGGGAAGTGACCAATTTTTTGTACTCAAAAAACTGTTTTTATTTAATCGCAGTTGAATCTATGAAATTTGTCTTTTATCAAAAGATACTTTCATACCAAAAATCAAATCGCTTAACTAATCTCTAAGTTATTGCCATTTTTCTATTTTAGCCCCAATTTTGGAGGGACCGTTTCACTCCTTAAATACGTTTTTCCGCCGCTAAAAAAATTACGTGTCCCATAGTTTTTCATGTATTATATACAAATTTCATAAAAATCGGAGAGTAACTTGGGTAGGTATCCTTGTGAGTACAGCGGCAGCGCCACGCAGTGCGGCCTGTGCCCGCCCCGCCCCACGCAGCCTCGTTCGAGTGTCAACACGCTCGCTGCGAGCGTACACACTCGCCGCGCCACCGCCGAGCGTTGCGCACTCGACCGAGTACGAGCGAGCGAAACCGGCCATTTGCACACCTCTAATACCTTATCCACGCCCTTGTATACGGTACTGTATATATATATATATATATATAACACTGTGCGTTAGTGTTGCTGAAACTCAGAAATGGTTTAACCAAAGTGAAAACATTTTTTTCTATTCGCTTTAATACAGTTGTGTTTTCGAAGAATATATACAAAACTCTAAGGAACAGATGAAAAACTGGTAATTTGGTAAGGGGGTTCCGTCATTTCGGATAACATTCTTATTTTGTGTGCTGCTCTACCGTTCATCTGATTGTGATAAAATTTTGCACTCTTCAGCTTCAAAACATGCAAGCGTAGTCTTTCGCGGCCGTTGTCACTGTCAAAGTTCTTCTGGATATGAGACGGCGTCGTCATTTTTATAAAATGTACCGACATTTCGGCCACTATTGCAGGCGACATTCATCAGGGTCTGTGTCTGACACATTCCACCCTAACTGATACAGACTGTGATGAAAGCTGCCTGCAACAGTGGCCAAAACGTATAAAAGACGCGGTCTCATACCAATAAGTATTTTATTGACTATCTACAGCGCACACTCCGCTGCAGAGTGAAAATTTCATTCTATCTACATAACAGTTCGGCGATTTGGACAACAATCTACAGTTTCATTTCTACCTTGATGAAATTTTGCAAATTTGACCTTTGAAACAAGATAGAGATCACTGTGTACACGATATTTCATACCGTGCATGGCGAAGGGTAATTAACCACAAACTTCGGCACTGACTGAACGAAACCTTGATATCTGGCAGGTATATGTCATTTTTTGTATACTTGTATACACAGAGGTGACAGGAGGAGAATGGCAGAGAATTGAAGAGATAATGACTGACAGGGGGATCGACATGTGGATTGGAGGAGGTGGAGGAGGAAGAGGAGGAACACAGAGACACGTAGAAGAGAGAAAGAAATAGGAGGGTGGAATACATGGCCTAAGAGAATAGTAGGTTAAACAAATATCTGAGTAACGTGACTTTTGACCTGGTTAATACAGAGAAATTAAGGAGGGAAGGCGGAGCTCACGCTCACGCTCGGTTGTGTGAAGAGGGATTCGGAAGAAATTGGCTGCGCCCTTCCAGAGGATCCATGCCGGAATTTGTCCGGTGTGATTTGTGGGAAATCACGGAAAACCTAAATATGAATGACCGGAGTTGTGTTTCAACTACCGTCCTCCCGAATGCGAGTCCAGTGGGTTACCACTGCCGCAACCTCGCTCGTTTATCACAAAGGGAGAAGAAGGGAAGGAAGGATTAAAGATGTGTCAAAGAGGATGGTAAATAAATAGGCACAGAGATGTGAAAAGTGAAGGCAGAGTGATTAAGAGAAGGAGTATAACGAGCATATCGAATTGCTACTCATATTTGGCGATTGCGAAGATCTGCCGGGTTGCTCATAAATAACGACAGTCACAAGCCCTTTTCTACCCTATAAAACAGAAGAGCGAGAGGAGTTAAATTTAGCTGTGGGAGAAAACAAAAACTATCCATTCGCATTTGTGTTAACTACCGCTTCGGTTCTGTTCCGTTGTCGCGGTACTGGTGACGACTGTTTCTCTAGATTGCCTGACAAGGAGGCAAGAAAACGAGAGCAGCCAAAAACGAGCCGCTTGCGTCTCAAGGAGTGGAGACTTGCGGGTTAGACAGATGAGCATCGTCGGAGCGGCGAGCTACAAAGGGAGAATATATATATATGATGTCCTCGAGGCGCCCTGTGGCCGGAATAACTCGCCCGCTGATTATTGAATACGGCCTGTTTGTGCCGAGCGCGGGGCTCCGCCCGCGGCAGGGTGGAGGGTACGCCCAGAGAATAAAATCGCATGAGGCGGCGACAGATGAAAGCGGCGGGGGGTGGCAAGGGGTAGGGCGCGATCCTGCCTCCGCCGCCGCAGGACTCTGCGGGGTTGCAGGAGCCCGCGAGGGGGTGGTGGCGTACTGCTCTGAAAGTGTCGCGGAATAAGGGACGCTACTCCACCGCGAAAGCACCGTATAAGCGTTCGCGAACTGTGATGTTTTCACAGGGTGGATGACAACTGGGTTTCATCGAAAATGAAGAAGAAGATAACAGGCCGAAACAAGAAAAATAACAGACGGTGCAACCAGGTACTGCTTATAGGGGCCCCTCACACGTTCAATGATATTGTCAAACCGTCAATATATTGACGTATTGTCAATACTTAAAATATTGACGAAAGGCATTAATGGCCACAAAAATATTTTCAGTGTTGTCAATATATACTGAGTGTGTGAAGTCCAATACTGACGGTTTGACAATATTCGCGCTTCAGATATTGGCACAGATTTGAAGTTGCTCGCAGTACACAGCTGATTTTATATAGCATTTGTGAAACATAGCCTTTCTGAAACGACACAAGTTTGTAGTAAATGTGAAATGAAAGATTTTCTGAGACACTTTGTGTTATCACCATACAGTAGTTCTACACACAGCAAGTGAAAACAAATATTTCGGGAAGTACAACGCATGCAGGACTTGAGTCAGCGAAATGTTTTGCTTTTTATAGATTAAATTACCTGGACGTATCCTTGCAGAGCAGATATAATTGCTTCACAGGTTTAAATGACAATTTTACTGATTGTGTTAGCAGACATGACTGCGCTGAACTTCAAACATTCTAGTGACCTTCCTGTGGCCCATAACCGTAAAGTGACAATTTTTCATCGGCAGGAAACGCGGATCTCATAATTGTCTTTTTTTTTTTTTTTAATTTGGTCCTGTATCATAGTGAGTAATTTGTCATATGATTCTGGGCTCATTCTAAAATAATTTAAAAAATCGTTTGGGTCAGTAGTTCGGATTTCCGTAAGCAGATTCACATGCAAAAACTCGCTCCTTTTCTTTAACCAATCACGAACCCATTTCCTCCTTTTCGTCATTCCCGGTTGTCTTTCGTAGCCATCGCTAAGATCATCGAAACACACGCTTTCTGCCGGTCGGACATGTTTACTTCAAGAAATCGCGTCGCCAATTGAAAGTGACGACAATATTATTGATGGTGTGATGACCACTGAAACATATTGAAGGTTTGACAATATATTATTGAAAATATTATTGTCAATACGTATTGAACGTGTGAGGGCCACTTATGATACCATAAATCGATGTACATTACACATAACTCATGTAGCAAACATCAAATAAATATTAATAGCTAGACTGACACTGCTCAAAACAATTAGCACAAGCCGGCCGCGATGGCCGAGGGGACTGAGGCGCTCCAGTCACGGTCTGCACGACCACTACGGTCGGGGGTTTGAATCCTCCCTCGGGCATGGATATTTGTGCCGTCCTTAGTATAAGGTAGATGATATATAGTTTGTAAGTTTAGGGACTGATCACCCCGTAGTTAAGTCCCATAAGCTTAACAAACATTTGAACATTTTGAATTAGCACATCAAGTGAGATATCATACACATGTGGTAACGAATTTTATTCACACGGCGTTTACTTAGAGCAAGACCCCAAGGAGCTACCATAATAGAGAATAGGTCATTCTCGTCGCCCACTAAGACGCTGTGCGATCACCTCGGACAGCCAGTACAGTTGCACACCTGCGTGACATGGACAGAATGAGGTTATCTATCAGCTCTTGAGAGATACTTAGGCACTCTTCACCAGTGCAATATCCAGCTCTGCAACCGTTGTGGGACGTGCTGGTATGCCTGCAATGCGTCCGCCAAGTGCATCCCACACATCCTCAATAGGGTTTCAGTCCAGTGAACAAGCTGGCTACTCTATTCGTTCAATTCCCTCAGCATCAAGGCGAGCGTTATCGTCTTGCAACCAATATCCTACGACATCAAAAAATCGAAAGTTCTTGTTTCTATACCTCTGAGCAATCAAAGCGCCAGTGTGAATGACCCATACTGATTCATGCCCACATCATTTGCCAACCACCGTGATAAAGTAGTGGTCCCTAAAAATTCTGCAGTAACCACATATTTTATTCTGCTGTTATTTCGGCTGCAAACCGTCCAGCCTTCCTCGGAGAGAGTCTGATGACTGACAGCAAAGCGCTTCTGTCCAACTTATATACTGAGCCAGTGCGCATTCTTACTGGGAAGTCATCGACACAGACGTACCACACTGACGGCAGTTGTAGTGCCCTCTAAGTAGACTATATATGATCTACATCTACATAGACACTCTGCCAATGACATTTAAGTGCCTGGCAGAGAGTTCATTATTATTCATAAACTTTCTCTACCGTTCCATTCTATAATAGCGTGCGGGAAGGAAGAAAACCAAGCTCGTTCCGTTTTCGATCTGATTTCTCTTATTTTACTGGAATGGTCATGTCTCCCTATGTAGGTGGGTACTAGCAAAATATTTTCACATTCATAAATAAGTCAGTAATTGAAACTTCGCAAACAGATCACGCCGCAATGCATAACGTCTTTCTTTTAATGATTTCCACCTCAAATCGTGCAACGTTTCCGTGACGCTTCCCCCCCGTAATGTGATAAAACAAAACGAGCTGCCCTTCTCTGAACCTTCTCAATATCTTCCGTCAGTCCCACCCGGTGAGGGTCCCACACTGGCCAACAGTACTCCAGTAGAGGACGCACAAGTGTGATGTAGGCAGTCTCTTTGGTGGAGCTGTTGCATCTTCTAAGCATTCTGCCTCTGAAACGCAACCTTTGGTTCGCCTTCTTCACAATATTTTCTGTGTTCTCTCCAGTCTAAGTTGTTCGTAATTGTAACTCCTAGAATTTACAACCTTAAGGTTTGACTGATTTATCGTGTAATTGAAGTTCTGCGGATTTCTTTTAGTGGTCATGTGTATCACTTCACACTTTTCATTATTTAGTGTTAATTGCCAATGTTCGCACCCTGTAGAAATTTTGTGTAAATCGCTTTGCAATTGCTTTTGATCCTCTGTTGATTTAACAACCCGATAAACAACAGCATCATCCGCGAACAATCTAAGAGAGCTATTCAGATTGTCTCCTAAATCGTTGGCCGAGGAGACTGAGGCGCTCCAGTCACGGTCTGCACTGCCACTACGGTCGGGGGTTCGAATCCCTCCTCGGGCATGGATATTTGTGTCGTCATAGTTCGTAAGTAGTTCATAAGTAGTTTGTAAGTTTAGGGACTGATGACCCAGTATTTAAGTCCCATAAACTATACAAACATTTGAAACATTTTTTCCTAAATCGTTTATAAACACAGGGAAGAGTAGGGGACTTATAACGCTACCCTGGGGAATGCTAGATATCACTTCTGTTTTACTCGATGACTTACCGTCAGTTACTACGAAGTGTCCTTTCTGATAGGAAATCGTGAATCCAATCGCATAATTGGGGCGATATTCCATAAGCACGCAATTCCATTAGAAGCCGCTTGAAAGGTAAAGTGTCAAAAGCATTCCGGAAATCCAGAATTATGAAATCGATTTGAGAACCCTTATTGATGGCACTTATCACTTCATGTGAAAAAAGTGGAAGCGGTGTTTCGCAAGTGAGGTACTTCCTGAATCCGTGTTGACTATTGGTTAATAGGTCGTACTCTTCAAGGTAGTTCATAATGTTCGAACAAAGTATATGTTCCAAAATCCTACTGCAAATCGACGTCAATGACGTGGGCCTGTAAATTTGGGGATCACGCCTGTTGCCTTTCTTGAATATTGGAGTGACTTGGGCAACTTGCCAGTCTTTGGGTACGGATCTTTCGCTGAGTGATTGGTTGTATATGTTAGCTAAGTATGGAGCTATTGCATCAGAATACTCTGAGAGTAATTTCACAATCTGGGCCGGAAGATTTGGTTTTGTTTAGTGACTTAAGTTGTTTTACTGATACAGGAACATCTACTTCTAAATTTCGCATGCTGTCAGCGGCTCTTCTTTCGTTTTCCTTAGTGAACGAATTTCGGAAAGCTGTGTTTAGCAATTCTGCTTTAGCAGTACTGTCATCGGTAGTATTACCATTGTTATCGCGTAATATAGGTATTGTTTGTTTTTTGCCGCTAGTGTACTTCACATATGACCAGAATTTCTTTGGATTTTCTGCAAGATTACGAGACAGGATTTCGTTGAGGTAACTATTATAAGCTCCTCGCATTGAAGTCCGCGCTAGATTTACGAGTTTCTGTAATAGATTTTCAGTCTTGGGGATGGCAGAGATGTATGAAGTCGTAGTGCCCTCTATGGAGAGTGTATATGATCAATTTCTATTGCTACCAGGTTGCAGCGTCGTTGTCTTTGTTTCATTACGATTGTTAGTGCCGGATTAAAAATTTTGTCAAAATTAAAACCATCATCACGACTTCTTCAGGAAAAGATGAGGCATTTAGGACCTGGGTTGTCCTTCAAACCAACGACATCTTAGGATCTTTGCTGATCTTGCGGTATGTAGAATAGTCAAATTTTATCACATGTTTCATCCTTCTGGTATTCAGTTTTTAGAGAAGCGACTGAAATTCGACTGGCAAGTAATTTAGTTAATTGTGTTGATGGTTTTAATCTTGACAAAATTAGGAACCCGACACTCACAATCGTAAACAATCAAAGACATCAGCGCTGCAATCCTGTTAACCATAAAATTTTATTATATACGCTCTCATAGAGGGCACTACGGCTTCATAAATCTTTGCCATCGATATCAACCACATTATGTGACCATATATACTCTACTTAGAGGAAACTACAACTGCCGTCTGTGTGGTACGTCTCTGACGATGACTTCCCAGTAAGCATGCGCATTGGCTCGCCCCACAGTATATAATGATGGATGGATGCTTAGGGTTTAACGTCCCGTCGACAGCTTGGCCATTAGAGACGGAGCTAACGCTCGGAGTTTTTAGGTTAGGATGAGGAAGGAAATCGGCCGTGCCCTTTGAAAGGAACCATCCCGGCATATGCCTGGAGTGATTTAGGGAAATCACGGAAAACCTAAATCTGGATGGCCGGAGGTGGATTTGAACCACCACCCTCCCGAATGCGAGTCCAGTGCGTTACCACTGCGCCACCTCGCTCGGTCACAGTATATAAGGAGGACGGAAGCGCTTTGCCGTCAGTTTCCAGACTCGCTATGTTAGCTGGACGGTCTGCAGCCGAAATCTCAGCAGAAGAAAGTATGTGGTTACGGTTGAATTCCCGCAATTTCATGGACCAAGATATACATCATAAAAATATGATAAGGTGATGTTTCTGGCACGTAAGCATCATTGATCCGAGTTCCACGTTCTCTCCGATGACGGAACGACGATTGGTCGGATGACCACAAAATCTTGACTCGTTTGTGAACAGATCCCAGTGCCATTCGTTAACACTCCAGTCCTGATGTTCTTCCCCCCAGTTTCTGGGGGCTAAACGGTGTCGTGGTTTTAATGGGACATACAACATTAGGACTCCGTGCGTAGTTGCCACATTTCCGAAGGCGATTTCGGACTGTATGTGTTGATACTGCGCGTCCTATTGCTGTCTGGAGGGTGCGTTGCAGCTGAGTTGCATTCGTCCGTCTGTCAAGACAGTTAACCGGAGATAATGGTTATGTCTTGCTTCTAATAACTATGGACGACCTTCACCTTGCCTCCTTCTAACGGTTCCTGTTGATCGCGTGCAGCTCCTGGAAATTACACTTTGCGAACCTCCAATAGCTGCAGCCACCTCCCTCTGAGTCCGTTCCGGTTACAACTTTCCTGGGGTTCTCCATGCCATTTAGTTACGTTATCTGACCCCAACTGCTTGTGTAATCTCTGTATATAAAAAGAAGTGTCCCGATTGTCTGACTGACTGACTGATTCATCATCGCCCAGCCCAAACAACTGAAGATAGAAAGTTGAAATTTGTGGAGGGTGTTGATCTTACTCTGTAGGCGTCATTTAAGACGCGATTTTTTTATATTCCGTCCGTAAGGGGGTGAAATATGGGATGAAACGTTTCTTGGAAATACGTAGCTATTTAGGCAATTTTGAAGCTAGAACTACAAAATGTCGGATTTTAATTCAGGGTTCGAATTTAAAAGACACGTGTTTCGGCATTTTTTTGAAATTCGACAAATAAAAGGATAAAACAGGTGACGCAAATAATTGATTTTCAAAAATATGTTGCTGTTAACTCCAACTTTAAGCTAAAACTACGAAACTTCGGATATGGAATCTTGGTGAGGATTAAAAATCCATGATTTTTATTATTTTTGGAAATTCAACAACTAAGAGGGTAAAATAGAGGATCAAAAATTCTTTTTGAAAACACGTTCCTATTGATACAATTTTGAAGCTAGAGCTGCAAAAATTGATATTTGTATATTTGATTAGACGTTAACAATATGTGTTTCGGTATTTTTGGAAATTCAACCATCAACGGGGTTAAATTTGAGAAGGGGTGTTTTTCGAAAGTATGTTGCTATTTAGAATATTTTGAAGTTAGAACTACAAATTTTCGGATTTGGATTCGGGGTTCGAATTTAAAAGACGCTTGTTTCGGTATTTTTGGAAATTCGCCCAATAAGGGGGTGAAATATGGGATCCAAAAACTGATTCTCAAAAATACTTTCCTGTTAACTTAAATTTCATGCTATAACAACCAAACTTAGGATATGGACTGTTTATCAGAGTTGAAAAGACACGAGATTCGGTATCTTTGGAAATTCGACAACTAAAGGGGTAAAAAATAAGGGATCAAAAATTATTTTCCAAAACACATTGTTGTCAAGAAAATTTTGAAGCTAGAGCTGAAAAAACTGGTATTTTTATTGTTCGTTAGAATTGAGAAAAATAATGTTTCAGTATTTTTGGAAACTCAACCATCAAGACGGTTAAATTGGAGAGGGGATGTTTTTCGAAAATCTTTTACTATTAAGGCAATTTGGAAGCTACAACCACATAAATTGTTATATGTTTTCTTGGTCAGAATTAAAAAGATACGTGTTTCGGTATTTTCAGAAAATTTATCATAGGGGATGAAACATTTTTTTGAAAATACGTTGCTACTAAGCCAATTTTGAACCCATAATTGCAAAAAAATGATATTCTCATACTTGGTTGAAATTTAAAAGAGACATTTTGGGATATTTTTCGAAATTCAACTATGAAGGGGTGCCATAGGGGGTTAGAAGTAGTAAAATCAAATGTTCAAATGTTTTTAAATCTTAAGAGACTTAACTACGGGTTCATCAGTTCCTAAGGCTTACAAACTAATTAAACTAACTTAAATTAACTTAGACTAACTTATACTAGGGACAACGCAAAAAACCATGCCCCGACGGCGAACAGCAAACGCACACCGCAGCATGGCGCATCAATACGCACGGCCATTCTGCCGCGGCTACAAGTAGTATCACCACATTTCATTAAGATAGTACTTAAGCTATATCTATGAAAATTTATATTAAGAGGGAGAAACAACTGGTGCAAACAACCGACCTACGCATGTGAAGCAGCGGGCGTTAAGCTAGTTTGTTTAATAAATACAAGTCAACACCAACGCCCTCGGAGCAACTCTCAGTTAATACCACTATCTCGGCTGTCTTAATGTTTTTGGCTCCACTCTGTAGAATCGACAGAAAGACATCGAGCCAGTTCTTTCTGCCAGTGACAGTACTTCAGAACATAGATATCTTAATTGATCCCCTAATGATTTTGACCACTGTAGGTTAGTTATAGAACACAATTATTTTAATTAAGAATGAAAGCACCAGAAGTGAAAGACCACTCTTGTAGGTATAAACCAAGCGCCAATGACGTAAAGGACATCTCAGTAATATTACGATAAATTGCAATGGCAGACATTGTCATGCAATTTGTAGGATCTTAGAGTAATGAGATAGTGACATTATTAATAATAGTATCATATAACCAACAGCTACTTAATAGTGATATGAGCCAACCGTGAAAGGACACTGTCAGGCACAGTATTTTGACAGCAGTGGTAGGACACTGCATATTGAAAACAGACAATAGTAACAACACGAACATAAAAAGCACTATACATAAAATACGGAAACTTTAAATGATATCATAACTAAACCAGATAGGAGGGAAATACTAACAATAAATTTCGTGTCTGGCGTTCAGAAGCTTGATGTAACAATACCAAGGAACTCATCACCAAGTTTAGCTTTTCTTCTTTGATGACATACATTAGTTCTTAGAATTTAAAATGAAAACACATCGACACCAAGTTGTATACGTTGTATTTATTGTCATTGTTATTGTTAGCAATAAATGTAATATACAACTATCGAGGTATCTCGCGAGTGTTAGTTGAAGACAATTTGGATGTAAATCAGTGTGGGTTTAGGTCTCTTAGAAGCTGTCAGGACCAGATCTTAATCTTACGGCAAGTGACGGAGAAATGCTATAAGTTGAACAGGAAATTGTATCTATGTTTATTAGATCTAGAAAAGGCTTATGATCGTGTTCCTAGGAGAAATCTATTGACACTTCTACAAGATAAAGGAATAGGAGGCAAATTTTTGCAGACAATTAAATGTCTCTACGTAAAATGTCAGGCAGCAGTTAAGAGTAGGCGGCAAATTAAGTTCATGGGTAAGACAAGGCTGTATCTTGTCACTACTGTAGTTCAAACAGGGTATCCAGAAAAGGATTCACTGAATTCAAAATTAAATATCTCGAAAACAAAGATCGATAGAGGAATGCAGTAAACGGTATGATTATTGTGAAAGCTGTAAGACGTTTATACAGCAGTTTGAAATAATAGTTACAACAGCTGCTAACAGATGGCGCTGTACGCTGTCAAGCTCATATCAGCATACATAAGTGAAATAATCGTATGAAAACACTCTTTGCAAACAATCACATCACAATCTTTTCAAAATGTTCACCACTAGCACTACATAGGTGGCGCAAACGAAGAATGAAATTCGCCATCTCATTTCGTAGTGTCTCAACCGAAATGGATTCACTTGCCACAGAGATCGTCGATTCAAGCTCGTCCAGCGTGGCGGGATGCTTCGGGTAGACCATGTCTTTCACTGTGGCCCACAGAAAAAAGTCACAGGGAGTCAAATCCGGCGAATATGGAGGCCAATCCATTGCTGCAGCAGTATATTTGGGAAATTCCAAAGCAATGAATCGATTCCCGAAGTATTCCTAAAGAAAGCGAAACACTTGTTCGGTCCGATGTGGTCGGGCTCCATCTTGCATGTCGCGACAAATTGTTCCAAAATTGCAACGTAACGTGCACCAGTGGCCGCTTCTCGAATGAAAAAAGGGCCAATAATGACTCTTCTGCATACTGCAGCCCACACAGTAACTTTAGGAGAATACAGGGGTTTCGCTTCACACCAATATGGCTTTTCGGAACTCCAAAATCGCCAGTTCTGCTTATTCACGTATCCATTCAGGTGGAAGTGTGCTTCATCTACAAAACCAGATGCAGCCAACATCAAATACTTCACTATCAATCATTGTGAGCATCTGATTAGCAAAGGCAACCCTTTGTTGCACAGCTCGCTGGTGCGTTAGAATTTTGAATGGAAACATGTGTAGGCTCTTTCTAAGTATTTTCTGCGTGCTGAAACGCTTCAAACCAGATGCAATTCTTGGGAGGATGACATTGGATTTCGCTGAATAATTCCAGAAACTGTGGCGATATTTTCAGGCGTAACTGCGGTTTGCTTGCGGCCAACATGCCCCAATAGATCATGTTACGCTCCCTGTTCGTTGAAATTTTGCGAAGAGCGTACGAATGGTTTTCTCATTGGGTACTTTTGGAACATTAAATCGTGCTGGAAAACTTCGCCTTGTTGCCGTAGGACTTTCTTCTAACCTGTGGTACTCTAGCACCAGAGAAACGCGTTGTTCAATGGAGTACGCGGTTTTAATCTCTTCCTTCGGTACGCAAACCTCCTTTCACATTTCAATAGTGGAACTGATCGCTCAGGGCTTCGGATCACTATTTATACTAGGCATTACGTACGGCGATTACAGCGCCATCTATTAGCAGCTTTTGTAACTATTATTTCAAACTGCTGTATAAACATCTTACAGCTTTCACAATAAACATTCCGTTTACTGCATTCCTCTATCGATCTTTGTTTTCGAGATATTTTGAAATCAGTGAGTTCTTTTCTGGACACCCTGTACTATTCATGGATCTTATGTTGAAAACAGTAGACTGGCAGGGCGGGATTAAAATAGGTGAAAGGAAAATAAGCAGTCTCGCATATGCAGATGACTTAGTTGTGATGGCAGATTCAATTGAAAGAGCCCGAGCAGAAGTGTAAGGGTTATGATATGAAGATCAGCATCTCCAAAACAAAAGTAACGTTTGTGCGAAAGAGAATTAAAGATTGAGTGCCAAATAGGAAGATCAAAGAACAAGTAAACAATTTCAAGTACCTAGGATCTATTTTATTACAGTATGGCAACATAGTGAAAGATCTTGAATCAAGGCGTGGCAAAGCTAATACAGTGATTTCTCAGCTAAAATCTACTCTCTTCTGCAAGAATTAAGTCAGTAGCAAGACTAAGTTAGCAATACACTGCTCTGTCTGTCGACGAACTTTGTTGTATGAGAGTGAAATCTGGGTTGATACAGGTTACCTTATTCATAAGGTTGAGGTTACAGATTTGAAAGTAGCAAGAATGATTGCACTAAAAGATGAGACCGATGGCAGGAGGTTGCCCGTAATAATGAAATAAATGAAAAACTTGGAATGAACACCATATATGAAGCAGTTAGAGCGAACAGGCTGAGACGGTGGGGTCATGTTGCATGCATGGTAGAAGCAAGGTTACGTAAGAGACTCATGGGGTCAGGAGTGGAGGGTAAGAGGAGTCGAGATAGACCAAGGAGAAAGTATTTAGATTTGGTGAAGAATGATTTTGAAGTAAAAGGCTTAACATCAGACGAGTCATCAACGTTAGTACTGATTAGCGTATCATGGATGAATTTTATTAGGGGGACTATGCTCCAGTCTGAACGCTGAAAGGCATAATCAGTCTCTAATGATGATTATATATACCCTTGCTTTTGATTCTTTTCTATTTCAACCAAGTAAAATATATGTAACATCGATGAACTGAATATATAACATGTAAAATAGCAAATGTAGCCTACGTCCGCCTTTTTATTCAAAGGCAGCATGACTATATACGAAGAAATAAATGAAATGAATATTCACAGCACGACTGACGAACGATTAAGTTTCTAGGGTAAAGTATTTTACGATTCTGTTATCCGCAGCTACAATGGATATTAGGACTCATTGATGCAATTTATTAAATATTTTACTTTGACGGAGGCAAGTAGGAACTAAAACTTTAAAATAGTTTCCATTTTACATGTCTAATTTCATTTATGATTCATTAAGCGTATTAAATTAAAAAGTTCTTATGAAATGGTTGATTACCTCACGCTTTACCATGAAGATGTTTGTTGTTATTGCAATGGAACAACATTGTTTGAAGAAATATTTTTACATATGGAAAGACATTGTCGATTTATACGATGAGGGAGATGACGGTAAATCAACTCATCGGCCGAATACTTGCAGCATGTAATGATGTTCGTCAGATGCGTAAGAGTGCGCCAGAATTTTCTTCGACAGTGTCTTGCCTGTATTCAATCTGATGGTAGCTATTTTGAGCATCTAGTGCTATAAAACAGACTTAACTTCCAAGGTAAATTTACGTAAGTGTGCGCTCAATCAATTTATTGTCCATCCTGACATTCAGAGGCTTGTACTGCCCAGGATTGTTTTCCAAACCATCCGTTCCTAATCAAAGTTGTTGCACTTCGATTTTTTATAACCTCCCAAGTTTGTGTGCAACTTTTTGAATCACCCTGTGTATTTGGTCCATACGTGAATAATAATAAGTGTGATTCCTTGCGTGAATAAAGATGAAATTGCAAGCAAATTGAATAATAGACAGGGGGCAGTATAGTCGTAGTGTGCGATAAGTTGAGAATTTGGGGAGGACGAGATGATCTAAAATGAAAAATTTGCGTTCGACTTCTGACCGGCAGAAAGTTTCATCTTTGTCGATGAATTTAATTAAACGATCAAAAGCACCACAGATGTTGAAGGATTTCTAAAACTCGTGGCCTGTTCGCATTCTTGCGTGCTAAATATCGCAATTCCACGTCACGTTCAGATTACTTTCATAGAGGGATTCTTTTTTATAACGTCTCCAAAACATTTCACGCAGAAATATGTAACGAAACGCAGTCCAATGTGCGTTCATGTTATAAAACAGATCCAATGATGAAGGCTGTATAAAAATTTAAACTAATTTCGTTGCAAAAATTACATGGAACAGTTGTACAATGCACTCAGTCATTAAAAACAAAAGATCTGCTGCTCGTTAATAAAGCAGCTAAAAAAATCCAAGCGCGTATACTGTTCACATCCGCCAAACGGCAACCCGTAAATCGGCTCACAGCTACATGCAATGAAATGAACAAAATCTGCGGAAATAACGAGCTCTTTTGTGATACATCTACTTATGAGCTAAAGTTGAAACAAAATGTAATGAATAAGAAGGCTTTTCTAAAACTACACCAAGTTTGTTACGTAAAGTGCATTTGCTTTAAATGCTTTTTCATTTTGTGTGTAATCTAGAACACATTTGAGAGGCCCATTGGAAAAGAGGCACTTTCCACCTATGTAATGGTTTTGGTAAAGGAAGACAGGCGATGGCATCTAGTATCGTAGGTGAGAACTTACAGCACAACAGCATGTACCCGTTGCGTTAAAGATAGCATATTACATATGCTGTCATTCAGGACTGAAACATTAACAGTGGAAAAGACCCTCATGCCTTTAGGATCTCTGTGTCTCATGATTTGATTCGTCCCATTGGTTAGTTTCGGAAAGTCAATCTAAAAGCTTTTCTCAAATGCTTTTCATACGTTTCCAAGCTGGCTGCAGTAAGAGTTGCTATTAATGTTACTCGCGAAGGAAATGCAGCAGCACATGTAAAAAGAATTTTGAAAGAAAATGAATAAAAAGGTAATGAAGGAAGCGGAATAGGTTAAGAAACAAAGGAAAATAATATAAATCCCGAAAAAATAAGATTGTGCCTGAGGAGTGACTATTCATTTTCTGTACTTTAAATTGTAATAAAATGGCCTAATATATATACGTACTTGCAAAACACAATCCAGTTACTGCAGTAACTGTTGGTATCACAGCAGGAGTTCCCATTACTATACAAAATCATATTTCCTTAATTCCCATTTCCTGACAACATGTGCCCCTTTCCCTCTTGGCCCCTCATTTGTATGTCATGCTACCTCTGTATGCTTGCTTAAAGTGTGCTGCTCTGACTGGATATACGAACATAAAATTCATGTGTGTGTAACTGTTACGTTTAGAGAAAATGACCTCAGGCTTATGGCGTGAACCAAGCAATAGTTTAAAATTTCAAAATGTCTTTCGACCGAAATTGCCTTATAACTAGATCTCTTCCCGTACTTCCCAATATGTGTTAAAGAAGGGGCTCTGTAAACCATTGCTTTTAAGGGTTCCGGACTGAAGTGACTAAAAGTGGAAAGTGGAATCATTATTTGATCTCATGTCCTAGTCAAGAAGGCCTAAATCCTGAGCCTTGTAGACGCTCTTGTGTACCGCGAAAGTCTCGACGTTTTCTATACATGATTATTCGCGAACAGAACGGATTCAAAATCTAGTAAATATGCATCGGAATCACGAAGCAAGCGACATTAATTCGATTGTCGTAGCAGAGAAATCTTATGCAAATGAAACCTATCGATATAAGCGAAGGAATGTCGTTATATATATATATATATATATATATATATATATATATATATATATATGCGCGAATGTCTGTTCGGTGTACGCTTACCACGTCGGAACCATATGACGTAGAGACTCAAAGAAAAATGGTACCGTTACTAATTGAAACCCGAGGAATGTTTTAGGCATGGTTTTATAGCAATCGGACAGATATTTATTGATTTGAAGAATATAACGCGAAATACGGACAATAATTACTCTTCGAAAATTATATTTACTTTTTGACTTTCCAACTGTACCATATTTCTGAAAATGGTTCTATTGGTTTCTTTGTTCTACGAAATATGGTGCAACGTAATGAGTACAATTCGTATACATTCTTCAGTGTTTAAACCATATTTATACACTAATATCGCAGTGTAACGTACATGTAAAGCCGCGATAGTCACTGATATGGAAGTTCACGTCGGTCACACGAAGCGACAGTAGCTACCGTAGCGGAGATTTTGCTTTCCGAGACTCAGCAAATTCTCAACAGATATGAATGATCTTGAAATAAATGAAAGTAATGGTGAATATCACTGATTCTATTATCTAAGCTACAACATATTGATGAAGTAATACGTATTTGCAACATGTTTCGCAAACGTTTTAAAAAAGCCTGTAAAACCACGGGCGTATTCCAATGCAACATTGTGTCAAATTCCAATTCAATCGGTCAAGAATGTTTGCGATGTGTAGTTTTGGCTGGAGAGTGAAATATAGGCAGAAACATCTGAATTTGTACATGTGAGTGCGTATATTTCAGTAGACCTACGCAGTCAAAACTACAAATCGCAAACTTATAGTCGTTCTATGCGGTCATACTTATCATTCTTCCATTGTATATTATGATCTTTGAGGGTTGATAACGACAAAGGGGTGAACGATATGGAAGTTGAAAATTATCGACCTATATAAAATACTAAGAATGTGTATCAATATTTTGCTCTGCAGCTAAAACTACACAGCGCAGACGAATAGTCTCTGTGTGTAGTTGTAGTCAGAAGTCTCCCGTTATGCACCTAACAGTTCCATATCGATAGCTATACGGGGGTGGAAATATCCGGTTGAAAGTCGTCAAATCATTAAAAATTCGGACTGAAGGCCAGCTATGATGTTTTCGACTATGATGGAGGCTACACATAGCGAAACGTCATGCCACAGGCCATATGTTTCATCTATGCGTGATACAGTCACAGTCTAATATACAGTCACGACACTTCCGTTATACACAGTGCTCCAAGCAGCTGGCAAGCTGCATTTCTGAAAACGATATTGGATGAGTGTGAAAATAATTCCTTTTACGGATTTTAACATACATTTTACAATGGGGAATGGTTGTAGAGCTATACAAATAGGTAATAATAAAAAATAATTTCCCCGTGTGTTAGGCTTCGTAACACAGGTTGGACGAGACACACATATGCCTGAGGCTGGTCTCTAACTACCGACTGGGAGCAGGCACGCACTCCGCAGCAAGGCGTCGTAGAACTCACTGCCAATCCTGCGCAGCTTCACTGTTTAATCCCTACATTAATCTTCTGCTACATACAGTATTCTCGGTATTAATACTTTGTATGATCAAGCGAAATACTCTTTTGTTGACAACTTGCAATTTCTTTAATCTTTCCTAATATTTGTAGCACTGTCAAGTGTCTAAAATGTGTTATCGCAATACTGAGCATGTAATCATTTTCTAATTATATTCCATAATGCGTATGATATGCCGGAGCATTACATCTTTCCATCCAATATGCTTCAAACCCAAGTTTTCAATCATTTACAACCGACAGACCCACAAGATGGACTGCTAGCGAAAGTGTAATAGGACGGACTGGTTAGCCAAACAAAGTCGCACATTGAAAGAAGGACAATATGGTAGTACTGAAGTTCTCTCCATACAAAAGAATTCGGAAGTTAAGGAAGAAGCACAAGATAGACAAAGTTTTCTAAGACGAAAAAGGAAATGAGTTACCCGCCAAGACTGCAAAGTTACAGAAAATGATAGTGGAAAACACTGGAACGATAAAACTGAAAAAAAAAAATCATCAGGAGAAGTCGACCCTGACAAAACTCGCATATTTTCTAAAATACAGTATTCAGAGTCATTGTTGAAGGAGAACGTACTAGATAATAACTTTTTTATAGCAAATTGCTAAGAACTTTGCCTATATTAATTCTTTGAAAATTTTAATTTCCTTTTCAAAAACGAATTTTAGTACTTAGAACAGTTTCGTAGTATCCTATGGAAGTCTGTTTAGGGATTATATTTTGTGACAAGACTTGTTTCAAGTTTCCTCCATTCCTCTAAATAAGCACTCTTTTTACTTCATGGGTGGGCAAAAACCTGGTAATTTACACCATACAGAGCTATTATTTTTATTTAGAAGGTATCTTTTTAGTTGCAAAACAACTTAAGAGAACTGAAGAATGTGTAAGAGAAATGAAGAACAATAAATTGCTAACTTAGGAATGAAATAATCGATAGGAATATGAATTACATATAGTGTAGTATTCAACCTGCCTTCAAGTATTCATTTATTCCCGTATGATAAAAATGGGTATCGATAATGGAGAAAAGGTAACAACTCACCGTAAAGAGACTCGCTGAGCTGCTGACAGGCACGAAAATTTAAATTTTCGGGTGTGGCCTTCGTTAGAAAAAAAAAAAAAAAAAAAAAAAAAAAAAAAAAAAAAAAAAAAAAAACACACATACATTCACGCAATCATTCAGACAATTATACACACACAACTGGTATGTCCGGCCACTCCAGCAACACAAGCTAGACTGTGAGGGAGGTAAGGAGTGGAGGGGGAAGGATGCTGGGTAAAGATGGGGATGGAAAGTTCCGCATTGCATGAAGGATTTTGAAGGCTCTAATAGGCGGGAATTTGAATTGCGGCAATGGATAAATTGAAGGGAAGGGGCGGGAAAGGATGAAAGCGAGATGTAGAGGAGTGTTGGGATGGAGTGGAGAGATTTGAAATGATAAGAATAATAAGGAAAAATAAAAATAGGAAAAAAATAAAGTAAAAATAAAGGTAGAAAAAAAAAAGAAAACATAAAGTTAGGAAAAAAAGGGAAAAATAAAGTTAGGAAAATAGGAATAAATGTAGGAAAAATAAAAAAAAATAAAAAATAAGTAGAAGTAAAAGTAATAAATTTAGGGGATACTGTAAGTGGTGCTACACAGTTGTAAGGTAGGATACAGAGTAATGGGTGGGGTAGAAAGAGGGGGCAGGAGATGTTAGGCATATTATGTTTGCCAAATGGTCCTTCTTCTTTACCAGACCCAAAAAATGAGCATTGGGTAGATGGCGATTTGGATAAACAGCTACTGGTGACTGTCAAGCATAGAAGACCCCTTGATTACACCATCCCTCCAACGATGTATATTGGTGAATAACAACTAGATGGGTGAAAATGTGTATTTAAATAAGTTTTCTTGAAACTAATTTATTAAATTTGGCAGCCATGGAGCACGTAAAGGCTCTCCCATAAAGAGAGTCTACTTTTTATAATAGTTGTTTCATCTCTCTGCAAATAACTTCAGGTGCGACGGTGCGGATAATCTAACGGCACGTGGCCTTCCTTCCTCGTATATATTAAGCGAATAACGGTGCTCCATCACACTCCCACAAGCAGTTATTCCGCACCGAACAACTTGTTTGCGACTTGTTAACGCAGCACATTAGACGCACGAAGTGGCCATTCGGACGAATTTCGTGTTCACTGACCTCGCGGATCCCCCATCGCAAACAGATCTTTAGGAAAGTTTCTGGAAATTAGCGTGAAGGCGCCATTCGACGCGACAAGAGGCTCTAATAGTAATGACGGTGTTATTCCGCTGCCGGCGGGTCCTCCGCGTGCCAGCTGTGGTCGTCGAACGGTGCCGGTGACCTTGAGAGTAGCGGGCGAACAAAAGCACTTGAGGGGCGCCTGTGGGAAGGGAAGCCCTATCCTTCGCCGTCTGCAGGTGCCGCGTTGCCATGGAGATGGCGCGTGGCGGCGGGACGTGACGTCAGCGCCTTCAGTCGTTGCTCTGCCGTCGTCGCACGAAGACGTGTGGCTGTTTGCTCGCGACTCTGCTGGAAATTGTCTGACAAAGCAAGTGTCAGCGGAGAAGCGAAAGGGCAATGTCAACACGGAAGCAATATTGTTGTGTTTACGCCCGATCGGCAGAGTAGGGAGTTCAGAGGAGGGGTTTCCAAACTTGCCAACATTTTCTGCCCTGTGTGGACCCCCTGCTTTTCATGTACTTAATTTTTAACAAATTCCTAACTTCTGATGTGTTGTCGCATCTGATTCGTGCTACTAACTTTGATAAATTTAATTGTTAAAGGGTGTAGTGGAAAACAAGAAATAAGGAAATGAAAGATGTTATCATGCAATTATTTATTCAGTTTGTTACCTACACGCTTTTAATGGGAGGCATGAGGCTGATGCTTTTATAGTAAATTACCAATATTTGTTTCGTTAGGTTTAACCTTAAATTTCTTCTGTCAGTGATTTCCTGCCTGTTTCTTCTTTTGTAAGGAGATTGGCAACAGTTTCTGGCGACTAATCACATCGTTGATAGGTGAGTTAAAACGCAGACTGAAAAATTCCGTGATCCGACCTGGTTTGGAACCCGTGACCTTTCGGTTTCCAGTCTACATCTACATGGGATACTCTGAAAATTTAAGTGCCTGGCAGAGGATTCATCGAACCACCTTTATACTATTTATCTCCTATTCCATTTTCGAACAGCGCGCGGGAAAAAAGAACACCTGAATTTCTCCGTTCGAGCTCTGATTTCTCGTATTTTATTCTGATGATCATTTCTACCCATGTTTAAGTGGAAGTCAACAATATATTTTCGCATTCGGAGGAGAATGTTGGCGATTGGAGTAGCCCACGCCGCAGCAATAAGCGTCGTTGTTATAACGATTCCCATCCTAAGTCATGTATCATTTCCGTAACGAGCTGCCCTTCTTTAGACTCTGTCGATGTCCTCCGTCAAACCCACCTGATAAGGATCGCACATTGGGCAGCAATACTCCAAAAATGGATGGACAAGCGTAGCGTATGCAGTATCTTTTGTAGTTCTGTTGCATCTTTTAATGGTTCTGCCAATAAAAAGCAGTCTCTGGTTCGCCTTTCCCACGACATTATCTGCGTGTTCTTTCCAATTTAAGTCTGAAGTAATAGTAATTCCTAGGTATTTTGTGGAGTTTACGGCCTTCACATTTGATTGATTTATCTTGTAAACAAAGGTTAACGGATTTCTTTTCGTACTCATGTGGACGACTTCACACTTCTCATTATTTAGAGTCAATTGCCAATTTTTATACCATAGTGATATCTTATTCAGATCGTTCTGCAGCGTTTTGATCTTCAGATGATTTTACTAGACGGTAAATGACGGCGTCATCTGCAAACAACCTAAGAGGGCTACTTAGATTTTCCCCTAAATCATTTATGTAAACAAGGAACAGCAGAGGACCAATAACACTACCCTGTGGAACGCCCTATATCACCTCTTGTTTTAGTCGATGCCTTACCATCGATTACTACGAACTGTGTCCTCTCAAACTAGAAAACCCCTATCCAATCACAAATTTGGGGCGATGTATCATAACCACGCAATTTGATTAAAAGCCTTTTGTGAGGTACGTTGTTAAAAGCCTTTTGGAAATCAAGAAATACGGAATCGATTTGCGAACCCTTTTCAATAGCACCCAACACTTCGTGTGAATAAAGACCTAGTTGTGTTTCGCATGAACGCTATTTTCTAAATCCGTGTCGAGCGCTTTACCCTGAGACCATTAGGAGTTAAAAAAAAGGGTCATCCATCCACCTATGTTTCTTTGGCCGCTCTATCAAATTTAATAAACGACTTAAATTCTGTACAGTGGGAATTTTGATACAAAATGCAGAAAAACGGAAGAAGCCGACTCAGGCCACAATATGGTAATTTATCCCTTGATGAATGACGAAACATTTTCTTGTCCTTCATGGGCAGCGTCTGATACTCATGTCACTCCTCAGAGCAATGAAAATAATAAAGTAGCTCCTGGTATCGTAATTGAAAAGTTTCTCAAGTATCTCTTTGGAGATATGCATTTCAGAAAATTACAGCCATCAAAATACATGTGCACGTTTAGATTTACTTATGTTGTAATGCTTTACCAGTTATTATCAATTGTCTAAAATTCTCACCCTTACACCCAACCCAAAAAAAAAAAAAAAAAAAAAAAAAAAAAAAAAAAAAAAAAAAGTTAGAATAAAGAAATCTGACCACGTGCCTGCAGCAGGAGACCACTCTTACGTTGCTGAGCTCGTAATGTTACGTTTACTGTGTCTTAAGTGGTCTGCAACCGTCAACAAATTAGCAGCCTAAAATTTGCATAGTAAAGTTTGAAACACTTTAGCAAGTCACAACACTTACTACGGGTGGCTTCATCACAAACAATGATAAAAATTACACGAGTAGTAGCGCAGTCAGGAGTTGGTGCTTTGAATTTATTAATCTTTGACTTATTTTACACTTTTTATACTTCAACCAATTATACTACGAAAACAATTGCACAAGAAATAAAATGAGTAGGCTCACATTTATTTGAAAGTGGAAGAGAAGCAACGTGGTGGAAATGGAGTGTATATAATCAGATCATAAAGTAATTAAGCAGCTTCTTTCATACTAGCCTCATTAGCTCCTCCCCTTTCCATTCCCCATGCTCCCCCCCCCCCACCCCACCCCCGTGGCTGCGCCAGCGTACACGAGACATGTTAATCTAGAGCACGTCGTGCCAAGGCACTTAAAATAAACATCAGTTGGTCAATAATAAAACATTTTGTACTAGCCAAATATAGGTGCTTTATAGAATACTAAAATCTGTTGAATAAGAAACAAAACTAAAACTAAAAATGAGCGCACTCAATTCTCTTAAACATGAATGTATATAACTAAACATTACACAGATATAACTACAATATACGTGAAACCTTGTTCATCTAAAGATAAGACGTCCATGGTCAAATCGCTCCGAGAGTCATTAGGTTTCGTAAATTTTCACGTGTCAGTTTCCATCTCTTGTTTAAGTATTTTTTCATGCACCTGCGATTCGACCTCGCCTGACGTCATCGGAAATCCAGGCCAAGAACCAAATTACCGCTGGAAACAGCATGCACATTTGCTAGTCTTAAGATTTTGACACTAACATGATGCAACATCCATTTTTCTGTCTACCATCAACAACATATTTTATGACATTATTTCCCAGTATTATTGATAGAATAGAGACTGCTTTATCGAGAATTTCCGCTTCCATAATATCAATAGCTTTCCTCCTCATTCAAATTCTCCCTTCTGCGCATAATATTACTGATCGGACAGTTCTCAGAAGGGAGACCAACATCGGCAGTACACGAAGCTGAAGCGCTACAAAGCTTTTCGCTTTGCAAAGAACCGTTTTGTGTGCAATACTGCCTCTAGTTATACTACACAAGAACAATAATCTCCACAAATAAGAAATTTATGTTTTTATTTATTAATTTATTTATTTTTTCTTCTAAAACATTCATGCAGTTATGATGAAAATATTGGTGATTTTTAATTGGCACACAAACGTAGATTCCTAACCAAGACACGAAACAGTACGACAAATAATTTAATTCAGAAAATAAGACATTATAAACAGTTGCATGCCATTGCACGGAAATAACCAAAATTATACATCCAATATATGAAATGAGAGCTCGTAGAGGCCTGGAATATTCTTAAAATTATAATGCAAACCTACAGGATTAATTTTCTCGCTGACACCTCTCGTCGTTGTAATGTATTACATCGTTACTACAAACTCCACTCCATGATATTTCGCACACGCTGTCAATGTACACTCCTGGCCAAAACACCAAGAAGATGACCTGCTACAGACGTGAAATTTAATCGACAGGAAGAAGATGCTGTGATATGTAAATGATTAGCTTTTCAGAACATTCACACAAGGTTTGCGCCAGTGGCGACACCTAAAACGTGCTGACATGAGGAAAGTTTCCAACCGATTTCTCATACACAAAAAGCAATTGACCGGCGTTGCCTGGTGAAACATTGTAGTGATGCCTTGTGTTAGGAGAATAAATGCGTACCATCACGTTTCCGACTTTGATAAAGGACGGATTGTAGCCCATGGCAATTGCAGTTAATCGTATCGCGACATTGCTGCTCGCGTTGGTCGTGATCCAATGTCTGTTAGCAGAAGATGGTAATAGAGAACGCCATGCTGGATTCCAACGGTCTCGTATCACTAACAATCGAGACTACACGCATCTTATCCGCATGGCTGTTACGGATCCTGCAGCTACGTCTTGATCCCAGAGTCAACAGATGAGGACGATTGCAAGACAAAAACCATCTGCACGATCAGTTCGACGACGTTTGCAGCAGCAGGGACTATCAGCTCGGAGACCATGGTTACCCTTGACGCTGCATCACAGACAGGAGCGCCTGCGATGGTGTACGCAACGACGAACCTGGGTGCACGAATGGCATAGCATCATGTTATCGGATGAATCCAGGTTCTGTTTACAGCATCATGATGGTCGCATCCGTGTTTGGTGACATCGCGGTGGACGCACATTGGAAGCGTGTATTCGTCAATCACCCGGCGTGATTGTATGGGGTGTCATTTGTTACAAGTCTCGGCCACCTCTTGGTCACATCGACGGCAGTTTGAACAGTGGCCGTTACATTTCAGATCTGTTAGGACCCGTGGCTCTACCCTTCATTCGATCCCTGCGAAAACCTACATTTCAACAGGATAATGCACGACCGCATGTTGCAGGTCCTCTACGGGCCTTTCTGGATACGGAAAATGTTCGACTGCTGCCTTGGCCAGCACATTCTCCAGATCTGTCAGCAAGTGAAAAAGTCTGGTCAATGGGGGCCGAGCAACTGACTCATCACAATACGCCAGTCACAACTATTGATGAACTGTGGTATCGTGTTGAAGCTGCATGGGCATCTGTACCTGTACACGCCATCCAAGCTCTGTTTGACGCACTGCCCAGGCGTATCAAGGCCGTTATTACGGCCAGAGGTGCTTGTTCTGGGTACTGATTTCTCAGGATATATGCACCCAAACTGGGTGAAAATGTAATCGTATGTCAGTTCTAGTATTATTTTTCCAATGAATACCCATTAATCATCTGAATTTCTTCTTGGTGTAGCAATTGTAATGGCCAGTAGTGTACATCGGTAACAGCGCCGGCAAATGTATATTTATTACTGCACGACAGTAGTTCAGGTTTTATGGTGTCACGAACTTTGAGAAAAACCAGCCGTGTGAGGCATGTCGTTTTGTTCTTGTACTTCTTTACTACTAACACTATTGGCAACTCATTTCGCAAAATAATTAAAAATATAAGCTACGGGTGAATTGTAATGCAACGTTGAACCAAATTTCAGAATTTAAGTTTTGTGTTTGCTTTTTTTGAATAGCATGTCTCGGAATGATTTGAAATTCTGACACAACGTTGCATTCTGAGACGGGCAGTGCAACGCATACCGAATACAGACAGTTTGAAATAAAATCTGAAACTATTTGCGGAAATTGAACATTCAAGATCTTTCAATATTAGTACATTTATTCTTCCATTTGTGTACATAAATAGTCTATAATACATAGAAACAATAATTTCTCACGCAAACAGCTACTTTAACTTTGATGAAAATTTACAATGAACGACTTCATAGAAAAGCTTTATTACTGTCTAAAACATATTTATGACATTTTTCAATCTGTATCAAAGCGACAAAGCATTGTGAAATGTTCGGCACTGAGTGAAGGAAACACAGGAAACGGGCTGGCACTGGGATAAGTAGATTTGCATATTTCTTTGGCACTCAAAGCGTTTTCAGGGTACGAAAATCTAATTTTCAAATTCGAATGCTGTGTTTCTTATCTTAGCCCAGATCCTATTTCGCTAACCCGATCAAATATTGTTTTCAGAGTGGGATTGGTCTCACTCGAATAGACTACGAATATCCGCTATTCCGATTTAGCCATCTCTTTCTCTACAGTAAAAAGATCAGAGTCTCCATAGAGAGAGAGTGGCTGTGCAATAAGAGATATTTATGAATGTTATGTAAGCTAGACCTCGTAATATTTCCTATTGGGATGCTCTGCCTTGCAGTTTCGTATTATTTATTTATTTTTCTTTCAATAAAGTGAGAAGGAAAACTGGGCCGACCTAGTATTGTTCCACCTCGTTTACTCGGTTTTCTTCCAAACTGCGAAATGTGTCATTGTATAGTTAATATTCACTTTACATTCATACAAGAAATGAATTACTGAAATAATATAAATCAGTTACTTAGTTTTATAATTAATTTCTAAGACAGTTGTAAGAATTTGAAACATAACATGCAGAGAATTTCGAAATATTTAGACAATCTGCTAACAGATGGCGCCGTATAGGCTACTGTGTGCAACTCGTACAGTATCGAAGTGCATTATTGACCTCTTCCTCTGCAAGCTGTTTTTCCAGTCACATCACAATCTCGCCAAGATTCATTTGCGTGGGTTTGTGCGGTGATGAGAGGGACAGAGTGTCTTAGACAGGGAAGTGTACGTATTATTGTTTGATTATTTATTTATTTGTGTGTGTGTGAAAGTACTAGCTAAAAACAGTGTCTTAAAATATTTACGTTTAGATCAAAAAATGTTCAAATGTTTGTATAGCTTATGGGACTTAACTACGGGGTCATCAGTCCCTAAACTTACAAACTACTTATGAACTAAATAAGACTAAGGACGGCACAAATATCCATGCCCGAGGGGGGATTCGAGCCTCCAGCCGTAGTGGCCGTGCAGACCGTGACTGGAGCGCCTCAGTCCCCTCGGCCACCGCGGCCGGCTACGTTTAGATGATTAGAGTTTTGATTTTGTGGAATGGTTAACTGGAGGGTGGGGGAAATGGTGTTTGCGTGGTAGGGCCTGTTATTATGCTAATAATTTTGAGTGTAATTTATTAATTTATATATTAGTATAAACTGTCAGATTCAAGTACAGTTCTCCGGTTAACAGGGTTTTTGCTTCTGGTTTACTTTTCCATAAGAGAATTTTCTTACATCGTTAGTTTTTTTATTGTCCATTTTAAACAGTTTCATGTCTACATCTCTAGAAATTGACGTGTGACCTTGTTTTCTTAGGGGTTGTAGAAATGCGGAGCGGTTTGTTTCATACTCTCGTTTGTTCTTTATATCTGACATCAAAACAGTAAGTAATCACTTTCTTCAAATGAAGTAAGACGTTATAATATTACGTGCGCAATATTAAATGACAAAGCTGTATCAAGTAACTGACATAGAACTTTTAAACCTGTATAGCAAACAGTCTATATAAAAATCAATAATCAATTAATTTTAGAAGGATTTTTCCAACTTCAAAAGCAAGTGTAAACCCAAAGATAAATTTTAAATGCCTCGTTAGCCAGTGCACAAGTCTCTGGCGGGTAAATGAACATTTACTGTTTGCTTTTGTCTTTAACTGGGCCGGTACGGGCACTTTTCTTTTTTAACTGTCGGGCATAACTTTCAATTTGCTCTGTATATTATTATGGTGATCAAGGGAGGATTTTATTGTTTAAAGGTGTGTTGGCAATATTTATGTCTTTTGTCCATTATTTGATCAATAATTATCTCAGTTTTAAATCCGGATCGTGTTTTGAAATAGCCTAGTCCTCTTTTTCACAAGTTCATTTTCAGCTCACATCGGAGAAGACGTTCAAGTTTCCATCTTCATGGACGAAGAGGGAAACCATATTTTAACATCAGGCGCGTTTCGTTCTTGATTTTTAAAGCATCTTCTGTGGTTCTGTAAATGATACATGGGTTTATACAATTCATCCGTAAACACTTTTTTAACTTAAAGTGCACGTTATGTATTTTATGTTGGAGTATGATCTAGTCACAGTGTCAATATCTCTTCCTAACATCCCACTGCTATTTCTCCGACTTGTTGGCTAAGGTTGGTCGGTTTGTGGTAATCCGTTGTTTAATTGTACACGACAAATTTCGTTAACTTTTGAAACTTTTTTTTTCGTTTCATATGTTATCACTTCAATTTTTCTAAACTGCGTTAAGTTTGTACATCGTCGGTTTTTTAATGCGATGCTTTTCCCTTTGTTTATCATTTCAGTGTAGCATTCCAATAAAAAAAACCGGTGGTGTACAAACTTTTCCAGTTTAGAAGAAATTAATGTATAACGAATCATACGAAAAACAACTATATAAAATAGGCGAAGTTTGCTGTATTCAATCAAAAGCGTCTACCGCAGACAGCAAGACGGAAAATCAGCAGTGGGATGTAAGGAAGTAACAATAACACCGTCACTAGATTATACATCGATAAAAAAACACATAAAGTGCACATAAAATTTATAAAAAAATGTTTCTAAACTACCGGTATACATAACAGAACGAAATGAACAAACCCATGTATCATGTACAGGACCACAGAAGATGCTTAACAAATAAAAAGCGAAACGCGTCTGGTGTAAAGCAATTTGTCTCAATTACAGTCAGCAAAAGACGGAAAAATCTCTCCTAGTTAATTTAAACAGCTCCCGCAAAAGATGAAAATTCAACCAAACTTGTTAACGATCAACAGTTTTTAAATATTTCAGCTTGTTCTTCAAATCCCCGCTGATGTATCTTCTTTCCCTTTTTAAATTTTTTTTATTTTTGTTTTTTCTTCTTTTTTGTTGTCGTCCATGTTCGCAAGTGCGGCGACATCAAATTTTACATATATTTACAGCTGCCGTTCTCGTGTTTTCTCTGTCACCATCAACGAGAAAATATTAGTGTCAGACGTTATGAATCAGCGGATGACCTTTTTTACGCATTCCCCGTATGTGATACAAATGTTCGAATGTTGCCTCTCGAAACAGCAAACACGTCGTATACCTCGGTTATGGAAATACCGACCACAGCACCAACAATCTTCTGGCATAACGCAGCCGCAGTTACAAACATATCTGTTATGACAACGATTGACTCCTGGGGCTTAAAACAGCAGCACCAGTAGGATTGGTTACAATTTTCAATTATGTTTAATCGCGTTTCTCGTGGTTTCTCCATATTTCCGCTTAACCGCTGTATTTTGATATTTTAGTGGCAAATGAAACGAGAGCAACACATCTGGAATTTTAATTAACAGCACTAGTTTCACTGTCGTTATCAGTGAAACAATATATCCTCAGATATGATAAAAAAGAATTAATTGCTCTCAATTTGTTTGCTGCATTTCCCCGTACTGTACATTGTCAAATTACGTGCCTTGCATTAAACAGCTCGACGAAAATGAATGAATAATATGGCTGTGCCTTATATTTTTTAAGTTTCAGTGTTATAAAAATTAATGTTTATGAGTGTCACATGGAGGAGTCAGATTCGATTTTCATTGGCTCTTGTACGTGATAATTGATAAAAGAGAAGAAGATGGGGTAATGTCTTTAAAGTTCAATTTGAAATTGAATACGTAAGTTTCTCTCTCCGCTCTTTTTACTCTCGGTCATGTTACTAAGACACTTCGTGTCAATGTTTCTATTTGTGATAGAGAGAAACACTGCACGCGAGGGACCGCATTGCTGCGTACCTCGTCAGGGTATGAAGATGAGAGTTTCTGTTCACTAACCTGGTATCTTCTTTCGCTGCTGTTGTCCTCTGCACAGAAGCAGCATTCAGCTCGTAGATCATTTGTTTCTTGATGCGAGGCTGAAGTAATAGTGTAATGCGGATAGGCTTTAAAATTCTATAATGATGTTGTCACATGAAATTTCTGGATGCCAGAGGCTTCTCTTCTTTCATTTATAAACCACTGTTCCTATACAAGAAAGCCACAGCTGTATGATAGAAGTTCGTAAGTATTTAAGAATTTGATGTTACATTATACGCGATACACGCAATCGATTGAGATAGGTGTTGGCTGTCCGAGGCCGCTAGTTCGACGCTCATAAGTATTATCCATCGGAGGTCCGTAGCTCGACTGACTGCGGCAGTTGCTACATTTTGACGCCAACGGAACATTCTACAGTTTTACGCCTGTCATCTTTCTATCAAACTAACATTTAGAAAAAAATAAATAAATAAATAAAAGAGCTTAATGCAAGACAATTGGACAATATAAATAATATAATTTAAATAAATTGCGGTTATTAAATATTCATAAAGTTGCTGGAGTGTTTTGGCGAAATGAGACTTCTTACAAGGGGCAATCAGATTTCAGATGGAAACATGTACGTTTTCTCACAGGATACTTCTTCACCGGACTATATGCTCAATTTGTTGCTCACACCACACGTTACGTAATACTCTTTCCAACACAGTAGAAAGGTATCCTACAGAATAAAATCTGAAAGAGCAAGCAAATGGCTATAAATCAGACCATAGGGTATTCGAAAGATAGTGTTTCATACTTTGGGAGGAGCAAGTACCCAACAAAACAAGCAAAAAAAGTCCAATAAACCTTGGTCCGGAAACGTATACTTTCTGTAAATTTGTACTTAATATATGTTGAAACCGACGTTCCTTCATAGGACGTGCTCAATTTGACGTCCGTCCATGGCAGTATCCCTCTGTCCTTTCGCGTAACGATTAAAGCACTCTTTGAAATACACCGCAATCCGCTAGACAGCGGTAGTATCAAAGATGGCGACTTGTGAACGGAAAGGGTCATGCGATTTTTTCCGTTGGGGCTTCGTCAAGGATCTTGTGTACGAGCCTCCACTACCAGCTGACCACTCTGAAATAAGAAACTGGACTGAAGCAGCTGTTCCTACAGTCACTGAAAACACACTTATCGCCGCGGTGTAGTAGCCGGGCGGTCTAAGGCGCATCACTGCGGAGCGCGCGGCTGCTCGCCGTCGGAGGTTCGAGTCCTCCCTGGGGCATGGCTGTGTGTGTTTGTCCTTAGGTTAGTTTACCTTAGTGTAAGTAGTTTGTAAGCTACGGACTGATGACCACGCAGTTTGGTCTGATAGATTCACAAACAAATACACACTTATCAAAGTTTGGGAATAATTCGGCTATAGTCTTGATGTGTGCTGCGCGACAAATGGTGCTTATATTCAACATTTATAAGGTTCTTGGTAAAACTGTTTGACTTGCTCGTTCATTTGATATATCATTTACAATTGCAAGTTTAATATAACAAATATTAATAAGCCACGGCCACTACGGTCGGGGGTTCGAATCCCCCCTCGGGCATGGATATTTGTGCCGTCCTAGTTCGTAAGTAGTTCATAAGTAGTTTGTAAGTTTAGGGACTGATGACCCCGTAGTTAAGTCCCATAAGCTTAACAAACATTAAAAAAAAAATTAAATTATTAATAAGCGTTAAAACCCCGATATTCATTTATAAGCACACAGATGTGGGCACATGATAAGTGAGATTGAAGAGTTCAAATTTCTAGGCGATCGGATAGATATTAAGCTGTTGTGGAAATCGCACGATTAAAATCTTCTTCAAGAACTAAGTACTGTGTAATTTCCTATTAGAACAGTATCTGAAATATTTCATAGGTCAACACGACCAGAAGTCAACAGCGCTTATTTTCATTCCATTATAAAAGTGTGGTGTAATTTATTGATATAACTCTTCTGATTGAAAACGGGTATTTATGTCGCAGAACCGGACGGTTCGATATCAAGTGGTGTAAGTTCACGAGCATCACATCAGCCACTGTCCAGTAGACTGCAAATTGTAACTCTGGCCTCTCAACACATATATTCATTTTTTATGTAGTTTGTTGTTAACAACATTAGTATATTACGAAGAGCTATCAGTTTTCAAGTCAAGATTAAAGACTTTCCTCATCGCTTATTCTATCTACTGCGTCGAGAAACTCCTGGAACAACTAAAAACATTAGATAATTATTGCGTTGACTTTGCTTAGGCCTGCCGTATGCATAGTATTTGTATTCGTTTCATTTTATAAGTTACTGCTTTGATACTACACTCAAGTACTGACTAGTCCCATGGCCGTTGATTGTTGCTCTAGATTAGGGTCCTGTGGAACATGGTAAATATTGTCGATGTGCTCTTCGATACAAAGAGTGGTTTGATGCGGCTCTCCACGCTATTCTATCCTGTGTACACCACTTCATTTCTGTATAAGAATGACAATCTCCATCCTTGGGACGGTGGGTGGTAGAAAACATATATCTAAATTATTTGTTGTTTTGGTCTTCAAACCACAGATTAGTTTGATGCAGCCCACAATGCTACCCTTGCTGTGCAAGCCTATTCATCTAAGAATAAATTTGGCAACCTACGTCCTTTTGAATCTGCGTACTGTATTCGTCCCTCGATCTCCCTCTATGATTGCATGTTTAAAATATTGGCAATTGACCCTTAAAATGATAAGTGTGAGGTCATTCACATGACAACTGAAATAAATACGTTAAACTTCAGTTATACGATAAATAAGTCAGACCTACAGGCCATCAATTCTACTAAATGCCTAAGAGTATCAATCACAAACAACTTAAACTGGAAATAACATATTGACAATATTGTAGGGAAGGCGAAGCAAAGACTTCGTTTCATTGGCGGAACACTCAGAAGATGCAACAGTTCTACTAAAGAATACACCTGCGCGTCCTATTTTGGAGTATTGCTGCACATTGTGGGATCCACACCAGGTGGAACTGAAGAGCGATTTAGGAAAACTTCAGAGAAGGACACCTCGTTTTGTAATATGGGACAGAGTATCAGGGAAATGATGCACGAGTTGGGGTGGAAATCATTAAAGGAAAGATGTTATTCGTTGCAGCGAGAACTATTGGCGAAATTTCTTTCACCAACTTTCTCTTCGGAATACTGACATATTTTGTTATCGTCCACCTAAATAGGGGATAGGATCATCAGAATAAAATAAGAGAAATCGCATCGAAAAGTGAAAGATTTTTTTTTTTTCCTCGCGAGCCTTCAGAGAATGGAACTGTAAAGAAATATCATAAAAGCGGTTCAAGGAACCCTTTGACATACACTAAACTCTGACTTGCAGAGTATTTTTGTAGATATAGATTTGAAAAAAACGTCAAAGCAATCGCCAGAAATGTTACATTTAGAAAAACTACGAAATCTGTAGTTTATAAGGGTTTATAAGAGGATAAAAAAATTCGGAGGCTTACTATTGTCATCTTGCCGTCCTTTCCCATATCTTCAAGATGAATCCACGAATGTGAGTGACTCTTCCCATCCGTAAAGACTACATAACTGGCCCTGTTATCCAATAACTGAAACTAATTAGACGGAGGTGACAGTAGATCGACTGGGGTCATCAGCATATACCGAAGAGTGAAGCTGTTTCACAGACAATTCGTTAGAGTGAGGTTTTGTCTTATGAGATTTTAAGATGTCGAGAACGACCGCATTGTGATAGCAATAACGAATAAAGGTGGCGCAATAGTAGCCTCACTTATGGAGAAAATAAAACGGCGTTGGACACTGTCGCGAACTTGGACTGACAGCCGAGTAGTTCGGTTTCAAGACAGCGAGGATGGGTGGGGTGAAGACACTGAGATTAAGTGCAGTGGATCTACGATCACTGGGTATCGCTATAATAAACAAATTGAAGAAACTACAATAAAAAATTAAGCCATGGTAAAAAAAAACGGGGACGACTTTGTGTTTGCTAGCTTAGATTACACAGCTTCAGAAGGCTACCTGTTATTGTCGGTTTTGGAGGCAATCTGACACTTTCATATTCTTCAAAATGAAATTCCAATATCACAGATTAATAATTTTATTAAATGACGACAGGTTTCGGTGAACTGTGTCACCATCATCTGGTCATAAATACTTTACAAGCAAGTCACCTTTTAAAAATGGATATAGAATAATAAGTGCAACATAGCACTTAGTCGCTATATAAAAATACACAAGTTTTTTAAGCTTTCATGTTTTTACTTGTGCAACATAGCACTTAGTCACTATATAAAAATAGACAAATTAAAACACGACAGCTTACAAAATACTCATTTTGTAAGCTTTCATGTTTTCACTTGTGTATTTTTATATAGTAACTAAGTGCTATGTTGCACTTATTATTCTATATCCATTTTTTATAAGATGACAAGCTTGTAAAATATTTATGAGCAGAAGATGGTAACACAGTTCACCGAAACCGGTCGTCATTTAACAAATTATTAATCTGCGATCTTAGCATTTCATTTTGAAGATATACAGCTTCAGAAGTTCAGTTGTATTCAGGAACATCCACACACACGCGCGCACACAGACACACATACACACACACACACACACACACACACACACACACACACACAGAAACACAAAGTGAGAGAGGGACGTGGCGACCAGGTTTTCCACCGGTTGCACTCATCCTTGAACAGGCGCAACACGAGGATTCTACGGCCTGGACGCAATGGTAAATGAGCCGCAAATGCCGTAGCTTCCCTTCCCATCCCCTTCCCTCTCATATTTCTCAGCGCGCCTAATCTCCGCTGCTGTGTCCCAGGCACGAAATACAAGGAGCGCAGTTTTCGCAGCTCTTCCCTGGTACGCATAGGATGCTTCCCCCCCCCCTCCCCCACAGAACTAACCACCGTATGTCGAAGAAACCTTAAAACCTTATAACTTCGTTCACTGTACCCTTGTCTCTGTTGATCAATTACGTTGTCAGACAATTTGGTCAATAGAGACCAGGGTTTTCCGCTTAACGGGGCGAGGAACCCGGTTTATTTGACTTGAAGAAACATCGTTCTCTTAAGCAACCCGCCAGAGTGTTAGAAGACAACCCGCGAGCGCGATATATCGCAAGCACCGCTGTTTCCGCCACCAGAGGCGCCGCAAGAGCTGTCTATGTGCAGTACCTTTAGCGGGCCGCGAATGCGCCTTACACCAAACGCGGTCCTATATATGACGGCGTCTCTGCCCTCGCCACAGAATATGGAGCATACAGAAGGGCCGGCCGCGGTAGCCGAGGGGACTGAGGCGCTTCAGTCACGGTCTGCACGGCCACTACGGTCGGGGGTTCGAATCCCCCCTCGGGCATGGATATTTGTGCCGTCCTAGTTCGTAAGTAGTTAATAAGTAGTTTGTAAGTTTAGGGACTGATGACCCCTAGTTAAGTCCCATAAGCTTTACAAACATTTGAACATTTTGATTTGCATACAGAAGGGAAAGCTGGAGCCGGCGCCTTTGATCTGTATGTTACCAAGCGTTGCGCTCGACGCCATATTGAAAAGCAGTAAACGCGGAACTATAGCCACTTAGTACTATGGCTGGAAATTTACTTTTTTACGAACTGCAGCTAATCTCACCGACTTTTACGAAAGGATACGGCTTTTCATTATGCTCTCCTCTATTTTGCGCCCTCTTCTTACACCTAATTGTAATCCAACGAAAAAAAAAAAAGGCCTAAATTTTAATACAGCTACGAAAATGTACGGTGGAATCGATGATCGTTTTATTTGATGCTTATCTCTAGAAAAAATCCCAAATAACGCGGAGTTATGTTTGGGAAATTAGTTACAAACAAGAAATTGACTTTACAACTGCCACGTTTTATTTGACACGAATAAATTCGCACAAAATATTGAGTCACACTTAGCAGTACAACGTGATTACACAGAACTAATGACGTCTGGGCATATATAAAAGTTGTATTTGCTTTAGAAGTATCATTAATTTACCGATCGGAGAAGGGCATATAGAGGAATCTGTCAACCACAGAGCAGGAACAGCATAAAATAATTATTCCCCTTAATCTATTACTTTGAGTATCAGAAGAGCATTCGTTGCCAACATTAGCACACTACGCCTCCAATGCCGTAAGTAAAATTTTACCTGCCTACTTACGCACTATTCTTTGTCATTCATTTTATATTATTCCCTGCAACGTTAAACTTATAAAATATAAATCTACTTCAACATTTCGATTCTGTTCAACTGCAGCAACTGCAACAGCGAGAGTTATCGTCAAGAGACGGAGCAAGGCTACTTTTAATAATTATGCACACATTGCTCTCATTCGAAACTGATAAAATTTAACTTTCACTACACATATACCGACGTTCACTTAGTGCTCAGCAACTTTTGGGAAGGTCAGGAAACTTATATCCTTATTTGTATTCGAATTATTGCGCCAGTTAGGTGCTGACCACCTTTTCTTTTATTGCTGCTCGTAATAAAAACGGAACAGCTCCAACTACTGACACACAGTTCTTTCTTTTCACTGCACTGCACTGTACCAAATACTTGTTTACTTTAATGCGATTCAGACTGTTAAAATAGAAATTTAACAAACAAAGACGGCGCATTACCAAGCTACAGAGTAGGGAGTGACCACGCGTTTACTGCTTTTCAAGATGGCCGATTCCGCGCATGCGCACTAAATTTCGGACGACAGACTGCAGCGGGAGTTTCCTTTCTGTGCCTCGACATCAGTTGACGGCGAGATTCAGCAGCAGTTTCTCCAGAGGATAGCGGACAGGTGTACCGCCGAAATATTGAGCCATCTTGACTTCAAAATGCGGCAGCAGATCCGAAGAAACTAAGATTATCTAATTTTTTTGACCAGTGTAGTTTGAAAGTGATTCCAAGAATCCTCTGCTAGGCATTTCAGCATGAGATACAGAGTCATCATGTTGCTGTTAATACCAGAAAAGGCGAGACAGCAGCATGACTACAAAAGCAATTGTAACTAGGGGAAGGAAACATACTACCCTAAATCGGCCTCTGAAGAGAAGAAAATCAGCCTTTTGAATACCATGTGCTCCTATGGAAAACCAGTACAAAATATGTTCAAATGTTTGTAAATGTATGGAACATATCTACTGTGGCTTTCGGCCCCACTACCTGCAAAATACTTAAACTATCTTCAGTACAACACACACACACACACACACGCCCGGCAGAGGGAAACAATAAAAATTCATAATCAATGACGGATATATTATGAGAACGAAAAATGAAGTAGATGAATATGCGATGGGTTATTTGATACTGCAAGGAGAAGGAGCACTGGAAGACGAAAACTGAAATAATACCCTTTAGAAGACAACATTACCTCAGACCTACTATTATTCTAGGGAGAGCCGAGCCTCGAGAAAGCAATTGCACCCTTTGGGCAAGATATGTCAGACAGGAGTAATTCAATCAGACCTCAAGGTGGATGTAATAGCTACAATGAAACAAGAAAGGACTTGCTGGCAGTTAAATACAGGATAGCGATATGTACAGATACAGACGGTATATGAGGCGTGGTTTGTTTTTATTATTTTTTTTAAAAATAATTACTGTTTTGAAATTAAAAAAAAAAAAGATGTGCTAATCTGTTGTCTATCGACTAACGCCAGTCTGATTCTTCCTTGTTTACGTTGTGTACTGAGTAAGATGCTTCTGATAATCGTGAGTCCCGCCGACTGTGAAGTACGGGCTGAAGGGCTAATAGCGATCGATACTCATCGTCAGGCCTGTGCAGTTTGCGGAGAAAACATTATGTGTGATGGAATGGTAAAAAGTAGGCGAGAGGATTTCAAGATGGCCTCACAAATGTACATGATGAACAACGGAGTGGGCGTTCTACGGTCTTTAATGAAAGTTTGGTGCAGGAAGTGGACAATAATGTCAGAGAAAATAGACGTTTTACGATTTCCTCCTTGCGGGATGAGTTTCCTAATTTTCTCGTAATGTTTTGTATGGCACTGTGACCGATCAAGACGATGACGAGGTCAAATCAGTTGTTATGTAATGGTAAAGAAGTCAGGCGACAGACTTCTATGAGGAGGGTATTCAGAAACTGGTACAACGTTATGACAACTGCCTCAATATTGACGGAAATATGTAGAAAATTAGATTAAGATACAGGCTTTCATACAAAAATAAAATCGTTGAGATATCTTAGCACGTGTTTATTATTATTATTACAATTATTTCAAAACGGTACTTCTAATCTATAAAGCAGAGTGTCCGTATGTTTGTACGTGTTGCATACAAATCTACAGTTTTCTTCCAATCTTTATGAAATTTTGTACACGTACACGTACGGTCGCCGTAAGTGTAAGAATCACATACGATATATAGTTCACGTGACATGACGTCATAAACAATGAGATGCGCGAAAAACTGCTAACCCATTGGACCGATTTCAACCAAATTTGGTACACACTTTCCTTACCGTGAGGTAACTATTGCTGCATGGTTAAGAATCACATATGGTACATGGTTCAAAAGATATTACGTCATAACCAATTGAAATCGCAAAAAAAGCCATATAATGCGGCGAGATTTTCGAAATACACTGTATGAGAATGACAGTACTTAGCGACTTGCAACAAACTTTAAACATAATTTCAGACCTTTAATATACTTTTTTCTTGCTGGCAACCATATGATGAAAGGAAAAAAGTTTCTCGCTTACTACTTTTCCACTGCTTATGGAGTAAAGCTACGGCTCTCGGTATGACGTTACAATTTATAATTTGTATACTACAAATTGTAGCCGTAGGAAATTTTACAGACAGTATACACACATATAGTTGAATGTACCTTCTAAATTGTATCATAGTACGACACATAGTTCATGAGATATGATGACATAGTAACGTTCATGGAAAACCGCCCCATCACGCCCAAGTTTTAATCTGTTGCTTCTTTACTACTAATTGTATTCCCAAGAGATTTTACAGACATACAGCCCTTATACAAATGAATATACACCTCAAAAATGGCAGGAATAAATAAATAAATACCCGGGCAACGCCGGATTTGCAGGTAGTCTATATCTATAAATGTGAATGTCTGTTCGGTGTACGTTTATCACGTCTGAACCACAAGACATAAAAAGCTAAAAATTTGTACAGTTACTAATGTCTACCCGGGGAAGACTTTAGGCCCTTTTTTGTGGCAATCGGATACCTGTTTATCTATATATATATTAATGTGAATGTCTTTTCGGTGTACGTTTATCACGTCTGAACCATAAGATATAAAGAGCTAAAAAATTGTACAGTTACTAATGTCTACCCGGGGAAGGCTTTAGGCACGGTTTTATGGCGATCGAATAGCTATTTATCTATATATATTAATGTGAATGTCTGTTCGGTATACGTTTATCATGTCCGAACGACAAGACGCAGAGTGTTAAATATTTGTACAGTTACTAATTTATACCTGAGGAAGGTTTTAGGCACGGTTTTATAGCAATCTGATATTTGGTAATTCGAAGAATATAACGTGAAATTCGGAACAATAATTACTCTGCATTGCTGCTTGAGGGTTGATAATGAAAAAGGGTGGAGTATATTGAGATGGAAAGTTATCGGTGTATATAAAATTCTACGTGGGTGGTTGTGTGTGTGTTAATATTTCGCTCTGCAGAGAAAACTATAGAACCTAAACGAATGGTCTGTGTGTAATTGTTGTCCGAAGTCTCCCGTTGTACACAATAGCAGTTCCATGCCGATAGCTATAATGAGGTGGAAGATATGGTGGTTGAAAGTTGTCAAATTATAAAAAAATTCGGATTGAAGACCAGCGTTAACGTTTGCGACTCTATAGCAAGGAGGTTACATACAGCGAAACGTGATGCCACAGACCATATCTTTGATCTATGCGTGCTACAATGTCTTCTGCTCTTTCTCTGTAAGGTTAAGCATACGAATAAGAAGATATAAGAATAAATAAATAAAGCAGTAAAAAAGAAATATCTTTCAATATATATCTTTAAAAAATCGATTTGAAGTTTCAAGTTATCTATCTGTGATATTATTAGAATCATTATTGTTGAATTACGTGATTAGATTCTTCGAAACGAGTGCATTTTTACGTCTGATTTGATCTACACTACTTACCTTCCTGGTAATGTTGATTAAAAATGTTTGTTTCTAAAGAAGGTATTGTATTTCATTTCATCCTTCAAAACCAGTCTCATAGCACACTACTGAAAGATAAATTATCTATCATAATCAACCAACGCGCGAGCGGAGCCGCGGGTTTAAGCTAGTAGTTACTAAAACACGCCTCGTAAAACGACAGTACGTCGGCAATACTGACGTTTAAACTAATGCAAAAATTATTTTCGAGAACATCACGAAATAAAAGCGATCTTAATGATTAATTCATCACTCTACATCACAAATTTTATCTTTTTGGTAACCGGTTTCGGCCTTTACCCTGCCATCTTCAGACCGAAACAACCATAATGTTGGCCACCGGTTTTGTTCAGTTCGACATTCCTAGCAACTCCGGCAGAACACAACTGGTGGCGAATACTACGGTTGTTGTGGTCTGAAGATGGCAGTGTAAGTGGCCGAAACCGTTAAAAAAAAAAAGAAAAAAAAAAAAAAAAAAAAAAAAAAAAGTTGCGATCTTTACTGACTTTCGGTGTGATTATGTCCTCACTCGAGAAAAAAAGGAAAATTAAATAAAGAAAACCAGACTGGTAGAATTGGTTGAATGGGTCGTTCTATATCGGAAATCGTTATTGAACTCAATATTCAAAGATGCATAGCGTCAATGGCGTGCCGGGCATATCAATTTTCAGCCATTACCTTACTACGGACAGCGCCGTGGCATAAGGCCTTCTCTTTATGACCGAGAGCAGCTGCGTCTGCATAGTTGCCACTGATAACACACAAGCAATATCCCCTGTAGACCTCGCAGGAACCAATGTGGGGCGTCTGGCTAACGAATTCGTTATAACGATGTGGCGCAATTATAGCCTGCAGTAACTCTTTTGGCTTCTTTGTCGTATCAGTTGCACCGTAGATGTCGGGGAAACTGTGGTTTGGTCAGGTAAGTCCAAATTTCAGTTACTGAGAGCTGATGGTAAGCTTAGAGTTTGGCGCAGACCACCCGAAGCCACATGTCCGGTTGTCAACAAGGCACTTTAGTGTAGACTGTTTGTACAGTACGTGGACTAGTGTGGGTCGTATGGTCCAACGTAAGCAATCTTTGACTGTAAATTGTTAGCGTTCGCGCTACTTGCGGACAATTTGTGACGTACCCTCTTGTCTTATTTCTTTCGTTTTGTTCGTTACAGTTTAAGCTCCTTTTTTCTTGGTAATTTCGCTTAGGCTTTATCCTGAGCATGGATCTATACTGGTTCACACTTATTTCGGTCTATCTTCACATGAACATACAGGCTTGATTAAACTTGATAAATGAAAATGGGGCGCAACGGATAACGCATCTTTTTTTTTTTTTTTTTTTTTTTTTTTTTTTTTTTTTTTTTTTTTTTTTTTAGAATTAACGAAACCAGTACACATCCACCTCAAGAAAGGATACGTCTAGTTTTAAACCCCCAGGGTAAGTTCTAACAAATACCAATTTCAATCCTCATGATGATTGTGAGATCCCTTTGTTTCCCGTCCAAAATGGGGAGCATTGAAGGAGAAGCTGAGGGGTAAATCAGTTATTCCGACACAAAATTTAATCATAAAGGGTTTATTTTACCTAATCATTACAGGAACTAGTAAGTATTGAAATTACTTGATTTTTGATGGAAAAGAAAAAGTTTAATTCCCTTATAATAAAACATTGTGACCCAAATATTACTTCAAAAAAAGCAATTTGATATTTTTCTTTTCAGACAATTTGCTACAAATATTGCTCAACTGGCCTCCTACTGCTTTTAATTACTCTGTACACTATTCAATGTCACACATGGCGGGTTAGGAAGGGGGTAGGAAATCTGCACACAAACGGACATAAAACATGCAAATCACTCACTGCATGATTAGCGCAAAGCTCTATACATTTACAATTTTTCAAAACTATACTACTTGGAGACTGGGTTCTACATCTCTTTATAAACTATTTATTTTATTTTATTTACTATTTTTAACTCTTTGGCAGGTATTAATCTAAATGTCTTCAGAATGTGGTGTGCTGAAATGAACAGTTTACACATATTATTTATTTGTAGCTACGAATTGACTTTTCCAACTGCTAAAATACGGCAGACGGTATATAGGCGTATAATTTTTGTGAAATTGAAGTACGAAACTAAGCAGTCTCAAGTGAAATAGTTGGTTAAATGCAAACAGCTGTAATATTATGAACTAGTGGTCAAGCATCTCCGATTTTAATAAAGAACCGAATTTTCGAATCGAACGAATTGTTTAAGGTTTTTTCCGTGCCTAAAACTGTAACTAACTGTAAAAGAAAACGTGTTATTTGTAACATTATTCTCTTACTTTCGAGAAAATGAGAGATTTTAGGATTATATTTTTTTAATACCGGCAAAAATGGTCCTAAACACGCTGGTATTTTTAATGTGCACGCTAAAAACACAATCCTTACAATCGTGTAGCGATATGTTTTTACGACTCTTATGTTAGACTGGTACTAATCTACTGGCAGCCATAAGTTTCAGCTAAAATAAATAAAACTTGCGAAAGTTGTCTAACTAGGCTACCACTTCAAGCGTCAGCAGACTGTGAGATTACCGCCCAATAGAAATATTGGTAATTAATAGCATTTGATAATTAAACAGTATGAAGTTCACTGCAAACATTGACCATGCCAATGCACCAAATGTTACACAATTGTAATCTTATTAATTATGTTAGCAATGTATGTACGCAGTTGGGTGACAACATTTATAGTTAGGCCATAGGTAGAAATTCTCAACGTTGAGATTTGCTGTGTGCTTGTAGCTGACGGGAGGCCAGCGAGCAGGCCGACGTTGGTGGCTTGTTCCAGCTTACGAATTTCCAGGTTCGTTTCCGGTGAGGGGGGAGAGGGACAATGGCGAGTGCCAGGCACAGTGCAGTGCACAGCGTGAAATAAAATATTTTAATACTACTGGCATTTGAAGTAATACGATGCAGTCAGGAACCTTTAAGGCCCTCATTACAAAATAGCCTGTTGACAAATAAACAATACATTAGCTGATATAGTCACGTCTGGCATCATATGTTTAATTGACAATGAAAAGTAATAAATTACCAATGAATACAAGACAGTTACACAACCAGCATGGCAATGTTTGTTTATAAAAATAATATATTAACTATTTCTCATTTTATTTTCAATTAATCTTGTGTATTTTATCTTGAAGTATTCAGTTAAATCACTTATCTATGATATAATAAATAGTACAAAGGATGGTTATACTAATATAAAAACGTAAGAAGATATTTGTTTAATGTGTAGTGTAATTATTTTGATTTTAAGTAAAGTTTTAGAAATGTATTGGCTGAGAGCTGTACGTTGGAAGTCGGTTAGAACAGCTCACATGGGAAAGTTGATGACGTAGGGAAAAAAACCGGCAGTCGGGCTTTTGGCGCGCGCACGCGCTACGGCAGGAATTGACGAGTCGGGAGCGAGTGGTGTAGTTGGCCGGGCGGCGTCGCTCTGCATCAGTCGGCATGTGGATCTCCAGGTGGAGACTTTAGATTTTTGTGTGGCAATCGCCACGTGTGGGTGCTCGTCGTAGACTGCACCAAGTTGAATCGAGTGCTATTGTGTGTTGTGAATATTTAGCCAGTGGAACAAGGTGTGCATCACACTGAATTAAAGTGACTATGTTTTGGTTAGTGTAACACGTGTCGTCGCATAGGAATGAACATAATCGGTGTTTGAGACAGGCACATTGTGTGAAAACAATTTGCGGCAAATATTCATTTTTTCTGGGGGCTCACGAGCTATAACTTTATTTGATAAATGTGTCGACATACAGACGTATCAGCCACAGGGTTTTAATATGGTGTAATAAACAACATAAAATGAACTTTCACGTGTTTTCAAAAATAGTAGTTAGTACACCTTTTTCTCACATGAACTTACTTTATCATAACATTTTTTTGTCAATCATATGCAGGGAAGGAAATCTGCGAACATGTGATATCATCCCCTAGAAAACGAGTCAAACGGTAGCTATCACAGTTCCAGTGTTTTTGCATGTTTAAGAATTTGGTTTGAAGTTGGTGGTTGTGAGTTTTAAAAATTAAACTTTCCCTATTTTAAACTCTCACCCCGACCTTCACTCTCGAAAGACCCTTCGTTGCAGATGGACATTCGAAGATTACAACACATAATTTGCAACCCAGAGCTTCTAGCATGAACCAGATAGATCATGAGCGCTCTTGCCTGGCACTTTCAACTAGTTGTTGAGACAATGCCAGGTCGACTTAATGAACTTCAACAGCTAAGAGGAGGCTCGGAATGATATTAGGAGGTACCCTATGGCTTATGCCATCTCAGGGTAAGTCAGTTTCATAGTACGTAATTGCTGAATCATTCTCAATTCTGCAGACTGCATATTTCTCTATTTTCGAAAGACGTCCGACACAGTGCCGCACTGCAGACTGCTGATGAACGTACGAGTAGACAGAACATGTGCCCAAAGGCGGACAGCCGACTTCCGTTCATTGGGAGAATTTTGGGAAGATGTACTTCATATGTGAAAGGCACCGCGTATAAAACGCTTGTACGACCACGTCTTGAATATTGCTCAAGTGTTTGGGCCCGCAGTAGATCAGTTTGAAGGAAGACAGAGAAGCGGTTCAAAGGCGAGCAGCTAAGTTTGTTACTGGTAGATCCGACCAACGCGCGAGTGTCTCGGAAATGTTCCGGGAAGACGAAAGTGGATGGCTCGTGGAAAGACGACATGCATTTCGAGAAATTATTTTGAGCAATTTTACAAAAGTTTAAAAAACAATACTTATTTATATCAATTTCACCCATGTATATGGGTGAAATGGTGAATGCCCTTTGGGTGAAATAGTGAACTTAATTCCCTTCTTTTTTCCACATACGTCACACATAAATTCATATTTTGAACAGTCTTCAGTCAACCAACGTTGGCAGCTAATACATTTGATCCAATCAAAATCCTTTTTAGTGCAACTGTACACTTCACCGCTCCCTACACAACAATATTCTTCATCATCCGCGACGCCATCATCGTCTTGATATTGGAAATCCAGCGACGAGTTGGATTCGGTGTCAATGGTAGACGCTTTTCGTTTCTTAGGCTGCTTCTTTTTGATAATACCTTTGGTAGTATCTTTGGTTACGGTTTTCCCTTTGGTTATGCTCTACCAAGATGTTCTACAGCAATGAAAAATAGTCTGAAACTTATTTTTTTTTTTTTTTTTTTTTTTTTTTCTAGCTCAAACTCTGCCCTTGTTGGTGCAAATCCGAATTTTTGTAATTTTAAAATATGCTTTACCAACTTTTTCTCACAAGCTCTTTTTTTTTTAAATTATGGGATTACATGCCCGAGGAGGGATTCGAACCGCCGACCGCAGTGACCGTGCAGAGTGTGACTGGCGCGCCGCAGAACGCTCGGCCACCGTGGCCGGCTCTTGTGTTAGTACAGGCGGCCCACCGAAAGTTTTTTTTTTTTCTTTTTCCGTAAAGCACCCTTTGCTATTATTCTCTTCAGCTTTGACCATGCTTTATTCAGGCTCATTCAATTTTGCACTGCTTTTACGCCATCATTAAGTTGCTCTTCTGTCCAGTCAGCACGGCTGGATCCCTTTTGCCTAGAACAATGTTGGTAGTTAGAGCATTTACTTTTTAATCACTAACAAATCAAACAGACTCGCAAAAAATATTTATAAACTAATTTTTACGTAACCGTTTTTATTGAGACGTCGGATAAAATAGAATATAACTTCTGCATGGGATAGGAAACGCTAAAATTTCATGACCTGTCAAAAACGTGGTTGCGATGTACCTAAATAAAAGCTTTACACTTTACACATAAGAAAAGTCCTTCACCGTATCACCCCTGCCCGTGTTCACCATTTCACTCATTTGCTATGGTTGAAACGGTAAATAGCAAGGCAAGAAGTTCAAAACACTAGACGCCACGATTTCTAGGTTATGTAGTACATAAACAGTATAAGAAGGCAGAATATATAAAAAATAGCCCGCAGACTACGCTACCTGAAGTAACATCCATAATTGCATGCAGCATATAAAAATTATTTAGCATCGAAAACAGTTTTGTACAAATTATTTACGGTTTTTAAAACGGAGCTTGTATTCAACACATGCACACCGCACAGATGATCAGAGACTGGTGGCATGCAGACATACAGAAACATCTGTTTAACCAGTAAAGAATTAAAGCAATTCACCATTTCACTCGATTCACCGTATCACTCCGACTTACCCTAAATACCAGGGCAACGCTGGGTTTTCAGTTAGTTTTATATATAATATACTACAGCATTTGTAAAAAGACCTTGAAAAAGCAAACTATGTGCATAAAGTTCAAAAAAAGTATATGAAACTAACTTCATTCCCTCTGCTTCGCACGAGTAGAATGGATGGTCTGCACTGGTTGTTTCTACTTCTAAATGTTAGCTTTAAAAATGATTTCCTAATCAAGTATTTTGATAAAACTTGTCACCGCCTATTGTACTATTGATGGCAGAATTCAAAACATCCCGAAACACATTTTTTTTAAATTCTAACCTTGGTTCCCAATCTAAATTTTCCCAATTCTAGCATAAAAATAGTTTTAGTAGCACCCTAAAATGATTTTCCATTATTTCACCCGCTTAATGGTTGAATTTCTACAAAAATATAAAACATATTTCTTTTTGAAATTTCTGTCAAAAATCTAAATCCGAAGTTTTGTATTTCTTGCTGCAAATTTCCCTAAATGGCAACGTATTTTCATTGCCTATTTCATCCCCTTAGATAAGGGAATATCGAAAAATTGCTGATGCCGACAGTCTAAGACAAACAACGACTACAAATTTCAAGTTTCTATTGTCTGTAGATTCACTTTTCATCGCCGTTTTACTGTCTTTTACAAACGGATAGAGAACGCGAAATTCCTTTCTTACGCTTTGGCATCTTTATTGATATTTTTACCTTTCAAACTGCAATATGTACTTATTTTTCTGTATGTGTACGCTTATTGCAGAAAAACAACTTAAGAATCTGCATCACGTTTCGTTGTATATAATCTCTTTGCTGTTATAGTGTCAAAAGACATCGCTGTTCTTCAGTCCGAATTTTACATAAACTGACGACTTTCAACCACTATATCTTTCACCCTTTTATAGCTGTCGACAAGGAACTGCTATGGTGTACAACGGGAGATTTTGTACTACAACAACACAGAGAGATTGTTCGGCTCCATTGTGTAGTTTTTGCAGAAAAGAGCAAACTATTGACTCCCACGCGTAGAATTTTATATAAGTCAGGAACTTGCAAGTCCCATATCTTCCACCCCCTTATCGTTATCAACCATCTACCACCATAGTGCACAATGGGAGTCTTAAACCTACTACCACATACAAACATTATTCGCTTGCGATGTGTAGTTTTTGAAATATAGGCACAAACAACTCAATTCTTATATATATTAAGATTCTTTTTTCAGAATTAATGAAAAACGTTATCTACAAATACATACATACTCCGCAACCCACCGTAAGGTGCATGGCGTAGGGTACACTGAACCACTACTAGACATTTCCTTTCCTATTCCACTCCCAAATAGAACGAGGAAAAAAAGAATGCCTATATGCCTCCGTGCGAGCCCTAATTTCTCTTATCTTGTCTTTGTGATCACCACGCGAAATGTAAGTAGGCGGCAGCAAGATCGTACTACAGTCAGCTTCAAATTCCGGCCCTCTAAATTTCTTCAATAGAAATTCACGAAAAGAACGTTGTCTTTCCTCCAGCGATCCCCAAGTGAGTTGCCGGAGCATTTCCGTGACACTCGCACGTTGGTCGAACCGACCAATAACAAACCTAGCTGCTCGCCTCTGAACTGCTTCTATTTCTTCCTTAAAACTGATCAGCTGCGGGTCCCAAACACTTGATCAATACTCAAGACGTGGTTGTACATCTTCCCAAAATTCTTCCAATAAACCGAAGTCGGCTGTCCGCCTTACTCACAACTTTTCTTACATTTTAGTTACATTTCATATGGCTCTGCAATGTTACGCCTAGATATTTGAACGACGCGACAGCATCAAGAAGCTCACTACTAATGCTGTATTCGAACATTATGGGATTGTTTTTGCTACTCATGCGCATCACACTTTTCTACATTGAGAACTATCTGCCATTTTTTGCACCAACTAGAAGTTTTGAATAAGTCATCCTGTACGTTATTACAGTCAGTTAAAGACGACACCCTCCCATACACCACAGCATCATCAGCAAACAGCCGCAAATTACAACTTACTCTGTCCATCAGATCATTTATATAGATAGAAAATAATAGCGGTCCTATGACACTCCCCTGGGGCACGCCTGGCGGTACACTCGTCTATGATGAACACTCACCATCGAGAATAACACACTGTCTCTATTACTTAGTAAGTCTTCCAGCTAGTCACAAATCTGCCTTTGCTTTTTAATGCCTTCAACAAAGCACAAGGCTAATCGTTGATTATTGCTGGATTAAATTTGAAACTGTCATGCTTTTCACACGGCCAGTACGCAAAAGCAAATCGGAACCATCCCTGCTGACAATATCCTGGCTGCGTCCTTGTGAGTGTACAAAAGAAAAAGGTAGAAACGTGCCGGAACAGTCATCGCCAAACGATCGGCGCTTGCGGCTGCCAGACGAAAATCCGATGTCGTATCTCAGGTAACTGCGCACTTCCTTTCCCTTTATCGCCCTCGGGCACTCAACGTACAGTCCTTTTTGATGGCAGTACAAACGATCGCTGCTCTCTGCGCCCGCGGGACAGACGTTATCAATAAAAGCACACTCCTCCCGTTCCCGTAGTATGCGAATACGTTGAACGCGCGTTTTGTCTCGATATGCGGCGAGAAGAACGGGACGAGAAATACGGCGACATCGACGAACCGCCGCGGGCCGCGCTATATTACACTTCTCGGCAGCTCTTTCCTCCGCCCGGTACTTCCTTCTCTCCCGCCTTCAATGCCGCCGCTTACGACGAGGAGTTCGTTCAGGGGAAATCGGTTGGGCCGCAGAAGACCGCCCTTGTTTCTCTCTTAACAACGGCGTTTTTTATCTCCCTTAGAGCCGAGGGCAGGAACGTGGATGGGAGAACGCGTGCCTCAGTTCGCAGTATGTTCGTGTGGAAGAAGCAAGAGAGAGAGGGGAGGGAGAGAGAGAGAAAGAGGTAAAGGAAAGAGAGAGGGGACGAGGAGCAAAAGAGAGAGAGAGGGCCACTTATCTCCCGTGTACAAGAGGGCGCTCCGACGGCGCGTGACGTAAGTGCTTAATAAAAGTGCGTTAGCGGATGACACCGCCTGAATTGGACCCCAGCTCGTCTGACGGCAGACGCCCCAACACAACACGAGGCGCGGAAGGAGGGACAGGGGTCTTTTATTTCGCGGTTAGCCGCGCCAAAGTGTCACCCTGCAGACATCTGACCCATAAGCTGTGTCGTAATAAAAGACTGCGTTAGCGGAACAGGTGGCTCTTTAGGTACTAATGCTGCACAAGTCCGCTTTAATCTGGCACAAAAACATTGCGAACTATACACCTCGAAAGAAGATTGTAGCTCAGAAAAATACACTGAAATGACAAATAAACTAGTATAAGCCGGCCGCGGTGGCCGAAGAGACTGAGGCGCTTCAGTCACGATCTGCACGGCCACTACGGTCGGGGGTTCGAATCCCACCTCGGGCATGGATATTTGTGCCGTCTTTAGTAAAAGGTAGTTCATAAGTAGTTTGAAAGTTTAGGGACTGATGACCCCGTAGTTAAGTCCCATAAGCTTAAAAAACATTTGAACATTTTTGAAACTAGTATAAAAGTTCTAAGGAATTGCAGATATGCTCAAAAAGTTCATTTCTAGGGAGTCTAGTGATCAGCAGTAGCTACTCAGTTTCAAGTCTGAGCATGAGAAGTGTCACACTGACGGGCTGGAATTGCTCATGTTCGTCTCAATGGACAATGGACATCAACGGATGCAGATGACCAACCAAGTTGCGTGCGTATGTGTCACACATTAGACTCGTATCTTGGCGTATCATGGGTCCTATAACACTCCAATTACACACTCGTCACACCATTCAAAGTGTTCAAATGTTTGTTAACCTTATGGGAGTTAACGCCGGGGACATCAGTCATGAAACTTACAAACTACTTATAAACTAACTTTTACTAAAAATAGCACAAACATCTATCCCCGAGGGAGGATTCGAACCCCCGACAGGGAACGGCCTCGCGCATCGGATCATAGCGCCTCAATGTGCTGGGCAACTCTGCCACGGTCGTCACACCATAGCTGCAGAGTGTTACCAGCTTGAACTCTCCCTTACTGATATGTAGGATCTATGGATTTATGTCTCTATACCGCACACGTTCATCGGCTCCATAATATTGGCAATGACAGTACACACAGGCAACATGCTTCCAGTCATCAACGTGTCATTGTTGGCGTTGGCGGGACTTTGCAAGGCGCAAAGCCTTCTGTCGTCAGTGAGGGTACAGGTGTAGTGTGCAACTTGCTGCAGCCAACATGGATTTTGCCCAATACTGCATGTTAAGCAAATTACCATTTACGTGGCTTTTGGATGTAGCCTCGTCAGTAAATAAAATCAAATTAACAAATGTGTCGTACCTCTGAATCTGACGTTTTGCCTATCGGCAAAATTGCATGCAACGCATATAATCCGTAACGGTTAATTCTTGGTGAAGACTCATACGGTAAGGATACCTCGAACCAAAGTGGCAAGAGTATCAATTTGCGCTTCCTCCTTGGTAACATCCCTTAGGGTAAATGTTACCGATAAATTATAGAGCAAGTTGTTCTCAATTTATCATACACATATTTACGTAGGGATGCTGAAAAGTAATGCCTCCCATTTTTTTTTCCGGGAATAACTTACGGCTTTTGAAATAAACCAGACTGAATTACAATACCACATCTTTATTCACCATTTCTACATATTTATTTCTCAAAATAGTCACCCTGGCGACGCACAAATTTCTCGCAACGAGAGATCAGTTTGTGGATCCTGTCACTAGAAATTTGGACCTCGTTGTCGGAACCGCCTCACCTCCGCTTGCACTGCTTCATCAGTTGTAAAGTGGACACCGCGAAGGTGTTCTTTAAGCGTTGGAAAGAGGTGAAAATCGGGTGGAGCCAAGTCAGGACTGTATGAGGATGATCGATGACAGTGAATCCAAGGCGGCGGGTCGTTACAGATGTCGCAGCGCTCGAGTGCGGTCTGGCATTGTCATGTTGAAGGAGAGGGTGTTCCGTGTGGGGACGAGTTCTTCGAATGCGTGCTTTCAGTTTGCGGGGAGTCTCGCTGTACCGTGCGGAGTTTATGGTGGTGCCTTTACGCATGAACTCCATATGCATGACACCTCGAACATCCCAGAAAACAGTGAGTATCGTCTTGCCTGCCAACGGCATGGTCTTGCACTATCTTGGGGATGGTGATCCATGGTGGCGGTACTCTTGTGATGCTCGCTTGCTAAGTGGGTCAAAATGGTGCACCCAGCTTTCATCAACAGTCACAATGTTGTAAAGGAACCCATCACTCTCCTGCTCAAAACGCAACAGTAATTGTTGACAGATGTCCAATCTCCTTTGTTTCATGTCAGGGATGAGCATACGGAGCACCTACCGTGCACACACTTTTCTGTACCGCAGTTCCGCAATCAGGGCCTGTACACGCCCGTTAGAGTTGTGGCTGTGTTATCCGACGATTCTCTTTGATGAGTCGATCAACCCGATTCCGATGAGTCACGTATGTTCCCGTACGCAGTCGTCACTCCGTGCTCTGTCACAGACGTTGAGGTTAGGACCGTGTTTACGATCACGGGAAGCCCACCGGCGCACATCACTGATGTCGATGCACTCGTCACCGCACACAGTTTTTATTCTTCTGTGGATCTCAATTGGAGGTGTGTTTTCTGCAGTTTAAACTCGATTACAGCACGCTGTTTCAAACGCACCGACATAGTTACTTTACAGACCGCCATGTTACTCGGTACTACTCGAAGCCCTCTAGCGGCAGAGGGTTGTACTTTGCGTCAACTACGTGGCAAGGACAACCAAGTAATATGCAGGACGTGCGAAACTTCACCCATGCTGCGAACAGATGAAAAAATTTGGAGGCATTACTTTTCAGCGTCCCCTCGTAAATATACTACCTGTAGTGTGAGTACGTTAAGGATATCTTTCACAGTCGGGGGTTCGAATCCCCCCTCGGGCATGGATATTTGTGCCGTCCTAGTTCGTAAGTAGTTCATAAGTAGTTTATAAGTTTAGGGACTGATGACCCCGTAGTTAAGTCCCATAAGCTTAACAAACATTTGAATTTTTTTTTATATCTTTCAGTGAATAAGTGCTCTCAATAAATTTAGTTCGCATTCTCTGTAAAAGAGAAGCATAGCGACTAGTCCTTTAATGGAATACATCATTCACATTCACTTGCTTCTTCGGTAATAGTCTTACCGGTCCTATTAGGGTTGTATTACGCATTCGTCGAATGGTGTTTACATGTCAGCGGCACGGTAGATGGATACGCCGTATTCTGCGAATGTTTATTATTTGCACGATATACGAGAGAGAATTACCAGAACATGAGCTTCGACAAGTGCCGAAGTCATACGGAATACCACTCACCACATGATCAGAAGAACGCATCAATTCGAACACGTTCTGTAAATAGGCGTTTATGTAACTTCTTATCTACCTTCGTTGACCTTCAAAACCTGTTACACATGATTGGATTCGTCTCGATAGCCGCTATCAGACAATAAGTACCATATCTACATCTACATAAAAACTCCACTAGCCGCGGCGGATTAGCCGCGCGTACTGGAGCGCCGTGTTGCGGGTCACGTGGCTGTCCGCCGTCGGAGGTTCGATTCCCCCTCGGACATGGGTGTTTATTTTAGCTTAGGTTAAGTAGTTTGTAAGCTAGGGACTAATAACCATGCTGTTGAGTCCCATAAATTTACAAAAATTTAAACATTATGTTTTAATGCATGGGGGAGCGTTCATCGAACCGCTTTTATGATATTATTCTAACATTGCTTTCTCTAAAAACGCGCGGGAATAAGGATCACCTCAATCTTTCCGTTTTCTATCTGATTTCTCGTATTTTAAGATTATCAGATCTCCTTATGTATGTGGGTGCTAACAAATAATGTTCGCTCTCGAAAGAGGAAGTTGGTGACATAAATTTCGCAAATAAATTTCGCGGCAATGATAACCCCTTTCATTTAATGATTTTTACCACAACTCGTGCATCATTTCTGCTACACTCTCTCCCCGATATCGCGGTAATACAAAACGAGCTGCCTTCTCTGAAATTTCTGCAAATCCTCAAAAATGTTTGTATAGCTTATGGGACTAAACTTACAAACTACTTATGAACTAACTAAGGACGGCACAAATATCCATGCCCGAGGGGGGATTCCAACCCCCGACCGTAGTAGCCGTGCAGACCGTGACTGCAGGGCCTCAGTTCCCTCGGCCACCGCGGCCGGCTGCAATTCCTCCATCAGTCTCAGTTGGTAGGGGTTCAAAAAGGCGCAGCAACACTACAAAATAGGACGCGCAAGTATCGTTGCAACAGCCAGCGGACACACATGGAAATATACGTCCAACGACTGTAAGTATGCAGGGTATCCCACATACACTCCTGGCCATTAAAATTGCTACACCGCGAAGATGCCATGCTACGGACGCGAAATGAAAAAGGTTCTATGATATGCAAATGATTAGCTTCTCAGGATAATCACACAATGTTGGCACCGTTGGCGACACCTACAACGTGCTGACATGAGAAAAATTTCCAACTGATTTCTCATACAGGAACAGCAGTCGACCGGCGTTGACTGGTGAAACGTTGTTGTGATGCCTCGTGTTAGGAGGAGAAATGCGTACCATTTCGTTTCCGAGTTTGATAAAGGTCGGATTGTAGCCTATCACGATTGCGGGTTATCGTATCGCAACATTGCTGCTCGCGTTGGTAGCGATACAATGACTGTTAGCAGAATATGGAATCGGTGGGTTCAGGAGGGCAATACGGAACGCCGTGCTGGATCCCAAATGTTCAAACGTTTGTATAGGTTATGGGACTTAACTACGGGGTCACCACTCCCTAAACTTACAAACTACTTATGAACTAACTAATACTATGGACGGCACAAATATCCATGCCCGAGGGGGGATTCGAACCCCCGACCGTAGTGGCCGTGCAGACCGTGACTGGAGCGCCTCAGTCCCCTCGGCCACCGCGGCCGGCGCTGGATCCCACCGGCCTCATATCACTAGCAGTCGAGATGACAGGCATGTTATCCGCTAGGCTGTAACGGATCGTGCAGCCATGTATGGATCCCTAAGCCAACGGGTGGGGACGTTTTCGAGACAACAACCATCTGCACGAACAGTCCGACGATGTTTGCAGCAACATTAACTATCAGCTCGGAGACCGTCGTTGCGGTTACCCTTGACGCTGCATCAAAGACAGGAGCGCATGTGATGGTGCACGCAACGACGAACCTGGGTGCACGCATGGCAAAAGTCATTTTTTTTTTTTCGGATGAATCCAGGTCCTGTTTACAGCATCATGATGGTCAGATCCGTGTTTGGTGACATCGCGGTGAACGCACATTGGAAGCGTGTATTCGTCATGGCCATACTGGTGTATCACCCGGCGTGATGGTATCGGGTGCCATTGGTTACACGTCTGGCTCACTTCTTGTTCGCAACGACGGCACTTTGAACAGTGGCCGTTAAATGTCATATGTGTTACGATCCGTGGCACTACTCATCATTTGATCCCTGCAAAAACCTACATTTCAGCAGGATACTGAACGACCGCATGTTGCAGGTCCTGTACGGGCCTTTCTGGACACGGAAAATATTCGACTCCTGCCTTGGCCAGCACATTCTCTAGATCTGTCACCAATTGAAAACGTCTGGTCAATGGTGGCGGAGCAACTGACTCATCACAATACGCCAGTCACAACTCTTGATGAACTGTGGTATCAAAGCTGCATGGGTATCTGTATCTGTACACGCCATCCAAGCTCTGTTTGACTCAATGCCCAGGCGTATCAAGACCGATATTAGGGACAGAGGTGTTTGTTCTGGGTACTGATTTCTCAGGATCTATGCACCCAGATTGCGTGAAAATATAATCACATGTCAGTTCTAGCATAATATATTTGCCCAATGAATACGCGTTTATCATCTGCATTTCTTCTTGGTGTAGCAGTTTTAATGGCCAGTAGTGTATGTTACGACATATTTTGGGTGTCACAGAAGTTGCTGTCATGGATAGGACGAAAACGTCATTCAACGACGCTGCATTGATACAGGCTGTGTTGCCTATCTCCAGTTCACCTTTGACGTTATATGCTGATGGAACGCACACGGGACATTTCGAAATGCACCTGACAGCTTTCTGAGTGGCACCTAACACGTCCAGAATGCTGACAGCTAAATTTCGAAATATTCCACCTGCACTAGCCGTATGACAACCGATACTAGTTCTACTACTTTGATCTAATATCAATCATCCGAGAACTGTGTGTATATGACTTTTGAACTTTTCCGTATTAAGCGGACTACATCTCACGTCTTGAAAATGAAGCATAGTCCGACTCATTCATAACAACGAATACCGGAAATCACTTTGTGATTCTCGTCAAATCAGCACGTTACCTGTCATTTCGAAAGCTTTGCAATACGGTACTGAACATAACGTAATTTCCGCATACTTGAAAAATATTAGTAGGGGTTCGCAAACACCTGAAATTCACCTCGGACAACCGTGAGATCACTGTATTGACACAATTAGATTTCAGTATAGCTTTTTATACTGTCATCTTTGACATAGTGCCGAAAGAAATACGGAAACTAAATTTCTCAAATAGTACGCTCAAGTAGCTAGAAAGTTACGTGAAATAGACACCGTTGTCTTTCGAAATGAAGAAGCATCCTGGGAACAAGTTCTCGCTGGAATGCCAAAAAGACCTTAAGCCTATTCTCCTTGTAAGTCAATAATATTTCATTGGTTTCAGAGGACTCGGTGAGTAGATATACTATTCTTTCTTGAAAATACTGAGTGTATATCTCTCCTCATAGAGAAAAAACATAGTATCACACAAACCAACGTAGAGGTAAGCTGCCCGGTGATTGAACATATCTCTGAAATGAATGATATCTTCACTCTGTAGTGGATCGTGCGCTAATATGAAACTTCCTGGAGGATTAAAACTGTGTGCCGGAACCGGGATTCGAATCTGGGACTTTTGTCTTTCGCGTACACTCCACTTCCGAGTGAAACTACCATTCTCAAAACATCCCTTAGGCTGTACCTAAGCCATATCTCCACAATATCCTTTCTTAGAGAAGTGCTAGTCATGTAAGGTATGCAAGATAACTTGTGTGAAGTTTGGGAATTAGGAATGGAAGTATCGTTGGACGTAAAGCTGCGAGGAGTAGCTGTGAAGCGTGTATTGATAACCCAATCGGTACCACGCTGGCCCGCAAAAGGTAAAGTCCACACGTTCGAATACTCGTTCCGGCACAAAATTTTAATCCGCCTGGAAATTTCAGTCTCTCAAATGTTTAGCAATCACTCCATAAATCAAACAGGTATCACTAAATAGAATGTGAACATTCACTTTAACAAAAGATTTGTCAAAAATCAGGAGAAGAATATAAGGATTCTTCACCCTGCAAAACAATCGATTATAGACGACCAGATTTTACGTGTAGTTTTGTCTTTCCGTAAATATTATCTCTAAGTCGACGAGCTCCTGCTACACTTAGAAGGGAACACTCCAACAAGACAGGTTGAAACCTACCCTGAATTTTTTTGCACAGGAAGAAGACAAAGAAAGAAATACACTGTCAAAAGTTTAGCTGCTAGAGAGACACTGCAAGTAATTTAAAAAATACATGAAAACTGCCAAATTCGTAGCGTGTAAGAGAGCGATAGAAATGTATAGCCCACTGATGCTGTAGCAACTGCGCATATGCAACTAAGGACACATACACAAACGAGGTCGGTGGTATATTAGTGAACAGGAAACATGAGACAACCTAAATTTGTAAAGGACGTTTCAGGTTATCGCTCGTTGATAGTGTCCTTCACACTACAGTACACAGTTACTATTCTGCCGAATTAGCCACTAAACTAACGTATGTTAATAATTATCAGTTGCTTTCTGCAGTATTGGTATGCATTGACGATAAAGCTGAATTAATATTTATTGCGCTTTCGTAAGCGTATCTTTTATTCTTTTTCCAGTTTTACAGTAATGTGTAATGCAATTAATATCGTCGATTGAGGAAAGATGAAGTATGAAGAACATGGTTTCCAGCCGAAATCAATTACTTCTCCTGAGGACCAACATATGTGCCATTTGTTGATTGATTTCTTTTACATACATTCGAATGATATCAACATTTCGAAGTCGGAAACGTTAGAAGCAATAGGAAATATCTCCGACGATTCCACGAATTGTGATTCGGGCGATGTCAATTGTGCCAGTAACAGTACTGCTACAGCTTTCAGCGACAACGGGAATGCAGTGCCGCGGTGGAGTAGCCGAGCGGTCTAAGGCGCCTCGTTGTGGAGTGCGCGGTTTCTCGCCGTCGGAGGTTCGAGACCTTCCCGAGGCATGTGTGTGTGTGTTGTCCTTAGGTAGGTTTATTTTTGTTTAAGTAGTTTGTAAGCTACGGAGTGATGACCACGCAGTTTGGTCCGACAGATTTACAAACATTTGAACTTTTTGAAAAGGCAGTGAAGTATTGGTTTAACGAAGGAGGCAAAAACGCTTGAATTTGAGCAGCGAGGGTGAGCGTGAACTTTATGTCTGGAAGAGAGAATTAGATGAAGTAAGAAATATGCGCCAAAGGAAACTCGAAAACAGCTGATACAAAACTGTTCGAAACATTTACAACTGCTCTTGAGAGGCAATGCACCGTTACCGATTGATATCTAAGAGTCAGGGCTCTCCCAATTGCATCTGGCATGAACACTGCTAATTTACAGGCTTTGTCGACCTGGCTAAACAGGTTGAAGAAATCGTACAGTCTAGGAAGTAGATAGTTTTTTTCCTTTTTCCCGTGTGCTTGGTGAAAGAAGGTTTGTTTTTGTCATTCAATACACACTGTAAGATTACCGCCCAATAGAAATACTGGTAAATTAATAGCATTTGATAATTAAACAGTATGAAGTTCGCTGCAATCATTGACCATGCCAATGCACTAAATGTTACACAATTTTAACCTTATTAATTATGGTAGCAATGTATGTACACAGTTGGGTGACAACATTTATAGTTAGGCCATAGGTAGAAATTCTCCATGTTGAGATTTGCTGTGTGCTTGTAGCTGACGGGAGGCCAGCGAGCAGGCCGACGTTGGTGGCTTGTTGCAGCTTAGGATTTTCCAGTTCGTTTCCGGTGAGGGGAGAGAGGGACAATGGCGAGTGCCAGGCACAGTGCAGTGCACAGCGTGAAATAAAATATTCTAATACTACTGGCATTTGAAGTAATACGATGCAGTTAGGAACCTTTAAGGCCCTCATTACAAAATAGCCTGTTGACAAATAAACAATACATTAGCTGATATAGTCACGTCTGCCATCATATGTTTAATTGACAATGAAAAGTAATAAATTACCAATGAATACAAGACAGTTACACAACCAGCATGGCAATGTTTGTATATAAAAATAATATATTAACTATTTCTCATTTTATTTTCAATTAATCTTGCGTATTTTACTTTGAAATATTCAGTTAAATCACTTATCTGTGATATAAGAAATTGCACGATTATAATAAATAGTACAAAGGATGTTTATACTAATATAAAAACGTAAGAAGATATTTGTTTAATGTGTAGTGTAATTATTTTGATTTTAAGTAAAGTTTTAGAAATGTATTGGCTGAGCGATGTACGTTGGCAAATCGGTTAGAACAGCTCACATGGGGAAGTTGATGACGTAGTTAAAAAATAACCCGGCAGTTGAGCTTTGGGCGCGCGCGCGAGGGCAGGAAGTGACAAGTCGGGAGCACGTGGGTTAACTGGCCGGGCGGCGTCACTCTGCGATCAGTCGGCATGTGTATCTCGAGGTGAAGACTTTAGATTTTTGGTGTGTGGCAATCGCCACGTGTGATTGCTCGTCGTAGACTGCACCAAGTTGAATCGAGTGCTACTGTGTGTTTGTGAATATTTAGCCGGTGGAAAAAGGTGTGCATCGCATTGAATTAAAGTGACTGTGATTTGTTAATGTAACATTTTGTATATTTGGAGAAAGCTTTTGACAATGTTGACTGGAATACACAGTTTCACATTCTGAGAGGAGAGTTATTTACCGAGGTGACTGAGGCGCTCCAGTCACGGTCAGCACGGCCACTACGGTCGGGGGTTCGAATCCCCCCTCGGGCATGGATATTTGTGCCGTCCTAGTTCGTAAGTAGTTCATAAGTAGTTTGTAAGTTTAGGGACTGATGACCCCGTAGTTAACTCCCATAAGCTTAACAAACATTTGAACATTTGAGTTATTTACAACTTGTACAAAAGCCAGACCGAAGTTATTAGACTCGAAGGGCATGAAAGGGAAGCATTAGTTGGAAAGGGAGTAAGACCGGGTTGTAGCCTTTCTCCGTTGTTATTCAATTTGTACATCGAGCAGGCGGTGAAGGAAAGCAAGGAAAAATTTGGAATATGGATTAAAGTTCAGGGTGAAGAAATAAAAACGTTGCGTTTTGCTGATGACATTGTCAGTCTGTCAGAGAAAAGGAAGGACGTGGAAGCGCAGTTGAATGGAATAGAAAGTGTGTTGAAGAGAACATATACAATGATCATTAACAAGAGCAAAACAAAGATAGTGGAACGCAGTCTTAGAAAATCAGGCGATGCTGAAGGAAATAGATTAGGTAACGAAACAATGAATGCGGTAGATGAGTTATGTTACTTGTAAAATAACATATAACGGTCGCAGTACAGAGGATATAAAATGCAGAGTGGCAATGGGAAGAAAAGAATTTTTGAAAAACAGAAATTTGCTAACATCGAATATTAATTTCAGTGTAAGGAAGTCTTTTCTGAAGGCTTTTGTGTGGAGTGTTGCCTTGTACGGGAGTGAAACATGGACGATAAACAGTGCGGACAGGAAGAGAATAGAGGCTTTTGAAATGCGGTGCTACAGAAGAACGCTGAAGACCAGGTGGGTAGATCGCATAACTAATGAAGAGGTATTGAACAGAATAGGGGAGAAAAGGTTACCTTTGTAACGTTTCTGCTATGTTGTGCACTCTCTACGAAATCCGTTGCCAACATTACAAACACGAAATATCGGACACCAAGTACAACTTCGCTACCGGACATGTAAAATATCAGATTTTTTCGTTCTGTTTGCAATATGATTAACACTATTAGTAGAACATTTTTAAGAAACAGTACGTTCATTTAAGCATAACTTTGGCTGTCCTTATTACGTAATTTTCAATTTTTATACTTGCGTAAATAATAGCTGCAATCACTAAAAATGCATTACACTTAGTTTCGGAAATTGCTGAATCTTTAAAGATACTAATTTGTATAAAAACGTCACTACTAAATGTTATAACTATTGCACAACATGATTACATATGTACCTTTTGTTTAAATAAATTAGGGCAGAATATGTTTCATATATCACTAGATCCTAAATTAAATACTGATCATTTTTCACGCACTAAAATTAAGAATCCGTTTGGTACTAAGAAACTATCTTCGAAATAGACGAAACTACAACTAATTTATACAAATCCGTATTCATAAAAAATTAGACGGCAAACTGAAATTCATTAAAATTCCGTATCTCAATAATAGTACGCCTACACAATATTGGCAAAACAGATAAGTGTGCATTTCGAAAACATAAATAATGTAAATAAATTGAGTTACTTTAAATCCTAGTCAAAGCACTACTTTTAATGTTTGTACGACATTAAATACAAATTTCATGAAATACGTACATACATTGAGATAAATAGTTAAAGTCTAAATGTAATATTTTAATTTGTTTTTTTGGCATATTTAAAGTAAAAAAATATTGTTTAATTGTGAATTACATAACATTGTCATTAGCCATATTACGCGGTTATGCGAAAAATGTTTGCGTGGCACTCTGTTCCTGGTTACAGATCAGTAAACATCTTTGTAATAGTGCTGGTGGAAGATATTGTCAAAAAATGATAATAAAACATTCTGAAAAGTTCAAATAAGCGAGTTCGCCAATATCATCATTTAACAACTACCACAATTTCATTTAAGTGAATGTAGTTCCGAAGGAAACCTGGGTCAACGGACTGCAATCACAACGCAAACCAAACCGACCATCGCATCGAACATCAGAAACCGAGCTAAGTGTTTTTATTTTCATTTCTTATAACGTGTACCTCACCATCCCCCGGCTTCATGTTAACAGAACTGACGTAATACAGACACATTTCGTCTGAAGCGTCTTGGGATTGACAACATCGAGGGATTTGTCACACATTGACTAAAAGGAGGGATCGCTTTGTAGGACACATTCTCAGACATCGAGGTATCGTAAATTTAGCGTTGGAGGGAAGTTTGTGGGGTAAAAATCGCAGAGGAGACCAAGAGAGGCATATAGTAAGCAGATTCTACATACATCTACATCTACATCCATACTCCGCAATTCACCGTAAGGTGCGTGGCGGAGGGTACACTATACCACTACTAGGCATTTCCTTTCCTATTCCACTCCCAAATTGAACGAGGAAAAAAAGAATGCATATATGTCTCCGTACGAGCCCTAATTTCTCTTATCTTGCCTTTGTGATCTTTACGCGAAATGTAAGTAGGCGGCAGCAAGATCGTACTACACTCAGCTTCAAATTCCGGCCCTCTAAATTTACTTAACAGAAATTCACGAAAAGAACGTCGTCTTTCTTCCAGCGATCCCCAATTGAGTTACCGGAGCATTTCCGTGACACTCGCGCATTGGTCGAACCTACCGGTAACAAATCTAGCTGCTCGTCTCTGAACCGCCTCTATGTCTTCCTTTAAACTGATCTGCTGCGGGTCCCAAACACTTGAGCAATACTCAAGACGTGGTCGTACAAGCGTTTTATACGCGGTCTCCTTTACAGGTGAAGTACATCTTCCCAAAATTCTCCCAATAAACCGAAGTCGGCTGTCCGCCTTACTCACAACTGTCCTTACATGCTCGTTCCATTTCATATCGCTCTGCAATGTTACGCCTAGATATTTGAACGACGCGACAGCATCAAGAAGCTCACTACTAATGCTGTATTCGAACATTATGGGATTGTTTTTTCTACTCATGCGCATCACCTTACATTTTTCTACATTGAGAGCTAGCTGCCAATCTTCGCAGCAACTAGAAATTTTGTCTAAGTCATCCTGTATGCTATTACAGTCAGTTACAGACGACACCCTTCCATACACCACAGCATCATCAGCAAACAGCCGCAAATTACAACTTACTCTGTCCATCAGATCATTTATATAGATAGAAAATAATAGCGGTCCTATCACACTCCCCTGGGGCACGCCTGACGATACACTCGTCTCTGATGAACAATCGCCGTCGAGAACAACGTACTGCGTTCTATTACTTAGGAAGTCTTCCAGCCAGTCACAAATCTGTGAACCTATTCCATAAGCTCGTATCTTCGTTAGCAGTCTGCAGTGTGGCACCGTGTCGAATGCCTTTTTGAAGTCGAGAAAAATACAATCCGCCTGTAGCCCTTCGTCCATGGCTTGCAAGATGTCATGTGAGAAAAGGGGAAGCTGAGTTTCACATGAACGATGTTTCATAAACCCGTGCTCATTCATGGAAAGAAGCTTTTCCGTTTCAAGGAAATTTACTATATTCGAACTGAGAATATGCTCCAAAATTCTACATGAAACTGATGTCAACGATATAGGCCTGTAATTGTGTGGGTCAGTTCTCTTTCCTTTCTTATACATGGGAGTCACCTGCGCTAGGAACTTTGCGCTGAATTAATGATTCGCTATAAATGCAAGTTAAGCAGGGGGCCAACGCCGCAGAATAGTCTCTGTAAAACCGAATTGGTATTACATCCGGACCAGCAGAGTTTTTTGTATTTAGCTCTCTCAGCTGCTTCTCTACACCGGAAATACCTATTGCTATATCCCCCATTTCGGCATTAGTACGTTGATCAAATGATGGTATATTTGTGCGTTCCTCCTGCGTGAAAGATTTCTTAAAGGTTAAATTTAGAACTTCAGCTTTCCCTTTGCTTTCTTCTATTACTGCCCCGGAATGATCAACGAGTGACTGGACAGTGAGCTTTGACCCGCTTATCGATTTGTGGATGTGAGTTGCCGTTCTTATGAGGAGATGAAAAGGCTTGCTCAGGATAGAGTAGGCTGGAGAGCTGCATCAATCTAGTCTCCGGGCTGAAGACCATAACAACAACACACTTGGGGATCATCGATTAATTTAGTGCAGTTCCATTAAGAAAATGAATTTAGGCCTCTTTCACTTGTCTATCTGAGCCAGAATTTTGTTTAGTAAACTGCACGCTTTTTTCGTAATAGTAGTCGAACTCAGCAGCAACGTTCGAATCACCTTACTGGGCGAGGTTGCAGGCAAGCGAGCGTGGGCGTGCAGCGAGAAGAGTGGGCGGGCTTGACGCGTAATTTGGCCCTTCATTAGCCGGCGCGGCCTACCGGGGGCGGCTGCTGCGTCCGCAGACACGCCGTCGCGCCCCCGGGGGCGGAACCGAGCAGCGGGGTTAATGAAGCGACGCGTATAACGACAAGTGCGCGATCCAGCCCAGCCAGCCAGGGCGCTTAACGCCTCGCAGCCACAGGTAAGCTCATTAGCAGCTGAGTGGACGGACGTTGCTCCGAGGTGGGGCGGGAGTGCAAAGGAAAGGCGAACACCGAGTTCCTGATTTACTTTCCTTGCGGCTGGCCGGCCGCGGTGGCCGCGGAGACTGAGGCGCTCCAGTCACGGTCTGCACGGCCACTACGGTCGGGGGTTCGAATCCCCCCTCGGGCATGGATATTTGTGCCGTCCTTAGTATAAGGTAGTTCGTAAGTAGTTTGTAAGTTTAGGGACTGATGACCCCGTAGTTAAGTCCCATAAGCTTAACAAACTTTCACATAAATGTGATACGAACGAAGGTAAATGATTTGTTGTTTTGTTCAAAAATGTTCAAATGTTTGTAGAACTTATGGGACTTAACTACGGGGTCATCAGTCCCTAAGCTTACAAACTACATATGAACTACCTAAGAGCCGGCCGCGGTGGCCGAGGAGACTGAGGCGCTTCAGTCACGGTCTGCACAGCCACTACGGCCGGGGGTTCGAATCCCCCCTCGGGCATGGATATTTGTGCCGTCTGTAGTCTTAGCTAGTTCATAAGTAGTTTATAAGTTTAGGGACTGATGACCCCGTAGTTAAGTCCCATAAGCTCTACAAACATTTTTTAACTACCTAAGACTAAGGACGGCACAAATATCCATGGCGGAAGGGGGATTCGAACCCCCGACAGTAGTGGCCGTGCAGACCGTGACTGGAGCGCCTCAGACCCCTTGGCCGTTGTTTTGTTGACATAGTTCTTATTCTCATAAACGAAAATGCAGAGCCGGCCGCGGTGGCCGAGGGGACTGAGGCGCTCCAGTCACGGGCTGCACGGCCACTACGGTCGGGGGTTCGAATCCCCCCTCGAGCATGGATATTTGTGCCGTCCTTAGTCTTAGCTAGTTCATAAGTAGTTTGTACGATTAGGGACTGATGACCCCGTTGTTAAGTCCCATAAGTTCTACAAACATTTCCTTGCGGCTGCCCACTTAGACATTAGCTGGCTATTCAGATACGCTTACAAGCCTTTCCTCGCACGCATTCCCACTGGTCGAAAGGGGCTGTTTGTCAGCAGGATTGTCGCCCCGGGAAACATTGCTGCTATACTCCGTTCACCGAAACGAGAGACGGTCTGTAAACACAGTGAGGCGCATGACCAAGGGTGGACAAAACAGGGGCGCTCTCTCAATGTGGCCGCATCCTTTTCAGGTGTAGAGCGTTTGTGTGTGTGTTATGAGGGGTGATATTACATTTTACTAAAGAAATTCTAATTTGCTGCTTAGTTTACATATTTTTTTATTAAGTCACAACAGACTGTTTCGGCGCATTAATGCCATTTTCAAGTGACGTCTAGATGGAATGACGTGCATATATCATCGAATCTGATTGACTTCTGGTGTTATAAATTGACCATCTTTGTCACCATCAAAAGATAATATGTAAACATATATCATCGAACTGTCAAACGTAATTTAAAATATTTAAAAAAAAAATTTATAACACCAGAAGACAGTCAGATTCAATTATATGTGCACGTCACTTGAAAATGGCATAAATGCGCCGAAACAGTCTGTTGTGAATTAATAAAAATATATAAACTTCGCAGCAAATTGCAATTTCTTTAGTAAAATGTCATTATATGACCTTTATTATGCTGCAGGCCCCAAAGAGCAAAAACGTTTGACAACTTGGTGATATTACAGGCTGGCTAGAATCTTCATGCCGGCCGCGGTGGCCGAGGAGACTCAGGCGCTCCAGTCACGGTCTGCACGGCCACTACGGTCGAGGGTTCGAATCCCCCCTCGGGCATGGTATGTGTGCCCTCCTTAGTATTAGCTAGTTCATAAGCAGTTTGTAAGTTTAGGGACTGATGACCACGTAGTCCCATCAGCTTTACAAACATTTGAACATTTGAGAAACTTCTTCTTAAAGGAACAGTTGGTGAATATCAGCATAACCATTAAGCTTTCATATTCTCTTTTTCACTTTCTCGTCTGTATTACGCAAATGTAAACTCATTATGTGATCCTACATTTTGAATCTACACAAGAAGCGATCAAAGAAGAAATTATTATGTTGTTAATGTGTATGAAATGGAGCTATTGTGTCCAGAACAATAAATGACGGATATTGTTATAAAAACAGCTACATCTATGGGTGTTGGTCGTTCCTGAGTTTATCATATGGTAATTAATTACAAGGCAATACACGCTTTGAGGTCTGCAACAAAACATCACGACAGAAGCTTACAGAAAGTGTTTGATGACTTTCACATAGGCCGGCCGCCGTGGCCGCGGAGACTGAGGCGCTCCAGTCACGGTCTGCACGGCCACTACGGTCGGGGGTTCGAATCCCCCCTCGGGCATGGATATTTGTGCCGTCCTTAGTATAAGGTAGTTCGTAAGTAGTTTGTAAGTTTAGGGACTGATGACCCCGTAGTTAAGTCCCATAAGCTTAACAAACTTTCACATAAATGTGATACGAACGGAGGTAAATGATTTGTTGTTTTGTTTAAATGTTCAAATGTTTGTAAAACTTATGGGACTTAACTACGGGGTCATCAGTCCCTAAGCTTACAAACTACATATGAACTACCTAAGACCCGGCCGAGGAGACTGAGGCGCTCCAGTCACGGTCTGCACAGCCACTACGGCCGGGGGTTCGAATCCCCCCTCGGGCATGGATATTTGTGCCGTCTGTAGTCTTAGCTAGTTCATAAGTAGTTTGTAAGCTTAGGGAATGATGACCCCGTAGTTAAGTCCCATAAGCTCTACAAACATTTTTTAACTACCTAAGACTAAGGACGGCACAAATATCCATGGCGGAAGGGGGATTCAAACCGCCGACAGTAGTGGCCGTGCAGACCGTGACTGGAGCGCCTCAGACCCCTTGGCCGTAGTTTTGTTGACATAGTTATTATTCTCATAAACGAAAATGCAGAGCCGGCCGCGGTGGCCGAGGGGACTGAGGCGCTCCAGTCACGGTCTGCGCGGCCACTACGGTCGGGGGTTCGAATCCCCCGTCGGGCATGGATATTTGTGCCGTCCTAGTTTGTAAGTAGTTTGTAAGTTTAGGGACTGATGACCCCTTAGTTAAAAGTCCCATAAGCTGTACAAATATTCGAACTTTTTTTTTTTTTTTTTTTTTTTTTGAAAATGCAGGTTAGGTGCAATTTTCAGAGATTCTATGAATTATTAAAAGACATGAATTTTGAGTATCTGTGGCGTGTAATATCACTGCTATATAGCAAAACACACAACCACTTTATACTTTATATAGAGGTTTTAATTCTAAATTATTAACATATCCACCACCAGCCGTAAAGTTTATGTTGTTACATTTAACGACCGGTTTCAGTATTTCATTAATACCAACTTCAGGCCCTACACATATTAAGTTGCAAATCACTGTTGTATCCATAACACCATGCTGTACGTATGTCATACAAAATATAAAGAAGAATTAATGTAATACCGAAACCGGTCGTTAAATAAAACATCATAAACTATACGGCTGTTGGTGGATAAGTTAATAATTTGGAATTAAAAGTCAACCAACAGCCGTAGTCCCTATTCCATTACAACATGGAACCACATCGATTTATACGTAGGTGGTGACAGAGAGCGCCCAGTTTTTGTCCACCCCTGATCACGCGCGACGCTCTGTTTGTCCCTCATTTCGGTGATCGGAGTATAGTTTGTGTGTTTACTTGCGTGTATGTGTGTTGCATAGGTCGTATTCAATCAGACAATAGTCGGAGTCGTTTATGCAGGCAAACTGGTCAGCCTGAACGTCTTAGACAAGTGGTCCAGCGAGTGCAGCAAGGTAGCGGTTCGCTAATGCTTTGGGTTGGCGTTATGCCACTCGTTGCCATAGAGGGCTATTATACGGCAGTACGTTGCTTGGATTTCAAACTCCGACGTATAGTGCCAACTACTGGAGGACAATACTCGAGTTGATCGTGCACTTCTTGTGAATGCGCTCCTTCATGCTACACATCATTATGCGGCATTATGGGAGGAAGGATAATTGTCTCCTATTTTCTCGATGGCAATCTAAATGGTGCAATGTATGCTGATTTCTTACGTAATGTTTTAGCGATTTTGCTAAAATATGTTTCGCTGCATGACAGAATGGCGATGTACTTCCAACGTGATGGATGTCCGGCACATGGCTCACGTGCAGTGGAAGCGGTCTTAAAATGAATAGTTAGTTATAAGTGGATTGGTCGAAGAAGCACCATACCACGGCCCGCACGTTCACTGGATCTTACAACCACGGATATCTTTCTGTGAGGAAAATTGAAGGATATTTGTTATGGTGATTCACCGACAACGCCTGAGAACATGCGTCATCTCATTGTCAATGTATATTAGAACATTACTGAAGGCGAAGTACTCGCTGTTGAGAGGAAATTCGTTACACGTATTACCAAATGCATTGAAATTAACCCTCGAGAGGCAGCCCTGGAGCAAATATGCTGCCACTTTTCTTTAAATGCTCACTGTTGTCGCAATAATGGAGATGACATATTTCCGCGTTAGCTATTCCTTAATTAAGCCTTTACAATTATATCAGTGAAGGTTCTCAGTTTTTAGTGCATGGCTGTGACCATCCAAAAAAAGTTTTGTTAGGGAATGCATCATTAGTAGAAAATTTGCACCGCGCTGTCTATCATGTAAGTAGATTTGAATTGTTTTGTGTTACGTCTAGATTTCCTTGCAAATGGATTTGTAGCCGTTTATAGTGTATATCTCTTGCATAAATTTTACTCTGCATAGTAGAATGCTCAAAAATTTAAATTTATTACGTAAATAGTAGTTTAACTCTCGGTAAATTGTCCTCTAGTTCTCCTGATTAGCCATGCTGCAGTTTCCGTCAATATAATTTTAACCGTTTTTAAGCATTACACAATGCGAAAATGAGTGTTATACTACTACATAATTTATTCTTGAGGTCTCGTAGACGTGATATGGGTCTAACAGATGAGGAAACAGATTTCTTTCGATAATCAATGAAGATCTTAGTGATCTATGTCAAGAGTCCTCATCAGATCAGGAACAGGATACTATTACTCAAATGTAAATCCTAGTTCCGATCCCAAACAAGATTTCAGACAAAATGAATCCGATATTGAAGACGGTATCAGTCTGTGGAGTAAAACGCCATACAAGCAGCACTCCAAAACACTGGGAAAGAATGTCATAAAAATCTTCCCTGGTTCAAAAGGGAACGCAAGGCGCGTGAGGTCAGACACACAAGTTCTTATTGATGATAGATGATAATGTGATTGATGAGGTAGGCCTAATTATGTGTACTAATTTCCACGTAACACAGAAAGAAGCTGACACTAACTACTCAAGAGACAAGAACTACAGGAAAGTAACGAAAGAGGAAATGATAGTGCTGCTGGGTCTAATATACATGGTTATTGTCCACTTTCGGAATAATGTTACATATGTTATATTTATCCACCGAATGTGCCGCTGTGGAGTAGCCGATCGGTCTAAAGCGTCTCGCTGCGGAGCGCGGGGTTGCTCGCCGTGGAGGTTCGAGTCCTCCCTGGGGCATGGGTGTGTGTGTTTGTCCTTAGCTACTATCTGATGACATACCAACCCTAGATTCATTTCTTGCAGCATTCATGATCGAATAGAGAATATTGAATTATGCTTTTCTCACTGTAAGCATATGAGTTGTTTAGAGGAATTGTCAGTCAAATCAAAGCAGAATGGCTACAGTTCCTTTTCTTTCCTCACAACAATGTTTACGAAAGCGAGTACACAACAAAGCATTTTTAGCGGAGTGAATTAAATGGCCTCTGAGGTACCCGACCATCACTAATATTTCATTTCACTCAAAAGTTCTTGCCATTAGATAGGAGGTGAACTAAATCAATTTTTCACAAACTGAATTACTCGTCAACTAAGTCAACACTAACTAGTCTGATGTCACGATTGTGTTCCAAGATGAGAAATTTCGTGAGAGGTTTAAATTAGATTCCTTAGCAAAATAACCTGAAATAGCGACTCCTTAAGCAAATTAAAAATTTACAAGAAGAATTTATTGTATACCCACGGAAATAACGTGACAGTAATACTGTTGCGTTTATACATCTGTGCCACCTTTCTTGTAATCTTTGTGTTACATTTCTAGGTAGAATATAGTTACTAAGCAAGAGCCTCCTTAACTAAGATCCTCAGATCCCTTGGCCGTTGTTTTGTTGACATAGTTCTTATTCTCATAAACGAAAATGCAGAGCCGGCCGCGGTGGCCGAGGGGACTGAGGCGCTCCAGTCACGGTCTGCACGGCCACTACGGTCGGGGGTTCGAATCCCCTCTCGGGCATGGATATTTGTGCCGTCCTAGTTCATAAGTAGTTCATAAGTAGTTTGTAAGTTTAGGGACTGATGACCCCGTAGTTAAGTCCCATAGACTATACAAACATTGGAACATTTGAATCTCTGGTTCACCAAACTCAGATAAATCGTTTATATCAAAATTCATTACCGAATAAAATATATACTGGTACTGTGACATGTGGCTAATTTTTCCAGCCGTTTAAAGATTTTTGAATCCCACGGATAATTCTAATCACTTTCTTTTGCGCAATGGTTTTTTATTCCAGAATATTAATGGGTGTGACAGTAATCATTGTCATATACAGGAGGTGTCTAATATATAAAGCAGTGTCCGTATGTTTGTTCGTGTTGCATATAAATCTACAGTTTTGTTCCAATCTGTATGAACTTTTGTACACATAAGCTTCAGTCCATGAGGACGGTCGCCGTGAGTGTAAGAATTACGTACGATATATAGTTCACTAGATATGACGTTATAAACAATGAAAAGCGCGTAAAACTGCTGCATTTTGTGACAATGCTGCTCATTTTCTCCTAAGCCATTAAACCGATTTCAGCCAAATTTGGTACACACATTCCTTACCGTAAGGTAATTATTGCTGCATGGTTAAGAATCACATACGGTACATGGTTCAAAAGATATTACGTCATAACTAATAGAAATCGCAAAAATGCCACATAATGCGGCGAGACTTTCGAAATACACTTTATGAGAATGACAGTACTTAGCGGCTTGCAACAAACATTAAACATAATTTCAAACCCTTATTAAACTTTTTCTCGCTGGCAACCACAGTAAAATGATGAAAGGAAAAAGTTTCTCGCTTAAGTTACTACTTTTCCGCTGTTTATGGAGTAAAACTACGGCTCTCGGCAAGACGTTACTAGTTATAATTTGTACACTACAAATTGTAGGCGCAGGAAATTTTACAGACAGTATACGCAGATGTAGTTGAATGTAACTTCTAAACTGTATCACAGTACGACACGTAGTTCATGAGATATGAGCACATAAACAGTAACGTTCCACTGTTCATGAGCTAAAACTACGGCTGTCAGTATAACGTTACAATTTATAATTTGTAAAATTTCCTGCGGCTCCAATTTCTAGTGTACAGACAGTATACAAGCATATAGTTGAGTGTACCTTCTAAATTGTATCACAGTATGACACGTAGTTCATGAGATAGGAGCACATAAGCAGTAATGTTCGTCCCATCATGCACCAAGTATTAATCTATTACTTCTTTACTAATAATTACATTCCGAAGAGATTTTACAGATATACAGTCCTTCCACAAATGAATAAATATATGAAAAATGGCAGGAATAAATACATAAATACCCGGACAGCGCCGGGTTTTCAGCTAGTTCCTAATACAAGAAATTGATGTACTTCTTCCTTTTTTTTTATTTTTTATTTCATTTGCTGTTTCTATGAATTACGAGGCGTATCAGGAAAGTAAGTACTGCTTTGGGAAAAAAGTATAGTAAAAAATTCTTTTTTTTTTTTTAATTTTACAGACACGAGAAAGGGAGAAGTTAAACTACTTTTCCACATTGTTTCCACCGTGGTTGAGGCAATGTCGTAGCGGTCGATCAACTTATCTAGTCCTACCTCATGGAACTATGACGCCAGTGATGAGAACCATTGCTGCTTGTTGAATTTCTCGCAAGAGGTGAAACCATTAATATAGCTGGATACTATCAGACTTTGAAAAATCTTCGCCATGCAATGAAGAACATAAGGAGGCGAAGCTCACCAGAGGAACTGTTCTGCTTCAAGGTAATGCTTGGCCACAGACGCGGTGGAGGGGACGAACAGAAAAATTCCGACCAACTCTAAACTTCATGCACTTCACCTGGCAGCGCATCCCACGTGCACCGCATGCGGCTTAGTTGACAGCGATGAACATCGGTTCGTATGTGTAAATGCCAAGGAGATATGAGACTATATGGCACAGAAAGTGGCGATTAAGAATCGTATATCACGCCCGCAAACGTACTGACTCCAGATGACAAACCATATTCTGCAACCAAACGGAACGCGACGAATTGGTTAAAAGGACAAACGACGTACTACCTTTTAACGTCACCTGACAAATTCAAACAAGACTTTTTAGTATATTTTACAGAACAGCTACACGAGCTCCGACGTAACAAGAAGTATAAAGAATACTTCGCAAATTTCTTAGATGATATTACTTCAAGCAACTCAGAAACGACTTACTGAAAGATTAGAAATTCTGCACATAGGAAGAGAAAAGAAAAAGATTAGTCCTTTATTTACAACATTACCGCTTAATTACCTTCGCCCAATCTTAAAGATGTGCTCATCAATTTGAATTTCTTTATTCTTGCCCCAAACATAATTTATTTTGAAGAAGAAACGTTTTGTTCATTTATATCATTTCCTTTTTATACAAGAAATAGTTGAGAGGCGGCGCTACAACTTATTTCAAGCTCCAATGTCCGAGTCACTTCAGTAGACAGCAGAAGATGCCTTTTTTTATCCGGGAAGATCGGCCGTGACGCCAATTTAAGCAACTTACTCTATCCAACAAGAAGATACAATTTTGAGCTTTGTGTACAGTGACAGTAGCACGAGGAAAAAAAGCGGTCTAAAACGCCATGCTGCGGAGGGCGCGGTTGCTATCCGTCGGAGGTTCGAGTCCTCCCTCGGGCATGGGTGTCTGTGTTGTCTTTAGAATTAAGTTAGTTTAAATAGTTTGTAAGCTTAGAGACTGATAACGAGAGACGTTAAGTCCCATAAAATTTACAAACATTTGAACATTTTTGTTCAGCCACACGCTGCAGGTGGCGCACAAACTCCTATCCAACAGTTATGATGGAAGCAGTTCGACCACCAGCCACGCCGTACGTCCTGACCTGGCGCCATCGGCCTATCACTTGCTGTCACACCTAGAGAGGAAGCTTGGCGGAAAACTTTTCCAAAGCGACGACGAAATGGAACTCGCTGTGTAGTAATGGTTCTCATCACTGGCGGCATCGTTCTATGAAGTAGGATTCGGAAAGGTGATCGAACCCTACAAGTGCCTCAGAAACGGCCGAAACTATATGGAAAGGTAGTTTAACAACGTGCTTTTTCTTGTGGCAAAAAGTAAAAGAAAATATGTTTCCTGTATTTTTTCCCAAACCGGTACTTATATTCCTAAGACGTCTCGTATCCACTGATTACTGACTTTCAACCCTCATCTTGGAATCATAATACAGAAACAATTGTTATAACTATTATATTAACTGAAGCAGCATTGGCCGTCAAAATCTTTTCAGTTTTTGTCGCAAATCGATTTCAGTTAGTAAACATTTTCAGTGCAGATACTAAATCAAAATTAAGAAGTATACTGTAAAATTAAAGCTACATCAAAGTAAGTACAATTTCTTATGAGCACGAACGTTATAAGTGGATTTTACATACCAGAAATTCACAGGAGATGTTACATAAATTATAGCATTACACATAGATCTAGCGTATTTCATACTACAATTTCAAGATAGTGCAGTGTATGAAAAACAAAATCCTTTCATTTTCATACAGTAGAGAAGAACAGAATTTCCTTAATACAATAGTAATTTCCGTTAGAAAATCTGTGTTAAATTATTCAATAAAAACAGCAAAATATGAAAAATGGTCAAACATTACAGTATTCATTGGAGTACATTTTCACTGACTCGCTCAGCAGAACAAGAAGCAGCGTCATCTAGTGCGCCATAACTGGAGCATGTTGTCTAGTAAAGTACAATTATTTTTACAACATAAAAGATATTACATAAATTTAAAAGTAGAACAAGTGTGCCATTTTCTGGCTTACGTAAAACATTTTATGTTGTAAAAATAACTGTGTTTTTGCTAGACATCGTGCTTTACTTATGGCGCACTAGATGACGCTACTTGTTCTGATTAGCTTACGTGCTAAGTGAAAATGTACTCCACTATATATCGTAATTATTTACCACTTTTCATATTATGCTGTTTCACTGAATAATTTAACATAGATTTCCCAATTGCAACTACTGTAGTAACAAGGAAAGTTTGTTCTGCTCTATGAAGATTGTATATTTGTATATAAATATTTAGCATGTAATTGCTTATATGTTTAACATTTTTTTAATTTTCTCATTAGTTAATCATAAATGGTCTAAGGTTTTAACGCAAGAAAGAGGACGCTAAAGCCATCTGTTACCGAACCCAGCTGCAGGGACCTTGTAAGTAGCTGGTTCAGTTTAATGTACACCTGACACATAATATCATTATCCATCACTATCTTGACATTGTGATATGGAATAAGTCAGATCTATGTGTAATTCTATAATTCATGTAACATTCCCTGTGAATTTCTCATAAAGTTCCAGCTCATTAAAAATTGTACTTACTTTGATAGAGCCTTAATTCTGTATATTCCTTTATTTTGATTTAGCATCTGCACTGAAGATGTTTACTCAGTTACTGAAAACGATTTGCGACAATAAATGCAAATTATTTTTACGGGCAATGCTGCTTCATTTAATATTTGTTATTACTATTCCGTGGCCGTTGACAACATCCTTCCATATCATGGAATCGGATCTCAATTTTTTAACTGTTTGGTGCTTCTGACAAACATGTTTTTCTATACTTGACATGAAGATAACGGTTGAAAGTCGCTGAAACTTGTAACCAGTATATAAAATAAATCTAGGCAAAAATAAATCTTCTTGAAGAAAAATGTGCATCAAGTTGTGTGATACTGTATTTGTGTGTAATGGAAATGTCTTTGGGTTTTGCTATATTCAGTTTCTACGGTGCACGTGGATGAGCCGTATTATTGGATTATCCCATTGTCCACCACAGTCGAACGCAATGCGATTGCGGCCACTTTACGTTATTAGGCCTCTGTACCGATTAAAAACTGAAATAACTTCCGGTCTCTGCCCTGTCAAATAAACACGCGGCTAATGAAATGGATCAGGCGCGACAGACATCATTACGTGGCCTAACCCTTTGAAGCCCTGCACGCACAATTGTGCGTTCCTGGTTTTGCTCGCTTTATTTCTTTGTGATTCACGCTAGGAAGTTAGATCTGAATCACACAATCGTGGATGGACTGCGGTAACGTGCGCAACGTGTTGTAGGTTCATGTTTCTACAATGTGTGATACTATTAGTCGGCATACTACCAGTACACTTACCATGGCGGCATGAAAGAATTGTTGACAATGTGTTGATATCCTTGTTTTGACATGTGAAGCTACCATATCTCAATTCCAGTTTATTTTATATGGCCCTGTGATATCATTATATCATTTCTTTTAAAGGCATGTTACTGTAAGATGGGCAGATCATAAAAAGTTGTAGTGAAGCCCCAAATCAGATAATTGTCTGGGTACAAAATTTTTAAAAATATAATTTTTGTAAGGAATTACTGTATGCATTTTGTATCTTACACGTACGTCTCTATATTAATGTCTCACGACTTACAACTTTGAATCTGAAATGGCTAGAGTGATTTTTCGAGACTATGGTGGCAGTTACGTGATATCATATTGTTGTAGAAGCAACATGAAAAGAATTTGTTACTTATATCATTCGCACAAATGACAGCGGAGTCAGTGGAGGAAAGATTAATACTTGGTAGACCCCTCCTAACAAATACTGAAATGTGCTCAGAAATACCCAGCAAAATATAATGTTCAAATGTTTGTATAGCTTATGGAACTTAACTACGGGGTCATCAATCCCTAAACTTAAAAACTACTTATGAACTAGCTAATCCTAAGGACGGCACAAATCTCCATGCCCGAGGGGAGATTCGAATCCCCGACCGTAGTGGCAGTGCAGACCGTGACTGGAGCGCATCAGTCCCCTCGGCCACCGCGGCCGGCAAAATATAATGAAAAATGGGGAATATAACTACGAAATCAGGTCCAGGTTAAGTTCAATATGCTCACGAACGCACTATACACATATCTCTAAACTATGTGTTGTAGGTGGTTCTTACATCAGTTGTTACCTCTCTGTGAGAAAAATGTGTACCACGTTGGTTGAAACTGGTCCACTGGTTAAGGAGATGTGTAATATTTTCGCTTGATGCAACAGTTTTCGCGTATTTTATTGTTTATGACGTCATATACCCTGAAAATGTTGTACGTCAGCCTAACACACACAGTGAATACTACCAAGATTGGAACAAAACTTTAGCTTTGTATGCAGTACAAACACACTGACACACTATACATAAAGACGATATGCTTAAGTGACTTTTCCATTTCCGCGGTGGACTGGTCGAGCGCTCTAAGATGCCTATCTGCGGAGCGCGCAGTTACTCGCCGTCGGAGATTCGATTCCAACATTGGAAATGGAGTTTTGTGTTGTCCTTCGCGTAAGTTATTTTAAGTTAGTTTAAGTAGTTGGTGAGCCTAGTAACTGATAAGCACAGCAGTTAAGTCCATTCGATTTACAAACATTTAGACTTTCTACATTGACGTTTGTCTGTTGTCTAAATGTTGTTGTGCAGCTCTCCACCCTAGTCTACCTTGAGCAAGCCTCTTTATCTCTTTATATGAACGGCAACCGTCATCCATCTGAATCTTCTTACTATATTCATCTCTTGGTCTCCCTCTTCGATTATCCCCTCCACACACATCCCTCGAATACTGAATTTACGATTTCTTGATGTATAAGAATGTGTCCTACCAAGCTACCCCTCCTTTTAATCAAGGAATGCCAAAAATTCCTTTTGTCCCCAATTCTGATCAGTGCCACTTCATTAGTTACGTGATCTACCCAACAAATCTTCATCATTTTTCTGTAGCACCACAATTTTAAATCCTCTATCCTCTTCCTGTCTAAACTATTTATCGTCCAAGTTTCACTCCCTTACAAGGTAGCACTCCACACAAATGCTTTCAGAAAAGAAAATTTTGAACATGGCTGCTGTTGTCATCTAACGTTACAACGACAACGGAAATAAATGCAGCCCTCGGTGGCAAAAATTAAATTCCTTAACCTGGTTTCGGCAATAACTATGGTTACCTTCATCAGAAATTATAAATTGAAACAAGTCACATAATAAAAGTTACAACTCAGCTGTAACCCGTACGACAGAAAATTGGACTGCGTGCTTGCACAGAGGCATCAGACTGGCGTGTGCTAAGTGGAGTTGTGAACAGGTAGACATTACCTCAGTAGTGCCATCTAGTAGCCGCAATTGAAACTAGGCTACTGTACAGAGAGAAACAGCATTGAGAAAACAGTTGCTACAAGAATCTACGTTTAACATGAGAGATGGCTGAGGCGTCATTTTGGCATTACAATATTAATTTAGAGAATTTATGAGTAACAAAATGGTAATAAGAAAAACAGTTAAAAATTTGCTTTTGGAAAAAAAAAAATGGATCACGTCGGAAGAAGTATTTCGGACACTGCACGAAGTACAAGAACACAGACCGAGTAACGGCTCAAAACCGTTACAAAAGCTTCTATAACGGAGTTGTAACTGTTAATTTAGAATAAGCCCGTCATTGCGAGAAAGTTGTTTAAATATTTGCAATTCCTCGAGGTCGTCTAATTTGCGTCCTTTCTTTTCAGTGTACAAAATGTTCAGGTCATGAATGGGTTCAGGTGCGTGCCTGTAATGCGAAGATTGTCATCAAAAGACGAATTCTGGGGACTAATGCCATTCTTTCTCAAAAGATGTTCTTTAAACCTGATTTTAATAGCACGTCCTGCTTGACGTATGAAGTAAGAAGAGCAAGTATCACAAATACTTTTGTAAACGCGAGAATTATCTAAGGGAGAACAGGTTGATTTTAAATTGTTAATGAAATTGTTCTTCAAATTGTTTTGATCATATTCAATGGGAGTGCCAAGTGTTGTAACTCTTTTAGCAGTTTTCTTTTTAAGGATGTTGTCAACTATGGCAGGATCGTATACTTTATTAACTGCTATAGTTTTCATCAATTTCTTCCTCGAATTTTTCTTTCGAGAGTGGTATGGAAATACCTCTGTGGATGGGAGAATGAAAGAAAGCATTTTTGTGACAATGAGGGTGCATGGAAGAGGCAGGTAAAATTTGATCGGTATATGTTTCTTTTCGGTAGATACTGAAACATATTTTACTTTGAATGCTTTGGTGAGGCGAGTGTTAACAGTCGTAATAAATTTTAGAAAATACATTTTTGAAACCATCGGCTGTTTATTAAAAACCTTATAGCTATATCAACTAGTTTCGGTCAATAGACCATCTTCATGGATAAAAAGGTGTTAAAACTGAATGGTAAAATGCATCAAATAAAATACATCTAGTTGAGACAAACAGGAGTTAGTATAACTAAAAATATTTAAAATACAGTGGTCATCTTAGATAAAGCCTATCATGTTGTGTTGACTGATAGGTTTCAATAAACAGCCGATGGTTTTAAAAATGCATTTTATGAAATATTTTCTTCTACTGCTAAGGTCAAATCGAGAAAGTTCAGTTGGCGGGCCTCGTTTTCAAGTTCACAGGTGATAGTGATATTCTGATGTAGTCCATTGAAAAAAGTAAAAATATTATCAATGGCATTGGTAGATCCTTCGTAGATGACTAAAATGTCATCGACATATCTAGAATAGGAAACAATGCCCAACGTTGTAGTAGAAAGTTTGTGAAAGAATTTTTCTTCCAAAGAATTAATGAAAATGTCGGCAAGGATACCACCTAACGGATTTCCCATAGCAAGAGCATCGTTTTGCTGGAACAATTTTCCGTTAAATTCGAAGTAGTTATATTTGACTACTACATTAATTAAATTCATAAAGGCAATGATTTGTTCAGATGAAAGTTTTTTGAATTGACATAGATTCTTTTCTACGATCTTGAGCATTTCAAGTACGGGAAGGTTGATATACAGATTCTTGATATCCAGTGAAAAAAAGCTTAGTATCTAGGCCGCAATCAAGATCTTTTACTTAATGTACTAGTACGTGAATATTGGGAACTAAATAATTGTTCTGAAAATCGGAGGACTTTTGCAAGGTATCGTATAGAAATCTGGCTAAATCGTGGTGAGCACTGTTCATACTGTTTTAAATAGGCATAATCGGATGGTTAGGTTTATGCACCTTGAACTATGTAAAATGGAATGTTCAAGTAAAACCAGAATTGCTTTTCACGTAGTGAACATAGTTATTAAAAGCACGTTTATCTCAAAATATTGTGTACAACGACAGATTTATAATTAAATCTATAAATAACAAGTTTAAAGAAAAGGTTGTAATAACCAAATCTGACAAAGGTTGTTCCTTGGTTCTTACCAGCATTTCGGAATACGTTTATAAAACCTTAGAATTTTTAATGAAAATAATATTTCGGAACTGCTCGAGGACCCGATCGCAGAATTACAAAAAGAATTCAGGTCGGCCGTGAGTGATGCAAAATATTTGCTCAAGCCATTTTATATAAAAATACTCTCGTGAACCTGAACTCTCAACCCCCTAAACTTCGTTTAATGTACAAGCAATAAATAACCTTCCGTTCCTTATATTTGACCCCTGCTGACTTCAGAATTTAAAAGAGTGTATTCCAATCTACATTGTCAAAAGGTTTCTCCAAATCTACAAAAGCTAGACATGTAGGTTTGCCTTTTCTTAATCTATTTTCTAAGATAAGTCGTGAGTATTTCCTCCCGTGTTCCTTAATTTTTCCTGAATCGGAACTGATCCTCTCCGAGGTCAGCAACTTTCAGCGTTTCCATCCTCCTGTAAGTAATTCGTGTTAAAATTTTGCTAACATTACTTATTAAACTGACGGAATTGTAATTTTCATACCTTTCTGCGCTTGTTTTCTTTGGAATGGTGATTATTACATTTTTGTTAAAGTCTGAGCGTAATTCGCCTGTCTCATACATCTTTAGCTCCAGGTGAAATAGTATTGTGATGGTTGGGCCTTATTTCGACTTAGGTCTTTCAGTGATCTGTCAAATTTATCTCTCAGTATAGTATCTCCTATTTCGTCCTCATCTACTTCCTCGCCCCTTCTTACAATATTTTTTCGAAGTTAATTTCCTTCGTGAATATATTACTCCAAAATAAACCTCATTACCTGTAATTTACTCCAACCAGAAACGACGCGACATTTTAGTGTAATTTACCTGGTATTTTATTCTGGATTATTTGCCGCGACATACGATATCAGTCGATCTCGCTGAGACGAACTAATAAAAGTCATAATGCCCAGTGCATGTTCCACGTCTCACTTAGAGAGTAATTTTATTAGGCTTTCATACAGCACAATTAGAAGTGGCCAGGTTGGCGAAAGCGCGATAGCTGGATTAAATAAACTGACCCCCTGCACCCTTAACGTAAGGACGCTGAATGGAGCTCCCGAGCTGATAACTGGGTGCTGTGCCTCCCTTACTACATCTGGGTCCGCGGGCAAAAAAGACGCACGCTATTAAGCGGCACAGATTAACGAAAAGTCCCGAATCCGGTACCGGGAGCTCATCATTCTAGCGGCCGCTAAAAGCTTTTGAAATTGGCTCTAAAGACTCCAGGTCCTATCGACTCACATAAAAAAGCTTTTTCGCCAATATCAGGGACTTCCATTGACTGTAGGATGTGCTGCTCCGGTGGAACCTCATTTCCAGGATAGTATTTCTACACACCTCATCAGGGTGCCAGATGGCTTTCGCTTTTATTTAACAGTTTGGAACGTACGTGGACATTATTACGATTTCAATTCCGGTCGGCGTAGCTGCCAGAAAAGTCCATCCTGTACACTATCTTTTCCCTTTCGCCACTTTCATTTCAGTGGCAAAAGCAGGTAACATGTTATTCACGAGAATACTGAATACAGCAATATTTCTCTTTATACGAGAAGCATTATTAAAATGAACCATAAGTGTTTCGTAATGGGGTTTATGTATATGTAATTCATTCAGTACCGAACCTGATATTTGATACACAATATGATCGTTAGTTAGCAAAAGATATGACATATTTTTCATTAAAAACTTGCTTCAAAGCACTTTTACTGTATTGTATAAGTCATCATTTCCAATGTAAATTACTGATGGTTGTTTAATTGGTGACATTTGCTGCTGAAAATTGGAGGAAGTAAAATCTACACATATTACACTGCGAAATTTGTTTCCAGCAGGCACTAATCTTAACCCTTAAATGGGGATGTGGGGTGTTCACAGCACCCCAGTTGTAAAGGTTTCCTGGTATTTAGTGAAGCATGTTGGTCACACGGATGAGCGACTTGTTATCTTCATTGAAAGGGATGCATATTGTTGCGAAACCATTGTCATTGATTTTGAAAGTACGCGATACTATACACAACACGTTTTAAATTCTGGGTTGCTGATAACACCCCACCTACCTAGTAGTGTGACTTTCGGTGTCGAGCTGAGCACATCATGATGTCATATGAGGAAGAGCAAAAAAGTCTATGAAGGTTGTTGGAGGAAGGTTTTAATGATCATGAAGACTGTGAGATTCCACAGTTTGAAGATTCCGATGACGATGAAGAAGAAGAACAGTGCAAAGAAAACCATATTGCAACTAAAAGTGATCAATCTGATGACGATGTTCATGAAGATATGCCACCAGACAGATTTATGCTTAGTTAGGAGAAAGTAACTAAACGGATGACTACACCTAAGCCAAATAATTTCAGAACAAGTAATCAAAATATAGTACTCAGCTTCCTGGTACCACAGTAATTGCTAAAAACTGCAAGACCGCTGCAGAATGCTTTGCTGTGCTTATAAATGCGCAAATAATTTGTTCAATAGTAGAGTGCACCAACATTTACATAAATTCTTAGGTTTTAAAGAGCTTCAAATTCGTCTGTACCAATATCTATCCGGCTGATGGCAGCTAAGATCTCAAACATGGAAGAGTTTATTACAGCAGTTCGAAGAAATGATGTTTTTTGTCAAGTATGCGCACTTGATTTACAAATCGTGTATTGAAAAAGTTCGATAGCGGTCAGCTTACTGTTCTATTCATTTTAGACCATACAATACAGCGAGTGAAATTGAGCTAAAAGTACAGAAAAGTTTTTGAAATGGTAGCCGCACAGATATCTACCACTTATCACAAGTAATTGCGAGTTATCTGAGCGACGTAATTCCGCGGTCGCAAGCCTTCGATCTCGGCGGGTGTTGGACGTAGCGCGAAGCCAAAAAAAAGAATTTCTGGCCACGTTTGTCGCTTCTTCGTGATGTGTTAATGATCCGTAACCAGAAAACAAGTATATATTATTTTTTCTTGGGTGGCAACCGATTATAATTGACAATGTCCTGCTATGGTTTTACATAAGGTCATACTTTATGAAAGACCTCTGACTGATTTCTTGTCCTCATTACACAATAAATGGAATATATATTTCGTGAATGGAATTAGAAGTGAAGAATAAATTAATGTTAACCGTTACTTTGATAGATGGACTGAAATAAATTTTTTTCGCATTATACTTATTGAATTTCTATTTGGAAATGCTAAAAGGAAGAAGCCCAAAATTGTACTGAAATATATGGGTGTTTCTACATCCAAGTCATGTATAATCATTTTTTTTTTATTTTCGTCTTTCTACCTCCCAGAAAAATTATCACAAGGTAAAAATAATTCTATACAGCTTGTCCCACATAAAAGCAATATCACTCACCTCCGAGATTAAATTAAGAACGAACTAAGTAAAAAATAATAGATAATATTATCATTAAAATATGTAGTTACCTGCTCATAAGGGATGTTGCAAGTGGTGGCATACGTGAGGTTTACCTGTTTTATGTGGGACACGCTGTACTATATTTCAACCCATCTCCACTTTCAAAGAACTCAACAAGTCTCAGAATTTTATTATTTATTTATTTATTTTGTTAAGAAGGTGTCTCAGGGAAACTGCATTTCTACGAACATTTTGGTGAATCATCTGCTGCCAATATTCTTTGTTTCAATGGTATTTCGATTTTTTAAAAATGTTAATGTTAACTTAAAGAAAAATGCGCTGATATGGTTTAGACTCAGAAACTACAAGTCACGTCAGTAAAGGATGAGAAGCGTGTGCCACTTTATATACTGCTGTTTTTTTTTTTTTTTTTTTTTTTTTTTTTTTTTTTTTTTTTTTCCCTAGTGGGCTTGTCCCCAACAACAAGCTATCCTCACCCACAGTCAGCTGAAGCTGAAGATCGAAGGAAACACGGTGGTGACCAAAACTTCTTTACTGCTGACTGAGCCAGCTAACAGTTCACTGATTTTGCTATTATATTTCTTTTGTTGTCACACTGTAGTGCCCTATCGGATTTTAAGCACATAAGAAACAGGTAGTAATGGATTCATCCCTTAAATTTCGACTGACATTTAGAAAAGTTTTTCCTTATGAGAACAGCAAAAGAAAATTATGAATTTTGTATTGATTTTACAGACTTCATAGTAACAAAAAAATAAACAACATATTTTAACGAGTGTTATTTAAATGAAAAAAAAAAAAGCTATCATGCAAAGAGCTTGAAAACCCGCTGGAGACGTGAGATACTTGTGCTGTAGAAGCAATACCGTAACCCAATCGGCTCGCGCCGGCGCCGGCTCGCGCCGGAAATATTAAACTTTCCGAATGTCGTCGGCTCGGCGTGAGCCGGCTGAAGCGGAGTCCTCTCGGCCCGGCCGGCAGTCTGAACAGCTCGATTAAAAACAATGTGTTTAATCTCTCGGCTCGGCCCGGCCCGGCTCGGCCGGCAGTGTGAACACGGTCTAAGACAAAACGAGCTGCCTTCTCTGAACCATCTCAATGTCTTCCGTCAGTCTCACCTGGTGAGGGTCCCACACTGGGGAACTGTACTCCAGGAGAGGACGCACAAGTGTGATGTAGGCAGTCTCTTTGGTGGAGCTCTTGCATTTTCGAAGCGTTCTGCCAATGAAACGTAACCTTTGGTTCGCCTTCCCCACAATATTTTCTATGTGTTCTCTCAAGTCTAAGTTGTTCGTAAATGTAACTCCTAGGTATTAGGTAAAATTTACGACCTTAAGGTTTGAGTGATTTATCGTGTAACTGAAGCGGATTTCTTTTAGTGGTCATGTGTATTACTTCACACTTTTCTTTATTTAGAGTTAATTGCCAATTTTCGCACCGTGTAGAAAATTTTGTCTTAATCGCTGCGCACTTGCTTTTGGTCCTCTGTTGACTTCACTAAACGATAAACGACAGCATCATCCGCGAACAGTATAAGGGAGCTATTCAGATTTTTTCCTAAATCGTTTACAAACACAAGGAAGAAGAAGGGACCTATAACGCTTCCCTGGGGAAAGCCAGATATCACTTCTGTTTCACTCGATGACTTACCGCCAATTACTACTAACTGTGTGCTTTCTGATAGGAAATTGTGCATCCAATCGCACTGTTGGGGCGATATTCCATAAGCTCGCAATTTCATTAGAAGCCGTTTGTGAGATACAGTGTCAAAAGCCTTCCGGAAATCCAGAAATATGGACTCGATTTGAGATCCCTTGTCGATGGCACTTATCACTTCATGTGAGAGGTCAACCCTCTTCACGTTACTATTTTATTTTATTGAAATAATCGACACGTATACTGCGTATTTCTAAACTTTCCAAAGTATCTTTCTGTAACCTCCCTTTTGCGCCACTTGGTAAATATTAAGCGTGTTAATTGCACGAAAAATAAAGCATGTAAGAATTACATTGAAATTAAAAAGAACTAATGTACCTGAAGTCTAGCTTTTGAAGTAAGTATCGCAATGAAGAAATAATTCCCTGAAAAGTCTTATCTTCCTTTATTACGAGAAAAAGTTACTTTATTGAGGGGCGCTGTATATTTGTCACGTGAAAATTGTTATCAATCTCCTCACAACATTTACATGAAAATCTCCTAAATCTAAGACCTTTTTCTCTTTATTGTGCGCCGGCCTCGGTGGCCGAGGGGACTAAGGCGCTCCAGTCACGGTCTGCACGGCCACTACGGTCGGGGGTTCGAATCCCCCCTCGGGCATGGATATTTGTGCCGTCCTAGTTCGTAAGTAGTTCATAAGTAGTTTGTAAGTTTAGGGACTGATGACCCCGTAGTTAAGTCCCATAGACTATACAAACATTTGAACATCTTTATTGCGCTTTTCCCGGGGGTAGAGACACCTCCAGAACTACAGGCAACTAATTTCTCTTTCTCTCTCTTATTATTATTATATGTTATTTTATTGTCCGAGCCGGCCGCGGTGGCCGAAGGGACTGAGGTGCTACAGTCACGGTCCGCACGGCCATTACGGTCGGGGGTTCGAATCCCCCCTCGGGCATGAATATTTGTGCCGTCCTTAGAATTAGCTAGTTCATAAGCAGTTTGTAAGTTTAGGGACTGATGACCCCGTAGTTAAGTCCCATAAGCCATACAAACATTTGAACATTTTTATTGTCCGAAGTAATACACCAGTAGTAGCCTGCACTCTTTCAAGGACACTTTTAATTGGGTTTTTATCCCCTCTTTCGCCTGTTCCGACAACAATTTAATTACACTGAAAACAATCTCACATGCCAGGCTATGCAGAACTCTTCCTGCACCTATAGCGCTTGGAGACCGTGCTGTCACGCCGTTTATAGCGGGGCGCTCACTCGATGTGCACTCGCCGGCAGGCGGAAGTGGACTGACGCGGCCTCCCCTTCCAAAGGAAGGAATGAACGTCCGGCGCTTTGGACGAAAACTCGTCTGTGCGCATCGTCCACCGTATCCTGCGCTGACTCCACCAGTGCTCGCACAGTATAAAAGTCACGACACTTCCACAGATTTTTGTTATACGCCTCCACAGCAGCGCTCCAAGCGGCTATCAAGGTACATTTCTGAATACGAAATCCGATGAGGGTGAATAGTATGGTATAATTTGATTTTAATATACCTTTTTCAACAGGGAATGTAGTACCATAAAAATCGGCAATAACTAGAATATAACTCCACATTAGTCTTTATTAGGTTTCCTAAGAACCTGTCGGCCGCAGTGGCCGAGCGGTCGGTGACGTGCCAGTCACGGTCTGCATGGCAAATGCGGTCGAGGAATCCAATCCCCCCTCCGGCATGGATGTTTATGACGTGTGTAGTATAACCTAGTTCATAAGTAGTTTGTAAGTTTAGGGACTGATGATCCTGTAGTTAAGTCCCATAAGCTATAAAAACAATTTTTTTTAAGAACCAGTGAAAGGTATGAAACGATACATTGCAAGGCAGTTTATTTAAGATTTTCTTTAAATCTACGACTTTTTATTCAAGAATTTCATTTTATTCAAAACAAAAAATTACACAGTTTCCTACAGAAAGACGTCAGTTTCCTATTCAGAAACTCAAGGTTCCTTTACTACAGTTCCAGTGAAATCAACGTGTTGAATGTAAGAAACTTTTACGGAATTAGAATACCTACATTATTTAATGTACCATCTCAGTTACTGTAGCTGTAGCTGTAAGAAAATCCTGACAAATGTGATAAGAAAAATCCAGTTTCCCAAGAAAGCAGAAACTATAGAATGAAGGCTTTCACTGCAAGTGTCGTCATTACTTAAGGCTTCCGGGATGAGATGGCGTGGTCCATACATAAAGCTTTCCCCTGACGTTTCGCCCTCGTCTGCAGAAGGCATCCTCGGATGTAAAGCGGCTCTTTACCTCCGAGCATGCCTTCCGCAGACGAGGGCGAAACGTCAGGGGAAAGCTTTATGTATGGACCAGCCCTGAAGCTTTAAGTAATGAAAGCAGAATCCAATTCCACATTTGTTGCTACATCTGAACCAGAAAGGCAAGAATCTTCAAGAAATTCGTTTTAGAAGCAAAAGACTCGCAAAAGTATACGCTTTTATAACAAAGACGAGTGAAGTGGAAAACTGTTAACTACACAGAAAAGTAATTATAGACATTACTCTTACGGCTCCTTGCCCACCACAAGGAGCGCTAGTGTCGCTGCAACTGTCAGTTGGTAACAACTTCCAGAGCAGTGAGTGTCGCGACTGTGTACGTTAGACTGTGGTGCTAGTAACTGGTTGACAAGAGTTCGTGTTGACAGTTCTGCGTCCACTAACTCTCTTATCTGGTCTGTTGCCATCGCTGCTCTTCAAATACGACGACCTAGGCGGACGGGTGTGCTAAGTGGATGTCCAGAACCTCGTATATGGGAGTGAAAATGTTCACGTGATCATTGCAACGAGCATCGTCGGACAACTGACACATCACGTCCGCCTTGTGTGGTAATTCAAATGTTCAAATATTTGTATAGCTTATGGGACTTAACTGCGTGGTCATCAGTCCCTAAACTTACAAACTACTTATGAACTACCTTATACTAATGACAGCACAAACATCCAACCCCGAGGGAGATTCGAACCCCCCCCCCCCCCCCCCCGATGGGGAACGGCCTCGCGCATCGCAGCATAGCGCTTCAGTGCGCTCGGCCGCTCCGACGCGGCTGTGGTAATTCTCCGAAATGAACGTCCCGCCGCTCTAAAGGCCAAAATTTGACCGTTTTCAAAGTCACTCAGTTGGCTGTAGAAAGTACGTAAAGAGGCGACTGTGGACTTCACACATTGGTATCCCGTTGTAAACATTTCATATTAAAGGGTACAGACAGATATAGCTCTAGCAGCTGTTCACTACGCTCATTGTTAGCGATCTATGTTGTAACCTTCATCAGTACATCCAATTTCTAATATCCCACACGTGGTGGTATCTGCTGTAATCATATCAAAATCGACGTCGTCTTCCCCAGTGCGTCTGCCGCGGCGGAGTGCCCGAACGCATTGAGGCGCTATGCTACGATGCGCGAGGCCGTTCCCCGTCGGTGGTTCGAAACCCCCTCGGGCATGGATGTGTGTGCCGCCTTTAGTATAAGCTAGTTCATAAGTAGTTTGTAAGTTTAGGGACTGATGACCTCGTAGTTACGTCCACTAAGCTCTACAAACATTTGAACTTCTTTTCCCCCCAGTGTAAATTTTTCCCGGTAGTGTAAACGACCAGCATCGTTTCGAATCGTATTGAGTCCACCCATGAACAAAATTGAGTTTCATACATCTTTGCATAGTTTACATAGCGATCATTTATACTGTCAAGTCAGAATGTAACAAATCGGAGTCACTGACAGTGTAAATTGCGTCTGTAAAGTAGATGTTGTTTCAAATCGTATTCTGTCCACTGTAGCATATGTTTCAAATCATATTGTGTCCAGCATGAAGAAGTATGGTCACTTTTCTCTGTTGGCTATGCTGACAGCTGGCGCGCTATTTTCAGCAATGCTACGCATTCAATAATCACAGTCATATTATGAACTTTGTGTAAGAGAGTAGCCTTTTGATTAAGGAGGAAGAAATGGCAACAAAAAAGGACGTTATAAACATGTTTTAGATAAGAGTGTTTAATTTAAAGATTTGATTTTCTGTTAACAATCAATGTTATTCCATAAAGAAACAAAAATAAATGCTTAGTTATATATTAGCCACAGTAATCATTTTTTTAAAATATTTTACAAATTATTGGATCAAAGCATATTAAGTACCTGACATTTTCTTTAAATTAGAAGAATACAACAGGAAATTTATTTTACTTTTTCACGTACGTTCAAATAAAACAACTGCAAAATTTTGAAATTTGTGAAATATTCCTCAGGTTACGAGTAATCAGTTTTTTGCTTATCCTGCAAAATTTAGTTTTTTTTCTTCTTTTTTTTGTGGGTATAATACGATTTGAAACGACGCTCCTTGTATCCAGTTCATTAGTTGAATTGTGGTCTTCCATGGATGTGAACAGAACAATCATCGGTGTTTGTTGTTAAGGGTTGTAAAAGGAAGCAGATGTCAAAGAGACTAGAATAAAGGGAGTTTGGATAATGTTTGCTGAGAAGAAACGATAGTTGTTTCCATGGATCCATGTGTTTGAGCGCAAAGCGTTGTGATTACTTGTTTGTACTTGCAACTTCTAAATTTACAGTCGATTCGGAGTATGTACTTAGATATGACTTACATTTCAACAACTGGGATTGTACTACACACAAACTACGACCAATGTATTGAGAAAAAAAAACAGCGTAGTAGGTAAATTTCTGTCTTCTCGTTTTCAGCACAGTCTAATGAAACTCCAGCTGACTTTAGTTACACACTGCGACAGCAGCGCTCCTAGCGGACGGCAAGCAGCTTTCTGAATATGGCATTGGATGAGTGCAAATATTATCGTTTCTATTTCTTTTAACCGACATGTTTCGCAATAGGTAACGTATGTAGTGAAATAGAAAAACGGCAACGAATAAGAAATATCTCAATACCTGTCTCTCTTAGATTTCTTATGATCCCTGGCATGGTAGGAAACGGCACATCACAAGACAGTTTAATTATAATTATCTTGTAACCTGCAGGTTTTTACTGGACAATTACATTTTCTATTAAAAATAAAGAAATGGGTTGGAAGCACCGGAAGACCTATTCTTTGACACAAAAGAAAAAGACGTCGTTTTCCTACTCAGGAATGTTAAGGTTTCTTCACTACAGTTACAGAAAAATTGTTCAAAAAAATGTTCAAATGTTTGTAGAGTCTATGGGACTTAACTACGGGGTCATCAGTCCCTAAACTTACAAACTACTTATGAACTAGCTACAACTAAGGACGGCACAAATATCCATGCCCGAGGGGGTATTCGAACCCCCGACCGTAATGGCCGTGCAGACCGTGACTGAAGCGCCTCAGTCCCCTCGGCCACCGCGGCCGGCGAAAAATTGTTGAGGGTGGAGCGTAGGAAACGTATGTATAGGGCAGTACATACAATATTCACTGTATCAAATAAGCCACCGCAGCTGTAGCTGAAGGGAAACGTAACAGACGTGACAATAAAAAGGCTAAAGCAATCAAAATGTTTCCCAAGAAAGAAGAAACCATTTCTACAATTGTTGCTACTTCTGAACCAAAAAAGCAATAATCTGCAGTCCATTTGCTTTTAATGCAACAGTAATTACACTCCAAAGCATATGCGTGTTTAAAAAAATCGAGCGAAATGTAAAAATGTGCGAATCAAAGGCTCCTTAACGAATTGATGTGCATAACAATCTGCCTGTCTTCGGAAAAGCAGACCAAAATAGAATTTTATGTTTCTGTTATGTTTATATCCTAATTACTTTCAACAGAATAGGATGCAAATATATAATTATACTTAATTCTTAATGAATGAGTTGATCTTTATACCACTGAATCAGTGAAATTCGGCTGTCTTCGCATTATTTCCCGATAATGTATGTCTCTTGATATTTTAATAATGCCTATAACGCAAAAATTATGGTAACTATTTCGTTCAGATAGAAAAATAATGAGAAACCAACATTACTTCTTCGGTGGATTGCCCACCACTAGCAGTAGTAAATTCGTTGCAACTGTCAGTTGGTACAAATTTCAGAGCAGTGAGTGTCGTGACTATGTTCGACTGTGTTTTCAGTATTAGAGCGTCTCCAGAGAATCAGACATCGTTCTCAAACAGTCGTAACAAGTGAGCATCGAAAACTGAAGTGGGGCCAACTTCTGCCATCCTTTCCGATCAAGTCACAGAATAGTAAGTATACAGATAGGAAAGCAGGGGGCGCCTCCTTTGATCTGCATGCAGCCAAAAGTTTCGCTCTACACCATATTGAGAGATAATGAACTCGCAGCCATAGCCACTTAGTACTACGGCTAGGAAAGGGCTTTTTAGGAAGCGGAACTAAAATCACCTACTAAACGCTGACTAACACGAAAGGACTAGCCTTTTCGTTACGCTGTTCTCCATTTTGCGCCCTGTACTTTAATTGTAATCCAGTAAATAAATAAAAATTAATGTAACAGTATAATGAAATCAGCGAACGTTTTAATTAATACTTCGCTTATTTAGAATCATACATCAGTATTTTCTGAATTACAACAATATGCAATTCGTAGCAAAAAACAAATCGTGAAATAAACACTTTTATTTATAGTTTAATGTTCCGCAAAATGATCTCTGCCACCTGGCCTTGAACCAACAAGTCTTCATTTTCTAAAGACTTTCAGCCAAGAAATCCCTTCAGTTTTCGAAACAGTTGAAAGTCTTACGATGCTTCGTCATGGCTATGGATAGTATTTGGCCTATCTCTGTACTTCATCAACTACAATCTTTCTTCCCTCATTAAACAGCGTACACCATTTACAAACATTTCCATAATTCATTACACTTTATTTGCATTTAAACTTTAAGTACACGTGATGTTTTCGGTAACACAGTCACGTGTGAGGTCTAGAAGAACAACAGAGTTTAGGTATGTTTATACCTACGTGTTAGAAATAACTTGCATATTTATTACATAAATCTTTTATTACGCTTACAAATCCAGGTTCTGTTTACAGCATCATAGTGGTAGCATTCGTGTTTGGCGACATCGCGGAGAACGCACATCACCTGTCGTGATGGTATGGGGTGCCATTGGTTACTCGTCTCGGTCACCTCTTGTTCGCAATTTGAACAGTGACCATTACATTTCAGATGTGTTACGACCCGTGGCTGTGCCCTTCATTCCACCTCTGCGAAATCCTACATTTCAGCAGGATAATGCATGACCGCATGTTGCAGGTCCTGTACGAGCCTTTCTGAATACGGAAATTGTTCGACAGCTGCCCTGGCGAGCATATTCTCCAGATCTCTCAGCAATTGAAAACGTATGGTTAATGGTGGCCGAGCAACTGGATCGTCACAATACGCTAGTCACTACTCTTGTTGAACTGTGGTATCGTGTAGAAGCTGCATGGGTATCTGTACCCATACACGCCATCCAAGCTCTGTTTGACTCAATACACAGGCGTATCAAAATCGTTATTACGGCCAGAGGTGATTGTTCTGGGTACTGATTTCTAAGGATCTATGCGCCCAAATTGCGTGAAAATTATTTAGATGTCAGTTCTAGTATAATATATTTGTCCAATGAATACCCGTTTATCATCTGCATTTCTTCTTGGTGTAGCAACTTTCATGGCCAGTAGTGTACATACGTGGGCAACGCCGGGTTTTCAGGTAGTTATACAGGTTGTTCTAGCTATCTTTCTCACCCAACTTATCTCTGTAACAACAGCAGCTATTGTATAACGACATTCATTAGTATTAACTTAAGGCTAGGGCTCATGAATGTACATATTTTGAAACAATCTAAAACGAAAGCATATGTTTTTTTAACACAAACATAAGATTTTTTTAATGGACACCTTATATTATTTCTTCAGCAATCTATAACAAGACAAACCACATAAACAGTGGAGTTCATTGCATTGCAATTCGCCGATTACATCCCGAGATATCGCGAAGCGAAGTTGACGTTTGGAATACACAACACGCGCGGCTAGCGCGCGTCCTGAGCAGCATGGGGTTCTCGCCTGAGTCTCAGGACGTGAGCTAGCCGCGCGTTTTAAGTATTTCAAAGCGTCAACTTCGCTTCTCGGTATCTCGGGTTGTAATTGGCGACTTGCGATGCAATGAACGCCATTGTTTATGTGATTTGTCATGTTATAGATTGCCGAAGAAAGAGTGTAGGATGTCAATTTATAAACGACATCAGTTTGTGTTTAAAAAACACATATGCTTTCGGTTTAGAATGTTTCAAAACATGTACATTCATGAGACCCAGCCTTTTATTGATACCGGTGAAAGTCGTTTTACAGTAGCTGTTGTTGTTCCAGAGATATTGTGGATGAGCAAGATAGCTGGGACACGCCGTATATAAGAATAATTTTTAGACTGTACGCGGTAGAATTACCATCATTTCTTGTCTTTACGTGTTGGTAAAGTTACAGCGTCGTAACACACTTAATAATCACAGTACAGCGAACTCGGAAGCCTTCGCCATTTTAGACCGAAGCATCTACAGCAGAGCTGCAGAGATTATATTAGATTATTAGTTATTTGTTCCGTAGATCCATGTTGAGGTGATCCTCGTGGATGTGGAACATGTCAAGAAACAAAATTTACAAGTTGAATAATAGATAATACTAATTATAAAAATACAAATACATACACGTATAAATACAGATACATACATTTTAGGTGTTTTTTTTTGTACTAATGTAGTATGAGTGCATGCATCATTTGGGACAATTTAGAAATTCACTAATGGAGTAGAAGGAGTTGGCCACTAGAACGTCTTTTAGGTTCCTCTTAAACTGATCTTTATTTGTAGCAAAATTTTTTATACTTGATGGTAAATTATTGAAAATGTGTGTTCCTGAGTGTGTTCCCTTTTTGAACTAAAGTATGTGCTTTTAAGTCCTTGTGAAGATCATTTTTATTTCTAGTATTGTATTATGAACTGAGGTGTTTGTTGGGAAAAGGGATATATTATTTATGACAAATTTCATTAAGTAATAAATATACTGAGAGGCAGTAGTTAATATACCCAGTTCCTTGAAGAGGCTTCTACAAGACGTCCGTGAATTTACTCCACAAATAATACGTATTACACGTTTTTGGACTCTGAAGACTCTTGACTGACTTGAAGAGTTACCCCAAAATATTATACCATATGACATTAAGGAATGAAAGTAAGCAAAGTATGCAAGCTTTGTTATTTTTATGTCTCCTATGTCTGATAACACTCGTATTGAAAATACAGATTTGTTGAGTCCTTTCTGCAGTTCTGTGGTGTGCTCCTCCAAACTAAATTTATTATCAAGCTGTAATCCCAGGAATTTAATACCGTCAACCACTTCTACCTGCTCTTCTTCATACTTATTGCATATGCTGTCTCTTACATGTTCTGAACTGCATGTAGTGCGTCTTTTCAAAGTTTAATGACAATGAGTTGGCTTTAAACCATTTATTAATGTTCATGAAAATATCATTAGCAGACCTTTCTATCACTATGCTTGACGTACTTTTTATTGCAATACTTGTATCATCTGCAAACAAAACGAACTCTGCTTCTGGTAGTGTAACTGATGAGAGATAATTAATGTACACAAGAAAAAGCAATGGCCCTAAGATGGATCCTTGTGGGGCACCACATGTAATTTCTTCCCAATCCGATGATGACTGTTGGTCTAATTCACTACTCACTTGCACTGACACCCTTTGTTTCCTGTTAGTGAGGTACGACTTGAACCATTTTGCACCATTTCCCGTGACCCCATAGAATTCTAATTTACTTAAAAGGATGTTATGGTTCACACAATCAAATGCCTTTGACAAATCACAGAAAATATCTGCTGCTTGCAATTTATTATCTAATGAATTAAGTACATTCTCACTGTAAGTGTAAATAGCCTTCTTGATATCGGAACCTTTCAGAAATCCAAAGAAATCCTAGACAATATGCCATTTGTGGTTAAGTGGTTGAGAAGCTGCTTGTACATTACTTTTTCTATAATCTTTGAAAATGCTGGCAAATGTGAAATGGGTCTGTAGTTTGATGGTATCTCTTTATCCCCCTTCTTGAAGAGAGGTTTAATATCTGCATATTTTAGCCAGTCAGGAAATGTTCCCATTATAATAGACTGGTTACACAAATAACTTAAGATTGTGCTAAGTTCACAAGAACACGCTTTAATTAACTTTGTTGATATTTCATCGTAACCACTGAAATTCCTTGTTTTTAAAGATTTTATTATGGAAGATATTTCTTGTGGTGAAGTGACTGACATATTCATGTGTGTGACGTTATTTGTAAATGCTAGTTTCAAATATTCAAGGGCATTATTTACTGACCCAGACAATCCCATACTATCAGTAACGGATATAAAGTACTTGTTAAATAGATTTGCCACACTATGCCCATCAGTTACTAATGTCTCAGCTACTCTTAATCCTACCTTCTCTTGTTCCTTTCTGGTTCTACCAGTCTCCTCTTTCACTATATCCCATATTGTTTTTATTTGGTTTCCTGATGTTGCTATCTTCTTTTCATAGTGCATTTGTTTAGATACCTGAATAACTTTTTTAATATTTTACAGTATTCCTTACATTTAGTTAAATCATCATCATTGCAACTACTCTTGGCTGATAGATACAGTTTCCTTTTTGTCTTACATGAAATCTTTATTCCTTGTGTAATCCAAGGTTTTATTATAGACTTCTGTTTAATTTGCGTTACTTTTAGAGGAAAACAGTTTTCAAACATGATACTAACATTATTAATGAATACGTTACATTTTTCATTCATGCCATTAGCACTATATACACCTTTCCAGTTCATGTCTTTGAGGAGTTTTCCAAAATTTTCCATTTTTTTCATACTCTCCTGTATGTACATTTTACAGTCTACATAATCTGTTTAGAATCTATACCTAAAACAAGGTGCTGCATATCATGATCTGACAGGCCATTTATTATTGGTTTTATGATATGATTTTATTCCTTTGATTTGTCTATAAAATATTATCAATTGCTGTCCTAGAGGTTTTAGTTATCCTAGTTGGAAAGTTTACGGTAAGTGTTAGGTTGAAAGACAAAGTTACTGACGGCAATAAATTTTTACTGGAGGACTGCGTAAGAAAATCTGTATTAAAGTCACCAGCAACCAGAGTTTCTTTATTTCTTCCTGTTAAATAACCCAAAAGAGCTTCTAGATGATTTAGGAATAGCTTCTAAATGCTGCCTAGACAGAATTTATTTATATCAATATTCTTGAATTTATAGCAGTTTTTAATGAATGTGTCAACTCCTCCTCCCTCCATATCTACTCTACAGAAGTGTGAAGATAAATTAAATCCTGGAATGTTTAACATATCTATACCACTGGCCACATATTGTTCAGAGAGGCAAATTATGTCAATTGGGCTAGAGGAATCTATTTCATCAATACAAATGAGTAGTTCATCAAGTTTATTTCTGAGTCCTGGAATATTTTGATGTAATAAAGATAACTGATATTGCATACTAACGGCTTGAGTAAGATTTACTGGAAGTTTCTGAGTACTTTCTGTTAAACATTGATTGCTAAAATCTATCTCCTGTTTATCTGCTTTTCCAAACTGAGGCTGTCTTACAAGCTCTCTCAAAACTGGTTTTCTTTCCCCCCCTCCCTATCCTAAAAAAGGCATCCCTCTGACACCTGTAACCACTGGTACTTCCCCCCCCCCCTTGCAATCAACCCAGACAGTTTTCCCTTCCCTTTCCAGTTGAGGTGAAGGCCATGCCTAGTGTAGTCCCACCTACAGAGAAAGTATTGCATTCTCATTTATGTGGAAGTAAGCGCAACTATATGTGTCTTGCCTATCCAAGTACGTAAAATAAACAAGGGACTACGGTATGTAATTTTTCCTTGTACCCACTAAAAGTATAGAAAGAATATCGTGATGACTTCCATAATATCGTTACGGAAACAAAAGCATTAATTTCCTCGTAATACTCGCATGACTTCTTCACTTCTACCTTTGTGATAAGCAGTATATTTTCTAGATATTATTACAATAAACACTGCGGAAAAAAAATTGTGGATGAGTTTGATCCGATGACGTCAGCTACCACTTGCTGGATATCCCCATCATTCGACGCGCGAGTAGCCGCGTGATCTAAGGCGTCATGCTGCGGACTGGGCGGGCCTTCCGCCGGGGATTCGAATCCACCCTCGGGCATCGGTGTGTGGGTTGTCCTTATATTAAAAAGTTTGTAAGTCCAGCGACTGATGACTATTTTAATCTGGTCCAATACGCTTACAAACATTTCCAGAGCGCCATCTTTGTGTACCCTTGAACAGGGAATGTTTACTGTCAATTTAACTTTTGAAAAACTTATTTTCTTCGAGCGGTGTTGCTATGGTGACAAATTTGTTTTTACGATAGATATGACTAAGAACGTTCGATCCATCCAAAATCTTTTACTGACTTAAGAATTAACATACAAAGATTGTTGTATTGTAAAAATAGACAATGATAATTCATTTACATACAAAATAATTATGGCGTTGTAAGTACCTGATGATGCGGCTATACGATGCGAAACCGGTTGTGAGGTTAATAAATAAATTTTGCTAACAATCAGCGGAATTATTTTATTCGCCATGAGGTACAACGTCAGCGATTATCCTTACTATAAATTTAATTATGAGAAGTGTAGGATTAAAAAACTACATGCTTAAATATTTCGTGTGTGTTGGGGGTCTGCAGTCCGCAGACGGTTTTATGCAGATGTATACGTCACCTTGTCTTGTGCAAGCCTCTTCATCTGTGAAGAATAATGGCAACCTAGAGCTCAACAAAGATAACTATCAATGCAGCAAGCAGGCTGTAGGCGGAACCTTAGCCGTTACGACGACAAGACCAAGATCCGTGAATAAGCAGCTCCTGGACGCTACCAATTAACTAAGCAAGGTAGCAATCCACTTCTAGTGCAGCGAGTGTAAGCGCCAACATCGTACTAGCTGTGCTCTGGGTGGACCGCTATGTATTCATGCAGCGTGAATTGCAATTGGTTGCCGTATTCACGTGCCGAGACGGGTCGCGAAGCCCTATCGACCGTCGAAGTCGATCTACTATGGCCGGTATTCAAACTCCGCGGCGCCCAATATCGGATTTTCTCTCCCACTTTTCATTACAAGAGAGTTCCCGAAATTTCTGTGCCGTACGATCACTCATTCTTCATGTAGGCGGTCTCAAGTAGTGAAAGTCTAATTGTAAGCACCATAAATTCTTCATAGCCGCCGGTCTAAGGAGCCTAGCTACAGATTGTGCAGCCGCTCAACGCGGAAGGGTTGTGTGCTCCTTGGGACATGGATGTGTGTGTGTGTGTTTTGTTCAGAGCATAGGTTATTAAGTCTAGGGGCCGATGACCTCAGTAGTTTGGTCTCATTAATCTACAAAGGTTTCAAGATTTTAACCTTTTCATGAATAGAAGCCTTCTGAAGATGCTGCATCTGTAATGAAACATGTAAATGAAAGCATTTCGACAATACGAAAATTGATATGAACAGCACAGTGCTTTTACTAGGCATGGTCTTGATTGGAGGATGTAGGCCGTTGTCTTCCTCCGACTTTCGAACTGACTGCTGTGGGCAGTCCAGTCCAATTAAAAAAAGCAAAAGTTTAATTATAACCTGTTTGTTTTCTTCGGAGTCAACAATATATTCCCTTTATTTTTTTATACATGGTTTTACACAACTCTTATTTTCAGGTGTTAGTGTGACACTACTAGAATGCGCTCAACAATCACAGCATAAACTTCTGACCTGATCTCTACATTACTGTGGATCCCTCGCCCGAAAATAAGGAACTCTAGTTTCACTTAATCAGTCCTTCTGGACGCAGTGATAATTTACGGTAATCAACACAAGTTGAAGCTCTGAATTAAAATTTTTGCCGGTATTCGAACCCGGGTCTTTTGCTCACTGGACACTTACGTTAACCACTGCATCACCGTGGCACGTTTGATATTTCAGTTGTATATTCTACTGCAGTACATCTCCTTCCGCCACAACAAATGCAGTTCCAATCCAGCCTATGCTGATATTCTGCAATGTAATTCTTATCACTTTAACAGAGGATCTCCAACGTACAAATAGCACCTCCAATGTTGAAGAGCCTGATTATAAGGGTAATATAGTGACCGGCATAACTGAGATGATGTTTGTGTTGTAGTGGGATACATAGTAGGGCAACCATTGCAGCTACGCTATCATGGCGGCGCAACGGTTAACGCAACTGCAAAATGAGCAGAAGCCTCCGGTTTGAATTCTGAATATAGAACAAATTTTACTTCAATGCTGCGCTCTGTACCAATTATCGGAGCTAATGCAGAGGCAAAATACATCTCGGGATCAAATCATTCATTTGATTTTAATATCAGCTACACATCAACTGCGAGCAGGAATATCCATTTTATTAGGCCCTAAATGCCACGGTGCTATTACAGGGTTGTATAGCCTCAACAATACACATGCGATTTATAAACGGAAGCATCAAACTGAATTAAATTTGTTTGTACCGCTGGAACTTCTGATGTGGGAGAGTAACCACCCCCAAGACGATTACCTAGGGGTAGAGAATTCCATTCATTGTGTGACTGTGCGTATGATTGTGATTTAAAGTGCGTGGGCTTATATTTTGTCGTTTTTTGGGTTTATTTGTGATCCTATCTGTGTGCTTTGTGTACGGTACCCACGTGTTCGTGATTCGATAACTCGAGGTGACTGAGGCGCTCCAGTCACGGTCAGCACGGCCACTACGGTCGGGGGTTCGAATCCCCCCTCGGGCATGGATATTTGTGCCGTCCTAGTTCGTAAGTAGTTCATAAGTAGTTTGTAAGTTTAGGGACTGATGACCCCGTAGTTAAGTCCCGTAAGCTTAACAAACATTTGAACATTTTGATTTGATAACTGACTCATCATCTTGGTTATTTCTCATTTCATTCAGCAATATTGAGCTCTTACGAGTTGTTTTCAGTGACTTTGCTGATTCAATTTAGTTACGAATTCGCTGTTGTTCAGAATCTTACTTCGTTCCTGTGTGCATATTTCGGTATCAATATTGTCGTCCAGATTCAATCCCCGGTTTGTATCCGTTATTAACGACTGACTTGGGTGTCTACTGTAAGGTGTTGGACTTTCCACCAACATTTTATGCTTCTTTAAGTGATACTTAAAACAGACACTAGCAGTTTTATGATAAGGTGCCTACATGGTATGATTCCATACAATAAAATAAATAAAAATATTCTATTTAACTGTGCAGTTTGTGTACCTCCAAATTTAACTTCACTCTCAGATAAGTATTAGTTGTTTCATTCAGCAGCATTTCCACCGCACATTTCAGTCAGGGGCCTTGCATAACACGTGAATGGTGAAACTGAATAGTCACATCAACATTGTGTCGAGGATTATCTTTGCAATTCATTTATTGCAACTTATGAAAGTATTAAGTAGGCTTACTAATGGTGTTTTGTGGTCTATTGCTACTAGGAACTTAATTAATTCCTTAAAAATCGACTAGTTTCGGTCGTAGATCATCATCGTAGATAAGCTACACAGAACTATAGAATAATAGCAAATGAGGTACACAATAAAAAAAAGAAACAGAAAATAAAATTTTACACAGTAGAATGGAAAAGTAGAAGTACCATTGATTATAATAGTTATAAATACTTACAAAAAATGTGGCTGATATCTGAAGTTAATCTCACTATCTCAACAGTCAAGCACACATTCAAGAGTAGAAAGAGATGCTAATAATGAGTGCACTATGCTAATTGGATGTGTCACTGTGCTATCGAGATTAGATGGTACAATTTCAGAGTTATTCTTAATGAATGTACAGTATATTTAGCTGAACATCTTTGGTTTCAGACTAAGTAAACAAAGCTATAAAGTGAAGTCATCGACAAGTTTCGAAGCGATTGACGTATCTGAAAAGTTGACATCAATTAAAATATAGTGCAATTAATAAACTCTATCACGGGTTTCAACACCACGCCGATTTCCATCCTGCAGTTATTATCTATTCACACTCACGGAATGTGAGATTAACTGCGAAATGGGTGAAGTTGAAATGTATACCCAATCGGGAGTCGAACCCGTATCTCCTGCTTTGTAGGCAGTTGCGCTGACCACTACACCACTGTAGACACAACGATCATTTCACCTGCACGGATTACTCAAGTATGGCTCCCGTCAGATACAAATTCTCAACTTTACCCTGCCCACTATTGTTAATACTCGTAGTTATTGTTAACTGATTCCCGCAAGAGTAAAGGCCTAGGAGTGCGTCCTCACTGAATAAAGGATCATTGCCTATCTTCGGCACATTGTACAAGTGATATGTCCGAAAGAAGAGGCATCACAATATGTATGTAAGTTATATAATTGTCTGATGGCGCACAATGGTCCTTTCTTCTGTGCGGAGGCACTCCTAGGTTTTTACTCTAACGGGAATCAGTTTACAAAACTACGTCTTTGAGTAATAGTGGGTAGGGTATAGTTGAGAATTTGGTATGTGATGGGAGGCGTACTTAGATAATCCGTGAAGGTGTGTGATCTCTGTGCCTCCAATTGTGTAGTGGTGAGCGCAAGAGCATAAAAAAGGAGGGTACACATTTGCAAACCTTACCCATTTCGCATTTAATGTCATACATTCCGTGAAAATTATTAAAATTGTTAAAGCTCTAAGTAAAGGCGGAGTATTATGGCCCTTGATTTAAGGTCCTTACCTATGACCGGTTCTGAATTCATGACTTATTGTTATTTAACTACCTAATGACCACCTGTAATTAATTGATTCTGTAACCTTATGCACAATCGTCTAAACTGGAGCACGACTTATAAAAGAATATTGCTTGAGGCTGAAGATGTGATTACTAGTCTGTTTGCAACTACCTTCCTTAAGCTTGTTTTTCGATTTGCTACTTGCTCAATTTATCTGCACCTTTCTTAGTGAATTAGTTGAAGTGTATCACCATCATTTCTAGATAAACTTTTCCACTGTAACGTAGACTTTAGCTACCGATGTTATAACCATTCTGAGCCATTGATATTATTATTTGATAGTTTCTGGCAAAGTATTCTTCATTGTTTAATTATAGTTACGAGCAACTGAATCCATTAATTGTCATACGCTGATCTATTGGTACTTAATGTTTAATTACAGATCTTGCTGAGTTTTCGAAACGGGTGGAATCAAATATACGTCTAGTGTCTAGTGACTAGTGTCTTTAATAAACCGAAATAACAGATGGCAAATTGATAAAGCCAGACCTTCCATGTCCTTTAAATTTCTGTGTAGCTTGTATTTGCACATAGCAGGTCCTTTATAAACAAGCATTTGCTCGGAATCTCTCCTTTATTTGTCGCACTGAATGGTGGACTGTATCAGCAACAAAACGCATTTGAGTAATGTTTTTCATAGTAAATGGCGACTCGTGTTTCAGCGGCCGCATTGCACGCTGTCTGCTGGCCGGCGCGGCTGCCCTAACTAGCGGCCATTGTGCAGGCGTGCGACAATTAAGTGCTGATTGCGCGGGGCCACACCTCACACGCATTGTGGCGGCGCTCCGGGCCGACCGCACGACAAGTGGGCTGCCATTTCGCAATCACCATCGTACTCTGCTCCACGGTCTGCTCGCTCTCCTATCTGGACATCAAACGACAAGGTACACTGGCAGAAATTTGGGACAGTGTGGTTAATCGTGTAATGGTAATGGCCAGTGCTACTTTTTTACCACGTACAACATGGCACCCCCAAAAAGGAATTATTTTCAAAAGCTACATATTGCTTAGATGGTAAGGCTTTCCCGACAGGGTCATCTTGGAGAATAGGATTTTCTGCCGATAATTCGCGTCGTACTAGCATGATGTTTCTATCGCGTTACTCGCAATCTTCTTCAGGTGAGGTATGGAGAAGGCGCTGCGCCGGACGATACACCAGATGCACAAGAAAAAACAAAGATTGTTGCTTTTTGCCGTATGCAGGACCAATATAAAAGGAATCAAAATGTCCACGGGTGTACTGCCGGTCTATAGCGTCCAACAGACACAATATTTCGGCGATCATACATGTCGCCATCATCAGGTGAACTGACGGACTGAGCTCGTGGAAACGCTCCGACACGGAGATCCGCACGCTACGGCGGCTCGAAGGGAACTGGGCTCTAGCCCGGTAGCGGGCGATTTAAATACCCTCGGCTCGCGCAGCAACCCTTCCGTGGTCCGCGCCCCTCGACGCGGTCGCGTAGTGGAACCGATTGCAGCGGCATGTGAGATGACGTCGATGTGAGGGCTCTGTCTGCCGTGGTCGTCACTACGTTACGTTTGCTAGATTTACTCTTAATTAACCCAATCGCTGGTTCCCAAGCTTTGCTAAGATTATAGCCACAGTCACTGTTTATGAGGTCGTCACTTGTGCGAATTTCAATGGCCTCTCTAACGACGCAGTCCCAGTATCTCGACGTCTGTACCAGAACCGTAGTGCGTTCATACTCCATCGCGTGATTCTCCGACAAACAATGTTCACCGACCGCCGACTTGCTCGGATACATCAATCGTGTTCTGGTGTTCAACGCATCGATCCTCGACGGTACGCATCGTCTGTCCAATATATGACTTGCCACACTGACACGGAATCTGGTACACGCCGGCCTTCCTCAAACCGAGATCATCTTTGCAGCTCTTCCAGGGCACGAATTTTATGCGGCGGACAAAAGACAGTTCCAACCTGGCGTTTCTTCAAAATGCGGGCGACTTTCCCCGAGAGTGCGCCTGTATATGGAATGAACGCAGTGCCTACATCCTCCCTCGTGTTTTCACCCGTTTTCACAGGTTGTGCTGTCGTTGTTGGGCGGAGAGCCCGCTGAATCTTCGTAAGAGGTTTTCTACATTGAAACCACTTCAGAAGCATTTAATTTGAGCAGAAGAAACTTTCACAGCTGCAGCTTAAACTTGCCATCATAGAAAAACGAAAGGCGAAAAGATCAGGGTTGGCTAAAACAATCGCTGAAGATAAACAGAACAAGCCAGATCGAAAACACAAGCGGCACAGGGCTGGAAATGAGTGGCGCTATACAAGGCCAACGGCACAACTGCATACTACAAAAGCTCCAACCGCGGCAATTTTATTCGTTTTTCGTTTTTCCCTTTTTTTTTTTTTTTTTTTTTTTTTTTTTTTGTATCCTCTCGGAGTATGTAATACAGAAGGAAGATTAATTTATAACCAAAAGAGTGTACTGTTCGTACCTTAAATTACTCATTTTCGGTTACTGAATAATAAACTTCTTTCTCTGACGGATTCTCACTTAAAATATTGTAAGTGAGAATCCGTCAGAGAAAGAGGTTTATTATTCAGTAACCGAAAATTAGAGTTAAAGCACACTGACGAATTTGAAGGCTAGATGGACTAATGTATATTAATTAATTTTTTTTTTCTATTTCTTGGAACAAATCTTTCTCTGTAAGGTTAGCATCACCTGTGTATATTTCAGTCGAATGTTTGTATTTTGTGGGTCGCAAAAGTCATCAGAAGATTCGGCTTAGTGCAATATCATCTTGATTTCTGGGCACCTACTGATAGAGAGCATTTTTTTTTTAATGTGATAATAAAACAGTGTAGAGCGCAGGGAGGTCTCGACCCTCCTACGGGAGCAACCACGCAATCCCAGAAATGGCGCCTTAAAGCGCGTGGCTATTTCCGTGTATGATTCTTTTGTATCAAAGTTTCGCCACTACAAAATCTACATGTATTCACATACAACATATTATATAAATTAGGTATACAGAAACACGTACATATAACAATATAGCCTAGTGTAAGGTTTTCAAAGCGTTCGATCTATAACTTTTGCTGATGTAAGGTTTTCAAAGTTAAACAAGGCTGTAGGTCAGGTAGAATTGTATCTCTTCTTAGTGGAGGGAGAAAAAATTGACTTTGAGTGGGGGGAGTAGGAGATAAAGAGGCAGAGCAGCGGTGGAGTGGCCGAGCACTCTAAGGCTCCTTGCTGCGGAGAGCGCGGTTGCTCGCCGTCGGAGGTTCGACTCCTCCTTCGGGCTTCAGTGTGTTTGTTGTACCTATCATAAGTTAGTTCAAGTCAGTCTTAGTAATTTCTAAGCCTAGGCACTGATAACCACAGCAGTGAAGTCCGTTAGATTTACAAACATTTGAACGTTACCAAAATGAAACTTTCACTCTGCAGCGGAGTGTGCGCTGATATGAAACTTCCTGGCATATTAAAACTATGTGTCGGAACCGGGACTCGAACCTGGGACCTTTGAGTTTTGCGGGCAAGCGCACTACTGACTGTGCTATCCCGACACGACTCACGATGCCGCCTCACAACTTCCGCCAGTACCTCGCCTCCTACTTTCCAAACTTCACAGAAGCTCTCCTGCGAACCATGCAGCTGACCGCGGTGGCCGAGGGGACTGAGGCGCTCCTGTCACGGTCTGCACGGCCACTATGGTCGGGGGTTCGAATCCCCCCTCGGGCATGGATATTTGTGCCGTCCTTAGTCTTAGCTAGTTCATAAGTAGTTTGTAAGCTTAGGGACTGATAACCCCGTAGTTAAGTCCCATAAGTTCTAGAAACATTTGAACATTTTTCGAACCATGCAAGACTAGCACTCCTGGAAGAAAGGATATGGTCCCCTCGGCCACCGCGGCCGGCACCACCGTGGTTCGGAACCCACGTTAAACTGTAGGTCCCCCTATAAACTGGCTGGGTAAGTCAGTTCGAAGGTTGGAGGAAGGCAACGGCATACCATCTCCACACAGGACCATGCCTGGTAAAGCACTGTGGTGTTCAAACCAATCTTTGGATTGCTGACTGCTTTACCTTAAGTAATAAGCTGCAACATTATGAAAACAATACTTCCACAATGTCTGAACATATTTAACCCGTATTTCCATAATATTAACCGAGCAGTCTGGAGCGCCACGTTACGGATCGCGAGCCTCCCGCGTCGGAGGTTCGAATCCTCCCTTGGGCATGGATGTCGGTGTTGTTCTTAGCTTAGTTTCCCTTCGTGTAAGTAGTTTGTTTAGCCACAGCCTAAGGGATGTTTCCAGAATGAAACATTCTGGAAACATCCCTTAGGCTGTGGCTAAGCCATGTCTCCACCATATCATTTCTTCCAGGAGTGCTAGTCTTACATGGTTCGCAGGAGAGCTTCTGTGAAGTTTGGAAAGTAGGAGGCGCGGTACTGGCGGAACTAAAGTTGTGAGGCGGCATTGTGAGTCGTGTAGTCGGTAGTGCGCTTGCCCGCGAAAGGCATAGGTCCCAGGTTCGAGTCCCGGTTCCGGCACACAATTTTAATCTGCCAGGAAGTTTCATTTGAACGTTATTTTAAACAGGTAGAGCTTGATGATAAAATCAAGGTTGCTTCTTTATCCTCGTAATAGAGTGGCAGAGGTGAGGAAGTTGAGGTACGGCGTCCCCGGGTAACGACCCGCGACCCTCGGCTGCCATTTGCTGGCCGGTAGAGAGGTGCAGCGGCAGACGGAGCGTGCTACAGAGCTGCAATCAATCAGGCCCGCGCCCCCTTTGTGGCAGGCCATATCGACAGATGTCTCTGTCCGATTTCAACTGGCAGCTCGCTCGCTACCGAATGCGTTACCCTAACGACGCATTTGCTTTGCTGTCTGCACAGAACTGATTGCTTGTACGGAATACTTCTCCTTTAAATACACGCCCGATCCATGACTACGTATATTTCATTTAAGCTGTCCAGACACTTGTCATTTAAAAAAAATTGCAAAATATATGACTCGAATCGAATGTAACTGTCATTTATGAGGTGAAATGGTTTTAACTTTATCGAGAGGAGACTAACGCAGAGAGAGAAACATGTGGAGGAACAGCGAGACACAGACAGACAGACAGGGAGAGATAGAGAGGAAAGTACATTTACTTACTAGGTCCTAGTAATCTTTCAAGTGCTGTTGGTGTTCACTGCAAGGATTCACTCCGGGGACTGATCTGATGCAGTTATCCACCCTGCTTTATCCTGTAGAAGCCTCTTTGTGTCTTCATACGAACGACAAAGCACATCTGTTTGAACCTGCTTACTAGATTTGTCTCTTGGTCTCCCACTGCGATTTTTATCCCCCCCCCCCCCCACCCACCCAAACACACTCACTTGCTTCCAGTGCTGAATTGACTATTCCATGATGTCTCATAATGTGTCCTACCAATCAATTGCTTCTCTAAGATATGCCATAAATTCCCTTTCTCCCCAATTATGCTGAGCAAAGCCTCATTAATTACGCAGTCTACCCGTCTAATCTTCTCATTCGTCTGTAACAACACATTTCAAAAGCTTATAGCATCATTTTGCTTGAACTCTTCATCGTCCACGGTTTACTCCTGTACAGTGCAACACTCCATACAAGTGGCTTCCGAAAGGACTTTCTTCCCGTAGCCACAGGAATTTTATGTCTTCTTTACTTCGGCCATCAGAAGTTATTCCCTATCCAAGTAACAAAATCAACTCCTACTTTCTTTAACTCGTTGCCTAATCCAAATCCTTCAGAGTAGCCTGAGGTTCTTAGACTAAATTGCATTACTGTTGCTAAAGTTCAACCTACAACATCCTTTCAAGACGCTGTCCATTAAATTCAGTTGCTCTTCAAGGTCCTTTGCAGACGGAATTACAATGTCATTGATCAGTATGATAAAAGAATAAATGGACAATTTTAACACCAGCAAGTCGATGTTAAATCGTCATCCTAAGTACGTATTTAGTACACATAATAATATGTTAACAAGGATATATACAGATGAGAAAAAGTTACAAAATAGAGCATGAATATAAATATCGAATAAACAATATCGAGAGACATATTTTGTCTCGATATCTATAAAAGATAATAATGATAGTAAGTACGAGGTCCCGGGTTCGAATCCCACCCGCGACATATATTTTAATTTAAAGCCTCTGATCTTTAAGATCATGAATACTTTTATAGCGATCATTTCGCTAAATTGTTTAGTATGCTCTGTTGGACTATATCGCACAGAAGTGACGAAGTTATTTTAGTGCGAACGAGGCACATCCCAGCTAATATGGACTACATTATTACAACAATTTATTGTTGTCCTTCCCCTTCCAAGCTTCATTTCGGAACGATTTTTCCTACTAACTTACACGATTTAGTGACTGAATTATCAAAAGACATCCTCATTAGTAATCTACGGTTTTTCTGTCTTCTGTCTTCTGGCTTGTTTTGGACACGTTTTAGCAATTCAATAAGTCATATAGCACTCGATTTTCAATTGAAATTTGTTGAGATCTCTTCTTCGAAACTATATCGATAAAAATGTGTATACTTCATTTGTATCAACATTTCACCATTATAAAATCTATATAAACCGACATATAAATTAGGTACCCACAAACACGCTCGTATAACTAACAGCCTTGTATCAAAATTTCGCTGATGTAAGGTTTTAAAAGTGAAACTAAACAAGACTGTAGACACAGTTGTAAGAGGAGGTAGTGGAAGGAGAAGAAATTGACGTAGAGTGTGGGGGGGAGATGAACAGTGAGTGCCGCGTGGAGTGTCCGAACGCTCTAAGGGGCCTTGCTGCGGAGCGGGCGGTTGCTAGCCGTTGGAGGTTTGAGACCTCACCTCGGGAATTGGTGTGTGTAGTCCTTAGCATAAGTAACATTTTTTTTCTTTTAACATGGAGAGCTCCAATTATCACTATCAATGGACAACTGTACAATTTGTGTACATTATAACTGGCGCTACAATGTAAATGAACTGATAGAGCAAAACTGGCTTGAAGGTTTTCAGTAGGTGGCTATCAACGAAAGTAACCTATAGGCAGGTTTATAATAGTCTCCGTGAAGAAACCCCGCCTCGTTATTCCGCAGAAAATCCAAAGAAATAATCGTCATATGTTAAGTATATTAGCAGCAAAACACGCGATGGCATTGGTGATGCTTGTAATGACACTGCTGCAAAGCAGAAATGCTAAACACAGCCTTCCGAAATAACTTTTCCAAAGAAGACGAAAGTAACACCTCAGAATTCTACTCGAGAACAGCTGCTAGCATATATAATTTAGAAGTAGATATTCTGGGAGTGGTAAACCAACAGTTATCAAAAGCAAGTATTCCTGTCCAGACTGAATACCAATTAGGACCCATTTCAGAGTACGTTAACACAATAGCCCCATACCGAGCTATGATACAGGCCTAAAACCGCTAGCACGGGGAAACTCCGTACCCTAAACTGGAAAGTTTGTCAGGACACTCCACTCTTTACAATGGGAAAATGCAAGCCTGTATCATTGATAACAAATTAATGATCAGGCAACCAGTCGCAATAATAGCAGTTTAATGAACTTGAGCACGGTTAAGACGGATCTAAGCCCGTTATCACAAATACACGAGACACCTATAGACAAAGGGATATAATAAATTACAAATTCAGAATCATTACGATATCACATTGTCTATAGGTGTCATACGTATTTCATTTGAAGGCGGTTTTACATCCGTTGAAACCGTGGTGAAGTTCATTTAAGTACTATTATTTCAACTGGTTGGCTGATTATTAATTTGCTATCCTGTAACAGTTGACGAGAAGAAAGCCATGTTTAAAATACTCTTATCACTGACTTTGGCTTGCAGCAGGATTTTCGCACATAGTTTTATGTTACATTTTGAACTATCTCAAAGAGTACGACATATTGAACCATTGTCAACAAGGATTAAGAAGTTATCGTTCTTGTGAAATAGAGGTTTCATATATGAAACAAGACATTTTTAAACTAGAGAACTATCCACAAGCGGCCATACGTTTGTACCTATTTTATGGAACTGGGGAATTTGAAGATGGCAGCTGGACTGCTGAAACTAGTTACGGAATAATAAAAAACTGCAAAAAAGCAATATTTGGAATCATTTCTCCAAGTGATACTCTGATGACACCAGACAAGCCTTGATTATGTAGGCCGCGGTGGAGTAGCCGGGCGGTCTAAAGCGATTCGCTGCGGAGCGCCCGGTTGCTCGCCGTCGGAGGTTCGAGTCCTCCCTGGGGCATGTGTGTGTGTGTGTGTGTGTGTGTGTGTGTGTGTGTGTGTGTGTTGTCCTTAGATTAGTTTAACTTAGTTTAAGTAGTTTGTAAGTTTAGGGACTAATAACCAATTCAGTTAAGTCCTATAAATTTACAAACTTTTGAAGATTTGATTATGTGGTGTGACTTGGTAGAGGAGTGCTAATACCAGATTGGGTACAGTTCTGGGCTCATAGTCGCTCTTAACTGTGCTGTCATAGTTGTACGATCTGCGACCGCTACTCTTACATTATAACGACCTCGGCGGTCTTCTGAGCTACGTGGACTACCAGAACCTCGTGCACGGATGTGATGATGTTCACGTGACCATCGGTACCAGCATCGCTGAACAACTGACACAGCATGGCCAACTAGTGTGTCACTTGGATAAGGCAATCCCGCCATTCTGGAGGCCACTATTTGACCACTGGTTCAGTCGGCTATCAGAAACGTGAGCGCGTGTCTGTGGTATGGCTCCCATTTGTTTCGTACGCTGAGCCTGATGGCTATAAACTTTTCCTGTTATTTCTACCACACAGGTGGCCTGGTAGGTAGGTGTGTAACTACGCCATGTGTTGCCCCAGATCATCAACAGTACATTTACTTTCCCCCATGTAAGTGGTTTCAAAACTGTGCGTCGTGACCCACTAGTTGGTCTTGGGATCTATTGAGATAGGTCACTGGAAACTTTTGAAATACGAAGGTTGGAACATAAAATAGTGGCAACTATTTATTCACAACCGATACAAATGCGCTACATGTTTGCACCTGTTACTGTCCTTCAAAGTAGTCACCAGCGTTGTGCAGAACCCGTTGCCAAAGGTGTGAAAGGTGTGTAGTATAACGTTAGCAGAGCCTGTTCTGTTGATTGTGCGAACGGAGTGGTCTGCTGCCTATCTAATCGCTGGAACAATCCTGAAGCGAATGCCACAAAGTGGTTTCTTCATCTTCGGAATCAAATGAAAGTCACAAGGACTTAAGTCCGGGGAGTATGGTGAATGATACAGTACTTCCCAGTCCCATCGGCCGAACAGAGAAGCCACAGCTTGCGCAGTATGCGCAAAATGATGGATGGCTTGCGAGGAAAGTGTTGCCGCTTCGAGGAGAACACCATCACAATCGTACACCTGAATCACCATATCTTTCATCATGCTGGGGCTATGACGCGCTTTCTACTTTCTCGGCGACCCATAATGACACTCTTGTGCTGCACGAACTCTGTCACATTCAATCTTGATCCAACTCTGTTGTTCCTGTTTGGAAAACACAGTGACACTTGTAAGTTTTCCTCACAAGTGACTGTGTTTCCCTCGACAGTGCGCACGCCGATGACGTCGGACAGGCGAGCCCATCAACAAAGTGTGCTCAAATGTTCAAATCAAATGTTTGTTAAGCTTATGGAACTTAACTATGGGGTCATCAGTCCCTAAAGTTACAAACCACTTGTAAACTTACACTAAGGGCAACACAAACAGCCATGCCCGAGGAGGATTCGAACCCCCGACGGGGAACTGCCTCGCGCTTCGGAGCATAGCACCTCTATGCGCTCGGAGACTCCGCCGCGGCCGATGTGTGCTGTCAGCGATAATAGTGGATTCCATTGCATAGTGACTCCACAGCAGTGATCCCAATATTTAAGTTCCAATCCTCCCAATAAAAGAAGTAACCATTGCGTTTCACCGAAACTATATTTAAAACGGGGATGGTTTCGGCTTGACGTATTGAGTTTAAGGTATTTCAAGTAAAGTTGTTTGTTATGCAGCAGTACTACTAAAATTGCTTCTTGGTTTAGGAGTTACTTTCCAGAAATACTGATGAATTGTTATCGACAAGAAATCCGTTTGTATGTGACAAATTTATAAGCTTTTATAAGCTAAAACTGTCACTATACCTATTTGAAGCACCATGCCACACGATTTAGAAAATATTCTTTAAATTGGAGCAAAATAAAGGGACAGTATCGAGTGCTTAGAAATAGCGCTTTCAATGAATAAATGGAATTGACAACTACTTAACTACTTACTAATGCAATCATGGGATTTTTCGTATTAAATGTAGAACTAAAAGTTGCGTAGAAAATTATATTCACCTGAAATAAGAAGTTTTAATCCAAACGTATAATGTATCATAAACACCAAGACAAAACACTGTCACAAATCTTATTTTGTTTACCTTTTAATTTTTATAAAAAAATATTGTTACTTGACAAAATGCTGTTTCTTGTTATTAGTAATGTTACCCTCATGATTTCGAAATTCTTGCTCATCAAACCTTTTGCACATACAATAGCCTCAGTTTGCTATCACATTTTATATTGTATTCATAATGGAACATTGTTACCATGAAAATAACAGCGATGTAAATAAATAAATAAATTTGCCGGCCGCGGTGGCCGAGGGGACTGCGGCGCGCCAGTCACGGTCTGCACGGCCACTACGGTCGGGGATTCGAATCGCCCCTTCGGGCATGGATATTTGTGCCGTGCTTAGTAGTAGCTAGTTCATACGTAGTTTGTAAGTTTAGGGACTCATGACCCCATAGTTAAGTCCCATAAGCTCTACAAACATTTGAACATTTTGTAAATAAATTTTGAATAATATAATAGTTGCAGCAGTGAAGATCGAAATTTAAAATTTATTTTATTATGGTAATAGTGCTGAAAGGTACATATAAGATGAACAATAACAAGAGCAAAACTAGGGTAATGGAGTGCAGTCTAAGAAAATCAGGTGACGCTGAGGGAATTAGATTAGGTAAGAGAACAATTAAAGGAGGTAGATGAGTTCTGTTACAGTAAAATGACAAATGATGTTCGCAGTACAGAGGATATAAAATGCAGAATGGCAATGGTTAGAAAAGCGTTCTTGAAAAAGAGAAATTTGTTTACATCTAGTATTGATTTAAGCCTAAGGAAGTCTTTTCTGAAGGTATTTGTGTGGATTGTTCCCTTGTATGGTAGGATACATTCTTAGACATCAAGGAATCGTGAATTTAGAATTGGAGAGAAATGTGTGGGGTAAAAAACGCAGAAGAAGACCAAGATATGGATATAGTAAGCAGATTCAAACAGATGTAGATTGCCGTTCTTATGTGGAGTTTAAGAGGCTTGCTCAGGATAGGGTATTGTGGAGAGCTGCATCAAACCAGTCTCCGGACTGAAGACCACAACAACAACAACAACATGATAACTGTTTTCGAGCTACAATCTTCAGATCATGTCTTTGGTGAGGAGCTGACCCATTTCATATGGAGCAACACTGATCTGATCTTTGTAGATCGAAACCGGTCATCATCTTCATTTATATCTATAAATGTGAATGTCTGTTCGGTGTACGTTTATCACGTCTGAACCACAAGACATAAAGAGCTAAAAATTTGTACAGTTACTAATGTATACCCGGGGAAGGCTTTAGGCACGGTTTTATGGCGATCGGATAGCTATTTATCTATATATATTAATGTGAATGTCTGTTCGGTGTATCCTTATCACATGCGAACGACAAGACGTAGAGACTTGAATATTTGTGCAGTTACTAATTTATACCTGAGGAAGGTTTTACGCACGGTTTTAATGCGATCTGATAGATATTTAGTAATTTGAAGAATATAACGCGAAATGCGGAACAATAATTACTCTCTGAAAATTATATTTACTCTTTGAAAATGGTTGTTTTGGTTGCATTGTTGCTTGAGGGTTGATAAAGATAAAAGGGTGGTGTGTATTGGGATGGAAAGTTATCGGTGTGTATAAAATTCTCTCTCTCTCTCTCTCTGTGTGTGTGTGTTAATATTTCGCTCTGCAGCGAAAACTACAGGACGCAGACGAATGGTCTGTGTGTAATTGTCCGAAGTCTCCCGTTGTACACCATAGCCGTTCCATGCTGATAGCTATAAGGGGGTGGAAGATATGGTGGTTGAAAATCGTCAATTTATAAAAAAAAATTCACATTGAATGCCAGCGATGACGTTTGCGACTCTATAGCAAGGAGGTTACATAAAGCGAAACGTGATGCCACACACCATATCTTAGGTCTATGCGTGCTACAATGTATTCAGCTCTTTCTCTGTAAGGATAAGCATACGAATAGCACACTACTGAAAGGTATCTTATATATCATAATCAACAAACACACGAACGGAGCCGTGGGTTTAAGGTAGTAATTAAATAAATATTAAATTGCAATCTAGAATGCTGCAAATATTATATTATTCAAAATTTTATATTAATTGCTGTGCAATCGCTGAAGCGGGTAGCGAAAATTTTTCGCACAAAAAGAGAGGGGAAAAAAAGATTGTCCACAAAAAATGTGGGCCCCACGAAAAAAGTTTGGGAAATACTGCCTCTGCTGATATTTGCCATCTTTGAATGCAAATCGACATCGTCTTTCCAGGTGTACCAGTTTTTATCCAGTAGTGTATTACCACTGGCTCTACAACCTCAACGAAGTGTTTGTGAGGATACAGGGTTTTAGGTTAGTAACCTCTTTGTTACGTTTTGGTCGAACGATAGTTATCGTTGGCGTGCAGCGATAGCTGCTGGGCGACAATGCTTATGTTGGAATGTTCTTTGTTTGTTGGCCGGTGTGCGGCAGTCTCCCGCCGACCGCAGAGCGAGGCAGTAGCATGTTGACAGTGCGTCCGTAACCCGCGTGTAGCGGTGGCTAAAGTTTTTGCCCATTCAGTCGTATCGCATATGAGTTTCGGTTGCAGTTGCGTATTGAAATGTTTCAGTGTGGACTTGTAGACATTCATCGAAATGGCACGCAGTTATTTAATCAGTGTATTTAAAGGAAGAGTTTTTAACATTTGTCGTTCCGTAATAAAGGAAGTTAACAAAGGTTATTGCTATGGATCAACATAGTGATTGTACGCATCCCATACCGTCAAATCATTGGAACAATTATTAAATGATTAAGCAGCAAATAGAATATAAAGGCAACTTCGCCCATCGAGGATTAGGTGGACGCAGCTGTGACGTTACATGTTCTAGCAATATTTGCTGGAATATTTCGAGTAGGTGGCATAACAACGAAATTACCGTGTAGGCAGGTGATTCAGGGAAGGCCCAGGCAATCGGGTCGCACCTCTGCCAGTTAACAGAGAGGCCAGAGGTAGCCGGTTGGCAGAGTGGGCGGGGCCGGTGCCAAAGCAATCGTTCGACAGCGGCGGGCGGTGAAAGTTGGGGCGCGGCCGAGGTGCGAACAGCGGCGGACAACACTCTGTTGTCGCGTGGCAGCCTGCCTAATGGCGAGGCCTGTCCTCGCGTGGCAGCCGCCGCTGATGGCGTGGTCCGCGGCAGCCGTTACAGCCCCACACTCTGCTGCACGCGTAGCCAGTGGCCTACACTGTGGTTACGTGCAACTGCCGGGAACCACCAACGTATGCGTGCGTATTATTTTATACGTAACGTACAGGTGTCGTCCTGTTGTAAAGTAGCGTGTTTAAATGTAACTAGATTTTTTCCCTCCTTTCATTGCTTATGTAAACATTTGTGTACACGAGGTGCCCTTGCGCGCTTTTATCACACTTATTTTCACGTTTTGGTCCACTTCACGTTACGGCAGTAACACTTAAAATGGCCCATTACGATCGCCTTTTGACAGCTCGAAATTTAAATGAAAATATCGGCTGAACCGTACATCTGACACGAAAATTGAATACACAGATTTGTAGAGGAGAAAATTCTCTTTGCTCTCTTATGTCTTTCTTATTTTATTTTATCTTATTATTTATTTATTTATTTACTTATTTTCATATCTTGCATCGTTTAAGACATATTTGCAAATATAACTGCTATTTTACGATGTCTGTCTGTCTGTCTCTTTGTAACGTGTTCCCACTTTTACGGTCGAACCGTTAACCGTCCGGCACCAAATTTTACAGACATAATAGTTGGCGCCAGAGACCAGAACCTAACTTTTTCAAATTTTTCGGACAAAAATACGTCTGTAACACTAAGAAAAGTCGTTTTTAACGTAATTAAAATTACAAACAAACCGTTCATCTGACACGAAAACTGAATAACCGAATTTCTAGAAGAGAAAATTCTCTATAACTTTGCTCTCTTATGTTTTTTCCGCAAGTCGCACAGTTACAGAGATATTTGCAAAACTAACGGCAATTTGACACCGTCTCTTTATTTTACATAAACCAAGCGTTACGAAATGTCACGTGACATTCCTCTCTGTCATTCTACATCTTGCTTCCTGTATTTTATGATTTTCTTATTATAACTTACGCCTTGCCATTTCAAAACAGTGGCGCACTTAAGAATTAACAAATGCACGTCTTTCATAGTACGGTAAATTATAATCTAGTGTTTTAAAATGTCATTTTATATGTCAGTAACTGCTGGCAATAGTACTAGAGATAATCTACACTGCCGTAGATATTCGCCGTAGTGTAGTGGGTAGTGCGTTGTGTTGTGATCCATGTGGTCGGTAGTTCAAATCCTAGTACTGCCATAATTTTTTCGCCTTGGCTCCTAAAAGGGTTTGCCGGCCGCAGTTGCCGAGCGGTCTGCGGCGTGCCAGTCACGGTCTGCACGGTCGCAGTGGTCGGGGGTTCGAATCCCACCTTGGGCCTGAATGTTTGTGCCGTCTTTAGTATAAGCTAGTTCATAAGTAGATTGAACGTTTAGGGACTGATGATCCCTTAGTTAAGTCCCATAAGCTATACAGACATTAGAACATTTTCCTAAAAGGGTTTCTGGCACTCTTATTAATTAAATAGAACTATCGTCTGCAATGTTTAGAGTTGCGCAGATGTAAGAGTGCTCCCTCTAAAATGTTCCTTTGTTCTCTTTCGTGAACATGCCGTGATGTACGTAATAAGAAACTGAACACTGATCTACTGAAGCATTTGCCGAACAACGCGGAGGATTCTGTGATAATGAAAACTTCCCAGTCCCATAGACCGAACAGGGCAGCCACAGTTTGCGCCGTACGCCGTATTTTCGTGCAAAATAATGGGTGGGTTGTGCGGAAAGTGTTGCCGCTTCGCTATCAAGGCTGGTCACAGGTGATGCTCCAAAAACGAACAGTAATACTGTGCATTGGCAGCATGCCATAGAGCAACGTTATACGTTAGGATAACACCATCTAATTCGCTTCAGAACTGTTCCAGAGATTCGACAGGCAGTAGACCCTCCATCTGCACCATCAACAGAACAGGCTCTGGTAACGGTACACTACGCCTTTCACATCACTGGCAATGGGTTCTACACGACGCTGATGACTACGTTGAAGGACAGTAACAGATGCAAACATCTAATGCTTTTAAATCGGTTGTCAATAAATAGTTGCTACTATTTCAGTTCCAAACTTCGAATTAGTTGCAGTAGACAGCCGTACTGTCATGACATATTCCCAGAAGCAAAGAGCGTGTTTTCGCCAGGGTTCCCGGGGGAGTTTCATCTGAGCCCTAAAATAATAGCGTCAGGGTAAAGAATAGGGTAGACGCTATTTAGTGGGTTCACAGCCGCGGACAGAATTTCGTTAAAAATGCACCCCCCCCCCCCCCACTTAAAACAAAAAAAAAAAAAAAAACAGGATATTTGAATTTTTCTACAATAAGAGTTATATTTGCAATAATTTGGCTTTTGTGCAGTTGTGTAGTTTTCTCTTGTTCCATTGTTTATATTATGTATGTAAACCACACATTGTTTCTTTTCAGCATGACTCATCTAACCAATTTCCAACTAAAGGTGATAGTCCTTTTTAAGCAATAATATCCGACGTGAGGACTGAAAAAGTTCAGGGCCATTGGTTTTTACAGTTCTTCAGTGCAATAAGTAAAAATCGGTTTTCCGATTATGTGTGAGTACTAAAGAGGAAAGGGCCACCTGCTATATGATTGCTTAAGCGAGTATCTAGCATGAAATGTCAAATCGCGACATCTACCAAACAAACTGTTGGAGATTGCATGTAAGTATACTTTTAACCCGTTGTAAGTGGTAATTTCCATGCAGCATATGAATTCTACGGTAGAAGCGCCCTTTAATCTCTTTAATCTTACAAGAGGAGGCGGTCAGTTGTATTACGTATGCACTGAGTGGTTTATGTATTATCATTTCTTGGAATTACTTATGTTGCATTATATAGTGACTACAAATAGTTTCACAGATTTTACCGATGGTTAGCTGTTACTGGAATAATTTATTTAAAAACTAGCTTCTATGGCCGTTCTTCGCAACGGTTGACAAAGAGGGTCCTGTTTATCCTGTTTATATCTTGTTTTTTTCTTTTTTTTTTTCGGATCTAGGTCAGCGAAAACAGAATCCTTGTTGGATCGCTCCGTCGATAAACTCAGTTCTCCTAGCCAAGAATATAAGTAGAAGTCATTGTCGAAACCGATGAATGTTCATTTTTTCATATACAAAGTGAAATTTATGTAAGTCTGTACTCCGAAACGATGTAAAATCAATGTTGGTTTGTGTTCATAAAGTTAAGACAGCGGTGCATAATTGTCTGTTTGGCGTAAACTTCTGAAAACACGTCTATCGTTGAGATGAGAAATAGTAATAATAATAATAGTGCCATGTATTGGTTCTATGGTATAGTACTGAACTATTTATCTCTCATAGTAAGTGAAGTATTAGTATGTTGCAGTGTTGCACTGGGGACAATGTAGTTATTCTGTATGCAGTGCTCCCTATTATCGTTATCGAAAACTCGACGAATGCTGAAAGTCTGGTAATTCAACCAACAGAGCAATTCATGTCTGTTTAAATAAGACGCCATGGTGGTGTGAATATGCGATAAAGTAACTCTGGGTAATCGTTGAAGGAATGGCACCAGCTCATCGTCTGTATAGAACTTTCCATTGAATATAGTATTTCAAGTGGAGTTACCAGCATCGGTCACTCTTTCAGCTAATACATGTCCCCATGTCCTTTAGTGATTACTTCGTAAAGCATGAAGTTGAAATCGACCTTGTGTAATAGAACTAAATATTCGTAAGTCTCTGGAAAAGAAGACGTCTTTTCTATCATAATGTAGTTCGCACCACAAGTAAATGATTACAAATTTAAATCACAATACTGTACCGAACAATTATGAAAGCAGGGAAGTTTCTGATGAGTTTGACGCTTGCGTGTGTATATTATCTCCAGTGGCAGGCTCAGAGCAGAAATATCTCTGGAGTGAGCATTCAGATGAGCAGAACAGATTTTGTGTCCTCAACATTAAGATGGAAATGTCACATGATACTGGGAGATATATACTTATCGCTGGCTTTATCTTGGTCCCTTTTTGTTCGGTTAAGACGCTATGTGTCATTGGCCCTTTTAGCGACGCTTCCTTGTTGTTTCTGTGACGCATTTATTTATTTATTATTTCATGTTATGTGGCTGCTCTGCGAAAAGGAGGTGAGGCTTCTTTGCAGCCAATGTGGTACAAACCAATCGTAAGAGCAAATAAATGTGTGGAAAGAGTAGATTTGTCTCAATATCACGTGATAATTCCAGCTTAATGTTAAGATGCACAGAACGCAATGCTCACTCCACAGATATTTTTACTCTATGCACAATTTAGTGGTTATACCAGTCGAAAGATGCACTTCTTTTTTTTTTCATGACATTGCAAAGGATATGGGATACAGACAGGAAGAACTTTTTGTCCTACATGGGTTAAATTTTACTTGCAGTGGCAGCAGTTTCGTTTGCAATCGTTGGCAACGAACCTTCCGCTTTAGGAAAATCATTAATTTACTGACCAGAACAGCATAAATTGGTTATTTCTTGGTGGACATAAAGAATTATTTCCCCCCTCCCCCCCCCCCCTCTACGTGATTGGTTTTCGAAAAAGCATCCAATGGCCGTTGCCAACAATAGTACACAGTGGCGCAACATAAGTAAAATTGTACCACTTCTTGTTGTGTATTACACCATAGTTATGAGAATGAAAAAAAGCGCAGCAACGCCATAATTAGTTATTTGGTGTACTATGTAACTAACGTCACTTCACTTTGTCGTTTCCTATACTATGGCGTTTTCAAGGCATTCCTAAACAAAACGCACTCAAAATGTAATGAGAATACACCAAAGTCAGAAAGGGAACTGCATTAATTCGATTTTCCTTGCAAAGAATTGTTATGTAAATTAGAGCATCGATAGACGCAAAGAAATGTCGTTGTGTTTTAAATTCAAAAGTTCCCTGTCAAAACAAGCAAAGAAATTTCGTTAAGCTGTATATATACCAAGTGTAGGTTAATCAGCGACTAATTGTTCAATGTTAGTTTGTATTTGCAGAGCTAAGATTACGGCTCTTAATTCAAAATGCTACTAATACTGAGGGAATTCCCACAACACGATCATGTATTGTTTTTTTGCAGCACTACAATACCAACAACACCTTTAGTGGTTCGTTGCTGTTCTATGGCATAACCATCGAAAAGAAATGAGAAAAAAAACATTAAAAAAAGCAGCAGTGCCAACTATCAGTTCTTTGGTGCACTACTTGACTAACAAGGTTGGAAAAAAGGGAGGCATTTGTTGAAGCTAGAAGGCCCCTCCTTTTGTGCTCAAAACAAAGATTTCACACTTAAAACACTGCTTGAATATTGCCCTCTTTACGTCAAGCCACTAAATTGGTAGTCACCTCGGAATATTTACTTAGATATGACGTACATTTCGGCGACTAGAACTACTTTACCACACAGTACGATCAATGTTTTGAGCACAATCAAATGCCCGAATGCGTAGTTTGCTGGCTTCACTATTTCAGTGTTAGGGCATCTCTAGAGATTCTAACCTCCTTGGTAACTAAGAGGGCCAATATTTGTTCTGTGCTGTACTACATTGTTTTCTATGCATTCCTAAACCGAATGGACGCAATATGCAATAAGTGCGCACCGAAATCAGAAAGGAAACTACATAAATTCGTGTTTTCTTAGTCAATGAAAACGTCGTTATGTTTTAAATTCAGATGGTACCCGCAGAAAGAAGTACTTTTTCTCTTTCTATGGCATTGCAAGGCATGTGGGATAAAGCTTTTTTTTGTGACGTTCTGGGTTAAATTTTACTTGCCGTGACAGTGCTTTAATATGTTAACGTTGGTAGCGAAAAATTCGCTTTATGGGGGGATCAGTAATTTACTGATAGGAACAACATTAATTACTTATTTCATTATCAACACAAAGAATTATTCCCCTCATTGTATGTGACTGACTTTTCAAAAAAGATTCAACAGCTTTGGCCAACATCAGTACACTACACCACTGCCGTAAGGAAAATCGTAGCTCTTGTTTTCTTGTGAATTACAACTAAGTTATGTGAATGAAATACGCAGCATCGCTATCTAGTTGTTTGGTACACTATGTAAAGCCCTGGATATGTACACGGCTTTAATAGTATGTAACAGTGCCTCTATCGGATCTTTGCTATACTACACTGCAATTCAAGAATACGATACACCGGAAACTACAAATTACGTTATCTTTCCTTCCCCTGATCCGATTTTGATAAAATAATGCTTATATGTTGCCTCAAGGTACTCTCAGTTGATCTACGAAACCCCATGAAAGTTCGTATGGTACTCTTTGAGATTTGCAGTACCACATCATACTTATAAGCATAGTATACACATAAAATTTCAAATTACGATGTCTTTCCTTCCTCTGGTCGGATTTTGATGAAATGAAGCCTATGTTACTCTCCAAACTATTCTAAATTTACCTGTGGAAACCCACGATAGTTCGTGTAATGCTTTTGGAAATTTTCGTCAACAGGTGCATCTTGATCTTCAGTTAGTCTTGTGCCGTCCCTATTGCTGCCGTGTTGGCAATCTAATCTTATATGTGTAAAGTTCTTGTAAGTTTGATTCTTACTACAGACATGTGTTGCAACCTGGATTATGTGATTTATTTGAAAATGAGTATTTTGTTACAAAGCAGTGGATTTTCTGTGATTTGAAATGTGTTGCTGAAACTTGAAGGTAAATATAACTTCGTAATTGAATACAGTTTGTTAGTCATACATCCTGATCCTCGATGTTAAATCAGTGTAGGAAAATTTCTAGATTGCAGTTCTCTTTCTTTGAAAAGGAATAAAGTTTGTTAACGATTGCATGATTTAACCCATGTTAAAGGCGGTTTAAAAATGAAATCAGTTTTATTTTTCTTGCTATACATGAATCAGCCCTCTGTCGGTTCTTTCCCGCGCTTGAAATTCTCCTGTTTCTTCTTATTCAATTTCATATCCATAATTTTTCTCTTTATATCTTTGAGTGCTGCAAATGACAAAAGTCAAAACTTGAATTAACTTGAATTAAATCACTTGGTGACTAAATGTTTTGCAGTGCACAGTAATGTTATCCGCTGCGCACCTACAATTGCACAGATGTAGTTGTGCTTAAATCTGTTTTTCCCATTGATTTGACTATATTAAATGGAAAAGCAGTTTTTACATAATGGCCATGATTAATTAAATCAGTTTCAATTTATATTTTGCAATGGGAAGTTCGTTCACACCCTGATTTGGAGGACAAGTTTCAAACAGTCTGTTCACATTCTTTGGTAATAGGCAATGAGATTTTATACAGGGGTATCAGTGACCAAGAATAATTTTTAGATTATTTTGGGTGATTACAATCTCATTCAAATATTACGTATTTTTTTTTTTTTTACAGATCGTGGATTGTTATCGTACTAGTCTGCATTCTGGTTTCTTTTTGAGGTAAGTGTCTGTAATTTATTTAACAATCTGTTCACTGAGATGAGGTTCTGAGCCCGATCTTTTTAGTAATGCACAGTTACTGGTAGATGACACAGACCTTAAATTCACACAGCGTAGTTAGCCTGTAATGTTTCACTCACTAATTCATCAGTTTTAAATGAATATTTCGTCATTCCATATTATTGTTAATTAAAGACAGCCTAACAGCAAAGTAATTTGTTCCACACATATTCAGTCACTCAACAATTCAGTTTGCAATATACACACACACACACACACACAATTTATTTAATTATATTTATTCAATTAGTAACTTTCATGTATGCCATGTGTTAATTGGGGGTATAAGCTATTTCATTCCACATTCATTCAATTTCATCCAGCCGTTTCAGCCTGAAAAAGGTGTTAACCCACTGTAAGCACCGCCATGCACCTTTCGGTGGCTTCCTACAGGTAGCTCATGCGTTAATTCAGGGTATAAGCTATCTGCATTCCAAATTATATTCAAATCTGCCCAGTTGTTTAAGCGTGTATAGAGAAACAAACGCACTAACACACTGGGAGGTACCGCCACGCATCGTACGGTGGCCCCTGTACTTACTCAGAGTATAAGCTATCTCCATTCCCAACTTCATTCAAATCTGTCCATCCCTTCCAGTATGAAGAAGTGGCAAATATAGTAACCTATTGTAAGGTACTCTCCACCAGACACTACATATACATTGATTCAATCAGGGTGTAAGCTAACACTGTTCCAAATATCAGTCATACCTGTCCAGCCTTTTCAGCGTGAAGGCGTGAGAAACGAATTAACTAATTGTAAATCGCCCTCCGCCATGCACCATGGCTACAACCTTCACTCGATTGCAAGCAATGAGTGCAAGCAATGAGTTGACAATGTTTTATCGCATTCGGATTTACTATATGGCCGTGCATAAAATACGAACAATCAAACAAACATTAATATTTATATATCAGATAACGCGACCTTTTGGTTCTGGAAGGGTGACTAACTTTTTGAAAATAATGCTTATCGAATTTATTAATCTATGACTTACTTTTACACTTTTTATAATTGGACCAATTATACTACAAAAACTATTGTACAAGAAATAAAATGAGTAGGCTCGCATTAATTTGAAAGTGGAAGAGGAGCAAAGTGATGGAATTGGATTGTATGTAATCAGCTCGTAAAATAATTAAGCACCTTTTCTCTGCCAAAGTTTAATTAACATGAGACTGTATGTTTAAACACTGAAGTATTGTTATTCATAAGATTCCATTCGGGGGCGTCGCTGACCTGCTAAGCTGCTGGTCGCCGCATATGAACAATCGGCTCGTAACTTCAGCATAGCAGTAACAATAGTGGCAGATCACAGTAACAGCAGCATACGTTCTCAGTGGCGACCCATTGTCACATACACTTGTGCTTGGCAAATTATAGTTACGTTCTGATTTATTACATGTGTACTATTTCAAATTTCCTGTGACGATATGTTAAAAAAATTAAAAAAAAAACGAAGACAATAGAAGATAATACAATTATTAATCTTTGGGAGGTGCTGGGGGAGGGGGAGGCTTCAGCCCGATTAGCTCCTCCCCCCCTCCCCCCTTTTGCTGCGTCAATGTTTAGCATGACCTCTCAGAGATTGCTAATGCAATAGCTTCGTACTAAGTTATAATTTACAACCGATCACTCAGCGAAAGATCTGTATCCAAAGACTGGAAAGTTGCCCAACTTACTCCAATATTCAAGAAAGGCAATAGGGGTGATCCCCAAAATTCCAGGCCAATCTCATTGACGTCGATTTGCAGTAGGATTTTGGAACATATACTTTGTTCGAATATTATGAACTACCTCGAACAGAACGACCTATTAACCAATAGTCAACACGGATTCAGAAAGTATCGCTCTTGCGAAACACAGCTTGCCCTTTATTCACGTGAAGTGTTAAGTGCCATCAACAACGGATCTCAAATCGATTCCATATTTCTGGATTTCCTGAAGGCTTTTGACACTGTACCCCAAAAGCGGCTTCTAATGAAATTGCGTGCTTATGGAATATCTCCCCAATTGTGCGATTGGATTCACGATTTCCTATAAGAAAGGACACAGTTCGTTGTAATTGACGGTAAGGCATAGAGTAAAACAGAAGTGTTATTTGGCGTTCCACAGGGAAACGTTATAGGTCCCCTACTCTTCCTCGTGTTTATAAAAGATTTAGGAGACAATCTGAATAGCTCCCTTAGTCTGTTCGCGGATGATGCTGTCGTTTATCGGTTGGTGTAGTCAATAGAGGATCAAAAGCAACTGCAAAGCGATTTAGACAAAATTTCTACATGGCGTGAAAATTGGCAATTGACACTAAATAAAGAAAAGTGTGAAGTAATCCACATGACCACTAAAAGAAATCCGCTGAACTTCAATTACGCGGTAAATCAGTCAAAACTTAAGGTCATAAATTCTACCACATACCCAGGAGCTACAATTACGAACAACTTGACTGAAGAGAACACACAGAAAATATTGTGGAGAAGGCGAACCAAAGGTTACGTTTCATTGCCAGAACGCTTCGAAGATGCACTAGCTCCACCAAAGAGACTGCCTACATTATACTTGTGCGTCTTCTCCTGGAGTACTGTTGCCCCTTGTGGGACCCTCACCAGGTGAGACTGACGGAGGACATTGAGAAGGTTCAGAAAATGGCAGCTCATATTGTTTTATCACGTTACGGAGGGGAAAGCGTCACGGAAATGTCGCACGAATTGGGGTGGAAATCAGTAAAAGGAAGACGTTATTCATTGCAGCGTGATCTGTTTGCGAAGTTTCAATCACCGGCTTTTAGTTCTGAATGTGAAAATATTTTGCTAGCACCCACCTACTTAAGGAGACGTGACCGTCCCAATAAAATAAGAGAAATCATATCGAAAACGGAACGATTTAGGTGTTCTTTCTTCCCGCGCAGTATTAGAGAATGGGACAGTAGAGAAACGTTAAGAAAGTGGTTAATGAACCGTCTTCCAGGCACTTAAATGTGATTTGCAGAGTAACTATGTAGATGTAGATTTAGATGTCGATGTAAATGAAGACTAAAGGTGGCTCTCGTGTATAAAATACACTAGCGCGTCCAATATGGGGTTAAAAATTTCCAGTTATTTTTCTCTCTTTTGATTGTCGCCCTACAGTGATTTGCATGACGTGTAATATTCCTCATGCGCGGAAGGCACTTTTTTCTTTTCGGCTGTGCCGGCGGTAGCCGTGCAGGCAGGAAACATGACGGAGTATCTGAATCGGCGACGCACTTAGTAGATTACCCGGACACGCGCTGGCTGTGTCAATAATCGTAATTAGAGCGGGTCGCGCAGCCGCGGCCGGGGGTTTTGTTTCCGACAGGCCGCTGTGGGGCGGCCGGAGGAGCGGGCTGGGAGCCGCGGGGATCGGCGCATTAATTAGATTTGCTGCGCCATCGGAAATCGATCTCCAGAATGAGCGAGTCAGCGCGGCTCGCTGGCGGGAATCAACCGAGAGCCCCGCAGCCGGCGCCCGAGGAACTGACCGGAACCGATGCGACCATTCGGATAAGCCCGGACGCTTAGGTAAGTCACTGGCCGCTCCATCGGTCCGCAGTCGTGTAATAACGTGTGGATGGCAGTTCCGCCATTTGACTGCCTAAAACCGTCTGCTCAATTTATCATGATTTTAAGATTATCTGACATAGTCGGATTTGGAGACGATCTGATCGTTATATAGTTTTCAAAATAAAAAGCCAAGATCGCACATTAATAATTTATTAATTGACGACCGGTTTCGGTGCACTGTGTCACCTTTTTTTTTTTTTTTTTTTTTTTTTTCATATACATGTGGCGTCTGTTCCGAAAGACCAGACGTCACTTCTGATCCTGCAGGTGTTATTATTGATTATTCATAGAATATATGACATCAACTGCGATTGGGCAAAGCTGAAAATGTGTACCCAGCCGGGATTCGAACCCGGGTCTCCTGCTTTCTAGGCAGTTGCGCTGACCCCTACACCACTGGGGACACAGTGATCACCGCACCTGCAAGGACTACCTAGGCACGCCTCCCGTCAGATACAAATTCCCAGCTTCGCCCTGCCCACAGTACTCAAACTCGTAGTTACGAAACTAATTCCCGTAAGAGTAAGGGCTTCAAACTTGCCCACCCCTCCCCACTAACGATAGGATCATTGCCCGTCACCGGCATATTATATATACATGTGGCGTCTGTTCCGAAAGACCAAGTTGAACAAGGTAGATGAAGTCCCATCGCCAACTGGCGACTTACACTTCCTGGGATTACAGAGGTATGTGGGTTAATGATAACTTCAGTTTACAATAAACTTTGGAGGTAGGCTTCTAATGGCCAGTATGTCGGTCCGTAAGGTACCCCACTTGATTTTAGTTCCATTGTCGAGTAATTCACATGAAAGTAACAATGTAAATTGCTTTACCACATCTTCTTACTAACACGTTTTATTCAGGTAACTAACGATCGTGGCACCTTGTACCTATGTCACGGGCGTGGAACTGTCATTCCTAAGGTTTGGATGTTATGCACTGTAGCCCTAAGTTGATCTATTTTATTGTGTAGCTTCGTCGTTCTCTTCTTAATTGCCTCCATGAGAGTGTCCATATGGAGTTCCTGGTGGATGTCCACGTTTCTCGTGTAACGGCCAGCTCTGAGGATCCATCGTAACGTCTTATTCTGGATAACTTGCAGTCTTGAGATTTGGGTCGCACTAGCTAGGCCCCAGACTGAGCTGCCATATAACATTTTGGATAGCACTGTTGCTTTTTATAGTCGCATTTTGGTACTGGTATTCAACTCTGCGCTGAGAAAGAATGGCATTAAGGTTTTGGCCATTGCATAGACCTTAGGTCGCAAGTTATCAATGTTTGTGGAGAAAAAAGTGCTTATCGAGGGTAACTCCCAGGCAAGTGACCGCCGATCCCCATAGGATGACTGTGTCACCATCATCTGGTCTCATATATGTTATACGCAGGTCATCTTTCAAAAGTATAAAAGACATGCAATAAATAACGTAAAAACTTAAAAAGTAACATACATCTGGGTTTAAGAGGCACTTATCCTATCTTGTTAAAAAAAAATTGGGTATAAAATGACTAGTGCAACATTGCACTTAGTCAATATATAAAATACACAAGTTAAAAACAGCTTACAAAATACTGACAGCTCTGAAGATTCTAGTTTACATTTTGGCGCAAGGTGACAGCACCATCGCTGGATAGTGTTTGTAAGCTGGTTCCACAGAAGTCAGTTATAATTTATATTAGGAGAAAATATAAAAATTCAGCAAGTGAAACAGGAAAAAGGGATTACAAACGTCTGAAAAATGAGATTGACGGGAAGTACAGACTGGCTAAGCAGGAGTGGCTACAGGACAAATGCAAAACCGTAGAAGAATGCATAACTAGGGGAAAGATAGATACCGCCTACAGGAAAATAAAAGAGATATTTGGAGACAAGAAAAGCAGCTGTATGAATATCAAGAACTCGGACGGAAAACCAGTACTAAGCAAAGAGGGGAAAGGTGAACTGTGGAAGAAATACATTGAGGGCCTATACAAAGGAAATAAACTTGAAGGCTGTGTTCTAGAAATGGAAGACGAAGTGGAGGAAGATGAGATAGGAGACATGATACTGCGAGACGAATATGACAGAGCGCTGAAGGACTTGAGTCGAAACAAGGCCCCTGGAGTAGATGATATTCCGTCTGAACTGCTGACATCGTTAGGATTTTCATCAATTAGGTACAGTATATCCTGTGTTATCCAGGGATTTCTATTAGGCCTTGTCCTTCTGCCTATATGGTCCTCTGCTGCCTTCACTTCCCTATCTCTCAGAGCTACCCATTCTTCTTCTACTGCACTACTTTCCCCCGTTTCAGCCAATCCTTGCCTAATGCTCCCTCTGAAACTCTCAACAACCTCTGGTTCCTTCAATTTGTCCAGGTTCCATCTCCTAACCTTTCTACCCTTCTGCAATCTCTTGAGTTTTAATCTGCAGTTCATAACCAATAAGTTATGGTCAGAGTCTATATCTGCTCCTATATCTTTACATTATATGTCTGAAATAATTTTGTAATGTTGTGATGTTGAGCTTGAAGTATGTAACTGTTCAGAATAAATGTTAGTACCTATGTTCGTACTTCAGTAAAATACATTTACATCTTCATGCCCATTATAATTTATTATTTATCGTCATCATTTTTTATTTCGAGTTACTTTTTGTTAATTGCACTAGAGAGAATAAATTAGTTTCTAAATATATACGGAGCTTTGTACTTCAAACTTCAAGTTATTTTCGACTAATTACTTCAGTAATTAGCCTATAAAAACACCAAAATCGAATCGTAACGTGATGTTCTTCTTGTAACGGTTAAATATCATTAAATGTAGCCTGAACTAATACAATTATATTGCATTTTGAGAAAGATGTCAATACGCCCTCCTCTAATTGACTAAGAGACACAATTCGTCTTTTAATCAGTTATTCCAAAATTCAGAAATGAAAATTATATGTAAAAGCATCACATGAACAAACGCCATTTTTGTATAAGTACAGGATTTCGGTGCATTTTATATGTCTTTAAGACTTAATTGAGGTCCATTATCTCACTGCGTCGAAACCTATGTTTTGCTGTGGCAGCTCAATTTATATTACTTTCGCGTTTTCGTTAATATCTCGACATCCAGTTTTGGCACTTGGTCAATTCATGCATAACACCGTCCAATTAATCATATTGGAGCCACATTTTATGCCTAAATCTCTGCCGCGGTGGAGTAGCCGAGCCGTCTAAAGCATCTCGATGCGGAGCGCGTGGTTGCTCGCCGTGGAGGTTCGAGTCCTCCCTGGGGCATAGGTGTGTGTGTTGTCCTTAGGTTAGTTTACCTAGGTTTAAGTAGTTTGTAAGCTACGGACTGATGACCACGCAGTTTGGTCCGATAGATTTACAAACATTTGTTTGTATTTGCCTAAATTTCTTAAGACTTCCATCCGTACTACCCCTTCATAATTGAAATACTGCATATAGTACACACCAAATTTCTAATGTATTTAGTCCTACAAAAACATTCTTGGTTTATCTTTGCCATATGCAATGGTTGAAACTTTCATTTGTATTCTGACTGCCTCCATGAAAACATTTACTAAGCAAACCAGGGTCATTCAGGCCTCTGAAAATTGCTTTTATTTAATTCACAACAGACTCAGGAAGATAATGCTTATTATGGTATATTTGACTACTTTCTCTTGCGTTTTGGTAAGGGTAAGTGGCGATACACATGAGCGTAACTTTAAAATTTGGTATGTATAGTTCAGTTTTCATTTGAAACCTTGTCATGTATATATCAATATAATCAGGAAAGACCACAGAATTTAATGAAGTCATACAAAATTTCGATTTTTCCACCAATTATAAGTACCCTGTAGCCTCAAATGCACAAAAATTGCTGTCAATAAAAACATAAATAAGATAAAAATTGTGTGCCGGAACCGGGACTCGAACCTGGGACCTTTGCCTTTCGCGGGCAAGCGCACTACCGACTGTGCTACCCTGACACGACTCACGATGCCGCCTCACAACTCTACTTCCGCCAGTACCTCGCCTCCTACTTTCCAAACTTCACAGAAGCTCTCCTGCGAACCATGCAAGACTAGCACTCCTGGAAGATAGGATATGGTGGAGACATGGCTTAGCCACAGCCTAAGGGATGTTTCCAGAATGAACTTTCACTCTGCAGCTGCAGCTTCTGTGAAGTTTGGAAAGTAGGATGCGAGGTACTGGCGGAAGTAAAGTTTTGAGGCGGCATCGTGAGTCGTGTCGGGATAGCACAGTCGGTAGTGCGCTTGCCCGCGAAAGGCAAAGGTCCCAGGTTCGAGCCCCGGTTCCGGCACACAATTTTAATCTGCCAGGAAGTTTCATATCAGCGCACACTCCGCTTCAGAGTGAAAGTTCATTCCGGATAAATAAGATTATCCCACATAATGAAAGCGTGGCTTTTGAAATATGGTGAGTCAGAAGAATGCTGAAGGTTAGGTTCGTAGAAGTCGTAACTAATGAGGAGGTACTGACAGGTATTGGGGAGAAAACGTATTTTTCGGATACCTCGACTAAAAGAAGCGATCGATTGTTAGGACAATTTCTTAGACAGCAAAGAATCGTAAAGTTAACATTGGAGGGTAGTGTGTGGGGGGAAAATCGCAGAGGGAGAGCAAGAGACGAACATATTAAGTAGATTCAGTTGGATGATGGTTGCCGTTTTTATGAGATGAAGAGGCTTGCTTAGTATAGAGTAGGGTATACAGCTGCATCTAACCAGGCTCTGGACTGAAGACCACAGCCGCGACGGAACAGCCGATCGCATTGAGGCGCTATGCTCCGATGCGCGGGGCTGTTCCCCGTCGAGGGTTCGCATCCCCCCTCGGGCATGGATGTTTGTGTCGTCTTTAGTGTAAGCTAGTTCATAGGTAGTTTGTAGGTTTATGGACTGATGACCCCGCAGGTAAGTCCCTTAAGCTTGACAAACATTTGAAAATTTGGAAATAAAGGGTAAACTGTTTACATGTAGTACTTACTTGGAAGACCAGATGCAGTGCTAACAAATTGAGCAGTATTTATTTTGTTGTTTTTTTAATTTAATTTAATTACTGTTTCATTTACAATAACTGTTATGACGCTTTATCTTTATTACCAAATTTAATTAGCATACTTAGAATTTCGTTGTATAGTAACTGTCTTGAAGAAAATATTGTTCGTATGGATGACGGATACCAGAACATTATCGTTATTACTAGAAGATAACTCTATATCTGTTACTATGTCACCGCTGTAATCTAGTTGTTTCTTAACACCACGTTTTTATTACAGCGTCCACTGGATTTGAATCTTTCATAGATTTCATAGATTCGCGTAGCAGCAAATGTAGACGTTTGGAGTAGTTACGCGCTCTTGCTTCATCTGACATTGATAAATGAGGGTGCGGATGCTGGCGTAATAATATGAGTGCGAACTGCCTAAGATTATAGAGGCAGGTGTGTCACCTAATTAATGAGTTACATAATTCCGAGGTAAATCCATTAATCACCACCGGCGAAGACTTCGGACACGCACCGGCGATATTTATAGCTCAATCTCCGGACTGAATATCTTAGTAATTACGACAAGCACCTCTTGGAAGGAGGCTTCAGTAATTACCCGACCGTGTATAACGAAGTCAGTGCACATCAGTGTTGCGCGCTGGCTATGAGGAACAAAATTAGGATCAAATTCCAGTTGTAACATTAACGAAGGTGTGACGAAAGTAGCACAAAGAAAGCGCTGTGTAATAATTCTGAAATCCCGACTAATGACTGAAAATAACTGAAGTAACATTAACGCATAACCTCTAATATCTACAGTATCCATGGCCATAAAATAAACACTGAGAGGACAAGGTTATGGGCAGGACGTCAGTAGTATCCGTAAGATAAATGATGTAATTTTCGGGCGGAAAAATAATTTCTTCTGTGCTACAAGTGACGTTACAGGACCATTACTTTTCAAAATATGTAAATGGCCAAGCAGATAATTTCGGTACTTCAGTGAGGCTTTTCGCTGATCGAGGTGTGGTATACGAAGAAGGAGAATTGTAGTGATACGTAGAGGATCTGGAAGCGTATCGACGTTTGATTTGGGATTCGCAATTAAACCTTAACGTGTTGTTGTGGTCTTCAGTCCAGAGACTGGTTTGGTGCAGCTGTACACCCTGCTCTATACTAAGCAAGCCCCTTCATTTCCTCATAAGAACGATAAACTACATCTATCCGAATCTGCTTACTGTTTTCGACTTTTGGTCTCCCTCTCCGATTTTTCCCTCGCACACTTCCCTCCAATGCTAAATTTATCATTCCTTGCTGTCTAAGAATGTGTTCTACCACCCGACCTCTTCTTTTAGTCAAGGCGTGCCAAAAATTCCTTTTCTTCCTAATTCTGTTCAGTACCTCTTTACTAATTACGCGATCTACCCCACCAATTTTCAGCATTCTTCTGTAGCAGCACATTTCAAAAGCCTCTTTTCTGTTCCTACTCTATTGTCCAAGTTTCACTCCCGTACAAGGCAACAGTCCACACAAATGCATTCAGAAAGGATTTCCTTACACTTTAATTAATATTAGATGTTAGCAAATTTCTCTTTTCCAAAATCGGTTTCCTCCCCATTGACATTCTGCATTTTATATCCTCTATACTGCGACCACCATTTTTTAATACCCAAGTAACAAAACTCATGTACCACCTTCATTGTTTCGTTACCTAATCTAATCCTTCAGCATAGCCTGATTTCCTAAGACTGCTGTCCATCATCCTTGTTTTGCTCTTGTTAATCTTTATCTTATACGCTACTTTTAACACAGTGTCCATTTGTTCAATTGCTCTTCCAGATCCTTTGCTGTCTCTGTCAGAATTACAATGTCGTCAGCAAGACATAAGAAAGTAAAATATTCCGATTGAGTAGAAACGCTCTTCATTTTCTGATTACGCATATGTTGAACAATCACCGGAATCAGTTAGTTTGATTCTCCAGATCCTAGATGACGATTTTATTTGAATAATTGAAAACGCTGTTGAAAGGACAAAGTTTTACCAGATATAAGGTCCGCGGAATGGCCGTTTGGTCTAAGGCGTCCTGTCATGGTTTGCGCGGCCGCTGTCGCCAGAGGTTCAAGTCCTCCTTGTAGCATGGGTGTGCTCGTTCTCCTTAGCGTAAGTTACTTTGAGTAGTTTGTAAGTCTAGAGACCGATGATCTTAACAGTTTGGTCCCTTAAGTTTACAACCATTTCGATAAGAGATAAAAGAAATTTAGCAGCAAGAGAGTGTCAAGATTGCTTCTTGAAGTGGAAACAGTGTGGAAGCGGTTTACTAATTGTGGAAGGAACTATTTCAATGGAGACGTGGTACAATAAGTAAAATATAAGCGTAAAAGCGTTTTGTGCGCAAACTCCCAGATTTTTTTATGCAGATCTCGTAAAACACCAGTACATACAGTTAAAGGCCTGTTGTCTCGATATCCTTTATCTTCTTTTTGAAGGCGTGTCACTAGATTGAAACGCTTTTCGTCCCGAGTGACCAACAGACCTTTTTCCTCTATTTACCTGTCAGTGATGGTTTTCATCTGTACGGCTCGCTTAAACGTAAACATCCTATACATCAAACGGCGTTATAACAGTCCTTTGAGTGAGGCACAGAAGATCCTTGACAAGCGTATGTGATATTTCTGCCTTTTCCAGACATCGTTTTCACATCAAAGAAATCTCCTTAGAGGACTTGAAAACAGAGCACTACGCATATGTAAGGTGATAAAATCATCGATAACATGTGGTTCAGTCAATAGTATATCCGTGGGATTTACACCATGAATCTGACTCTTTACAGAGATTGGCCATTACATTTGGTGACAACGTGCCAAAACCTCAGACTTTTATCACTAAAATTGAAAAAAATATTCATTAAATTTAGTTGTGTTTTAGAATAAAAGGTCTCTAAATAGCGAGCTATGATTCTTTTATTTCAAAAAGTTTAATCTGAAGAAAATTAATTCATAAAAGTTAAACTAAAAAGAAGACGAAATCCATCGGCTATATATGACGCCCAGTTAGCTCGCCTACCGACCAAGGCGGATAAAATCAGGCTCGGCCGTCATGGAGGACAAATCTGCTGTCCGGTGAAGTCGGCTACGTTTATAATATACTTAAAGAATAGTTTTAGCGTGATCAATAAGTCATTAAGGTATAAGACAGCCTGTGTGCAAGAATAATATATTAAGTGTGTAGTTTCTCGACTTTCGTTAATAAAAGTCGAGTGACCGCCATATGAAAAAATCGGAATATATTTTGCACACTCATCAGTACCTATATAGTCTTTACAGTATCAATATAAGGAACCAAGAACCTACGTGCCGACTTCTGTGCTGGGGAAGTAACTTTATAAAACTACAGATTGGTGTATCTTTTGAGAATGTGCATTTCACTTAGGGCAGTAGATATAACTAGATTCTTAATATGTTTGGACGTTCTTTACATCAGAAATCAGCTACACGTCTTCATTGGTTCCAGAGGAGGAAATAAAACAGAAGAGAGATTAAGATAAAGAGAGACTCTTAATACTTTTCCTTCCTCCCCGACGTACAAGAAAGTTCGTACCACTCCGTACATGAAAAATCTGTGATGCGAATGCAGGGCTCAGTTGACGTGCCTAGTTTTTAGCAGGTTCCCTTGCAGTGTATTACACGTTTTGTTCGGCAGTACCTCCTCCGAAGAGGGTAACACGATCGTACGAGGTCAGCGACAGCAGATTTGACGAAAACAATTGCACTGTTCATCATTTTACGAGTGTCATTATCCACGGTAGTGAGATAACACACAAACCACAGAACAATTCCTCATCGGCCAAGAGAATAGTGGGTGATATCACAAAATTAACTGATGGAGAGCGACGATTATTAAGAGCGATTGTGGCAAGACAACATAAAACAACGACACGGAAGTGTCTGTAGAAATCGACAACTCACTTGGATAATACTTTTTTGTCAATAGTATGATGGAAGTTTCACTAGGATAACATTCATGTAAGGATTAAGAATTCGAAACGCTTAATAACGAAAGCAAACGGAGAGCTTCGCAAGCTAGTGTCACGACCATAAAACCTGGATACTGGAAAAATAAATCGTGGTTTACATTGCTAACAACGGCCAGGTTTACATCTATAGAACCCTGTAACGGAATAGCCCCCCCCTGTCCAGAGCATGGCCTTCAGAATTTTACTACAGTGTCAACTACGTACAGGAGCGGGGCATTTTTCTTATTATTCTGCTGCGCCGGCAGTGACCGGCCGTGCGTTGTACTTTGCCCATCACACGTCCGTCACCGTGCCTGCAGCCTCAGCCCTGCGTGGTGGTTCGGTACTGCTGACCAGAGTAGGCTACCCCCTAACAGTCGGAAGTATCGGCCCACCAATCAGTGAGATCCATGCAATCATGTGATCGCCGGGCCCAACGCCGGTTCCGTCAGATCCCTTCTTCTGCTCTGAGACTCCATCCTATCAATATGCCTTAACTGTTAGCTCCGGCTATCTTCCTGCCGCCCGTAGCCATGTTCCACAGGGGCAGCTATTCCGCCTTCCTGCCTTCTCAAAAATGTACTTCTAGAGTAATTAAAATGTAAAGTTAAGTCTCATCCTCCTGTTTTTATTCCACATATCGCCACGTGCCCACACACTATCAGCCTTTCTGTTACAACCCCAAACGGAGTTTGGTACCCAAATGGACTCGCATGCGAGAGCTGCGTTTCAAACCTGTCTCCGGCTATCCTGATTGTTTTTCTGTTATCACTCCAGGCAAATGATGTAATGGTTCCTTTCAAAGAGTACGACCAATACCCTCACCTATCCTTACAAAACATCAATTCTTTCGTGTGCTCCGTCTCTGATGACCCTAATCTTTCTTTCTTCTTTCTTGGAGAACCCCAAATGAAGCATACGATTCGCCGGACTGTTTGCCAAAGTTAAGCACGGGGGAGTATCCGTTATGAATTGCGTGGCTCTACCGAGATAGTGAGCTAGTGCTATCGTTACCCTATCCAAAACGATTACTCGTCATTGGGTGGCACGTATCAGTAGAATATTGCTGCAAAACACTTTCATTTTCCAAGACGATAATGCGCCGACATCCACAGAAGACGGGTCGGACATTGATTGTAAAGCATCATAAGATCTTTGAACACATCTCCAAACTAGCTCAATTTCCAGATGTCAATATCATACAACCATTATTAGGAGCTTTAAAGCTGAAGATCAGAGACAGACGTTCCTCTCCAACATTCGAGAAGCAGCTGGAGGTTGTTTCAGTACAAGAATGACAGAGTATTTCACTGGAAACTATTCAGACATTGTATGAATCTATTTCACAAGGACTGCAGCTGTTTTCCTTATTAGTAAATAAATATATCTATATCAAGTGTTGATATTATTTTGTTCACTCCCTGCACATTTCAGCTGTGATCATAAAATCCTTTTGAGGGCTACTCTCAGCGAACGTTAAAATCGCAACGGTGATAACGCTAAAAACTGGCGATAATATTGGCAAACTGAGCTGTCGCCGTGTTTTAACGAGTTGGCGTTGGATGTATTCCGCACGAGTGCATCGCGTGTTTTTGCCGCAGGAGCTCAATTCATTACGTCACAGTTTTAAAATGAACATTACTCAATAACGGTGCGCCGACCTATATGGATTACAAAGGAGTGTTAATATAGCAGAAGGAGGAGATGATGCAAACAGATCCCACTGCTTGTAAATGACCCATCAACAGGAGATTTCGTTGAATGTTTTCGTGACACCGTTGCACGAAGACAAATTCTATTATGGCCGTTGCTTCCTTTGTCGAAATGTTTAGTATTATTTCCGAACATGTAGGAAAGAATGACACAGTGATGAAGAGCATAAGCTGCATAGAGATTGGCCATTACATTCAAACATGCAAATTTACTCATTACTAAGTAGGCCTACTTAATCTCCGTTAACCATAAAATTTCTTAAAAATAGCCGCGTGGGAATGGGCGTGTGATCAAGAGACCTACTTTACGGATCGCGCGGCCGCCATGTCGGAGGTTCGAGTCCTTCCTCGAACATGGTTGCCCGCGGTTTACTTAGGTTACTTTAACTTAGTTTAAGTAGTTTGTAAGTCTAGAGACAGATGACCATAGGAACCTGGACCCATACATTTACGAACATTTGAATTTAAAAGTGGTAGTTCTATTACCTGCTATGTAAAATATTTGTTCATCGATCTTCAAGAACAATAGTTGGTGTGATAGACAAATACAGAATTTTATGTATATTGTACATCGCCCAGTTTCTTATCAGATACTGTGACATGGGTATCGATTAGATCAGATTACTTATTGGTTCCATAGATCCATATTGAGGAGATGTTTCAAATGTTTGTATAGCTTATGGGATTTAACTAAGGGGTCATCAGTCCCTAAACTTACAAACTACTTATGAACTAGCTAACACTAAGGACGGCACAAATATCCATGCCCGAGGGGGAATTCGAACCACCGACCGTAGTGGCCGTGCAGACCGTGACTGGCGCGCCTCAGTCCCCTCAGCCACCGCGGCCGGCTATTGAGGAGATCCTATTGAGGAGATTCTAGTAGATGTGGAACATGTCAATATATAATTTTTTTACAATTAGATGTAATGATATTAATAGTATGAATATATACATCATTTGGTTGTATTAAACAACCGTCAATGGAGTAGAAGAAGTTGGCCAATAGTAAGTCTTTAAGAATCATCTTAAACTGATCTTTATTTGCTACTAAATTCTTTGTTGTTGCTGGTAAATTGTTGCAAATGCGTGTTCCTGAATAGTGGGCCCCTTTCTGAACTAAAGTTGGTGATTTTAAGTCCGTGTGTAGATCGTTTTTTCTTTCCTAGTATTGTATGTATGAACTGAAAATGGGATATATTATTTATGACAAATTTGTTTAACCAATAAACATAGTGAGAGGCAGTAGTTAGAATACCCAGTTCTTTGAAGAGGCATCTAAAGGATACCCGTGAATTTACCCTACAAATAATACTTATTACACGCTTTTGGACTTTGAAATTTGTTTCTTGACTTGAAGTGTTACCCCCAAATATTTACGCTCTGACAATGCAGAATGAAAGTAAGCACAGTATGCGAGATTTCTTATTTTTATGTCATCAACATCTGATAACACTCGATTTGCACATACAGATTTGTTATGTCGTTCTGTGGTGTCCTTCTCCCAAATGAATTTATTGTCAACTAGTAATAAAAGGAATTTAAAACTGTCAACCTCTTCTATCTGCTCCTATTAATACCTTATGCACATTCCTCTTAAATGTTCTGAAATGCAGCAGTGAGTCTTTTTAAAGTTTGGTGTCAATGAGTTGGCTTTAAACCATTTTTTAATGTTCATGAAAATATCATGAGCAGACCTTTGTAGAACTATGTTCCACGTGCTATTTATTTCAATGTAGTAGTGTCCCGAAACCTCAATCTAATGTGGACCGAACGTTGGCCGAGTTTGTGAAAATGCCGGGTTATCGGGATCGCTGTTAAAAATAGAAGAGGTAAGATTTTTTGTTATAAAATACTTTCTATTGTTACTTTACAATACAATAGAAATGATGGAATACAGTAACACAAAATAAATTCAAGACAATATCTAACAAATGATAATCGTTACTTACACTCACAGTGACTTCACAAAACGCGGTTAAGAAAAAACATAGGCTGCAGGCCGACCAATGTTGCCAACTCGGAAATGTTAAAACAGCGTACTGCAGACTCAAAATTGCATATTTTGACCCAAAATTAACGTACACCAGACAAAAAATGTTCAAAAAATGCAAATACATTAAGTACTAGAAAAAAATAATGGTAACTAACTAGTACCCGGCGCTTCGCTGCCGCGGAAGAAATACAAAAAATGTCCAAATATTTAAAAATCTATGGGACTTAACTGGTTGGTTATTAGTCCGTAGATTACAAACTATTTAAACTAATTGAAACTATCCTAAGGACAGCACATACACCCATGCCCGAGAGAGGACTCGAACTTCCGACGACAAATGGCTGGTTGCACCGCAGTACGACGCTGCAGTGCGCACGGCTATTCTGCCGCAGCAGAAGAAATAATTTTGCAAATAACGTTTGAAATTTGAAAGCGTTAGCTCACCGCTGCAATGATCTTTCAGATACATTTACCGGTACGACACGCGCACACCTGCTGTAAGTTAACTGTACTATGTCCATAAACTTCGCGTAAGAACAAGAAGTAATTTGACGAAGTTTTGTGGCAATCAGATGAACATTATGGCACCGCATAAAATACGAACAAACGAACAAATATATACGACATTTCCAATCGCCCATTAGACTCTCTCCTCCTTTCCCTTATTTCTGTTCAGCTGCTCCTCCTGTCCCTTTCTTTGCCCATTTCTTTCTCCCCTCCCACTGTTCATCTCCTTTCACTGTCACCATTTCCCCTCGCTCATTCTCCTTCTCTACCCTCTCTCTGTCCATCTCCTCCTCCAACCTATCTCTGTCCGTCCTTTCCGTCCCCTTGAGAGATGGCAGTCCATCTCTCATCTTTATTATTGATGTTTATTGTTGACATATTGTCTTAATGAGTCCTGTACATACAATTTTCTATTGCTGTCGGGAATACGATTCAGAGAAGATTTTTGCTAAGGTGAGATGCAGAGCTGCCTTGGCCCTGAGGGGGCAGATTCCTTCCTACTTGCGGCGCCGAAGGAGGCCGGGCGTGCTAACCTTGGGTGGCACACTGGCAGGGCAGTAGGTCGTAAAAATGTAGCCTTGTGTCCCAAACTGAGAAGGAGAGGCATCGTCTGAGCTTTTTAGAAGAAGATAGCAGGGCACACGGCTGTGGCCGAGGGTCCGAAAGGGAAAGCGACGGAATGTTGCTGGAGGCTAGGCAGCCGCTCCCACGGGCGACGGTTAGAGCCGTTTAGTGATAATCGCGCCAAAAGTGTGTGTGGAAGGGATGCCGTCTTTGATTGGCTGATGTTCAAAGCGCCAGTTTTTAGAAATCAGCGGTTGCCTTGTGAGATTTTACTGGCTGGAGTTCGAGATCTCGACGCTGATTGGCTTTACGTAAAAACAGCGTTTCTCGGGGGTCTCGCGCAGAGACGCGGTGATAGAAGGGGACTTCGTGTTTCGTAGCGCTGGAGTACGGACGCGTCTGGTGGCGTCCTGTCCTCCCAGTGTGTGGACTTGGAGATTTTGCTTATTGAGCCGATACTTGGACGAGTGAACTTGTATAAGTTTCAGGGTACACTCTGAAATTCATACTGGAGCGGACTGTTCCTGTTTTCGGTTTGATTTTAGGTCATCTGATTGCATAACTAATGAAGAGGTACTGAACAGAAATGGTAAGAAAAGAAATTTTTGGCATAGCCTGACTAAAAGAAGGGATCGCTTGGTAGGACACATTCTTAGACATTGAGGGATCGTAAATTTAACATTGGAGGGAAGTGTATGGAGTAAAAATCGCAGAGGGAGACCAAGAGACGCGTATAGTAAGCAGATTCAAGTGGATGTGGGTTGTCGTTCTTATGAGGAGATGAAAAGGCTTGCTCAGGATAGAGTAGGGTGGAGAGCTGCATCAAACCAGTCTCCGGACTGAAGACCATAACAACAACAACAATCTGAATATATTAATACTCCATTGAGAAACTGAAATCGTTCAATCATAATTAAAAATTTCAACAGGATCGGATTACAACTGTAGAAAACCATATGTATAGTATCCTCCATCATGCACCATCCAAAATTTTGTGTGCCAGTGACGTTTCTCTTGTTTTGAAGGTCAAGTGTCCAAAATGTCATGAAGATTGTAGGATGAATTTAGTGTCCTTATTCGCATGCCGCTAGGGGTGTCCAACTAAATTTCGACGCGGGCCACATTACCAAGTTTAATCATTGTGGCGGGCAAGAGAAAAGAAAATTGCAAAGGAATCAGTTACTAAACCAGTGGAAATAAAACACTGTTTTCTAGGTAAGCAGGTAGAATGTATTTATAACAGAACATTATAAACTTGATAGACAAATAATTTTAATGAAAAAGTAAAACTAACGAGACAATCTTTTATTTATTTATTATTATTATTATTGTCCTTTTTTTTTTTTTTTTTTTTTTTTTTTTTTTTTTTTTTTTTTTTTTTTTGCTGTCAGAGTTCCTCGATATCTGGTGATATGTCCATTGTAGAAATTCGGAGAATTCTGCTCAGATGGCAGATTTCACATTTTTCATTCGTGAAAAAAAAAACTGTTCACATATATATATGTACTTACGAACAAGGACAACTTGTATACTGATCAGGTTTGAAATATTTTTTATAGAACTCCAGCAGTCCATTCTGCAGCTATGGTAGGCTGTTTTCAGGCTTTCATTGGTTTGAAGTTCAGTCAGCTCCATCTGCAGGTGTGACATGGCGTCTTCAATCTTAACTTGAAACGGATTCTGGAACACTTTCATATAGGGCTCTTGATTTTTAATATCTGCGAATCTCTCCTTGAACTCATTCCTTACTTTTTGCAGCAAAGATACGTATTTGTCGAAATCCAGTGTCTATTGACTTCGTGTATACAAGGCCTTCCAATGACCCAGCTGTTTTTGCCCTATCGGTTTCTCGAACAAGATGAGTTTTTTTTAATAAATGCTTGAATGTGTTCATACATTTCCTCAAAGCCGCGGCGGAGCGCATTGAGGCGTTATGGTATGATGCGCGAGGTCGTTCCCCGTCGGGGTTTCGAATCCCTGCTCGGGCATGGAGATTTGTGCTGTCTTTAGTATAAGTTAGTACATAATTAGTTTGTAAGTTTAGGGACTGATGACCCCACAGTTAAGTCCCATAAGCGTTTTAAGAAAATGGGCCGCTCTAGTGGAGAACCGCGAGGTGGGAACAATCGTAGAACAGGGCAGCAGTAGTTTAGCTGGTAGTCAAATGTTCAAATGTTTGTTAAGCTTAACGGACTTAACTACGGGGTCATCAGTCCCTAAACTTACAAACTACTTATGAACTACCTACAACTAAGGACGGCACAAATATCCATGCCCGAGGGGGGATTCGAACCCCCGACCGTAGAGCCCGTGCAGACCGTGATTGAAGCGCCTCAGTCCCCTCGGCTACCGCGGTCGGCAGCTGGTAGTCAACCACCCTCTCACCCCACATGTACACTCTTTGACAAAAAACCTGGCCGGCGGCCGGCCGCCGCTGAGCCTAAGTCCGAGCCGATCGCGACATGGGACAATAAAAGTGGCCGCGCTGATTCGCCCTAAGTCCAGCTATCTGCACAATCTGGCAACACTGCAGACTGCGGGAGTTCATACAGCACTTCTTATGTGCAGTTAGAAGATAACTGGGTCAGATCCGTCCTTGGTCTTGCGGTAAAGTGTGCGACTTTCATGTTCAGTATTAGCGATCGAAACCGACTGTTGACAAAAATTTTAAATTCACGTCACTCGTGCATGCTGATGCCACATGTGTAAGGGGAGCATATGCGTAACGTATTTCATTTTTTGAAACACTGGTAATAACATTTCGGCCCAATAACATTGCCACCTCTGGCCGCAGCACTTGGCACAGCTCTCCGCGGCCCACTCGCCGGCAGCAGCGGTGGCGGCGCTACACAGCGCTGCCTCGCCCTCTGCCCACAGCGCCTGCCGCCGCTCATCGCCCTGGGTATGTAAAATGCTGTAGTGTTGCTAAGTGGTGATCCACAAAAAAGGTTGCGATTCGTATTTCACACAGGATATAACGAAGCAGACCACCTATTTTGAATGATGAGCATATACATTAGAGAGGCAAAAAATTGTCATTGTCCAATCCAATGGCACTCTACGATGGTTAACACTTATTTGTGGTTTAAATCTCGATTCTTTTCTTTCAGAAAAGCCTTTCATGTAATTTGTTATTGTCATCAGTTCATATGTTTTCATCAAGACACAATATGTAACCCACTAAAATGTTTTAGTGTCGTTGTTTCACTCCGTACAGTAAATGTATGAGCTAAATTATGTGAATACGTTTCAGTGCACGTTCTAAAGCAATACAGGCATACTGCAAGGTTCGTGTCTTCATGTCTCATTTCTACTGGAGATATTTCACATCAATGGAGGTGAATTCGAATTTCTTCGAAGGCGTTTGTATGGTGAAGCAAAGAAGACATCTAATACCATTTCCATAATTTGAAGTCGACCTTTCTGAAATACTTATTGTGTAAAGTTTTTCTTGTGTTATGGTCTTCAGTCCGGAGACTGGTTTGATGCAGCTCTCCACCCTACTCTATCCTGAGCAAGCCTTTTCATCTCCTCATAAGAACGGCAACCCACATCCACTTGAATCTGCTTACTATACGCGTCTCTTGGTCTCCCTCTGCGATTTTTACCCCACACACTTCCCTCCAATGCTAAATTTACGATTCCCCGATGTCTAAGAATGTGTCCTACCAAGCGATCCCTTCTTTTAGTCAAGGTATGCCAAAAATTCCTTTTCTCTCCAATTCTGTTCAGTACCTTTTCATTAGTTATGCAATCTACCCACCTAATCTTCAGCATTCTTCTGTAGCACCACATTTCAAAAGCCTCTATTCTCTTCCTGTCCGCACTGCTTATCGTCCGTGTTTCACTCCCGTACAAGGCAACACTCCACACAAATGCCTTCAGAAAAGTCTTCTTTACCCTTAAATTAATATTCGATGTTAGCAAATTTCTCTTTTTCAAAAATGCTTTTCTTCCCATTGCCATTCTGCATTTTATATCCGTTGTACTGCGACCATCGCATGTTATTTTACTACCCAAGTAACAAAACTCATTTACCACCTTCATTGTTTCGTTACCTAATGTAATTCCTTCAGCATCGCCTGATTTTCTAAGACCGCATTCCATTATTTTTGTTTTGCTCTTGTTAATGTTCATTTTATACGCTCTCTTCAACACACTGTCCATTCCATTCAACTGCTCTTCCAGGTCCTTTGCTGTCTCTGACAGAATTACTATGTCGTCGGCAAAACGCAATGTTTTTATTTCTTCCCCCTGAACTTTAATCCCTGTTCCAAATTTTTCCTTGCTTTCCTTCATCGCCTGCTCGATGTACAAATTGAATAACATCGGAGAAAGGCTACAACCCTGTCTTACTCCCTTCCCAACTGATGCTTCCCTTTCATGCCCTTCGAGTCTAATAACTGCAGTCTGGCTTTTGTACAAGTTGTAAATAACTCTCCTTTCCCTATATTTTACCCCTGCTGACTTCAGAATTTGAAAGAGTGTATTCCAGTCAACATTGTCAAATGCTTTCTCCAAATCTACAAAAGCTAAAAATGTAGGTTTGCCTTTCCTTAATCTATCTTCTAAGATAAGACGTAAAGTGAGTATTGCCTCCCGGGTTCCAACATTCCTCCTGAATCCAAACTGATCTTCCCCGAGGTCAGCTTCTACCATCTTTTCCATTCTCCTGTAGATAATTCGTGTTAAAATTTTGCAACCATGACTTATCAAACTGATTGTTCTGTAATTTTCACACCTGTCTGCGCCTGATTTCTTTGGAATGGGGATTATTACATTTTTCTTAAAGTCTGAGGGCATTTCGCCTCTCTCATACATCCTACATACCAGTTCAAATAGTCTTGTCATGGCTGGCTCTCCCAGAGACTTTAGTAGCTCTGAGGGTATGTCATCTACTCCTGAGGCCTTGTTCCGACCTAGGTCTTTCAAGGCTCTGTCAAATTCATCTCTCAGTATAGTATCTCCTACTTCATCTTGATCTACTTCCTCTTCCCTTCCTACAACATCGTCTCTAAGTTCATTTCCTTTGTAGAGCTGCTCTATGTACTCTTTCCACCTTTCAGCTTTCCCATCTTTGCTGAGAACTGGTTTCCCATCTGAGTTCTTAATATTCATAGAGCTGCTTTTCCTGTCCCCAAATGTCTCTTTTATTTTCCTGTAGGCGGTATCTACTTTTCCCCTTGTTATACATTCTTCTACAGATTTGCATTTGGCTTCTAGCCACTCCTGCTAGGCCATTTTGCACTTCCTGTCAATCTCATTTTTTAGTCGTCTGTACTCCATTTTGCCTGTTTCATTTACTGCATTTTTATATTTTCTCCTTTCATCAATTAAATTTAGTATTTCCTGTGATATCCAAGGATTTTTTGTAGGTCTTGCCTTTCTACCTATTTTTTCCTCTGCTGCCTTCACTATTTCATCTCTCAATGCTTCCCATTCCTCTTCTACTGTTTTATTTCCCCCTGTTTCTGTCAATTGTTGCCTAAATCTCCCTCTGAAATTCTCCAGAACTTCACTTTCCTTCAATTTATCTAAGTCCCATCTCCTTATTTTCCTACCTTTCTGCAGTTTTTTCAGCTTCAGCCTACAGTTCATAACTAACAAGTTATGGTCAGAGTCTATATCTGCCCCTGGGTATGTCTTGCAGTTTATAACCTGGTTCCGGAACCTGTGTCTTACCATTATAAAATCTATCTGATACCTTCCGGTGTCTCCTGGTCTCTTCCACGTATACAACCTTCTTTTGTGATTCTTAAACCACGTGTTTGTTACGATTAAATCATGTTCCGTGCAAAATTCTACCAGACGACTTCCTCTTTCATTCCTCCTGCCCAGTCCATATTCACCTACTATTTTTCCTTCTCTTCCTTTTCCTACTACCGAATTCCAGTCTCCCATCATCAAGTTTTTCTTATGATTTCGTTAAAGAGTTTCTTCTTGCTAACTGCAGCGTATAAAGTAAAATAAAATGAAATTAAATTCCATCCCCAAACGCACTTTCTCCAACCAGGATTTGAACTGCCGCCTCACACCAGGCTTGCATCACAAGACACAAGCAGAACCAAACAGCCAACCACACACTGCCAGAGATTGGCCTTATTCTCTCACATATTGAATGCTTAGCCTCTAACGCATCGCGAAAGAACATGAAAGTCACCAACACAAATAACTACATTCCTTGAGTGCAAAAGTTAAATTTCTGTCTCTCATTTCACGTCGGCATTACAAATCATTAGTCATGAAAGTAGAAAAGGAATGTCAAGTGAACTTAGTGAGACAATTCAGTACCACTTGAGGAAGTAACTGCACTGTCACAGTGTTGCCAAATATCAGCAACGATGTTGCCAATTCTTAGCTGTACTATGAAGACCTGTGTAGCGATAAGCGACGCGACGCTGGTCTCATGTGTGCTTCTAGAGGTGAGTCGCGTATTTCGGTTAATATGCGCTATCTCCTGATAGATTCCGTCGTCACATTTACGATGCAGATATTAAATTCGTTCAATGAGGCCGAAACTAGCGTTTAAATTTTTTGAAGCTTTACAGCATTATGATATATTTTCAGCAAATAACTAGAGAAAAAAATACTGATATTGTGATTGCAACATACGGCAGGTCAAAGTCTGAGATATATAAACTTCCATCACGATTTCAGTTTCACCCCCCTCCCCACCCCCCCTGAAACAATTACTTTGTTAGATATCTACAAAAGCAATTTTTTATGAGTTACTGGAAATGAACATTGCATCATCCGTCACTAAACAGTAAGGTATTAAACACTTCGTATCTTGAAAGCGACAACCCACAATATTCTCAATCCTACTAGCATCTGGCCTAAACTGGCTTTTAGCCATGCATTGAGAAGAAATGATGATGAATTGATAACTTACCCTCATCAACTGTCAGTGAGAGCTTTTTGTAACAAAACGAAAAAGTAATACGAATCATCATTTTCTCCAATGATACTAGGCACTGTTGTCCGAAGATGGACTGTATCTACGTTGACTCTTGTCAAACGCGTCCCACATTCAAGGTATATTACCTAAATGAATTTAGTCCTCATGAAGCTGTAACAAAAAAGAGAATCTGGGTGGTTGCGCATGTTCGCAAGTTTTTTTACCATGCCGTAATACTTGATGCAAAGATGAGCAAAATACAAATCCATCATCTATCGGTTTCTTCGATTCTTTGGACAGTTTTCTTTGGTTTGTACTCCTTCACTTCATCGGCGATCTACTGGTTTCATTGAAAATACAGTAATCAAAATTACGCGACTATTTGTCCCACATTTTAATATCCTTGGTTTTTATTCTGAATGACAGTGATGATTTCTGTTGGACTGGTTCCATATATCTGAGCCTAATTAATGAAATTTTATTCCCATGACAGATGAAAGCAATTAGAACCTTGTATCTCTATAACGAATTTTCATATGAAAAAAATTAACACCTGAAGATGGGTCTTCAAAAACTTGAAAACGGTCTTTGACCTGTAAAGCAACATTCTTAATAATAAAAAAAACAGCTGACACGGCTTCAGAATTTATTATTTACTTGATGGAATGACTACATTTGAAGTGATTTCCAAATAAGTTGTTCTATCTATATTTAAATTTTACCATCATTTTAGAATAATTGATAAATTCATTTAAGAAAATGTTCTTTCGTTTTGTTTCTGATGTCACTTGATATTCTTGAAGTAGGTGGCTACAGCATCTGCTATGAGGTTTCCAAGAGACAGTTGGCACGGATGATTTTGTTTGATAGTAAGCGGATAAATTAAAGACGTAACGAGACGAAATGATGAGATCCAGCTTTTGCAACAAAACGGCCCCGATTTCTAAATTGGCTAGGTTTTCAGAAAGTGACTATTATACAGCTAGACATTACTGCTATAAACCCTACCTCATTTATTTACTCACAGCTGAGGCAGATTGCTCGCAACGAGAAAGAGAGTAGGAGTACTTAATGTATGAAACGACCTTCTTGAACGCAAATTCAGTTAACTACTACAACGAGCATATTATGTTGTTAATTTTTGAAAATATTTAATGTAGATGACAAGAAAAAGTCAACTGACTGCAGAATTACATATCAGACTCACATCTACATGATGCCGAAGTTGCGAAACAATAGGCCCTACTACTACGTTGGAACATCTTGATTACATTGGTGGCCTGATGAACGAGTTTTTGTGGCTGGCGTCCTACATGTTAGGATCCGGATCCGTAATTCCACTCAGGCTCGAGATACTGTGCTCTCCAAATTCCGCATATGTCACTATTAAGAAAGAAAGAAATCAATGAATACCTCATTGAGCGTATTACCAGCTTTGTTTCTCGGTTTATGGTTGATTCATATGCAGGACTTACCGTTATGTTTACTGTACTCCATTAACTAACAATAAAACTCACAATTTGTCGCAGAAAAGTCTTCCTAAATACCCAAATTTGTCCAGTTTCCTTCGAGTTTGCTTCCTAATAAAATAAAATGTCCACAGGTCAATATGGAAATTACAAGCGACCTGTTATTGACAGAACATCTTGCTACGATAAATAGCGTTCCATTTGAATTTTTTGAGCACGTTCCTTGATGAGGTGCTCAATGGATTCCGGAATTGTCTTTATTGCCTGCCTCGTTGATTTCATAAAATGTTACGTAGTCTCATGGCCGGATGCGATTTAAACATAGTTTTAATTGCAACGTGTTCATTACAGCGCGGTGATAGGTTTCAAAGTACAAAGTGCCAGGTATCTCACGTCGATAGATTATCATTCGATCGGTGTCGTTGCAGATAGCGGACGACATTAATTTACTATACATTGCAATGTTCAATGCAATTCTCGAATTTCATTTATTTCTTATGTTAAAGTCAAAACGCGTAAGTTCCAAGAGGTCTACCGAATATCTGTTAGACTCCTTTTGATGGCTTCCTCAGTTCAGAACGAAAACTATCCCTCCGGAGGCGCGCTTCGCCTTCTCCGTTTCCAGACACGCAGGACTTCGCTCGCTCGTTGTGCCGCATTTACCAAAACGACCGTGGCTGCCCCCACCGCGTCATACCTCTTATCGACTTCAGAACGTTAATGAAATAAATTTCCCTTCACGTTGGTGGCCACTAAACGCTACTGTTAGCATTACTCATGATGCAAGAACACTTTATGTTACTGTGTTTCTATGATGTCTGACATAGCTAATAAAAATTCGAAAATTTATTGGAACTATCCTTAACGCGGTAGCAATTATCGAGTGGACAAAAGTTACTTCATACGTCTTAGTCTATTTTAAACCCACGTTTCTATGCATTTTCCATCTGAATGATTATTTTACACTTTTCAAATTTTGTATGTGTGAAATTTTTCATTCAGTTTCAACCGTTTTTATGAGAATACAACAGAGACATTCGATACATTTGTTTTATTTCTATTTCACCTGACCCCTCTTATGTATTAGTCACGAAAAGATCGCGAAGGTAAAAGATAGGGCGATATGAATTCACACTAAGTCTTACCAGAAATAGTTTTAACGGCGAACCATTCACGACTGGAAGAGAAACAGGCGGAAACAGCAGTTGTATAAAAATTGCCCTCCACCACACACCAATTAAGAAATGGCGTTAATGAAGCAGTGTCATCCAGTTCTAAGTTAAGTTGAAAGTTCAAGGTCTCTTGTTCAGAGGGAAGTTGGTTTGAAATGAACTGCAAAATTTGTACCAACACACGATAACATGAACAAAGTAAGCTCTCTTGCACACGAGACACGAAAGAAAGAATGAAGGTTACAATTTAACGTCCCATCGACAAGGGGGTCATTAGAGCGAAGCAGAAGTTCGGATTGTTATGATAAGGATGTCGAAGGAAATCGGATGAAACAAGACTAAAATGAACGTTATACATTAGCTCTAAGTCGCTTATATTAATGGATATGAGAACTTGTTGATCTTCAATATTGTGAAACATATTGAAAAAACAAATATAACGGTAATACAAAATACAAATTCAGAGATCAACTTGAAATAAAAACTAATGGTACTAACAATAATAAAGCACAGCAGTTCAAACACTTCACGAGGAGAATTACAGGGAAAATATGTGTTTAACAATATTAAGGAGATGAACAGCAAGAGCAAACTGTTTACGGTTACGAACAATATTCGTACAAGTAAATATACCAACGGTGGAAATACGACAGCCTACTGCGAAATGAATTATGTGGATCACATGTTTTCTTTCGACGTGAAATCTGGGATCGGCAGAGACAAAGTATTATCCACCTAGAGACAACGGAAAATGTAATGCGGTCGGAAACGACCAAAGGTAGCTACTAGCAGAGAAAAATATATCTCATTATTTTGTGAGAAGTAAAGGCGAATATAAACTGAAAGAATGTAAATACACGAGAAAAATAAAATTAATATTCAAGTTTCTTAGATATGACTTCTTTCTTCAACATATGATTCCATCTCATCTGCACAGAGGACTAGCTAAGCGAACCTAACTCTACTATGACAGACAACCGTCTGCCTTTCGTGGAGATATTTCAGATGAAAGTGTTCTGCCCCTATACGAATGACCTAACGGTTTGGTTTATAGAACAATTTCACTTTTGGCGGTTGCAATTACTTTACAAATAACAGATCGAATGAATGGAGTAATTTGAAGGGAAACTAATTATTACAATTACTTTGAATCACCTGCAAATATAGAAATATTTAAGACAAAAAGTACTTCTGAAGCAACAATAAACACTAACATTATAATGCACCTAAACAGGGGCATCACTATACGAAGAAAACAGTTTCTTATTGGGAAAGGTTATGCGGATGTAATAGAAGTCACTATATTCTGTAGCAAAAGCCGTCTTGTCAATTTTATGATTATCGGTAAAAACTTCCGTAATAGCTGCTCTAGGACGGTACCCGCCAGATGCTCATTTTGGTGATATTCCTGGAATGTGAGCCGCGTATGACAAGATTGAACGTATATACGTCCAATTTGGGACAAAGGTCCGTAGTAACTTTGGAGAAAGTATTCATTTCACACTTTCTCCGTTTCGTTGAAAGAAACTCTCCCCGGAAATTGATGAACGTAAGTCATCTATTCATCAGCATTTTCAATGATGTTTTCTGCTTTCGGACTAAAGCCTTACTTAGAATGGGCGTTGGTAGCGCAGCATGGATAAAAGCCAGTTGAAGCATGCTGTTTGTAGGAATGAGGATATTGTGGGATGGCCAAGAAATTCTTCCTATAGCTTAGCAGTATTGCTTACGATGCTAGTAAACTCTGATCGTTCCCTTAGTTCCAGAGTTCGAGGTATTTTCCAATATTCATGAGGATATGACATTAGTCATTGCATTTAAATGACTCTGTTATCCTGAATTAAATTTTCGACCGCAGAAAGGTCTACCCCTCCTTAAATTGCAAACAATTTTGTGTTTTATGTCCGGACTGTCTGTATTAACTGCCAACAAATGTCAGATAACTTAGCTCGGTGGCGCCATTCTCGTTTTCTCATCTACAGCAAGCATAGTTGGTTAGTGAGGTATCGTTGTACTAGTGATGTGTGTGGCTTCTGGTCTATATTTCTCCTCTGAAAAATATCCTAAATGGCATTCAGCAACGAAATACCAAAACTCATTGCAGTGTGTCAACCAAGAGATTGTCATTTTCTAATGTTATTGTAATCTTTATCATTCTGCTGTAATGCCATAAACATCATTGATTACTATCATTATTACCATCATTATTATCATTAATTCAGTTGCAAAAGCTTTATTTCCCATGTGGCCAAGAGACCAGAAAGAATGTGTGGTTTGACGAAAAATAAGACAATAGGAGGAAGTAGGTAAAAAGTTTGTAACAATTTATGTTGATTTATCATCATGACGACAGATACTAAGCAACAACACATGCAAGTTATAGGTTGCAACGTTCGAAAAATCCATCAGACACATGGGTTCGGATTCTCATCATCATTTGTTGGCCCATCAAGGCTGTAACACTACGAAATCAATAAGCTGCTTAGTAGTCTATAGATTATATGTATATGTTTGCAGAGGAAAAACATCAGAATTGCACGTTTCCCACATATACAGTTTAGTTTCTGTGTTCATGGCCGTAATTTTAAATATCCAGTATTCTAAATACTTAAGTGAAATAATTACTGTGTTGCACAAATAATCAGTTAACTATGTTTCTTATGGCTTTCAAGCAAACCAACACGTAGAAGACATGAAATATTACTTGTACAGTCGTAAGGCTGCATTTTGAAACGCAGTCGCTTTCAAGTTGCGAAGTTTTTCGAGACGGATGGGGTATCATTGATTTCCAGTAACTTTTCATAAAAAAATTAGCTTTTGTCGAAATTAATCAAAGCAATTGTTTTAGTCTTTTTTCGGGGGGGGGGGGGGGAGGGGGGTGAAACTGAAATCGTGATGGAAGTTTATATATCTCAGACTTTGACCTGCCGTATGTTGCAATCACAATATCAGTATTTTTTCTCTAGTTATTTGCTGAAAATATATCATAATGCTGTAAAGTTTCAAAAAATTTAAACGCTAGTTTCGGCCTCATTGAACGAATTTAATATCTGCATCGTAAATGTGACGACGGAATCTATCAGGAGATAGCGCATATTAACCGAAATGCGCGACTCACCTCTAGAAGCCCACATGAGACCAGCGTCGCGTCGCTTATCGCTACACAGGTCTTCATAGTACAGCTAAGAATTGGCAACATCGTTGCTGATATTTGGCAACACTGTGACAGTGCAGTTACTTCCTCAAGTGGTACTGAATTGTCTCACTAAGTTCACTTGACATTCCTTTTCTACTTTCATGACTAATGATTTGTAATGCCGACGTGAAATGAGAGACAGAAATTTAACTTTTGCACTCAAGGAATGTAGTTATTTGTGTTGGTGACTTTCATGTTCTTTCGCGATGCGTTAGAGGCTAAGCATTCAATATGTGAGAGAATAAGGCCAATCTCTGGCAGTGTGTGGTTGGCTGTTTGGTTCTGCTTGTGTCTTGTGATGCAAGCCTGGTGTGAGGCGGCAGTTCAAATCCTGGTTGGAGAAAGTGCGTTTGGGGATGGAATTTAATTTCATTTTATTTTACTTTATACGCTGCAGTTAGCAAGAAGAAACTCTTTAACGAAATCATAAGAAAAACTTTACACAATAAGTATTTCAGAAAGGTCGACTTCAAATTATGGAAATGGTATTAGATGTCTTCTTTGCTTCACCATACAAACGCCTTCGAAGAAATTCGAATTCACCTCCATTGATGTGAAATATCTCCTGTAGAAATGAGACATGAAGACACGAACCTTGCAGTATGCCTGTATTGCTTTAGAACGTGCACTGAAACGTATTCACATAATTTAGCTCATACATTTACCGTACGGAGTGAAACAACGACACTAAAACATTTTAGTGGGTTACATATTGTGTCTTGATGAAAACATATGAACTGATGACAATAACAAATTACATGAAAGGCTTTTCTGAAAGAAAAGAATCGAGATTTAAACCACAAATAAGTGTTAACCATCGTAGAGTGCCATTGGATTGGACAATGACAATTTTTTGCCTCTCTAATGTATATGCTCATCATTCAAAATAGGTGGTCTGCTTCGTTATATCCTGTGTGAAATACGAATCGCAACCTTTTTTGTGGATCACCACTTAGCAACACTACAGCATTTTACATACCCAGGGCGATGAGCGGCGGCAGGCGCTGTGGGCAGAGGGCGAGGCAGCGCTGTGTAGCGCCGCCACCGCTGCTGCCGGCGAGTGGGCCGCGGAGAGCTGTGCCAAGTGCTGCGGCCAGAGGTGGCAATGTTATTGGGCCGAAATGTTATTACCAGTGTTTCAAAAAATGAAATACGTTACGCATATGCTCCCCTTACACATGTGGCATCAGCATGCACGAGTGACGTGAATTTAAAATTTTTGTCAACAGTCGGTTTCGATCGCTAATACTGAACATGAAAGTCGCGCACTTTACCGCAAGACCAAGGACGGATCTGACCCAGTTATCTTCTAACTGCACACAAGAAGTACTGTATGAACTCCCGCAGTCTGCAGTGTTGCCAGATTGTGCAGATAGCTGGACTTAGGGCGAATCAGCGCGGCCACTTTTATTGTCCCATGTCGCGATCGGCTCGGACTTAGGCTCAGCGGCGGCCGGCCGGCGGCCAGGTTTTTTGTCAAAGAGTGTACGTTTTTGTTTTATTTACGCTCGAGTGCCACGACGAAGCAGGTTAATTTCAAACTGTTGTCCTCAATTAACTCCGTGGCTGAAGAAGAAAAGAAATAAAGTAACTTAAAAAAAAAAAAAAAAAAAAAAAAAAAAAAAAAAAAAAACTCAAACCTCACGACTTCGTCAGGCTATGGCGAGCCGGATTTCAAGTCGCCACGGGCCACATTGTGGACAGCCCTGTTCTAAACTATTAGTCGTACAGTCATTTAATGGTGCCTATGAACATCGCGAAAGCGCAAGCAATATGTTGACAAAGTTTCATCACAATCGTTTGGACGGTACGGCTGCGCATAAAATACGAGCACACAAACATTCATTATTTTTTGAATATTAGATACTGATAGGGAAATTGCGTCAGCCGGTGCAGGTGGCGGACTCACCGATGGTGGTGATGACGGTGAGCGAGTAGAGGAAGGCGCCCGAGAAGGTCCACTGGGAGCGCGGGCGCGCGGCGGTGCCGTCGAAGCCGTCGCGCACGAGGCGCAGCACCTCGCGCTGGTAGCGCGCCAGCTCCGGCGCAACCGCCTCCGCCCAGCGCGCGCGCCCGGGCAGGGGGTTCAGCTGCTCCGTCAGCCGCCACAGCCGCGCCGCCGTCTCGCGCCGCACCTGCTCCGCCTCGCGCGCCGGCCACCCCGGCTCCGAGCCCTCGATCGCCATGAACATGAACGCGCCCGCGATCGTGTAGCCCACCACCAGGCCTGCAATGCAACACGGCGTGCGCACAAGCGACTAACATATACACATGCACACAGAGGTCGCAGTGTCTCTCAGAAAGAAAAACACCTTGATAGACTAGAGCACTGATTTTCAATCAGTGGGTAGTTTTGTTTGGCGGATCGCCGTTACAGGAGGAATTACTTGCACCATGAAATAACTACAGGGTTAGTAACACAAAAACGTATGCCTATATGAAATTTATTTAATGATAAAATTACGGAGTTACTTGAAGAGATCACAAATTGTTTCATAATACAGTTTGTTGATGAACTGTTTCCAGGAACCAATCGAGAGGTAAATTTTATAGATTAGATTAGAATAATACTTGTTCTGTAGATCATATATACAATATTTCTTAATAATGTGGAACGTGTCAGTTTAGTAAATGTTGTCTATACATGACAATAATTATTCGAAGGTTTTTTTTATTTACATTTTCTTATTGTTTTCAATGGTTTTTTGTTTTTTTGTCTAAAACTTCATCAACATTGTGGAAAGAGTTGCCATTCAGTAATTCCTTCAATTTCTTTTTAAATACTAGTTGGCTGTCAGTCTTTTGATGCTACTTGGTAAGTGACCGAAGACTTTTGTGGCAGCATAATTCACTCCTTTCTGTGCCAAAGTTAGATTTCACCATGAATAGTGAATATCACCATTTCTCCTAGTGTTGTAGCTATGCACACTGCTATTCTACATCTACATCTACATAGATACTCTGCCAATCACATTCATGTGCCTGGCAGAGGGTTTATTAACCACTCTCATAACTTTTCTCAGCCGGCCGCGGTGGCCGAGGGCACTGAGGCGCTCCAGTCACGGTCTGCACGGCCACTACGGTCGGGGGTTCGAATCCCCCCTCGGGCATGGATATTTGTGCCGTCCTCAGGATAAGCTAGTTGATAAGTAGTTTTTAACTTTAGGGACTGATAACCCCGTAGTTAAGTCCCATAAGCTTAACAAACATTTGAACATTTAACTTTTATCTACCGTTTCATTCTCTAATAGGTCGCGGGAAGAAAGAACACCTAAATCGTTTCGTTTTCGATCTGATTTCTCTTATTTTATTGGGATGGTCATGTCTCCCTAAGTAGGTGGGTGCCAGCAAAATATTTTCACATTCAGAAGTAAAAGTCGGTGACTGAAACTTCGCAAACAGATCACGCCGCAATGAATAACGTATTTCTTTTAATTATTTCCATCCTAATTCGTGCAACATTTGCGTGACGCTTTCCCCTCCGTAACGTGATAAAACAAAACGAGCTGCCTTTCTCTGAACCGCCGGCCGCGGTGGCCGAGGAGACTGAGGCGCTCCAGTCACGGTCTGCACGGCCACTACGGTCGGGGGTTCGAATCCCCCCTCGGGCATGGATATTTGTGCCGTCCTTAGTTGTAGGTAGTTCATAAGTAGTTTGTAAGTTTAGGGACTGATGACCCCGTAGTTAAGTCCCTTAAGCTTAACAAACATTTGAACGTTTGAATTCTCTGAACCTTCCGTCAGTTCCACCTGTTGAGGGTCCCACAATGGGCAACAGTACTCCAGGAGAGGACGCACGTAGCCAGTCCCTTTGGTGGAGCTGGTGCATCTTCGTAGGGTTCTGCCAATGAAACGTAATCTTTGGTTCGCCTTCCCCAAAGTATTTTCTATGTATTCTCTCCAGTCTAAGTTGATCGTAATTGTAAGTCCTAAGCATTTGGTAGAATTTACGACCTTAACGTTTGACTCATTTATCGCGTAATTGAATTTCAGCGGATTTCTTTTAGTGGGCATGTGTCTTAATTCACACGTAGCCAGTCCCTTTGGTGGAGCTGGTGCATCTTCGTAGGGTTCTGCCAATGAAACGTAATCTTTGGTTCGCCTTCCCCAAAGTATTTTCTATGTATTCTCTCCAATCTAAGTTGATCGTAATTGTAAGTCCTAAGTATTTGGTAGAATTTACGAGCGTAACGTTTGACTCATTTATCGCGTAATTGAATTTCAGCGGATTTCTTTTAGTGGTCATGTGTCTTAATTCACACTTTTCTTTATTTAGTGTCAATTGCCAATTTCCGCACCATGCAGAAATTTTGTCTAAATCGCTTTGCAGTTGCTTTTGATCCTCTGTTGACTTCACTAACCGATAAACGACAGCATCATCCGCGAACAGTTTAAGGGAGCTATTCAGATTGTCTCCTAAATCGCTTATAAACACAAGGAAGAGTACGGGAACCTATAACGCTTTCCTGGGGAACGCTAGACATCACTTCTGTTTTACTAGATGACTTACCGTCAATTACAACGAACTGTGTCCTTTCTGATAGGAAATCGTGAATCCAATCGCACAATTGGGGAGATATTCCATAAGTACGCAATTTCATTAGTAACCGCTTGTGGGGTACAGTGTCAAAAGCCTTTCGGAAATACAGAAATATGGAATCGATTTGAGATCCCTTGTCCATGGTACTTATCACTTCATGTGAATAAAGGGCAAGCTGTGTTTCGCAAGAGTGATATCTTTTGAATCCGTGTGGATGATGAACTGTTTTCAGGAACCAATAGAGAGGTAAAAGAATTTTATAGATTAGATTAGATTAATACTTGTTCAATAGATCATATATACAATATTTCGTAATGATGTGGAACGTGCCATTTTAGTAAATGTTGTCTGTACATTATAATCAATATTTAAAGAATTGTTTTACATGTTTTATTGTTTTCATTTACTTTTTTATTTTTTGTAAGTTTTATCTAAAAATTCATCTACATTGTAGAAGGACTAGCCATTCAGAAATTACTTTAATTTCTTTTTAAATACTAGTTGGCTATCTGTCAGTCTTTTGATGCTACTTAGTAAGTGACCAAAGACTTTTGTGGCAGCATAATTTACTCCTTTCTGTGCCAAAGTTAGATTTAACCTTGAATAGTGAATATCACCCTTTCTCCTAGTGGTGTAGCTATCCACACTGCTATTGCTTTTGAATTGGGTCGGATTGTTAATAACAAATTTCATGAATGAGTGAATATATATATATATATATATATATATATATATATATATATATATATATATATATGAAGCTACAGTGAAGATCCCTAAATAAATGGCTGCAGAATGCTCTTGTGTGGGCTCCAGCAATTATTGTGATTACACGCTTTTCTGCACTGAATACTTTTTTACTCAATGTTGAATTGCCCTAGAATATGATCCCATATGAAAGCAGTGAATGAAAACAGGCATAGTCTAATTTACTGAGATGTATATTACCAAATTTTACAATGACCCAGATAGCATAAGTAGCTGTACTCGAACGTTTCAGATCTTCAACATCTTTCTTACAATTTAATCTGTCGTCAATGCAAACACCTAAAAGTTTTTAATATTATGTTCAATGTCTAATTTTATTAATGGTGTCATGCCATTTACTGTATGGAACTATATATATTGGGTTTTATCAAAGTTTTATGAGAGTTCATTTGTAGTAACTTTACGAAAGATATCATTTACAGTTGTGATAGCTATAGTTATGTCATCAGGAAAAAGAACTGCCTTAGCCTCTTCGTGTATGTACAATAGCATGTCATATAAAAGTATTAAGAACAGCCAAAGACCCAAGACCTAAACTTGTGGAACCCCATTTTTGATAACTCCCTAGTTAGAGGAATTAATTGTTTCATCTATATCATGTGAACTGCTTATTTCAACTTTCTGCGCTCTTTCTGTTAAGTATGATTTAAACCATTTATGCACTGTCCCACTCATACCATAATACTTAAGCTTATCTAAAAGAATCCCATAATTTACACAATCAAAAGCCTTTGAGAGATCACAAAAAATCGCAACTGGTAAGTTATTCTGAAAAATTCGGAAAATGATCTACTTCTTTAGAAATTGGCTATACAGTGTGACATTTCTTAGTGAGCGCGATACGCTTCTGAGTCTTGCCTGAAATTCGAAACAGTCGTTAAGCAAAATATATTTTTCTGTCGGAAATCATACCGAAAATAAATAAAAAAATTTCGTCCAGTTTAAAACAAAGCTGTAGCAAAATAAAGAAGATTAAATTTGTTTCTTAAGAGATAACAGTTGTCTTACGGTATGTTAGAATGGAGTAGTGGGTGTGGTCGCCAGGATATTTTTTATTTGGAAGGGGGTCGCACATCACTATGTGATCAAAAGTATCCGGACACCTGGCTGAAAATAACTTACTAGTTCGTCTCGACCTCCATCGGTAATGGTAGAATTCAGTATGGGATTGGCCCACTTTTAGTCTTGACAATAACTTCCACTGTCGCAAGTATATGTTCAGTTACCTCCGGGAAGATTTCTTAGAGAATGGCAGCCCATTCTTCATGAAGAGATCCACCAAGGAGAGGTATCGTTATAGGTCGGTGAGGCATCGCACGAAGTCGGCGTTGCAAAATATCCCATAGGTGTTCTATACGATTCAAGTGACGACTCTGTGCAGGGCACTCCATTACAGGGATGTTATTGTCGTGTAACCACTTACAGAAAGGGCCGTGGCGAGTGACCGAGTGCATTGAGGCGCTATGTTCCGATGCGCGAGGCCGCTCCCCGTCGGAGATTCGAATCCTCCCTCGGGCATGTGGATGTTTGTGCTGTCTTTAGCATCAGTTAGTTTGTAAGTAGTATAAGTAGTTAACAAACATTTGAACCATTCCCAAATTGCTCTTCAACATTGGGAAGTAAGAAGGTGCTTAAAACATAACTATGCTGTGATAGTGCCACGCCTTAACATCACCGACTCCGCATTTCACTGTTGCCACTACACACGTTGGCAGATTACGTTCACAGAGCATTCGCCAAACTCAACCACCACCATCGGATCGCCACATCATGTACTGCGATTTGTCATTCAAAACTACGTTTTTCTACTGTTTAACCGTCCAATGTTTACACTCCTTCCAACAAGGGAGGCGTCCTTTGGCATTGACCTGCGTGATGTATGGATTATGGGCAGCCGCTCGACCTAGAAATCCAAGTTTTCTCACCTGCCGCCTATTTGTCATAGTACTTGTAATGGATCCTGTTTGCTGGTCTGTATACATGTCTTCCTATTACACTGTACGACCCCGTTCAACTCACTTGCTGTCTCTGTCAGTCAACAGACGAAGTCGGCCTGTACGCTTTCATGCTGAACGTGTCCGTTCACGTTTCCGCTTTACTATCATATCAGACCCAAACATATTTAGTAGTGAGGAAATCTCACATACAGACTTCTGACACAAGTGACAATCAGTCACCTAACCAAGTTCGAAGTTCCACGTTGCGCCCAACTCTGCAATCTCACGATGTATAATGACTACTGAGATCGCTGATTTGTAGTACATGGCAGTAGGTGACAGCACAGTGCATCTAATATGAAAAATGTGTCTCTGGAGGTGTCCGGATATTTTTCATCAAGTAGTGTAGCAAGTCTGTTTTTCAAGTCTACAGACAGATGACCTCAGGACCTTGCTCCATAAACTTTACAAACATTTGAACATATCCTTCAATCAATCTAAAATTAGCGTAGCGAATTCACTGAAGATCTTTATACTCTTCTGCCCAATAATAAATCTGCAGCATTCTTGTGCAGTAACGCATCTCTGAAGATTATATCCTCCTCTTGTCTGCACAGTGAAAGGTTCCTGTATAAAGTGAGAACATCTCTGTTGGTGTGTATTATAAGCTGTTTTACGCAATATGTCATTGAAATGTATCGTTTCTTCGATATTTCAGTGTATGTGAAGTGTAACATTTATGCAATAATAGCTTTCAACAAGTCAGCTGCTTGTTTTGCATCTCTTGCGTTGCGACGCCATAGTAGCAGCGAGTTCATTTATTTATTTTGTGAGTCACTGTCATTGGCTTGTGACATGCACTGCATTGTCAGAGTAGATAATGTCGAACAAGATTGGGCAGAAGCATCACAACTCCGCTTTGTCCTTTTTTTATAATGAGGGTTAAATTAAATCAAGCGCTGCGCTTTTGCTATTGGGCGAGTCACTTTTGAGAGAGAGAGGCTTTATCCACGAGATAAGTGCCAAAAGACAAAGGACCAAAGCCAGAAGATATTCGTCCACAATTAAAGTTCGGCGTTACTCTGTGACGCAAAATTAGTTTCATTCTGATTTTAAGAATTGTGAATTTCTTAAGCAACAGGATGTCTGCTTTATTTCACTGACACAGAATAATGTTAACTTTATGTCAAATTGTTGTGCAAGGCCTTACCTCAATACTGTCAAGTTATAACCAAGAAATGTGTATGTAAATTAGGGTAGTTTTAGAAAATTTTTAAATTAAGCATTATCCTCACTACATTAAAACTGATTATTATCAACCTTTCATCAGCTTTACGTATACGTTTCACGCCATACAAGGCTATACTCCACACACATCCCTCCAGAGATGACTTTCCGACAGTTAAATTAATATTCGATGTAAGCAAACTTTTCTTCGGAAATGATTTCCTTGCTCCACCAGGATCTTGATAGAAAGGTATTAGTAAGTAATAGCAAAATGAGAGTAATGGAATCTAGTCAGATTAATTCAGGCGTTGTTGAGTGAATCAGATTAGTAAACTTGACCTTGTAGATAGTAGATGAGTTTTGTTGTTTGGGAAGTAAAAAACTTCTAATTACCGGAGTAGAGAAAATGGTCTACCATTGCCTCTCGTTCCTCGTTTGGCTGGGAAGCTCGAATTCGTTTGTTTCTACGTGCAGCGCTGGTAGATGTGCTAAGTAACGAACGATTGGGAGGCATATTTAATGTCGTAGCAATTAACACTATGTACGTTTGTGTAACCTAAATATCGTTCGTCGATCACTGAAGAATCAAAGATAAACCAAAGACTACCTGTGCGATTCGTTAACCACGGCGCCCATCTTTGGGTAACAGCGGAAGTACGTACTTGAAATTGTCAGCTGTAGTAGATCACAGTAAACACACAATAAGGTTTATCCAGTTATTAGAGTACCAAGTTGTATGTACTTACAGTACTGCATGAAAATTTTTTCTGCAAATGCCATAGCATTAAATATTTCTCTGCTTCACATTGCACTATCTTTAGGGAATCTATATATCGTACAAAACACAAAGTAGAAGTCGTTCAGTGTAAATAAACGTTGACACAAACACGTACGGAGTTGCTACGCGGTCTAAAACAGATTTTCAACCATATTATTGTTTATGGCGTCATATCTCCTGAACTATTTGTCGTAGTCATTTAATGATACCTATGACCATACTGAAAGTGCAAGCAATATGTTGACAATGTTTCATCACAATTGGTTGAACGGTACGACCGCGCATAAAATATGAACATACAAACATTCATTTTTATTTATTACATAGAGCACGTAAAAACAATTAATATTTGTACTACACAAGAACTCGTTTGTCCACCCTAGGTGGGATCTGATGTAACCCAAATTATCGAAAATCCCGAAAACCCGGAAACCTTACACTAAACAGAAAAACAAGCCATAAATGTAGCTCAATCCATAAGGTAAAAGCGCGACAAATGACGCGGAACGTCAAACGCCACACTTTCAAGAAATTCGTCAGCACACATTGTTGTGCGCGCGATGCTCATTGTTGTTGTAACGGCTGGTGAGATCAGTTTACTCCCGAGATTTTGTAGATCAGGAGCGAAAAATAGAGGAGAAATTTAGGAATATCGAATTTCGAGACCAAGGTAAGTCAATGAAATTTTTTACGATTCCTTTTTAATAGTATGTACTAGTAGGTACGCACCTAGTAGCTTATATCTTGTATTTAGATTGTGCAGTAGAAACATTGGAGGTTATGTCGGTCGAGTAATGGCTTCTTCCGATAACATCTCTCCTGAAAATGGGGGTCCGGCATCTGTCCCCACGAAAACGGAAAGACGCACCATTACTGTGGTACAGATGCCGCAGTGCTTGCAATGCTAACAAGATTCCATACGGTTTTGTTTTAAAGAAAAATGCCGAAAAAACGCGTTAGACCAACTGATCAAGGCAGCTGCTGTGCAAATGACAACTCAGTGACATTTCATGGAGAGACTCCATCAAAATTGCTGGAACAGATATCACCTGTTCCTACACTGCCTCAGAGAAATCAATCCAAAAGAAAGCAATCAGCAACAAATATAACTTCCGACGACTTTATAGCAACGAAAAGAAAGAAAATCACGGAAAGAAACAAGAAAGGAAAAACTCTTGCCCACAAAAATGTAGCAGCTGAAATAATTCAAATCCCCAAAATCAGAGAAAAATTCGCCAAAGTAGCGTCTGTTTGAAGACTCAGTTTCAGAAGAAGATAACGATGATTTTTCCTTACACGGTAGTTCCTCCGATGAATTAAATTTCGATGAAAACGAATTTGTAGAATGCCTTGAACTTTATCAAGAAACATCGTCTACCTCTGACTGGATTCAATGTGTAGGATCTTCTAGGTGGCTTCATGAATCATGCACTCTCTATGAGAATGTCTGTTGTTTGTGTGGAAGACTTAAAAATAAACTTGAAAAACAAAAATCCATGTGAATGTCATTTTCAATGTAATTTGTCATTGGCCATCTGTTCCTCCAAATGTTCAAATGTTTGTATAGCTTATGGGACTTACCTACGGGTAAACTACTTATGAACTAACTGAGACTAAGGACGGCACAAATATCCATGCCCGAGGGGGGATTCGAACCCCCGACCGTAGTGGCCGTGCAAACCGTGACTGGAGCGCCTCAGTCCCCTCGGCCACCGCGGCCGGCTCTGTCCCTCCCTTCTGCGGCATCTTGCCCGCCACTGGCTGATTAACTGAAATTTGCAGCCATTGTACATCATAAGAATGTTCCTTTGTTATAATATCTTTATATATATATATATATATATATATATATATATTGTAATGCTATGGTATCTATAATAAAATACAATATTCAAACCATCAATCTTGCCTAATTTTATTGCGATTTAAGTGTTTATATATTGATAAAAATTAATTTGAAAAAATGTGCGGCGTCTGTCCCGTCTTTACCTTACACCTCTTGTAACCCCTTGCCATCTGCTTCTGAAGCCTGCGTCTTACTGTGTAGCATTCGGTAAAAAAGTCAAGATCCGTCAGCATTATAAATCCAGCCTGGGATGAAGTTTTCGTAGGAAGTAATTTCCTCAAATTCTTTACTCAAAGTTTAATTTTCTGCAGCCACTGTATCCGTCATTGACAGCTGACGTATACCATGACGAGCGTTCCAGTTTTGCTGCCAAACCTGGCCTGAAGTGAAGTTAGGATCACCATCTTGTAGTTTTCTGTTTAACTTTAGCGCCTAATCCTGCACAGTTGGGATGGATATTGGAGCTCCTGTTCCATCTAGTGTTTCATGTCTTGCTTTCCGTATTGTACCGCTATTCTGCACACTATCTTTCGTCATCATTTTAAAGGAGACGTCTTCAATATCTTTTCTGTTCCTCTTCCACTCTGATACAGTTGATGTATTTACACCATATTGTGCGGCTATGATTTTCAGCAAATTTCCGTGTTCTGTTCTCTATATTGGTTACAAATTTTGTCCATCGAATGAACCACTTTCTTCCGTTGCGAATTCATTTATCTCACTACGGTAAAGCACAAAACTGGTACGGAACAGATCAATAATGACCATAGTAGGTGTAACTGTAAACGTGGGACCGACGATATCTTTGTTGTTTTTGGTGCCATTATAATAGCGGTACGCACAGTGCACCGTACTACAGTAATAACTCTATACCACATCATTTAGGGAGGGAAAAAACGATCCGGATTAATTGGAAATCCGGATAAGTGGAGGTCGGATAAAATAGATACTTGGTATTAGAAATTGTATATATCAGTGGATGTCCTATTTTTACTCTATGTTCATAAATTGTACTTGTTATTAATTTGTATGATTTTCACTGTCATGGTTTCTATACTAACTGTGTATTTCTTTTGGTAATTTCTATTGCACATTTTGTAACTTGCATCTATTGTGTATTGGTATTAAATTTACTACTTTCGGGCGTTATCTTCGGATTTTCATTTCGCTCTGAAGGTAAGCATGGTCCTATAAAAATAATTTTGACGTTTTACGACCCATTTCTGGGATTAGTATGTCTTTTTATTTCTACTTCGCATCACAGATCAACAGAACAATCTCGTAATTCATGAAGTGTTTGGTATTCTAAAACACTGGTAGTATATATTGCGGTGATTCATTTGCTCATGGTTCATTCACAAGCTAAATCCTTTACAGAAAATTTTACAATAAAAATTGTTTGAATACGTCATTACTAAAAATGTTGATGGAGAATACTGAATAAATGATGAAATGAACTGAAACATAATCATAGTACACCTATTCTATCGGTGATTCGACCCAAAAGAATATACCTTATTAGTGAAATATGTTACACATACATATATTTTTATTTGAGTATTACAGTCCGCTATTTGCAACAAATACTGATAAACGTACAAGGTTTTGACACCACACTAAGGGTCTTTTCCAGAAAGCTTTATATTACATACAAAAGCAAATGTCAGTTTACAGCTACAGCTTCCATATGTAATGTACATTCTTCTGAATGAAACCCCCTTAGTTTGCTGTCGATGTTGTTGTTGTTTGGATGTTTTAGGGGGACAAAACTGAATAGGTAATCAGTTCCCCATTTGCTGTCGAAACATGATCAACTTTTATCGTATTGATTCCAACATGTGCTCTGTAAAATCACTGATTTAAAAAAAATCAGTGTGGTTGCGATCATCATAGCAATGTTTAAAACAATAAGTTAAGTGTGTCTTTCTAAGAAAACTGTCAGCAGTACTTATATACATCGTAAAAATCATGACACAATTACTACGTCAACACTAAATGCTACACCACTAACATATCTTGTGTGTGTAAACAAGCAACATAATGGTATCCTTCAACTGACATCTGACTTTTTATATTTTTGTTCAACCAGAAAATTTTCCTACCAAATTATGTGTCAAACTGAAACTATGAACAATAAAGAGTGTTAACGCATTGGATGTGCTATGAGTTTCACAAAGTAATGAAATACAGACTGTTTATTATCGCCTACAAAATAATTGCATTTCTACCCTTTCCATATGCGTACTCTCTTGATTGCACGTCATTTCTTTAATTCTTACTAATGCTATTAATGACTGCTTTCAAAGATTTGGCATCGGCAAAGACAAATTACAGCACATAATCGCACCACTTTTCCCACAGTTCGGCGTAGCCACTATTTTGGCTGTCGTATACAACGGAAAAGTTTAAATAGCTTTGTACCGACTATACTTTTAAAAAGGTGCAAATTAAATGTCTCTTCAAATTTCCTTACAGTTTCAGTTTATATGCAAGCAGGTAAAAGAATTCCTACCTGTCTACTGTTCGTGTAGACATTCTTGTTGTTCAGTACTTTTGTTGCCAGGGTAAACGACATTAAAAAGGGACATTAGGTTACCTACCAAGTAGCAGAATCATTCATAATTAAAAAACGATGAAATTCTTGGGATCCTTGTCACATTAAGGAACGAAGTCAACCTACAATTTTGGATTACTCGACCGTATGCCGTTCTTCTGGAGAAAGAGTTGAAAACGTTATAAAATCTTTGTAACTATTATATGAGATCGTCTAGTCCGTAGAGAGTTGTACTCAGGGAAAGGAGATGCGATGTTGTAAACATAAAGGGAAAATGAGTTTAGCCACGAGAAATAACGTGTGCAGCGCAGAAGTTCTTATTACGTCAACAGTTCCCGGAGTAAGCCACATAACAGCGCAATAAAAACTGGTGAAGTAGCCACAAGAGAGATGCGACGTAACTGCTATTAATTTGAATTTATACAAGATTGTCTCCAAGTTAATGTAAGCTAGTTCGTCTCAAAGATGTAAGCTGGCACTAATAGAGTCACCGACGTTATACCTTCTAAGATTCGTTCAAATGTTCAACTGTTTGTAAAGTTTATAGGACTTAACTGCGGGGTCATGAGTCCCTAAACTTGCAAATTACTTATGAACTAAGTTATACTAAACAAAGCACAAACATCCATTTCCGAGGGGGGATTCGAACCGCCGACGGGGAACGATCTCGTGCATCGGAGCAAGCGCCTCGCTGCGCTCGGCCGCGTCTCTAAGATTCGTAACGGAACTTTCACTCAACAGTACTGCAACGTGGTTCTATAGTCTCGGACACACACAATAGTGAGTCTACTTTGCAGGAAACCTTTTTTATTTTTCAATTTGCTTCGAGACTTTTCTACAAAACAATTTATTCCAGGAGAGTTGCACAACACTTTACGTCTTTGCTTGAGTGCCTGCTGTATTCTTCAATATTTAGATATTTTGTACCATCAAAAAATAAAACAGGGCTGCCTGAAACAGCTAATGTTAAAAATCTACTGTAAAAATGAAATATCCTATCAGATACATAACTGTAAAATAGCGTCTTACTTGTGAATACAGCAACCAGCCACTACCAAATTCTTGTAAGAACACGAATTATGCCATAACTTTCTCTTAACTAAGTGCATTTAACATTAGCATTAGGGTACCTAGTACGAATATTAGCATTTTAATGCAGTAAGCCGAATACCGTACAGTAGCGTGAACTGCCCAAAGTCAGCAACTATCATCAATAGGGTTCAAACTCACAATGTCCATCCAGTGTGGCTATGTGTCATTCGTATGTGCAAACATACAAGTGTTCAAACCCCTCTCATAAGGAAAGTACTTGAGCTCGAACAAATATATCAGGATGAGCGTTTGGTTATACGACCATTACGTACCCGTCAGTGTGTTGGTGGGTATCATTTTTCTGCAAAACTCAGCATTATTGCAGTCTGTGTTACTGTTACAAAACCATCTTCTTTTGCAATTATTGATATGGTTTGTGTTCTTTCGGACATGTCCAAAATAACAGGCACCATTGGTTGACACTAACAGCCGTAATTTTAAGAACTCGAAATATTGGAACATTTAGACTGTTTCGGAGCGTTGGAATAAACTCGGCGGCGAAGTTGAAAATTTGTGTTGGACTGGGATTCTAGCTCGGATTTCCTGTTTCGGGCCAGCGGAGGCCTTGAAAATTTGGGTTGGAAGGGGAGCGTGCCTGGATAGCCTATTTGATTAAGGAGATCGCTAACCCGAAACGTTAAATAGGTGGTCGAATCCCGGTCCAGCACGAATTTTCAACTTCGCCGCCGAGTTTATACCAACGCTCCGAAACATTTTAAATGTTCCAATATTTCGAGTTCTTAAAATTAAGGCTGTTAATGTCAACCAGTGGTGTCTGTTATTTATTTCAATGTCTCGAAACCGTCGAAATCTTTCAATATTTGGAATTCACAAAAGTATCTGTTTCTAACTTATGCTCATATTTCTGCACTATAATGATACCAAAATTCATGTGAAAGATTCATCTTTTACACCAATACCCTCTTCACAAAGAGGGTTCTTCATAACTTCGTCTCAACCAATCGAAATACATTGGCTGCATAGATTACCAATGGTCAACCCATCCGACGCAATAATGTAACGAAACTCAACTCCAAAGGCGCACTGCACCGTCCCTACAGGTCCCGACTGACGTACCGGCAGGTCAACGTGCAATGCGGCAATGACACTCGTACAGGCCTCTAACGGAAGACTGCAGAGTTTTGCAGATGCGGGATTATCACTAGTGCGATAAGGGACCTTTATCTCTTAAGCGATTTTGGTGTATTTGTGTTTGTTCGAGCCCAAATACTTGTCAGTTGTCATACCTATATGTAGAGTAGATGACCTTTAAATTCTGTGTTACAAGTCACTAATACTAATTTCATTAACAAAATTCGAACTGCAGTGAGGCAACTGATGTCGTGAACGCAATAGTTATTTTACACTATCATAAAATGAAACAATTTTAAACTACCTGTCCACCAGTACTGCCTAAAGTAGATCGGTTTTAAGAGCTACCAGTATTGTAAAAGACTGTCACTTATTTCATTCAAAATCCTACATTGTTTCGACTACGAGCCTGTTAAGCAAGAGTAACTGTTTTTGAAGTAGTAGGGCTACGTGATTCCTGAAAAGTGTAAATGGGAAGAAAGTATTCGTTCTTTCTATTCCCTTCTTATAATGATTTATGCACTTAAACTCTGAGCTGCTCTTCACCAACGTGCTTTACGTATACTACAATAGGAAAATAATATAGACCTGACTACCATCTGGGTATATATAGCGCAGTAACTATTTAACATACGTTTTATCTACTAACAACACTTGTATTTATTGGCAGTTGCCACTATCATGGCGGCCGGCCGAAGGTTCAAATTATCCCGCGACAGCAGCACCGTTGGCGAGTCTAGTTATTTTCTACAAGGTCTTTGGTCCAGAGATAGCGCGTGCCAGAAAAGCTACTACACGTCATGCACAGCACACTGAGTTTCGTACGCAGTTTGTGGACGAGAGTTATGCTGTTGGAACAACCCATCGCCTCCTAAGTATGGTAGTGAACACGTCTTACAACATTCTGCACATACCGAGTGCTGGATAATGTTCCCTTCGCAAACACGAAAGGTGATTGGGCATTGTAGTTTATCGTACCACTGACAAATCTACAAGATAGTACTTTCCAGGTCTACATCACACGCGCAAACGGCCATCACTGCGTGCAGGCAGAAGCCGCTTTCGTCGCTGAATACGACGGACCACCCTTCCAAATTCCATGTGAGCGTCCGAAGGCACCAGTCGAGCTGTATAGGCTACGTTGACGCTGATATGTGAGTGGAAGAGAGGCTAGAAGAGCGCGTGTTCGTAGTCTTGCTTTTAGTAGCCGGTTCGCGAAAGTGGGTGTTAACACTTCTCGGCTCGCAAAATCTTCTATCTGTTCTGCTGTAGCTATAAGATCTGCCACTTCTGCCCATACAATGCGGCGATCTTAGCGGATGTCTGTTCTGCGTGGGCGACCAAAACCTAGTCTACGGGTAAGACAATGAATTTTAACGTTGTCAGTGCAACCAGCATTGTTGCATAACTGACGCATTCCATTTAACTTGTATGGAAATTCGAAAAGATTTCCTGCCACTCGGAAGGCCACAATTTGACGCGTTTATAAATTGCTCGGTTGGTTGTAGGAAGCACGTGTGGGTCTCCTTTGTTTTAGCGCCTATTTGCTGCACATGCTGCTATCAAACTAAGGTTTTTGGCGTCAAACATTCTCAATTAAAGACTACTTATGGAGTATCGCAACAGTTCTGCGACTGAATTAGTGATTTACTATCAGAAAGAACACATTACGTCGTAACTGATGGAATGTCATCAAAACAGAAGTGCTATAGGACCCTTACTGTTACTTATCGTAGTAAAAGATAGGAGACAATGTGAGATTTTTCGCGAATGAAGGTGTGATTTATCGGTTAGTAAAGTCACCAGAAGATCAAAAGCAACAATAAAATGATTTAGATATTGGTATGGTGCACAAATTCTCAATTGACCCTTAAGAATGGTAAGTGTGAAGTCATCCATATGAACACTAAAATAAATCCGGTCAACTTCTTTTACACAATAAAACAGTCAAATCTACAGACCGTAAGTTCAACTAAGTAGCTAGGAATAACAGTTACAAACAGCGTAAATTGGAAACGTGAACCAAAGGTTACGTTACATTGGCTGAACACTTAGAAGATTTAACAGTCCTACTAAAGAAACTGCCTACACTACCTTTGTGCGTCCTGTTTCGGAGTACTGCTGCACAGTGTGGGATCTGCACCAAGTAGGACTGACAGACGATATAGAACAAAGTTCAGAGAATGGTAACTAGTTTTGTATTATCGCGATCTAGGGGAGAGATTGTCTCTGAAAGGTGTTATTTGCTGCAACAACGTCTACTTGCCAAATTTCTTTCAACAACTTTCTGTTCCTAAAGCGAACATATTTTGCTAGCACCCACCTACGTAGGGAGACATGATCATCATAAAAAAAAAAAAACAAAAAAAAAAAACAAAAAAAAAAAACAAAAAAAAAACAACAACAACATCGAAAGTGGAAACATTCAGGTGTTCCTGTTTCCCGCTCGTTATTAAAGAATGGAAAGGTAGAGAAATAGATAAAATCAGTTCGATGAACCTCCTTCTATGCACTTCACAGTGATTAGCGGAGTATTTATGTAGATGTAGATGTACATAGTGATGTCGCCCTGGAATTTATATCAGTACTATATCAATACATTTACGAATCTCCTGGTTGCATGTGTCAACATCGGATGAAAATCTACGTCCTCTTTCCATGTGTTAAATTTTTCAGGCTGTATATTTTTTGAGATTTCGATGTCGAATAAGATACAGGTTTTACATTAAATCCGGGACCACTTTCAGTTACTTATTGCGCAAGATCTATACAGTGTTTAGATGTCATATATATGTCATTTTAAAGTGAAACCCTGACAGAGGTATTTTTTATGTATACGGCCCCAACGTAGATTCGTAATTTGCCGATAGCCAGCGCTAGTCGCGAAAATGGCGAGTTCAGGTGCGGCGCGAGCTTTCTATGTGTTGGAGTTCGACAAAAACAAGTGTATAAAACACACTCACTTCAGCCAAGATCGCTAGTTTATTTGCTGTTTCTTCTACCGGTTTCGATGAACTATGTCATCATCTTCAGAAACTTTTCTTTTACTATGTTCTCCTATTTTCACTGCAAAAAGTTACAAATATTGTTAAAATGTGTACAGACCTTGTTTGTATACAAATACGATAAAATTTATCAAAACCCCTGGGACTCATATAAAATAAAGCGTTACTTGTGAAAATATATTATAAGAAAAAGAAAATTGTCAAACGATTAAAATTTGCATCAAAATGGATCGTCATCTGCATTGCACATTTAAATATTTTGTGTGCTCTTGCCACAAGTAACAAAGAGACTTTGTACGGGTTTTGTTAACTTCGTATACAAAAAGGACTTTACACATTTTAACAATCTTTGTAAATTTTTGCAGTGAAAATAGGAGAACATTGTAAAAAACCGACATTGTTGATGGCTTAATTTTTAGCGCCAAATCTACTTTTCACAGTGAACAGAAATAACTGTCGAATCTGGCATACAATACATCCACAAGAATGCATGGAATTTGAGCGTGACTCCCCAAAGGTAAATTTTCTTTGTGCCTTCACGTCTAAAACTATACGGTGCCGAGAGCACTGTCACTGGATGTGCCTACTTGGACTTGTTCCAGCAGTGGCTGATACATCAAATACCATAGGACTCTCCGTTCATCTTTCATCAGGGTGAGACTCCACCTCAGTTTCATCGTAAAGTTCGTGGGTACTAAACACGGAGCTGCCGCATTGATGGATCGCCTGTGCTACGAAAGGGGACAGCTGTTTCATGAAATGGCCTCCCCGATCACCGGATCTCACTCCGTGTGACTTTTGTCTGTGGGGACACATTAAAAGATGTGGTGCAAGTGCCGCCTCTACCCAGTGATGTAGTAGAACCCTGGGAGAGAATACGTGAAGTGACTGCCACAGTTCAACGATGCCTGCTGGGGCGGGTATGGCAAGAATTCGGCTAAAAATGTTCAAATGTTTGTTACGCTTATGGGACTTAACTACTAGGTCATCAGTCCCTAAACTTACAAACTACTTATGAACTACTTACGAACAAGGACGGCACGAATATCCATGCCCGAGCGGGGATTCGAACCCCCGACCGTAGTGGCCGTGCAGACCGTGACTGGAGCGCCTCAGTCCCCTCGGCCACCGCGGCCGGCAAGAATTCGACTAGCGTGTTGACGACTGACAGGTCAGGTCACTAGTGGTTCGTATATTAAAAGTTTTCTTTCTTGTTTAAAAAACATAAAAAAATTCAATTTTTTTATGCAATATGTACACTCCTGGAAAATGAGAAAAGAACACCATGAATTCGTCGAGCCAGCAGAGGGAAATTTTATTAACATATTCTGGAGGATGTATACAACACACGATCACTCAGGAAGAACCATACGTACGAGAGTACAGTCACCAGAACGTGCGAAAAGTCAGCGCTAGTACCGTGTATACCCCGCTTTTGTACCAATGCAAGCTGCAAATCTCCCATGTAGACGATTGTAGAGGTGTCGAATGTAGTCTTGCAGAATGGCCTGCCATGAAATTTCCATCTGGTGCCTCACATGGGGCAGATTTCGTACCGATCGTTCAGACCTCGCAAGATGACGTTTCATCCGGCTCAAACATGCTGACTGAGGGAAAGATCAAGGGATCGTGCTGGCCAGGGTAGTTGACGTACACCTTGAAGATCACGTTGGGTGGTAGCAAGATGGGTTGAATGATGATTTCAGTGTACTTTGCTCTATTCAATGTTTCCTGAACGATCACCAGAGAAGAATGGCCAGTGTAGGATATGGCTCCCCACACCATAATGCCGAGTGTCGGTCCCGTGTTCCTCTAACGTATACACTCCAGATTTTCTCACTCCCCTGCAAGACGCCACACACGCATACGGCCATAATTGGCATCCACGCATAAGTGACTCTCATCACGAAGACGACACGTCTCCATTCGTCCTTCGATATGTGCCTGTCGTGACATCACTGGAAGCGGCCTGAACAAAGTTGGGGCGTGAGCGGAAGTCGCCCTAACGGCACGCATGTCCATACAACATGGTGTGGGAAGCCATATCCTTCTCCTCTGGTGATCGTCGAGGGTACATTGAACAGTGTACGGTACATTGAAACCATCATGCTACTCGTCTTGCTACCGTTCATGCACCAACAAGGCCACATGATTTTCCAATCGGACAATGCGCGTCCACATCTGTTCGGTACCACTCAACGTGCTCTTCAAGGTGTACGTCAGCAACCCTGGCTAGTACGATCCCCAAATCTGTCCCCCATTGAGCATGATTGGAACCGGACAGAACGTCATCTTGGGCCGGCCGCGGTGGCCGAGGGGACTGAGGCGCTTCAGTCACGGTCTGCACGGCCACTATGGTCGGGGGTTCGAATCCCCCTTCGGGCATGGATATTTGTGCCGTCCTTAGTTGCAGGTAGTTCATAAGTAGTTTGTAAGTTTAGGGACTGATGATCCTGTAGTTAAGTCCCTTAAGCTTAACAAACATTTGTATATTTGTGCGTCATCAGGCACGAAATTGGGTCCAACTGAGGCACCAGGTGGAAATTGTATGGCAGGCCATACAGCAAGACCACATTCGGCACCTCTGCGATAGCCTACATGGAAAGATGGCAGCTTACATTGCTATAAAAGGAGTGTATAGACGGTACTATTGTCGGTATTGTGCACGCTCTGGTGACCTTACTCACATGCGTATGGTTCTGTATGCGTGATCGTGTGTTGTATATATCCTAAACAATGTGTCAATAAAATTTCCCTCTGCTGGCTCAACGATATAATGGTGTTCTTTTTTCATTTTCCAGGAGTGTATTACATCTGTACATTGTTTTAGTTCTTGTGCGATGAGTAATTGTGTTCCGGGCTTTATGTTCAACCTGTATTTTTAAATATCGACATATGTAAATTCCGATATTAAAAAAAAAAAAAAAAAAAAAAAAAATATGTGGATACTCGTAGTCCTGAGGGGGTACTCACCAATGATGCCGACATTGCTGAACATGAAGGCGAGGAAGTGGCGCAGGTAGTCCTTGCAGCGCTGCGCCCAGGTCCTGCGCGGGCGGTAGCGGTAGCGGCGGCTGGAGCGCTTCCTCTCCATCCTGGCGCATGTCGCCTGCTAGCGCGCGCCGCCGCGGCCGGCTGCGGGGGCGGCCGCTGCGGCCGGCGGCTGCGGGGGCGGCGGGGGCGGCGGCGGGGGCGGCGGGGGCGGGGCTAGCGGGCGGCCACATCCTGCGCGCCCGCACACCGCATCACACGGCGCGCCGCCTGCCCCAACACACACACATGTCCTGGTAACTGAACGGCACTGAGCTGACAACGTGATAGAGACATGCACAACTAAGTAAATATCTGTAAATAAAGAACAGTCTAGAATGCACTAATTTATTTCATTCTACTAGTTTCAGTCTTATGTAGACCATCTTCAGGAATTTGTCTCTGAAATATATCACAGTCACATTTAGAGGAGTTTGGAGCAATATACATTACTGTAAAAGCTAAACTAAGTTAGTAAATAGAAATAGAACAAAATAAAATAAGCGATGTTATACCCTTTGATGTTGTGGACCTGGCAGGTAGCTGGGGGCCTTCCTGTGTGTCACTGCTGGCTGGAGCAAGGTTTGCTGCTCTTAAATAGCTGACGCTCCGCCCCTTTGCCAGCTCCACCCATCTTTGATAGCCAATGAAAAGATTAAATACATGAATGTAGCTAACATATATAAAATTATAATTAATAACACATTTCTTGGTTAATGTCTAAAATAAAATAATTATAGTCATCTTAGTGGTATTTAAAATAAAGATTAAAACATTAAAATACTGACATGAATTGCATCCCATTCTTTTCAGTATTTCCAAAGATATTCTATAAGTGGTTCTACAGTATCTACAGTGTTTTATGTAAGTTTACTGGTGTAAAAAAAACTTTTAACTGTATTTTTTACATATTTTTTTATATACAAAGAAACAATTGCAGATATAAAACCTTACAGAACATGTATGGTTCGTTTGTCATTGTAATTTATGTAAAGCTAATGCTTTCGTTGTAATATACAAAAATACATAAATTACAATGACAAACGAACCATACATGTTCTGTAAGCTTTTATATCTGCAATTGTTTCTTTGTATATAAAAAATATGTAAAAAATACAGTTAAAAGCTTTTTTTTTACACCATTAAACTTACATAAAACACTGTAGATACTGAAGAACCACTTATAGAATATCTTTGGAAATACTGAAAAGAATGGGATGCAATTCATGTCAGTATTTTAATGTTTTAATCTTTATTTTAAATACCACTAAGATGACTATAATTATTTTATTTTAGACATTAACCAAGAAATGTGTTATTAATTATAATTTTATATATGTTAGCTACATTCATGTATTTAATCTTTTCATTGGCTATCAAAGATGGGTGGAGCTGGCAAAGGGGCGGAGCGTCAGCTATTTAAGAGCAGCAAACCTTGCTCCAGCCAGCAGTGATACACTGGAAGGCTCCCAGCTACCTGCCAGCTCCACAACATCAAAGGGTATAACATCGCTTATTTTATTTTGTTCTATTTCTATTTACTAACTTAGTTTAGCTTTTACAGTAATGTATATTGCTCCAAACTCCTCTAAATGTGACTGTGATATATTTCAGAGACAAATTCCTGAAGATGGTCTACATAAGACTGAAACTAGTAGAATGAAATAAATTAGTGCATTCTAGACTGTTCTTTATTTACAAATTTAAATAGAGTGCTGTTTACCCAATAACATAGAAACAAAAATGTTTCCAAAAATATGTAAGTAAATATCAATAGAGACTCCGGATATGCAAACTCCTCACTGGCCGGATGTGGGGATTAAGCCCTTCCACCGTCCTCCACACATATAAATCCGTCATGCGCCCCATCCTCTGCTCCTTCCACCCCGCCTGGGTATCCGCACCTCCCACCTTTTATCAGACCCTTCAAATCCTTGAACGCCACGCCCTCCGCCTCGCTTACCGTATCCGACTTCCCTCCCCCAAGCGGATCCTCTACAAACTCATCCCCTTTCCTCACCTCATTCAACACCTTGAACACCTCCGAATCCTGTATGTCACCCGCAAACTCGATTCCCGCAATCCACTCGTTTACCCCATCCTCACCCCCCCTGGGCCTCTGCCACGCCTACACCATTGCATTCCTCCCTCTCTCCACCTGCACACGTTACATATCCGCTCCCAAGGCAACTTCCGCACCCTTCCCCTACCGGATGATGCCCTTCGTCCCGAAATATACCCCTCCTATCAACTCTGACCCCATCCCCGTAGCATTAGCGGCCCCCTCTTCCCGTCCCCTCCTCCTCCCCCTCCCCGCTTGGCCTCCCCCCCCTCCCCACCTGGAGTCTCAATCGCACCCGTCTTTCCTCTCCCCTACCCTCTCTGTCTCTCTCTCTCTCTCTCTCTCTCTTTTCAACCTTCCCCCGCGCTTCCTCGCTTCTCCCTCTCCTTGCCCTGCGGGGGCTGCAGTGACGCATTTTAACACCAGTGTCGTCGTGTCCAGTGCATCCAAGTCTCAGTGTACATTTACAGTGCATCGCAACATGTCTCCTCTTCACCTGTGTCGTCGTGTTACTTCTTCGTGTGTCCAGTGATGTTCCTTAATGTGATTTTATCGCCACCGTGGCACAGACTGTTTTTAACTATTAATGTGTCAGTCTCTCTCTCATGTTCATGTGTTTTAAGCCTGCATTTTTGTCTCCAGTGTCCAGTTTATAAGACTTCAATGTTTCCTTCGTACCATGTTTTTACACTCCTTGTTTTTACCTTCGTGACGTTGTTTATTTTATCTCTCATTATCATGTACATGTACACTCGGCTGAAGAGCAGCGCCTGATGCTGCTGCCAGCCTGCCGACTCCAGTCGGCGTGAAATAACAATAAAGGAAAAAAAACGGATATGCACTCAGCAATGCATGGAAGCGAGCACTGGAGAAGGAGAAAGAACAGAGGTTGGCTCCCAGAACCTTTAGTTACTTCCAGCAGATTACCGCCTGCTGCGAAATTCTAGGTGGTTAGATGCCACCATCCAAGTACTCGCCATTACCGCTGTGACGTAAGCCAGCCAATGAGAAGCCGTCTCCTGGTTATATAAGCGCAAGCCTCCAGTTCACGGCCGTCAGTTTTATCCCTGACGACGACTATGGAGGATATAGTCGAAAGCTTGGGCTCCTACCCATATTTGACGCGGCAAGAACACCGAGAGTATTTTACGCAAGAACTACGTCGTGAAAGACTTCGTACTCATAAGTAAATGATGGCAGCCGCGTAACCAAAGTATAAAAGGCAGGTGCAATCTGTAACGATTCAGTCAATGCCGAGACTTAATTAAACTGATTTCGAAATATTCAAACATCGCGACCGTTTCAGGGCACTGAAATAAATTCAACGGCTCAGATGAAAAATGTCTGCTGGCCGGGATTCGAACCCCGATTTCTCACTTTCAGCTAGGGGTCAGCTTTGGCCGCATTGAAATCATACAGATCTATTTCGGTCAGTGTCTGACCATCCACAGTGCATGAATCCAAGCCCTGTGGGCCCACAAAAACTTGCACTTTGCATATTTACATCAAATAGGCAGTACATCAGTAGAAAGTCAAACTTAAACTCACTTTCTACTGATGAACTGCCTATTTGATGTAAATATGCAAAGTGCAAGTTTTTGTCGGCCCACAGGGCTGGGATTCATGCACTGGGGATGGTCAGACACTGACCGAAATAGATATGTATTGTATATAAAAAAAAATAAAGATTTCAATGCGGCCAAAGCTCTGCACCGGATGGAATCGCCTACATGTAATAATTACATTTTCCTTCTTTTTCTTCAGGTACATCGAGTCTACGCGATTCATCGGTCCTTTGCAGATGTTGGTTCGTTTCGTTCTATGTTGATCGTTTCGTTGTTGACTCTCTCTCTCTCTCTCTTTTTTTCCATGATGCTATCTGTCCGAGCGCGCTGAGCTACCACATTAGAGCACTGCCGTCGTAGTCCAATTTCTCAAATTTATTAAATCGTATAGCAATTTTATACAATATTCAAGTCTATATAACAAGATAAAGTCAAAATTTAAAGTCCCTCCTTTCCAACTATTCAATTAAGCCGTGTGTGAGAAAGAACATATCGTCAGGAATGCCACGGTACGAATGAAGAGGACAGCGTTGAACGAAATGTTTGATCGTCTATTCTTCCAGATTGCACTCACACACCGGTGAACTGATACAGCCCCACTTGCGCCTGGAGTAATTGCAGCAAACATGTCCAGTCCTCAACCTGTTGATACGACACCAGAATTTCTTCCGTGGTAAAAACCGTTTGGCTTGTTTGTGGGATCAAGATGGTGGGCACTTGTTCCCAATGTTTTTGTTGACTGCTCATGCCTCCAGCTTTCATTTAGTTCAAATTCATCACAAATGAGTTGCTCCGCAGTGACAGTTACTGGTCTTCTTGATCGTAGTCGTTGCTGTGATGGATGGCAGAATTCTTGATGCAATGTCAGAGAGGGTGATGCACAGATTTTCTTAGCTTCCTTCTTGGGTGAGTCAGAAGAGGCTCCCGAGGTGGTACCACTGAGCTTACGCAATATGTTGCTTCTTGCGGCAACTTTGTGTGAAAGCTTAGTAATGTGCTCTTTGTACCTCAGGACTCTATCTAAAGTGACTCCAAGGTATTTTGGAAAAGGATTGTACCTCAGTTTTTGTCCACTGAATAGTACTCTTGATTTGTAGTCTGAAGATATAGCACACTACGACGATTGTGTCCCCTGCCCTTTACTTTCTCTTGGTCGCAGCTATGAATGTATTCCCGCAAGGGTCGTAGATGTTAATGTCAACCAATGATGTCTGGCTTTTCGTGAATGACGATAACTGCATATATGTCCCCAACAGGCAATTAAGAAATGCTGTACAAATGCATAAATACGCATAGGCTGCGAGCAAGAGGAAGTAATGGTATGTTTCAATGCCATCATAATGCGCTAAAACTTGAGAATTTGGACAGAAGCATGTCTACAGCCTAAATGATTTGTTTCTAGTTGGAAAGGAAAACGAACCTGATTTTTAGAACTTTCTTAACGACCGACATTGCACAGTTGTCCCCATCCAAAATTTTCTTTATAGTGTTTTTCTTAACCGTAACATAATTCCATCACGCATGGCACGTACACCAGCACGTCAGCACTGGTTTTCAAAGCAAGGTCTTTCATGTAATGTAACCTACATGATCACTGACAAGCAGTGTTAAAGTATTCCGTGTACCGTAGCAGTTCTGTGAAGATGATGAAACTTGATCAGTTCAAGCTCTTAAAGCGATAAGCTCTGTCTTGTGAAAGTCTATAATTACTGAAAATATAACTGAAGAATACTTACAAAAATTAAGAATTCTTACTTAAGATTTACCTTGTGCTCTTTGAAAAAAAAATTGTATCTTTTTTTTATTTTTTTTTTTATCGAAGTTACATTTAATTAGCTTGTGCAGTAAGAACATTAAAATCGAATCACCACGTAGTGGCGTGTTCGATAGTGTAATCATATCGACCGTTACATTGTTATCATAACCTTAAACATAAAATTTCATGAACATTCTTTTACGGAAGTGAAAGTTAGAATTTTTACAAAAGAGCGAATTTATTTTTACTAGCAGGCATTATAAACAAGCAACGTAGTGCATATTTTTAAATATTAGTTGTCCTAAAACTAGTTTAAAGCTAGCAACTGACACTTCCTTCGTAATACACAACAAAAGGCCCTGAGAACTTGAAATTACGATCATGCTCTCCATATGAATAAATTGTAATGCATTACGTTACCCTCCTAGAATCTGTTTATATGATATTGCGTAACGCATTCAGGGATGTGTGTTGCCAACATAACAGCCAGAACCTAGTGGACAGCGAAGTAAAATTTTATCATGGCCTCTGGATTAACTACCGTTACGCTGGTCTCTGAGTGAATCACGCATACTATCGCAAAGAGAACGTCATATAACCCACTCCGGAGTTGGGGTGTTCCGGCAGTGTATTACTTGATCCACACTTTTCTTTTGAACGTAAAACCATAAAGACCAAAGTGAAATAAATAAATAAGTTTTAAGAAAATTATTAACGCAAATTCTGGCCCCAATCAGCAAATCTAGGTTCGAATCCCGGTCCGACACAAATTATCAACTTTGTGATTGAATTTATATCAATGCTCTGAAACGGTAGTGATATTTCAGCATTTCTAAATCATAGACCTACGGCAATTTATCTCAACCGATGGCGTCTGTTCCTTCACAGATGTCTGAAAGAACAGACACCCTATTTATCACTAAATTAAAAATTTACTTTAAGTTTGCTTTTATCACTTGATACCTGTTTGGCCTAATATGATGACAAAATTTGTTAAAATCAAATAAAAAGAATAAGGTAAATACTGAGTGGTCAAACTATTGCCGTGTTTCGTATCCTTGCTTCTTTCTTCTGCTTCGTACTTGCGATAGGTCTCCTGTGTTGCTGGAGTTTTTTAGAATGTAGACCTCGAAAATATTCTGTGTAAATTCAGTGATTCGTACCCACCGTGACTATAATTGCCGATGTAGGGAGAAACTCTCAATTTCAGAGATATTATTTAACTGAGAGAAGAAAGGAAAATGATTATACTAGAAATTAAATAATTTACTCTTTGTTTCAAAAGTAATATTTTACAATGATTAACACAGTTTGAACGTTTCCCGGCATTGACTGTTTTTATTTGAAAATATTTTAGAACCATCGCTGTACCATGTAGTCCGTTAGCGATGCTGTCGACAATAACAATTCTGCTAGTCGCACAGTTACAGTTTCTCATTTACCCTGAAATACAGCTCTTAAAGGCAGATAAATAAGACATAGAAACCGTATTAGACATCCAAACGTTAATATTTTTAACTATATCCTAAAAGTAGTGTAGTCCTATTTCTAGCTCAGATGACATCGGACTAACCTCCCTTCTTTATGAGTAGGCATGTTTTATAATATTAACCACATTATTTAATTCTTTTCCTTGGCCACGAACTGTGACGTGCTCCCCTCCGCAAACACCAGAACTACATTCAAAACTCCGTCGATAGACGCTGCCCATAGCTGCCGGACATTGTCAGTAGAGTCGATTACACCTATCAGCATAACAAGAATTGGAGGCACGCCAAAATTGGCAGACGAGTCATTTGTACTCCATGATTCAACTCACTAGATTTCCACGTCATTTATGTCGCATATCGGAAAGTGACAGACGTTTGGAAGTGGAGTGATAGTTAGACATACATTTCATCTCTCCCAATAAACTGACAAGAAAGGATCTTGCACTTTTTCTTTTTTTTCCGGCTGCTGCTGGTCGTTTACGTAACATAACCTACGTCAACCGACAACAGGTGCTCATTAAATGTTTAAAATTATCGGTCGAGCCCACCGCAACGAAAAGATAAATAAGAGTTGAACGTAATTTTATTCTCAAAATGGCTATTTGGGGGTAAAAATGTTCTATTGTTCTTAATTCAATAAAACGATCTGCCTATAGGCCGGGCTGACTAGAAATTTCTATTTCCAGAAAAAAAATAGTAAACCCTAAAGTTCATATACAAAATTTATGACACTGTTAAAACTGTCAAATGAATTAGTTCTGAACGGATCATTAATAGATCCAAAAATAAAATACAATGATATTAGAAATTGTTTTTCGCTGCATAATGGCGGCCAAATGTTCCCGCTCAGTCGTGTACCTGGATCGCTCTGTTGTATCTACAAAAACTGCAAATAGCAGTAAAAGTCTTTAAAACAGTACTTGGGTTGTTAAACACAAAGTAACAATACCAGTGATAAGTTTTAAATTTATCTCCTGTCATAAAATTCACAAACTTAGACATCTGAATCAAATTGTGCAGAATCGAGATACTGTTTTTTTTTTTTTTTCGATAAGAACCAAGATCAAAGAAAAACGAAGGATATTTATACATTAAACACCTATATTACTAGACTGGCTAGCTTGGAGCCCGACGCCGCCATATTCCTTTACCTCAAGTACTATTATGATCTTCACGCATGAAATGACGTTGTAAGCTTTACTAGTTGGTTTAAACAGGCTTTGCGTTTCAGCTAATTCTTCCATAGTAGTTGAGTTTAACACAGACATTGTAGAGTTGTTTTATGAGAAGAAAATGTCACATACATGTAAAGCTGAGTGTAGTTATCGGCAAAACACTCATAAGAATACAGATACAAGTTTTACACGACAAACAGCAGTTTTAGAACGACCATAATACTGAAAGAAAAGACGAAGTTAAATGAAATCGGTAACATAGTAATAAAAATAACAAATAAATACAACTTATTACTGCAAGATTCAAATATTACTCTAGCTTTCGTATTAATATTCAAACGTAACATAGATACAACACACGAATTAACCATTATATAAAGACTCTAAAGACAGCTTACTTGCGAGTATTCATCATTATTTTATGACTGTTGTCTGTAATTACACACGAGTGCCCACACGTTTAGAGGACAGAAATACGGCGATGAGACTTCATAGACACCAGTGATACTGCACACGGCATCGTCAGTGTAAGTTAATAATAATATGTAGACAAGTAACGACTCTCCGTAAAGACGAACGTTGAGCCGCCGACAGACACAAATAAAAGACACGCAAACACACAAACACAATTCTAAATTTTCGGCCGCGGCCTTCCTCAGAAAGAGAACACTCATCCATACAATCACTCATCCACACACGTCAGTCATCTCTGGCCGCCCGTGATTGTGTGGATGAGTGTTCTCTTTCTGAGGAAGGCCGCGGCCGAAAATTTAGATTTGTGTGTGTGTTTGTGTCTTTTATTTTTATCAGTCGGCGGCTCAACGTTCGTCTTTACGGTGAGTTGTTCCCAATCTACATATTATCATTAACATTCCTTACTGGACCTTGCATTGCCAGTGTAGTAATATATATCTGTGTATCTATACAACTTCGAAGTATGGTCTCTGGGAAAATAACTCATAGATCTCTATGCTACCTGAATGTTTAACTTCAGCTGTCTGATTGTGCTAGCCACAGATATTTATATTTAGTTATTTGCCAAATTCAGACATGGCTACTATGAACTATTACAAGAAAACGGAAAGAAAATACGTTTCGATTCTGCTCCCATATCAGCACATTCGATCGCGTATTGACTTAATTCAAAATCAAGAGGTAAGTAAGCAATTCTTTGACACGTAATAACTGATGGAAAATGGTTTGCCAAATTTAAACATGGTGCACCATGCGAAATCGTGAGTGAAACATATTAGCCGGCCGCGGTGGCCGAGGGGACGCAAAAAAAAAAAAAAAAAAAAAAAAAAAAAAAAAAAAAAAAAAAAAAAAAAAAAAAAAAGGGGACTGAGGCGCTCCAGTCACGGTCTGCACGGCCACTACGGTCAGGGGACGAATCCCCTCTCGGGGATGGATATTTTGTGCCGTCCTTAGTATTAGCTAGTTCTTATGTAGTTTGTAAGATTAGGGACTGATGACCCCGTAGTTAAGTCCCATAAGCTATACAAACATTTGAACTTTTTTTTAACATATTAATGTGCGTGCACGCTGCAATTCTTTGCTCCAGCACCAAAGTTATACATCCAGTTCCTTTAGAAATTACTGATATAACTGCAGCGTGTCTCCACATTCGTATGTTTTCAGTGATCTCTATACTACCTAGATGTTTAATTTCAGCTGTCTAAGCGTGCCAGCGATCGATGTTCATATTTCGTTTCTTGCAATATTTAAATATGGCAGCTGTAAGTATTACAAGAAAACAAAAAGAAAATACGTCTGAATTCCGCTCCCATATTAGCTTATTAACCACACATTGATAAGAATTTCAAATATAGAGGTAAGCAAGCTGTAATTTGACACGTAATAACTGATTGAAAATCGTTTGCCAAATTTAAAAGTGGCGAACAATGCGAAATTGTGTGCAAAACACAGGAATGTGCGTAAACGCTGCAGTTCTATTCTCAGAGACCAGACTTATACATCCAGTTTCTATCGAGATCACTGTATGTTTTACACAAGTTTTAGCATAGCACGCCGTGTTGTAATCTGGCAAATCACTATCCATCAATTTGTACATGGCAAAAAATTACTTACTTTTTGTTTTCCCAATATTATCGCAGAAAAATTAATACTGTACCTGCTCTATGGTTGATAGGTTCTTGTATGTACCCTTGTCCGTTCAGAAAAAAATTATTTTCGTTTTAATTGAAGCTGTCACGAGAAAAACATTTATTGGTCATCTGAATTGCCATTATTACCATTGGTGCCAACATAACCACTGCAGCCCGGCGAGAAGCGTCGTAAAATTTAAGCCTTAAACCTATTTGCATTTCGTGTTGTGGTAATATCACAGTGGAACATACAGTCGCGACACTCACTGCTGTAAAAGTTGTTACCAACTGATAGTTGCAACGACAGTAGCGCTCCTAATGGTGGGCAAGGAGCCGTAAGAATAATGTTTATTTATTATTACCTTTTAATGTGATTAACCAAATAGTTACTGTAATTTTTGCGTTCCAAGCGTTAGTAATATATCGAAAGATATAGATAATAGGGAATAAATGTAAAATCAGTCGAATTTTCCTGATTCAGTAACATAAGCAAGAATTTATTCCTGAGAAAATATTTAATATGTGTGTATTTTTCAATCTACTCCGCTGAAAGTAAAAGAATACAAACAGACGAGAAACAATCATTCCTTTTGTGGTCTGTTCTTATATGGCAGGTACTTTCTTTCACGGGTAAAAATTCGATGTGGAGTCTAATGATTCGAACATTTTTCCACTTCACTCGTATTTCTCATAAATGTATATTCTATTGAGTGTAATTAATTTTGCTTATGAAACGAATTTCTTGAGGATTCTTTTGTCGTACGTGGTTCAGATCTAGCAACAATTATAGAATTGGTTTCTGCTTTTTTGGGAATTTTTTTTTTCTTTAGATGTTTAATTGACACGTTTGTTAGGATTCTACTTCAGCTACAGCTGTAGCGGCTGATCTGATACATTAAATAATGTAGGTATAATTTGCTCATGGCAGGGAGCGATCTTATAAATGTTTTTTTTGTGAATAATTAAATGCCAAAATTGCGGTATTTTGTCTTTATTTATAACAGACGACCGGTTTCGATGTACACAGACGTCATCTTCTGGTCTCTGCACTAAATTATAACATTACATAAATGCACATTGTAGCCAGTTGGATTGTACTGGTGGGTTGCCACACATTAAAATATGCCGTTTGGTTGCCAGATATAAAACCCGTGTAGTCATATGTACATAAGGAACCACCATATTGTACAGTTTTGAGTTACAACAAGTAGCTTGTTGTCAACCAAACGGCATATTTTAATGTGTGGTAACCCACCAGTACAATCCAACTGGTTGCAATGTGCATTTATGTAATGTTATAATTTAGTGCAGAGACCAGACGATTACGTCTATGTAAATCGAAACTGGTCGTCTGTTATAAATAAAGACGAAATATCGCGAACTTGGCATTTCATTATTTACAAAAAATAATATATGTATTGCATTGCACTTACTGATTTTACTGGAATTGTAGTGAAGAAACCTTGACGTGTCTGAGTAGAAAACAGACGTCTTTCTGCAGAAGGTTGGGTTTTCTGTTGTTTTATTAGCCATTTTTGTTCTTAATATAAAATAGAATTCTTGGTTAAAAGTCGTAGATTTCACGATTATCTTAAATAAGCTGCCCTGCAAAGTACTGTTTCATACCTTCCATTGGTACTTAGGAAAGTAAACAGAGACAAATGTAGAGTTATTTTCTGGTTATTACTGATTTTATTGCACTGCGTACCTTCCCTAGCAACCAATTTAAAAAATACTATTCACACTAATACGGTATCGTATTCAGAAAAGTACCTAGCCAGCCGCTTGGAGCGCTGCTATCGTGGCGTGTAACAAAAATCAGTCGGAGTGTCTTTACTGTATATTTTACACTGTGGTATTACCACTGCTGTGAAAGTTGTTATCAACTGACAGTTGCAACGTCGCTATCGTTCCTAACGGTAGGCAAGCCGCCGAAGGAGTTGTGTTTGTTTATAATTATTTTTGTACGTAACTAAATAGATATTATATTATTTACGTTACAAGCATTAGTAAAATATCAAGAGAAATTAATGTAAAAAAGTCGAATTTTATTGATTCAGTGTTATAAAGAGCAGTTTTCTCGCGAACAAATACTTACGAATATGTGTACATTTGCAGCATATTCCGCTGAAAGTAAGTAAAATATAATCGTAATAGAAACATAAATTTTTATTATGGCGAGTTCTTCCAATGATAGGCAGTTTTATTGATGCTCATCAATTCCGTTTGGAGTCTATGATCCGCATATTTTACACACCACTGATATTTCTTACACGCGCATATCAATTGGGTTTAATTATTTTAGCTTAAAATTCCAATGTTTTGAAGAGTCTTCGTGTTTGTGGTTCAGCTGTAGCAACAATTGTGGAATTGGTTTCTTCTTTGTTGATAAACAATTTGTTTGCTTATGCCGTTTTATTTCCATGTCTTTAATGATTTTCCTTCAGCTGCAGCTGTGGTAGCTGATTCATTACGTTAAATACTGTAGCACCGAATTTTAAATAAGCTTCCTAAGTTCCATCGTCACCGATTTTGAGTAATTGCAATGAAGAAACGTTCTGTTCATAAGTATAAAAGCGACGTCTTTCTACAGAGGGGCAGCTATTCTGGAATTTCCTAGCCATGTTTTATTTTTAATAGAAAATGCTATTCTTCAGTAAATACTTGTAAGTTACATGGTAATTAAAAAGAAACTATCCTGTAATGCACCGGTTCATAACTTGTCAGGTCTCTCAGGAAACGTAAGAAGGACAAATGTGGGAAAGTGAAAAGGTGGTGGTTAACAGCTTTTAAATATTTGTAGAATACCATGTTGACCACCGCTGCTTCTTTATTAGCCCAATGCTACCACTTTCGGTTTTTCCACCATTATCAAGTGCCAGCAGAGCTTAACCATTTTATTAAAAAAATGTTCAAATGTTTGTACATCTATCGGACCAAACTGCGTGGTCATCAGTCCCTAGCTTACAAACTACTTAAACTACGGTAAAATAACCTAAGGACAAACACACACACCCACGCCCTAGTGAGGACTCGAACCCCCGACGGCGAGCAACCGCACGCTCATTTTATTAACGTGACATTTTACAATCTTGAAAAATTTGAAAATAAATATGCAAAATATTTATTTTCAGTTGATAATGGTGTAAAAAGGGAAACCGGTAGCATTGGGTCAATAAATAAGCAGCTGTGGTAACATGTCATTCTACAAACAAATGTGGTATAATTTTCAAGTTATCACGTATTTTTCTGGCACTACATACGTTCCCTAATGTAATACATGTGTTAAACATAACTGATGCTATTTGCACTCCTCTGATATCGTATTCAAAAATGTAACTTGTCGGCCGCTAGCAGCGTTGCTGTCACAGTGTATATCAAAAACGAATGAGTGGGTCATGACTGTATGTGTTATACTGTGGGTTGGTAATACCAATCTAACACGTACAATCACGACATTCTTACTGACTTTTGTTATACATCACGACAGCAGCGCTCCAAGCGGCCGGCAAGGTACATTTCTGAATACGATATCGGATGAGTGCGAATAGTACTGTTTAAATTGAGTTTAGCATACTTCTTATAAAAGCGAAGGTATGTAGTGTCACGAAAATCGGTGATACATAGAAAAAGCCGTTTTTGTCCTCATTAGGTTTTCTAAAAACCTTTGGAAGGTATGAAACGGTACTTTGCAGGATAGTTTATTTATGATTATCTTGGAATCATCAACTATTTAATCAAGAATTTCATTTTATATTAAGAACAAAATTTACTAATCAACACGATAAGACCCAACGTTCTGTAGAAAGACGTCGATTTTCTACTTCACTACAATTCCAGCCAAATCAGTAAGTGTTGACAGTAAGAAACTTACATGGAATGCAATACCTTCATTATTCGATGTACCACATTAGTCACTACACTGGTAGCTAGAGGACAATCCTCACAAACGTGACAATGAAACTTCGAGAGCCAAAAAACAGTTTCCTAATAGAGCAGAAACCAATTGCACAATTGTTGCTACATTTGTACCACAAAGGGCAAGAATCTTTAACAATTTGTTTTATAAGCAAAAGTAATCACGTTAAAAAATATATGCTTTGGCAACAAAAACAAGTGAAGTGGAAAAATGTTCGAATCATGAAATAAGAAAAGACCACAACTTGAATTAATGTTTCTCTCCTGTTTATATTCTCTTACTTCCAGTGGAGTTGGCTGCAAAATATACACTTATTCGGAAGTATTTTCTCGTGAAAAAATTGTTGTTTATATCAACGAATCAGGGAAATTCGGCTGTTTTTACATTTATTTCACGATTATTTATCTCCCTCGTTGTTTTTCTAACGATTGGAACGCAAAAATTACAGAAATTATTTGGTTAATTACACAGAAAATTAATTATAAACAAACGTTACTCCCTACTGCTCCTTGCCCCACACTAGGAGCGCTAGTGTCGTTGCATCTGTCAGTTGGTAACAATATATAGTCACGACACTCACTGCTGTGAAAGTTGTTACCAACTGACAGTTGCAACAACAGCAGCGCTGCTATCGGCAGGCAAGCCACCGAAGGAGTGATGCTTGTTTACAATTATTTGTGTTCATAATTTACGAAACAGTTAGCATAATTTTTGGAGTACAAGAGGTAGTAAAATTTTGAGAGAGATAGAGAATACGGAAATCAATGTAAAAACAGCCGAACATAACCGATTCAGAGGTACAACGAAGACCATCGTCATGAACCAATACTTACGAATATGTGTATAGATGCAGCTTATTCCGCTGAAAGTAAGTAGAATATAAAAATAGCAGAAACATAAATTTCTATTATGGTCTGTTCTTACTATGACAAAGAGTTTCTTGAGACCTATCAATTCGGTGTGGAGTCTAATAATTCGCAAAATTTTAGGTTTCACAAGTCTTTCTTACTCCGCATATTCTTTTGTGTGTGTTTACTTTAGCTTAAGAGGACAATGTCATCAAGATCCTTGCCGTTTGTGGTTCAGCTGTAGCAAGAATTGTGGAATTGAGTTTTTCTTTGTTGAAGACAGTTTGTTTGCTTTTTCGTTTTATTGCCACATCTGTGACGTTTTTCTTTCAGCTGCAGCTGTGGTGGCTGATTTGGTATGTAAAATACTGTGTTTACTGCATTCTATATTCGTTTCCTACGTTCCACCCTCGCCGATTTTGCTGGAATTGTAGTGAACAAACGTTAACGTTTCTGAGTAGAAAAGTGACGTCTTTCTGCCAAACGGCAAGTCTTCTGGTGTTTCCTAGCCATTTGTATACTCTTAATAGTAAATGAAATTGTTCAGTAAAACCCTGTTGGTTACAAGACAGTTGTAAATAAAATTTGCTGCTTTGTAGCGTTTCGTACCTTGTCAGGGATCTTAGAAAACCTAAGAAAAGAACAGTGGATACACAACTGTACAGCTTTTGATTTGTGAAAATCATGACGGTTTATTACAGTTATATTGGCAACTCCGTACGCATAGCTCGTGTTGATTTCAACCTTGTCTTCTCTAAAAATACATGATGAACGATTGATTACTTTAATAAATACATAATGATGAATGTGTCGTTTGTGGTTTTAGAGAAGTCAGAGGTATTGAAGTAGAGATCTATATGTGAGCTATACTTTTACTCAGAGCTAGTGTTCCTGTCACATTTCATTTAATGAATAAATTCCTTTGCTGTAGACGGTATACGTCGTCTTCAGATTTATATTTACCTCTTGTCTACACTAATTTCCGTTTGTGTTCAGGGTCTGGATACGCATGCTGAGTGGAAAATCATGCTTACATCATACGCCTCGAATCTGCCGTTATTACAGTATTATTTGTTTAACTGCAACAGTACAATTTATTCATTAGATGCTATATGGGAGAGACACTAGTTCTAAATCAAAATAAAAAAAATGTTCAAATGTTTATAGAGCTTATGGGACTTAACTACGGGGTCATCAGTCGCTAAACTTACAAACCACTTATGATCTAGCTAATACTAAGGACGGCACAAATATCCATGCCCGAGGGAGGATTCGAACCGCCGACCGTAGTGGCCGTGCAAACCGTGACTGGCGCGTGGCAGACCGCTTGGCCACCGCGGCCGGCGAATCAAAATATAACTCAAATATACTGTTAAGTACATGTTGGAATATTTTGTACATACTATTCAGATTTTCAGAACAGGTAGTGTTCGTTATATGATATATCAGTTAGTTTCTACGAAAGCAACTAGTAGAAACGGTTAGAAATTTCAGAATGTCAAATCCTTTGTAAGCACATAATACTGACAACTGGATAGTGTATACCAGGCATACTTTCACCAATATGGCGTCGACCGTCACGACTTGGTAATACACAATGCTAACTCCAGATTACCTTTGAGCTCACTGGATGTTAAAATCTCTGGGCATGCCCTAACACTGAAAAAGTAAAGTCAGAAAACTGCGCATTTCGTCGTTTGTTTGCGCCCAAATCATTGGTAGTACCGCATGCTAAGTAGTTCTAGTCGTTGAAATGTATGTCATATCTAAGTACATACTCTGTTATGACTACCAATTTAGTGGCTTTACACAAAGAGGGTAATATTCACACAGGACATTAAGCGAGAAGGGACTGATGATCTAGATGTTTAGCCCCCTTAAAACAACAACAACAACATTGAGCGAGAAATCTATGTTTTGGGCACAAAAGCATGCCCCCCCCCCCCCCCTGGCTCCAGCCAACGTTTGGGACGAGGCCGTTGCTCAGCCACAATTGACGAGACGTTTTCAGTTAGTGAGATCTGGAGAATGTGCTGGTCAAAGCAGCAGTGACGTTTTCCGTATCCAGAAAGGTCCGCACAGGACCTGAGACATTCGGTCGTGCATTATCCTGCTGAATGTAGGGTTTCGCAGGGATCGAATGACGAGTAGAGCCACGGGTCGTAACACATATGAAATATAACGGCCATTGTTCAAAGTGCCGTCGATGCGGACAAGAGGTGACCGAGACGTGTAACCAATGACACCCCATACCATCACGCCGTGTTATACGCCAGTATGGCGATGACAAATACATGCTTCGAATGTGCGTTCACCGCGATGTCGCCAAACACGGTTGCGACCATCATGATGCTGTAAACAGAACCTGGATTCATCAGAAAAAATGACGTTTTACCATTCGTGCTTCCAGGTTCGTCGTTGCGTACACAATCGCAGGCGCTCCTGTCTGATGCAGCATCACGGGTAACCGTAGCCATGGTCTTCGAGCTGATAGTCCATGCTGCTGCAAACGTCGTCGAACCGTTTGTGCAGGTGGTTGTTGTCTTGCAAACGTCCCCATCTGTTGACCCAGGGATCGAGAAGTGGCTTCACGATCCGTTACAGCCATGCGGATAAGATACCTGTCAACTCGACTGCTAGTGATACGAGGCCGTTGAGATCCAGCACGGCGTTCCGTATCGCATTCCTGGATCCACCGATTCTATATTCCGCTGACAGTCATTGGATCGAGACCAACCCGAGCAGCAATGTCGCGATACGATAAACCGCAATCGCGATGCGCTTCAATCCGACCTTTATCAAAGTCGTAAACGTGATGGTACGCATTTATCCTCCTTTCACGAGGAATCAAAACAACGTTTCACCAGGAAACTCCGAACAATGTATAAGAAATCGGTTGGAGACTTTCCTCATGTCAGCACGTTGTAGGTGTCGCCACCGACGCCAACCTTGTGTGAATGCTCTGAATAGCTGATCATTTGCATATCACAGCATCTTGTTCCTGTCGGTTAAATTTCGCGTCTATAGCACGTCATCGTCGTGATGTAGCAATTTTAATGGCCAGCAGTGTAATATGGGGTATCCACTAAAACAAAAATGTTCGTTTTGAAAATGATATTGGTTTACGTTTTTCAATGTCTCATTGTAATTACTTTTATAAGCCCCTGCTCTAATTTCATATATGTTACAGTCGTATATGAATATCTGTTGTTGTTCCACAGATATTGGGGTGGAAAGTTTAAGTGGGACACCCTGTATATACGTATCATTGGATCACGGTATAGCGAGCTATTGTCTATCTGCAGTGTCTCTCTGTGCTCTTATTCCATCGTATCACGCCGGACTATTTCCGAACTTCAGTGGAGACAATACCTCGCCTCAGCTCGGGCGATGCCGCAAGCGTGGCGCCCGGCTGCAGCTTGCACAAAGAAGCCCGCTGGTCAGAGATAATCACAGCGTCCGCGCCTGTTTACCACAGAGCGCAAACACGCGCCGCAGAACACCGCCTTATTGTTTCCGGCTTCACGCCGCGTCCGAAGAGGCGCCCGGCTCGATATCCACGTCAAATATTGGACGCTTCGGGGAGCAATGTTTGACTGCCCATATATCCGCGGCCGCCACAGATTCAACAAGACGTGTACCAAAAAAAAAAAAAAAAAAAAAAAAAAAAAAAAAAAAAAAAAAAAAAAATTACGCGTGCAAACAACGTAGTGAGCAATTCTCTCGCGTCCGCTTAGGCAGATGAAAAGCAAGGCAATATACGTGATTGGAAAATATATATTCCGCTTGTCATTCCAGAAATACGGAAGAGATAAACGGTTAATATTTGCCATCTACTGTCAGAGAGGCACGTCACTCACAGAGATCATACAAATTTCTGTGTCACTACACGAATGAGTTTTCCTACGATCCGACAACGTTTAATGATTAAACTTCCAATATCTCTGAATCTTACAGCTATGTTAACAGGTCATGGGAAACTGAAAGCCTACTATCAGCGGTTCAAAATAATTGAAGACGGAACATGCACATGTAACAATCCTGTCCAAAGTATTGACTACGTGCTTTTTGACTGCTGCAATTTATTGAAAGAGAGGGACCGTCTTAGGAAAACATAGCTGGCAAAGGAGGAGGATGGCCCGTCAGTAAATATGACTTAGTACATAAATTAGCTACAGACTTTTACAATTTTTGTAATACAATAAAATTTCCTGATGTATAAAATTGTTTGTTCCTTTGTAAACCTTGTCAACTTATATACTGTACTTGTTTTTGCAAAAACATTTGATGTAACCGCCTGAATCTAACCATCAAACATGTAATATTACTATGTAATGGGCATGTTAAATAATAAATAAATAAATAAATAGCGAATGAGTTTCCTGCTAGAGGGCTGAGGGAGGTTTATCTTTTATCGTAGTGACTTTTTACTCTTTCCACCCATCCACCTCCACCCATCCACCTACTGATGATGATGATGATGATTGCTGTTTTACGGCTCTCAACATCGAAATCATCAGCGCCCTCCACCTACCCATCCACAAAAAAACACTGCCGCGCGGGAATTGGCGAGCGATCTGGACCGCAAGGATCGCGCGGTCTCTCTCGTCGGAGGTTCGAATCCTACCTCGGGCATGGATATGTGTGTCGTCATTAGGTTAGTTTAACTTAGTTTAAATAGTTTGTAAGATTAGGGACTGATGACCAAAGTAGTTCGGTCCCATAGAATTACAAACATATGAACAAGTGAAAAAAAAAACACTAATATAAATAACCTGCAAATCTTACCGTTGATTCCAATTCCAATAACGCAGTAGTAAAATTGATTTTATTACTTCCGGAAAAGCAACACCACCTCTGTGTGGAATAATGTTGGTGCCAAAAGCCCAACTGCCGACAATTCAGTTAAACGAATGGGTTCGGCTTTGTAGTTTCTGTTGTGAGAAGGGGATGAATTTCTGAAAGGAGTCGTGACACGGTGCACTTCGTGTACTCAACTCGAAACAATGGGTTTACACTTCTTCATCCAATAAGCCCAAAGGAGTTCAACGGAACGCTATAAACTGCTAAATGAGAGTTACACAACTTTGGGATTTTAAATATTTATTCCTGCTTTTCTTGCTAAAATACTAGTTTTATTAGCTGCCGTTTAATGACGATGATCTCATTTCGGGTTTTCGCCGTTTTCAAGATATGTTTTTCTGCTATAATATTGTTTTGGAGTGTTTTTTCTGTATTAGTGCTTATAGTTCTTACATATGATTTTTTGTGCATGTTATTTTTTGCTCTCACGTTATTTTTCCAACACAGTTCACGCTAGTAACAGTAAAATTTTTCATTATTCTGTCAGTAAAAGCAAAAGGCCGAAACGAGACCATTGTCATTAAATAACACCTATTAAAAATAATAGTGCAGAAATATAATAATACAACTGGATGACCGTGCGAATACTTCGCACCGTTAATAGAATGACAAGAAAAGTTGTGAAAAATGGAAATAAAGTTGATTTTTCAGGCATAGCTTCTTCAGAATGAATCGATGCAAGTGTTTAAAAGCGCAAATGAAAGAGCTTCGTCCGTTGTGTTGTTAGGTCAAAAAGAACTGCGTACCTTAATTAGAACCGAAGATATCGTACAACAAAGACAGAAGGAAAACACGTTTGAATATAAATAAAGGATGTACAGAATGTACTTGATGACAAATATGCGAATGAATACCTTTCGTTTAAAGCAAAAGTGAAGGTAATCGGTCGGACATAACGACCTGATCGACTGACTTTAGTTTACAGCAGAGACATTCCCATTAGAAAGATACAGAAGAAAATGGCTTTTAAGTATAGAAAAAGGAAGGCTAGAGTAATGTAAATTTTGATACTTGATGAATGACAAATCTGTGGAAAAATACATTTCGTTTGAAACGAAACTGAAAAAAATCGGACGGGTAGTTTGATCTGGCTGACTGACTTTAGTTTTCGTAGATCCTTTTAACATATAAGATTTCCTGTCAATGTACGCTGCGGACCCACCTGTAAAGAAAGTTTCTGATGTAAGTTTTGGAACCAGATAGGATTTTCGACAACAGATTTTATGGAGGCGATATGTAACAATACGTACTATCAGAGTCTTATGATACCTGGAAGCTGGAACCTAAACTAACGGCGTAGGATAATTTCCGAATCAATCATTCTTAGAGTCGGTCCGTGGTCCAGTATAGTAAATCTAAATATAGAAAATATCTGACTCTTTGCCTTGGAGACATTTTAACCTTATTCTTATGCTCCGGACTTGGCTTGCAAGGATTACCATTTTTTTTCCTAAACCGACGGCATTGGTAGACTGTCCGCACTTGACGACCCACGATTAGCTCAGGCATGTGGTCAACAACTGATCCAAATAAAAGGCCTTCTTACAAACGAGACTGAGGACGAAGTGATTTTCATTTGTTTCCAGGGGATACTCACCACAGCACGACCGTCTATTAATTGAGAATCGTCAATATGAGTCGGTACCTGTCTTTGGTAAAGAAACTGATGTCATGATTTGTCGATAGAATTTTGGCAGTGAGTGTACATATACACTGCCTAGAAGAAGTGGTTGGAAGAGAATGAAACTACATGTGGTGAAACACCGTGTCACTTTATTGAACCGTTTTAAATATGGGATGCAACAGGAAAGAACGTTTGCGGTTGCAGGTGGAAAGTTGGTGCCACGTCAACACAGTCGCAATCCATTCCCGTATGCATTTCGGTATGGTGGCAAACAGCCTTTCGAACCTCTTGTTATGCGAGTCTGTACACAGTTGTTGTAGTAGACCCTCCAGTTTCCGCGAGTTTTGTTCTGGGACGAAGGCTCCTTCAAATGTCATCTCTCATGTACTAGATGATGTACGGGCATCATCTGGCCAGGAAGGATGGAGGGAGGAGGGAATTCAGTATGTCGTAAGCAGTCCATAGACACGTGTTAAGTGTGTGGCGTGAATTATCTTCATGGATCACTGTCCCAGACTGCTGTGGCATCAACTGAAGTATTTTTGGACACAGAATGTCTGTAACCTATCGCTGTACCGTCAATACCTGCCAGTGTAAGACTAGAAGTTACGTGGATGTATATCCCAGGTTTCCCCACACCAGCACGCTACGGGTTACACCTGAGTGGCTCTCCACAATATTAGCTGGATGCACCCACTATTCCTGACGCCGCCAAACCCGATCACAAAGGTCATCGGGAGTTATAGAGAAGCAGGACACATCACTGAACGTGATGCGATATGCATCGTCCGCCCCTACCTACCGGACACGCACCACGATGGTGTTCTGATGTCAATGGAAAACGATTCATGAGGCAGGAGGACCCAAATCTGACAGATATCAGTCATTAAAACACTGTTCGCGAACTCAGTTGTAGGTACTCCAGCACATGTTCGCAGGTAGCAGACGCTGTGGTCATGTGAGTCGTCATTGAGTGATACACCATACAATGGCCTTCCCTCGGGGTGGTTTCTGATTGTCGACCCGAACCTGCACGACGTAACTGGGTGACCGCAAGTACCATTGATACCAAAATCGGACCACTGCGACATCTCAATGGCTCACATGCCTGGCAGTTGCACGATACGGCCACCACGCTTAATGCAGCCCAAAGTCGCATTCAGTTGGTAACTACGCTGTCTAAAGGCAGGCACCGCGGGTGCTTCGTACAGTATGTAGTCGTCTTGCTTCACTTTCTGCAGTGGACCGTACGAACATCACAACAAGAGAGCGGTCATATCACGAATGCACTCAGGTGGCCATTCTTCATGAACTCTAATCACTTACTCATATCGGTGATACGTTTGTGTATCGAAATGGGATAATATTTAAGCTCACATTAATACTGGAACCGAAAGTTGCGACCAGTGGCGAATCCTGCATTTTGATGTGTATAAATGGCTGGGCGGGGCGAAGGGCACTTAACAAGTAAAAAATAATAATAATAAAAAAACAAGGTTCTGGGTGAGTATGAACAAGGTCGGGAGCCCCATAGTCCCCCCAGCCGTCACGCTTGAAATGAAATGAATAATAATGATAATAGTGATATACAAAAATACAAATGTAAAAGATAGATACATACAATTATTGTACAATTATACAAAACCCATATATTAAAAGTTTGTAAAATTCTTGCTTCGATAACTATACACAGCCTTTAGCAGTCAGTTGCTTATGCCTCCATCCTTCTGTGATGAATTATTTTGGTTCAACGAATGGTTTCTTCTTGTAAAAAGTGAATAGCTCTATTTTAAATTAATTCAGGATAGCTTTCAATTTTCATCACCCCACGTCTAACACCTGAATGTGGTTATTTGGCCTGCTGACTTTTTTTTTTTTTTTTCAGTTTGCACCCTCCTTATTGTAATATTTCTTTCTTAGGAAAGATTTAACATATTTTTAGTCATGTTTGAAACAAGTTTGTAAATCTCCCCCCGCCCCCACCACTATCAACGTCTGATGCCCAGAAGAGGCGAAACGCGTCATCTTTCAAGAAATAAAACATCAAGCTTATGCAACCAGGATTGGTTTTTACCAAAAGTTTCAATTACGGTTTCTGTGGCAGCGCCACAAAATATGGAGGGGAGTGATTTAGTAGTTTGTAAGCCAGAGACTGATAACCTCAGTATTTAAGACGCATAGATTTAAAAACATTTGAACAGAAAAGCTAATTGCCTCAACAACAATCTTCAAAGCGTCAGCGGTTGAGAACGTATGTGTGTGACATTGATTATGGATTATATTTTTTCTGTGTAACACTAGGACGCCATTTTACGTTAGAATAAAATGGAAAATCACACATATTATAAGAGCACGTCCTCAAGTGGTTGCTGTCAAGACGTCAAGTCAGTAAAAGTGGTCCGTCTGCACGGCATGTTAGTGGACGCCCCTCAGCTTGTAGCAAAGGAGGCGTGCATTTAAAGTAGGTTGGCAAGTGTTTACCCGTGCTGGTAATGCACGCCTGCCGCTCCTCTATTAGACGCGGCCTTTGAACGTCGATGTGGTGCGCCGTGTGACGAGACTCGTGGGTGTTAACGGCGCTGTTTATTCAGCGCCAGATCAAACACTAGCCGCTCTCCTAGGCCATACAGCGCGCCGCGACCTCGTTACGTGCACACGGCGCGTGTGCCGAGAACGTAAACAACCGCCCAACGTACACAGTGTCACGCCATGATGAACGCCCGCTGCAAGATTCTCTCGTTTTTTTTTTTTTTTTTAGACTGCTTTTAATTTTCCTCCTTATTACACTCCGTCAGTCAGGAACAATGCCCTGACTCGGCTAGAATCGCAATGACTGCATCTTACAAAAAAAAATTTTTTATGTCAGCACTCACTTACGTAGGGAGATATGATCACCATTCTAAAATATGAGAAATCACATAGAAAAGGAAAGGATTTTGCTGTTACTTTTTCCCACATGCTTGTAAGGAATAAAACGGTCAGCAACCATTCGATTGAATAAACCGTCTGTCGTGCGATTCAATGGGATTTGTTGGGTAAATACCAGCATGTAGAAGTGTTTCTATGATTCATTTACCGAAGGGAGCACTGTGGGTGTGAGGACTTTGCAATCATTTTATGATGAAAATCATAATTCAATCAATGAAATTTTCAATTTATCTTTTTCGTTTTCGTGCTTTGTAGTCTTGGCCGTCAGACAACATTCAAAATAAAACTATTAAGGTAAAATCTGTTGTAGGAAGAGAAATGATTCTCAAATTTTGGGTGCTTTCGTTCACGTTGGCCGCGCGGTCTAAAGCGTCTCGCCGGCCGCGGTGGCCGAGACGACTGAGGCGGTTCAGTCACGGTCTGCACGGCCACTACGGTCGGGGATTCGAATCCCCCCTCGGGCATGCATATTTGTGCCGTCCTTAGTATAAGGTAGTTGATAAGTAGTTTGTAAGTTTAGGGACTGATGACCACGTAGTTAAGTCCCTTAAGCTTAACAAACATTTGAACATCTAAAGCGTCTCGCTGCGGAACACGCGGTTGCTCGCCGTGGAGATTCGAGTCCTCCCTGGGGCATGGGTGTGTGTGTTTGTCCTTAGGTTAGTTTACCTAGGTTTAAGTAGTTTGTAAGCTACGGACTGATGACCACGCAGTTTGGTCCGATAGATCTACAAACATTTGAACAAACTTTCGTTCACGAAATGGAATCCTATCATTCCGCTTTCAGCGGGAGAGTACCGATTTTTGTAAACTTTGTCCCGTGCACCGCGTACATGTCTCGCGGGACCTACATTTGTACCGCTTTTTAATGTTACTTATACCTAAATGCAGTTTTCTTGTGGCAATTTGAGAAAATGGCGCCGCGTCTTGTGTTATGGACCGTGAAAACGCAGGACACAAGACCAGTTAGCCGCGGTGGAGTGGCCAAGCGCATTGAAGCGCTATGCTACGATGCGCGAGGCTGTTCCCCGATGGGGGTTCGAATCTCCCCTCGGGCATGGATGTTTGTGTTGTCTTTCGTATAAGTTAGTACATAATTATTTTGTATATTAAAGGTCTGATGACCCTGCTGTTAAGGCCCATAAGCTTAACAAACATTTGAACAATAGTTAGTATCACAGTAATGTTAATTACGTTGCTTTTCCGTTTCAAACTAAAACTTGACAGCAAAGATTTTTTTTTTCTTGTCAGACAAAATATGCAAGATATCACGGTAATATTTTCAAATAAAAGTGCTCAAATGTTTGTAAATACATCGAACTCAACTACTGGGTAATTACTGTTTAGCTTACAGACTACTTAAACTAAGATAAATTAACCTAAGGACAACACAAACACACATGGCCGAGTGGGGACTCGAACCCCCGACGGCGAATGGCCGCGCGCACCGCAGCACGGAGACCCTGTGCGCACGGCAAATCCGCCGCGGCGGTAATTTTTCCTGATGTCAACATCAACCGTACCCCGTTAAACCGGCCCAACTGTACTATACAACGAGTACTTGAGCAATATTGAAGGAACAGAAAGCAATACGTGTTGTGAGTCTGTGAGTGTCGGGATGGGGTTCGTTGATTTGTGATAGTGAGATGCTACCGAAGAGAAAGTGTGTGTTTTACGATGTTTTAAAAAGTAAGTTTCCTTTTGCTAACAATGTTGAATATGACAAGGATAAAGTGTCTCGTGTTACTGTGAATATGACAAGGATGAAGTTTTTGTGTTACTTGCAAGTCTTGAGTCTCAGTTGACCATGGTGGTAGAAATCTGTAATTGCAGAAGAACATCATTTCAGCTACTATAATTGCTGAATTTATTTGACTTCCTTAAAAAAAAAAATCATGGATCTGTCACAGCCGACGGCAACGTTACTATGCAACAGTAGAGCGTACGGAAATACCACATAGCCCTCCTAAGTGGGAGCGCAAATCATATTCTGATTACTAAAGTGCCCCACTTTTATCATTTTAAATTCTGGGTACCCTAACGAAATCACAAGACCCAAAAGCGACATATTCCATCGCCCAGTTTCTTATCAGATACTGTGACATGGTTATCGATTAGATTAGATTACTTATTGGTTCCATAGATCCATATTGAGGAGATGTTTCAAATGTTTGTAGAGCTTATGGAACTTAACTACGGGGTCATCAGTCCCTAAACTTACAAAGTAGTTAGGAACTAGCTACTACTAAGGACGGCACAAATATCCATGGCCGAGGGGGGATTCGAACCCCCGACCGTAGTGGCCGTGCAGACCGTGACTGGCGCGCCGCAGTCCCCTCGGCCACCGTGGCCGGCAGAGTACTTGGTGCTCCATTTGCTATAATTCTTGCTAGTTGAGCATAACAGCCGACATTCCCTTTCTGTCAATCACCTCCTGCCCTCGCTCTCCGTTCATCCAGTTCCTCCCATATATAATCTGGTAATTGTCTCGGTTTTACAAATGAGAGTGTGGACAGCTAGTGGGGGTAATTGTGTTTGACATAGTGACAATTAGCAAGTGAACTGATGTTAACTTTTTGTTACATTACTAAAACACTGTACAACTAGAATTTTTTTCATCTCAAAAGTGTCCAGTGCCCGATTTTTTCTTGCAACTCAAGAATTCAAATAAGATTTCATAGACACTGATGTAACTGTTATGCAATTTACTATTTCCGGTTCAGGATGTTTTAAATGAAAACACGGCGATGTCAAACAACATATTTCCAGCCCCCATCGTTCCGCCGACAGCTAAGTCATTAGAAACGGAGATCGGATTTTTGGGTAAGTATGTGGAAGGAATTCGGCTGTGCCCTTTCATCCCGACATTTTCCTGGAGTAATTCAAGGAAATGATTGAAAACCTAAATCTGGATGGCTGAAGGATTTGATCCACTGTCCTTCGGAATGCGAGTTCATTGTATTACCACTGCGCCACCTCGCTCGGTAAAATATGAAGTAATTAAACATTGATTTAATTGCAGATCTTACACAAGCAGGCATTCCACTAAATAAGGCGAACCATCCAGCTATCAAGGGATTTCTTGAAAAAATACACAAATATCACAACGCCGGATGGGAGTAATTAAAAAAATAAAATACATGGAGCTAGTTTATCACGACACAATAGCTCTGATGTGGACTCGCAAGTCTACAACCAGACTGCGGATTCAGGCCGCATTCAGGACTCTAATTCGAGTACCAAAATATTAGCCGTAAAATTTTAAGGCATTAAGAACAAAGTTCCCGAATTTACCGCACTTCAGGGAAATTATTATGCTCAGATAGATACTTCCATTTTAAAAGTCTGTTTAGGGCTTTAGGGTAAGACAGTGGTTTCACAGTGATTAAGCTATGACACAAGAAGGTTCGGCACAGCAAGAAGTTAATTCGCAGCGAAACCACTGTTACGCAAAGGTTTAATCGGAGGAAATATCATAAGAACTAACGCCTACCAAGTACGATTTAAACACGTAAGGACAACATATGTGTAAAATGAACAGTTTTGTGTTTTCATACAATTAGTGGTTGGGATATTGGAAAGTGTAGTATTTCCTCCGGCACAGTATGAATACATTCTAATCAACATCCATCAATGAAACCTTCTCGGAATTCAAACCACTTCAAGTGCTGAACTTCCCACGAGCTTTGATCAGAGACTTGCTCTGCCACTGTCAAGTGGCTAACTGCGGTGTAGATACGAATTCACTATGCAAATCAGATATCTTCTTAAAGCTCGTAAGCAGTTAACCACATGACGAACGTTTAAACCCGATAAACATTTTGTAAATGGTACTATTGATTCACCTCAGGATTCTAAAGGACTTTAATTGTAGCTGCTATTTCTACTTGCCGTTCAAGCGTATATCACCATACAGCAGCATCGTACAACTAAGTTATTCAGCTGCTCTTCGACATTAATCGTGTGCTGTGACTGTCGTGTAAGAACGAGAGCAATAGAAAACAGGACGAAACTCTGTTAATGCTTTGCAGCAGAAATAGAACCAATGGAAAGAGTCTGCAGCGGAGTAACCAAAGAGAAGAATGGCTCTGGTCGAAGTTTTTCAAGGCAATTCGTCTCCCAACACGAGCCAGGAATCGACGAACGGCCTTCACCGAGCTCGGAAAGTCTCCAAATACGACTCAGCGTTTCTATACAATCGCTCGAGCGGTAAAAATACAGCCACAGAATAGAGAGGGTATAGAGGGGGAAAGCAGAAGACGATGCCTTTGATTTGCATGCAGCTAAGCGTTTCGCTCGATGCCATATTGCTACAGAAATGTGAGCTGCTTTCTACTATGGCTCGAAATGGATAATTTTATGAAACGAGACTAATCTAACTAAAGAATGACTTTTGGGAATGTAAAAGACGTTACGATCTGCTGCCATACGTTTAGTTTCTTTCTCTTGCTGCTAACGTTCCTCCAATTAAAACGTTTATAACGAACAGAAGAATAAAAATGCATATAATACTGAATAAAAATGCACGGTACAATATACTTACACTCAATACAATTACTTTATGAATTATATCTGTGTGGATTAAAAGTAAAAGGAAAGTACGAAAAAAATATTTAACAACCTGAATATAAGACATCGCAACCAACGAAAAACGTTAACGTGTTTAGACACGAGACTCCTGTTGGTGGAAAGTCGAATCCAACGAACACAAAGAATGATTAGGAACAAGAAGCAGATTCTGCAATAGCTTTTTCCGAAGTGTTTCATTTATGTTTTTAGTGTTGCGATAAACTTCTTCGTTACTTCTTAATTTCCATACCTCTGTAATTTTTTTGTGGACTGAGTATTTTTTTTTTTTTTTTTTTTTTTTTTTTGGAATGAATCTTCTCTCTAGGTTTTCTTGGTCGTCAAGTTTGTGTAGTTGGCAATCCTATAGCCAAGTAAACATTGACTTGCCTAAAGACATCCTGCTGTTTATATCGTGATATAATGCTGCATTTACATTTATACATGTACCATTCTCATGAACCACAGAAATGCGTTAGCGGCATGGCTTGCGTGCCTCAACGATACAGAAAGCCGGACCGTAGGTGCAACCACAGCGGAGGGGTGTCTGTGGAGAGGCCAGACGAACATGTGGTTCCTGAAGAAGGGTATCAGCCTTTTCAGTAGGTACAGTCTGGATAATGGAATGAGATGTCCTTGTAACATCAGCTACCATGGCTTTGCCATGCAGTTACTGCGAACTGCTTGAACCAAGGGGAAACTATAGTCGTTACTTTTCCCGATGCCATGCAGCTCTACTGTATGATTATAAGATGATGGCGTCTTCTAGGGTAAAAGTGGAGGAGGCGTTATCTTCGGCAGATGAAACTGTTCACACGCGAGAAACAGAAGGTCTATTACCTTGTCGAAACGTGGGTTAATGCAGGAAATGTCAGTCAAAAAGAGTAGGCTGACAAACTAATAGGAGACAAGGTTTTGCTGCAAGTCTGTCACAAGGGTTAAAAATTCTAACGGTAAATGGAAAAAAAGCTAATAATTGCGCATATAGGAAGCAACTGTGGTTTTGTGGAGGGTGCTGAATTGATATTTTAATCACAAAAGTCTGGCGATTATCATGAAGACATGAATGGTGAAGGTTCTTACAGTGGTTCAAAGATATTTTACCCAAGCTAGAGCCCATCAGTGTTATAATTATGGACAATGCTTTATATCATACTGATGAGGTGGAGCGTAGGCCACAAAAATCATGGAGAAAGCAAGACGTTCTAAACTGGTTGATTGGAAAGGGAGCACATGTCGATCCTACTGCGATCAAGGTTGAATTAATGAAACAGGCTGAATACAGATGTCCTTAAATTAATGCACGAAGGTCTATCATACGTTACTGCCGAACGCTGTTGAGGTGACAAACATCACGTAATAAAAAGAAAAAGAAAAATTGAGACACATGGATCGATTCATAAATTGCATTGTTAATCGACTACTGATGAATGTTGAAGACAACAGTTCCAGTGATGAAATGTCTTCCTCAGGTTCAGAGTTGAAAGGAATTCAGAGGTTACCAGACAACTAAGGTGAGTAATAGCTTAAGTGGCTTTAGTATTTCTTTATACAGCAAAATCTGTGCAATACGCTCATAAAGACACACATTGCTCTCCCTGATAAATTATATTGTTGTTAGTGAAGTATTTCTTTTGCTCATTTTCCAAGCTATGATGTGGTTTCCTCCTAGTCTCTTATGAAGCGAATTAAAGTTATTAATTTATCCCTTTTCAAATTTAAATGGCGTTTCAAGTTATGTTAGTTGTCTGCTGTTTGTCGATTTTATTAATTATCTGTAGGTATAATGTGTTGTCTAATCTGCCTCCTAATGTTTTTATTAATGCTTTCGTACGAATAATTTCAGTGTTCTTGCATTTTAAAATACGTATATCTGAGAAGGGTTAAAGCAATTGGAAGATCTAAACGAAACGTTATTGACATTAAACAGATAAGCTTTCACGCGATCATCTGCAATTATTCACTTCACTGTGGGCTTGATGAAGAGCCTTTTCTGTTTAAATGCGCTGCTAAATTTTTGTGCATTGGGTGATTGTCAGCCGCTGCTGATAAGCCGAGCGCACAGGGGCGCCGTGCTGCGGTGCGCGAGGCCGTTCGCCATGGAGGTTTCGAGTCCCCCCTCGGGCATCGGTGTTTTTGTTGTCCTTCAGTTAGTTTACCTTAGTTTAAGTAGTTTGTAAGTTACGGACTGATAACCTAGCAGATGAGTCCGATAGATTTACAATATTTTTTGTTTATTGTCATTCATAAAGTTTATCATTGTATGGGAAAATAAAATCCAATGAGGCAATAGCAAGCGCGGATGAATACACAGTGTAATGATTACATCAGGCCTCTTCTTATGGTGAATGGTTTATAGAACAGTGCGCTCGCTACAAAAGTGCTTCTGTACGCAGAGTGCCTGTTGGTCGTTGATAAGGAGTGTTCGTATTCATTGCAGTCTTCTTGCGGAAACTGCAGTTTGCTTTAAACATGGACGTATGTATCTTGATATTCATCTTATAACACGTTCCTACAATTTGTGTGTTAAATTAAGCTAGTACGTATATATTATCTCAACTTCAGAACCTTTTCAAACCATCACTAAAAGATTTAAACGTCATTTTACTTCAGAAATTGTCCAAGTAACGAACACAAAGTTTTGACGTTGGTGTAGGGAAGATGACAGCGTTAGGCATCACTAAAACGAGCGACTTTACAATCTATCTGCGGCAGCCAGTGAGCTCAAAGATAATCTGTAGTTAGTACTGTGTCTTAGGAAATCGCGACGCTTGACGCCATGTTGATGAACGTATATCTGTCATCCAATATCGAGTTGTCAGTATTATGCGCTTATAAATAACTTCACACTCTGAAATTTCTAAACGTTCCTACTAGTTGAAACTAACTCATATACAACTGGCACTACCTTTTCTGAAAATATGAATAATGTTCACAAAATATTCCAGACACGTAATTAACAGTACTCCTGCAAAAAAATAGTAGAAAAAGGCCCGAGTTTTGTAAAACGTATACTTGTGTTATATTTTGATTCTGAACTAGTGTTTCTCCCACATTGCATTTAATGAATAAATTATACTGTTGTAGTTAAACAAACGAAGGTGTAATAACGTCAGATTCGAGGCGTATATCAGCATGATGTTCCACTTAACGTACATATCCAGTCCGTGAGCTCAAACGGAAATCTGTGTAGACAACATGTAAATATAAAAATGAACACGAGAAATACAGCCTACAGCAGTGAAATTTATTCATGAAATGAAGATTTGATATAAACATAGTTCTGAATAAAAATATAACTTACATATGAATTTACTTCCTTTTGTTTGACTCCTCTACAAACACAAGCGATGCTAACTTCATCACTATGTATTTACTAAAATAATAAGTCGATAACTTATTGTCAGAGGACACAAGGTTAAAAACAGCTACACCACCCGTACGTCCGGAGCTGCCAACTTAACTATAATAAACCGTGGCGATTTTCGCAGATCCAAACCACTACAGTTGTGTATCCAGTGTTAATAAATTATTGAGATCACTGATGACAGCGCCCGAAAAACAGTTTCAACACAGTATAACGAATACAGTCGCGACACTACCGCACAGTTTTGTTATACAATGCGACAGCAGCGCTCCAAGCGACCGGCAATTTACACTTCTGAATACGATATTGGATGAGTGCGAATAGTATCGTTTACACTGCTTTTAACAGAACTTTTTACATTAGAGAACGTATTTAGTGCTATAAAATAGATAATAACTTAAAGATATTTGTTTTTCTTAGGTTTCTTTAGATCCCTAGCAAGGTACGAAACGGTACATTGCAGTACAGTTTATTCAGAATTATCTTGTAACCTACAGACTATTACGGAATAATTTTCTATTCTGTTGAAAATAAATAATGGCTAGGAAACACCAGAAGACTTGCCGTTTGGCAGAAAGACCTAGCATTTCTGCTCAGAAGCGTTAACGTTTCTGCACTACGATTCCAGTAAAATTGGTGAGGTTGGAAAGTAGGAAACGAATATACACTGCAATAACTAAAGTATTTAACATACCAAATCAGCCACCACAGCTTTAGCTGAAGGACAAACGTCACAGAGGTGAAAAAAAATGGAAAAACAATCTATTTTCAACAAAGAAGAACCCAATTCCACAGACGGCAAGAATTTCCAAAACATTGTCTTTTTAAGCTACCGTAATCGCACTCAAGAGAATATGCGAAGCCTAAAAATGTCCGAATCATTTGACTCAGCACCGATTTAATACCGGTCAAAAAACTCTTGGTCATAGCAAGAACAAACCATAGTAGAAATATATGTTTATATTCTACTTACTTTCAGCGAAATAAACTGCAAATATACATGTATTCGTCAGTATTGATTCATAACGAAGTTCTTCGTTATACCTCTGAATCAGTTACGTTCGGCTGTTGAAAAATGTTGAAATGTTTGTAAATCTATCAGACCAAACTGCATGGTCATCAGCCCGTAGCTTACAAACTACTTAAACTAACGTGAACTAACCTAAGAACAAACATACACACACGCACACCCAAGCCCCAGGGAGGACTCGAACCTCCGACGGCGATCAACCGCGTGCTCCTCAGCGAGGCGCCTTAGACCGCTCGGCTTCTCCACCGCGGCTACGTTCGGCTGTTTTTGCATTAATTTCCGTATTACGTATGTCTTTTGGTATTTTACTAACGCTTGTAACGCAAAAATTATAACAATATATTTCGTTAATTATGTACACGAATAATTATAAACAAACATCACCCCTTCGGTAGCTTGCCTACCACTAGGAGCGCTAGTGTCGTTGCGACTGTCAGTTGGTAACAACTTTCACAAAAGTGAGTGTCGCGACTGTGTATGTTAGACCAGTGGTTCCCAAATTGGGGATACAGACCCGCTGGTGGGTCTCGTTACCCATTCGGATGGGTCGTCAGCCGATCTTAAAACATCAAAGTAAAATACCTTACGAACTGAAAAAAGTGAAAGTGTATTTCATAAAAGATTTTCGTTTCACGATAATCTTCTCACACCACAAAGGAAAGTTATAATTAAGTTTTAGGTATCTTTCATTTAAATTTATATCGGATATAGATTTATGTTTCAAGCTTAAAGTTTTTATGAACTAGTATTTTCATGTTAGGCACAGCTAACCTTGTTTCTTTACCTAGGAATTTTACTTAAAACTGGTTGTTGTTTTACTAGTTAATTTTCTAGAATTCCTTACGAATTCTCGTGTTTAAGAAGATATTTGTAGAGGATAACCTTGAAAAGCTAAAACTATCATCATGTGAGAAAGATTTCCTGATGGAATCGTCATGTGATACTTCTTTGAATATTTTCTTTAAAACTTCAAGCCTAATCTCATTTTAAATGAGAAAAGATATGGTATCGAATGCTTGAAAATATAATTTTGAAGGAATTAATGGATTCACAACTACTTGGGTATACGAAGATGCATTTCCTAGTTTTTTAATAAAAAAAAAACTGCAAAGAAAAACAAAAAAGCTTCAGTATAGATATGGAAAGTATTTTTTAATACTAAGACTTAAAAATTTAATAAATCTCACTGACTGTAACATTTAATTCGTATAAAATAAATTTTTATTCGACAGAATAGTGGCATTTTGAACCCGTATTTTCTTCCATTATACAGGGTGAATCACCCTAACACTTGAACCGCAAATATTGCGGAAACGGAAAGTGCGATTAATGTGTGGTTTTCACAGAATGCATTGGTAGTCAAGGACTCGTATTGTTAGCTAATAAACACATTTTAGAAATACTTAGGAAGTGTATTTTTTTTATCTAAACATACAATTTTTCAAATGGAACAATGGTTGTTTCTCACATGCACTGAAATTTTTTACACCAGCTGAGTACAAAGAATTTTGAACGACATTTATATCACGTTTAGTTTGGCAGCTACAACCATTCACAGTTTTGGGGGCGGAGGCTACGACAGCGGAGCTGACTGGCTGGTGGTCATGAGACAGTGGGCCGTGCCCCAGGGGCTAGCCACTCGGCCAGTTAGCTACGCCCCCGAAACTTTGAACGATTGTAGCTGCTAAACTAAACGTGATAAAAATGTTATTCAAAATTCTTTGTACACAGCTGGTGTCACAAATTCCAGTGCAAAATAGAAACAACCATTGGTCTATATAAAAGACTATATGTTTGTATAAAAATACACTTTCTAAGTAATATTACAATACGTTTGTTGACTAAAAATACGAGCCCCTGACTACCAATCCATTCTGTGAAAACCGCACATCAATCGTACTTTCCGTTTCCGCAATATTTGCGGTGCAAATGTTTGGTGATCCACCCTTGTATACATTTTTCGAGAAAGATTTTTGGTACACACTGTGTTAGACTGTGGTTTAAGCTCTGGCTACCAGACATGTTTATCTATCCCGAAGTAACATCTTTGTAGAGTGGCAGTACTGAAACGTACCAACAAGTCGTCAGAGGCCAAAACTGACCTATGAGAAATTTATGGGAGAGATACGTTAGTGGTAGGAACGGTTTAAACACCGAGCGGTGCCGGGCGCCGCGGCTCAGCGCGACCGCTCAGAGGGTTCAACGCCCTCTTCAATAAAAAAGCTGAGCCAAGAACACAACGAACAAAAAACGAACAAACATGATCAGCGTCCGCAATGAACAGAACTACCCATAGAGCAAAATAATAATAATAATAAATAAAATAATAAAAAAGCGAATTAGCACAGTAGTAGAGTGCCAGACTACAAATCCAGAGGCCGCAGGTTCGATCCCCGCCAGTTCCTAGGATTTTTATCTGTCACTTTCCACTTTTTTTTTTTTTTTTTTTTTTTTTTTTTTTTTTTTTTTTTTAATGTTTGTATATCTCATGGGACTTAACAACGGAGTCATCAGTCCCTAAACTTACAAACTAGCTAATACTAAGGACGGCACAAATATCCATGCCCGAGGGGGGATGCGAAACCCCGACCGTAGTGGGCGTGCAGACCGTCACTGAAGCGCCTCAGTCTTCTCGGCCACCGCGACCGGATCCACTTCTTTCCCATCTGGCAGTGTTGCTAATGTGGAAAATATTCAGTAGCAACGTGGTTCGGAACCCACGTTAAACTGTAGGTCCCACTGTAACTGGCTGGGTAAGTCAGTCGAAGGTAGGAGGAAGGCAACGGCATACCACCTTCAAACTAGGACCATGCCTAGTAAAGCACTGTGCTGTGCAAATTAATCTTCGGATTGTTGACTGCGGCGATGGAATAGCCGAGCGGTCTAAAGCGCCTCGCTGTGGAGCGCGCGGTTGCTCGCCGTGGAGGTTCGAGTCCTCCCTGGGGCATGGGTGTGTGTGTTTGTTGTTAATTTAGTCTACCCAGGTTTAAGTAGTTTGTAAGATACGGACTGATGACCACGCAGTTTGATCAGATAGATTTACAGACATTTGAACATTTAGTAAACATCACGAACAACCTGTCAACCATTACAATCCCACTTTTCGAGTCATTGGGGGTAGTTTGAAAGACCATGTGTTACTGTTGTTGCATTTAACAAGGAAAATGTTTGCTCAAGTTATGCTTTTGTTGGTCTGAAACAAAAGCACCGCTCACAGATCTGATAGTGAACGACAACTTGTAAATTAATGCGCTGACAGCGGTTACTCTTTCATTTTGTCTGAAGATATGTTGACGTCTATCTCGTATAGCCTCTGGCAAAGAAGATTGCGTATGTGTTCACTTATTTACTTATTTTTCCTTCTATCTCTTTCGCTGCCGTCCTTTATTCTCTCTGTGTCCCCTCCAACTTTCTCTCTCTCTCTCTCTCTCTCTCTCTCTCTCTGTGTGTGTGTGTGTGTGTGTGTGTGTGTGTGTGTGTACACATAAACAAGTTATAAAATGTGATTTAATTGGCAGGGCTATCATTTTTACTTCGGTGATCCATATGAAAAAGTTTGTGAACTTATTATCGTCTCAGAATCGTGATTGAACGCGGAATGGTCGCTTGAATTAAACGCCTGAGACATTCCGTTTCGGAATTTCGAAACGCAGTGTGCTAATAATACTAAATGTCAGGCACTACATTTCATCACAAAGAACACAGTAGCCAAGATAAGGTTCTTCCTTCGCTGTCTGTGCATATTCCTCTTCATCATCCCCTCCCCATCTCCTCCCTCCCCCCTCTCCATCCGATCCTCCTTCCCCCTTTATTTTGTGCATCGCCACCTCTTCTTTCTCTCTTTCTCCCCTCTCTCTCTCTTTCCATATTATCATCAAGCTCTCCCTGTTTAAAATAACGTTCATGAAAAGCATTTTTGAAAAAGAGAAATTTGCTAACATCGAATATTAATGTAAGTGTAAGGAAGTCTTTTCTGAAGGCATTTGTGTGGAGTGTTGCCGGCCGCGGTGGCCGAGGGGACTGAGGCGCTCCAGTCACGGTCTGCACGACCACTACGGTTGGGGGTTCGAATCCCCCCTCGGGCATGGATATTTGTGCCGTCCTTAGGATTAGCTAGTTCATAAGTAGTTTGTAAGTTTAGGGACTGATGACCCCGTAGTTAAGTCCCATAAGCTCTACAAACATTTGAACATTTTTTTGTGGAGTGTTGTCTTGTACGAGAGTGAAACATGGACGATACGCAGTGCGGACAGGAAGAGAATAGAGGCTTTTGAAATGTGGTGTTACAGAAGAATGCTGAAGATTAGGTGGGTAGATCACATAACTAATGAAGAGGTACTGAACAGAATTGGCGAGAAAAGGAATTTTTGGCATACCTTGACTGAATGAATGGACCGCTTGGTAGGACACATTCTTAGACATCGAGGAATCGTAAATTTAGCATTGGAGGGAAGTGTGTGTGGGGTAAAAATCGCAGAGGGAGGCCAAGAGACGCGTATAGTAAGCAGATTCAAGTGGATGTGGGTTGCCGTTCTTATGAGGAGATGAAAAGCCTTGCTCAGGATAGCGTAGGGTGGAGAGGTGCATCAAACCAGTCTCCGGACTGAAGACCATAACAACAACATGTTTGTAAATCTAAAGGGCTTATCTGCTGTGGTTACCAGTGGCTAGGGTTAGAAATGACTTAGACTGACTTGAACTAACTTATGATTGTTGATTGTTGACTGCTTTTTACCTTTACTGAAGCGAATAGCGCGTTTGTAGAGTAAGAGTGCAGGGTTAAATAGAGCAACAGAGGCCTCCTGCGACATTCTTCTTGCTGAGTGAGGGTCGTATAGGCCCCTAGCGGCGTCCGCAACGGCGACGCCAGCGTCCGCAAAAATAGAGCGCTGCGGCGACCCAGAGCGACGTCTTGGCCGGCACACCAGTCCGCCGACACCGTCTTTTGTCGTGGCGCCAGGAGGCGCGTGTGGTTGGGGGGAGGGGGGGGGGGCGGCAGAGTGTGTATGTCAGTCCGTGCGGGTCGGCTGCTTGGCTCACGCAAATACTTCGGCCGAGAGATCGCGACCTCTCAATACCACGTAGGGCCCAGGAGTCTGCTCGGCAAAGCAGTCGTCCATTGGGTCACTGAGTAAGCAGTATACTAAAGCGAAAGCGAAAGTAATTCGCGCGTCAAAATTATGTGCGCGTACGCTAAATTGGCATTATTTAATAAAGCTGTTAGAGTAACGAAAAGATCCGCATCAATATGTATCCGTCACTAAAACAAACACTGTCAAAAGTTAAGACAGCCCAAAAAATGTGAGACGTTACTGTCATACCACCTCATTGCTCCACCTAATCGATTTTGCCAATTCCTCCTACCTTGCTCATGTTTTTCTCACTTATATTAGTAATGTTTGCTATCTTCAATATAAATTGATTTAACTTGAGCATTATCTTGTGGTTTCATGGCCGACTGGCAAGGGCAAAGAAGTAGAAGCAGAGATGGCGAGTTTGTATTTTCTTATATTTTATTCAAATCAAATGTTTGTATAGTCTATGGGACTTAACTACGGGGTCATCAGTCCCTAAACTTACAAACTACTTATGAACTACTTACGAACTAGGACGGCACAAATATCCATGCCCGAGGGGGGATTCGAACCCCCGACCGTATTGGCCGTGCAGACCGTGACTGAAGCGCCTTAGTCCCCTCGGCCACCGCGGCCGGCATATTTTATTCCCTTTTCCTTTTATTCATGTCACACTCCCATGTTTCCCATCACAGCGTGAGCGAAGGAGTGGTTGAGCATAGTTCAATCAGTAGGGGTACTTTAGCATGATGGTGGCGCTAGTTTGTGAGTTTTTCGCTTTTTGTGTAGGCAGCTAGTGTTGCAAAGACTCTAGCAGGCTTTGCTGCTGGTCGATGGTAGGAGGTGGATTCGCGAACAAGTAAAAGGAAGGTGCCCAGTCGGCTGCACCTGCCTCCGCCACTCAGGGCGCGTCTTCTTGGCGTGGTTCTAATTGGAGGACGGTTGAGTTAGAGGGAAGCCATCTTTGGGAGTTGGAAGGAGACCATCGAGATGTACGGACGCTGGTGCTGCTTGCTGCGCAAAATTCTCCAGAATGTGGTAAGAAACGCAGCACAAGAGATAATTAAAGTCATAAGTGGGGAAGCGGAATTTGATTTAATAAAATGTCTTTAAGTAAATTTAAAGAAATCGTAAATTTCGTTCTGTATATTGCGTCCACAAGCCCACTTACTGTTCGAGCAGCAGAATTAGTTTGGGCAGTAAATGTATAGAGGTTTGCGCTAATCATGCAGTGAGTGATTTGCATGTTTTATGTCCGTTTGTGTGCAGATTTCCTACCCCCCTCCTCAACCACCACGTGTGACACTGAATAGTGTACAAAGTAGTTAAAAGCAGTAGGAGACCAGTTGAGAAGTATTTATAGCAAATTGTCTAAAAAATTAAACCCTTTATGATTAAATTTTGTGTCAGAATTACTTATCTACGCTCCAGCTTCTCCTTCAATGCTCCCCATTTTGGACGGGAAACAAAGGGATCTCAAAATCATTATGAGAATTGAAATTGGTATTTGTTCGAACTTACCCTGTGGGTTTAAAACTAGACGTGTCCTTTCTTGGGGTGGATGTGTACTGGTTCCGTTAATTATAAACAAAAAAAATGCGTTATCCGTTGCGCGCCATTTTCACTTGTCAAGTTTAATCAAGCCGGTATGTTCATGTGAACATAGACTGAAATAAGTGTGAACCAGTATAGATCCATGCTCAGGATAAAGCCTACGCGAAATTACTAAGCACATTTCATACTGTGTATGGAAGCCGTTGCTGTCAGTTTAACAGCGCTTGGGTAGGCCCACCCAGTGGTAAGAAAAAAAAAACAGGGAGGGAAGGTCAGTGCATATTTGAAAAAGTTCCTAAAACACCTCCCCTCTTTCATGCCTTCCCTCGGCGATGTTATCAACGCACTTCGTGCCAGTGCCCTGGTTTGTAAACGAGGCAACACTGCACGCGAGGTGCCGTGTCGACATGCAACTTCAGTGCATGTCTGAATTCACTCTTTACTAACCTTGTGTCTTCTGTCGAAGTTGATGTCCCATTGCGCAGGTGAAGCACACAGGTCGCACATCCGTTGTACTTGAAGTGATGCTTAAAGAGGTGTTGATATGTGGCTAGGAAGTACTGCACTACGAATAATTTTAGCTTTTGTAGGATGCCAGTGATTGTTTTTATTGAAGAAATGCCAGTGTATATCCAAGCACAAATATACAGACTGAGTAATGTTAAAATATAAACGTTGCATAACGTATAGACTGTCCCTGGCCCGCACTGAACTGACATGAATGTGCAAGGTATCGCGGACGGCGCTCGACTGACTGCCGCCGCCTCTCGCTGCGCGCCACAAGCCACCGTTTTGGCGCCAAGCGAAACTTCTAGACTAACATTATTCAACTTATTACAAAATATACAAATAATTAAATCTTTGAATTAACCGAAATATGGCTTAGAACAAAAGCATTACAGAAAGTATACAGATATTTTAATAGACATAGGAAAGTTAAATATTAATAAAAGAAGCTTAAAGTTTTGGCGGACAACTAGTATAGGCGGGAGCCAATCAGATCTCAACTTGCAATAGGCGCGGAGCTTTCCCACGGGATACAAGCTCATCTACTGTCTCTCTCTCTCTCTCTCTCTCTCTCTCTCTCTCTCTCTCTCTCTCTCTCTCTCACCATTTCTATTTCACACAGTTCTCCAACCAAGAAAACTTCTTTAACACCTAATATATTGATATGCGAAATAAACGGCTCCATTTCAGACCCCTCACAACGTACAAACTACTTATGAACTAGATAATACTAAGAACGGCACAAATATCCGTGCCCGAGGGGGGATTCGAATCCCCGACCGTAGTGGCCGTGAATACTGTGACTGAGGCGCCGCAGAACGCTCGGCCACCGCGGCCGGCTTGAGTGAGCAGTTGTACAGAAGTTGTTCTACACAAACCACTGGCCGGCCGCGGTGGCCGAGGGGACTAAGGCGCTCCAGTCACGGTCCGCACGGCCACTACGGTCGGGGGTTCGAATCCCCCCTCGGGCATGGATATTTGTGCCGTCCTAGTTCGTAAGTAGTTCATAAGTAGTTTGTAAGTTTAGGGACTGATGACCCCGTAGTTAAGTCTCATAGACTGTACAAACATTTGAACATTTGAACAAACCACTGTCCCAGAACATAACACACAAACCATCTTGTAGTCCTTTCTAATTATTGCCATATTTATTAGTCCAAAAGCACTGTATGTCTCTCATACTTCTATTTTGCACTTTATTTTGTCAAACCAGCCATGTTAACTAATATTTACAAGTGATGAATCTAACTCTCAAACTTAACCCTCCAGCTGTCCGGGTAAAAACAATGCTTAATTGCAAGACACGGCGTATCTTCGCCCATGCTCACTCACTGCAAGTGAAGATAATTTTCTAATGGTAATGAGAAACCGCAATTCATTGTTGGATGCCGTACGTTTGTTCTAACACAGACAGCTTCCAACTTCTACTGACGAGTTCTGCGCGTAGCATTATCCGTAACAAGGGTCCAAGTTGCCACGCCTGAACTGTTGTTGTTCTGCCGATACTCTGCTCCACAGCTCCTATAGTACCACTCCTATGTAATCTAGCGTTCCAACGAAACAACAAAACGTTTCCATCAAGCGGAAGTGGCGATATTTTAAAGCGGCACAGATATCCCGCTGAAGATGAAGTATGTTACTATGTCTGCAAATGTCACCAACAAATCAGCATTTCCGTTAGGGAGGTAAATTCTTAAAGCCGATGCCGTGCACAAATTACACTCCAAGGCATTAAAATTCCTTCACTATGAAATGAAGTGCGAAAGACGCGAAATTTAACCAACAGAAAGACGATGCTGTGATATGCAAATGATTAGCTTTTCAGAGCATTCACATAAGGTTGGCGCCCGTGCCGACACCAACAAAGTGCTTACCGGAGGATAGTTTCCAACCGATTTGTCATACTCAAACTGCAGTTGACCGGCGTTGCCTTGTGAAACGTTGTTGTGATGTCTTGTGTAAGGAGGAGAAATGCGTACCATCACGTTTCCGACTTTGATAAAAGTCGGATTGTAGCCTATCACGATTGCGGTTCAACATATAGCAACATTGCTGCTCGCGTTGGTCGCAATCCTATGACTGTTAGCAGAATGTGGAATCGGTGAGTTCCCGAGGGCAATACGGAACGCCGTGCTGGATCCCAACGGCCTCGTATCACTAGCAGTCGAGATGACAGGCATCATATCCGCATGGCTGTAACGGATCGTGCAACCACGTGTCGGTCCCTGAGTCAACAGATGGGGACGTTTGCAAGGCAACAACCATCTGCACGAACAGTTCGACGACCTTCGTAGCAGCATGGACTATCAGCTCGGAGACCATAGCTGCGGTTATCCTTGACGCTGCATTACAGACAAGAGTGCCTGCAATGGTGTACGCAAAAACGAACCTGGGTGCACGAATGGCAAAATATTGTTTTCGGATGAATCCAGGTTCTGGTCACAGCATCATGATGGTCACATCTATGTTTGACAACATCGTGGTGATCGCACATTGGAAGCGTGGATTCGTCATCGGCACACCGGTGTAACACCCTCGTCATTGGTTACACGTCTCTGTCACCTCTTGTTCTTGTCCTCATCGACGACACTTTGAACAGTAGCCGTTACATTTCAGATGTGTTACGACCCATGGCTCTATCCTTCATTCGATCCCTGCGAAACCCCCCCCCCCCCTTTTTTTTTTTTTTAGTAGGACAATGCACGACCACATGTTGCAGGTCCTGTACGGGCCTTTCTGGATACGGGAAATGTTCGACTGCTGCCCTGGTCAGCACATTCTCCAGATCTCTCACCAATTGGAAACGTCAGGTCAATGGTGGCCGAGCAACTGGCTCCTCACAATAAGCCAGTGACTACTCTTGAGCCGGTCGCGGTGGCCGCGGGGACTGAGGCGCTCCAGTCACGGTCTGCACGGCCACTACGGTCGGGGGTTCGAATCCCCCCTCGGGCATGGATATTTGTGCCGTCCTTATTATAAGGTAGTTCGTAAGTAGTTTGTAAGTTTAGGGACTGATGACCCCGTAGTTAAGTCCCATAAGCTTAACAAACATTTGAACATTTTTGACTACTCTTGATGAACAGTGGTATCGTGTTGAAGCCGCATGGGCATCTGTATCTGTACACGCCATCCAAGCTCTGTTTGACTCAATGGCCAGGCGTATCAAAGCTGTTATTAAGGCAAGAGGGGATAGTTCTGGGTACTGATTTCTCAAGATCTATGGAACGAAATTGCGTGAAAATGTAATCACATACCAGTTCTAGTATAATATATTTGTCCAAATGTTTGTATAGCTTATGGGACCTAGCTACGGGGTCATCAGTCCCTAAACTTACAAACTACTTATGAACTAGCTTAAACTAAGGACGGCACAAATATTCATGCCCGAGGGGGGATTCGAACCCCCGACCGCAGTGGCCGTGCAGACCGTGACTGGAGCGCCTCAGTCCCCTCGGCCACCGCGGCCGGCTGTATTTGTCCAATGAATACCCGTTTATGATCTGCATTTCTTCCTGGTTTAACAATTTTAATGCCCAGTAGTGTATTTCATCGCGTGCCAGTGATTCTAAGCGTGCCAGTGATTAACCTTTCCTGCTCTATACCGTCCCTACACTGTGTATGTTACTGGCTACATTCAAAGAAGTGGGTATGCTCTGAACAGATGGGTCTGTAGAGTAAGTTTGTTTATCATTGAAAAAAAAAAAAAAGTTTTCGAGCCACGTGAACGTTCATGGGATAGAAAGGAGATGTAAGACATTAGTCTCTAAACATCGCCGTTCGTCGCGATACTAATAACGGATGTCTCTCTCTCTCTCTCCCCTGCTCTAACTCAGATCGTGGAAACTGTCTTGAGCTCGAAGACGGCAGGTGGAGCACCCAAATTGTGACGACCGGTGAATATTTCTGAGGCTAGTAATCTTCTGACAGAGGTCACCGAGAGTACGGATTGTCATGCATGAATACGCAGCCGGTTAATCATCGCGCAAATGACAGGGGCGCCTTTCACAACCACGGGAGGTAGCAAATCTGGCGAGTTATAACTCCATTCCTCCCCGCGGGCCGACTCCTTCGCTCCTCCTCTATCTAAAGTTCTGTCGGGGCTGGAGACAAGTCCTCGTTAGCGGGCCGCTTCATACGTCATTTAAGCTCTCTCCGCCGACCGGACGCGAGATAAAAATGACTTCTTCGCCAGTGCGCCTGTCACGGAAGCGAGTAGGAAGCGGAGGGGGGAATAAAAACTGGAGAGAGCGGGCGCGCGCGTGACAGCGGAGGCGCGAAGGGCCCGAGGAGGTGGAACGGTCGCAGGAGGAGCTAAAAAATTCTGGCGGGCCAGCGCGCAGACGCTGGCGCCCCTAACGGCGGCGCGCTGAATTACTCGCGACGGTAAAGGAGGCAGCATGCAGCGGGCGAATGAAGCGACCGAGCCGCGGAGACAAGGCCCGTGTCCATTTGTATCCGGCGGAACGCGGGGCTAGATGATATTCCGCGAGCCCTGCCCATTAAACATCCTGCAGGCGTTTTATTTCGCCGCGCCCCCACTTCATGAGTTAAAACAATGATAAGTGCTTTTCAGCAGAAGTCCTTTACATTTCCTTCTTTAAAATAAAGAGCAGCCGCGGGCCGATGGGCCCAGGAAGTCCACGTAAGAAATTAAGAGTCTACTGAAGGAGAGCAGGAAACATTAGGACCATCATATTGCGAAGTACGCGTTGCTGTACTAGCTCCAGTGTAGGCACTATTTATTTATTTACAGTGCTCGAAACGGAAATAAGGTGAGATATCACACACATTATGGTAATGTATTTAACTCATATATTGGTTGCAATTGCAATCCGTGTGAGATACAATACGATATTTTGCTGTCTCAATCCTTTACTTAATGTTTACATGGCGATTGCTTAGAGCAAGGCACCATGGGGTTACCATAATACTGAAGAAGTCGTTCTCGTTTTCCTATAATATGGTGTGTGATCACGGGCGTAGCCAGCCGGGTGGTATCTGGGGATCAAACCCCTCCCAAAACGTTGACAAAGCTAACAAAAACTGGCGTCATTAAGACCATCCTCATTTTTCCAAGGCTGGGAAGCTCTTACATAATTATGCTCCATACAGTCCCGATTTCTCCCCATGCGATTCCCATATGTGTTGGAACCCTGAAAAGAGACACTCGTGGCCAAAGGTATGTTTCTGCCGAAAAGGTGCACACCTGGTAGTAAACATGCTGTTTTAGAAAACTGCAAATACTAAATTCCTTCAATAGTCGACACCACAAAATCAGTTTTACAGTGGAACTTGAAAAAGAGAAAAAGCATCAATTTCCTGGACCTAAATATTACAAGACACAACAACACCTGCACATTTAAAATTTACAGGTAAGATACAATGACAAACTCCACAATCCCTGCAACCTCACGACATCCAAAAATCCACAAACAAGCAACAAAAATTCCTTTAAGCCAAGATAACATTAAACAAGAAATACCCATAGTGAAAGAAATTACAGTTGCCTATGATTATAACCCAGACATGGATGATACCATACTGAAAAAAAAAAAAAAAATCCACACACAAGCCACACCGCAGATGAATAAGACAATAACTAAAGCATATCGAGCATCCCATATACAGCCAATATTTCACAGAAGATTGCAAACATCTTCAAAACTCACAAAATCGAAATTGCCTTTTCTAAAAAAAAAAAAAAAAAAAAAAAAAAAAAAAAAAAAAAAAAAAAAAAAAAAATTACAGATGAAGCTACTACGTGACATTAAGTGCAAGCATTACCCATATTCTGACTCCGGAATATATAAAATAACATGCCAGTAATGCTCCAAGTTCTACATAGGACAAACAGGCTGTAATATAATCACCCGATAGACAGAACACATCAAAGCCTACACAAACAACAAAACACAACATCAGCAATACCAACACACATAAAAAATTCAGGATACTCATTTAGAGAAATTGAGCAGAATGTCCAAGTACTCCACCGACTAGACAAAGGACATAAAATGGACCTATTTGAAGAACTGGAAGTGTATTCACATTATAGAAAATATGAAGTCAAAATATTAAATGAAAAAGTGAAAAGTGAATCTGTAATTTTTTTCCGATGTTTTGATAGCATACTCAAATAAAAATGTTAATAAGTCTAAGTGTAGCACTATTGTAAATATGCATGAATTAGGACAATGAACAAAAGTAAAATATCCTCTGTAAAAATACAGCATACCCTATGGAAATATTGTCTGTGAAAATGTATCTGTGGTAAACTTAAACTTAGAACATCTCTGTAACTGTTTATTTGTACGTATGTTTGTAACAACTGATGTACTCATGTGCAAACATATTAAATGTGATGTTTGACATGTGGGAGTGCTGCCACAGATGGCCAGCACGAAGACTATAAGTAAAATGCTTTTCAAACAATTCCGCCATTAACTCCATATAAAGATAACCATAAAGTTATTTATATATTACAGTAATGACAGCAGAATGAAGCAGGAACTCACACACTCAAAACATCATAAATAACGTGAAACAGCACAAAAACCCCACTTGAAGATGTGAATTATTTATCGATACGCGTCGTGCTAAATAAATAAACAATCCTCACTGGTATCAGTATTTTTATAAACAAATCCATTTATCTCACAGTCACGGGCTTTCACAATAATAATAATAATAAAATTCAAATGGATATAATCAAAATAACTGCAAACATTTGAGCATGGAGGAATTGACCGTCTTGTCTCACAGTCGGTTAAATGTATTAACAGTTGTAGTAATTACTACTGAAAAAATGAACAGTTTTACTATCGGTAATACAATGTCAGTCAGCCACATTTCTTGATGCCTCTGCGTAAACAACTCTAGGTTCAAATGTTTGTATTCCTACTGCACCACACTGCTATGGTCATCAGTCCCCAGACATACAAACTACTTAAAATAACCTAAGAACAACACACACACACACACATCCCCGAGGGAGGGCTCGAAACTCCTACTTGCTCCGCAGCAAGACGCCTTAGGACGCTCGGACACTCCACCGAGGCAACACTAGGTTCGTGTCTAGTCAAAATCTGTACACTTATTTTTATTTAATTTTATTTTGTCATTGACAGCTAACTCTTATCTAAAAATGAGTGCTTCTCCGGTCAAGCTTCACTCACTTTCTTTCTGATTGCTAACCTTGTTTCGATACTAATTTTACTATCTTTACGATAAGATTTGACTTGTTCCTATTTTGGAGAATAGGTAGATATTTTGAGAAGTTTACTAATATTATATCTATATCGTGGTTACTCCCTATTTTACAGTCCTTTGGGATAAAATATAATATAAACAGTATTAGTGCCGTTTGCAATTCTATCAAGAGTATGCGTTATTGCAACGTTCATGCATTGAAAACCCCACCTGAAATTATATCCTGGCTACGCCTGTGTGTGTGATCACCTCGAACGACCAGTACAGTTGCACACGTGCAAGGTATGGACGGTTTGAGGTAATCCATCAACTGTTTCGAGATATTTATGCAACTGTTGTGGGAGGTTCTCGTGTGGCTGCAATGCGTCTGCCAAGTCCATTACACATCAGCTCGAGCGTAGCACCGGTGAACAAGCTTGGCACTCCATTCGTTCAATTCCTTCAGCTTCAAGCATGTTATCCACCAGTGCAGCTAATCCGACGGAAAGCAACCACGCGCTCTGCGTCTAGGTGTCTTACAGCGCTCTGCTATTTCACCGCGGCTCCTAATGTTCCTCAACCCAATTTCTGAGGGCTAAACAACGTACTCTTAATGGGACGCGCACTATAGGCCACCGTGCGTAGAGGCCACAGTCCTGAAGGCGATTTCGCACTGTGTTCATCCTGCACGTCATATTACTGCCTAGAGTCGCTACGGAGTGGCCGAGCGCACTGAGGCACTATGCTCGGATGCGCGAGGCCGTTCCCCGTCGGAGGTTCGAATTCTTTCTCGGGCATGGATGTTTGTGTTGTCTTTAGTAGAAGTTAGTTCATAAGTATTTTGTAAGTTTAGGGACTGATGATCCCGCAGTTAAGTCCCATAAGCTTATCAAACATTTGAACATTTGATATTGCTGCCAGAATTGCATTGAGTTTCCTGTCTGGATGGACAGGAGATAAGGGTCATCTCTTACTGATGCTACCGGTGGACGACCTTGACCTTTTTTGTGGTTTCTGTTGTACGAAATCACTTCGAGGTCCTGGAAATTACATTTTGGTGGACTCCAATAGCTGCAGCAATACCCCTCTTTGTCTGTCCCTCTTGCAACCTTCCTGTAAGTCGCGTTGCACTACCTGGTCACTACAGTATCTGAACCCAACTGCTTGTGTAATTCTTTTGTTAGAGTAAACACAAGTCAACACCAACCTCACCAGCAGCAAATTTCTGTTATTACCACTATCACGGTTGCCGGAATTTTGTTGTTTCTACTTCCGTAGAACCATAGAAAGACGTCGAACCATTTCAGATCATTCTTTCGATGATATTTAGCCGCGATGGATTGACTTTGTCTTAATTTGTTATACTAATTATTGTTTTTCTGATCAGATGAAGCGGCATCGGTGGGACGTTTTTTGTTCTAATAACGCCACATGTCATTACAAGCATGTGTGTGTCAATTTTTACCTTTCTATCTACATTATTCCATGATTTATTAATTTTGAGATTTATTCTGACTTCTTGATCACCCGGTCGATGAAGAGCGTCGTCTGCTACAGCGAGGGTTGCACGCGCGTAGTCCACTTCTTCGCCTACATACTGAATAACTAAAGAGGCCATTAGACACTCAATATTTAAATAAATAAAAACAATGGGGCACTTTGTGAAATATGAAATCACGGATTGTTTAGGAAGTGTCGAATACTTCATTGTGCACAATAACATAGGAAACTGAATATTATATTCACAGAACTCAACTGCGAATGGGCAGAGCTGAAAATGTGTACCCAGCCGGGATTCAAACCCAGGTCTCCCGCTTTCTAGGCAGTTGCGCTGAGCACTACACAACTAGGGAGACGGTGATCACCACACCTGCAAGGACTGCCTAAGAAAGCCTTCCGTTAGATACAAATTCCCAGCTCTACCCTGACCGCAGTACTCATGGTTATGTCCATTCGCAGTTGATGTCATATGTTCTGTGAATATGAAAGAATAACAAGTGCAAGATCAGAAGTGACGTCTGTTCTTTCGGAACAGACACCACATGTACATATGTACATGTACATGGCCGGTGACGGACAATGATCCTTTTGTTAGTGGGGAGGGGTGGGCAAGTTTGGAGCCCTTACTCTTACGGAAGTTAGTTTCAAAACTACGAGTTTGAGTACTGTGGGCAGGGTAGAGCTGAGAATTTGTATTTGACGGGAGGCGTGCTTAGGTAGCCGTTGCAGGTGCGTTGATCACTGTGTCCCCAATGGTGTAGTGGTCAGCGCTACTGCCTGGAAAGCGAAAGACCCGGGCTTCGAATCCCGGCTGGGTACACATTTTCAGCTCTGCCCATTCGCAGATGATGTCATATATTCCACGAATATGAAAAAACTGCAGGATCAGAAGTGACGTCTACGCCACGCCTATATCTGAATATTAGTGCCATAACAGTGTTAATTTCTATCGTTTCGATAACTGAGAAATTCGAACAGGTCATATGACCGGTAAGGATATGTCTCTTGGCTCACTTCAGGCTATGGTAGTAACACTAAAAGTGGGCATTTCCGATCGCTTGACCATAACTTATTGGTCATGAATTTTAGGCAGAAACTGAAAAAACTGCAGAAATGTAGGAAAAAAGGAGTTGGGTCCTGGATAAACTGAAATAACCTGAAGATCTTGAGCATTTCCGAGGGAGCTTTAGGCAACAATTGACAGAAACGGAGGAAAATAAAACAGTAGAGGAGGAATGGGTAACATTGAGAGATGAAATAGTGAAGGCAGCAGAGGACAAAATAGGTAGGAAGGCAAGACCTACTAAAAGTCCTTGGATATCCCAGGACATACTAAATTTAATCAATGAAAGGAGAAAATATAAAAATTCTGTAAATGAAACAGGCAAAATGGAGCACAGATGACTAAGAAGTGAGATTTACAGGAAGTGCAAAATGGCTAAGCAGGAGTGGCTAGAAGGCAAATGCAAGGATGTAGAAGAATTTATAAATAGGGGAAAAATAGATACAGCCTAAAGGAAAATAAAAGAGATATTTGGAGATAAGAAAAACAGCTCTAGGAATATCATGAACGCAGATGGAAAGCCAGTTGTCAGCAAAGAAGGGAAAGAAGAAAGGTGGAAAGAGTATACAGAGAGGCTCTACGAAGGAAATGAACTTAGAGGCAATATTCTAGGAAGGAGGGAAGAAGTAGATGAGGATGAAATAGTAGATACTATACTGAGAGATGAATTTGACAGAGCAGTGAAGGACCTAAGTCGAAACAGCAAAGAACCTGGAAGAGCAATTGAAAGGCATGGACAGTGTACTGACAAGTGCATATAAGATGAAGATTAACAAGAACAAAACCAGGGTAATGGAGTGCAGTCTATGAAAACCAGGTGATGATGAAGGAATTAGATTAGGTAACAAAACAATAAAGGAGTTGGATGAGTTTTATTACTTGAGCAGTAAAATACCAAATGATGGTCGCACTACAGAGGATATAAAATGCAGTATGGCATTGGGTAGAAAAGGATTCTTGAAAAAGAGAAATTTGTTAACATCGAATATTAAGCCTAAGGAAGTCCTTTCTGAAGGCATTTGTGTGGAGTGTTGCCTTGTATGGGAGTGAAACATGGACGATAAACAGTGCGGACAGGAATAAAATAGAGGCTTTTGAAATGTGGTGCTAAGAAGAATGCTGAGATTAGGTGGGTGGATCGCGTAACTAATGAGGAGGTACTGAACAGAATTGGGTAGAAAAGGAATTTTTGGCATACCTTAACTAAAAGAAGGGATCTATTGGTAGGTCACATTCTTAGACATTGAGGAATTGTGAATTTAGCGTTGGAGGGAAGTGCCTGGGGTAAAAACCGCAGAGGAAGACCATGAGACTGATACAGTAAGCAGATTCAAAGAGATGTAGGTTGCCGTTCTTATGTGGAGTTGAAGAGGCTTGCTCAGGATAGGGTATAGTGGAGAGCTGCATCAAACCAGTCTCCGGTCTGAAGACCACAATAACAACAACTTATATTTAAATGAAAATAACAGCTTAATCTTTCATCTGACACTAAATTTGAATAAACGGCTTTGTAGAAGAGAAAGTTCTCTATAACTGTCACCTGTTATGGTATTTTCATAGCTCGTAACGTTTCAGAGATAGTTGCAAAAATAACGGCGGTTTGATACTGTCCCTTGATTTTACGTAAACCAGTACAGGTAAAGAAAATAAACTTATAAAAGGTAACACATTGCCAAGGCAAGACTGGTGAATATATTTTGACGTGAAAAGTTAATGAAAAGATGGAAGAGATGTTAAAACAATAGTTTAAATAGGTAAAAATTTAAAAAAAGCATATGTTTGTCAAAGCTAAACTCATATCGGATGTTTGTTAAAATGCGGTCAGAGACAATATTAGCTGTTGGGTGCGTAGATATTATCACAATAGTAGAGTTATAATGTATCATCAATATTTTTTGTAATTTATATTTTTATTATGTTTGTCCGAAATATTTGCAAAAATGTATAAAACTACGGGCAAACCTAAACTGTACGTCAAACACGCCAGTGCAATTTTTTTACTTCCAAGGGCTATCAGAGTGCTGTCACTGCGTTGCGTTTGATGGGTTTCATGTTTACACTTGCCTAGTACGAAATTTTATTGGGTAAATGAAGCACCGCAGTAATATCCAAAACTCGCATTTTCAAACACTGTACTCAGTAGTAAAGTATCTGGAAGCATGACACTAATGTATAAAACGCTTACTATTTGTTTAAATAGTAAACAATAACATGGGTTAACTTTTCACTGCTTATTGAATAATACCAAAATCTTAAACAAACGTTTTACTGAACAGTTTGCAGATACACTTCTTTCGTTCTTCTTAGTTGATGGTTATGTTTTGCAAGGCAAGCAACTCACAGTTGGAGGTAGTACGATAGAACTCAGCTACTGGGCTATAACTGTGTGAGAAGAAGCAGGCGGCTTAAACTGTTTGTAAATAAACTGAATATATTAATTCTACAAAAATATAAACTGAAATGTTCAAATACATTAAATTTCAGAATTGAATTTTTAGGATTGGAAGGAATAGACCATTCAAAATCGTTTATACTGTAATCGTAAATGTTTCGCGAGCGTTTTTTCTTTTCTTATAGGCCATTAAGCTGCTATATTTTCGAAATTTCAAAGACTGATCTACCTGCTTCTTCGCACACAGTTAACAATATCGATATGACCATCCTACGATCTCCGCTTCGCATCTACAAAATAGGTCCACATTTTCGAGCGTTGACATCTTTCCTCCAAAGCAGATTTATAGCTAACGCATTTCGTTCATAAGTAATGTACAGTAAATATTGTACCGTTCTTGGTCTCGCAGTTTCGCACAGTATACCGACACAATTTTTCCTCACTTGATATTAAGCGTGTGAGAACCTCTTAATCCACAGTCTCGTGGTGTACAGCGGCATGTCATGGACTTCGCAGCCGCTCCCGTCGGTGGATCGAGTCCTCCATCCGGCATGTGACTCTGCGTGTGTGTGTGGGAGAGAGAGAGAGAGAGAGAGAGAGAGAGAGAGAGAGAGAGAGAGAGAGAGAGAGAGAAGGAATTGATGACGTCAGTAGATTGATCCCTTACTTTCACAAACACTTCAATATTTATGACTAATATGCAGATAAATGCTAGTCTGTGGAATGAGGTCACATGGGATAGCAGTGGCTTCGGATAGTATTTTTGCACGAATCGAGGTTCTGTTTGTTTGAAAAAGAAGGCCACATTTTCATTCGCCGCAGTGCCATCAGACTGAGTGTGTTGGTGGAATAAACAGCGTCTACTTCTACATCTACATATTTACTCAGAAAATCATACGTAAATGCTTTACAGAGAATTGATAGAACCAATTTCGTAGTATTTGTGTACCTTAGGAAGTAAAGTTCATGTGAATCTCAGCCTGCCCTTTTCTCTTATGACATGTAGCCAGTCACACATGAAGGGCAGCAGGCAGCCTGCATATTCCTTGATATCAGAAAAGCGTTTGACACAGTGCCACACTGAAGACAGCTAACGAAGGTAAGGGCTTATGGAATAGGGCCATACACATGTCCGAGTGACTAGAATAATTCATTGTTCTTGAAGAAGAAATTATGTATCGTATGGCATACGATACATACAAATATACATACACACAAATATAATTAGACAAAGAACAAGAATATTTATAAGTAAAATGTTTTACAAGAGCAGATTTTCAGTGCATGAGAGTGAACCATGAAATACGTATGATTGAAAAAACACATTGAATAAATCGAATTAGGTCATGTATCGTGGGAGGAAAGCTGTTGGTTACACATCATTGTCCAGGTCTTGAATGCACTTCTATAAAGTCCTCAGCAGAGCCACTGTATTTTCTCCATAAGCACACTCTTATGATGTGGTCCAGAGTCTGATCAGGTGTTCCACGATCACAACTTGGGCTGGCCACAAACTCCCATTTATAAAGCATAACCTTGCATCTTTCGTGTCCACTCCGTATGTGATTGAACTTATACCAGCCTTCTCTTGCGAAGTTGAACCACTTTACGTTTTTGAGGAATCATGAGGTGACGATTACTCACTGAATTTTCCCGTTGCGTTTCCGAGTTCTCTTTTAGGTGAAAGGTAACCTCTTATCTTGTATAACAGTTACTTCATATCGGCTGCCGTGATTTAAAGCGGTTATTTGACAAATTTCTTAGGTCTTCTTATTTGTGGTTGAGCTACATTAGCAATGACGGTGAGGGTAGACTTCAGTGTGCCGATGATTATCCGCATGGTTTTGTGGAACCGTAGGCCTACCTTGATTGTATGGGCGCTTCTCTGGCAGACAGTAGCACTGTATTCTGCAGCATTGCTGAATTAATCTCCCAATTTTAATGCTTATTTTGGTACTGTGCCTGATACTCTCCCTCACCTTCTGTGTGATATTTTGTGGTTCGAATGTGCATTTCTGTATGTATGATCGATTATGCTGGAACGTCGTGTTATCATAGTAATCTACTACTAAGCTGCAAAGAGTCTGCTATGCCTCCTTCTATCTACTATGCTGCACAGAGACTGCTATGCCTCGTTCCATAGGGAATGTATATTGATATGTCGAGTGTCTGTACGACTAGTGGCATGTCTGTAAGGTCCCCAGTCATGAACTTTGACCTATGATGCAAAGAGTCTGTTTGCCTCGGTCCATCAACTACGCAGCAAAGAGTCTGCTATGCCTCGTTCCATAGGGAATGTATATTGATATATCGAGTGTCTGTACGACTAGTGACATGTCTGTCAGGCTACCAGTAATGAACTGATGTCCGTGTGTGTGTTTAAGTTTCAGACCTCCGTCTTGATAATTTTAAGCTCTAAGATATAATCACATGTTTGCTGTTATAAGTATCGCAATTTGTCGAATAGCTATTTAAGTTATTAGATTCTGGTATTATTTCCGGTGAAAATTTAATCAATCATTTTTCCGTGTGTGCATTGGTGTCTGTTTCCGGTTAAATTCCAAGTGATGTAGTTTTGTAAATTTCTAGTTCTTTTTCTTACAAAATCCGTCTAAGTATTCTTACGTGTTCTGAAACGGTCGCGGTAATAACAACTTTGCTAAATTCCACCTCTGTTATGGTTCCATTGTTAGATGTTTGTAGCTATGTCTCTAATGGTTCGAACAAAGAATGCATCTTGTTCCTTCCGAATTTGCCCTTCAGGTTGCTGAGATTTAAATGATCTCTTTCTAACAGCAGTAAATTCGGGGTCTCGCTAATCGTTTCTGATTTTTTTCCGATTTTGTATTTCCAATACTTAACGTAATTTCATGACTACGTGGTTTCTCAACAACTCGGTAGTTCTTCAGTTTCTTTCTTTCTGCTAGTAACGCTTATCAGGAACAAACACCTGTTGCTTCAAGTTATCTCTGCTATATTTTTGTGTGATTCTCATTGTTTACGGTTAGTTGCGATGTGCACGGTGTTTCCTGAAGATCGCGTGCTGCAGTGTGATAAGTCACGACAGTTTTACAACTAGTTACTCGAGTTTTGTGATTCATTACTTTTACGAGACGACAGACAGGTCTGAAAGCAGTTCAGAATGAAGTTTTTATTAAATTTTTACGCGAATACTTTTAGACATCCAAGCTGTCCGGTCGCTGCGGCGCCTCGTCCAGTTTTGTTGTTCGGTGAGTGTCTCTATGCTTAGCTTGCGTGCGTGTGTGTCTGTAATTATCAACTGTAAATTGTATCACCCCGAATCCCTTTTTTGGTAACCGTTTTTATCTTGAAATACGGGAAACATTTTTATTGTGGACAATGTAATGTTAGTGTGATTAGAAAATCAGTGGTATGGTCTTTTCTTGTGTTAAGAAAGCGGTGCCCCCATTTGTGCTTCTTGGGAATAAATCCAATATTAAGTATAACCGCATTAACTGCTAACCCTTCCCTTTTCATTTAATTTTATTTATGATTGCTTTCACCTATATTCAACTAATAATAGAATTCCGTTGCACTCAGTATTTTAGTTGGGAAAAAAATTAGGCGGTAATCCGCTCATTCCACATGAAAAGAGTGAAATGGAAATTAAAAAAAAAAAAAAAAAAAAAAAAAAAAAAAAAAAAAAAAAAAAAAAAAGTAGAGATTTAGGCCTGAGTATATACTGAGAAAAATAGCTATAATTTATTGATTTGAAACTCATTTTAATTATATTCAAGGGTTTAGTGTAGATGAAGATACCACCCATCGGCTTTGGATAACATCTTATCGTAACTTATCAGGAGTGACGTTCCAGAAGACAATAAGAGTGCGTGTTGCTGCCGGGAATTAAAAAAAGGCTTATATCACACGAAAACCATTACAAAATTCGGAAAATGGAAGTGCGTGGAACTTTCAAAGACGGAATCAAGCATTTTCCACCATATAAACAAAACTGGCAGCGTTACCAGCAGTTGAATATATCCAGCCGTTTGAAGAAGCATTGGTCAAACAGATTAAAATTCGCTTCTGTTTTAATTCTTACTAGTGCTACAACATACTATTTTATAATCTTAAACTGGCTACAGTGCGAATAAAAAGACGGTTAAGTCAACATAACATTTACGGTAAATATTATATCTTGACAGTGAGTCGTTCTCAAAACCTGTCGTGCTAAGCATGGAAACACACGTAACTCGTGCAGTGTTTCATGATTCAAACAATGGAAATTAAATCAAAATGGTGCGATGTACTGTCCCTTGTATTTTTAAAACAATTTCCAGAATTTCGCACTTGCTTTCTTCAACGAATAGGCAACGATATTGCGTACAAAAGAGTTAGCGTATGTAGTGGCTTATCTTTTTGGAGCATGGTTTTTAAACGCTTTGGAGTCGGTAAGTAGCATTTCCTCTGTGTCGGTTCAGATTAATCTAAACTCTGCATTGGCTAATTAGAACATTTGACAGCCAGTCAGATTCTATTGGAATTGTGCGAAAGTGCAATTTGAATGATTCGACGGTTATGATGGACACTCGAACGAACCTAAGACTTTCCAATTTTTGTTTCAAAATCCATTCGACAATTTACAGTTGGTCTGTTTTTTTTTTTTCAGATTTAAGAAAGACTTTTAGCTGGTACACTAATAGAGAGTTTGAATTTTAGGCGGTACGCCGTACCGCCCCTTACCGGACCAACTAAGGCACTGGTTGCACTATAAAATTGAACTAAGTTTTATATTCAAGGTGACATAGAAGGTATTTCTGAATTTTGAATGTATTCTTGACTTGCAGAATGCAACGTATTTTGCTTGAATGTTCAGACAAGTAACAACTTTTGAGATAATTTCTTGAAGCTAAACCGTTCTGCTCTCTTAAATAATATTCCTCTGGGCCAAAGAATCAGTGCTCAAATAGAAATTAACCTTTCTCTGGGTTCTATACAATCTCGTTTAAGTAAGTTTACTAAGTAAAGAGCAAGCTTTCAATGTCAATGCCAGTACCTGCTCGCAGCATCTGCGATTACAGCACAAGCCTACCTGGATTGGTGCCAACACTTCACCTACAATCTTGTATATACGGTTGTAAACGAATCGTTCCTGCAATCTGAAGCTTATGCTCAGTTATGCCGCTGGGTCTTCGGCAGGTTTACCTGGTTGGAGTATTGCTATGGTATGACCTGTTTTGAAGTGCTATGGGAGCATACCGGTGCTGAGTATGTTGTTGTAGAAGTATCTAAGTCAGATTACTCCAGTCTTACAAAAGTGATGGATGGGATCTATCTAGCGGCTTCCCTAATTTGGAGGCTCCTGTTGGCTTGACAACATGGGCGCAGTTGCAGATTGTGGTCCAATTTATGCAGCTCTTTTGTTATTTCAGGTGCAGCTTCTTGGTCCATAGGAACAGTTTCTTCTCGCGCAGAGTATATTAGTCAGTATCGCAGGCGATTACATTACACGATTGTCTTGAGTGAGGGTATACTGCGCTCTGCCAATGTTCAACGGTGTATGTTGTTGTTATGGTCTTCAGTCCGGAGACTGGTTTGATGCAGCGCTCCACCCTACTCTATCGTGAGCAAGCCTTTTCATCTCCTCATAAGAACGGCAACACACATCCACTTGAATCTGCTTACTATATGCGTCTCTTGGCCTCCCTCTGCGATTTTTACCCCACACACTTCCCTCCAATGCTAAATTTACGATTCCTCGATGTCTAAGAATGTGTCCTACCAAGCGATCCCTTCTTTTAGTTAGGGTATGCCAAAAATTCCTTTTCTCCCCAATTCTGTTCAGTACCTCTTCATTAGTTATGTGATCTACCCACCTAATCCTCAGCATTCTTCTGTGACATCACATTCTCTTCCTGTCCGCACTGCTTATCGTCCATGTTTCACTCCCGTACAAGGCAACACTCCACACAAATGCCTTCAGAAAAGACTTCCTTACCCTTAAATTAATATTCGATGTTAGCAAATTTCTCTTTATCAAAAATACTTTTCTTGCCATTGCCATTCTGAATTTTATATCCTCTGTACTGCGACAATCGCATGTTATTTTACTACCCAAGTAACAAAACTCATCTACCACCTTCATTGTTTCGTTACCTAATCTAATTCCTTCAGCATCGCCTGATTTTCTAAGACCGCATTCCATTATTTTTGTTTTGCTCTTGTTAATGTTCGTTTTGTACGCTCTCTTCAACACACTGTCCATTCCATTCAACTGCTCTTCCAGGTCGTTCGCTGTCTCTGACAGAATTACAATGCCATCGGCAAAACGCAATGTTTTTATTTCTTCCCCCTGAACTTTAATCCCTATTCCAAAATTTTTTTTGCTTTCCTTCACCGCCTGCTCGATGTACAAATGGAATAACATCGGAGAAAGGCTACAACCCTGTCTTACTCCCTTCCCAACTGATGCTTCCCTTTCATGCCCTTCGAGTCTAATAACTGCGGTCTGGCTTTTGTACAAGTTGTAAATAACTCTCCTTTCCCTGTATTTTCCCCCTGCTGACTTCAGAATATGAAAGAGTCTATTCCAGTCAACATTGTCAAATGCTTTCTCCAAATCTACAAAAGCTAAAAATGTAGGTTTACCTTTCCTTAATCTATCTTCTAAGATAAGACGTAAAGTTAGTATTGCCTCCCGGTTCCTACTTTCCTCCTGAATCCAAACTGATCTTCTCCGAGGTCAGCTTCTACCAGCTTTTCCATTCTCCTGTAGATAATTCGTGTTAAAATTTTGCAACCATGACTTATCAAACTGATGGTTCTGTAATTTTCACACCTGTCTGCGCCTGATTTCTTTGGAATGGGGATTATTACATTTTTCTTAAAGTCTGAGGGCATTTCGCCTGTCTCATACATCCTACACACCAGTTCAAATAGTCTTGTCATGGCTGGCTCTCCCAGAGACTTTTGTAGCTCTGAGGGTATGTCATCTACTCCTGGGGCCTTGTTCCGACCTAGGTCTTTCAAGGCTCTGTCAAATTCATCTCTCAGTATAGTATCTCCTGTTTCATCTTGATCTACTTCCTCTTCCCTTCCTACAACTTCGTCTCTAATTTCATTTCCTTTGTAGAGCTGCTCTATGTACTCTTTCCACCTTTCAGCTTTCCCTTCTTTGCTGAGAACTGGTTTCCCATCTGAGTTCTTGATATTCGTAGAATTGCTTTTCTTGTCCCCAAATGTCTCTTTGATTTTCCTGTAGGCGGTATCTACTTTTCCCCTTCTTATACATTCTTCTACAGATTTGCATTTGGCTTCTAGCCACTCTTGCTTAGCCATTTTACACTTCCTATCAATCTCATTTCTTAGTCGTCTGTACTCCATTTTTCCTGTTTCATTTACTGCATTTTTATATTTTCTCCTTTCATCAATTAAATTTAGCATTTCCTGTGTTATCCAAGGATTTTTTGTAGGTCTTGCCTTTCTACCTATTTTGTCCTCTGCTGCCTTCAATATTTCATCTCTCAATGCTGCCCATTCCTCTTCTACTGTTTTATTTCCCCCTGTTTCTGTCAATTGTTGCCTAAATCTCCCTCTGAAATTCACCAGAACTTCACGTTCCTTCAATTTATCTAGGTCCCATCTCCTTATTTTCCTACCTTTCTGCAGTTTTTTCAGTTTCAGCCTACAGTTCATGACTAACAAGTTATGGTCAGAGTCTATATCTGCCCATGTGTATGTCTTGCAGTTTATAACCTGGTTCCGGAATCTATGTTTTACCATTATAAAATCTATCTGATACCTTCCGGTGTCTCCAGGTCTCTTCCAAGTATACAACCTTCTTTTGTGATTCTTAAACCACGTGTTTGTTATGATTAAATTATGTTCCGTGCAAAATTCTACCAGGCGACTTCCTCTTTCATTCCTTCTGCCCAGTCCATATTCACCTACTGTTTTTCCTTCTCTTCCTTTTCCTACTACCGAATTCCAGTCTCCCATCACAATTAAGTTTTCCTCTCCCTTAACTGTCTGAATAATTTCCTTTAGCTCCTCATATATTTCTTCGATCTCATCATCATCGGCAGAGCTAGTTGATATATAAACCTGTACTACTGTTGTCGGTGTTGGCTTCGTATCTATCTTGGCAATGATAATGCGATCACTGTGCTGGTCATAGTAGTTTACCCGCATTCCTATTTTCTTATTCATTATCAATCCTACTCCTGTGATACCCCCAACTGATTTTGTATTTATAATTCTGTACTCACCTGACCAGAAATCCTGTTCATCCTGCCACCGAACTTCACTAATCCCCACTATATCTAACTTCAACCTATCCATTTCCCTTTTTAAATTTTCTAATTTTCCTACCCGATTAAGGGATCTAACATTCCATGCTCCGATCCGTAGAATGCTAGTATTGTCTTTCCTGATGATAACATCCTCCTGAGTAGTCCCCGCCCGGAGATCCGAATGGGGGACTATTTTACCTCCGGAATATTTTACCCAAGAGGATGCCATCATCATATTTTCATACAGTAGAGCTGCATGTCACCGGGAAAAGTAACGTCTGTAGTTTCCCCTTGCTTTCAGCCGTTCGCAGTAACCGTGTGGCAAAGCCACATTAGCTGATGTTACAAGGCCAGCTCAGTCAATCATCCAGACTGTTTCCCCTGCAACTACTGAAAAGGCTGCTGCCCCTCTTCAGGAACCACACGTTTGTCTGGCCTCTCCACAGATACCCCTCCGCTGTGGTTGCACCTACGGAACGGCTATCTGCATCGTTGAGGCACGCAATCCACCCCACCTCGGCAATGTCTGTGGTTCATGGGGGTATATCTCGTGATTTAATAGCAATACAAGTTTTGTTACGAACATGACGTTGCTTTTTACAATACTACTGGATCCATTTACGTTGATCGAACAACCTACCTTGAGTATTATTTAATTACAGAAATGCTAATCACTTGAAAAATTTACCATTTCCAATGGAGAATGCTGCATGTTGATCAAATCTACCGAATCACAATGCAGAATGTCTGGGACAAGATGTCTATTCTATGCGTGAAACAGGAGCTAGCTGAATGAATGAAAATGTTATCTGATGCAGATAAGTAGTAAAAACAAGCAGATAATTGCAGTACTGTGCTGCGAGTTACAGTCGCGTCGGTTAAATACGAAGGCATACCGTTGCAGCGCGATATGAAATGGAACGAACACATTCAAAATGTTCAAATGGTTGTTAAGCTTATGGGACTTAACTACGGGGTTATCAGTCCCTAAACTTACAAACCACTTATGAACTACTTGCGGACTAGGACGGCACAAATAGCCATGCCCGAGGGGGGATTCGAACCCCCGACCGTAGTGGCCGTGCTGACCGTGACTGGAGCGCCTCAGTCACCTCGGCCACCGCGGCCGGCGACGAACACATTGACAATCGCGGGGTTGACGGACGGTTGACTCTGATTTGCTTGGATAATTTTGGGAAGATGTGGTTAATATGTGAAGAATACCGCGTATGAATCGCTGATGAGACCCAGTCTTGTGTATTTCTAAAGCTTTTAGTATCCACACTACATAATTCAGAGACGAGCTACTAGATTTGTTACTGGTTGGTTCGATCAATGCCCAATGTTTCAGACATGCTTCTGGAACTGGCATAGGAATAGCTGGATTGAACGCGCCATTATATTCGACACACACTATTAAGACATTTAGAGGGCTGGAATTTTTTGCTGACTGCTGAACGAATTTACCGCCACCAAGTTACATTTCGCGCGAAGACTACAAAGAATAAAGAAATTGGGGCACGTACCGAGGCATACTTACATTCGTTTTTCCCTCTCTCTAGCTGGAGTGTAACAGTAGTGATAAGAGGTGCCCTCCGCCAAGTACCGAGCGGTGGATAGCGGAGTGAGATGTAGACGCATGTACTTAGATTGTACCCTTAAAACGTGTCCTTGGGAAATCTATCCAGAACGCAAGTTTGAAACCGCTTCCTGAATCTCACAAGCATATAACGTAAAAGAAGTATCGAAATTATAAAATATCAATATTTTTTTTTTTAAATAAATTGTTTGCCTTTTAAATAGATTTGCTTTTCTTTCTGAAATAGATTCTTGTTGCTCTAAAAATTTGAGGGAGGCGGTTCACGTAAGCACTTAATCATAACTAGTTAAACTGGGCCACGCTTCGCTGTGGATCAGTCTGATATGAAATGAACGGGAAAAAAATTAAAGAATTCTTGGGAACATAGAATGACCGAAAAATTTATAAGGTTCATACCCTGCTTTTGGTTGCTATAGCTATGCCGAAAGGAAAGTTAGGAAAATATATGTACTTATAAAATCTTTACCTACTTAACAGTGAATAATTTTTTGTTTGTTCGATTTCTACATAAATATACAGACCAGACTGTTTAGTAATTTCAGAAAATTCTAAGTGTAATCGCCCTTGAGAAAAGAAATAATATTTTATATTTTACTCATCCTTCCTCTCTCTCTGCCAATCTCCTTCTGCCATTCTATATACCTCCACGTCCTTCTCCTTCTCTTTCTCCTCCTCCTTACTGTATCCATCGCCCAACTCTACCTCCTACTTCCTTCAGTAATAAAAATAAGTGTACAGTTTTATGGCTTTGCGAACTGTGGATTTCGGCTGCAGAAAGGTGTTTTCTCGAGTTTCAACGGCAGATTCTTGTTGAACATACAAAATGTATCTTTATTGAACATTTACAGTCGTTTGTTAACTCTTCTTTTTTCACATACATCATGGAGCAAACAGTCGGCTCATTGTGGAGCGAGTCGGTGAAACTGCTTCCCGAAGTCAGGTTCGCATAACACCTGACATAGGCGGTCGTACGCGAACGGTGTGGCGTGAATTCAGGCATCGTTCCTTAAGCCATCGGCACACGTAGTGTAGGCCTATGTCTCAGGGTGTGCCATCAATGAACCGACTCCACTGTGAGCGCTCGGAGACGGCGCACAGTGGTCCCAAATCCCAAAACGCTGGCCGAAAGTCGAAAATGTTATAAAATCGGCTGAATATCTGAACCCGGCATTTTCGGGGACGCTAATTACGAATTCGCAGTCAAAATTTAGAAAATAAAATGGTGGTTGAAATACGACGGCAAATCTCTTCAAAAACGTATTCATTTCGAGTGAGAGTCTGATTACGATTTCGAAGTCTTCCAGCATTTATTTCCAATTGTGAATGAATCAAGAATATTGAGCGATCAGTCGAATAATTGGAAGTATTTTATTTTCGTTACTGCTCACTTGTTACCATCTCTTCTTGAATACCGATACTAATTCAGCCATACCATCTTTCAAACTTTCCGGCAAAATGTATGGATTCTTCAGTTTGTTTGACACCTCCTTCTGAATAATGCCTGTGACCACGTTGACACTCTCATTCAATACCGATTTCACAAATACGATTTTCTTCAGTATTACCCAGAGCTGCCGTAGAAAACGAAGGAATAACGTTAATAGGAGAATTGTTTTAAACAGATTACAATAAAAAATATTTCAGACGGTAAAATTACGAAAAACTGCAAAGAGAGCACACCTCATCACATAAAAACTATAACTGAAACCGAAGTTTATCAAAGCAAGACTTATGGGTCTCGAGGGAGTTTCTGAGATCGCCATTAAGAATAAAATTCTTGAATATCAGTCTCCAGGTCGCTTTTATTTTCTAGAACATCACCGGTTTCGGGACAGCTTCCCATCTTCAGATCTGTTAAACAAATGTTACAACTGCATGTAAGCTACTATTTACAAAGTATAATATCTAAAAAGCTAATGGTAAAAGTATTAAAACATACCAAATTTATGAAGTTACAGAGTAACCTGTCTGTGATGAACGAATGTTCATAGTCGTTACTAAAATATAATAGCTTCCTGAGGCTTTATACAATGCGCTTAAAATCACCTGATTGGTGGAGATCATTTTCGGTAAAATTAATCTCAATAAGTAATTATTGACATATAAAATCAATTCTGAAGTCAAGATGTAAGATAGTAGTCAAAGTGTCAAAATAGCAGTTTGAAATGAATACTTAGCTGTCAAACTGTAAAAGGACATAGAAATAAGATAACATTAGGTTCTGGATACATATAATAACATTTTAAGTAAAACTGTAAGTGAGTTAAAATATTTACATGGTTAAATATTAAAATGTTTTAGAAAATCTCTCAAAAAGGCGGCGGCGGTGATTGGGACACGGAGGAGGAGACCTCGGCGACGCTACACACTGAAGCTTCATCCACAGGCGGGAAAGAATACATTGTCCACAATATCTTAAAAAAAGCCTTTTTGAGAGATTTTCTAAAGCATTTTAATATTTAACCATGTAAATATTTTTAACTCACTTACAGTTTTACTTAAAATGTTATTATATGTTTCCAGAACCCAATGTTATCTTATTTCTACGTCCTTTTACAGTTTGACAGCTAAGTATTCATTTCAAACTGCTATTTTGACACTTTGACTACTATCTTACACTTTGATTTCAGAATTGATTATATATGTCAATAATTACTTATTGAGATTAATTTTACAGAAAATGATCCCCACGAATCAGATGATTTTAAGCACATTATATAAAGCCTCAGGAGGCTACTATATTTTAGTAACGACTGTAAACATTCGTTCATCACAGGACAGGTTACTCTGTAACTTCATAAATTTGGTGTGTATTTAACATTTTTAACATTAACTTTTTAGATATTATACTTCGTAAATAGTAGCTTACATTCAGTTGTAACATTTGTTTAACAGATCTGAAGATGGGCAGCTGTCCCGAAACCGGTGATGTTCTAGAAAATAAAAGCGACCTGGAGACTGATATTCAAGAATTGAAACCGAAGTCACAGCTAGTTGCAGCTAATTTTTGGATATTGTTTGAAGAGATGTCTAAGGAACAATTTCCATTCGGTTTAACAGCAGGAGTCAACAATAGTTTTGACTTATTGCTTTTTTCAACAAGACTTCTCGGAACGCGACCAACTAAAATACCACTACCTTCTTTAATTATTTACTATTTCATACATCGTCGATAACAATTTCAAGCTACACGTTCAAATTGTACTTACTTTCCAGGGAAGACCATTTTGCAGAATCCTTGTCGCGATTCTACACACGTTTGAACTTTGAGCTGCTTTCGACGCTCCACGAGTGCGTCAGGCGCGATGCTCACAAACGAAATGCGTTCCTGAGCTATGTAGAGACGATTCCCTTTTATTTACGGTCACAATGCATACTAGGTGTACCACCATAACAAGTTTTATGTCCTACTTTTGGCCAGCTTTTTGTATTTGGGACCACTGTGCGGCGCGACTTGTGCATACGTGACGTGCTTCCCGAAGAGCTACACGCAATCGCAGCGCACTCCACCGACTGTTGTCGGCGGCTTCAAGTCCTGGTTTCACACTATTTACGAAATGAAAGTTTAAATTCCTGCTGTAGCACCATTAAAATTGCCATTTCTGGGTTTGTGCATACGTTCTTCGTGCTCTGTCTGTGATACAGGACTATAACAACGAAATAACTATGAACGTAAGACTCTCAGAAAAGTTGCATGTTTATTAGGGAAGCAATTTATAAAAGTTTCATGAGTAACTGTGCGATATAAAATTAGAATAGGCCTTCTGTGTATCTAAAGGGTGTTGAGCGAGGGTTGGTTGGGTTGTTTGGTTGGGATAGGGGGACTAAACTACTGAGGTTATCAGTCTCCCGATGGGGAGGGGAATGAGTGAGGATAGGAAAGGAGGGGAGGGGGAAAGGAAATGCAGTCCAGGGAGTAAGAAGGAAGGAAGACTGCATTAGCTCGGGGCCCCGTGCTCGCCACGCACATATTCATGAAGGAACCGTGAGCCCCTGGGGGCCTAAAGGGTGTATTTAAATGATAATGAACTTCTAGAATCGTGACGATGCAACCCTTTTTTGATGTTTGTATACCCCATTTAGCATCAGTGAATCCACGCTCCCTGCTAGGGAGCCAGCGCGTAGTCCCATGATTCACGTAAGTCTGTGAAGTACTATCTATACACGTGTCGTCGACGTGCGAGTTTCCTCCCGTTGCTTTTACGGGACAAACAAACGGCCACGGAAGAGGAGAGACGGACGTGACGTCAGTGGAGAGCACAGGTGGCGCCCGCTCCCCTGGGAAATAACCGCCAAGCCGCCAGCCACACTTCCCTAAGTGGGATACAGCAGCCGCCTTATCTCTGCGGTGTGACTCGACACAATGGCTGTTCACCTCGCTGCCGCCCCTGGAATGCAGTGCTAAATCACAGTTTTCACGCTATTGTACGAGCACCTTATACTTCAGGCAGGGGCAATCTGCTCTGTAATAAGGCTTACGTGGAGTTGCGTGTGGTTTATTCGGTGTCGGTCGGTAGCTTTCGGTAACCGTGACTAGTGGTCTGTTTGTGCGAGATTTTTATCTACCGCTGCCTTTTCTGGAGAACTACTTCAGGTAATAGTCTATTCTCTAAGTATTATATTCAAATGTTTGTAGAGCTTAAGGGACTTAACAGCGGGGTCATCACTCCCTAAACTTATAAAATACTTATGAACCAGCTTATACTAAAGACGGCACAAACATCCATGCCGAAGGGTGGATTCGGATCCCCGACGTGGACAGGCCTCGCGCATCGTAGCATAGCGCCTCAATGCGCTCGGCCGCTCCGCATGAGTGTTATGTAACATTTAAGGATCTATTTAATTAACCTGCTACATTCAGAAAGTGAATATTAAAAACTGAACAAATGACATATCAGTAACTGAAAAATTTCTTTTATACACTGAGTTTATGTCCTTAACTCAGTGTTGCTGATCAAATGCTTCCTTCAAGGCTGGCCAAATGGCTGTAATTTAATCCTGAGAGTTAGCTATTCCTTTCGAATAACACATACTTTTTGCCTTGTTAATGAGTTTTTCAGAACGTTAATACAATGTTTGTAATGGACTACTGCAGTTTGATTCTGACTACGTCTAATATTCCGTTACGTTTCCCACTTCGTTCTGCACGATGTTCTTATTTCTCTTGTCACACACCTAGGCTGCATGTTACTGGTAGAACCTTGTTTTGAGCGTTCAAACGGAAAGCAGCTTAAAAAGATCACGAGAAACGTGTTACGGAAAGCATTATATTAATCGTCAATACTATAAACACCATGCCAGTCTTGTTCCGTAATCAGGTTAGAAAAGGCCTCTCTTACAACTTACCTAAATAGTTTATAATTATATTTAACAGATGTCTCAGCGTAATATGCTTTTAAAGTTAATAAAGAGCGCGGAAGAGATTAAACATACCAGTATTAATAGATCTGCCAAGCTTCTGCTCCACAATTAACTGGTGGTCTTACCTGACAATGTTCTGTAGCAGACATCCTTTCTTGTAGGAGCGGACTGTGTTCCTTTACTTAATTAATAAACAAAGGAAGTTTGCTTAGCGCAAGTCGGACAGTTCAGTTAAAATAAAATGTCCGTATTTTTTGAAATTAACACACTGAAAGGTAAGGTAGCCCGTTTCACTTGATAATAGGTATTACACCACGAAGTATAAAATTGAACATGACCATAAAACGTCTTGATGTAGGACAAGGCAAAAATGAGAACAAATTACAAAGCAACTGTCGTCCTACAACCATAATTAATATTTCTACAGACCTTTTATAAAAAAACACCAGTTTACAAATTTATAATGTGAAAAATCTACATCTTTTTATATATAAAAAGCAAACATCTTTATGTATATAAAATTAAAAACCTTGATTTGTATAGAGAATCTTAGTAATATAGAAATGGAACATCTTCATAGCTATAAGTCTCTGAGTTGTTATTCCACAATGTGTCTCAAAATGGAAAGTATTAGCGTTGATAATTATTTATACATACAAATGTTGTCTAGGACAGATAACTGTCATACTGCACCGGGCTTATTGGTACACGACTTTTTAATAAGTAAGCCAATTTTTAAATCTCTTTTATTATATGAACCTGTTTTTAAAAATATTTCGTATTGTTAGAGCCTATGTTTTGATCTTAGCAGGCTAAGGCCTTTAAACATGTATTAAGAATCATAGAGGCAACTGATGATGAGCCCTCAGGGTTCTAAATGTATTATGTACAATAAAAAACAATTTTGTAGCTTAAGGCGAGTTCCATTTACTAATTTTATGGACTTTCTCAATTTTAATCAGACTAAATCTAGTGCCGTATCAGTAGAGTGGTAATTTAGCGTACTCTTCTGATCCATAATAAGTAAGTTAATAATTGTTTAATTAACGAAAACTCTCTTTGTCATAAAGACTGGACAAGGGGGCACACAGACACCTTTGTTTTAGCTGGAAAGGTTGAATAGCAGCTCCAATTTATGAAGCGTATTTGCATGATTATGTCTGGACCAAGACTCCATACAAATATGGAAGTAATATCCAGGTTTAGCCAATACCTCCATGGATCCAAAGATGATAACTGATAAACGGGCAACAATCGAAGGATCCAGGGAGTCAGTACATTTAGAAAATCTATAATTTTCGAGGATCCAAAGATCCATTAAATCATACTTCATTATGCAGTATTCATCATTTTTTTTTCGATTTGTAGCTCTCATTCTTTCTGTTTTTGCAGTCAAAATTTTTGGGTATGAGGTCCGCCTGATATGCAATACACTATTTTATTTTACACCAAAACTAGCTTCGGCACCCCTGTACCATCATCAGTGGGTTTTCCCACTGATGATGACTCAGAGGTGCCGAAACTAGTTTGGGTGTATAATAAAATAGTGTTTTGAATATCAGGCGGACCTCATACCTAGAAACTCATAGTGCAGAATACAATTTTTAATAACATTGTATGGAATGAAACCAATACATGTGGTTCCAGGCACATCAAAGGCGCAATGCAGTTGTGCAGTCGTGTGACATCACGATGGAGTGACGCCTCAGGGGGTGTTGCCACATGTTCTTGTTGTTGCTATTGTCAAACTGACGCTAGCGTAATTGCGGTAATTATAAATTTACATTGAATTACACAGGAATTCGTAAACGCCCCCTACTATCCTGCATCTTGAGTCGCAGTGTGTTGTTACACCAAAACTAGTTACATATCAATAAACGTCATAAAAATGGCTGATAGAAAAATACTTCAAAGCAAAAAATTATATAAAATCACCAATTTAAAAAAAATTACACTTTTTCTTAAGAAACTAAATATATTAGGAAATGAATAACATTTCATCTCTATAAACAAGTTAACAATATTTATGAAACAATAAATATCATTTGTTTATAGATGAACCTAAATTGAGATAAACTAATATAAATTAAAATTTTGATAAACTCTGATACAAAAGGTATAAAAACCAAAATTTACTTATTATATTTTCAATTAACAATTAATAATTCAATAATGTTCTAATAAACTACAATTAAAACATCATTTCAATAAAACATACTATCACAAGAAATAAATAAAACTATTTTTATTAAAATCAATTAATATCAAAACTAATAATAAACTATTCAAGACATCCTGAATTGCACAGAAAAATAATCAGCATAACGACACAACTCAACTAAAGTGTAATGATTTCTGGACTGTAGAAGGTTGCAACCTGTTGTAGAGACGTCTAACCGTGTATCTGAATGGAATGGGTTATGTGACGATCATATGCCGTGCGACTGTCGTTCATATGTTTCCGGGTTTATTTTCATTAATTTTGGTGAATTTCAACGCAATGTACGACTGTAAAAATGTGCAGATAATATTAAAGTTGGAGCCTTCACTATTCATACACAAAAATAAATTAGTCAGGGCATCACTGAAAGCAACGCAGCGGTGGAAGCAGAGTCACGTTGTGACGCCGTCAACCGAGTCAAACATTCTGCAGTGTCGGCATCAACAGTCTGGTCTCCCGTTACGAGGGATGTGTTCATCGCCTAGGTGACTAGGTTGAGAAAGAATTACATAGACGTATATCAAGAAAATGCAGAACATGAATTAATATCGTTGATTTTAGAAATGCTTTAAGAATGAATGCATAAAAAATTCTCCTATGCCATTATGTTGTAAACGTCCGGTACAGAATCGGGAATTTTTCGGTTTTGGTGCACGATTTATATTTGAGTGAGGGCAAGTGGCACTCCTCAAACGCGAGTGATATCCTTCGCGTACTGTATTCATATGCGTAAATGATGCGAACCTACTCCACCTTTTGGTAATACTCCGTCAGGGTGTTACAAACAATGCCGTCAGTGGCGGCTTCAAACGATACGTTTGTAATTATATCACAAATGGCTCGTTTAGGGACTAATGTTTACTGGGACACTTTTGCTTCTCTAAATTGTGTACTTTCTACCGTGTAATTTTGCACCATCCATTTTCATACACCCTGTATATAAGCCTCTACTCCATTTGAAGAAAATAGGTTAAAAAGATTGCCAATGAATTTTGTATGACCGGCAACCACAGCTAAAATATTTATATATAATTAGGACACTTTCACGTAGTTAAAATTAGGTGTTAAAATTTTAATTGTCTGAATGAAAGTCGTTGGTCAACTTGAGCTGTTTTTTTTATTCGAGTCGTGGAGATCCGCACTACCAGTTTCACAACTTAAAGTTGAATCTTCAGGTACTTTTTACTGTACAGAATGATAATTTATATACATGTAGCGTCTATTCCGAAATAACAGACGTCACTTCTGATCCTGCAGTTGTTATTGTTTTCATATTCATAGAATGTATGACTTCAACTGCGAATGGGCATAGCTCAAAATGTGTACCCAGTCGGGATTCGAACCTGGGTCTTCTGCTTTCTAGGCAGTTGCGCTGACCACTACACATCCCGGCTGGGTACACATTTTCAGCTTTGCCCATTCGCAGTTGAAGTCATATATTTCATGAATATGAGAATAATGATAATTGATTTAATAAAATGAATATTTAGATTGAAGCATTATATATTAAGAAGCAAAACTCCAAACTACTCAAGTATGAGGAAGTTAAATTCGAATACACACACAAACACACACACACACACAAACACACACACACACACACACACACACACACACACATATATATATATATATATATATATATATATATATATATATATATATATATATATATAAGCCAGTAGGCTAGTTATTGCAATTAATATTTTTTATATTAGTTACAAAGTTTTCCATATAATTTTTTGTGGTGGATAAGGGGTTAATGGTGAGGTCCTACCGGAAGCACCATTCCTCTTTTAGTCTAACATAAAAACAGTCTACCGTGCAGTTCGTGTCATTTTAGGTGAAAGTATTGAAAAGTCGGCCATCAGTTTAGTAAAAATTGTTTGGCCTGTTTGTCATTAGGCGACGTGAAGAGTGGTCCTACAATAAACAACCATTATAATAATTTCTGAGAATCACGGATGTGCGGCCGATACACACAGCGATTTGTCACTTCAGTTGTTTCCATACTTCCACCCAACACGGAAATGCACCTTTGACCACCTTGATGGAGCTGATGAACCTCATTACACTGACGACAATCTGTAACTTAACAAATTGTGTATTCTCATTCTACGTGAAAATCTGATTAACCAACAACATCCGTGGTTTTCAGATATTATTGTAATGGTTGTTTATTGTAGGGCCATCCATCACGTCGCCTAATGACAATCAGGGCAAACAATTTTTACTAAACTGATGGCAGACTTTTCAATACTTTCACCTAAAATGGCACGAACCGCACAGTAGATGTTTCTTATGTTAGACTAAAAGAGGGATGGTGCTTGTAGTAGGACGCCATTAACCCCTTATCCACCACAAAAAATTGTAAGTAATATAAAAATATTAATATCAACAAATAATACAATTCCTAGAGACAACATTGTTAATATGTAATGTTTAAAATGTTCAAATGTTTGTATAACTTATGGGCCTTAAGTATGGGGTCATCAGTCCCTGAACTTACAAACTACTTATGGACCAGCTAACCCTAAGGACGGTACAAATATCCATGCTCGAGGGGGGATTCGAACCCCCGACCGTAGTGGCCGTTCAGACCGTGACTGGCGCGCCGCAGTCCCCTCGCCACCGCGGACGGCGTAATGTTTAATATAAAAATATTAATTGCAATAAGTATGCTACTGGTTTTATATATATTATACATAACTTCTTCATAAATAAGTAGTTTGGATTTTTGCTTTTTAATGTGTAAAGTTTCACTCTAAATATTCATTTTATTAAAACAATTATCATTCTGTAATAAATCGCACATTACGATTAGTTATGGCTTCGCTGTACTTGGTTTATATGGAATACCAAAGTGCGGCGAATGAAAATTTGTGCCCGGCCGGGATTCGAACCGGGGACCGGACAGACGGATTGACCACACCGCCACCGAGGACACAGTGGCCAATCCGACTGCAGAGGACTCTTTCCTGCACATCTCCCGCCACACCCAAATCTCAATTTGCCATGCTATTTCTTTCCTATTACCACAGCCTATTTTTATTCGCCGCACTGTGGTATTCCATCTAAACCTAGTACATTAAAGCCAAAACTGATCGCAATTTGCGATTTTTATTTCATTCATTGAACGCTGCAATGTCGTCAAAAATATATAAAAATATTTAAAAAATATATAATTATAATTCTGTACAGTAAAAAGCACCAGAAGATGCAACTTTAAGTTGTGGAACCGGTAGTGCGGGTCTCCACGACTCAAGTAAAGAAACAGCTCAAGTGGACCAAGGACTTTCATTCAGACAATTACAGTTTTAACACCTAATTTTAGCCGGCCACGGTGGCCGAAGGGACTGAGGCGCTCCAGTCACGGTCTGCACGGCCACTAAGATCGGGGGTTCGAACCCCCTTCGGGCATGGATATTTGTGCCGTCCTTAGGATAAGCTAGTTCGTAAGTAGTTTGTAAGTTTAGGAACTGATGACCCCGTAGTCAAGTCCCATAAGCTTAACAAACATTTGAACATTTAAACAATTGAACCTAAATTTAACTATCAATTAATATGAACAAATAATCCCTGAGACGGATTTTCGTCTCAAATATATCAAAGACATTATTGATAGATGTGAAGCATTGAATCAAAATTTGTGGTGCGGCCGGGAATCGAACCCGGACCTCCATGCTTAACAGGCAGACGTCTTAACCGTTAGACTACCACACCACTAACGATTAAGGCGCCTTGGAATAGTCTATGTACGATTTCCCTCCACAACACAAACTTTAATTCAGCTTCTTTGTTCCAAAGATAATTGCCACTACTGCCAAGGCTCTCCATGCAGCGGAATAGCACCTCAGCAATGGACATGGTGGAACAATCCTGTTATGGTGATATAAATATCAATTAATATGAATAAATAATCCTTGAGACGAATTTTCGTCTCAAATATGTCAAAGACATTATTGATAGATGTGAAGCATTGAATTAAAATATGTGGTGCGGCCGGGAATCGAACCCGGACATCCATGCTTACCAGGCAGACGTCTTAACCGTTAGACTACCACAGCACTAACGATTAAAGGGCCTTGGAATAGTCTATGTACGATTCCCCTCCACAACACAAACTTTAATTCAGCTTCTTTGTTCCAAAGATAATTGCCACTACTGCATGGAGAGCCTTGGCAGTACTGGCAATTATCTTTGGAACAAAGAAGCTGAATTAAAGTTTGTGTTGTGGAGCGAAATCGTACATAGACTATTCCAAGGCGCCTTAATCGTTAGTGGTGTGGTAGTCTAACGGTCGCCGGGCGCCGTGGCTCAGCGCGCCCGGTCAGAGGGCTCAACGCTCTCTGTAATAAAAAAGCTGAGCCAAGAACACAACGAACGAAAACGAACAAATATGATCAGTGTCCGCAATGAACAGAACTACCCATAGAGAGAAAAAAAAAAAAACAAAAAAAAAAAAAACGGTTAAGACGTCTGCCTGGTAAGCATGGAGGCCCGGGTTCGATTCCCGGCCGCACCACAAATTTTAATTCAATGGTTCACATCTATCACTAATTTTAACTGTGTGAAAGTGTCTTAATTATGTATAGAAAGTTCGAACCGCTGTATTATCATATAATGAAAGTGTTCCTCAATTGAACTGCCGTGAAGTACACGTGATCGTATAGCAACGTGGCCGGCACCGCCACTGTGGGAGCTGTGGCGCCGCTGCCGCTGCAGAGCACGCCCCTGGAGGCGGCCTAGCAGGCTAGCGGCGCGGCTATTTCGGCGCGCCGCGGCGCCTTGTAGAGGCCGGCTGAGGCGACAGCAGACGCTGATTAATGGGGCAGGCACACTCACGGCTAGGGGGAGGGGGAGGTGTCGCATACCGCGGCCGCCGAGCCGGCGACACACCAAGACCGCGCCTGTCTGACAGACACCACACACGCCGCGAGGCAGCGCCGTTATTTCCAATCCCTGTGTCTCCTGCAGCCAGATTGGGCACTGACCTAGGAGGCATCAGTACGGCTCACGATAGCTAGTAAGAGTACGTCTATTCATGAATGGTGTAGTGGAACGAAATATTGTAATCTGCTACTACCATTACGTTATCTCAGTTTCGCAGGTAAAAGAAAAAGTTTATATATCGTAATATGACATTTTAATGAATATAATCACGAAACTTCATAGCAGATGAAAATTGTGTGCCGGAACCGGGACACGAAACTGGGTCCTTTGCCTTTCGCGGGCAAGCGCACTACCGACTGTGCTATGCCGACACGAATCACGATGCCGCTTCACAACTTTACTTCCGCCAGTACCTCGCCTCCTACTTTCCAAACTTCACAGAAGCTCTCCTGCGAACCATGCAAGACTAGCACTCCTAGAAGAAACGATATGGTGGAGACATGGCTTAGCCACAGCATAAGGGATGTTTCCAGAATGAAACTTTTCACTCTGCAGCTGCAGCTTCTGTGAAGTTTGGAAAGTAGGAGGCGAGGTACTGGCGGAAGTAAAGTTGTGAGGCGGCATCGTGAGTCGTGTCGGGATAACACAGTCGGTAGTGCGCTTGCCCGCGAAAGGCAAAGATCCCAGGGTCGAGTCCCGGTTCCGGCACACAATTTTAATCTGCCAGGAAGTTTCATATCAGCGCACACTTCGCTGCAGAGTGAAGTTTCATTCTGGAAACATCCCTTAGGCTGTGGCTAAGCCATGTCTCCACCATATCCTTTCTTCCAGGAGTGCTAGTCTTGCATGGTTCGCAGGAGAGCTTCTGTGGAGTTTGGAAAGTAGGAGGCGAGGTACTGGCGGAAGTAAAGTTCTGAGGCGGCATCGTGAGTCGTGTCAGGATAACACAGTCGGTAGTGCGCTTGCCCGCGAAAGGCAAAGATCCCAGGGTCGAGTCCCGGTTCCGGCACACAATTTTAATCTGCCAGGAAGTTTCATATCAGGACACACTCCGCTGCAGAGTGAAGTTTCATTCTGGAAACATCCCTTAGGCTGTGGCTAAGCCATGTCTCCACTAAATCCTTTCTTCCAGGAGTGCTAGTCTTGCATGGTTCGCAGGAGAGCTTCTGTGGAGTTTGGAAAGTAGGAGGCGAGGTACTGGCGGAAGTAAAGTTGTGAGGCGGCATCGTGAATCGTGTCGGGATAGCACTGTCGGTAGTGCGCTTGCCCGCGAAAGGCAAAGATCCCAGGGTCGAGTCCCGGTTCCGGCACACAATTTTAATCTGCCAGGAAGTTTCATATCAGCGCACACTCCGCTGCAGAGTGAAAGTTTCATTCTAAATATAATCACCTTCACTGCTGCTTATTAGCTTATTTAATTGTCTACTACAGCTGTTTCGCCGTATTTGGCATTGTCAAGTGGTCTGCAATAGTTAAATAAATTCTCTGAAAATATTTTTTTTCGATCAAATAGGGAGCATATTATACAGTTTTAAATTTATTACTTACTGTCTATTTGTTGCCAATATACACACAGCACCTGTACCTCTATATGATTTTAATAGGTACTTTCTTAGAAGGTCGTTTTTTAATATTTTTTAAAATAATGACTTTCTTGTTTGACAGCTATTTTGATGCTATGTATATACAAAGATGTTCTATTGCATTATATCTTTGGTAAAGAACTAGCTTCTCTGAGATGATTAATTTCGAATTTTGTGATATCTTTGTTACAAATGTTTTATACGTTTGATTTTATGGTGTCTCCGATTATGAAATAGTGTGCCTCTCTGGTTTCTGAGGTATTGCTTGCGATTTGGAATTTTGTAATATCTTGGAGTATGAAAATGCTTTTCACTGGTGTGTGAGATATTGTATGTTAATCGAAATTTTGCGTTATCCTTGACTGTGGAACATTACATCTCTGAATTTATCCGTTGTCAAGCCCAATTAGATCGATAATATTTTGTAAATAAATTTTGTGTTTAAAATCTGTGTCTTCATTGAGAATTTCGTTAGGTGAAGCTTCCATGTATACGTATATTTCTAATTCTTCGAGAATATGCATTTCAGTGCCTTTTGAAATTTTGTGTAATATTTTAAAGCTCTCTCGATGTTTGTGGTGGTGTGGCTTTCAATTTTCAAATGCTGGAAGAAAGTAGATGCATTTGCTTCTGTCATTCTTGTATGTTCGCTGAACCTCGTTCTAAAACATCGTCCCGTCTAACCTATATAAAATTTGTTAGAATTTTCGCAACTGATTTTATAAATTCCTGAACAGTTAAAGTTGGTTGTGGTTGATATGGCTTTATGGAGTTTTGTTTGTAGGTTGTTGTTTGTACGAAATGCAAATTTTATTCGTCTTTCTCTGAATAGTGCGTTGATTTTGTTTGATATATTATCTATGAAGGTTGTAGTAATATATTTGTTTTTTTTTTTTATGTTCTGGTGCTTCCTTTACAAGTTTTATTTTTGTGTGTATAGAAATTTTATTTTTAGGTTCTTTGCATTTATCATAAATTTTGTGGACTATATCTGTTGTTAATAATGTTTAGTCTTAATAGGTTGTATTTCATTCTCAAAAGAAATATGTGTTGTTTTATGTTTCATGTGCGGTGACAACGGAGCAACCTACGAAAATAGCATCTTCTCTGCTGAAGCCAAAGATGATGTACCTGCCTACCAATCGTCGCGGGTCGACGGCCACACGCTCAGAGAAGATCCTGTTGAAGTACCTCCGTTGCCAACCCTCACAATCATATAAACAAGAAAAATTTAAAAATGTATTGTAATAAAAAATCTGTTCTTGTTTTATGTTAAAAAGAGTTTGTCTTGATGTTGAGTCCTTACGAGCAAGTTCTGATTGTATGTCATGTATTACGTGGACTTCGTACACTTTTACTTCCAGTACCAGTGTGTGAAAAATAATTATTGCACTGAATAAGAAGAGAACATATTTACATACTGAACTGAATTTATATTTTTGGAACTTATAACAGAATTTCTCCGATTTTATACCAGTGTAGGGACACAGCAATAATTTTATTAACTGGAAAATAGTGAGATCAAGTTTTATGAATCGATGTATTTTACGACTGATTCAGTGAGCAACATCTGTGATAGTAAAAGATTACCTTAGGAAATCTACAACACGATTTTTTTTATTATTTTAGAATATTCAACCAAAGTGCGTACAAGAGTTTGACTTTTACAGTATTTTTTGGAACAGTTTTATTTTTCTATTATCTTGCACAAGAACCTAGCAGTGAATATTTAAAAGACTTTTTTCATATGAATGAAGATTTCTATTAATTCGAGCGTAGTGCAATGATCAGGGTCGATGTCCGACTAAATCCAACTGCAGAAATTTACTCCTGAATACACAATTCCATTATAATCTGAAGGAAGAATCGGCTGTTCCATCACAATGGGCTATTCCATGCGAAATCGAACGCAAAATGTCAAAATTTGCTTCGTATTTTTTTTTTAAAATAATTACTCATTTTTACATGTGCCATTTAATGTAAGAGAAAGCATATATCATCTTCAGATAACTTTTTTTTTTTTTTAAACGATGGTAAAATTGAAATGAGCGTATGGCTTTCTTGGCCGGGAAATCCCTTGCGGGATTGTTCGGCCGCCTTAGTGTAAGTCTTTTTATTTGACGCCGCGTGGGAGACTTACGTGCCAATGTTGATGAGATGATGATGATTAGGACAACACCCAGTCCCCTGCCGGGAATCGAACCCGGGCCTCCTGCGTGGTAGTCAGCGACGCTACCGCTTTTTTTCCTTTTTTTTCACGTAGATCTATGATCTGCGGTCGTTTTAATTGGCTCAGCTTTTATGTTACAGACCGCTGAGCTACAGAGGCGGACAAAACGATGGTAATTAAAATACATCTTATTGGAGATGACTAACTAAAATATAAACCACCATCGTAGATGTCTAGTCGACACACCTTGACTAAACATCCACAATTGTGGTTTATATTTTAGTTATCTACAATAAGATGTATTTTAGTTATCTGATGATGATGTATCGAAACGCGTAATGATAAAATAAAAACAGTGCGACCAAGACACTTCAAAACATTTTTATGCATACTTTGACTTTAAACTATGTGATCCCCATCATTATTGATGAGTTGTACCCAACTTGCCAATAAAACGATCTATAAAATCCTCTTTGACCAAAAAAGTGGGTATCCCTCGAACAAGTATTAAAACCGAATACAATCCCATACCTAAAACAGTAAATTTTCATTAGCCAACGGCCTACATCTGATATAAAACATTATACTAGGACAGGTATTCACCATAAAAGCTGCGTCAGTGGGTAAAAGAAGAATAGAAACTGTTATCGTACTGGCACTTTAGCTCCAGAGGAGACAGCTGGGAGAGGAGGCGTTGTTGTTGTCGGCATCAGAATAAAGTATTGCGTTCAAACTACGGTTCATTTAGAAGGGTGATTATCTAAATTTAATGCAGGTGTAAAAATAACAATAATTAATTAATTGTCATCACACTCTTTTTCCATTTATTGAAATAATAGCATTTTTCATAAATATTATACTTACACAGGCTTGGATGGGTAGCGCAGTGGTTGAGTGCAAGACATTGAATCGAGTGGTCATGGATTCGATAACCGTCAGTTCCTAGGATTTTTGTCTTTCACTTTCCACTTCTTTAACCTCGGGAAATGTTGCTGATCTGAACAATATCGAGTAGCACCTTGGTTCGAAACCCACGTTTAACTGTAGGTCCCCTTATTAACAGGCTGGGTAGGTCAGTTCGAAGGTAGGAGGAAGCCAACGGTATACCGCCTCCAAACAGGACCATGCCTCGTAAAGCAATGCCTGAGACAACAGATGGAGACGTTTGCAAGACAACAACCACCTGCACGAACAGTTCGACAACGTTTGCAGCAGCATGGACTATCAGCTCGGAGACCATGGCTGCGGTTGACATCGCACCACACACAGGAGAGCCTGCGATGGTGTACGCAACGGCGAACCTGGGTGCTCGAATGGCAAAACATCATTTTTCCGGATGAATCCAGGTTCTGTTTACAGCATCATGATGGTCGCATCCGTGTTTGGCGACATGGCGGTGAACGCACATTGGAAGCGTGTATTCGCCATCGCCGTACTGGCGTATCACCCGGCGTGATGGTATGGGGTGCCACTGGTTACACGTCTCGGTAACCTCTTGTTGGCATCGATGGCACTTTGAACAGTGCCCGTTACATGTGAGATGTGTTACCCTTCATTCGATCCCTGCGAAGCCCTACATTTCAACAGGATAATGCAATACCATATGTTGCAGTTCCTGTACGGGCCTTTCTGGATACGGAAAATGCTCGACTACTGCCCTCGCCAATTGAAAAGTCTGGTCAATGGTGGACGAGCAACTGGCTCGTCACAATACCCCAGTCACTACTCTTAATGAACTGTGGTATCGTGTTGAAGCTGCATGGGCGTTTGTACCTGTACACGCTATCCAAGCTCTGTTACGCCATTATTACGGCCAGAGGTAGTTGAGGGGTACTGATTTCTCAGGATCTATGCACCCAAATTACGTGAAATTGTAATCACGTATCAGTTCTAGTATAATATATTTATCCAGTGAATATCCGTTTATCACCTGCATTTTTTCTTTGTGTAGCAATTTTAATGGCCAGTAGTGTATTATTCATTACCGATCCTTCAATATGACGTTCTGAATGTCCTACGATAAGATTAGAGAAATTAGGGTCCTCACAGAGGCATAAATGGAATCATTTTTCCCCGCACCATAAATGCCTATAATAGGAGAAGTAACAATAATCTCAAAGTAGCGACCGCCACACCCAGTGAGGTGGCTTGTGGAGTACGGATGTAGATGTTTAGATACCAGACTACATTGTGACGTATATTGCGGCAGGTATTTGGCGGGCCAGCTGATGCTGCACCCAGCAGTGTTTTTAAGGACAACACACACAGCCATGCCCAGGGAGGACTCGAACCTCCACGACGAGCAACCGCGCGCTCCGCAGCGAGGCGCTTTAGCCCGCTCGGGTACTCCACCGCGGCAAGGGCAAAGGAAAAAAGTGCAAAGGCAAGAGCCAAGGGAAAAAAACCTCTGTAAAAGTGGGGTAGGTTGCAAGGGCAGTAGCGGTATGCTATCTGCGACACATCATGCAAGGTTTGGTAATGTTGGTAAAGGGTATATCTCGGTAGCATTAACTTTGTTAGGTTTGTCATAAAGAATCAGTCCGGTTGGTGCGAGGTTCTGCTGCTGCAGAGCTCCTGTGAAGTCTCCTGAGTCGGCTGCGACAGGATACCTGTAAACATAGCCAAGTTTGTCATGATAGTTAGACAGTTCGGTCATAGAACTGGCCAAGTATGTAGAACTGTATAGGTCTGTTTGTGTTCAAGGCGCCTGCTTTGTCCGTTGGTCGGCTGTGAGCTCAGCTGGCATTGCCAGTCAGTTTGCTGTTCTGCAGGGGTTCGCCACATTCCGTGTTTTGTGAGTTGGTGGTCCCTGTAACCGTAGGTGGTTAGTCTATGAAGAGACTTGTGTTTGGTGGCTTATGTTTCCACCTATGGTTGTGATCGTAGTTTCCCAAGCGTAGTGTGAAGGGATTGTTCCAGTGTCTCGAGCTCCTGTACAGTCGTGTAGCGAGTTTCTTCAATACCAACGAGAGTCGCTCTAGGCGGTATTTATTGTGAAGATCGTCGGTGCGTGTGTATCGTGGATCGTTGCTTATGATGCGTAGTACTTTGTTCTGTATGAGCTGCAGGCGGTGTAGCCGTGTTGGCGCCGCGTATATCCAGCACAGAGCACCCTACGTCATCAGAGGTCTAATATGTGTCGACTTTGGAGTGAAGCACTGCCGGAACGGGGGGCCGGTCGAGTGGAGGGGGAAAGAGTGGTAATAGTTTCACCTCATCGGTATGCCCGCGAAGTGTGTACTGTATTCGTCAGGGTTAAAGAATGGACTCTTAGGGAATTAATCGGCCGCCCACTCCAGATTTACCACACCTAAAAAAAAAAAAAAAAAAAAAAAATCTACCACATTAGCCCTGACCCCATGGTACAGCGCTATATACATGTGTGTGCGAGAGAAGCATGGAGGCGACAGACGCGTCCCTTTGGGGAGGCGGTGCAGGCGTGGCGGCGCGCGCCTGATGCGATACCAGGGCGGCAATATGAAAGCTTGGCCGGGTCAGCGGCTGCGGCGGTGGCGGCTGCTGTAATTGCCCGCGCGGTATGCCGGGGACAAGGCCGCCAGCATTAATCTCCGTCAGTGTCGGCGCGCACGTGCCACACCGGAAATAGCCAGCCAGCGGCACAGGCACAGACAGGCTGGATGCTGACACCGCGCTGTGGTCGACCGGGGGCACAGTCACAGCACCGCTAGTCCTCTCTTCCACACCTCACCGTGCTATGCTGGCTGCATGAGGCAGGTTGCACGCGCGCCGATTTTGGACGGCCGGTAAAATATCGGCCGTCCACATTTCAGCAGTGAACCAATGACGGGCATTGTAGCTTGCACATTGGACGACCGCGGACCGACACCGGCAAAAAGCCGGTCTGTTGAGTGCAGTAGTCTAAATAAATAAAAGTGAATAATACGTGAAGTAAAAGTGAGAACATAGTTCAGTTCAGTCACGCACGGCCGAGTAACGCAACATGTGATATTTCTGGCCTGTGGTCACTTCATGTTTCTGGCCGCTGGCCGTTTCTTTGCTAACATCGTACGTGTCTTAAATGCGGAAGAAAGACAGAAGTGCAGCATATGTTGAAATATGGGGTGGGGAGCAGTAGCATATGGCACAGTAGGTGCTGGTTCCCGTGGGAAAGCCCGCCTATGTTACTGGTGCTCTCCTCGCATTGGCTGCTGCATTTCACGTCACGTGATTTCTTTTGAAATTAGTTTTATTTATTATATACTAAATATTAATTATTCAGGGATGCGAATTTGTAATAAATATCTCTCAAGGACAGGCTAGGTATTGATAGTTTAAAAAGTGTAAGGTGCCTTCTCTTACTGTAACAACAGAAGAGCGATTTTGCAGAAGGCGCGCGTCGTCCCTGTTTTGGCGCGAAATAGAGCGTCAGGTGCCCTCTCGCAACGCGCCGCAGTCTCAGTCTCGAGCTGACCACTATAATCGACGGACCGCACCGGTAATGAGTAAAGATTTGTGTAATAGTGATAACAGTCGCCGGCCGCGGTGGCCGAGGGGACTGAGGCGCTCCAGTCACGGTCTGCCCGGCCACTACGGTCGGGGGTTCGAATCCCCCATCGGGCATGGATATTTGTGCCGTCCTTAGAATTAGCTAGTTCATGAGTAGTTTGTAAGTTTAGGGACTGATGACCCCGTAGTTAAGTCCCATAAGCTATACAAACATTTGAACATTTTTTTAAAATATATTTGAAGAACATGTAAAATTTGGGTTCCATTACGTCAGTTATGACATACGGTGCTTGGACTAGTGATGCATAACAACGTCCATAGGCCGGCGACTGTCACTGCAGATCTCGCCGCCGCCAGCGATACAGTGGTGCACGTCGTAGAATGGCAGCTGTGCTGCACACGCGATTTTTACCGGCCGTCCTCGCTGCACAGTTGTCACAGTGCCTTCTAGCCATACAGTCGACGTAGCTCACATAGCACTAAAATAAAGAAATACTGATTTACCGGTAACTTTAGTATACAATAAATTACTAATATTTCAGATTCTCGTCTCTTTCAGTGGATTCAAATAAACTCAATAGCGAAGATCACATTTTGTGCCAGACTGGGACTAAACAAGTTTTTTGTGGAGACATATACAGGGTGTTTCACTAAGTGTGTTTGCCTCTGTAACTTATAAAATAATAGGTGACGGGAAATTGTAATGCGGTAGGTCAACACAAGAAATGTTACACTTCCTGCGGAGCTATGAACATAGTTTATTGTATCATTTTCCAAACAGTTACAGCACAAGATATAATTTTTTAAATGGGACAATAGTTTTTTTTTCTATCGTGCATTGGATTTGTTGAAACCAGCTGCGTCCAAATCAGTTTAAACTACATTCCTATCACTGATAGTTTGGGAGCTACAACCCTTCAAAGTTTCAGGGTATTATGTACCACATTTCTATTTTACAATTATTGATACGCTGTTTGTTCTTTGCGGACACGTCCGAAAGAACAGAGACCATTAGTTGACAGTAACGGCCGTCACTTTACGAAATCGAAATTTTGAAACATTTTGACCGTTTCTAGGGACATGACGATCATATTTTTCGAAATATTTAAACATTTCTATCGTTTCAAGGAATTGATATAAATCCAATGGTAAAGATGAAAAAATTTTAAGATTACCTGACACAGTCGGGTTTGGAGGCGATCTGATCGTTTTATAATTTTCAAAATGAAAACCCAAGATCGCACATTAATAATGTAATTTCGGTGCACAGTGTCACCATCATCTCATCTCATATATTTTATAAGCTGGTAATCTGTCAGAAATATAAAAGACATGCAAGAAATAACGTAAAAAACAAATGCCTCTTAATGCCGAATATATGTTATAAAAAATAAGCGGCTTTTAATCCTAAATGTATGTTATTTTTGACGTTGTTACGTTATTTCTTGCATGTCTTTTATATTTTTGACAGATGGCCAGCTTATAACATATATGTGACCAGATGATGGTCACACAGTGCACCGAAACCGCTCGTCATTTAATAAATTATTAATGTGCGATCTTGGCTTTTCATTTTGAAAACTATAAAATGAAAAATTGTGCTAGACCAGAATTCGAACCCGGATTTGTCAATTTTGCAGGGGGCTAGAAGTTGAGAATTTGGGTGGGAAGGGAAGCGTGCCTGGATAGCCTAATTGGTTAATGCAACCGCTGGCCCAAAGCGGGAAGTTAGGGTTCGAATCCCGGTCCAGCACAAAGTTTTCAACTTTGTCTTTGAATTTATTTCAACCTCCCCCCACCCCCGAAACGGTCGAAATGTTTCAAAATTTCGATTTCCATTTTAGTTCAAAAACTGGAAGTACTCGAAGTAACGCGCATTCTCTGTGTAGAGACCATATCTTACACTATAATCTCTATATATAAAAGGATGTGTTCCGATTGACTGACTGACTGCTGACTGACTGACGCATCATCGCCATCATCGCCCAGCCCAAACCAATGAAGACAGAAACTTGAAATTTGTGGAGGGTGTTGATCTTACTGTGTAGGCGTCATTTAAGAAGCAATTTTTCGATATTCCGTCCGTAAGGGGGTGAAATAGGGAATGAAACGTTCTTTGAAAATATGTAGCTATTTAATCAATTTTGAAGCTATTTTCAAAAATATGTTGCTGTTTACTCAAATTTCATGCTATAACTACGAAACTTAGGATATGGACTCTTGATCATAATTAAAAAGTCACGAGTTTCGGTATTTTTGGAAATTCAAAAACTAAGGGGGTAAAAGAGGGGATCAAAAATTCTTTTCGAAAATACTTTGTTGTCAATACAATTTTGAAGCTATAGCTGCAAAAATTGGTATTTGTATTGTTCGTTATGATTTAAAAAATACGTGTTTCGGTATTTTTGGAAATTCAAGCATAAAGGGGGTTAAAATGGAAAGGGGGAGTTTTTCGGAAATATGTTGCTATTTAGGCAATTTTGAAGTTAGAACTACAAATTTTCATATTTGGATTCGGGGTTCAAATTTAAAAGACCCATGTTTCGGTACTTTTGGAAATTCGACCAATAAGGGGGTGAAATACGAGATGCAAAAATTGATTTTCAAAAACATGGTGCTGTTAACTCAAATTTCAAGCTATAACTACGAAACTGAAGATATGGATTCTGCATCAGGATTAAAAAGAAACTACTGGTGCAGACCAACCAGCCTACGCATACGAAGCAGCGGGAGTTCAGCTAGTCTAATTATAAAATAATACATTTAACGCTCAGATGTTGCAGTAGGTCGGCCGCGGTGGAGTAGCCGAGCGGTCTAAAGCGTCTCTCTGCGGAGCGCGCGGTTGCTCGCCGTGGAGGTTCGAGTTCTCCCTGGGGCATGGGTGTGTGTGTTTGTCCGTAGGTTAGTTTACCTATGTATAAGTAGTTTGTAAGCTACGGACTGATGACCACGCAGTTTGGTCCGATAGATTTTCAGACATTTGAACATTTGGCTCTCTTAAAGAGTGAGTAGTTAGATAAATTTCCATTGCGCAAGTACTGTGGCCACTCGCAAAGTAATTTAGAGCAGCTGTCAGCATTTTAACTTACATTTGCAGGTCTCAACTGTCCGAGATCTTGCTAAGAAACATAAGAAGCCACTTTCACACTTAACCCTCAATCCAAAAGGAACATCACTGTCTATGTAAAATATCATATCGTGCATGGCCAACAGTACCTTGAAATAAAGGTAGACGCCATTTCACTAACCACTATGAAAGATAACACTGTTACGTAATTTTTCACAGAATGAGTAGGCAATATAGTAAGTAGAAAAGAACAGAGAGATGAGGAGATGATGGCAAAGAGATGGGAAGGTTGAGATTGGCAGAGCTGTGGATAGGAGGAGAGGAACAAAGTGAGGGTATATCAGGAAATGAACAGAGAGAGTGAGTGAGAGGGGGGGGGGAGATGGACAGAGAGAGATGGGAAAAAAGGTGAACAGAGAAGGGAAGCGTAGATGGAAACTGGAATCAATAACTACTCAGGAGACACCGAATAATGTTTCAAATGTTTCTATAGCTTATGTGACTTAACTACGGGGTCATCAGTCCCTAAACTTACAAACTACTTATGAACTAACTAAGACTAAGGACGGCAAAAATATCCATGCACGAGGGGGCATAGCGGCCGTGCAGACCGTGACTGGAGTGCCTCAGTCCCCTTGGCCACCGCGGCCGGCGGAGACACCGAGGTGTTAGTTAATACACAATATTTAATTGAATTCGTTGGTTTGAAAGGCTGTATGTTAATCCCCACCACATTTGTATTTCATAATTATTGATATTGTGTCTGTTCTTTTCGGACATGTCCGAAAGTATAGACACCATCAGTTGACAGTAACGGGCGCACTTTACGCAATCGAAATTTTGAAACATTTCGACTGTTGATATTGATGACCGTATTTTTTTGCGATTTCGAAATATTTAAACATTTCGATCGTTTCAGGTCATTGAAATAAATCCAATGGTAAAGATGAAAAATTGTACTGGATTCGAACCCGGATTTCTTAAATGGACAGGGGGCTAGAAGTTGAGGATTTGGGTTGGAAGGAAGCGTGATTGGATAGCCTAATTGTTTTAGGCGACCGCTGGCCCAAAACGGCCCCCACCCCTCTTGACATGGCCGAAATGTTTCCAAATTTCGATTTCCATTTTAGTTCATAATCTGGAAGTACTCGATGTAACGCGCATTCCCTGTGTAAAGACCATATCTTACACTGTAATCTAATTATAAAATAATGCATTAAACGCTTCGGTGTTGCAATACAAACAAGTTTTTCTTCCCCCTAAAAAAATTGGTTCTGGTGGATATGCAGGTGTTTCACTGTGTTTGCCTCTAATACCATCGCTTTTAACCCTTTCAGACCAAAGGTTGCAGGTGATGTCACATTAATATAGAGAGGGACGCATAAGGTACAATATATATACAGGGTGTTTCACTAAGTGTGTATGCCTTTCCAACTTATAAAATAATAGGTGACGGGAAATTTTAATGCGGAGCTATGAACATAGTTTATTGTATCATTTTCCAAAGAGTTACAGCTTAAAGATACAATTTTTTAAATGGAACAATAGATTTTTTCTATCGTGCATTGGATTCGTTGAAACTAGCTACGTCCAAATCAATTTCAACTACATTCCTATCACTGTTAGTTTGGGAGCTACAACCCTTCAAAGTTCCGGGGGCGGAGGCTGCGATAGCGTAGCTGACTGGCCGAGTGGCTAGCCCCTGGGGCACGGCCCACTGTCTCATGACCACCAGCCAGTCAGCTACGCTGTCGTAACCTCCGCCCCCTACACTTTGAAGGGTTGTAGCTCCCAAACTAACAGTGATGGGAATGTAGTGTAAATTGATTTGGACGCAGCTGGTTTCAACGAATCCAATGCACGATGGAAAAAAGCTATTGTTCCATTTATAAAATTATATCTTTGTGCTGTAACTCTTTGGAAAATGATACACTAAACTATGTTCATAGCTCCGCAGAAAGAGTAACATTTCTTGTGTTGACCTACCGCATTAAAATTTCCCGTCGCCTATTATTTTATAAGTTACAGACGCAAACACACTTAGTGAAATACCCTGTATATCCACCAGAAGCAATTTTTTTTAGGGGGAAGAAAAACCTGTTAGTATTGCAACATCGGAGCCTTAAATGTATTATTTTATAATTACATTACAGTGTAAGATATGGTCTTTACACAGGGAATGCGCGTTACAGCGAGTACTTCCAGATTTTGAACAAAAATGGAAATCGAAATTTTGAAATATTTCGACCATTTGGGATGGGGGGGGGGGGCGGAGGTTGAAATAATTCAACGACAAAATTGAAAATTTGTGCTTGACCGGGATTCGAAACCTAACTTCCCGCTTTGGGCCAGTGGTTGCATTAACCAATTTTATAAGTTACAGAGGCAAACACACTTAGGGAAACACCCTGTATATGGCCTTTTCTAAGCGACTGATTCAATTGTGTAAGGGATAAAATTGTGGTGCTTTACTTTCAGGGACACTCTGATACACTTCCCCTTTCGAATAACGGCCGACGATACTCGCAGTGCGCCTGCGTATTTCCAACACCGTTTGCCACTTCTGCCGAGGAGCGGATCCGGAAGCTGTGAAAAGACGGCGGCTCGGGGGGCAGTGCCGGCGAAGCGTAACCCCCAGCGCGGCAGTCGGGGGCTCACCGACGAGAAATTTGTTTCGGTAGCGCGCGTTATTTGATTTCTGAGCGGGGCTGGCTGGCGGGCGATTGTGGCGGCTGCTCTCTGCGCCCCTAACTCAATAACGGCTGGGGCGGCGGCGGCGGAGGCTCCGGGAGGAGGCAGCATTACGAGCAGAAGGCAGCAAGGCAGCGAGGCAGGAGGCCCGCCAAAGGCCGCAGCCGGCACTTTTGAAACCGCCGCTGCTGCGATACTTGGAGAGGTTCCAGGCGCCTATACAAGCGCCGCCGCCGACCGCGAAAAGCGCCGCTCTTAATTGAATCGAGACGCGCCAGCCACACTTACTTCTGCGTCCGCGCCTCCCGGAGAAGACGGCATCCGTGCCGGAAGAGTCGCAGCACTCGTGTTGCCGAGCAGCGTGCTGAAGAGCAGCAGTTTTCGGTTCGCAACTCGGCGGAGAACGGCGAACTGAAACGGTATTACTGTCGCGCGGACAGACTATCGTAAAGGGAGGAAACGGATTTACTCCCAAATGTACTGTGTGAGATTATCGACTCTGACGCGCCTTCCCAGATGCATTATTTTGTTAGTCGCTACACCGAATGATTTTTGTTGACCGAAATGTAATAATGGAAAATCCATTCAGGTGAGACGGTAGGCCCTTATACCGACAGTGTTAAATTAAGAAAATTAATGCCCCATTTTCTCATAAACAACTGAACAGATTTGTCTGAAAATTTCACTGAAGATTATATGATCTTTGAGTAATTCACTGAACCGAAATCGTTGTAATTGTAATTAATAATGTACTAATTAATTTAATTGCTGTGCATTAAATTTTTTTTTGTGAAAAAGCAGAATTGTGGTGTCGCACAAGTCTGAAGTGCGCGCGACGTACTTTCGCCGTGCGCCGCCATGCAAGCACGGTGCGGCGTTCTTAAGATATCAGCCGCGAGCTCCCTCTGCTGCAACCTTGCTCGCGGGCACCGCTGAACAGTGTAATTAAAACAATTCTGGGTATTAGGCCGCGACATTTTTCGACACTTAATTTGCTAAGTGTTTAAAAACGACGCGGCCTAATACCCAGAATTGTTTTATTCAAAATGACACCGGCCGTGGAAGCCTACGAACTTATATTAGTAATTAAAAGTTTCACTTTAATAACGACTGAAGGCCTGACTTTTAGAATCACGACTTGGGTTTACGGTTCTCCAGAAAAATCCCTGTATGGTTACTTTGAAACGTTGCGGCCGATATATTTACCCGTCTTTACCAAAAAATCCAAGCTTTATTTTCGTCTCCAATGAACAGGCCGTCGACGGGACATCGAGCGTTAACCTTCCTTCCTTCAATGGATATCGCGTCTCTCCAATTCCACAGATGGGCAATGGACGTGATCAATGCTATTGCATACGCTGTATATGGTCTGATTAACAGGCATTCCTCGTCAGGTAAGCTGCTGTCGCCTGTACGGGTTTATATTGCCAGTAGTTACACCTGACACTGTTTTGGTTACTGTTACTCCCAAAGTTATTCGTTGTTAATTTTAGACGGCACGCGATGCAGATTTAATGCGAAGATACTAAGAACTATTTATTGACACCCTTTTTCGAAAAATTGGCTTGAATGAAACAGCTTTTTCTGAAAATTACACATCAGAATATTCCTATAGAAATATACTAAAGAGTGAAATATTTCAATTTACTCGCAAATTTCAATTTCCTTTCGTATTTGATGGGATACTCTGAAATATAATGATAGGGGTGCGTCCATTTATTAAAGACAAATTCACATAAAACAAACTGAGGTGTGCAACTTTTTTATTTTTTTTATTTATTTATTAATTTTTTTATTTTTTTTAACAAAACTGAATTAGTAATCACTGTTTAGTTTGATTCAGTAAAGGCCGAATTCTTTCATCATTTTAAGTCACACAGTAGTTACTTCATATTCTTAAATCCCTTGCAGAAAGTTGATAATTTTATTCGCCTGCAATCACGTTTTCCTGGCCTCACTTTACTACAACTCCTTGACTAATTCCTCACACATTTGATATCTAGAAAATCTGACACCAATCTCTAATTGCATCTTCCTTTAACTTCCGTTTCTCTGACTTTTACACAGGTATTGGAGTAGGAAATAAAGCTAATAAATTTTAAACATGGCTGCAATTCAGCAACGGTGGAACAACAATCCAAGAGTCAACACAGTTTCAGCCGACCAGTTGCATAAAATAGTTTACATCTATAAACCTTTATAAGTGACTAAACTGAAAGAATCGCTACCAACGAGCATGCAGAAACAGCTGTAAAACTGACATTCTGGAGTAGTCGGGTGTTATGCCGGATGTTTGTGTCAAACTTGCACAATATTTCGACAGTGTGCCTCACTGTCTTCCTCAGGTTCTTCCTGGGACTGAGGAAGACAGTGAGGCACACTGTCGAAATATTGTGCAAGTTTGACACAAACATCCGGCAGAACGCCCGACTACTCCAGAATGTCAGCATTTCGCCGGGAAAACATGAAATCATACAGCTGTAAAACTGTTAGAACATAGAAACAGCCAGATATCCAAAAAAAATACATAAACGGTACGCAACACTGCCCTTTAACAAGCACACACTCAGTCCGGTACTAAGAAATTGTTTTACAAACATTAGAAGATCTAACAATAATTTGCAGCTTTTCAACCCTTATATTCCCTTTAGCTTTTGTGGATTCTCTAACTCGTTTATAAAGCGTCGCAGAAGATCCAACATTTCGTAATTCCAAAGACCTCATGCGTAGCAACAGTGTAAGAGAGAACAACGTATAAGTTATATATGTACCCAAGAGAACATACGAAACCGCTAGAAACACACAGAAATTAACTCTGGAATGGATAAACTTTTATGCACGCATTACTACAGCGTATTAAAAAGCGTATTAAAAAAAAGTGAGGAAGACGACACAGGATTCTTTCGTCACATTTCTGATTTAAATTCCGATTTCTTTAATACTGTACGCAAACAAAGGTATTTGCTTAGTTTTGAAACAGTTTATAGTGACGTGGTAGTAGAATATTTTTTCACTTAAGATTCGTGTTACTATTTGTGACGCTACGTTTCAGTAAACTTTGGTTATCTCTTAAACTGTCAGGGAACATGGTAGGAGACTTTGTTGTCACGGGAAAAATAACTGACGCATCACTTCCGAGAATGGAGCTCATACGTCAAAAGCGCTTCACCGTCCTTTGTAATATACAAGTATGTCTACATCGACGTCTACATAGATACTCTGCCACTCAAAGTCCAGAGCGGCTTTTATGTTATATCTCTATATTTCCATTCTGTAGCAGCTCGCGGGAAAAAGGAACACCTAAATCTTTCCGTTTTCGATCTGACTTCTCTTATTTTATTATGATGATCATGTCTCCCAATGTAGGTGGGTGCTAACAAAATATGTCCACATTCTAAAGAGAAAGTTGGGAAAGAAATTTTGCTAATATATCTTGCCGCAATAAACAATGCCTTCCTTTTAATGATTTCCATCCCAACTCGTAAATAATTTCCGTGACTCTCTCTCCCCTATATCGTGATAATACAAAACGAACTGCCCTACTCTGAACTTTCTTTAAATCGTCCGTCAGCCCCACCTAGTGTAGAACCACGTATGCGCAGCAACATTCTAAAAGAGAACGCACAAGTGTGGTGGAGGCAGTTTCTTTTGTAAAACTGTTGCATTTTCCAAGTGTTCTGCCAATGAAACGTAGTCTTTGGTTCACCTTCCCTCCAATATTTAATAAGTTATCCTTCCAATTTAAGTGGTTCGTTCATTGTTATTCCTAGGTATTTAGTACAAGGCCTGTAGGTTTCACCGATGTATCGTGTAACTGAAGTTTAAAGGATTTCTTTTAGTGGTCATATGGATGAACTGACACTTATTATTATTAAGGGTCAAATTTTGCACCATGCAGATATCTTATCTAAATCATTTTTCACTTGGTTTTGTACTTCTGGTGACTTTGCTAACTTCTCACAATCCTAGTTAGTCTTCATAAACTGACGATTCACGAAGCTCCATTGCGATACTGCTCTGCCTTAATGGTACCGATTACTGTCGACTGGGAGATCCGTGGGAAAATGTCAAGCTACATAATCGAGAAGGGCTTTCTTCATCTGAACACAACATTCGTCTTGGTAGCCGTGCGGGAGCATTGTGTTTTCGAGTACGTGTGGATTGAACACTACAGGAAATAAAAATGAGTTGACTCTCTCAGAGTTTTGCAGTTCGCTAAGGATTTATAGCTGAGAAAGTGCATATGTATTACGTTAAATAATTACATTTACATATCAATAGAACAACTAATACGGAGGATCCACGTGTCTATTCATGCTGGAACACCCATATTTTGTATCCACTGGATCCTACAGATGGCGAATACTAAAATACTGTCTTCGGTTGCACTATTCCACGACTTGTAATGAAGCATGTTGGGATTTAGTCCATCTCCTTGCATTACTGAACTTTCAGTTACCAGTGTTGCATTATAATAAGTATGAATGTAATTAGTCTATTGTTGTTGTTGTTGTTATGGTCTTAGTATGGAGACTGGGTTAATGCAGCTCTCCACCATTAGTCTAATATCATTTTCTTATCAAAAACTTTTGTTATTCTCTTTTCTAACGTGACTAACCGAAGTTATTTGCTCTTATCTGACTTCGCAGATGTTTGTTTAATTAGCAAATATTAATTAGTTTCTTGCAAGAGGCGTACTGTTATAGTTAAGATATTAGGGTAATTAGTATCTCTTGTAAAACTAATTAAATTCTTTTCTCATAATATTAAAGTAGGTATTATTATATTTCACAATGAATGTTAGTAATATTATTCCCTCATTATTTCCTGTATAATACCGTTTATTACGAAGTTATTGCTTAGAATATGAAAATGAAGCAATATTCATACATCAGAGATTTATATATCAATTTACTCAGTATTATTTACGCCAACTTTTACTATAGCCAGTTGTATGTAATTTTTTACTTTTGCATTATAATTAATTTAATGAATGACATTGTTCGCCTCGGCCCGGCCGGCAGTGTGAACGCAGCCATGCTAACTGACAATCATCAAACCAACTATCAATTTGTCTGAGTCATCTAGCATCCTACAGTCATTGAATGACGACGCCTTACTTTACATAACAGCCAACATCAGCAAACAACCTCAGATTGCTACTCACTCTGTCCGTCATATCGTTTGTGTAGAAAGAAAAAAATCGCACTTACGTGTTTTACGGCCCACTTTACATTTGTGGTTTTATAAGTTTTTGCAAACTTTTTGGACCACAATAGTAATGTAAACAATAAAAAATAATTAATAAAAGTGAATGAAGCCCTTTTAGGAAAAAAAACTTAGGTAGTGGAGGGTTTTGTACCACTGACCTTCAATATCACATCAATCTGATACTATTAATGGCTGTTGTTAACTGATGCTAATATGGTATTTGTAGACACTAGATTATCATTTATCGTACGAAGAACGACGTGTTTTTGTTAATTCTCATTGCGCCACTCCTTTGAAATGACAACGTGTAAGTTAAAATAAGAAAATCATCAAATACGCAACACAAGAAAGAGTTCTGGGCGAGGAATGTCACGTGACATCTGAAAACGGCTGGTTTTCGTTAATTTAGTGGAGGGTGTCAAAACTCTTGTTATTTTTGTAAATATCTCTCAAACGATACGAGATATGAAAAAAAACATTAGGGAACAAAGCTGTAGAGAATCTTCTCCTCTACAAATTCGGTTATTCAATTTTAGTGTCACTTGCACGGTTTATGTGCTATTAAAATTACATTACAAACCTCTTTTTTTTTTTTGGTAATACTAACGTATTTCTTGTTCGAAATATTTGAAAAAGCGAGGTACTGCTCTCTGGTAGCCAACAATTATGTCTGTAAAATTTGGTGCCGATCGGTTGAACGGTTCGCCGTAAAAAGTGGGAACACGTTACAGCCAGACAGACATCGTCAAATCGCCTTTATTTTTGCAAATATCACTGCAACGATGCAAGATATGAAGAAAACATAATAGAGCGAAGTTGTATAGAATTTTCTCCTCTACCAATTAGGTTCTTCAATATTCGTGTTATATGAACTGTTCGTTTGCAATTACAATTATATTATAAATGGCTTTTTTTGGTATTACTACCGTATTTTTGGTCCGAAAAATTTGAAAAAGGGAGATTCTGGTCTATGTCGGCCTACAGTTATGTCTGTAAATTTGGTGTTGATCGGTTGAACGGTTCGTCTTGAAAACGGGGAACACGTTACGGACAGACAGACATACAGACCTGCACCCCAAAATCGCCGTTATTTTTGCAAATATCTCTGAAACGATACGAGATATGAAAAAAACATAAGGAGCAAAGTTGTAGGGAATTTTCTCCTCTACAAACTCGGTTATTCAATTTTCGTTTCAGGTGAATGGTTAAGCCGTTATTTTTATTTAAATTTCAAGCTGTCAACTACCGTAACCTAAAGTGGGCCAATAATATCGATCGTAAAACAAGCTTGGCACACTCCTGACGATGACATTCTCTCGTGGACAACTTACAGAGTCAAGATTACCTGACATCGTCTGGTCTGGAGGCGATCGATTCGTTTTATAGTTTCCAAAAGATAAGCCAAGATCGCAAACTACCAATTTATTAAGTGACGACCGGTTTCGGTGCAGTATGTCATCATCATCTGGTCATATATAGTCTGGTCATCTTGTTAAAATATTGTATATAAAATAAGAAGTGCAACATTGCACTTAGTCACTATATTATAAGTATTTTTTTATATAGTGACTAAGTGCAATGTTGCACTTCTTATTTTATATCCAATATTTTAACAAGAAGACCAGACTATAATATATATATATATGGTGATGGTGACACGCCGGCTGCGGTGGCCGACGCGAGACTGAGGCGCTCTAGTCACGGTCTGCACGGCCACTACGGTCGGGGGTTCGAATCCCCCCTCGGGTGGATATTTGTGCCGTCCTAGTTCGTAAGTAGTTCATAAGTAGTTTGTAAGTTTAGGGACTGATGACCCCGTAGTTAAGTCCCATAGACTATACAAACATTTTTTTTTATCGTGATACAGTGCACCGAAACCGGTCGTCAGTTAATATATTGGTAGTTTGCGATCTTGGCTTATCATTTGGAAACTATAAAACTTACAAAGTAGTGATCAACGTATAGCAGGTGGCGGTGATACAACATCATTTTCGGTAATGCAGCTTCTTTGTATGCACGTTCCACCGGTTTTTGTGGCCGACAACTGCACCTCACGTCTTTTCGCCTCTCCTGACACGGCAATGATGGAGGACGTGTGACATCAGGACATTAACCGTCGCCGCGGCGGCCGCTGTGTATTTGCAGAATGCGGTGCTCGGTGCGCGTTATTCGCACTTGCAAAGTGCCCGGGGGGGGGGGGGGGGGGCTCTAGCCGCAGCTGCGGCGCTACGTGCGCCAATAACGTGAAAGCCGCAGACGACGCGGCGCGCGGCGCAAGAAAATGCGCCGGGACACGGGAAAGTCAGCGCGCGTGCGTGTGTGTGCGAGAGGGAGACGGATCGCGCCCTATGAATAATTCTCGTGCGGCGCGCATACGAGGCGGCCCATTTGCCCGGGCCCCGGTATGGAGGCGGGAGGGCCGCCGCGAGCCTCGGGTCGGACAGACGTCCCCACACCGGAATTACGACCGCGACCGCGCGGGCTTCATTAACAAAACACGCGCGCCCGCCTCGGCGTACACTGCGGATGGCGGTGCCCAATAACCGGCAGCCGGCGACTCCGCTGTGTGACGTCACGAGCCGAGGCGAAAACTCGAAGCCATCCCAGTCAAAGTGTATCCCTGCCTCCGGCCAATGAGAAGTCACTAGCTGTCAGCCGGTGAGATGCTGCATGATTCTTAATCGGATATTCAGACCCTACGCGCCCTCACGAACTAAGAATTCTTGTTTAATGTATACCTAAAAAACAAATAAATAAAAATAAAAACTCTAGCGTAGCCTTAAGGGCCCTACGCTCGATACGATTTATTGGACCAAATCGTTGGTCACCCGATAAATTGGGCGGTTTTAGGCGCTACCCAACCAACTTTCCTTGTCGGCCGGTTGGTTGTGTTTAAATGTTTGTATAGTCTATGGGACTTAACTACGGGGTCATCAGTCCATAAACTTACAAACTACTTACGAACTAGGACGGCACAAATATCCATGCCCGAGGGGGGATTCGAAACCCCGACCGTAGTGGCCGTGCAGACCGTGACTGGAGCGCCTTAGTCTCCTCGGCCACCGCGGCCGGCGGTTGGTTGTGCCTGACCACACGATCTCTTGAGTCCCCCACCACTTCACCCGACAAATTGTAGCGCGTGTAGCGCTGGGGTTGGAACACTTGCGGGGAGTGACACTTGCGGAGCCCTTGGGGCGGCTAATGTCTTTTCCCGGGTACAGACACACCAAGAAGTCTAGCACTGCTGTTGTCAAGTTTCCACACTGTCAACATAACACGAAACTCAGTGACATTGCACAACCCTTTGCAAGCTGAAGAGCAATATAGTAACTTGTTCTAACTACATATTAATTCGTTGTGTGTTCCTCCTGAAAACAAAAAGTTATTTTAATAGTGATAATGTCTGGAGAGTTATTAAGACATTCTCTGCTACTACAAGATGATGACTTTCCACAGTCATACCTCCTAAAAGCGTATTATTCAAAACACTAAGCATATCAAGACACCTGCGCAAGCAATAAATATATTTGGCATCCTGCACATATACGTTGATGTAATTGACCGCTATGTGTTAACCGCACTATAACGCAACTTCCATCTCTTTAAAAATAGCTACTATGCTTTTTAATAGGAGACCTTAAACCTTCAATTAAAAAAACGTTAATAATAAGTCAATGAGTATTTTACATACTTAAAGGGTTTATTCGTAGACCCCAAAACGATTTGGCTACGGAATCTAACACCGTCATATAGAACCATTTTATTCCAAACTTGGCATAAACCAACAGCGAGAAACAAGTTGCAAGACTTCCAGGAAAAATGAAGCGAAATTGGCAGCCAGTAGGCTGTTATAAATTACATTGCCTGTTAACTGTATAAATATAAATTACGAAATACGCGGAACTCCTGCTCAGTACAGTCAAAAAGGTCTAATGTAATAGGCAGTGGTTTAAAATCAGATATCCGTATCACTCTCCTCCTCAAGAAGTCTGTGTGAAGATTTATATTCAGAACATTCAAGAAAAAGGCTACGTCCCGTCACTCCTGCTCCACCTCGCTCGATGGTCCTTTCCCTGAATACGGCACAGGTAGCGGCTCGAGGGGGTGGAATAGGGGTGGTGTATCCCTACTTCTGGAACACCCTGTTCACTACCTGCAGCGTCCGGGTCTCCCCGCAAGTGTCTACACATTCCCTTTCCCCGCAAGTGTCACTCCCCGCAAGTGTTGCAAACTCGTGTAGCACTTCCAGGCCAACTTCCTAGCCTGAGGTCGTCTGCACAGCGAACACGCGTAAACAAAGACAGTTCGACAAACAGACACCAGAACAGGGTGGCGCTGAGTGCAGTTGGTCGGAACGTGTGTAGGCTACCACCAATTGGTTGGTTCGTTGGACATCTTGTTGGTCGTACGATAAATCGAAGCGTGTCTAGGGGCCTTTAAGAAGATTAGGTATAGGTTAAACAAGTCTGAAGCACGGGAGAGCGCTTAGCGCCCGATTCTCCGGTCTCATTGGCTGACAGCTAGCGAGTTATCATTGGCCGGAGGCTCAGATACTCCTTCACAGGGGTGGCTTCGAATTTTCGCGACGCCGAGTCGCAGATGCTGACACGAAGGACGTACGCAAAGCTGGAGAATATTGCGGCTCTGTTTCAGAGATACACCAATTGTCATGCTGACGTACGAAGTGATAGCATCGTCTCCCATTGGAATACGTTACTATGTGATATGGAAGTAAATTGGAAGGAAACTTAGGATTTAACGTCCGTCGACAGCGTGGTCATTAGAGACGGAGCTTACGCTCCGATTTTTGGGAATGGTGGCGGGAGTAAATCGGCCGTGCCATTTGAAAGGAACCATCCCGGCATTTGCCTGGAGCGGTTTAGGGAAATCACGGAAAACCTAGATCTGGATGGCCGGAGGTGGATTTGAACCACCATCCTCCCGAATGCCAGTCCAGTGTCTTACCGCTGCGCCACCTCGCTCGGTAAGTACACTAGTCAAAACGATTAGAGGATCAGGTGAGGTGTCTAGGTTCCGAAGTATTGTTATCGGGAGAATGAACGTCTTTCTGTCGATTATATGGAGTGGAAAACAAAATTACTGTAACGGAGATAGTGGCAATGACAGAAATTAGGTGCAGAAATTACATTACCGAAAATATTGTACCACCGTCACCTGTTATAAGTTTATCAGTTCTTTGTAAGTTGTCCACGAGAGAGTCATCGTCAGGAGTGTCTCAAGCTTATGTTAGATCCGATATTATTTACTTTCTACACAAATGATATGACGGACAGAGTGAGTAGCAATCTGAGGTTGTTTTCTGATGATGGCTGTGATGTAAGGTACGGCGTCGTCATTCAATGACTTTAGGATGCTAGATGACTTAGACAATATTGATAGTTGGTGTGAGGATTGTCAGCTAGCACCGTGTTGGCTGCGTTCACACTGCCGGCCGAGCCGAGAAAGATTTTCACCCTGTAAAATATGTTGACGGTATATAAGACCTCCCCACGTCGTTTTATTTTTTACTTACAAGCATTATCTTGCCTATGAAATAAGAAAAGTCTACTTTTAATACGGCTCGATTTTGTAGTTTCGTAATGCTCCTCAACTATTTTGATGAAAGTAAGTGGTTAAAAAATCTGATATTTTGACAGGCGGTTGTACATCTTCTCGGCTTTCTAATAAAGCATCCATATATTCATAATTCGTAACAGTCGTTATCAAATGACGCTATTTGGCAAGTGCACTTCATTTACAAATCTTGTGCTTCTATTTACTCTACCAAACGAATTACACAAGCACGTGGGTTCAGCTACTGTAGTGAGCAGGTAGTGCAATGGACCAACAACGCGACTTACCTGACGCTATGGCATTGAGAACCATAGAACTGCTGGAAGCGGGAGAGACACAGGGGTACGAGGCTGCAGCTATTGCAGTGTACCAAAGTGTAATTTCCAGGACCTGGGCACGATTTCAGACAACAGGAAACGTTAATAGAGGGCAACGCCAACGTTGACCACGGGTAACATCAGCAAGATGTGACGTTATCTCCGGTTAACAGCCCATCGAGACAGGAAGATGAGTGCAACTCAGCTGTAATGCATCCTCCAGGCAGCAACAGGACGCGCAATAACAACACAAACAGTCTGAAATCTCCTCCAGAAATGTGGCTTCTGCGTACAGAGGCATCTGGTGCATGTGTCTCATTAAAACCACGTTACTGTTTAGCCCACAGAAAGTGGGTGGAGCAACATCAGGATTGGAGTTGCAATGAATGTGGCCAGGTTCTCTTCACAGATAATTCAAGACTTTGTGTTCAGCCCGGCAATCGTTGTTCCCTCTTCTGGAGAGAACGTGGAACTCGGAACAGTCCCTCTTATGTGCAGGAAACATCACCATATCACGGAGGTGGAAGTATGGCACGTGCAGGAGTCAGTATTGGCGGACGTCTAGTGCCCTACGCTGGTGTCATAAGAGATAGGTTTCTTCTGATGGACGATAACGCTCGGAACCACAAAGCTGCAATGGTGGACAACATACTTGAAGCTGAGGGAATTGAATGAATGAAGTGGCCAGCTTGTTCACCAGATTTGAACCCTATTGAGCAGATCTGGGATGCACCTGGCATACGCATTGCAAAAAGACAAGCACCTCCGACAACGTTTGCAGAGCTTGATATAGCGCTCATTGAAGAATGGTAAATTCTTACTCAAGAGCTGATTGATAACCTCATACTGTCCATCCAAGGTGGTCACACACCATATATTTGAGGACAATGAGAATGACTTTTTCATTATTATTGTAGCACCATGGTGCCTCGCTCTAAATAAACGCCATATAAACATTACGTAATGAATTTTTTTGACACCTAAACCTTCAGATGTCAGACACTAAGGTCGGTTCCAAACGTTGTATATCGATAGAGTAACAAACGAAACTTCTGTATAATTCAAGCTATGTGCTGCCGTCCAGGAGAACGTGCGTAAACGGCAAATAATATGTGACACATGTCCTACGGAGCACAGGAAAAGCAGATCTGTTGGCGTTTGTCGCGCTGTTCTCCCGTTGGGTAGTTGATAGAGCGAATGTTTGTCGTTACAAGGGTCCTCTGTTCAAACACAGGTCGCGCAATATATATATATATGTATGACCTTCAGATTGTTCTACGTCAACAAACGTACCTAGAGTGTTACATGGGACATGTTTCTGAAATGTAAAAGTAAAAGGACTGTTCGGATTTCATAGCACTGTGTAATCGGTAGTTTGCTTCTGCTTCGTTTAATTTGAAAGTAGCAAACCTGCTTTGCATATTCGTAGAAGAATGAAACAATTGCACAACACGTACGGAAGTATTAAAGTAATAATAATAATGAGCCGGACAGCGGTCTGCGGCGCGTCAGTCACAGTCTGCACGGCCGCTACGATCGGGGGTTCGAATCCCCCCTCGGGCATGGATGTTTGTGTCGTCTTTAGTATTTCAGATTGTTCATAAGTAGCTTGTAAGTTTAGGGACTGATGACCCCGCAGTTAAGTCCCTTAAGCTTAACAAACATTTGAACATTTTTGAATACAAATGATAATAAATGACTGCTAGATCGGCAGCACCGCCGTTCACTGGATGAGCGCGTTGTGGCTAGAGTGCCGTGTGTTTGCCCACATCATCAAGTGGGGCTGACGTTGCTGTCCAGTCCGCACGCTACTGCTACTGCTGCAGCTGACAGTGCTGTTTTGCGAAATGAACCCGTGGAACGTTATAGACCTACCCTTTTAACAATATTCAACGTACTACAGTTAAAAAAAAAAAAAGGAAGAAGTCTCTCGGCGGAACTTGAACCCACGCCCTCTGATCGATGAACTAACGCTCTATCAACTGTTCCACAGTAGCACAATGTGATAAGCTCTTACAGTTATGCTTTTCCTGTACTCAGTAGGTTAGGTGTTAACTTATTATTATAGATTAAGCACGTTTTCGTGCACGGGAGTACATAGCACTAATGCTATAGAATTGCATAATTAATATATTTGATTTCGTTATAAATAATTTAGTTAATTATTTTATTTAATCATTTAATTTTCATGATTCGGTAAAGTATTAAATTTAAAAAAAATATTTCAAAAAATTGTAACACGAATTCATTCGCTAACGTTATATTAAACTTATTAGGGTGTTCTTAATCAAAGAAAAAAACTCCATACTATGCAGACTTTATCAAGGAATTTTAATAAAGAAATTTTATCCGAAATATGCTTCGGTGCAAAGCATACTTCATTGAAGTTTTTCAGTAAATGACTTTTTACTGTTGATTTTGGTACATATCACGTGTATTGGATAATTGGGGTAGAAAAAGGGGCACTGAACTGATGCTGTACGATTGAATGTGTTTTAATTGAGTCTCCTCTTGACATCAACTTTCGTGGAACACCGAAAAGATTAAGTAAATTTAAATTTCATAATGAAAAGGTTAATATGTGAGAGGTAATATATTATGAAAAAGAATCTAAGGAGTACCGGGTATCGAACCTGCGCCTCTAAATTAGCCATATCAGCGCTTGTACACTACGCTTTTATATATATATAATAATGGAAAGTCATATATATATATATATATATATATATTAGGGCCTCCAACCTCCCCTCACAGCCCCTCTTTTCGCTCTCCAATTGGCGCCTTCTTCGGCGTTGTCTTTTTTTTTAATTATTTTTGTGTTGTGCATCTCATCTTCCTTTCTTTTGAGAGATGTTGGTGAACGAAAAGATTTTTCTTGATATATTGAATAAACTTAAAATTCCTCTTCTGCTTCTGGAACGATAAAGGCAAGAGCAATTTTTTTTCTGTATTGCCTATTATGATTTAATGTTCAATTATAGAAAAAAATTGAAAGCAAAATATAATGTTGTATATTGTCTTCTCTAAATTAAGATTGCCTTCTTCGGTGTGAAACATAATTTCATATCTTCTGAAATGCTATATAAATTTTATCTTTCGGTGTCTTTGCCAACTTCCGATGTCAAAGTTCGTCTTCTCGGGTGTAACTGTTGTAATTTCCACACGTATCCGTGTACTTGATCTGGTTCTTCTTTTTGCTCTCCTTTTGTTTATCTTCTCTAACTTTGAAATGCGTCAGCTAGCTAGACTCCGTTTCTGTTAATGATACGACGTAACATGAATTCTTGGTGATGGTAGAATTTATGCATTTGAAAATTATATCTCTGTAGACTTAAAAAAAGGGGGGAACTGAGATAATGTAAAAAAAAAAAAAAAAAAAAAAAAAAAATGTCTCTCTTCTAGAGCCAAACTTGGTGAAATAAAACCTTTTTTTCTGTTTCGAAAAGTTTATTTTCGTCAAAATAGTCGTTCCTTAGTTGATCGTTATTCGTTATTCTTACATTTTCCTAGAAATTGTATTTATAATAATTTAACCTGTTGATATGCCCATTGGATCACATTATCAAGGATGTCGTTTTATTTATGTTTCACACGATGGTTATTTTGAGAAAGTTTGCGTATTTTTTCTGATAGTCCTCTACTTGCAGTAGTTTGTCGTGCTGCATTCTAATGTATATCCAGAAATCTCCTTCGCTCTTTTCCGTAGTTGTCAGTATGTAATATATTGCATGTCCCCTTAGCCAATTCACGGCGTTTTGTTTCGTATTGGGGTAAAGTTCTTCGTCCGGATGTAAAAGGCTCGCAGGTGGTGTGGTGGTTGGCGACGTTCTCTGCATAATTGCAAGTTTTTTCCTGAGTAACTGCCAAATGTTGTCAATGTTTCTTCAGACAAATTGATGTTCGTCTGTGTCATTCAGGTTGCAGAGTGTGCACAAAGGAGAATTTGCGAGATATATATTATGAAGTCGTTGGTTTGTTGGGACTTTTCGATTAACAGCGTAATACCAGAGTGCCCTCACGTTTGTCGGTAAGTGGGGATTATGGATGTTTCTCCAGATCATTTTCCAGTTGAAGTCTTTATACTTTCGTTCAATGCTGTTCTTGTTATGAAATTTCATTAACTTTTTGTAGACTTCTTTGACTCTATACATGTCTTTCTCTGCCATTCTCATGCTTATATAGCTGTATTCGATTACAAAAATGTTTAAAGTGATACAGGGCGGTGGGAATGTGGCGGACATCGATTGGGGCAGCACAGTTAGGTGGCGCTATTTCATTTAAAAGGAATGCCGCTATGGTGTTCGGCGTTTTTGTCCACTGCTTGTACGTTTTGCTAACAAACAGGGCTTGCGCTTTATTGTAGACGTCTGTTAGATTAAGTCCACCGTTGTCGGTCGGTAGTGTCAAAGTCTCGTATTTGACTTTGAAGATATGGCCACGGCTGACGAAGTGGCCAAAGGCTGCCAAGATCCTGTCAGCCACAGTCCGCGGAACTGGTAAAACTTGTGCCACATAATTTATTTTGGATGTGAGATATATATTCACCACTTCCACCCTTTGTATTTCGTCGAGTGTCCTGAGTACATTCTGATATATACTGGCACGTATACTATTAAGTAGTCTTCTGTAATTCCGTGCAATCGTTTGCTGGATATTGGGCGTATATTCAATACCGAGGCATTTCAAAGTAGCAGTCTCCTTTATTTCCCCTTGAATGGGAACTCCTAAACCTCGTCCAATGTTCATTATTGCGGATTTCTGTCGGTTCAGTTTGGCGCCAGACGCGAGTTCATACATTTTTATTACCTCTAATAATTTGCAGATCTCATTATTGTCCTTGACCAAGACCGTGACGTCGTCAGCATATGATTGGCAGACAATCTTTTGCCCACGTAGTAATATGCCTTGTAAATTTGTACTCAGTCGAAAAAGCAAGGGTTCTATGGCTACTGCAAAAAGCGACATGGACAGAGGACAACCCTGTCTCATTGAACTTTTTACAATTATTGGTCTGTTGAGTTGACCATTTACCATTATTATAGAGGCTGAATTGTTGAGGAGGTTCTTCAGGATCATGATGTAGCTTTGCGGAAAGTTCATAGTACTCATAACGTGAAATAGGTAATCATGGTTGACTCTATCAAATGCTTTTTCGAAGTCTAATGATACCAAAGCACACTTTAGATTACAAGCTGCTGATAATGAAATTATGTCCCTGTAGTCACATAGTGTGTGGTGCATGGATCTGTCTTTGCGTACGCTCGATTGATAAGAACCGGTGACGGAGTTCAGTACTGAATTCAGTCTTTCGTTCAGAATGCGCGCAAAGATTTTGTAATCACTATTGAGTAGGGTGACAGGTCTTAGGTTTTCTACTGATTTGCCTGTAGTTTTTTTCGGGATCAGTACAACTACTCCTTCTCGGAAATCAACTGGGATGTTGGTGTTGGGATTCATAAGTTCCTTATATACACATGTGAGCTTGGGTATCATCTGTCGTTTGAATGTGTGGTATAACTCTGCCGGAAATCCATCAGGACCAGGAGATTTGTTTTTCGGGCTCCGCATTATCGCATCTTCAACTTCCTCTTCTGATATTTCGACTAACAGGCTGTCTGCTTCGTCCTGGACAAGTTGTCGTGTCATTCCGGTTGTAAGGTCAGTTTGAGCCGTTATATCCGTGGGTGTATTGCTTAGTAAATTGGTGAAATGATTGTGAATTTCCGCCTTGATCTCATTTTGCTGAGTTAGTAGTCTCCCATCTGACGTTCGCAATTCGGTTATTATTTTTCTGTGTTGTCGTTTTCTTTCGTTTATTAAATGATAAATAGATGTTTGTTCATTCTGTACTTCATTTTGAAGTCGTGATCTTATTTTATAACCATCAAGCTGTTTGCGTTTTAATGACAGGAGTTTGGCTTGAATTCTTTTAATTTCTGCATGGTTGTCAATAACTGACGCATCAGATGCGTATAAATCCCTGAGGACTTTGAAATAAAATTCAGCTGTCCGCTTGTGCCAGGTTGTTTTTTCACGAGAGTAATTTGTCATTGCTCTTCTGATCATAGGTTTGGCGCATTTTGTCCACCATGCAACTGCTGAGGAATATGAATGGAATCTTTTCTCGCATTCTTGCCATACATCATTAAATGTCGCTTGACATGCAGGATCGTTTAAGATGTCTACGTTCATTTTCCAGAGACCACGCCCCTGTAGGTTTCTTGTTTTCTTAAATTCAAGGTACATATGTAAGATATGTGATCTGAAAAGATAGTAGGCCATAGTTCTGTTTGTAGAATGTGCGCCTTCAAGGTATCGGAAACGTAGATTCTGTCAATGCGGCTGGCCGAGTGGCTAGTAATGTGAGTGAAACCTGGCCGTTCCCCATTCTTTTGCTCCCACGTGTCGATCAAATTGAATTCTCTAACTATTGCGTTCAGTTCTGCACAATAATTAAAATTTGGTGTCTGGTCTTTAGCAGATAAAACACAATTATAGTCGCCTCCAAAAATGATGTGTTCATATCTTCCACGGAGGAGGGGCACTATGTCGTTTTTAAAGAAGTCGGCTCGTTTTCGCCTGTTGCCGGAGCCAGATGGTGCATAGACGTTGATCAGTCTTACGTTGTGGATGGTGCCTGCAATACCTCTGGCGTTTGCCAATTTTTCAACGTCTTTCGCGATTATTCCTTCTTTCGTAAGTATCGCCGTTCCAAGGTCTTGGTCAGTTCCGGAATTCTCGATTACGTTATATCCAGTTATTATTTCCAATTTAATGTCTGTCACCTCTTGCAGCAAGGCGATGTCGAGGTCAGCGGCGTAGAGCATGTCTTGTAGGGCCTTGAGTTTGAGGTGGCTTCGAATTTTGTTGATATTTATCGTGCCGACCCTATAGGCTTGCACAGATATTTTGGCTGCCTATGCTTGTTTACTGTCACCGCTCATTTTCGTCAATACCTCTTGCTCCTCAGAGCAGTGGACGCTGCGGGGATTTTTCTTTAGCTTTATCGTCTCTCCCTGGTGAAGATGAGTCATTTTCTGCATTTTTGATTTCTTTCATTTCTTCGTCTTCAGGAAATTCTACGTTATCATCTGCCCAAGAAGATCCATCAGTTTGTTTTGCCGTCTGCTTCCCCGGAAAGTGCTGGGGCATCGCTCTGTTTTTCGATTCTATACTTGCGGTGCTGTCTTTTTCATCACCCTGTTGGCGATGAATGTCTATATTTCTTGAGTCTTCCTTTTTTGTAGTCTGCTGGTTGCGTTGTGACGTTACTGATTTTTTCCCACTTAACTTTTTGCCAATTTCTTGCGCTTTTTCGCGGAGCGTCTGTGCCTTGTGTTCTGCGTCAGGCGGTGCTAAACGCCGTTTTTGTGTCTTTTAGGGGAAGAACCAGATTTCAAGCTCTCTTCATTCTCTGAATGTGAGCTTGGATCTTGTATGGCAATGTCCTCCTCATCTTTACGCACGTGTTGTTCGGTGTCTTTTTCAGGATTCGCTTCCACTTCTTTTTCAATAACCGTTCTCGTCACGTTGGAGGGAGGGATGGTCGGTGCTTCTGCGTTACTGATTTCCATTGGCAGACATTGGTTGTCTTCGAGGAGCTCATATTGTCTGTCCTCAGCGTCGCTGAATGCCTTGGTTGTTGTGCCGCGATAAGCTAAGGCATACGTAACTGGCAGTGCCGTCATCACCATAGGCGCGATCGGCTCTTTGGTTGGCAGCTGCGTCACTCTCCGTTGAATGCACTCAGTTCGTACATGGCCGGTCTGACCACAACCGGAACATGTACGTGGCTGATCGTCGTAAATTACAATGGCTCTATACTCACACACGTAAAGGTAAGACGGTATGTGCTTTCGGAGTTCTATTTTGACCTGTCTGACGCCGTTGAGAACAGGGAAAGTTTGAAAGGTCGTCCACTTTTCTGCTACATTGCTGATAATTCGTCCGTAGGGTTTAAGAGCTGAATTGATCGCTTCCGGGGGTATTTCAAATGGAAGTTCAAAGATTCGGACAGTTCGGGTAGCAAAACCTGCATGGTCAACTTTGACGTCTCCAACATTCCCATCACAATGATTGAATTTTAGGGATCCTCCGCATTGTTCTATGACTTTAGCGCAACAAGCAGTACTGATCATTTTCACGTAAACTGTGCAACTAACGATCGACAGATGGATACCAATAATTTCGCTAAAGCTGAGTTTTACAACGTCCCTTAAAAAGGCTTCCACTTCTAGTGCTTTGGGTCTCGCATATCGGTCATCAAATGTGAACTTCAAAGTGTCTTTGCGAAGGGGCTCAGTCATATTTATGCTCTATCCATTCTAAACTACAGATAGTATTTACGCCGCAAGAGCGTCCAACTCACCACACACGTAACGCGCGCGACCGGCCGCAGCGAGGATGTAAACACCACTTCCTCACAGCTCGCCTGCCGAAAGCAGACTACGCTAGTCGCATTCTTTGAAGAATGGGACTTCAATTAGGTTGTGTATCACCTATCTCTATGTGGGAAATATTCGTGACCGTATTCGCTTTCCCTTTGGCCAACTCAGCCGGGACATTCTGGGAATTTGAAAGTTTAGTCGGATTCCTCTCGGATTTCGTGTCAGATACACGTCTAATCGACAGTATGTACGATCGCGTCTTATATTTCCCACCAAGTAGCAAACCTTCGCGGTTGTGCATAGCGATTAGGCGAGGGGTCTCGCGAATTCTGTCACCGACTGTACCTCAGTAAGTTGAACACTTCTTATGACAATCAAGAACCTCAGACTTCTCTTCTTGCCGCTCTTTCCAACTCCGCTTCATTTATAACTTTGTCAGTCCATTTTATTTTGAGCATGCATCAAAAACATTACTTTTAAAATATTTTAGCTTCTTCTCTTCCTCAGTTCCCGGAGTTCATGTTTCACTGCCGCAGTATGCTTCACTCCACACATAAGACTTCAGAAACAGCATGCTCCACTCCAGACATAAGACTTCGGAAACCTCTTTCAGACTTCAGCACTGATGCTCTTAGAAGTTAGCGCGCGGTTGCTCGCCGTGGGGGTTCGAGTCCTCCCTGGGGCATGGGTGTGTGTGTTTGTGCTTAGGTTAGTTTACCTAGGTTTAAGTAGTTTGTAAGCTACGGACTGATGACCACGCAGTTTGGTCCGATAGAATTACAAACATTTGATTTGATTCTTAGAAGTTAAGAGCTTTTACTTCTACCTTGCTCCTTCGTTCTCTGGTCATCCTAATGCGTAGATAAGTAAATGTATCAATTTGTTCAAGTAGTACACTGCCTACATGAACTTTGATTTTAACTTGTTCTTTTTTGTCACATGCCATATCTTTAGTTTTTGCTTTATTTATTATCAAGCTACATCCGTCCCCCATAACTTTATGCTCTCTATTTACAGGGTTACAATGGCTTCCTCACTCTCAGCTAGAACAGCAATGACATCAGCATATCGTAACATATCTAGTTTAGCCATGAATTAGAATATCTGTCTGTGAATGTTCCACCACTTTTTAAGCGCCTCTTTTATGTGTAAATTAAAAGCAACTTGGGATAAAGCACAGCCTTGTCGGACAGCTTTTCGCATCTTCAACACCTCATTATTTGCCCGACATTATGCAGGAGCCGTGGCGGAATAGCCGCTGTGCGCGCGGTCATTCCACTTCTGAGGTTCGAGTCCTCCCTCGGGCAAGGATGCGTGTGTGTTGTCATTACTGTAAGTAGTCTGTACGTCTAGGGACTGATGACAATAGTTGTGTGGTCCATTTTGAACATTATGCAGAAAACAACATAATTCAGTTAAATAATTCATTCCTTCGATATGATACATGGTTATTATCTAAGCAATTATTGCATATGTAAGATATGTTAACCTCGAAAACGTGGTGAGTAGCAACGTCGCTACTGGGGCACTACGTCCTGTGATAGAAGTGACGTACCGTGCATCATTAAACGAGTATGTGATCTCGCGTGTAATGTGCGTGCAACGTCGACGTGACTGTGTCTGAATGTGAGAGGAATGAAATAATGATTTTAAAAAAACCGCAGTAGCGGATCCAGAAATTTGGTTTGGGAGGGGCTTGATTCGAACCGTGACTTACTGTTTTTTAATTTATTATAGAGTAGAAACACGATTAATTATTTACTTCATGGTTAGCACATAAGTTTTCAGAGAGTACGCAGCAGTCATTGCAACGTCACCTCCCCATATTCTTACCTGCTTGGCTCTGCGCATGTGCATTGTCACTCCAGAGATATTTATATTCAAGGATGGCACGTAAGACAAACGAATATTTGATGCTTTTTTTATACCAAGATTACGGTTTATTATGTTTTCGTGCATAATACATGCCAAGAAATCATTCGTAAGAGATGAAACAGCAGGATTTTTCGAAAGAAATATATGTCATACATTTTTATTTCGTGTACCACTGATACCACTCAAACGATTAGCATTAAATTTTTGAATGGCGTTTTGGATTTTTACAATACATGTTAGATATGGTTTTCTTGGGCTACACTAACTAACTGAAACAGTTTCTGCATTTCTAGCGAAATTATATGCTTTGAAATAGCTAGGATATTTTGGAGGAAGTTATTTACTGTGACACTGAACTAAGTACACGGTTGAAATTCCTGCGTAGGTACTGTTGCAAAATATTTATGTAATAATACCACTATTTAACAGAAAAGTAATTTCCGAGCAACGCTTGTCCACCGGATATTTAGCATTACACGTAGTGACCAATTTGTACAAATCTGTTTATAATCCCTACTTTTATAAAACAGATGCAACTTGAGAGTTCCGTATTTATCTGAATCTAAAAAATTTGGGAACACTCAAAACGTATAAATTATGGAGAATACGTCTCCTTGACAGATGAAGCTACCTCATAATTACATAGATTACAAATATGCAAATGTAGAGAGAGCGTTTGGTTTTCGTAAACACGCGTTCAATGCAAATGTAAATTTTCTGTTGAACTAGTAGCTCTCGACAAGGTAATTCGAATCAAGGTCTTTCCCTGTTTTCCATTTTAACTGTGAAAAAATGTTCAAATGTTTGTAAATTTATCGGACCAAACTGCGTGGTCATCAGTCCGTAGCTGACAAACTACTTAAACCTAGACAAGCTAACCTAAGGACAAACACACACACACACACACACACACACACACACACACACACACACACACTCACTCACCCATGCCCTAGGGAGGACTCGAACCTCCACGGCGAGCAACCGCGCGCTCCGCAGCGAGACGCTTTAGACAGCTTTTATTTTATTTTTATTATTATTATTTTTTTTTTCGGGTCTCCTTCCTCCCCTTCAACCCGTCCTTCCGCTCGCCAATTATTGCCTTCTCGGCCCGGCTTCTGCGCCTTTAAATGAAATAATTCTTGAAAATGAAATAAAATTCCTGCTTCTGTATATTATCCGTTGCCTTGTTGTTGTTCCGGTATTGTATACCGTTTTGTTCTGAAATCCATTAAAATTGTTGTAAAATGAATATAAAATAAATCTCTATTATCTATTCGTGTTTATCAAGAGCAAAATAAAAATTTCTTCCAGGCACGGAAATTGACTTTAAGTAACTAAATAGGTCTTCTTTGAAAGGGACATAGTACCTGTACATACACACACATTATGTAATTGTAACATCATAACTGAATACGACATTAACATAAATGCCTTCGTCGGCAAACAGTATGCCCCTCCATTTTTTCTATTTTGTTCCTATTATTGTAAAAAGGCAAAATCTGCACGTTAACAAAATAAAAGAATATCTTCCATGTATATTCCTTATTGTTTAAACATTCTCCGATTGAGTGTTCTGTATGTATTACATTATAGTTTTAATCAGGAAGTTGGCATAACGCTCCTTGTATTTCTTCTTCCTTCGTATCTGGTCGTATTGCATTATCATGTAGTGTATGAAGTCCTCCTTTCTCTTTGGTCCTGTACTAAAAATATAGTACACGGTATGACCCATTATACCGCATTTCGTTTTGTCTTTGGATATGGAATTGTGTCGGGGTTGAGGCCATCGGCCGGTGTTATTGTATTTGGCGAAGTTATTCTGACCTGCGCCAACTTTTGCCTTGTGTACTCCCATATTTCTTTATTGATACTGCAGACGAATCAGTGTTCGTCGCTATCGACTAAATTACATGTAGAGCACATGGAAGAGTATTTTATGTGAATTTTATGTTGTCTGGACATCGTCGGAGTTTTTCTGTTAACCGTCATATACCACGTTGCCTTTACTTGTGAAGGTAAGGCAGAACTGTGGATGTTTTCCCACGTTGCTTTCCAGTCGTTATTCGGAAATTTCCTTTCTATCACATTTCTTTGTTTGTTTAACAATAGTGCCTGGTATATTTCCTTTTAAAAAACATATCGGACCAAACTGCGTGGTCATCAGTCCGTAGCTTACAAACTACTTAAACCTAGGTAAACTAACCTAAGGACACACACACACACGCAGAAAGGACTCGAACCTCCACGGCGAGCAACCGCGCGCTCCGCAGCGAGACGCTTTAGACCGCTCGGTTACTCCACCGCGGCCTTTAACAGTGAAAAGAAATGTGAAATGTACCATAAAGTCTCAGAGTATATAGTGTCACGGGGAAACACGTTGTATGCCACCATCCGGAGCACAAGTGTCGACTCGTTGTCTCACCGGCCCATTGAACACATCGCAGCCGATGACGAGTGTCCTGTCATTTCGGGAAGCGTAGCGTGGCGAGCCAGTTGGCACTTAGGGACGGGCGTTGGCTGAGCTCCAGGAACACATGCCCCACGCTCATCTCACACATCTGTCATCAACAACGCGCGCCTAACACCGCACCTACATGTTCTCACCGTACTCAGCTGATCTGCTCTGTTACAGTTTGCAACACACACTCCACATAACTTGGCAGAATGGCGGGATACCACGCGGAAAGTTATGAAGCGTTTTGTATTCCATCCTCGTCGCCACTTTTGTGTCTCGTTTCCGTCGTAGGTGTCGGTGGCCGAGTAGAAAGACCGACATAGGAATAAAGGACGGCCGGCCGCGGGGACTCAGGCGCTTCAGTCACGGTCTCCACGGCCACTACGGTCGGGGGTTCGAATCCCCCCTCGGGCATGGATATTTGTGCCGTCCTAGTTCGTAAGTAGTTTGTAAGTTTACGGACTGATGACCCCGTAGTTAAGTCCCATAAGATTTACAAACATTTGAATAAAGGATGCACGCTTGTGCAGGTAGGAGGTGACCAGCCAGTGGGACAGCAGAAACTAGAAACACTAGAGTAAATTAGAACGAGATATATATTTCTTAGAGACTTAGTAATACTTAACTTTTACATAGCTCAGTACTGCAGAATGCTGATACATAGTTGAGCTAGAGGCCTGCCTAGTGCCTATCCGATAGCGAAGTCTTAACTGGTGGCTATCTGATTCTGAAGTGTTAACTGGTTCCTATCTCAGTCCCAAGTGAACGATGTCGTTCAGTGGGGGCCACGAGCGGAGTTGTCGCAGAGGGCGCTCGTGGCTGACGTCGTAAAGAACGCCGCGCCGTGCGAAAGTAGGTGGCGCGCACTTTGGACTTGTGCGACACCACATAGCGCAATGCCTGAATATCGCTTCTTGATTATCCAGTTATTAACGTATCAATGACCCTAAATATGCTCACAATTTATACTACAGATTTATTAATTGCACTTTTTTTTTCTTTTGACCTACGAACAATTTATATATGTTTATCAGATTGAAATCATCAATTACAGCAAGAAACGAAGCAGATAATCCTCAAAATTACGGGAGTTACTTTGTTAAATCGCAGAATGTCGAGTGTAAACATTACGCTGTAATGATGCTGAAGACGGGACAATGCATCTCACGTTTTATCACGATAAGACAAGTCAGTAACGTAGCGAAAGCTGTTCTACACTAGTAATCATTCACTTCTTCTTTTTTTTATACGTAGCAACAGGAAAATGTCATTCTATATTACGGTCAAAATTAGTTTTCTCAAATATCGGTGCTATTTTTGTCGATTTCATAAATATTTTTTGCCGAATTTTGTTCAGTGTTTTGGGGAATTAAGTGTTATATCTTCGCAAGTTTCTTTTTTTTTACTTTTTGCCAATTTCGATGGTTATTTCTCAAAATTTTGTGTTATTCATGTGCAAACTTGAGCCTTTTGCCAGTTTTACTGTTGTTTCTTTGTCACGTTTGTTTTTATTGTTTTCTTTGCGGTTTAAAGTATTGTTTTTATTAATTCCTTTCAGCCCATCCTCTTCAATGCTCTGTCAATTATGTCAGTATTTTTTTTTTAATTTTTGGCAAGTTCTATCTTTTATTTGTCATATTCGGTGTTTGTCTGAGCAGACTGACTTCACATTTTTTACCAGTTACCTTTCCTGCCTGATCCCTGCTTCTTATCCAGTTTTGGTACCCCTTTCTTTCCCTAATGGGTTTCTTTTAGTGATTTGTGTGTCATATTTTTTCATATTCGTTGTTTACGGTAATTCATTAATACTGAAAGTTTTAGTGTCTTATCGCCAACTCCATCTTGTTTTTTTTTTTTTTTTTTTTTTTTTTTTTTTTTTTTTTTTTTTTTTTTTTTTTTGCCAAATACTGTTTTTCAGTATCTCTGTTGTTTTAAAGTGACGTCATAGTTCACTAGACAGGAAATGAACTACTGTTTTATGTTTGTTCAAAAACATCAACTTGAGGGGGAATATTAAAATATAATTTGAATTTTCATTATGCGATAACAAGAGTGATACTTTTGATGACAGTTCTGGTAAAGCAAAATTCCTATACTCAGCTTTCCGAAATTCACGAAAGAAGACTGAGCAAATATTCCAGAATTCGTATCAAGAACAGCTGCCAGTATGCGAGTCTTACGTCTGGATTATATGCCAATTGGGTTCCTTTGAGAATACACTGATGCAATAGCTTCATACCTACGTATCATATACAACCGCTCGCTCAACGAAAGGTTGGTATCCAAAGACTGGATAGTTGCACAGCTCTCTCCAATATTCATTAAAGGCAATAGGAGTAGCCCATAAAATTATAGGCCTATACAAATTACTTCTATATGCAGCAGCATTTGTTTGTTATGAGTAGCTTTCGGCTTCTTAGGCCATCGTCAGTTTACTTATTACTGGACAGGTAGACTGCACGTAACATTGAGGTTACATATACAAAGATGGTTTTTCAAGGATATGTGAATCTTTGGATTTCTTATGACTATGAATCGATACTCCAGAACAAGTGTACTACAAAAAAATGCATATTAAATACATACATCTTGCGCTACAATTGTAATAAAATATTAAAACTGTGGGATTGTAGTAGAAAATATTGTCAGATCGTACAAACAAAACGTGGATTTGTTGTGACTAAGTACCAATGCTTCAAAAAGCTTATGGGACCATCTGCGGGGTCATCGGTCCCTAAACTTACAAACTACTTATAAACTACCTTATACTAAAGACAGCACAAACATCCTGGCCAGAGGGATGATTCGACCCCCGGAGGGGAAGAGCCTCGGGTCATCGGAGCATAGCGCCTCGATGCACCCGCCACTCCGCCGCGGCTCAATACTACAGAACGTCAATTATATAAAATACAATTGGGGTCAGAATGAGTACATCTTACATCACTTAAGGTTACAAATATTAGAAATGTCCTGGTGAGTGATAGGTGATTGTAGGAGCAAACTGTAAATCTAATAAATAAATAATATAAATACAAAAAGAAAGCATTGGTGGCTGGGAGGGAGGAATTATGGCAAGCTAAAAGAAAGGAATATGGTGTACTTCTATGAAACACATACGACAAAATAATTTACACACTGTGAGAACAATATTAGTAAGTTGACATTCTTTTAATAAAGATGAATAATGATCAGACACAATTGCATTATTCAACTTTGTTAAAACAATGTCAACTCATTAATATTGTTCTCACTGTGTGTATATAATTTTGTCGTACGTGTCCATACCAATACACCACATTCCTTTCTTTTCTCTTGCCATAATTCTTCCCCGCCCCCGCCCCCGCCCCCATCCCCGCCAGCCGTCCAATGTTCTTCTGAGATTTACAGTTTGCTTGTACAATCACCCATCACTCACCTGGACATTTCTAATATTGGTAACCTTGAGTGATGTAAAATGTATTAATTCTGTGGCACTGATTTTTAGTCATAACAAATCCAGGTTTGTTTGTACCATCGCCTATCTGACAGTAATTTCTCATAAAATCCCACAGTTTTAGTATTTTAATGCAATTGTAGCCTGAGATGTTTTCATTTAAAATCCATTTGTTTTACAGTACACTTTGTAAGCGTACTGTAGGCTACATCTTTCATTGTCCGAGTGATATCGATTGTCGATCACGTCCAAGGAGTCGAGTTTAAAAAAGAGCAGTGGGTGTGCGTGGCTGAGAGCGGGCAGATCTAGCTAACTACGGCAGTGGCACGATGAAATGGCTATTATTGAAGCTGGTGCAACTGATTGAACAGTGACTCTTATTGATGAGCCACGCTAAGATATCGTGTATCTTTACAGTCAGTGGAATGTGAATTTCTGTCAAAACGTGCGCTAACGTGTGTCGTGTCGTCGAGAGAAACAATCTACATCTACATACATACTCCGCAATTCACCGTAAGGTGCGTGGCGGAGAGTACACTGTACCACTACTAGGCATTTCCTTTCCTATTCCACTCCCAAATTGAACGAGGAAAAAAAGAATGCCTATATGCCTCCGTACGAGCCCTAATCTCTCTTATCTTGTCTTTGTGATCTTTACGCGAAATGTAAGTAGGCGGCAGCAAGATCGTACTACACTCAGCTTCAAATTCCGGCCCTCTAAATTTACTTAACAGAAATTCACGAAAAGAACGTCGTCTTTCTTCCAGCGATCCCCAATTGAGTTGCCGGAGCATTTCCGTGACACTCGCGCATTGGTCGAACCTACCGGTAACAAATCTAGCTGCTCGCCGCTGAACCGCCTCTATGTCTTCCTTCAAACCGATCTGCTGCGGGTCCCAAATACTTGAGCAATACTCAAGACGTGGTCGTACAAGCGTTTTATACGCGATCTCCTTTACAGGTGAAGTACATCTTCCCAAAATTCTCCCAATAAACCAAAGTCGGCTGTCTGCCTTACTCACAACTGTCCTTACATGCTCGTTCCATTTCATATCGCTCTGCAATGTTACGCCTAGATATTTGATCGACGCGACCGCATCAAGAAGCTCACTACTGATGCTGTATTCCAACATTATAGGACTGTTTTTCCTACTCATGCGCATCACCTTACATTTTTCGACATTGAGAGTTAGCTGCCATTCTTCGCACCAACTAGAAATTTTGTCTAAGTCAACCTGTATGCTATTACAGTCAGTTACAAACGACACCCTCCCATGCACCACAGCATCATCAGTAAACAGCCGCAAATTACAACTTACTCTGTCCATCAGATCATTTATATAGATAGAAAATAATAGCGGTCCTATCACACTCCCCTGGGGCACGCCTGACGATACACTCGTCTCTGATGAACACTCGCCGTCGAGAACAACGTACTGCGTTCTATTACTTAGGAAGTCTTCCAACCAGTCACAAATCTGTGAACCTATTCCATAAGCTCGTATCTTCGTTAGCAGTCTGCAGTGTGGCACCGTGTCGAACGCCTTTTTGAAGTCGAGAAAAACACAATCCGCCTGTTGCCCTTCGTCCATGGCTCGCAAGATGTCATGTGAGAAAAGGGCAAGCTGAGTTTCACATGAACGATGTTTCCTAAAACCGTGCTGATTCATGGAAAGAAGCTTTTCCGTTTCAAGGAAATTTACTATATTCGAACTGAGAATATGCTCCAAAATTCTACATGAAACCGATGTCAACGATATTGGCCTGTAATTGTATGGGTCAGTTCTCTTTCCTTTCTTATACACGGGAGTCACCTGCGCTTTTTTCCAATCACTAGGAACTTTGCGCTGAATTAAAGATTCGCTATAAATGCAAGCTAAGTAGGGGGCCAATGCCGCAGAATAGTCTTTGTAAAACCGAACTGGTATACCATCCGGACCAGCAGACTTTTTCGTATTTAGCTCTCTCAGCTGCTTCTCTACACCGGAAATACCTATTGCTATGTCCCCCAAAAAATGAAATACGTTACGCATATGCTCCCCTTACACATGTGGCATCAGCATGCACGAGTGACGTGAATTTAAAATTTTTGTCAACAGTCGGTTTCGATCGCTAATACTGAAAATGAAAGTCGCGCACTTCACCGCAAGACCAAGGAGGGATCAACCGCCTCGCGACGGTAACGGTTTTGTATGTGGATTAGATGTAAATGAAGAAGATCTGACTAACGTAGAACTTTGATCTCGTAAAATACAAACTTTCGTTGCAACCCAATCAACCGCCTCGCGACGGTAACGGTGTTGTATGTGGTTTAGATGTAAATGAAGAAGATCTGACTAACGTAGAACTTTGATCTCGTAAAATACAAACTTTCGTTGCAACCGTGTCATCAAGATTATCGGGCAAGCGCGTCGCGATCGGACGTGTCGAACTGGCAACAATTGCTGTAACTGAAGTTGGACCGCCACTGCACGTGAAAAACATATTGGGTTAGCGTACTGTGTAATATGTGCTAATACCTCAAGCTATTCTTTATTCTGGAACAGGACATTCAATTACTCGCTTGTGTACTGTTGATTTGGGACGATGTGTGAACCTTCAACCTTTCCGTTATTCATTTTGCTTTACTACAGTGCAACCAAATATTATTACACGAGTTTCAATACACTGATTCAAAGCTGAATTAACGTGTGTTAATGGATGAGAATCCTTTATTGACGATACTGCATCAGAGTGAAGTGCACAGTTTAGAAGTAGGGTGTATTATTGGCTCAGGGAAGTAATGTTGTCAGGCACACGGTCAGTTCCAAATAAAAATCCACCCACAATCATCTAACGATCATAATGAAAGCAACATTTCATAAGTAACGTAACATACATACAAATATTTATTCCCCGAACACATTACAACTTGTACTGTACTAATTCATAATCATAAGAAATTCACAGATTCACGAATCTTTGAAAAACCATCTTTATCCATGTAACCTGAATGTTACGTGTGGACTATTTGTTCAGCACTAAGTTATCTGACGATGGCCTAAAAAGCCGAAATTTGCTTATAAAAAAAATATTGTGGAACGAAAATAATGCGTATTTATGTTTTTAATAACGTAAAATCGTTTCGTACATTCCCTGTAGCTACCAGTGATCAAGACTTAAGGCTCGTCTACACGACGACACTAGGTTGCGAAACCCTTGCATGAAATGAATTGCGCGCATCTGGTTTCGTGTATGTCTGTAGACACGGCACCAATACTATACACTCCAGTTTCGTTGTTTTGTGAGTGCCGTAGTCGCCATAAAATGAAAGTTTTGGCAGCTGTACGAGTTGTGGCGAAGCTGTTGCTTCTCTGTGTGAAGTCTGTGCATAAGACTAAACATAAAAAGAATAAGAAACGTGTTTGGGTTCGTGACTGGATTAACAAAAGACGTCAGGTCGGTTGCTCAGCGAATTTGCTGAAAGAAATTGTGATTGAAGATCTTAGAAGTTATTTTAATCAACTTATAATGTCATCAGAGCAGTCCACGTTCCTTTTAAACAGAGTTAGTAATGCAAGAAAGAAACAAGATACTGTTATGCGTGAAGCATTGTCACCAGAACTGAAATTACAAAATTGCATTACGATTCTTGTCACGTAAATATTCGTGTCTACAGTTCCTGTACCGTCTTCCGAAATTCAGAATTGCCATAGTTCGTTCGTATAGGTATTTCGAATTGAATATATTGTAGTCCGCAATTCAGTAATCATCAACCCACCAATATCTAATTGACGAATAATTGCTTCACGAACACTAACACGCCACTGCTTATTCCTGAAATGTTCATCGTTAAAATCGCACAAACATCTATGCATCGCATATATGTTCAAAAACCGTATTATTTCTTCCATCCCCCTCCTTTATGTTGTATTTTGTTCTGTATTGGTTATAACCTAAACTAAAAACTCGCGCAATCAGTTTCGACAAAGTTGGGATGTGTGTTTAGTTTCGCCAACGAGTTACGCGAACGCCTGCCGCGCGTGCGCACTGACGAGTAGCGCAGTTTCATGAAACTTAGTATCGTCGTGCAAACCAGCCTTTAAACGTGCCTGGAGTTTCAGAACGGCGCATCGTTTAGCTGAGGCCGCGCCTGCAGGGTGTTCATCGGCAGACGGACAAACGGTGTGCGGAGGCCGGTTCAGACAGCGCGCCGCGCCGCTTATGAAGGAGCGCTGGGTAGCTACCGTCGCCGGCCTATTCAGGCTGCCGACAGTAGCGGCTGCGCTGTGTCCCACCCCTGCCTCCCTCAGCTGCCATTCAGCTCCCTGCCGTTCTTTGTGCGCGTCCGCTCACAATGAAATACGAAGCGTTTTGTTCCCTCACTTAATAACGCTTTTGTTGACGCGACACTTCAGACCGTGTGTGGAGTCGCGGCTTACCAGATAAAATACTAAATTACGACTCGGCAGCGAGCGACCGTGAATGAAAGGGTTCGGGGATGTCGCCGCAGAAATGTCCACTTTGAGGCTCGTTATAGCTTGTCGCGGTACGGTCGGTTCTCTCGAAATTGCTGGTGTCACTCTCTAAACGACCACTACTCCTTTTCAACACTTTATTTCTCTCGCTCTCTCTCTTACGTAAAATGCAATTCATATTTGCGTCCCTCATGTTCATTTCAGTATTAAGAGTGTTTAACTGTTCCGAAAACAATCAATTTCAACTTCATCGCACCACATTTTTGCTAGCCATTATTTCTTCCGCCTTTGGAATCGCAGTAACGCGACAACAGCTCACAGCAGAGAAGCGGTGCCCCGCGAGCAAGTGAACGCTCCATAGCGCACGGGCGAGCGATCAAGCTGCAACAACCTGATGTAGACTACCATCGAATTCTGGGGCTTTATTCTAACCTGACGAGGCAAATGAACCATGTATTTGTTACACAAGTAGCCATATAGTTTATTAAAATCTAATATATATATATATATATATATATATATATATATATATATATAAAGCAGAGTGTCCGTATGTGTGTACGTGTTTCATACTAATCTTCAGTTTTGATCGAATCGTTATGAAATCTTATGCAAGTAAGCCTCAATCCATGATAACGGTCGCCGTAAGTGTAAGAATCACGTATAATACATAGTTGACGAGATATGACTTCATAAACAACGAGATGCGCGAAAAACTGCTGCATTTTGGGACAATGCTGCTCATTTTCTCCTAAACCATTGGACCGATTCAACGAAATATGGTACACACATTCCTTACCATGAGGTAATAATTGCTGCATGGTTAAGAATCACATACGGCACATAGTTCAAAAGATATTACGTCATAACCAATAGAAATCGCAAAAAAATGCCATATAATGCGGCGAGACTTTCGAAATACAGTGTATGAGAATGACAGTACTTAGCGACTTGCAACAAAGTTTAAACATAATTTCAAATCGTTATTAAACTTTTTGTCGCTGGCAACCATAGTAAAATGATGAAAGGAAAGACGTTTCTCGCTTACTACTTTTCCGCTGTTTATGGAGTAAAACTACGGCTCTCGGTATGACATTACAATTTATAATTTGAACACTACAAATTGTAGCGACAGGAAATTTTACAGGCAGTATACACACATATAGTTGAATGTAGCTTCTAAATTGTATCACAGAACAACACGTAGTTCATGAGATAAGAGCAGTAAGGTGATGCGCATGAGTAGAAAAAAAACAATCCCATAATGTCCAACATTGCAGATCGATATGAAGTGGAACGAACATGTAAGGACAGTTGTGAGTAAGGCGGACAGCCGACTTAGGTTTATTGGGAGAATTTTGGGAAGATGTACTTCACCTGTAAAGGAGACCGCGTATAAAACGCTTGTACGACCACGTCTTGAGTATTGCTCAAGTGTTTGGGACCCGCAGCAGATCAGTTTAAAGGAAGACATAGAGGCGGTTCAGAGACGAGCAGCTATATTTGTTACCGGTAGGTTCGACCAATGCGCGAGTGTCACGGAAATGCTCCGGCTACTCAATTGGGGATCGCTGGAAGAAAGACGACGTTCTTTTCGTGAATTTCTGTTGAGCAAATTTAGAGGGTCGGAATTTGAAGCCGAGTGTAGTACGATCTTGCTGCCGCCTACTCACATTTCGCGTAAAGATCACAAAGACAAGATAAGAGAAATTAGGGCTCGTACTTAAGCATATAGGCATTCTTTTTTGCCTCGTTCAATTTGGGAGTGGAATAGGAAAGGAAATGCCTAGTAGTGGTACAGTGCACCCTCCGCCACGCACCTTACGGTGAATTGCGAAGTATGTATGTAGATGTAGATGAACGTTCATGGAAAACCGTCCCTTCCCGCACCAAGTTTGAATCTATTTCTTTTTTACTACTAACTGTATTTCCATGAGATTTTACAGACATACAGCCCTCATAGGAATTAATATATACCGGAAAAATGACAGGAATAAATAACTAAATATATACATGTGGCGTCTGTTCCGAAATAACAGACGTCAGTTCTGATCCTGGAGTTGTTATTATTTAATATTCACAGAATATATGACATCAACTGCGATTGGCCAAAGTTGAAAATGTGTACCCAGCCGGGATTGGAACCCGGGTCTCCTCCTTTCTAGGCAGTTGCGCTGACCGCTACACTACTGGAGACACAGTGATCACCGCACCTGCAAGGACTACCTAAGCACGCCTCCCGTCAGATACAAATTCCCAGCTTCGCCCTGCCCACAGTACTGAAACTCGTAGTTATGAAACTAATTCCCGTAAGAGTAAGGGCTTCAAACTTGCCCACCCCTCCCTACTAATACGCCGGTGACGGGCAATGATCCTATCGTTAGTGGGGAGGGTGGGCAAGTTTGAAGCCCTTACTCTTACAGGAATTAGTTTCATAACTACGAGTTTGAGTACTGTGGGCAGGGCGAAGCTGGGAATTTGTATCTGACGGGAGGCGTGCTTAGGTAGTCCTTGCAGGTGCGGTGATCACCGTGTCCCCAGTGGTGTACCGGTCAGCGCAACTGCCTAGAAAGCAGGAGACCCGGGTTCGAATCCCGGCTGGGTACACATTTTCAGCTTTGCCCAATCGCAGTTGATTGTCATATATTCTGTGAATATTAAATAACTAAATACCTGGGCAACGCCGGGTTTTCAGCTAGCATTTCGAATATTTGCGAGTAACGTCCATGTAACAGCGCGAGTGCCGTGTTTTCCGCCGCCGCGCTGTGCCGCAGCGCAGGTCTCGCTTCGCCTCGTTGTCTCGCCGGCAATAGCCGTAAACAGTATCGCGGCAGCATCTCTGTCAAGCGCGCGCCACCAGATGGGACCTACGGCTTCGCCGCAGCACAGTTGTGCAGCCCGCAGCTCCCAGCAGTAAAGATGTGCCGATAGGCCGCCACTGGAACAACACGGCTCTACGGCAAGAGGGGGGGGGGGCGCTGGTCCAGTCTGGAAACATCCCCCTCAGCTGTTTTTTAGGACCTACAGCAGCGGACCCGTCTGTTCCGTTGTGGCTACCGCGCGCTTGCGCAGTGACGACTTGCGTCGCCGCGAAATCGCGCAGCTTCACCTTATGGCGAGACAAACACACGCCAGGGCCTTGACGAGTTTATCCCGCTCTCGTCACGATACCCAAAAACCTGACCCAGTCCATGTTCTGCTGCAGCTACGCTACGGGTAAAATGGAATGAGAAGGTTGACAGGAGAACTGGAATACAAACATTTAATAGATTGTTATTGAACAGCAAAGAGAGCGATCACAGATCTTTTGGAAAGCCACTGAACTCATTATATTAAGCCCCCAAAATCAAAATCGCAATGATTAAAAGTTTTTTATTATGTTATTATAAGCATGACCAGTTTCGGCAGTACTGTATTGCCATTATTATTAGTACTTTATTTTTGGTGAAACACACTTTTTAAAAATCTGAAGGGCTTGTCCTTGATTGAATCTGTTAATATCTGTACTGGACGTATTCTAGTGTCCAGGTCAAAACATGTGATCTCACTCTTTCGCAGCCTTGTTTCCACTGAAGCAACTTCTCCAGTGAAAGCCGTTGAACATATGTAAGTGTGCAACACTGCGCTAATACACTACTTTCTACACAATTCTCTCTTGTCGCTTATCATTGATACTGGCAACATAGTATTAACACAACGACGTGATGGTTGGCTGGTTGGTTAGGTGTTTTAGGGGGACAAAACTGCGGAAGTCATCAGTCCCCCATTCCATCAAAGGACGAAATAATAATGTGTAAATACTGAAAAATACGTACAGAGACGACGTGATGTAATGATGTAATATACAGCTTTTCAATATCGCGATATTGGCTTTGGGATCTACATTGGAAAATTCACGGGATTAAAACACTTTAATGCCAAGTATTCTGTTATTAAAGTCTTTTATTCGTGTAAATTAATTAAATGTTTATAACCCGCTCGGTTAGCCATGTGGTCTGACGCACCGCTTTCCGAGACGGGGAGGCGTACCGGGCCCGATTCGAATCCACCCGGTGGATTAACGAAAGGGGTCGGAGTGCCGGTCAGCCTGGATGTGGCTTTTAGGCGGTTACCCACATCTCCGTAGGTGGGTACCGGACTGATCAAGTCCCGCCTCAGTTACACGATTCGCAAACATTTCGTAACAATTACGCTTTCGCACACATATAACACTATACGCAAACATTTGGGGTACACATTTCCTCCTGGGGGGCATGGGGTAGCGGCAGGAAGAGCATCCGGCCACCTTGTAAATATTAACTCATGCAAATTCCGCGTTTAACACAGAGCCGACCCTGCATGTGTGGGATAAGGGCTAAAGAGATAGTTAGATAGAGTAACTAAATGTTTGTTGTTGTGGTCTTCAGTCCGGAGACTGGTTTGATGCAGCTCTCCACAATACCCTATCCTGAGCAAGCCTCTTCATCTCCACATAAGAACGGCAACCTACCTCTGTCTGAATCTGCTTACTGTATCCATTTCTTGGTCTTCCTCTGCGGTTTTTACCCCACACACTTCCCTCCAACGCTAAATTCACAATTCCTTGATGCCTAAGAATGTGCCCTACCAATCTATCCCTTCTTTTAGTCAAGGCATGCCAGAAATTTCTTTTCTTCCTAATTATGTTCAGTATCTCCTCATTAGTTACGCGATCCACCCACCTAATCTTCAGCCTTCTTCTGTAGCACCATATTTCAAAAGCCTATAGCCTCTTCCTGTCCGCACTGTTTTTCGTCCATGTTTCACTCCCATACAAGGCAACATCCCACACAAATGTCTTCATAAAGGACTTCCTTAGGCTTAAATCAATATTCGATGTTAACAAATTTCTCTTTTTCATAACTCTTTTCTACCCATTGCAATTCTGTATTTTATATCCTCTGTACTGCGACCATCATTTGTTATTTTACTGCCCAAGTAACAAAACTCATCTACCTCCTTTGTTGCTTCGTTACCTAATCTAATTCTTTCAGCATCACCTGATTTTCTTAGACTCCACTCCATTACCCTAGTTTTGCTCTTGTTAATGTTCATCTTATATGCACCTTTATGTCACAGTTTTCTTGGCCACCTCTGCATTTCATCATTCCATTGTACCTTACAAGAGTATATATCTTATTTGGATGCCTGGTATTGCAACATTATCGTATTCTCTGTGACCTATGTTGATAACATAGGGAACTGTGTTGTATTGATGGAGGAAATATCGAGCGTGGGAATAGGTAGTGAGTAACAAGAAGTGGTCACGAGAGGAAATAAGCTGCGGTTGCTGCGAGTTGGATATTTTGTGGAAGAATCAAAACAGATTTTTATATGAGAGGATGAGTGAATTGTAATAAACAGATATATTTCAAGAAGGATGAGAAAATATTAATAACAAGTTTCAGCTATTGGCGAACTTTTGCGCCAAATACTACAAATATAAAACATTTAAATATTTCTGTTGTTGCGAAATGGGTTTTTGAGTTGACATTCACATATGGAATGTACGACCTAGAGTTTCATGTAAGATCAATTATTCTTCATATTAGGTAATCACAAGATGTTGATCCTATTTATATATTTCTTATTATCGGAATTAATTTCGAGTTAAGCAATGAATTTCAGCGTCCTTCAATTAAAGGCGTGTTAGTTAACTTTGCAAGCAAATGGTTTTTTTCATTTCGGATGAGTAGGGTTTATTTTTTATTTTATTTTCCTTTAATTTTACTTTTGAACCAAATCTGACAGCCTTCCTGTCCGCTGTAGAGAATCGAGATAAATAAATTTATTATTTTCTGAAGACAGTCATGACTTGGACTAAAGCAGCTGAGATTGAAGACAGCCAATTATGTAATTTCATATGTTTTATTGAAAGAGATTAAAACGACAACTATAGCTAAGTATTGATAGCACGAATAGCTAAAAACGTCTTTATGTCAGTATTGTAGTTATTATTTTGTAGCAGAGATTTCGGCAGCGCACTTGCTAATTAGCCCTTGTGATTGCTGATCGAACAGAGTGAACATGTGTGCTTTTCAGGCAGAGCGGTTATAATTCTTCACATTAGTTGAAAATAATTAGTGGTTTAGTATAGGCATCTCTTGCTTACCAATTCTTGTATCTCGTGATTAATGAATTTCTCCATTCTGTTACGAACAGATCACTTACGTATATTTATATCTACTCTGTTGCGCATGGACAAACTTTTGAAATAAATCTTAAAATGGAAAAGTAACAAGGATTTCACTGTGGTAGTATTGCAGTTGACTTATAATTAAATGTCCGAGGAAAATACTATTATCAATAAAGCAACTTTCACACTCAATGATTGCGTTTTCTTTCAGAGCGAAAACTTTACGACGCTCAGGAATGGCTGCGCGGACTGGGGCAAAAGTCGTGGATTACGTAGCCGCTCCCGTTCGAGGTTCGAGTGCTTTCTCGTTGTTGGGTAGGGGTGTTGTCCTTAGATAACCTAGTTTAAGACAAAGTTTCATTCGCTCCATATTGTGTAGGCAGGAACAACAGCTGTATATAGAATCACATTGAAAAAAATTCCTGCAGCTGTGATTTCTATCTTTTTATTAATAAAGCAACCAGTTTAGTTACTCGACTGGCCCCATCCTAAATGTTCAAGTGTTTGCCAAGCTTAAGAGACTTAACTGCGGGGTCATCAGTCCCTAAACTTACAGTATACTTACGAACTAAGTGATACTAAAGACGACACAAACAGTCATTCCCGAGGGGGGATTCGAACCCCCGTCGGGGAACGGCCTTGCGCATCGCAGCACAGCGCCTCAATGCGCTCGGTCACTCCACCGCGGCGCACCATCCACAGGCCCCCATTATGAACCTGTTGTAAGACATAGTATGTTCAAATATGATGGCTGTTATTCCCGTATCCGCATAACGTTAAAGATGATTTAAGCCTAAGGAAGCCGGGCGCACTATGTGAGTGCAGAAAAACATACTTTGGCCAGACTATTCGTACTGTCAGTGACAAATGTGTTGAACATCACCGCCATACGCTATTGATTCAGCCTGATAAATCCTCGGTGGGCGAACATTGTCTTTCAGAGGGACACAGTATGTCATATGATGAGTTTGTAGTTGTTTCAGATACCTCACGTTACTGGGATTGTGTTTTCAAAGCACCAATTGAAATCAGAATAACATATAACGCAACCGTGATAATAGTTAATGAGTAAATCATGGAATTCTGTGTTGTCAGACCTGACGAAACATCGGCATCTGCATCAAATGGCCACGAATGACAATCCTTAGCGACTCATCGTGTTTGGCATCACTCACCACAGGAGGTGAAGCAACTTCTCTCGCGCCACAGGGCAACACTGTATTCAGCGCACGCGCTTTCGTACTTTCGTTGCCTATAGAGGGCCAGCCATTCCACCGTTTGACTCAGTCATGGCGAGAGCGGTTTAGCTTCCTCACCTGAGGATGACACCCAGGTGGACCGCAGAAATATTGTGTACAGATGTCAGTATGATCCAGCTGGAAACTCGACAAGAAATTGATCAGTTAACACACCGGGAATCTACATAGCCTTAGAATAATGAATGTAACTATACCACCCACCAAGAGGAGCCAGTTCTTACTGTTGCTATAGCTGTGTGGTACAGCACGTTTAAACTGCATTCTCAGTAACGAGGTATGATGGATAAATGGTCTCTAGAGTGTAAACCATGCGTTTCCGGACAACATTAGATTATCTTTGTTCCATATTCTTACTAGATCAGCTCCTAAAGTTGTTAGAAGGTGGAGAAAATCAATCTGTAAATGGACTTTCCGCTACAGCTACATCTACATCTACATTTACATACATATTCCGCAATCCACCATAAGGTGCGTGGCGGAGGATACACTGTACCACTACTACGAATTTCCTTTCCTATTCCACTCCCAAATAGAAGGAGGAAAAAAAGAATACCTATATACCTCCGTCCGAGCCCTAATTTCTCTTATCTTGTCTTTGTGGTCACTATGCGAAATATAAGTAGGTGGAAGCAAGATCGTACTACACTCAGCTTCAAATTCCGGCCCTCTAAATTTCCTCAACAGAAATTCGCGAAAAGAACGTCGTCTTTCCTCCAGCGATACCCAATTAAGTTGCCGGAGCATTTCCGTGACACTCGCGCATTGGTCGAACCTACCAGTAACAAACCTAGCTGCTCGCCTCTAAACTGCTTCCATGTCTTCCTTTAAACTGATTTGCTGCGGGTCCCAAACACTTGAGCAATACTCAAGACGTGGTCGTACAAGCGTTTTATACGCTGTGTTCTTTACAGATGAAGTACATCTTCCCAAAATTCTCCCAATAAACCGAAGTCGGCTGTCCGCCTTACCCACAACTGTCCTTACATGTTCGTTCCATTTCATATCGCTCTGCAGTGTTACGCCCAGGTATTTTAACGACGCGTTAGCATCGAGAAGCTCACTACTAATGCTGTATTTGAACATTATGGGATTGTTTTTCCTACTCATGCGCATCACCTAACATTTTTCTACATTGAGAGCTAGCTGCCATTCTTCACCTCAACTAGAAATTTTGTCTAAGTCATCCTGTATGCGATTACAGTCAAAGACGACTCCCTCCCATACATCACAGCATCATCAGCAAAGAGCCGCAAATTACTAGTTACTCTGTCCATCAGATCATTTATATAGATAGAAAATAATAGCAGTCGTATTACACTCCCCTGGGGCACGCCTGACGATACACTCGTCTCTGATGAACACCCGCCGTCGAGAACAACGTAATGCGTTCTATTGCTTAGGAAGTCTTCTAGCCAGTCACAAATCTGTGAACCTATTCCATAAGCTCGTATCATCGTTACCAGTCTGCAGTGTGACACCGCGTCGAACGTCTTTTTGAAGTCGAGAAAAACACAATCCGCCTGTTGCCCTTCATCCATGGCTCGCAAGATGTCATGTGAGAAAAGGGCAAGCTGAGTTTCACATGAAGGATGTTTCCTAAACCCGTGCTGATTCATAGAAAGAAGCTTTTCCGTCTCAGTCTCTCTGAAGAGGCTGCTGCACCGTGGTCGAAACATTGATAACTTCAGTTTTTTTATAACGACGCGGAACCCCTCAATAATTTTGATCAAAATGATTTTTAGAATGAATCTTTCACTCTGCAGCGGAGTGTACGCTGATATGAAACTTCCTGGCAGATTAAAATTGTGTGCCGGAACCGGGACTCGAACCTGGGAATTTTGCCTTTCGCGGGCAAGCGCACTACCGACTGTGCTATCCCGACACGACTCACGATGCCGCCTCACAACTTTACTTCCGCCAGTACCTCGCCTCCTACTTTCCAAACTACACAGAAGCTCTCCTGCGAACCATGCAAGACTAGCACTCCTGGAAGAAAGGATATGGTGGAGACATGCCTTAGCCACAGCCTAAGGATGTTTCCAGAATGATACTTTCACTCTGCAGCGGAGTGAAAGATTCATTCTGGAAACATCCCTTAGACTGTGGCTAAGCCATGTCTCCACCATATCCACTCAATCTAATACCATTTAAAGTCCATCGTGAATGAATCTTTCACTCCGCTGCAGAGTGAAAGTATCATTCTGGAAACATCCTTAGGCTGTGGCTAAGGCATGTCTCCACCATATCCTTTCTTCCAGGAGTGCTAGTCTTGCATGGTTCGCAGGACAGCTTCTGTGAAGTTTGGAAAGTAGGAGGCGAAGTACTGGCGGAAGTAAAGTTGTGAGGCGACATCGTGAGTCGTGTCGGGATAGCACATTCGGCAGTGCGCTTGCCCTCGAAAGGCAAAGGTACTAGGTTCAAGTCCCGGTTCCGGCACACAATTTTAATCTGGCAAGAAGTTTAAAAATGATTTTTGTTTTAACTTCAGGTTTCTCAATGATTCACCGCAGGTGTGGTTCCAGTTTAGTGAGCCTAGATCGAGAGTATTAACAGGAGGGCAGGGACCAGTCTGCACAAGAAGCGCCGCTCGCTGCATGGCCGCTCGTCCGTCCCCGTTTGTGGGAAAGTTTTACTTGGGGCGGTGTCCTGCTCAGATTAGCCCCCAGGACAGGGAAAGCCTTGCACGGAGCTCCGCCAAGTAGGCAACCGTGTCACACAACCCATCGACCTCCGGGCCTCCTCGGTAAGAGATTTTCCATGTGTGCAGTGTCTCGTACTGGAGGACTTGAAGCGGATAATGCGCCGTGAATGTTATCACGGATGGGGCGTTACTTACTGGGAGAGAATGTGACGGTGAAGGGGTGGTGGTTAGCGGAGAGATAAAGTAAAAGTAAAAGGGGGAAGGGAGAGAGTTGGAAGCACGGGAAAATAATAATTGAGCCACAACATTTGCTCTGCCAGTGCCGACCATGTCGGTTTAACCTGGAGGATTTAATTCATCATTATGGTCATAAATGTCTCCAAGACTTCTCTAGCCACACCAGAAAAGAGTGATATGAGAAAATTATTTAGTATTTCGTCAATAAATCCGAACGTATCATGGCCTTTCAGAAATTTGGAGCTTCGTCCCTACTGTTATGTTCACTAGAGGGCGACCTGGATAGCTGATTAGCTTCTTTCTGTGGCGAGGCATTTTTACTACGTCTACGATTGCAGCACACACTTTTACCAAGAACCGCCGTTCTACACTCTGCATTTGGGAGCCCTATAGCGGAATAGGTTATAACTTCAATCAGAAAAGTGGGAAAAAAAATTCATCGATCGAACAATGTGCACGACACGTAATACCTCAAACGATATTCGGAACAAAATATCGCAGGCCACTGGGAAGCATTACTTTTAGCACATACCTATAACAATGGAGTAGTATTGCGTGGAAATAGCAACATAAATTTTAGAAGAACTTTTGCTGTTTGTCTAATAGACTTTAAATCGTATTAGATTGAGTGACAGAGTACCACTTATATATATCTGCTGACGGATGTTTCAAATACGTGGTTGTGCCAAGCAAATATTTATTTACAATATTTCGGGTTAAAAACAAATAAACTAGTTTTGATGTACTTTCTTTACTTCCTTCAAAATAGTTTTCGGCTTATTAGGCCACCATCTGGAAACAACTGCCTAGCGTAAATAAAAACTTTAGTTCTTACATTACTAAACATTTTACTCAAAGAACTTCATTAACACATGGTCATTGGTTACGACATTGTTTTCACTTTCTTCTCACGATACACATGTTTTCCTGTCAATTTATATACATAACGTAGGCCACCAGTACCTAAAATACGTAATATTATTTTACAATCAATGGTACTTTTGTGGGGTCGTGATCTGCATTTTGAACTTTCAAAATTTACAGTTGTTATTTTTGTTCTACATCACTTACGGTTCATATATTCCGTTACAACTGATGTCATTAAATTACACTATAGTTTTAATATTGTAATATTCGTTTTTGTGGGTTGAGCAACATAGGCAAAGTAACTATATATTTTCGCGTAGCAGTATTTGATCGTTTCTTTTTTTTTTTTTTATTGTCTACGGTCGTGTAGAAATGCAATTAAAATTAAAGTGTGATCGCTAATACTTTCAGCGATAGGTTTCTGGGTGAATTATATCATAGGAAGGTTAATAGTGGGGAACAACAAGTTTTCATTTTGACAGTTGAAAACACAAGTCACGAATCCGTGAAATGTACCATTTATTGTAAAACTATAATATTACATATTTTAGCTAGTCTAAGTAATGTGTATACTTTCGGCCGTCTTAAACCAAATGTTAATAAATGATAATAAACAAGTTTATTGAGAAACACATGTAACGTGAGAAGAACGTTAATACTTCTAAACTAATGTGGTAACGAGAGACCATGTTTTTATGTAGATCCTTTATTAAAATATTTAGTAATCTATTATTTCATGACGATGGACTAATATATCGAAAACTAGTTTGAAGTAAATAAAAGAAATAGTTGAATAAAAGCAGTTTATTTCCTTTTAACTCGAAATATCTACATGTATACAGGGTGTCCCAGCTATCTTGTCCACCCAAAATATCTCTGGAACAATAACAGCTATTGGAAAACGACTTTCACCGGTATCAATGTACGGCTGGGGCCCATGAATGTAAATATTTGGAAACATTCTAAAACGAAAGCAAATATTTTTTTTAACACAAACTTATGTTTTTTTTTAAATAGACACCCTATATTTTTTCTTTAGCAATCCATAGCATGACAAATCACATATACAATGGCGTTGATTGCATCGCAATATTCCAGTTACATTCCGAGATATTGCGACGCGAAGTTGACGCTTGAAATACGCGAAACGCGCGGCTGGCGCACGTCCTGAACAGCATGGGGCTCTCGCCTGAGTCTCGGGACGTGCGCCAGCCGCGCGTTTCGCGTATTTCAAGCGTCAACTTCGCGTCGCAATATCTCGGAATGTAATTGGAATATTGCGATGCAACCAACACCATTGTTTATGTGATTTGTCATACTATGGATTGCTGAAGAAAAAATATAGGGTGTCCATTTAAAAAAAAAAAAAAAAAAAAAAACAAGCTTGTTCTAAAAAACACATTTGCTTTCGTTTTAGAATGTTTCCAAATATTTACATTCATGGGCCCCAGCCGTACATTGATACCGGTGAAAGTCGTTTTCCAATAGCTGTTATTGTTCCAGAGATATTTTGGGTGGACAAGATAGCTGGTACACACTGTATACATACTCCACAATCCACAGTAAGGTGCGTGGTGGAGGATACACTGTACCAGTACTAGGCATATCCTTTCCTATTCCACTCCCAAAGAGAACGAGAAAAAAATGAATGACTCTATGCGTCCGTACGAGCCCTAATTTCTCTTTTCTTTGTGATCATTACGCGAAATATAAGTAGGCGGCAGGAAGGTCGTTCTAGACTCAGCTTCAGATTCCGGCCCTCTAAATTTCTTCAACAGAATTTCTGCAAAAGAACGTCGTCTTTCATCCAGCGATCCCCATTCGAGTTACCGAAGCATTTCCTTACTCATGCATTGGTCGAACCTACCAGTTGTGGTGACTTATCGTTGATATCGATTGCGAAGCGTCGACCAAGATGTCAGCGCCGTTAAGTTGGCAGTAAGCGACTAGCGCCACCACACGACATTCATGGCCACGCCTCCGGGAAAGGCCACAGTTTCCTGTATTAAGTAAAATCGTGTATGACTGTACTTGCTGTGTCATTGAAAGTGGACTGTTGTTCTGTTCAAAGTTAAGTAGTGTTTTAAATTATACATTAAAGGACTTTACTGATTTGATGGTACAATAGCGTCTCGATTATCCGACCTAAACCGGCCGCGGCAAGGTCAGATAACCCGGAAAAAAAGACTGAAAAATGTATTTGATCTTAGGAAACTTAAATACGTGAACAAGAACTCAATATAATGTTCAAATACGTTAGACGGCATTCGAACGAAAGTGATACGATAGTACGGTTCACAAAAAATCAAACTAAAGTAGGCCAAATGTGTTAGAAATTTAATCAAATCAAATTAGACTGAATAGATATTTACTTACGTCCGGCAGTTCATTCTTGTGTCGTGAAAGACTTCATTGAACTACAAAAACATATTTAAATCTGTGAAAATAAGTTAATATCTTTTGTTTGCCTGCTGTTTGTTGTTTTAGACGCTAAATCACGTAGTCTCTTAAAAAGTAATAACTCGGTAGACGCCGGACGCGGTGGCCGAGGAGACTGAGGCGCTCCAGTCACGGTCTGCACGGCCACTACGGTCGGGGTTCGAATCCCCCCTCGGGCGTGGATATTTGTGCCGTCTTTAGTATAAGGTAGTTGATAAATAGTTTGTAAGTTCAGGGACTGATGACCCCGTAGTTAAGTCCCATAAGCTTAACAAACATTTAAATTTAACTCGGTAGACGACGTTTCCTGCAGCTGATGTACATCCGCTTATCGTCTTCTTTGTTTTCGTGTACCGAATTGACTATATCTTCATCTGTCACTTCAAATTCTTCATCTTGGAAAATCCATTCATTTACTTCATCTTCTGCGGCGTCAGCACATCCCGGAACTTTTCGTAACAATGAAAGCAGGGTAGTATTTTCGGGTTCGGCCTGCTGCTGTAGATTATCATCATCTGGAGAATTTTCTTGATTTTCATGTAGCAAAATTTTCCAGGATTTTCCAGTTGTATTTGCCCTAACTCTCTCCCAATATTGGGCCACGTCTTTCAAATTAATACGGCGCAACGTCTCTACCATGTCTTCTCCCTCGTCCGTGGCATTAATTAAAAGAGTGGTGCAATTTTCTGCTATAGTTTCTCATCAGTGTCTCTGAGGTCTTGGTGTAAACGCTTACATAAGGATGTGACAATTGGAGGCAAAACGTGTCCTTTTATATCTCGAGTTGAAGTTTATCCTCATTTGGATTACAAGTGGCATTGTCTAGAAGCAAGAGTGCTTTACGAGGAAAGTTGTTAGCTTTCAAAATCTGTTCAGTTTGTAGCACGAAGTTCTTAAAAAAGCATTCTTTAAAAATGTCTGAGCTTATCCAAGCATTATTTTGCGTACAGTCCCGGCGCGGTGATAGGGTCGGATAACACGGAAGGTCGGATAACCGCAGATCGGATAATAGAGACTCTACTGTACTTTGATTATAACAGCTCGCTAGTTACCCTAGCCACACCAGTAACGAATCTAGCTGCTCGCCTCTGAACTGCTTCTATGTCTTCCTTAAAACTGATCTGCTGTGGGTCCCAAAAACTTGAGCATTGCTCAAGACATGGTCGTACAAGCGTTTTATACGCGTTCTCCTTTACAGATGAAGTACATATTCCCAAAATTCTCCCAATAAACCGAAGTCGGCTGTCCGCCTTACTCAAAACTGTCCTTACATGCAGTGGCGGCTGGTGATAATGTGCTAATGAGCTGAGCTGAGCTGAGCACATTGAAAATATATTACTAAAATCATGTCATTTCTCTTCGAATGCAAGCGAGAAATCGCTATAAAATTACATCCTTTCGCTTGGAATACGAGCCGGATATCACAATAAAATTATGCCAATTCCTTTCCAATGCGTATTAGAATGCTAGTAATAAGGATGAAAACGCATTTTGGAGCGCTCTCACCACGATAGCTGGAAACCAGCTCCGTGTGCTGAAGTGGGATTCAGCCGCGCTGGTACGTGCGCAGAGAGGCGGTGCAGTCGTCTGTTCGCTAGTGCGTCACGTCAGGCCTGGAGACTCATGTGTGCTGAGACCGACTGCAGCACCAGATCAATATTTCTCTTCGCGCTGCGGGCGACGGCTGCGGAAGAAAAGCATATGACGAATATTGCGGCATACAGAGTCAAGTAGCGCATGGGCTCAGGCGAGTCTAAATTTTTAATTTCTGTAAATAAAATTAATATTTTTTATACGTTATTTACTACTTGCAGTGAAAACTAGCAGCTGGCAGCGCTGTTATAGATTCCCCTGAAGGTCGTACTGTCAATACAGTATTAATTGATATTTAATTAAAGGCAATCATACAAAGGTTGACTTTTTTATTTTAGTATATTTTGTTTCCAATTTATTTTTGTAATATTGTAGCACATTGTTCAAATTCTGTACGAGCCGCCACTGCTTACATGTTCGTTCCATTTCATATCGCCTTGTAATGTTATGCCTAGATGTTTGAACGAAGCGAATTTTTCTACCACGAAGCGACGGAATAATCCATACAAAATCATTATTCATTGTGTACATAACAATTTGTGAGCGTGTAATGAACAGTAATTCGGTATTCATGACCTGTTTGTACTGATTCTTTCCCTGACATCAATGAATAACAGTGTGGCCGTAATCACAGTGTTAAGTAAGTGGCAGTTAGGTCGCACATCCCTCGCCTTAAAAGCAGCAGCAATCCATTCAGCGGGCGAAACCATTAATTACAGGTTCTCAACCGACCGCTGATTAAAAAAATATCCACCGCCCCCTCTGGACGCCGTTAGCAGTTGCGGTGCGCGGAAAAAGCAGAAACAGGAGGTTAAAAAAGGATAAAGAAGTAAAATGGGGATAAAAGAAATTAAAAAAAAGTCAACGCTCTCCCGTCTGATGCCCAGTTCCACAGTTCCATCTTGGCTAGATCGTTAGCTATTTTAGATAAGGCTGCTGCCTGCGAGGAGAAACTGCGCATTTTAATTTCCGAAACTTTCGCATTACCTAAATTGCAAAATGTTTCCTCTTTAGCGGAAAGAGCAATAATTAAAAGTAAAACTTTGGCGGCAGGACCTCGGCCCTGCGCGAAACCGTGCAGTCATTGTATTAACAGTTCATAAAGCGAGGCGGCCGCAGCGGGAATTTATTGCTCGCGAGGTTGGTACGCCAGCTTTCCACGGCCCACCCCACAGGCCTCGCGCCGACACTTTAACCTTCTTCCGCCACGGCGCGGCGGTTACCCTACCCAACGAGTTGGCTCTCGCCTCGCCTCGCCGTGCGACGGGCTTTTTAATGGCGATTCATTAAAACGGTGAAATATGATTACTAGCCATAAACCAAGCGGCGCGCGCATGCGCGTACGGCGCCGCTGCCGGCGACGCTTACGACGGTGTCGCCGCCAGCGGCACCGAGCGGAACTAGAGCGCGCCTCCCGTGTTGCCCTTACACGGCCTATCGAGCAACAAACGGGCAGAAATGTGTACTAAAAGCACGGCTATAGAAGAAATTCTGAATTAGTCTTCAAGTATCCTTTTGGAATAAACTGAAGTATTTAACCGCGGAACAGCCGGTAGTCAATATTACGAATGATACATGGACGTTAATTTGACGAGAAACACGTCCGAATCTCTGAAGGAATATCTGCTTTTTGCGCAGATTGGGGAGTAAACTGACTATTCGAGCATAACGGATTGTTTGAACTATAAAAGGTAGAGCAGTAAACAATCCGAAGATTGGTTTGAACATCACAGTGCTTTACTAGGCATGGTCCTGTTTGGAGGTGGTATACCGTTGCCTTCCTCCGACCTTCGAATTGACTTACCCAGCCAATTATAGGGGGACCTACAGTTTAACGTGGGTTCCGAACCACGGTGCTACTCGGTATTTTTCACATGAGCGATACTGCCAGAGGTGAAAGAAGTGGAAAGTGACAGATAAAAATCCTAGGACCTGGCGGGGATCGAACCCGCGAATTTTGGATTTGTAGTCTGGCACTCTACCACTTTTTTTTTTTTTTTTTTTTTTTTTTTTTTTTTTTTTTTTTTTTTTTTTTTTTTTTTTTTAGCTTCAGTAGCTATGATATAGTAATTTCTTCTTTAGAGACAAATAAAATTTCTCCTTGTAAAAGTTTTAAATTGTCGTGAGGACTCCTTCTTCTAGAGTCTGTGAACGAAAATGTTTTTCTGAAACTAAATTGAAACTTCTTCGTCAAAGTTTTGTTTTTAACGGTCTTCTGCGAAAGCCAGATTAAATATAAACAGAAATAAATAAAATTGATTCTTCTCCTTCCTCCTGAACTTCTATGGATGCACATGAGCTCAAAATAAAGGAGTCTTGAAGAAGGGTCATATATCAATCACATCATTTTATACAGGCGTTCCTTTTCCAGCAAGGTGTATGCCCTCGGAGTTCGTCTTCTCGAAATTTATTTTGTAGTTTACCGTTGATAATCGAATTCGAAATGTTCATCCTCTTATCTAATCAATATTTATTGCAAAACTGGGGCTTCTCTTAACTCCGATTACGCAACCGGCCGAAAATTTCAGCGCTTAATATTTCATTAAGAATGTCTTGTTACAATCACCATTTCAGATGATTGTTCTTCTCAGAAAACATGCATAATGCTTTTTGTAATTTTTTCTTCGAGTTAGTGTATGGTGCTGGGTCGTGATGTAGAGCCAGTAATCTTCCTTGCTCTTTTTATCGTGCGTCATGATGTAGTGCACTGTGTGTCCTATTATCCAATTGACGGCATTTCGTTTGGTCATGGGGTAAGGATTTGCCTGTGGATTCAAAAAATCTGATGGTTTGTAGACATTAGGCGTCGTCCTATTGATAATCGCTAATTTCTGTGTGACCAACTGCCAAATGTCCTTGACGCTGTCACATACCAGCCTGTGTTCTTCTGTATCCGTAAGATGGCATGATGTACACAAGGGAGAGTTGACGAGATGTATGGCATGAAGTTTGTCGTTAGTTGTTATTTTCCGGTTTACAGCTTTGTACCATGTGGCTTTTACTTTAGAAGGAAGGTTGGGGTCGTGAATACTTTTCCAAATTATTGGCCAGTCGTAAACAGGATATTTTTGTTCGATGGCATTGTTTCCCTTGTTTTTCATTAGTTCCTTGTAAACTTCCTTCACGATCATCATCTCCTGTCCTGGTATTGTCGAAGATAGATAGCTATATTCGACTAAAAATGTCTAAAATGATAAAAGCCAATAGGAATGTGATGTACATCAAGTGGAGGTTGTATGCTGACAGGAGCTATTTCATTTAGCAGATGGGCTGTGAGGCTGTTGGGCGACGTTTTCCATAGCTTGTACGTCTTGCACACATACAAAGATCTTAACTTATAGGTGTCATCTGTGAGGTTCAGTCCACCTTTCTGTGTAGGAAGTGTGAGTGTGCTGAACTTCACTTTAAAAATATTGCCTTGGCTGACAAAGTTCCCCAATGCCGACATGATTCTGTTGGCGATGCCGTGCGGTACGGGAAAGGCTTGTGCAACATAATTAAGTTTCGACGTTATATATACATTAACGAGAGCGGTTTTTTGAAGTTCGTCAAGGTGCCTCAGTCTGTTTTCTTGAATAACTGCACGTATTTTAGCAAGTAGTTGTCTGTAGTTTATAGCGATGGTATGCTGGATATTATTCCTGAATTCAATCCCTAAGCACTCGAGTTGGTCAACTTCTGGTAACTGTTCTAGGCTTGGCGTACATTTCCCTTTACCTATATTCATAATGCCTGACTTCCTTTTGTTTAGCTTCGCTCCGGATGCCAGTTCATATTTGTGCACCATCTGCAGAGCTTGCGCCAGTTCTTGCTCGTTCATAACCAGAAAACCAACATCGTCTGCATATGCATTACACACTATTTTCTGGCTATTTATCTGCAATCCTTGTAGTTGTGTAAGCGTGGAAAGCAGAGGTTCGATCGCAATGGCAAATAACGCCATTGACATGGGACATTCTTGTCTTACAGAGGAATCCATCATAGTCGGTTGGCTTAATTGTCCATTTATCATTATACGTGCTACGCTATTTCGTAATATTTGTTCAATTATCCGCAGGAAACCCGGAGAGAACCCCACAACTTTCATGATATTAAGAAGGTATTGATATTAATTCTGTCAAATGCCTTCTCAAAGTCTAACGACACTATTGCACATTTTATTCGACAGACTTCCGCAGTTGATATGATATCCCGGTATTCGCATATATTTTGTAAGATACTTCTGTCTTTACCGACACATTTTTGGTACTGGCCACTTATTGAATTCATGATCAGTTTCATTCTTCTTGCCAGGATGCGTGCAAAAATCTTGTAGTCACTATTCAATAGTGTGATCGGACGTAAATTTTCAATTCCTTTGCTTGCTGAGTTCTTTGGAATTAGGACTATCACGCCCTCCAGGAATTCTTTTGGGATGTCGACATTGCCGGTCAGAAGTTCATTACACATACTTAGTAATTTGCTCTTCAGTATAGGCCAGAACACTTGGTAAAATTCTATGGGGATCCCATCAGGTTCTGGGGATTTATTTTTAGGACTCCGTGCTATTGCATCTTTCAGCTCTTCCTCTTCTATATCCGTTGTGGGATGTCCTCGTTCCTCCACAGTGAGTCTTCCTGTTATGTTCCTTGTCAGCTCATCCTGCATATTTACATCAGTGGATTTATGTGACATTAGTTCCGATATATAGTGATGAATTGCGTCTTTAATTTCATTTTGTTTCGTAAGAGTTTGTCTATTAGGTAACTTAAGTTCTGTCAGGATTTTTCTACTCCCTCTCTTGTTTTCACGCATAACGTGGAATATTGACGGTTCTTCCCCGTCTATATTATTCTGCACTCTAGACCGTATTTTAAAACCTTCCGCTTGCTTCCGTTTTAGAGCTAAAATTTTTGCTTTGATTTTCTGAATCCTTGTGTAATTGTCTATCATTTGTTCATCCATGGTGTACAAATCCCTAAGACACTGAAAATAAAATTCAGTCGTTTTTTTATACCAAAAGTTCCTCTGTCGTGAGTATTCAATCAGCGTTTTTCGTATCTTTGGCTTCGCACACTGCAGCCACCAAGCTGTGATCGAGCTGAATGACGGTATTCTGTTCTCACATTGTTTCCAGGCATTAGTAATCACCACGCGACATTCCTCATCTTGCAGATGTGAGATGTTGAGTTTCCATAAGCCTCTAGCTCGGTTAGTCTCTTGTTTCTGCAAATTAATTGCTGTGATGTAAGCCGCATGATCAGAGAAGCAGGTGGGTCACACTTCAGACTGGAGAATGTGGTCCTTCATATCAGCTGATACATAAATTCTATCCAGCCTGCTGGCTGAATGACTAGTAAAGTAAGTAAACCCAGGTGCCGCGCCGTGGGTATGCTCCCAGGTGTCGGTTAATTTCAGTTGTTGTACTATACGCTCAAGTTCGATGGATTTATTACAGTTCGGTATCTGATCTTTGGGGTTAAGAACATAATTGAAGTCACCGGCTAGGATAATATCATCTTTATGGTTACGGAAGAGAGGAACGATGTCACTTCTATAAAATTCCGCTCTCGCACGCCTGTTATTATTTCCGGATGGTGCGTACACATTGATAATGCGCGTGTTGTTGATAGTTGCCGCAAGTCCTCTGCTGCTTACAAGTTTTTCTATTTCTTCGACTCGAATGCCTTCTTTCGTTAGAATTGCGGTTCCTAGTTCTGCACCGTTGCCAGGGTTGGTGATTGCGTTATAGCCCTGTATCGCATCGAGATTGATATCTGATACTTCCTGCAAAAGTAGTATGTCAATATCGGCTGCGTGCGCAAAATCTTTCACGTGTTGGAGACGGATGGAAGAGCATATCTTATTAATATTTAGCGTGGCGACTTTGAAAGCTTGTGTTGCGTTCATATTGTTACTAATTTATGTTAAAATTCGTCATACGAGGTACTGTCGGAAACATCCCCTGTTCCACTCATCTGTTCCAAGGAAGTTGTATCCATCACGTTCAGTTCATCTTCTTGCTGATCAATGGGCTTCGCGGTTGTAACAATATCCGCCATTTCTTCATCTGCACTTCTTTCATTCAACTCCTCTGCCCAGCTTTTGTGATGGTTGCTCTTCAGGGTGTCCGAGTTCGAATCTCGTATTCCGGAAGAAACCTTTACATCGCAAGGGGGTTTCTGCTGCATTTTTCCTTGTGGCAGCTGTTCCGGTGGGATAAGACACAATGAACTGTGCTGCGTGCTCGCAACCGAGGTCTTTAGTGATTCCTCACGTTGCTTCTTGCTGATCTCCTTAGCTTTTTCTCTCAAGGGACGTGCTAGTTCTTCAGCATTCTTTGCAGCAAGTCTCCTCTTCTTATTTCTTCTTGTAGGACTTCGTTGTGAAGAAGCTCCACTGTCTTCTGTAGCGACAGTTGTTTCTCGAACATGGTCTTTGGCTTTTGTGGTTGAAACCTGTAGCTTTTTGTCTTTTTCTCCGGTCAAGTCCTTCAGATTAATATTAGGCTCTGCGCTCGGTGCCGTCTGAGTACCAGCAGTAGCCTCTTCTTCTTGACGGTTTGCTACTATCGCTGGACTAGTGTCCATTATTAAACCTGAAGCCTTTTCCTTCACGACTACAACAGATGTTGGAGTTTCAATATGCGTTGGGGGGTTCTGTTGTGAAATTTCTACAGTCTCCACAACATTATCTGCCTCAGGTACTTCAGAAAACGTACTCAATTCGGGGGCCGCAGTTGTAGCAGCGGGTCTGCGCGCCGCGGCGGCGTACGTCACGGGCATGGATGTCAGCACGGGGGGCCTGTCTGCCTCGCCGGCGGGCAGCTGCGCCACGCGCCGCTGCAGGCACTCGGCTCGCACGTGGCCTGTTTTGCCACAAGCTGCACACGTCCTAGGCTGGTCATCGTACATAACTATCGCTCGGTAACCACAAACATCAATGTACGATGGAATGTGTCTCCGTAGATCGACTTTCAATTGTCGCACTCCGTTTAAAACCGGAAATTTATGGGAATTGGACCATCTCCCGCCAACGTTACTGATAACCCTGCCATACTTGGAAATTACGTCGTCGATTTCTTCACTGGTTATTTCAAATGGAAGTTCAAATATGCGAACTGTCCGTATTCCAAAGCCAGCATGAGAGACGTAAACAGTGCCAACTTTTCCGTCGCTGTATTTAAATTTTGCCTCGCCTCCACAAGATTCGACAATTTTCGAGCATAAATCAGATCGAGCTAATTTCACAAAAACCATGCTGCTTACAATCGACAGATGGATCCCAATTATGTCATCTAGTCCTAGTTTAAATTCAGACTCTAACCATTCCTCAACTTCGAACGACTTTGGTCGAGTCAAGTTCTTATCAAACGTGAACCTCAGGGTGTCTTTCCTATCCTTTACAACCGGTTGCGTCATCACGAAATTGTTCTCATTTTCTGTACAGCACAACGAATACCGCTACAGCAAGCGCAGCGACTCACCAGTCGTAAACAGCGTCGGCGCAGCGTACAGCACGGCACAACCTTCCTCCTCGCCGTCCGCCGGCAGACTACGATACACTGTGCAACCGAGGCGCGTTTGAACTATCCGTGAGCATAATATATATTTTTCCGCATCAGAGCTAACAGCCTTTTATCACACCTACTAGGCATATTGCAATAAAACACAGTCTTGTTTGTAATGTTCTATTTTTCTTAACGTGTTTTGTCTTTTTGAAGTATCATCAGAATTTGGAAAAATAAATTAAGGAAAACTTTTCAGGTTTAATCTTATTATTCACAGTCGTAGTTGGAAAAGATATTGCCGCGGTGGAGTAGCCGAGCGGTCTAAAGCATCTCGCTGCGGAGCGCGCGGTTGCTCGCCGGGGAGGTTCGAGTCCTCCCTGGGGCATGGGTGTGTCTGTTGTCCTTAGGTTAGTTTACCTAAGTTTAAGTAGTTTGTAAGCTACGGACTGATGACCACGCAGTTTGGTCCGATAGATTTACAAACATTCGATTTTTTCGAAAAGAGATTATTACTGACCTTATAATAATGCTTTACATCACTCAGCTGTGAAAAGATTTTGCGCCAAAGTCTGGTAGCTTTAGTATATAAAGGTAGTACCGGGTATTGTTAAAAATCTGAATAGTCGGAACTCTATAGTTATTCACATAAGAATCTGTGTAGATCATCACATTAGTTGTAATGAATATAAAGCTTTCAGATATTGATCAGTGCTACTAAAATATAGTGACACAGTAAATTGAGTAGAAGTGTGCATATAATTGATTTTTGTGACTGAAAAGGTCAGGTTTGTTTCACTTGGATACAGTGTCAGTAACATAACATGAGCCTAAACTGTTTGTAAAAAACATTGCATTTATTGTATTCTGATATTTTCATAAGAAAAAGTTTATGCCTCCCTCAGTATATGAAAAACTCGTTATGATTAGTTAAAGTTATCTGTGTTTTGCGTTTTAAGAGGTAGTGCTTATTACTGTGAACATCTTGTTGTTGGTGATCAGTCATAACAATTTTAAATAGAAATCATAACTATCAATGACTGTAGATGACCACAATGTTCATAATTGAGTCCACTGTTTTCTGTGACTGATAATTTCAGTATTAGATGTTGGCCTAAATTACAGACCACAATTTACATACAAGCGTGGCACAAAATTGTCTAATTAGGCTGTCGAGCGTTTAATAAACAGGTTACAATTCATTATAAACTCAGGTGATCCTGGGTTCGATGACATTTGATTCTTTCGGTGAACAAACATTTGGAAACGAAGTCAAAAGTTAAATTGAATTTTAGTGCACACTATACGGTCATTTTTAAATCTTGCAACAGATGTAACTAACATTAGTGGTGTGGATTCGTGAGCTGTTATTAGTTATAGATACATTCGGTAGCCGCAGGCAGTTGTGTCGGAGCACTGATGTTTCACTGTCACACGTATCTGAGACACTCAAAAAAATGTTCAAATGTTTGTTAAGCTTATGGGACTTAACTAAGGGGTCATCAGTCCATAACTTACAAACTACTTATGAACTACCTTATACTAAAGACGGCACAAATATCCATGCCCGAGGTGGGATTCGAACCCCCGACCGTAGTAGAGACACTCCTGACGATACCTATGTTCCTATGTTTATGAAGAGATTATCCATACCAAGTGCAACCTGACTCTGGTACTTACTTGAGCAGTCTTCGAGCCACTCACATCCACTGAGGTGCCAAGTGCTACGGGACAGGAGAGCATCCCACGGCGACAGATCATCAACGTCTCTCCTTAGGAGAAATAAAAACGCGGAAAAAATGTCACAGTGATAAGTTACCGAGTAAACCGGCCTCAGTAGCTGGATTATGTAGAGTCGAAGACATCACGTTTAAACGGCGATGATAAAAGTATTTTCATCCTTAGTTTTAGACAAGGGCTGGAAAGATAGTGACGTAATAATCCTGTTTACGAGACTTTGCCTCGGAGTCTAGAGTAAAATTCCTCCTGTGCTTTCTTCTCCCGCCTTATGTCAAGTTACTAGTTGAAAACCCGCGTATTTATTTGTTCCATGCTCTTGTAGTTCCTCTTCCCTCCCCTCCTCTCTCTCTCTCTCTCTCTCTCTCTCTCTCTCTCTCTCTCTCTGCTTCTCCTACCTCTCTGCACAGCTCCACCTTTCTCTCTCTCTCTCGTCCCACATCTTCCACTCCTCCCCTATCCATCCACCTCCTTGGTTCGTCTTCTGCCTCTCACCTGGGAAAAGCCAGGAATATGTGGTGATCAGTGAAACACAGTAAATGTTTATTATAAGGTGTTCTTTTCCATGCACCGTAGAAAATTGATGTAAAGTGACCTTCCTTTTCGTTTCAAGGTTCAATGTAAAACCATTTATCCGCCTTGCACCAAACAAAAATATATGTAAATAGTGAGCATGATCTAGTTTTAAAGTCAATTGTAGAAAATTTCATAACTTCGGAACAAAACTGTGGATTTTGGTGCGATCTATAAGTCAAGAACCATCCGCTATGCATCGAACGAAGTTTTAATTGGTCAGATTTCTCTTACTTTAAAAAAAAATTAAACCGGGATAAAGCGATAAATATGGATACAAGAGAAACACACGGATAGGTTGAGAAAGGCACTTTAAATTTTTTCTCACATTTTTTAATTTTCCGGTGGATTTCTCAAAACATTTAATTCATAAAACCTTGTCCTGAGATTTATGAACACGAAAAATCGATGAGCCAGATCGATAGGCCGTTCTCCAGTTACAGCGTAACGTAGGGAAACAGGGATTCATTTATAAATATATAAAGATTTAATTTAAAATATCTAAACATTTATATATAAACAAATATATCTACACATGTATAACGCAAATATATATAAACATATCCAAAATTTTAGAAAGTTATGTTAGTACCGACATTACTATGCGGACGAGAGTCTTCAATGATAAAAAGAAAGGTAAATCAAGATTACAATCCAGTGAAACGATATTCCTCAGTTTCATTGTAGGGTACACAAAGCTAGATTACAAAAGAAATACAGATATCAGGAAGGATATAGACAATAAGGTTGAGCAATACCGACAAAAATGGATATCCCATCAGCTACGAATGCATGAATGAAGATTATCACCACATTTTTGGCTATATCCTCCGCAAGGCAAGACGTGCAAAACGGTGGAAGGAACAGATGTCACTGCAACAGGCTGAGGGAAGGCCTAATGCTTGATGAAGGATGAAGAAGACAAATGGAATCGCGATATTATAGGTTAATATTCTGAAATAATATTTTGTCAACTTTCTGGTAGAGAAAATATCTGGTATGACACTTCTTTTGCTGGCGTGAAACACAATAGTTTTGGTTAAGGCAGTGCGTGATGCCTAAACACCCTGATGCAAAGAATGGAGTCTTTCATGAGGAAACGACGTTTGAGCTGATTTTGCCGAACACTATAACATTCCAGTTATAAAAAGGTAATTATTACGTAGAACGACATGTGTAGATACTTTGGCCAATAGAATAATAACTTTAGCAGATGATGATAATTTAAATAATGTGACCAGCAACATGATGCAGCGCGGATTCATGCTAAAGGTACGAGTAGTATCATTCAAACACGACGAGGGTTACAACATTACTTAAGAATTTCCTGAAGTGGGGCTCGTAGAGCAGAACAAAGTCCTTTACGGATATGATAACGAAAAATAATAACTAATTATTTGTTACGCTGCCTAATGTGCTGTATTACGTTTACTCTAAGCTCATTTCGGCCTTAGGCCATCTTCAGATGTTCTGTTAACATGCTTTAAAATGTTTGTTATGAACATTCCTATCAAATTTGGTACGTACATTTCTCAATAGTTTACTTACTTGCAATATTGTTATTATTATCTGCTGTTCAGTTGTGTTGTTTGTTTTATTTCTAAAGCGAAAATACTTCACCTACTTTCTACCAACACTGCATGAAAGCAAAACAGAAAGGAAATGCAATAGAAGAAGCTGTATCTACACGCCAAAATGTAGTGTAATAAAAATACGTGGGAAACGTTTAATAAACACGCCATAAAGTGACCACAACAATGTTATTTTCCTTCATGAACCATATCATGTAAGAAAATTAAAATACATAATTATAGAAACATTAAGATTAAAATTGTGTGCCGGAACCGGGACTTGAACCTGGGATCTTTGCCTTTCGCGAGGAAGCGCTCTACCACTGAGCTAACCCGACACGACTAACAAACCCGTCCCTCAAATTCAATTCTGCCAGTACCTCGCCTCCTTCCCAGGTTAGAGTCCCGGTTCCGGCATACAATTTTAATCTGCTAGAAAGTTTCATATCAGCGCACACTCCGCTGCAGAGTGAAAGTTTCATTCTGGAAACATCCCCTAGGCTGTGGCTAAGCCATGTCTCCACCATATCCTTTCTTCCAGGAGTGCTAGTCTTGCAAGGTTCGCAGGAGAACTTCTGTGAAGTTTGGAAAGTAGGAGGCGAGGTACTGGCAGAATTGAAGTTGTGGGGCGGGATCGCGAGTCGTGTCGGGGTAGCTCAGTGGTAGAGCGCTTGCCCGAGAAAGGCAAAGATCCCAGGTTCGAGTCCCGGTTCCGGCACACAATTTTAATCTGCCAGGAAGTTTAATATCAGCGCACACTTCGCTGCAGAGTGAAAGTTTCATTCTGGACACAATTTAGTGTTTGTGTATTTCAATTTTCATAATGAATTTGTTCTACCAAGAAGCGACGGAAGAATCAGATAACATGTTATGTAAGATTATAAGACGTCCATTCAGTGTTTTAGTGGCCTTGCGATTTCTTTAATTATTTGCACAGGAGTGGGAGTCCAGGTCTCCACAAATAGCGCGATCCTAATTATTAATGAAGGAGAATGTGATGGTTGACATGTCGTGTAAGGTCAACAACTACTATGTCCGGGGGGGGGGGGTGATTACCAGGCAGTAATGAATTATTTTTTACGTTACCTGTAGATGAACATGGGAAAATCGCGTTACTGCCGACAAAAAATAAATATCTTCATAGCTTTAATACATGAGCGAAATTTACATCGTCATTCATCTTCCAGTATTACGTTATTGGTAAATGTACTTAATAAGTGACATTGTGTATAATTATCAATTGATATAGGTATTGGGTTCTAATCTTCGGCCACGGCGGAGTGGCCGAGTGGATTGAGGCTTTATGCTCCGACATGCGAGGCCGTTTCCTGTCGGGGGTTTGAATCACCCCTCGGGCGTGGATGTTTGTGTCGCCTTAGTATACGCCATCTCGAAGACGAGCCAAAGAACATCTTAAAGCCAACGGTTGTTCTAATATTGCATCGTTTTACAGTCGCTTCGGTTGCTGCATCGGCTTATATCCAACAAAGAAATGACAGAAGATCGCGAAACATGTAAGCGTGCACTTAACAAGCTAGCTTCATTGTCACGAAAGAAGAAAAACAAAGTAAATCAGAAATTTAGAATCGAGGATGAAATGAAGAGTGTTGATAAACAATTATCACTACTAAAAGATTTGGATAAGCTCCTCCAATTCATAAGGTTGGTCCTCAACTAGCATCCGTTTTACCAACATCCAGTATGTGTCAACGCTAATGGTTTCAGCGTTGACACATACTGGATGTTGGTAAAACGGATGCTAGTTGAGAACCAACCTTATGAATTGGAGGAGCTTATCCAAATATTCACTACTGAGGCCAGAAGATGGTACAACTGATGTACCGAAACTAGTCGCCTAAATAAAATTATAACGTGAACAGCTGTTGGAACTGTTATTTTGCAAGAACTGAACTGACCAGCCGACATCCCACTTCTATCCACAAGAATGGATACACATAAACATTTAACTTTGGAGCCCAGTTCTCAAAACCGGTTTTAGGCACTTACACCTCTTTGGTTCTGAACGAATCATATGTTTTACGATGAAATCCAACTTCAAGGAGTGATATGTGATAATTCTTTCAGCAACCAGTCTTAAAAAAATATATTTTTAATTGTTTGCAAATATAGATTTCGACCACTGTGTGGTCATTACCAATGCTAAAATAAATACAAAAGAGCGAGTTAGAATAACATACATGTCACATTATAAGCCAATTGTACAAGTTTCAGTGAAAGTCAATGATAAAAATACGTACTTTAAAACCAATTAAAATACTTAAAACATCTCGACCTCTATGTTGGAGGTTGCGTTTGTAATGACGCAGCTGTTACAATACTTACACAGTTGACGTCAGCATGAGTCATTTGCGACTAAGGCGCCCTCTTTAAAGTTTCATATAAATAACAAATCTATATGAGGTATATTTATGGTGGAAAAAGTTACATTTTATTGTAATTTTAGTAGGTATTTTAAATTTAAACTGTTCTTTATTAATGAGTCTCGTTTACTGTTTATATATAATTCGTAGTAAAAATGTGTACTAATTGCTGTCTTACAATTTTATATATATATATATATATATATATATATATATATATATATATATAGTGTGTGTGTGTGTGTGTGTGTGTTAATAAAGAACAGTTTAAAGTTAAAATGCCTACTAAAATTACAATAAAATGTAACTTTTTCTACCATAAATATAACTCATATAAATTTATTTACATGAAACTTTAAAGAGGGCGCTTTAGTCGCAAATGACTCATGCTGACGTCAACTGCGTAACAATTGTAACAGCTGCGTCAGTACAAACGCAACCTCCAACATGGAGGTCGAGATGTTTTAAGTATTTTAAATGGTTTTAAGGTATAATGGTTTTATAATTGACTTTAACTGATACTTGTACAATTGGCCTATAATGTGACATTTATGTTATTCTAACTGGCACTTTTGTATTTATTTTAGCATTGATAATGACCAGAAGGTGGTCGAAATTTAGATTTGCACACAAATAAAAATATATATATTTTTTTTACGACTGATTGCTGAAAGAATTCAAAAAGGTTCAAATGTTCAGTCCGTAGCTTACAAACTACTTAAAGCGAGGTAAACTAATCTAAGGACAAACACACACACCCATGCACCAGGGAGGACTCGAACCTCCACGGCGAGCAACCGCGCGATCTGCAGCGAGACGCTTTAGACCATTCGGCAACTTACGGCGGTGCTTCTATTTTAAAAAAAAGACAGGGAGGGACAGGTCAGTGCATAGTTGACAAAGTTCCTAAACACCTCCCCTCTTTCTTGCCTTTTCCTCGGCGATGTTTCCATCACACTTCGAGTCAGTGCCCTGGTTTGTAAACGAGGCAACACTGCACGCGAGGTGCCGTGTCGACATGCAACTTTAGTGCATGTCTGAATTCACTCTTTACTAACCTTGTGTCTTCTGTCGAAGTTGATGTCCCATTGCGCAGGTGAAGCACACAGGTCGCACGTCCGTTGTACTTGAAGTGATGCTAAAAGAGGTGTTGAGATGTGGCTAGGAAGTACTGCACTACGAATAACTTTAGCTTTTGTAGGATGCCAGTGCTTGTTTTTATTGAAGAAATGCGAGTGTGTATCCAAGCACAAATATACATACTGAGTAATGTTACAAATATAAACGTTGCATAACTTATAAACTGTCCCTGGCCCGCACTGAACTGACATGAATGTGCAAGGTATCGCGGTCGGCGCTCGACTGACTGCCGCCGCCTCTCGCTGCGCGCCACAAGCCACTGTTTTGGCGCCAAGTGAAACTTCTAGACTAACATTATTCAACTTATTACAAAATGTACAAATAATTAAATCTTTGAATTAACTAAAATATAGCTTAGCACAAAAGCGTTACAGAAAGTATATAGATAATTTTTAATAAACATAGAAAAGTTAAATATTAATAAAAGAAGCTTAAAGTTTTGGCGGACAACTAGTATAGGCGGGAGCCAATTAGATCTCTACTTGCAATAGGGGCGGAGCTATCCCACGGGATACAAGCTCATCTACTGTGTCTCTCTCACACCCGTTCAACTATTGCGTCACACGGTTCTCCAACCAAGAAAACTTCTATAACACATAACATATTGATATGCGAAATAAACGGCTCCATAGAGCTCCCTCACAAACTCCACCGCGGCCTGAAAGAATTACCACAAATCAAATACAGTCCTGGAGCACCAATTCCAACATGGAATCAAGCCTGATAAGAAGTGATATGTTCCTGTCGCTGAAGAAATGTCACTTTTCCTTCTTGGTGAAATTACTCTGAGGCTTGGACCGACTGATGAAGACTGGTGTTTTATGTGGTCGGTTCCCGGTGCTAGGATGCTGGGCGTCGCGGCTGGAGAGGACCGCGCTTGCGTTGCTGCAGAGAGGGAAGTACCTCCGCCTCCACCTCCACCTCCGCCACCAATGCTACAGAGAGGGAAGTACCTCCGCCTCCACCTCCGCCACCAAACTTGGTTACGTCCGCAGTCGGCGCCTCGCGCCCCGCCCCCTTCCTGCGCCTTTAATTCGTGACGTCAGTCAGCCGTGGGAGAGGGGAGGGAGGGGAGCCGTCTCCCGGGGCCTGAGTTGTCCCCCCCCCTTCCACACTCCCTTCCCCCACCCTCGCCCCGGAACGCAGATTGGCAGGTGTGGCTAATTGGTCGGCCGCCCGACTGCCACTCCGTCGGAACGCGCTGCGCCCCTGACGGACGGCCGAACAAACTGATTTATTTGCGTCGCGTCGATTCGGAAGAGAGAACTGCAGAGGGAGGAGGAAATGGAGGAGAAACAGTGGCGCAGTGCGATAAACAAAGGGTAGCACAGAGGCCGAACGGTGGCGCCGCGGCCGTGGTGACGTCACTTAACACGCCGAGCGATGGAAGCAACGGCCGTAACGCACAGAAGAATTAGAGGCGTTAGCTGGCTGGTGGCACTGGATTCCGTCAGTGGGGGAAAATAGAAAATTGGTGCTGGACTGGAAATCGAACACGTGTCTCCTGCTAATTAGGCAGATAAAGCGACTACTACACCATCCAAATACAGTGGTCACTACAGCTCCATTGACTGCGCATGAAGAAGATCCAAATGGATCGTAATACGTGCGAGGGGTGTTCAAATGAAAAGTATGAAACGTCACTGTGGATAAACTTCAAGTTCCTTGTAAATGTTGAAGTTTTACTAACGAATGTGAAGCAAGAAGGGTTGCTGCCTATTGCCTTTCAGACAGGAAGTTACACTCACGTGCTGATCTGCTGTCCTTGGACCGTAAAGTAGTCGGACTTCTACTTTTAGCAGGTGTTTCGTCGCCTTATTTAAAATTAATTAATTGAAAAGAGGACAGAAAAAATAGGCAGAAGTGTGGTGAAATCTGTATTCATAAAGATATCACGAAATTGAGGTCGCCCTGTTGCATGTTTAATATAGTGTCACAAATCAATTTTGCCACGAAACCACCTTGCTGTAGGACAAGGAATTACTAACAATAGTCAAGAAATAAACACATTTTATACAGATACATTTGCAGTCCCTAGAAAGAGCGGAGAGTGGTTGAATCAGAGAGAATGTTGCTAGCCATGAAGTCGTAATACTATAACCAGAGCAGGGGCCGAACCACCAAGCTTACCTCCCTATAAACTGAATGGTAAGTGTACCGGATGCTTCCACTTGCTCATCATTGTAAAAGACGCAGACGGTCCTCAAAGTCACATTTTACTAATAAAACGGGAACTTCCGCTCTGGACTGTCAGCGAGGTGGATACCTTGACGTTCTGCAACCGAATGGCTGTGCGAAGCTGTTCGCTGGGCAAGGCACCGCAATGTGCTTCCGCTATACAAAAATAGTTCCTGTAGCCTATCGTACTGGTAGGAGTGAGAAACCTTTGACGAAGCTTAGCTCTTGCGGGCGGCATTACTCAGGTTGGGACACCTGTTTGGAGCACGGGACAAAGCTGGTATGCTTCCGCCACGGCGTGGCTTCCGCTTACTTTTAAATTTAACTGCTACAGGAAATTCTCCATTTTAAACAATTTCTACATTAATCAAACGGGTAATGTAGAAATTAGTGTGTCCCATTCGATTGTCCTCTAAGTAAGCAATCATTCTGTGATGCCCTTTGGATGGTGAAAATTAATAAAACATCCTAAATTGTTGTGTTGTTATGGTCTTCAGTCCGGAGACTGGTTTGATGCAGCTCTCCACCCTACTCTATCCTGAGCAAGCCTTTTCATCTCCTCATAAGAACGGCCCGATTAAGGGATCTAACATTCCACGCTCCGATCCGTAGAATGCCAGTATTGTCTTTCCTGATGACAACATCCTCCTGAGTAGTCCCCGCCCGGAGATCCGAATGGGGGACTATTTTACCTCCGGAATATTTTACCCTGGAGGATGCCATCATCATATGTTCATACAGTAGAGCTCCATGTCCTCGGGAAAAGTAACGGCTGTAGTTTCCCCTTGCTTTCAACCGTTCGCAGTAGCTGTGTGACAAAGCCACATTAGCTGATGTTACAAGGCCAGCTCAGTCAATCATCCAGACTGTTGCCCCTGTAACTACTGAAAAGGCTGCTGCCCCTCTTCAGGAACCACACTTTTGTCTGGCCTCTCCACAGATACCCTTCCGCTGTGGTTGCACCTACGGTACGGCTATCTGCATCGTTGAGGCACGCAAGCCACCCCACCTCGGCAATGTCTGTGGTTCATGGGGGTGGAAAAATGTGGAACGCTTCACGATTTTGCGTGTCATCCTTGCGCAGGGGCCATGCTAATCTTCTCTGTATCGTTCCAATTTTAGTATATGTACTGCCGAAGCAAGTACCATCCTAAATTAATTGATTTAATTTTGCAACGTTTTAATTAAGGATCCGTCTGGTCTGTTATTAGTATCCAGGATTTCTTTATTTTACTGGAAACTTGAATCTGTGGTCGGAATAACATAATGCTATTTTCCTCTGATTCTTGGTTACGGCAGAGCGGTTGCGGCCATGCATTGTGTGCCGTCAAAAAGCCTGTGCATTACATCCTCATTCAAAAGTATTCACCACAGGCGAGAGCACAGCTATCCGACTGAATAACGTGCCCAAGGACTGCCTCTTCCCTGAATCACTGTGACAGGAGCCAATCCTCTACTGTGGCCTTCAGTTCGTCATAGGAGTTGAAGCGCTTCTCTTTGAGATGCTTTTCTAGCGGACCAAATAAGTAGAAGTCATAGGGTGATATGTCCTGGCTGTATACCGGAAGCTCAAACTGCTGACACTGTAACTTGCCCAGAGTACATTTTGACCCTGGAGATGTGTGGACGCGCGTTATCATGGAGCAGAATCACTTCCTCCGCGAGCAGCCCAGACTGTTTGCTCTTGATGAACTTACGTGTCCTACGGTGTGTTTCATTGTACACCAGTGTTTTTCAACCTTTTCGAATATGCGACCCCTCTTGAAAAGAAAAAAATGTGGCGACCCTCTTCCAAGTAAAAATATTGTGGCGATCCTCGTCCTCTCACGAATGTACCAAAACTATTTTATGTAAAGGAAAGAAAATTGATATTTCTTTTGTTACAGTTTTCTTCTAAATTGTTGGACGATTTTTTGTCTGGCTTACGGAAAAGAACACGTTATTCTACATTTATATGATTTCCGACAGATAAATATATTTTGTTTAACGTGTGACTCGAATTTCGGGTTAGGTGAATTATGCTCAATAAAAAAGGTCCCATTGTTTAGACAATTTGTAAAGTAGTAGATTTTTTTCGTATTCCTAGAATTACTTATTGTATTGTTCTTTTACATATTGATTGATTCCTGAAAACAGTTTTCAGGACACTTGCTTATTCATCATTAACACATTGTATTATAAACATCTATTCATAATTAATGTTACAAAAGGAACTACGTAATTTTAACTTTAGATACATTCCTCTTAGACACACATTTTTTTTTTTACTGTACTCCTAGTTGTTTCGTTGCGCAAGAACTTCCTGTAGTAAACCCCGTACCGGCAGCGCGTCATAGGGCGGCGCCCTGGAAAGCGGGCAACCCGCAACACAGTCCCTGGAACTATCGACCGAAGCGTGGACTTCCAAACAAGCGGCCAGGCGTGTTTACAAACGCCCTGGCCAGCGATGTGTCAGCCGACTCCACTGTACGACTCGCCGGCCAACATGCGCTTCAGTTCCTGGTCGATCCACCAGGCGGGCCACCATCGCGACTAGGGAGTCTCTAGCAGTCTCCACTGGCGCCCCCATGCTCAGCCTGCCAGCCCTTTTAAGACGGCCACCCAGCCTCCAGCGGCACACCGCCTTCCTGGCCCTCGCCCCCTCCCTTGCCCGTTCCCAGGTTTTGTTCCAGTCCCACCTCACCGAGTTCGCCTCATGGTGTAACCGGTAGCTCCTATCCCTCAATCTATACAAATCCCATGCAATAGTCATAGGTCGTACTACCCGCTCCTTCCGTCTCCACGATTTCTATCTTACCCTCCACAACCACCCAATCCGTCACAACCCCACCCTAAAATACCTTGGCCTTACCCTTGACCGCCAACTGTCCTGGACTCCATACCTCAACTCCCTCCGTGAGAAAGCTCTGTCCCGCCTCAACCTCCTTAAACTCCTTACTGGCCAGACGTGGGACCTCAACCCTTCCACTGTCCTTCACACCTATAAATCAATCATGCGCCCCGTCCTTTGTTCCTTCCACCCTACCTTGATATCAGCCCCTCCTACTTTCTACAAATCCCTCCAGATCCTAGAACGCCACGCCCTCCGCCTCGCATACCGTATCAGACTCCCTTCCCCCACGCGGATCCTCTATGACCTAATCCCCTTCCCTCCTCTCCTACAACACCTCGAACATCTCCGACTCCTTTACACTACCCGAAAAATAGAGTCCCAAAACCCTCTGGTATACCCTATTCTCACCAATCCCGGGCCTCTGCCACGCCTCCACCAAACTATTCCTCCCGGCCTTCACCTACATACACTCCGTATCCTTTTCCAGGGCAATTTCCGCACCCTTCCCTTACCGGAAACCGAACTTCGTCCCGATATCTACCCCTCCTACCAACTCTGATCCCTTCCCCGTAGCATCAGCGCCCCTCCCCTCTCTCCCGTCCTTTTCCTTCCCACCCGCTTGGCTACCCCTCTCCCACGCCCAGAGTCTCGTCAATCCCTCTTTCCCCTCCTTTCTCCCTCTCCCCTCCCCAGCCCCCTCCCCTGCGCTTCCCCCATCCCTGTCCCACCGCCGGCCGCGGTGGCCGAGGGGACTGAGGCGCTCCAGTCACGGTCTGCACGGCCACTACGGTCGGGGGTTCGAATCCCCCCTCGGCCATGGATATTTGTGCAGTCCTTAGGATAAGCTAGTTGTTAAGTAGTTTCTATGTTTAGGGGCTGATGAGCCCATAGTTTAGTCCCATAAGCTATACAAACATTTAACATTTTAACCTGTCCCACCTCCTCCCCCTCCGTCCCCCTCCCCCCCCCCCCCCCGCGGGGGCGTCTCGATCTTTAAAACGTGCACAGTACTAGTGTTCAGTGACATATGTGTGGTTTTTAATCAGTGCCTCCGCGATCACCGTCAACGAGTTTTATCATGTGCGCAATCAATTGTCTTCGTGTTTGTCCTTGTGTTTCTTCCAATGTACTTTTAAACAGCCGCCGTGGCCTTGAACAGTTTTATTGACTATGTGTGATTTTATTACCGCTTGCTTGTCTCTGTTTTCGTTCTCCCATATATGTTTGTCCCTTTGATCATTTATGTGTAGTCCTTCAAAATCGCAACTTGTCTATTTTTAAAATCTCCCATTTTTTTATTCATCTGTTTTATGTTCCTTCACTGTTTTTCATTACATGTATTTCGCCTGGCTGAAGAGCAGCCAACGCAGCTGGTGCCAGCCTGCTGACTTCAATAGTTGGCTTTAAAATAACAATAAAGGAAAGAAAACTCCAGCGGTAGTTAGTCTTCGCCGATGATACCCGACGCATTGAAGAGTCCTCCATAATCCACAACAGAGCAATACCTTTGTCGACGGAACGCTGTCAGCCTACCTATACTATTGTTGGATCGATTTGCTGGTTGTAATAAATTTCGTACTATTGCAGATTGGTTGTGTATTGATTATAACACTTCCTACTGTGATGGCGACCCACAGAGCAAGGCATTGCGAACTCCCTGGGCGTCGCGATCCACAGGTTGAGAAACGCTGCTGTACACGTCAGTGTAAATGGTTTCTCCGTGTTCCAGGAATTCGATGAGTATCGGACCTCGGATGTCTAGAAAGACGGTGAGCATCACCTAGCCTGCTGAGGACACAGCCTTGAATTTTTTGTTGGAGGATGTGACGACGCATGCTTCGTGTCTCTATATGACGTACTACATTATCCCAAACCTGCATATTCTGATTTCAACCGGTTCGGTTGCTAAGACGTTTCGTACTTTTTCATTTGAACAACCATCGTAAATGGACGAAAAACCATTCACAACTGTTGAAGGACAACAAAATATAACCAGTAGTTTTAAATTATTTCCCTTTATTGATGGTGTTTCTTGGATACTTCTGTTAGTAAAACAAAGATTATGGCTTAACGTCCGCCCAACATTGTGGTCATAGGAGACGAAGCACAATCTCGCTTTGTTTCGTTAAGGATGTTGAGAGTAATCGGTAGTGCCCTTTCAAAGGAACCATGCCGACATTTGCTTGGAGTTACTTAGTTAATACTCGGAAGTTCTGGCTGTGGCTCGTTGAAGTTTGCACCTCCGTCTACCCGAATGTGAGTCAAGTGATCCAACCACTGCGTCACCTCGCTCGAATACAAATCTTCTGTTGGCAGTGTTGACGAACAGGCCCAACAACAGTGTTATCTTCATACTTAACACTGTTAATTATGTTTCCACTGGTAATGCTTCCGTTGGTTTCTTCCACCAACAGTTCCCTGAAAACTGCTTCGGAATAAAGGTTAAACAGACTATGACGTACTTAATATGCGTACAACCACGGAATATTGCCCGGAATAAAACCGGAACACGTACTCACTTCTGGCATTGCGCCCCAGCTGTGTGATATTGTTCGTAAAGTATGAAGGCATGTTAAATATTCTTTTCGGAGTACCGACCACGAGAAGACTGTAGTGAAACAAGCAAAATTGCTTGTTCCACTGGGTACTGGGTATTTGAAATCTTAAATTTTGTAGAGTCGGTCATATACTGTGCGCGGGTCTTTTGATCTTTTACGCAGTTCAGACAGTGCAGAGCGGACGATTGGTGGAGTTGTCAAAGACATTGGAAATGCAGCAAAGTGGATGGCGAAAAAATGTCACTGAGAAACCAGTTCCACTGAACATTAAAAACCATACTTGTTGAAATAAGAAATGAATTTTATGGAGTTTAAAAAAACGCAAAAGGACAATAAGTCGAGATAAGTGTTTCATGAGATGTTTCATGTATATGAACGTGATTATTGTGAACATTTTGTGTTTTACGGTGTTCAAACTAGGGTTTTTTGTCAAATGCCACACTCTATTTTCCCGTCTTTATTTTAAAATATACTTTATAATAAATGAAATTAATTGTTACAAGATCACTTATCCTGCAGAAGATCGGAGTATATCGAAGTCTGTGATGCCAAAAATATTTATTACACGGTTACAAGATTATTAAAGACGATTTTAAACGGCAGAAAGGAAATTGCTTTATACATCCTAGCTCACAAAATTCATTACATCCAATTTGGAGGGTAATCGATTTACGTGTAGCTAAAGCAGTAAATCAGCATAAAGAAACCCTCCAAGACATATGCCATTAAATGTGATAATTGACGTTAGTCTATATGTATTTGTTCGGTCTAAAATAACAGCGATAGTCATAGACAAAATTTGGAGGTACCCTTTCAGAATACGATTGAATTATGGAAGAACAAGGTAACTACAATATCATTACTAGCTATAAAACCAACACCAAAGAAATAACTAAGTACATTATTAACATGAACACATTAACAGGCTTTGATACAACTAGAAAAAGTTTCTGGGCAATTATGTAATAAGTAGCTTAATTCCCGCTGCTTCACACGCATTGACTGTGTGCTCCGCATTGGTTTTTACTACTTACAAATTTTTCATAGATTTAGATTTCAAAATGCTTTCCTAATCAGTATTTTGATACAACTGACCACCCCCTACTTCACCACTAATGGCAGAATACAAAACATCTCGAAACACATTTTTTTAAGCTAACCACGGTTCCAAATCAAAATTTTCTCTTTTCTAGCATCAACATTCAACACGAATTATATACAGAAAGATGGAAAAACTGGAAGAAGCCGACCTCGGGGAAGATCAGTTTGGGTTCAGGAGAAATGTAGGAACTCGGGTGGCAATACTCACTTTACGGCTTATCCTAGAAGATAGATTAAGAAAAGGCAAACCTATATTTCTAGCTTTTGCAGACTTGGAGAAGGCTTTTGACAATGTTGATTGGAATAAACTCTTTCAAGTTCTGAAGCAAGCAGGAGTAAAATATAGGGAGCGTAAGGTTATTTACAACTTGTACAAAAACCAGACAGCGGTTGTTAGAGTTGAAGGGCGTGAAAGGGATGCAGTGGTTGGAAAGGGAGTAAGACAGTGTTGTAGTCTTTCTGCATTGTTATTCAATTTGTACATTGAGCAAGCTATAAAGGAAAGCAAGGATACATTTGGAGAAGGAATTAAAGTTCAAGGTGAAGAATTAGAAACATTGCGTTTTGCCGATGACATAGTAATTATGTCAGATACAGCAAAAGACCTGGAAGAGCAATTGAACGGAATGGACAGTGTGCTGAAAGGTGCATATAAGATGAACATTAAGAAGAGTAAAACTAGGGTAATGGAGTGCAGTGTAAGAAAATCAGGTGATGCTGAAGGAATTAGATTGGGAAACGAAGCAATAAAGGAGGTAGATGAGTTTGTTACTTGGGCAGTAAAATAACAAATGATGGTCGCAGTACAGAGGATATAAAATGCAGAATGGCAATGGGTAGAAAAGCGTTTTTGAAAAAGAGATATTTGTTAACATCGAATATTGATTTAAGGCTAAGGAAATCGTTTCTGAAGGCATTTGTATGGAGTGTTGCCTTGTATGGGAGTGAGACATGGACGATAAACAGTGCGGACCGGAAGAGGATAGAGGCTTTTGAAATATGGTGCTACAGAAGAATGCTGAAGATTAGGTGGGTGGATCGAGTAACTAATGAGGAGGTACTGAACAGAATTGGGGAGAAAAGAAATTTCTGGCATACCTTGACTAAAAGAAGGATAGATTGGTAGGACACATTCTTAGACATCAAGGAACTGTGAATTTAGCATTAGAGGGAAGTGTGTGGGGTAAAAATCGCAGAGGAAGACCAAGAGATGGATACAGTAAGCAGATTAACACAGATGTAGGTTGCCGTTCTTATGTGGAGATGAAGAGGCTTGCTCAGGATAGGGTATTGTGGAGAGCTGCATCAAACCAGTCTCCGGACTGAAGACCACAACAACAACAGCATCAAAATAGTCTTAGTAGTACCCTAGAAAGATTTTCCCTTATTTCACCCGCTTAATGTTTGAATTTCGAAAAATATCGAAACACGTGTTTTTAAAATTCTAATCATAAATCTGAATCCGAAGTTTCGTATTTCTTGTTTCAAAATTGCCTTAATAGCTACGTAATTTGAAATAGCGGTTCATTCCCTATTTCACCCCCTTAGAGATGTGAATATCGAAGAAATCGCTGACGCCTACAGTGTAAGATAAACAACGTCTACAAATTTCAAGTTTCTATCGTCTATAGATTCAGTTGTCAGGAACGGATCGAGAACGCGATATTTCTTTCTTACGCTTTGGTGTCTTTCTTGGTAGTTTTACTTTTCAAACTGCAATATAACTTGTTTTTCTTTATTCGTGCGTTTGTTGCAGAACAACAACTGAAGAATCTGCATCAACATTCGCTATATATAACCTCTTTGCATTTAAAGTGTCAAAAGTCATCGGTGGTCTTCAGCCCAACTTTTATATAAGCTGACGACTTTCAACCACTACATCTGCCGCCCTCTTATAGCTATAGACACAGAACTGCTATGGTGTAGAACGGGAGACTTTGTACTACAACAGCCGGCCACGGTGGCTTAGAGTTCTGCTGCGCACCAGTCACAGTCTGCACGGCCACAACGGTCGGGGGTTAGAATCCCCCCTCGGGCATGGATATTTTTGCCGTCCTTGGTATAAGGTAGTTCATAAGTAGTTTGTAAGTTTAGGGACTGATGACCCCTTAGTTAAGTCCTATAACCTCTACAAACATTTGAACATTTGTACTACAACAACACAGAGAGATCGTTCGTCTCCATTGTGTAGTTTTTGCTGAAGAACAAAATATTGACACCCACGTGAAGAATTTTATGTAAGTCGGTAACTTTCAACTCCCAGCCTCTTATCGTTATCAACCCTCTACATCATAGTGCACAATGGGAGACTGATACCTACTGCTACATACAAATACTATTCGTTTGCGATGTGTAGTTATGGCTGCAGAGTGAAATATAAACATCTCAATTTCTATTTATATCAAGATAATAGCCCTCTTTAAGTTCGTAATTATTATTACGAAAATATCCAAAAGCGCATAAGAAAGAACAGATACATTAGGTCCGAAGGAGGCATAGGTATTTCGCTTTTAACCATTGGTTACTACCTCTGCTACAAGGGGAAAGGCGAAGTAGGCAGCCCCGGTGTACAAGTTGTATAGCATGGACTTGACGCGTTCTGCTTTATTATGTAGAAACAGGCTTACGTCAGACAGACTGAGCAGACCAAAAGAGCGAGTAAGCGATTCAGGGAACAGATCTTCTATTCTTAAAATAAAGACGATTGTAGCGTCGTTACAGATTTGCAACACGTTTGAGTAAGAAATAGCGGTAGACGTGAAGAAGAAATTAGTCGTTGTTATTATTAATGAAAGTTTTCTAACCGAATACAAACTTAAACAGATCTAAAATAAGTATTCTTCAGATAAGGTTCGCGATATTATTTTTCCTGTAGCGATCTCGTAAATTGTATAACAAAGCCCGCGTACTGCTTGACGTTGTTGGCGAAAGAATTACCTTTGAATTCGACTATTTCGCCACTGACAATTGACGGGGAGTACATTACATTTATCGGTTTTATAACCCCGAGACAAGTAGATAGATTATACACTGACGATGCTTATTTGCCATTTTAATCATAGTTGCTAATGTCGTAGTGCCAATATTGGCATATGATTGGTGCGTCAGCTGCAGAGGTATATTGCTAAGGGCGTTCGGTACGCTTTTGTGTTCAGAAGTACCTAGTTTGATGTTAGTTTCATCACAGTTTGGCGCCTGCCTTATTTTAGCAGTATGGCCAGTCTGCTTGAAGCGACAGCTGTAAAGAGTGGTTACTGCACAAGCCCACAATGTTTATCAATGGTTTCAGCTAAAGTTTCGTCACTTGTTGATGATACTCACCACAGCACTCCTCAAACACAAGTCATGCAGTTTCCGAAAAGCTCAAGTTGAGGCTCAGGACTATCACAATCTCCCCACAGTCAAATAAAAAGGTCGCGTGTCTTTCCTGTTCTACACACAGACAGCAAGATGGCGTCTCTGTGTCGTGCAACCTGTTTGCTTCAAATGTTCATATCACAACGAGCCTGAAGTTGGTAGCCATTCTGTTGCAAGTGGAGCACACAGATAATGCTCTGGTAGCTAAGTCACTACGCTCTCTTCTGTTGGTGGACAATGTTAAAACCATATTCAAGTGGGATCTATCGTCATTGCATAGAAATCGAGTCAGTCTTTCTAGGTGCACAACTTTCCCCTGTTTTTCTTTTCTTTTTCATTTCTTTTCTTTTTTCCGGCCTTGTAGTCTTACACGTAACTTTCAGGTGGTTATGAGAAACTGTTAAGGGGAACTACTCTAATCCAAGAAATATCTACACATGTCCTAACGAAGTATACATTTATGTGAAATCTATATAATTTCTAATTTGTAAATTCGATCTTACAATGAATTTATCCATGGACAGATTCTAAAGATACTTTTCCTTTGTTTGACAGAAATGGAAAATAGAACCCTGAGAATGCTGCATCAACAGTAAACACGTATGAGGAATAAAAAGAAAGTACGGGTATTTGCTCACGGCTTTTCCATTAAAACTAAAAAATAATTTCTTCCTTTTTAATAAAATCAGCAACCAATCACTTTTTAATATGTTTTACTTAGCGAAGACGTGTTTCAGGTTTTCACCGATTGAAACACGTCGTTTTGTCTTTGGCACAAAATAATTAAGTTGGTAGTAGATTGCTGCTATGCGCTAAAGATATATAAAGGTGTAATAATGCCATTGGCTCGTCTCGCAGAGGTCATTGTTTGGTCGGAGCCGAACAGTACAGTTTCTGGCGTCGTACAGAGAGGTTGTCTGATCTGCAGTGGCGGCAGACACGGATATTGTGAATAGTGAGATAGTCTGATCCGCAGGGGCAGAAGACACCAATTGATATTACCTATTTCAGCTCTAAAGGTAAATAAATTTTGTAAATTTGTAGCGATTTTGGGCAGTGAATGAATCACTTGCCGACTACGTATTGTTGTGATGTATTTTGTATAAGTACTTTTGAATGGAAAGGATAAAAAGAATTTTTTTAAAATGTCTTAATTTCTCAATACTAAATGAAGAAGTATTTGACGACACACATATTTCACCATTTTAAGTTGGCGTAATAGCAGTCTGGTTTTATGTATTGCCGGCCGTGGTGGCCGAGATGACTGAGGCGCGTCAGTCACGGTCTGCACGGCCACTACGGTCGGGGGTTCGAATCCTCCCTCGGGCATGGATATTTGTGCCGTACTTAGGATAAGGTAGTTGATAAGTAGTTTGTAATTTTAGAGACTGATGACCCCGTAGTTAAGTCGCATAAGCTTTACAAACATTTGAACATTTTTTTTGTTTTATGTATTGATGTCAACATACGACTACAGATGGCAGTTGGTTCTTAGGTTTTCTATGTGATGTTGCAGGCCAAACACTTTGTGCCTCGTAATTTGCACGTAGTCACTGCACTATCCACTTGCAACATGGAAGAACTGGCAATATAGGAGAAGAGGATACATTACTTGCTAAAACCAGTTCTTAGCCTTTAACAACTCCCTAGGCACAATTGGAAGAAAAACGAAAGAAGAAAGATGGAAGAAGGTTGCTAAGAACTGAATTAGAAGAATATTGCACAATAAAGACCTTTTGCGGAAAAAATTAAAAAAAAAAGATCTGAATTAAAATGGTTTTCAGACGCGCAAAACAAAATGATGAATACAACCATGTGGCAAATGTAACAACAGATCACTTCAGTAAAATAAACTGTTGATTTGAAAATTTATCCAGAAGTACCCCATTTTTATGATTAATGTTTTCTTTTGAACAATTCTGTGTCTGTAACAATAAAGGTCTACTTTTTTTTCAGTAATTCGCCTATTTCGCACGATGTTCGAAGCGGCACTTGCAGAAAACCAAGACAGCGTTTCCTTATGTTGCTAGAATTAATATTTCATTGTTCTCTACAGAAAGTAAGAACAATTCTGCGTATAGCGCCATACGCCAGGATGGAATGCATTCCTTCCACTGTATCCACGAAACAAGAATGCCTGTAATTTTCCATTTATTTCTTCATAAAGTGTAACAGCATATACCAACTTTTCCCCAGAAAGTTGAGAAATTCTTTTGTGTGCTTTTTCTGGGAGAGCAGTATCGCGCCAAAGAGCCCCACAGGGGAGCAATTAAGGCGGAGAAAAGGCGCGGGGAACGGCGGCCTCTCGGCGTAACGCCTCGCAGCTTACCTGGAAATGTTTCGGCAAGTTTATCAGCGCTGCGGCGGCTGGCGGAAGAATGGCTTGTGCCGGCGCGGCGGCGGCTGCGGCGGTGTGGTCGCGGAGGCGCCTGCAACACAGAAATTACGCACACTGTAACCGGCGTCCCGGGACTTCGCCAGAGCTCCAGATATGCAGTAAAACAGAAAGCGCACCACCAAGACAAAGCAGACACTCCTTCCAGGAACTCCACCCAGTACAATGTAAATGGGTTTCAAAATAAAAAGCCAAGATCGCGCATTAATAATGTATTAAATGACGACCGGTTTCGGTGCACTGTGTCACCAACATCTGGTCACATATACAGTTTGTTTCACTAAGTGTGTTTGCCTCTGTAACTTATTTTAATGCGGTAGGTCAACACAAGAAATGTTACACTTTCTGCGGAGCTATGAACATAGTTTATTGTATCATTTTCCAAAGAGTTACAGCACAAAGATATCATTTTTTAAATGGAACAATAGTTTTTTTCTATCGTGCATTGGATTCGTTGAAACCAGCTGCGTCCAAATCAATTTAAACTACATTCCTGTCCAGAATGAAACATTCACTCTACAGCGGAGTGTGCGCGGATATGAAACTTCCTGGCAGATTAAAATTGTGTGCCGGAACCGGGACTCGAACCTGGGACCTTTGCCCTTCGCGGGCAAGCGCACTATCGACTATGCTTTCCCGACACTACGCACGATGCCGCCTCAGAACTTTACTTCCGCCAGTACCTCGTCTCCTACTTTCCAAACTTCACAGAAGCTCTCCTGCGAACCATGCAAGACTAGCACTCCTGGAAGAAAGGATATGGTGGAGAAATGGCTTAGCCACAGCCTAAGGAATGTTTCCAGAATGAAACTTTCACTCTGCAGAGGAGTGTGCGCTGATATGAAACTTCCTGGCAGATTAAAATTGTGTGCCGGAACATGTCACTGTTAGTTTCTGGGTTGTAACCCTTCAAAGTTTCAGGGGCAGATACCACAAACGCTGCGCATAATGCAATGCGCCTTCTAAATGTGGTGCGGCCGAGTTGTAACGTCACCGGTGTCACGGAGCGAGAAGCTTCCTCGATGCGCTGTTAGACTGCCGTCTGTCGTCACACACGGCCGTATACCCAACTGGAGCCACACAAACAACCGGGGCTCAATATACCACAGTTACTGACATCGGATGACGATGGCATGGCATGATGACGATGGCATGTTGCTGAAGCTCGGCGAATGCCGACACGATGCCACTGAAGCAGCCACGGCGTATGCCGTGAGATATCCTAGGCGAAGAGCCCCGGCAGCCATTACGTTCTTACGTGCCCAACAACGTCTTCGGGAAACAGGCAGCTTGGTAATGCGCCGCAGTAACAGACGACGACCTGCAAGAAGTGAGGAGACGGAGGTGTTTGTTTTAGCTGCACTACACCACGATCCTCATGTCAGCTTACGAGCCGTTGCTGCAGTCGCTGGTGTGTCTCACATCTGTGTGGCGTATAGTACACGGCCACAGGTTTCACCCGTACCGCCAGTCGCTGACCCAGGTGCTGCATGGAAACGATTTCCGTGCAACAGTGACATTCTTTGAGTGGGCCATCGTAATTTCACGCTGGAGTCTTTATAAAGTGTTATGTTCTCTGATGAGTCCATGTTCACAAATTATGGTGCAGTGAATCGCTATAACATGCACTACTGGGCCGCAGACAATCCTCGGTGGGTACGACCTGTCGACCGTCAATATAGGTGGTCTATTAACGTGTGATGTGGAATCCTTGGGGATGAAATCATCGGTCCACACTACTTCCCAGGTACACTGACAGGTGAGTTATATCGCTCTTTTATAGCCGACAGTTTGGGTGGTCTCCTTGAACATATGTGTCTACACACGAGAGTCCATATGTGGATGCAGCACGATGGTCATCCAGCCCATTCTGCGCGTGCTGTTGTGGAAGAACTAAACAACAGGTTTGCAGGTAGATAGTTGGGGCGCCATGGTCCTCATTCATGGCCCGCAAGGTCGCCCGATTTAACACCAGTAGATTTCTTTTTGTGGGGATATCTAAAGGATCGTGTTTATGTCACTGATCCCACATCCCCAGATCTAAAACGGCGCATCGAGGACACATGTCGCTCCGTCACACCGTCGATGTTACAGCTCGTCCGCAGATCCTTTCGACGGCGCATTGCATTATGCATTGAGGAACATGGACACACATTTAAACATTTCATGTAAATCAAGTTCCCATCGCCATAACATCCATCACCCACCACACAGGCACGTATTACGTATAGCGTGTGGTATCTGCCCCTGAAATTTTGAAGGGCTGTAGCTCCCAAACTAACAGTGATAGGAATGTAGTTTAAATTGATTTGGACGCAGCTGTTTTCAACGAATCCAATTCACGATAGAAAAAACTATTGTTCCATTTAAAAAAATTATATCATTCTGCTGTAACTCTTTGGAAAATGATACAATAAACTATGTTCATAGCTCCGCAGAAAGTGTAACATTTCTTGTGTTGACCTGCCGCATTAAAATTTCACGTCACCAATTATTTTATAAGTTACAGTGGCAAACATCCTGTATGTTATAAGCTGGTCATCTTGTTAAAAAAATTGGGTATAAAATAATAAGTGCAACATTGCAATTAGTCACTATATAAAAAGTACACTGGTTAAAAACATGACAGCTAACAAAATAGTTAACTGTCATGTTTTTAACTTGTGTTTTTTTTATATAGTGACTAAGTGCAATGTTGCACGTGTTATTTTATACCCATTTTTTTAACAATATGAGCAGCTTATAACATGTATGTGACCAAATGATGGTCACACAGTGCACCGAAACCGGTCGACATTTAATAAATTATTAATGTGTGATCTTGGATTCTCATTTTGAAAACTATAAAACGATCAGATCGCCTCAAAACCCGACTATGTCAGGTAATCTTAACAATTTATGTGTATACGTGGCTTGACAAATAGGACGAAAAATATTCTGATGACCACACTCTACTTTGCTAGGTAGAGAACGGTTTTTATTTAATTTTCTCCTCTCTGAAGAAATGTTCGTAAACTAAATTAATATAAGTTTGTCGCCTAACAAACTCGTCAACAAACTGACGTTGTATACCTGTTATTCCACTACATGATGCCGCAGTGAAGTAGCCGTGCGTTCTAAGGCGCATTGTTGCGGAGAGCGCGGTTGCTCGTCGTTAGATTTTCGAGCTCTACCTGGGGCATGGGTGTGTGTGTGTGTGTGTGTGTGTGTGTGTGTGTTGGCTTACGTTAGTTTAATATCGATAAGGGATGTCAAATATATGCTGTATTTCTAGATTTCCGCATGGATTCTGATACTGTACCTCACAAGTCTTCTGATCAGATTGCCTACTTAAGGAGGAGGAGGAAGGAAGCTTAGGGTTTAACGTCCCGTCAACAGCTTGGTCATTAGAGACGGAGCTAATGCTCGGAGCTTTGGGTGAGGATGGGAAAGGAAATCGGCCGTGCCCTTTTGAAAGGAACCATCCTGGCATTTGCCTGGAGTGATTTAGGGAAATCACGGAAAACCTAAATCTGGATGGCCGGAGGTGGATTTGAACCACCATCCTCCCAAAAGCGAGTCCAGTGCGTTACCACTGCGCCACCTCGCTCGGTACGTACTTAAGGACTATCGTCACAGTTGTACGATTGGATTCGTGATTTCCTGTAAGATAGGACACAGCATGTTGTAACTGACAGTAAGTCATCGAGTGGAATTGGGAGCTGGCGTTCCACATGGAAGTGTTATAGGGCCCCTACTGTCCCTTATTTATATATAAGGATTAGAAGACAATCTCAAAGGCACTCTTAGACTGTTCGTGGTTGATGCTGTCATCTATCGGTTAGTAAAGTCTCCAGAAGATCTAAAGCAACTGCAAAATGATTTAGATAAGATACCTGCATGGTGTCAAATATTGGCAATTGACCCTTAATATTCATAAATATGAGCACTAAAAGAAATCCGTTAAACTTCAGTTATATGATAAATGAGTCAAACCTACAAGCCGTCAATTCTACTGAATACTGGGGAGTAACAATAACGAACAACTTAAATTGGAAAGAATACATAAAAAAATTGTAGGGGAAAGCGAACCAAAGACTATGCTTCGTTGGCAGAACACATAGAAGATGCAACAGTTCTACTAAAGAAACTTCGTACACCACAACTGAGCGTCCTATTTTGGAATATTACATTGCGGGAACCCCAGCCGGCCACGGTGGCCGAGCGGCTTGCGGCGCGCCAGTCACGGTCTGCACGGCCACTACAGTCGGGGGTTCGAATCCCCCCTCGGGCATGGATGTGCCGTCCTAAGTATTAGATAGTTCGTAAGTAGTTTGTAAGTTTAGGGACTGATGACCCTGTAGTTAAGTCCCGTAAGTTCTACAAACATTTGAACATTTTGGGATCCGCACCAAGTGGGACTGACAAACGATTTAGAGCAAATACAGAGAAGGGCAGCTCGTTTTGTATCATCGCGATATAGAGGAGAGAGTGTCAAGGTGCAACCTTCCTATCGGTACTCACCAATTAGGCAATACATAACTCAGGGTAGCAAAAGGTTTCTGGCTCGTTATCTCTGTTCACACAGGTGAGTTACTAATATTAGCTTCTATGCCCTAAACAGCTACTTAAACTGTTTAAATAAGATCAATAATTGATCTATAGTTTAGCCTGTGTATTAATCTGCAGATGATGATGCGAACAATATATTTAAATAAACATAAATTAGGGCTCTGAATAACCAACTAAATGGATTCTAAGTTCAAAAGAGATTCACTTACGAAGTAATTTTTTATAATTAACACTCAATTTGGAAATGAAAATGCGGAGGTGGTCCTACTTTATACATCGGTAAATAACTGAATAATCCCCCAACTATTGTCATGAGAGGCACAATAAGTGTCACACGCACTCGAAAGTAAACGATCCAAATTATCGCTCGTAAATTAATGAAGTCCATTGAACCCTACAGTTCCAAATTAATCCGCGATTAATTACATTGTTCGTTATAAAAGACGATTTCTGAAATATCACAGTTCTACAGCCCTACTACCGTGCATAGTTTACCACTTTTCAACCAGAGACTAAGTTCTGCAGTCATGGTCGACACATGCCTGTCTCTTCAAATCACAAGTTCGTAACGTGACTTCAGTCCGCCCAGTCATAACCTATCACCACCAATTCCAAGTTACGAGTCCCCTCCCAAGCGTTCAAAAGCGTGCTCTACCTGCTCCCAAAATTGTATCCTTTCGCGCATCCTAAAGCCTCATCTTTAAAATACTATTTCCCTTCCAAAATATTATACATTTGAATATCACAGAATTAAATGCTTTGACCACCTCCCTACAAATGCTGTTTACATTTAACAAACAAATGTATATTTAACAATACTAAAATCGGTATTAAACTAGGTATTAAGCGTCGCGTCTCACTGTTCAAATATACTGCCGCCGTCGAAATATACAGTAGTTACAGAATTAATATTTAATTTATCATGGGTTTTTATGCATATATATTCAGTTATTGTCCACAAATACATATAATTGTTTATGTATAAATAAGCAGCTGCATTTCTACTATTTTTAGTTAGCCATGAAATATTTAAGAAGCAGTCTATCACATAGAACGAACCTTACTAAGAATAGTATTAAATATAATAAAATACATATATAAATGTAATGCGCTTTGCTGGGTTCATGTTTTGTGTTTATTTGGTGGAAACTATATTCTGACACATGAATATTACTACCTCAACGAAAAGCAGATAAGAGAGTAAAACAAAGTTTATTGAAAGAATTCGGAAATAACGTTGTGCGTCTTTTAAGATAAGTAGAATAGGGCAATGCTGCCCATTTGCTTCTTAAACTGCAACAGATAGACACTACGTATCATTAATTGAAAATATAAGTTTTATAATACTGTTATTATAGTACTGAAATTTATCGGATTTTTATCTGTAAGGTATATTGAAATTGCAACTAAAGCGTTGGATTCTACCAAGTCTTCTGAATCCATTCATATAATTATATTTACCGTATGATAATTCCCTGATTTTATGTGGAATTTTAGAATAATGTGTGTGACTACATTGTATTTCAGTTGCAATCTGGAATAGCCGCTCTCGCTCATCGAAGACCGTTGTTTCCTGTTTTTGAGCAGATTAGGGTGTTCGTAACGGCCTGTATTCCATTCATTAGGTCTAAACTGTTAGCCGTCCGCCTAGGGAACCCAACAGCTTGCCAAAACTTGAGTTTCACGTGGAAACAATCTGCTTGCCCCTTCATCTGTAATGTCACAACGGAAATGATGCACGAGTTGAAATAGAAATCATTAAAGGAGAGGCGTTACTCGTTGTGACGAGATCTGTTTGCGAAATTTCTAACTTTCTCTTTCGAATGCGAACATATTTTGTTAGCACCCACCTATAAAGGAGGACATGATCATGAATACAAAATGAGAGAAGTCGTATCGAAAACGGAATGATTTAGGTGTTCCTTTTTTCCGCTAGCTATTAGAGAATGAAACATCATAAAAGCGGTCCGATGATCCCTCTCTCATACACTTAAATGTAACTTGCAGAGTATTTATGTAGACGTAGGTGCATCGGCAACTTCAGTAAGCTTTCTAATCTAACCTTGTATCCGAGTGGGTATCGTACTTTTCGGTATAACTAATCCGTCTTTATATTACCAAACAACAGAAATCAACATTAAAAATTAAAAATAAGTGAAAAATGAAAATATATTGTGATGTTGTACTATTGTTCAGTACCAAAATATATAAAAAAAGTAAAATGGAGGCATTTTACTTTTTAACATGTTTCGGTCCTCCACATTGACGCAGCAACACAATGTATTTTCAGACTTAATATATTTCAGTAAACTGCTTACTTTTTCTCTAATATCAAACATACATTGACGCGAAGTTGAGGCGTATCAGTCGATCTTAAACTTGAAGACACTTCAAATTGGCGACTCGGCCAAAATTTTGATTGTGTTGTAGTAAATTAACCGAAGTTACATTAAAAATACAAATGTTACAGATAGTAGATCTTAAAAAAAAAAAAAAAAAAAAAAAAAAAAAAAAAAAAAAAAAAAAAAAATTGTAAATCTATGGGACATAACTGCTTGGTTATTAGTTCCGAGCTTACAAACTACTTCAAACTACTTAAACTAAATTATACTAACCTAAGGAGAACACAAACACCCATGCCCGAGGGAGGACTAGAACCCCCGACGACGAACGGCCGCGCGCACCACAGCACGGTACCTCAGTGCACACGGCTTTTTCGCTGCAGCCGATAGCAACTCACTGTGTTTCGTAGAAGGAAGAAAGGGAGGAAGATTAGCCTATAACATCCTGTTGATATCGTATTATTGTTCCGACACATGGTATCCGACGACTCTTAAATGTCCAGGTCTTTATTCGTCCAGGACCTGAATGATTGCACTTATCGCCTTCGTACAAACTTTACACGTAACTTCAAACTTCCAAGAAACCTTATCTCGCTCTCACCCCCTTCTCCTCCCCCTACTCCACACAAGAAATGCTGAAAGGAAAAAGTTATCGACTGCTATAGTTTCGCCGGACATGCAGTCAAACTTATACAGCAGAGGAAAGTTTTATTACTCTTTTACTTTCATCTCAATTAGAAACAATCTTTGCAGACCGTATCGGCAAGTATCACTGAATGTAGCTACAAAATTATAACATCTTAGAGCTGATAATTCAGTAGACACCTTGTCATAACGGCTAAATTTTGTGAAAAACTTTTGCTTTATATGGCGCGCAGATAAATACCAAGCATGTCATTTTAGTTTTTTACTTCTCCGTTTGTTCTTAAAAAAGCAGCAACATATATTGAAATATCTGCAGTGACAAAAAAAATAATTTTTCATTACTACATCCGCAACAGGTTTGCAGACACTATCCACTCAATTCGATAAATGTGGAATTATATGCACAGCACACTTTGTTCAAGAGGTACGATGTCACTAATTTGAGATGACTGAAAAACTGTCGTCGTTGTGGCAATCGTTCTCGACAAATTCGTACAGTTGCCCTTGAAAATCCATTTCCCTCGCCATAAATTAAATGATTATCGCATACTTCAGCAACAGTAAAACTCCTTTTCCATCCCATCAGTTAACAGAGTTGCAATAACGTCTGCACAGGTTCGACGACCTACGTTTCTCGGCGTATTACAATGAATTCAAATGTTTGTAAATTATCGGACTTAACTGCTTGGTTATCAGTCCTTAGCTTACAAACTACTGAAACTAAGGTAAGCTAACCTAAGGACAACACTAATCCATCGCGGCGTATTACAATGACGCAGCCACTCAGGCCGTAGTTGCCTATGTGTTTACGATTCAGGCTCGCGATGTCAATGCGCGCAGCGGGAAATAACAGGAACCGATTGCTTACGTACGTACACAGCCAAGTGCCTATTTTTTTCTTCGAAAATATTATCCCGTGACCTTTTTTATTTATTTATTTATTTTACTGGGACAACCATAGGAAATGGAAATACACATACATGTAAACAGACCTTTTTGTCAAGCAGACCGAGATGTACCATCTGAATAATTTTGGCCGCTTATACCGTTTACACCCTATATAACTTTTACAATAAGCTAATGACGTGCAATGAGCCTTTCTTCATTGCGGAGGCACTTATTCTTACTGCAATGTCTGAAAAAACCGCGAGTTTGAGTAAAGGTGGACAGGAACCTTAAGAATTGCTGACGGGAAGCAAGCTAGAGTAGTCCGCGCAGATACGATGATCACAGTGTCCCCAGTGGCGTAGGCGTCAGCGCAACTGCCTAGCAAGTTGGAGACCCGGCTTCGATTCCCGTATGGGTACAGCTTTTTCTATTCGCAGTTACTGTCGTCAATTCTGTGACTGTATTGTATCCTTCAGTCCGGAGACTGGTTTCATCCATCTCTCCACTCTATCATGATCAAGCCTCTTCATCTCGTCAGAAGAAAGGCAACCCGCAACCATTTGAATTTCGCTACTATATTCGTCTCTTGGTCTCCCTCTGCGAATTTTGCTCCGCACTCTTCCCTCCAACGCTAAATTAATGATTTAGTTATGTTTATGAAGGTGTCTACCAACCAAACCCTTCTTTTATTCACGGTATGCCAAAAATTCCTTTTCTCTCCAATTCTGTTCACTATCTCTTCATTAGTTACGCGATCTACCTGCCTAATCTTCAGCATTCTTCTTAAGCAGCACATTTCAAAAGCTTCTATCCTCATCCTGTCTGAACTATTTATCGTCCACGTTTCACTTCCATACAAGGCACACTCCACACAAATGCCTTCAGAAAAGACTTCATACCTCAAATGTTCGAAACTTCATGGCAGATTAAAATTGTGTGCCGGAACCGGGACTCGAACCTGGAACCTTTGCCTTTCGCGGGCAAGCGCACTACCGACTGTGCTATCCCGACACGACTCACGATGCCGCCTCACAACTTTACTTCCACCAGTACCTCGCCTCCTACTGGCGCAAGTAAAGTTGTGAGGCGGCATCGTGAGTCGTGTCGGGATAGCACAGTCGGTAGTGCGCTTGCCCGCGAAAGGCAAAGGTCCCAGGTTCGAGTCCCGATTCCGGCACACAATTTGAATCTGCCAGGAAGTTTCATACCAGCGCACATTCCGCTGCAGAGTGAAAGTTTCATTCTGGTTCAAATGTTTGTTCAGCGTTTGGGACTTAACTGCGGGATAATCAGTCCCTAAACTTAGAAACTACTTATCAACTAACTTATACTAAAGACAGCACAAACGTCCATGTCCGAGAGAGTATTCGCATCCCCGACGGGGAACGGCTCGCGAGTCGGAGCGTAGCACCTCAATGTGCTCGGCCACTCCGCCGCGCGGAATTAGCCTATGTTATATCCTCCGTGCCGCGAACATCGTGTGTTATTTTACTGCCCAAGAAATAAGATTCATCTACGACCTTTATTGTTTCGTTACCTAATCTAATTCCTTCAGCAACACCTGATTTTCTAAGACTAATTCCAGTACCTTGTTTTGCTCTCGCTAATTTTCATCTTCAACTTTCCTTTGAACACATTGTCCATTCCGTTCAATTGCTGTTGCAGGTCCTTTGTAGTCTCTGACAGAATTACAGTGTCAACATCAAAACGCATTGTTCCTATTTCTTCACCCTCCGTAATTATGAAGATGTATATGAGTTTTCATTGCTATGGGGAGTAAGAGCTGAAGAGACGGACTGAACAAAGAAAGAGAGAGAGGTGATATGTTTTGGTAGAGGGGGAGAAATGGGAGAGAATGGGTGACCGAAAGAATTGGACGGGACATAACTGATAGAGTGTGGGAAAAACAAATACCTAGCCAACGCAGGTTTGTCAGCTAGCTAATACAGAGAGCGCCCTAAGAGGAAGAAAAAGGCGTCATAGAGATGTGGGAAGTGATGTTCAGAGAGATTAAGAGAAGAGTATAGCATAACTATCCAATCTCGCGTGAATATTGAGAATTGAGAAGCACTGCCGGGTGCACTAGTCATTTAGGTATTTTTGCACTTGTTGCATATGATGTGATACTGCACTTGTAGTGGGACGACATAGACTATCTCCAATTCCCTATGTCATCCCTGTTTTGAAGGCTATAAACCAAATGTTGTACAAAATTGTATATATTTGTTGTTAGTGTAAAGATTATCATGTTCTAATGTGATTCTTAAAATGTTTTTATTTGTCTCTGTATGTTTTATGTACGATCGAGGCATCGCAATGAATAAGGGCAGCGTCGTCGCCGCTGCAGCCAGAATTTAACCGACGGCTACGGAGCTACGGATCCAGCTGCTCTTCTTTATTTCGCGTAGGTCGTTTCAAAGAAGAATCTATATCTATATATAAAAGGCTTGTGTGTGTACGTGCTGACAGACTTTTCTCTACGACCACATACTGCCACCCACTCGTGGTTGCGGTGGTACATAGCCCTTGGTCTAATGTTCTTAGTAAGGGAGTTTGGTCGCGGTGCGTGGCGGTGGGTCAAGAAAAACTATGCGACGTAGTCCTACTCATATCCCGGCGGCCTCCTGTGATAATGTTGGCAACAGATGTTGAATAACGAGAATCATGTGACATCGTCATAAGCCAATCGCATGACGCCGGCCGCGGTGGTCGAGAGGACTGAGGCGCTCCAGTCAAGGTCTGCACGGCCACTACGGTCGGGGGTTCTAATCCCCCCTCGGGCATGGATATTTGTGACGTCCTTAGTATTAAGTAGTTCATAGGTAGTTTGTAAGTTTATGGACTGATGGCCCCGTAGTCGAGTCCCATAAGCTATACAAACATTTTGAACAATCGCGTGACACGCAAATATTTTGTCGTGAAATCAAGCATACAGCAGGAACAGCAGTATTTATCTACTCTCTATGTGGTTCGGTCATCTTTGCAACGATTTTATATCGTGTTATTGATGTTGCCAACATAAAAACACGAGGTCGCCAGGATAGAAAGTCAAATTTTACCGAATTAGATACATCCGTTGTTGTCACATCTCATTATAACCAGCACTTTCACGCGAAACTCTTTTGTATAGAGTCTCATGATTCACACAGTCTTACAATTCCTTCCAAATTCCTATTCAAGGAGATATTTGTGAAAACTGTTACAAATCAGTATTCGCACTTATCCAATATCGTTTTCAGAAATGTAATTTGCCAGCCGGTTTCGGCGCTGCTGCTGCAATGTGTAACTTTATGAACACAACCTAACATTGAATTTACATTGTTCCGAAGCACGGAATTAAATTAATTTTACTCTTAGTATGAAAAACTTTACGAACATTCATCGTTTTCGACAATGACTTCTACTTAAATTTGACATCTTGGCTAGGAGAACTGAGTTTATTGACAGAGAGATCCAACAAGGATTGTGTTTTTCCTGACCTACCCAAAGAACCATGATATACACAGAAACTTCTTTAACAACCATTGCGAAGCACGGGCATATAAGCTAGTATGACATTGTTAAAAGTCGTCCTGAGTTAGTCGTGCTGAATACATGTCTTATTACAAGCATTACTATTTTGAACTTGCACTATTTCAGAAGAAAATAAACACGTATTATGATGAAAAGTATTTTAAACGTTATGAATATTTATTTAGTATGTGATTTATACTTACAGGAAGACTAATCTGATTTATAGAGTAGTTTTACTTTGTTTAAAAAGAGATTTAATATAATAGTGGAGACTAACATTGACTTATATTCGACTGTGACAAAAAAAAAAAATTATATTGAGTGATAATGTGGAACGTTGAGTTTAGCAGGGGGTGAATTTTAATATTCGAGTTAAAGGTATCAGTTAGACTTTGGGCTAAATTTGAGTAATGGTTACAGATCAAATCTCCTGCCCCTGCTCGTACAAGAACATAATATTTTATTCAAGTACTATTTAAATTTTTTTTTTTTTTTTTTTTTTTTTTTTTTTTCCCTTACTCTTGCTGTGGTGCGGGAACTTCGGAACGAAGTCAATAAAATCTTCACGATTAACTTTTAACAGTTGGTGTTGCTAAGGAACAATAAACTACAAGTCAACAACTACTTAGCAACTAAATAGACTTGCATAAAATCAATTTAATTTCATAACTAGTGTCGACATACGAGTTTATCGTTCCATTATGGACATGACTTATACAATTAACATCAACATTATCCCGTTCCACCGAGCGAGGTGGCGCAGTGGTAGCGCAATGGACTCGCATTCGGAAGGATGGTGGTTCAAATCCACCTCCAGCCATCCAGATTTAGGTTTCCTGTGATTTCCCTAAATCACTCCAGGCAAATGCTGGGATGGTTCCTTTCAAAAGGGCACGGCCGATTCCTTCCTCATCCTCACCAAAAACTCCGAGCGTTAGCTCCGTCTCTAATGACCAAGCTGTCGACGGAACGTTAAACCCTAAGACCGCGGCCTGCGTAGGCTACACATTCTAGCGACAGTGCGCGACATCCAGCGACGCGACACTGCTGCTACAAGCGGCGACATTCGGCGACATGGCCGGGTGTCCGACGTGAGCGCGACAACTTCTCTCTTCAAGATGGCCGCTAGAACCGATCAGCTGTTTCTAAAGTTTTCCATGCGTAAACCGTAGAATAATGATAGTTGTAGAGTAAGGGAATAAAGTTTTATTAACTTTAGGAAGCATGGCGTAAAAAGAATGCTTTGTATTACATTTACAAAGCGAGGAAAGTTCGTGGACTATTTCATCGTATGTTCAAATACGAAAACAGACTGAAGACCATCGGTCAAATTCCTCGAAAGTACAAGACGAGTACATTTACTTTCGACTATGTTTTCAATGAGTTTTTGTGACTATAAACGGTCAACAACAGAATATGTACGAAATAAATCTTGTTGGAAGACGATAGTAAATCATTAGTTTCGAACATCTTTCAGTGTTGTTGCTGTAGTGTAGGGGTAGCGACCTCGACTACCCCCTTGTAATTTTTGCGGTCGCTGGTTCGCTTCCCGTTCCATCTTATATTTTAACTCCTGCAACTACAACCCTTTCATCTGTTATTTGTGCAAAATTTTACGTTTTCTCTTTACAAAGCACCATAAATTATCTTTTAAAAGTTTTTACCCCGAGTTGAGCTTCATTGCAAACACACGTATCCAACTGTAGACCTACCAAACACATTAAACTCCTACTGAAATATTATATCCTAACTAACTCAGAGACGTAATTTACACGCATCTCGTTTGACATCCCAGAGTTATCTCTGTCTCTGAGGAGTAAGTTTGTTGTTACTGCAAGTGCACAAAGCACACAAATGCGAGTAATTCATTTACACCACGATGAACGTGATTTGAAGAAACTCACTCAGAATAAAAGTACAGAAGACTGATGTATCAGAAAAAATTTAAAAATTTAACTTCAGTCGTTTACAAAAGTCAAAAGAAAAATTACGAACTAGTTAACCAAAGCAAAATATTTCATTATATACGGAACTTCAATTTTATTTTCTGTTATTTCTCAAGTAGTTGCAGTTTCATAAACTCCAGGGATTATTAGCTCGCAGAATTCTTGCGACAACCTTCATAACCTCTAAAAGCAGTCAGTTCTTAACGAAACTCGACACTTTGTAGCGCGTGCGACAGCGACAAGATTCAAACAGGTTTGAATCTCAAACGTCGCTCGATGTAGCGCGCGACACGCAGCGACAGGCAGCGCCACAGTCGGCGCTCACGCAGGACACTGCCGTAGCAGTACGTGCGGCCGTCTTTTGTCGCGTGAAGCTGTCGCGCGCTGTCGCTAGAATGTGTAGCCAAGCAGGCCGCGGCCTAAGCTTCCTTCCTATCCCGTCCCACCGCACATAACGGCAGGAAGAAGTGCGGAAGAAAATCCAGCACGCATAGTTTTTGTTTCTGAGCAATACGGCACGGGCGCTTCAGTGCCCGCAGCTCGCTGGGAGAACATAGCACGGCAGAAGAGAACAGAGCAGTCGGCGATGAGACTTTTTTTTGTGTTGGGACTTAACTACGGGGTTATCAAACTACTTATGAACTACTTACAAACTAGGACGGCACAAATATCCATGCCCGAGGGGGGATTCGAACCCCCGACCGTAGTGGCCGTGCTGACCGTGACTGGAGCGCCTCAGTCACCTCGGCCACCGCGGCCGGCCCGATGAGACTCGTAAACAAGACGCCAGCAGTCTCTGGGGGCCGCGTTGTTCGGCGCGCCGCACCCTCCGCCACGCACCGCGCGGAAATAGGAGGGCGCGCTATCGGGCGGCGGATCACGTGATCACGTGGCGCCCAGGCCAGCCGATGGCCGCTTAATACGGCCGAGCGCGTTATGGCTGGCTTTACGAGCACCGGCTCTGTCGCGTCGCCGGCCGCACGTGATCATCCGAACCCAGTCTGGCTCTCACCTACCAGAGGACACAGACTGAGCTAGAGAGAGGGGGAGGAACAATAGTACTACATAAAAATATACCGGATACAATGATTCCATTCCAATTTAGGCATCTCGTTGCGGCGGAACGACCTCTTCGTGCGGCGGAACGTGTGCTAAAACCTTATCTTCAAAAGCACTCGTATGATTAGGGTTGAATGTGTCCGTGTCAAACTTCGTAATCCTTGAGGTGTCCACTCGCCCATAAAAATGTATATAAAATAAATAAAAAAATATGTTCATGTAAAATCTTTATACGTTGCAATATTTCAAAATCAGATTCTTGCGCCGAGGGAAGAAGTCTTTAACAGTCACTCTTGTTAAAATATTTCTAAGTTCTCTCATAGATAAGACGGTCAAAAGAAATTCTTCAGTTTGTGGTCGTTGCTATAGCCACAGATAAAAAATAATATTTCTTGAATGATTATCGATCAATGTGTATGATCGATTAACCAAAGTTCTAAAAAAAAAACATTTATCGAAGTCTTCTTGACGTAACTTTACCACCAATGAAAATTCATAAAAATCTTCCTTCATATTGAAGAATATTTAAATTAAATCATCTATTCATTTCATTAATATATTATTCATCGTAAAATAATTCTTCATAAATGATGTACTCTGACACTTTCGTCAAGTTTAAACACAATGACATTTATTGCTTTCTATGACTTTACATATGTAGTCATTGACAGACAAAAGGGAAATGACTTTTAAAATTTGTTGCTTTACATGAAACTTCGATAATAATGTCAACTCTTGCGACGACAACCGCAGAGATCAACATCTTCTTGCCTCGTGGCCGTCGACCCGCGACTTCATGTGGCTGGATATTTACTCCTTGGAATCGGCGTCGAAGATGTTGCCCTCGTAGGTTGACTCGCCTCACAGTACATGAAACATGAAAAAAAAATACAGAAAACCCCTTTAAGAATCATATAACATTAACCATTTACATAAAAATAATTTAAGAACACAAATATAAGTAAGTTATCCTGCACAAACTGAGCTGACATGAGATATGTAGCGGAGACAATAATCCGTCCCACTACATCGTCCAGCAACAAGTTTTGAACTTTTTTTAAATCATTGAAATTCTTCCGGGTATGAGTCCGCGTCGTCATTTTATAAACTCTACCGTCGTTTCGGCCTCTGTTGCTGGCGGCCTTCATCAGGGTCTGTGTCTGACTGCTCAATGTACGATAGCTTGGAGTTTATATAGCAGTGGGTGAGGGAGAGGAAGGGGGACGTTGGTTTTCCTTTATTGGTGGTTCCATTATTTCACGCCATTGGTGGAAAGAGGCGATGATGATTGGCGTTTTCATGGCTTGTTTTTCATATGATTGGAGGTTGTAATCTTCCCCCTTATTCGTAGAATGGACGTTTCCGATTGGCTTTTGTATTAGAAGTTGCTATTGGCGGAATGGACCTCAGAGAACGGACAGCAGTTGTGGCGTGCCGCTGTTGACTTGTCGCCGGGCGCAGACGGCGGCGGGCCGGTGCTCTGCGTGTTCGCGGCCGCTGTGGTCTCCGGGGCAGTCTGCGCGAGTCATTCCGCGCGCGGTGCCGTCACGTAGCGTTGCAACTTCAAATTGTTCAAACGTCTGTTAAGCTTATGGGACTTAACTACGGGGTCATCAGTCCCTTAACTTACAAACTACTTATGAACTACCTTATACTAAGGACGGCACAAATATCCATGCCCGAGGGGGGGATTCGAACCCCCGACCGTAGTGGCCGTGCAGACCGTGACTGAAGCGCCTCAGTCTCCTCGGCCACCGCGGCCGGCGAGTTGCAACTGCTGGCAGCCAAGACGCCGGCAGCCTGTAGCCATCCTCCCTGTTCATATTAGCGGAATGGTTAGCTCTTTGTCTAGCCTCTCTAATCTTCCTCCTCATTGTGTTTATGCCCTATCCGTCTGAATTTGGATTTGGTGGATATAACCCTAAAATACATAATGTCATTTTGTTTGAAGAATTTGAATGGGCGAGATGGAAGCAATTCGCTTACATTTTGAAACGTATTGTAGGAAAGGGGCGTATCCGCTGCTATACAAACCCCTAGCTATCGCACATTCAGCAATCACACACAGAACCTGATGAAGGCCGCCTGCAACAGTGGTCGAAACGTCGGTAGAGTTTATAAAATGACGACGCGTTCACATACCCGGAAGAATTTCATTGATAGTTACAACGGCCGCGGAAGCCTACGTTTGCAGTTTTAAGAGATTTTAATCCACTCTTGCGTAAATTATTTTTTTTACTTGTAACTATCTTTCCTTGATTCCCAACGGATGTTTAGAAGGGCCTCTAATACCATCGCTTTTAACCCTTTCAGACCAAGGTTTGTAGATGATGTGACATTAAAATCGAAATACATACAGTAATTCATAAAAATAAATAAATAAAAAAAAATAAAAAAATAAAAAAAAGCTTTTCAAAAATTTACAAACATTTTGTACCCTCACAATTGTGTGGTTTGGACCTGCACAGAAATTTTTTTATGACCTGCACAATCTTACAATAACATGCATGCATACTCATGTATTCGCATGATTAAAGCGAAAACAGTTTGCATCTTTTGACAAACACAAGTACACATAAGATTTCTCACATCTTTTCTTGCACTCCAGTTGCAACCGCTTCTGTGACATCTTGCAGATTTTAAGTCATCCTCAACAAATTTTGTGACTTAGCTGCTTTTGTCAGCGACCGTTACGTCAAAGGATAAAAAAGCAGCCCTCGGTCGCACAATTAAAATTATTTAACCTGGTTTCCGCAGTAACTGTGATTGCCTTCATCAGAAATTATAAGTAAAAACAAATCACGTAATAAATAAGCTTTACAGCTGAGTTGTAACTTTTATTATAATTTCTGATGAAGGCTATCATAGTTATGTCAGCTGTCAGATAAGATAGCTTGACATGTCAAAACAAGTAAGGATATCAATATCTTCTCAATAGGTTTTTATAATAAAAATCTAACATTAGACCCAATACGCCGCGCGGAAGTAGCCGAGCCGTCTGGAGCGCCACGTTACACATCGCACGGCCTCCCGTGTCGAAGGTTCGAATCCTCCCTCGGGCATGGATTTGTGTGTTGTCCTTAGGTTAGTTTAACTTAGCTTAAGTAGTTTGTAAGACTAGGGACTGATGGTCAACGTAGTTTGGTCTCATAGAATTACAATCATTTCATTTGAGACTCAATACGCACACTTGTCCTAATGTTTCAGTTTATACCTCCAATAATTAAAAAAAAAGAATAATTAAGGAGATATTTACGTAAAATTTATCTACAGTAGATCTATGTCATTAAAATGAACAAAACCAAATTTGTGTAACAACAATATAGACAATGTGCGCTTTCTAGCAGCCATTTTAAGTGTACTGGGATTACGCCGGTTGCTGACACCACCCATTGTACAAAAATGAAACTAAAACACATTGAGCACGTTACTATAGTCCACTCATGATTGCGTGATGCAGGCTTAAACTTCCTAGAGAAATAAAGCGAGCAAAACCAGACCCGCACAGTTGTGCTTGCAGGGCCTGAAACGTCTATGGTTTATAATGATAAAATCAGTACGTCTAAATCTACATAAATACTCCGCAATCCACCCAAATGTGCGAGGTGGAGAGTACTCAGTACCAGTACTAGTCACTTTCTTTCCTGTTCCATTCACATATAGAATGATGGAAAAGTGAATACTTGTATGCATCCGTACGAGCCCTAATCTCTCTGATCCTATCCTTGTGGTCTTTAAGCGAAATGTAGGTTGGCGGCAGCAGAATGGTTCTGCAGCCTCTAAATTTCTTCAACAGTGCTCCTCGAAAAGATTGTCGCCTCCCCACCAGCGACTCCCAGTTGAATCCCCGAAGCATTTCAGTAACATTCATTCATTCATCCAATCTACCAGTTACAAACCTCGCCGTCCGCCTATGAACTGCCTCTACGTTTTCCTGTAAACCGATCTGGAGGGGATCACAAAAACTTGAGCAATACTCAATATTTGGTCGTACAAGCTATTTATATGCGGTCTCTTTTACAGACGCATCACACCTTCCAAAAATTCGCCCAACAAAACGAAGTTGACCATTTGCCTTCTCCACGACTATCGTTATATGCACGTTGCACTTCATATCGCTGTGCAGCGTTACAACTTGGTATTTAATTGACGCGACTCTGTCAAGCAGCGCATTACTAATGCTGTATTCGAGCATTAAGGGATTGTTTCTCCTACTCATCTGCATTACCTTACATTTTTCTACATGTACCACAAGTTGCCATTCCTCATACCACCTACAAATTTGGTCTAAGTCATCATACATCCTACTACACTCACTCATAGGCGTCACCCTCTTGTACACCACAGTTGTTATTGTTGTCGTCTTCAGTACCTACATCCTTTTGAATATGCTTGCTGTATTCTTCCCTGCCGGCCGCGGTGGCCGAGGGGCCTGAGGCGCTTCAGTCACGGTCTGCACGGCCACTACGGTCGGGGGTTCTAATCCCCCCTCGGGCATGGATATTTGTGCCGTCTTTAGTTGTAGGTAGTTCATAAGTAGTTTGTACGTGTAGGGACTGATGACCCCGTAGTTAAGTTCCTTAAGCTTAACAAACATTTGAACATTTTTATTCGTCCCTCGGTCTCCCTCTACGATTGTTACCCTACACACTTTCTTCTTATGCTAAGCTGACAATTCCTTGATGTCTCAGAATGTGTCCCATCAATCTATCCCTTATCTTAGTCAGAATATGCCAGAAACTCCTTTTCTCCCCAATTCGGTTGAGCACCTCGTCATTAGTTACGTGACTACCAATCTAATTTTAATCATTCGTCAGTAGCACCAAATTTCAAAAGCTTCTATCATCATTTTGTCTGAACTCTTTATCGTCCATGTTTCACTCGCATACAATGCTACACTTCAGACAAATGCTTGCAGAAAGGACTTCCTAACATTTAAATTAATATTGGATGTTAAAAAGTTTCGCTTTTTCAGAAACGCTTTTCTTCCCATAGCCATTAAGCATTTTATATCTTCTTTACTTCGACCGTCAGAAGTTATCTTGCTATCCAAATAACTAAACATCTAATACTTTTATTGTCTCATTACCTAATCTAATTCCTTCAGCATCGCCTGATTTTCTGATATTTCATTCCATTATCCTCGTTCACCCTTGTTAATGCTCATATCTTCCTTTCAAGGCACTGTCCATTCCATTCAATTGATCTTTCAGATCCTTTGCAGTCTCTTGCAGAATTACAATGTCATCGGCAAACCGCAAAGTTTTTATTTCTTCTCCCTAAACTTTAATTCTCTCTCCAAATTTCACCTTGGATTCCTCCATTGCTTGTTCATTGCACAGATTGAACATCATGGGGGAGAGGCTACAACGCTGTGTTACTACCTTACAAACCTCTGCGTCCCACATAGCTTGCATTATTGTGAAGTTTATAGGCATAGTTATGTCACTGTACGACACATAGTGTAGCAGATAAGACGTAAGAACTATGAGATGCGTGAAAAACATCAGCTTGATGTATGACGCTTAAATTTACTACTTCTTTGTCGTTTAATGCATTCGAAACATATTTTACAAGTAATATCCTTTTATGCCACTGAATTTAACTGCATAATTATTTCTTTGTACTAATTATGGTTTATGAGATATGACGTCATAAACGGTGAGACGCGTGGTAAACTGCCGCATCGTGTTTCTTCGTATTTGATACGCTGCCGTACCGTTAATCAATAAGCGATTGAACTTCGCACACTTAATCTTCAAAACAACAGGAAAGACACCAACTACGTATAATTTTGTACGGTGAATAGAGAGGATACATTACCTATGAACTTTGATAATATCTACGGTTTTATTCACTGACGAATTTTGCACACTTAACCTTCAAAATAGAGGAAACTAGACATCAACGATGTTTCATACGATGCTTATACTTAGAAACCACTCTTAACAGTGAAAGTTAAGAGTTATATAATATTTTAACAGGTGGAGGAAGAGTTCGATAGAGACGATGAGGTGACTGGCAGAGAAAGTGGAAGATGGAGATGGTCAGAGAGGGGTGGTAGGATATGAACAGAGAGGAGAGACAAGAGATTAAACGGAGGGAGGGAGAGGAGGAGATGAGCAGAGAGAGAAGGAAAGAGGAGGTAGACAGAGAGACAAATCAGAAGAAGAGATGGACTAGTTTAAGACTGAAAATAAATATACACCCGAGAGACGCCGGGTTTTCAGCTAGTGGTTCATGAAAACGAACAAACAAAACGTACATGAAGGAAGGAGGAAGGAAGCTTCGGGTTTAACGTCCCGTCGACAGCGTGGTCATTAGAGACGGAGCTTACGCTCGGAGTGTTTGGGTAAGGATGTCGAAGGAAATCGGCCGTGCCCTTCCGAAGGAACCAAGGGAACCATCCCGGCAATTGCCTAGAGGGATTTAAGAAAATCACGGAAAACCTAAATCTGGATGGCCGGAGGTGGATTTGAACCACCCTCCTTCCGAATGGGAGTCCAGTGTGTTACCTCTGCGCCACCTCGATTGATAAAAACCTAATGAGACATATGCTCAGTGCCACAATAAAATAGTGTATTAATTTGTAAATATTTTCTGGAAATTTTGAAGCAGACAGGTACACACACACACACACACACACACACACACACACACATACATACATACACACACAAATATCAGTAATGTAAGAAACGTTACTGTTTATCAGGAGCTTTCATTCCGTATTCGCGTTGCACTCGTGAAAAGTTGCACTCCTGAAAGTGTCTTGCTGCATTGCGTTATCACTGAGATTGCTGGTGCGCAAATTCTGAAAACTTTGGTAAAAGCCGGCCGCGGTGGCCGAGGAGACTGAGACGCATCAGTCACGGTCTGCACGGTCACTACGGTCGGGGGTTCGAATCCCCCCTCGGGCATGGATATTTGTGCCGTCTTTAGTATAATTCATAAGTAGTTTGTAAGTTTAGGGACTGATGACCCCGTAGTTAAGTCCCATAAGCTTCACAAACATTTGAATTTTTGAACTTTGAGAAAACTAATTAAACTGGAGAGTACTGCCGCCTTAAAGACCACCACCCTTTTTTCTAGTTTTTCATGCAAACAAGTATCAGCACGTATTTTCTATCTTCAGTGGGTGTATACATTTATTTTCTAAAGAGTGTTGCTACGTATTACAGTTTTTCATGTACATTATGTTTACTTTTGGCCTAAATTAATTCAAATGTTCAAATGTTTGTAGAGTTTATGGGACTTAAGTACGGGGTCATCAGTCTGTAAACTTACAAACTAGTTATGAACTAGCTAATTCTAAGGACAGCAAAAGTATCCATGACTGAGGGGGGATTCGAACCCCCGACCGTAGTGGCCGTGCAGATCGTGACTGGCGCGCCGCAGTCCCCTCGGCCACCGCAGACGGCTGAATTAATTATACGTGTTAATGGTGTAGCAAGTGTGCATATACGTTTTTCACATACGTTTTCGTAAAGTATCATAGTTTTTTCATACATTTTTGACATGTTCATTTAAGATGTGTCTAAGGAGTTTTACTTCTAAGGCTAAAATTTTTTAGAAGTATGATGACTTTCAAGGCCTACATTACTTTACATGCCTTACATGAATTTATTAGTAGTACTGTTGGTTACTTTAAATGTGCAATATCATCTGTAGCTTGTCATCTGCAAACAGCAAAACAATTTTATGTTTTATTTTTATTTTTATTTTTATTTTTTTATTTTTTTTTATTTTATTTATTTATTTATTTTTTTACCGACGATGTAATATAGGTCTATCGGGCTTTATTTTGCTGTGGTGATTTTTTTCCCTTTAGCTTTCTGTCAAGTTGACACGTTTTCACTCTTTTTTGTTGATTTTTAATGTTTTTTTTTTTCATTATTTAACATGAAAGCGCACTGTTTATGCTGTCATTTCACGTGCTTTTGTGGCTGTGTCGTTTTCATTTGTTTCGTAGCGTGTATGTAATGTAGCGTGCGAATCTGAGTGGTGTTGACGTTTGTTTTGCGCGTAAGTGTGGCTGTGTGAGAGGAATATAGCCTACATTGCGTGTATGTATGTGTGTGTGTTTATATGTGTAAAACACACACACACACACATAGAGTGTGTGTGTGTGAGAGAGAGACAGAGAGATCGCATAAATGTTATTAACTGACCGTGGAGTTATCAGAAAACGTATTACTTTTAGAATATCGTGGAGTTACCATTATGGAAAAATCTGGGACGTTTGAGCTGAGGTATTGATTATAACGTTGTGACGTAGTGGTGAGAAGTAGGACAGGAAGGTCTTTCAGCACTGCTACTAAAATTTTATGAGAAATAAATGTATAAATACGCCTTATAATCACGTATACACAGACGAAAACACAAACAAACGCAACACTACGTAAATTACGTACGTTCTCGGATTTAAACTTACATTAAAAAGGGAAAATAAATGGACAGAATTAAAACAATGCAGCAGATCGTTGTGGCTGTTATAAAAAGAATGCGTCAGCCACTTTACAACACACTAAAATTTCCAATCTAAAAGATTATACGCAGAGCGAATGCAACGAGGAAAAAATGATACAAAATTTAAGCTTACCGCCAGTCTGATGGATTGCGATTGCGATTTACAAATGTAAGCTTTGATATAGGAAGGTAATGCGTTTTGTCATTCGTTGAAAAAGAATAGTTCACTGAAATTTTTCTGAAACACAGCGATCTTCGTGTCAATAAAACAGAAGTTGCCAATGAAAGTCTTTTGGGTTTTTAGCCGCACTGTCAGTATGTAAAATTCCGACGTTTCGATCACTGTTGCAAGTGGCCTTTGTCAGACACTATGAAAACGGCCATTTGCAACAGTAGCCCAAACGTCGGAATTTCACATACTGACAGTACGGACCAAATCCCAGAAGGATTTTATTGATAATGACAACGGCCGCGGAAGCCTTTGATTACAACAAAACAGGTTTTTTTTTTTTTTTTTTTTTTTTTTTTAAAGAGTGGTATCGGATTTTAGAATCGTTTGATATTTATGGTACGTAAGGATCAGAACTCATATAACAATCAACTAAAGCCATTCGACGCATCTCTCAAGAATTCTCGAGAAAATCGACTTTGAGGTTTTTCAAATGTTCAAATGTTTGTTAAGCTTATGGGACTTGACTACGGGGTCATCAGTCAATAAACTTACAAACTACTTAAGAACTACCTTATACTAAAGACGGCTCAAATATCCATGCCCGAGGGGGGATTCGAACCCCCGACCGTAGTGGCCTTGCAGACCATGACTGAAGCGCCTCAGTGAGGTTTTTCAAGTACGCCTATGACCAATAATCGAATCAGTTATAGCGTCTGTTGGTGCAGCTCAGGTGGTAGCACTCTGGCCTTACAACCATATTGACAGTGGTTCGAGACCTGTTGTCACAGATTTTTATTTTTTATTTATTTATTTATTTATTTTTCGTTTAGTTCAAATACTGACACAATTTTAATATTTAATGGTAAGTTTTACGAAAAATACGCGTACTTTTGTTTATTCGTAATTTTCTATATTTTGTGAAAGGTTGTTAATGATGATGGTTTAAATAAAGCCGGCCGTGGTGGTCGAGGGACTGAGGCGCAACCAGTTACGGTCTGCACGGCCACTACGGTCGGGGGTTCGAGTCCCCCCTCGGGCATGGATATTTATGCCGTCCTTAGTCTTAGTTAGTTCATAAGTAGTTTGTAAGTTTAGGGACTGATGACCCCGTAGTTAAGTCCCATAAGCTCTACAAACATTAGTTTAAATAAAAAAGACATAATTTTTCACAATATTGGCTTCACTATTACTTGAAGGCGGTAGTCACTGATTGTTCAGTTTTTGAACAGCTAGGAGAAAAGTTATCTGCACAGCTACTAATGGCTTCCAAAAGCAGCTAACCTACTAAACCATCTTTTTAGGTGATGACAAGGTGTTCAGCTCGTCTACATACATATAAACAAAAACTGACAAACAAGTGGAATTAGAGATCCCAAAATGTTTTATATAACTGAATTCAAAAACGAGAAAAAAATAATAATTCTATGAGCGGGATTCGAATCACCGACTCTATGGAAGGTAATCACGTGTACTTGCAAAACTTCAAATTCTCTTTTCTCGATAATTTTTGAGAGTTGCGCCGTAATGGCTTTGGCTGATTGTTATTTTAGCCAGAATAAATTTGAAAACATAATAAATCACGGAATAATGTAGATAGAGCGGTAAAAATTGACACACATGCTTGGAATGACATGAGGTTTTATTAGAACCAAGAAAAACCAAAAGTTAAAAACATCTCCGATAGATGGCGCTTCATGTGATCAGAAAAACAATAATTAGCATAACAAATTAAGACAAAGCAAAGATGATGTTCTTTACAGAAATGTTCAATATGTTCACCATCATTCCTCAACAATAGCTGTAGTCGAGGTATAATGTTGTGAACAGCACTGTAAAGCATGCCCGGAGTCGGATGTTGTCTTTCAGCATCCCTAGAGATGTCGGTCGATCACGATATACTTGCGACTTCAGGTAACCCCAAAGCCAATAATCGCACGGACTGAGGTCTGGAAACCTGGGAGGCCAAGCATGACGAAAGAGGCGGGTGAGCACACGATCATAGAGATCTTTCTAGCAATACTTTTTCTTTCGTGTCATAAAACCCCATGTCATTCCAAGCAAGTGGTCTATTTTTACCTCTCTGTCTACATTATTCCTTGATTAATCAAGTTTGTAAATTTTACTGACTTTTTAATCACCCGGTATAAATAAATTCTAAAATCTAATACTCATGTGGTCTTCTTGTCAGTCTGTTTTATTTCGTCACAAACGTTGCATTCCGACACAAGTGACATTTTGGAAAAGAGAAGCAAGGCAACAAGATATCAGTAACGTAGGAGGGAATTTATATGTTATTTATCGAGCGTCAGTATACCATCACATTGTTACACACGTAATAGCGCTTACGCCAACGGCCGTGTCACAGTGGATACACCGGTACCCGATAGATCACTGAAGTTAAGCACTGTCGGAGTTGGCTGGCATTTGGATGGGTAACCGTCGGGGACTGCCGAGTGCTGTTGGCAAGCGGGGTGCCCTCAGCCCTTGTGAAACCAACTTAGGAGCTACTTAATTGAGAAGTAGCGGCTCCGGTCACGAAAACTGACAGAACGGCCGGGAGTGCGGGGCGCTGACCACGACCCCCTCCACACCGCATCCGTTGACGCCTTCGGGCAGAGGATGACACGGCGGCCGGTCAGTACCCAGTGGGCCTCTCGAGACCTGGTCGCACGGAGTTAGTAATGCTTATATTAGTCCACTAGGAATAATGCCACATTTCATTTAAACTTACAGACTACCTACCTTATCCTGAGCACAACACACACACACACACACACACACACACATATTCATTCTCGATGGAGGACTCGAACTTCCGAAGGGAGCAGCCGCGCAACCATTAATGGCGCTGCAGACATTCCGCGCATCGACGTGAACAATGTGTACACCTCACTGAAGTTAATTTTTACTCTGAAAATCACTTTCGAATTCACTAGTCCAATATCAAAAGCCACAATTAATTAGATTTTAAAATAATGAAGTGGCCTGCATTTCTCCAAGCATATCTAGCTAGATTTGAGAGATTTGAGATGTAGATTAGTTTTTCGTTCCGTAGATCCACGTTGAGGATATCCTCGTGGATGTGGAACATGTCAAGAAACAAAATTTACAACTTGAATAATAGAGCCGGCCGCGGTGGCCGAGGGGACTGAGGCGCTCCAGTCACGGTCTGCACGGCCACTACGGTCGGGGGTTCGGATCCCCCCTCGGGCATGGATATTTGTGCCTCCTTAGTATAAAGTAGTTGATAAGTAGTTTGTAAGTTTAGGGACTGATGACTCCGTAGTTAAGTCCCATAAGCTTAACAAACTTTTGAACATTTTGAATGATAGATAATTCTAATAATATAAACACAGATACATACATTTTTTAGTTTTTTATATATAGCTGATAATATAATAATACTAATTAGTAAGAGTACATGTATCATTTGTTACAATGTAGAAATTCACTAATGGAGTAGAAGGAGTTGGCCACTAGAAAGTCTTTTAGGTTCCTCTTAAACAGATCTTCATTTGTAGCTAAATTTTTTATACTTGATGGTAAATTATTGAAAATGTGTGTTCCTGAATAGTGGGCCCCTTTTTGAACTAAAGTAAGTGCTTGTAGAGATCATTTTTATTCCTAGTATTGTATGTATGAACTGAGCTGTTTGTTGGGAAAAGGGATATATTACTTATGACAAATATCATTAAGGAATAAATATACTGAGAGGCAGTAGTTAATATACCCAGGTCTTTGAAGAGGCGTCTACCGGACGTCCGTGAATTTACTCCACAAATAATAAGTATTACACGTTTTTGGACTCTGAAGACTTTTGACTGACTTGAAGAGCTACCCCAAAATATTATACCATATGACATTAGGGAATGAAAGTAAGCAAAGTATGCAAACTTTGTTATTTTTATGTGTCCTATGTCTGATAACACTCGTATTGAAAATACTGATTTGTTGAGTCGTTTCTGCAGTTCTGGGGTGTGCTCCTCCCAACTAAATTTATTATCAAGCTGTAATCCCAGGCTTTACACAATTTATGCTAGGAGTGTATTTCGATGATGAAATAACTGTCATTAACGTCTTACATTTTGTTTTTAACCACCGCATCGAAATCCCGCATCTGCATTTTGATGATTAGTACAAGCAATGTTAGGTGCGTAGGGTGCTAATTATTCTGCACTGATATAACGACATTAATCTAAGGGCTTTTGGCAGTGAAGAATAGGAAACACTGAAGTCATTTAATTAATTTCCCTCTTTTTCAAATCTTTTTACCCTGTTTTTTTCTTCTGAAATATTACTTGTTGTAGAATGCAACGTATTCCATGAAAATGACGCAGGCCAACTTTTCCCCTACTATTGTTTTAAACATTGTTTCCTGCGATTCTATCTGTTGGAATCAAAGCTTGCCCTTATCAGTGTCGATTAAAAACAACGAATGAATTATAAAGTAAGCAAGAGGTGAAACTCAATAATCTTTGTATAAATACTTTGTCATTCATATCTAAAAGAGTGTTCAATCGTATGCCAATGCTATCATTTGGATCTTGATGCTTTTACCCGAACTTAGTCTTATAGGGAGACAGAACTGACTAGTGAAAGTGTCGTAAATCGAGAGACTATGTCTATTTAATGAAGAATTCAGCACTTCATAAAATCCAGTTAATAATCCATGGTTTCCCTAAGATTCTTCAATTATCAAAAAGTTCCTTCCATTTTTGGCTGTCTTATAGTGTTTATATTCGTATTATATCGAGTGAAACGATTTATAGAGCCGTTTAATTTATAGGACACGTGTGTGCCACTTATATGAATGAAAAATTAAATATCCAGAACGAAATAACCGGAACACGGCACTAAATCAGATTTTTATGGTGCCATCAAAAGCAGCAATCGGAGTTTTATGTGTTGCCGCGTCGTATCAAACTTGCATTCGATGTCTGTTCAGGGATATAATTCGAGTACGCAATTCTTTGGTACAGATTTAGCAGTTTAGCAGTGATGGGACTTGCGGAGAGATATAGTTATATTATTTTATATCAGACCGTAACTTAAAGCCTTTGTCAATAAACAAAGATCAATTAAAAATATAAGATCATAAACATACTGATGAACTTGGGGAACAGAGGAAAACTAACAGCCGTGATGAGGAACTTCAGGTGTACGGAATACGTCGGTCGCTAGAGAGTAGTTCCAATTTTTCGTGAGAAAACGATAATAAAATTACGCGAACGTAAGGGATCTAGGAGAAAATAGTAACAGTGTTTAAAACTCAGAAAATTACTTCAAATATTTATACGTAAAGCAGAGGGTCCCTGTATTTGTGTGCTTTTTTAAGTGTACGTATTGCATACAAATTTACAGTTTGGTTCCAGTCTTTATGAAATTTTGCACACGTAAGCTTTAATATATGAGGACGGTCGCCGTAATTGTAAGGATCACGTACAACACATAGTTTAAGAGATAGACGTTAAAAACAATGAGATGTGCGAAAAACTGTTGCATCAAATGACAATGCTGCAGATTTCTTTCTAAGCCAATGGACCGATTTTACCCACATTTGGTACACGTATTCGTTACAGTGAGATGCCTAAGCTGTAGGTGTAAGACCCACGTGCGACACATGGTTCAGGAGATAAAAAGTCATAAATAATAGGAGTCGAGAAAGAACTGCCACAAGATGTGACGAAAGTTTCCTCGTACACTATTCATGAATGAGAGTATTTAGCGACTTGCAACAAACTTCAAACATAATTTCAAGCCTTTCTAATACTTTTCTTGGTGACGAGCATATCAAAATGATGAAAGGAAAAAAAGTTTTTCGCTAACTACTTTTTCTCTGCTCATGGAGCAAAACTACGGCCTTCGATATGACGGTACAATTTATAGTTTCTACACTACCAATTTTACTCGCAAGAAATTTTCGCAGACAGTATACATACATTCAGCTCACCGTACCTTCGAAACTGTATCATAGTACGACACGTAGTTTATGAGGAATGAGACATAGATTAACTTTCATGGAAAACCACCCCATTACGCATCAGGTTTTAATCTATTACTTCTTTACCATCATTCGCAACAGATTTTACTGACATATAGCACTTATACAAATGAAAATATACCTGCAAAAGTATACAATTTTAGAACATATAATTCCATAAATAGTTATCCAAGCCGTTGCTTCTTCCGATACTGGGCCTTCAATGACTTGAAAAGTAGGTCCTGGAAAATAAATAAGAAGCAACTGGTGGCATTTATACTTATTGTAAAAAATGTGCAGATATATGTTCCACATCCCGTCCTATACGACTTGGCCAATTTCGACTTTGTACATGTATTCCTTACTATCAGACAACAGTGGCTTGGAGGTAAGTACCACCTACCTACCTCCCATAGTTCAGCAGATCTGATCTCATAAATAATGAAATTCGCGAAAATCTGTCATTTCTTGCGACAACGTTCCATACCGCTTCCTAAATGACCGATTTCAATGAAATTTGTTGCAAATATTCTTCACCGTCAGTAATCAATCGCTATAGAAATAAAAGCCACCTACGAAACAGTTAAAGAGATATGGCACCACAAAATATTGAAACTGTTCCTTTACGAGGCGCTTGAATAGCTGTTAAATAAAGAGCGCTTAGCGACTTGCAACAAACTGTACACATAATTTCAATACCCTTACGAAAAATTTTCTCGCTGACAACCACAGCAAAACGACAAAAGGAAATAATTTTATGGCGTACTACTTTCCCGCTCACCATGCTGTAACACCACGGCTTACGGCATGTGAATTAAATTGATTACTTCTACACTACTTATTGCATTCGTGATTCAGTATACACAGACACCACTGAATGTACTTTCGAATTTGTATCATAGTACGACACATACGGTACTTCATGCGAAATCAGGTCATAAACAATTAGTTTTATGAAAAACCATCCCATCACACATGGCGTGTCGGTTTATTACGTCATTACAAACAAATGTAAACGTATATTTTCAGACAGCAAACGCAAACAAGACTGAATTTATTTTCGGAATTATAGGACAACGCATACTTCGGGAGATATGACGTCAAACAATGAAATGAATGAAAATCCGGCCCATCAGGCATGAGGTTGTAATTTGATATTTCCTTACGACCAACTCTATTCGTAATTAATTTCGCAGTCAGTTTACTAATATTCCACTCTACTAAAGTGAAACATAATATTGTTATAGGTCATGTAGTTCAGGAGATGTGACATCATAAGGAATGAGTTGTATGAAAACAAAACTGAAATGGGCAGAGAATAGAGTAGGAGCCGATGGACGGAGAGGGAAGGAGATCGGCTAACACAAGAAAGGAGTTAGTTAAACAAACGTCCGGAGAGCGTCTGGGACTACCGCCAGTATTTATAAAAAAATTAATAGCCAAAGCAAATCGCACACATCATGTAAGGACATATCTTTCGAATTCCAAAGACTCGTTTTCACAAAAAAAAAAAAAAAAAAAAAAAAAAAAAAAAAAAAAAAAAAAAAAAAAAATAAATATATATATATATATAAAATTAAAAAAAATTATGTGGTACATTGCAGCTCTGTATCTTAGTTCTAGTTATGGTTTATATAGAATTAGTCTTATAAGGGCTACTTCAAACATAACTATTCAAACTCTCCACGATGCGGACGTTTCAGGGGTGAAGACGGAAACGAGTGTTAAGTATCTTATGGGACACTTACTATGGTGTTATAACGTATGAATATCTCTGCTAGGAGATAACTGGTGGTTAAGGTTAGGTAGATGCAGCCTAAGAAATTGTCAGATAAACAAGAACCTGCATTCATAATCTCTAAACGTCGACAGATGGAAAGTATGTTCATTATTTGTCGTCACCGCATGTGACGACAAGGAATGAGCACACTTTCTCTTTTCTAAAAAGCCAACATGATGGATACTCTGAAAATCACCTTTAAATGCCTAGTATAGGATTCATCGGGTCATCTTCAAAATGTTCAGAAAATAAAACCAAATTTTTTGTTCCTTTTGCTCGCAACATTCGCTGTATTGTCTTCGTAATATAAATCATTCGTAAGACTAGTACCTAGGTATTCGGTTGAATTCATGGCCTGCACATTTGATTGATTTATCTAGTAAACGAAGTTTAGAGGATTGCTTCTAGTACTCATGTCGATGACTTCGCACTTTTAGTTGTTTAACGACGATTGCTAATTTCTGCACCATAAAGATGTCATCTAAATCGTTCTGCAGCTGGTTTTGATCTTGTGATGACTGTGCTAAACTATTAAAGACAGCATTATCTGTAAACCACCTAAGAGGTCTGCTCAAATTTTCTTCTAAACGGTTAATACAGATAGCCGCGCGGGAGTAGCCGAGGGGTCTGGAGCGCCACGTTGCGGATTGCTAGGCCTCTCGCGTCGGAGGTCCGAATCCTCTCTCAGGTATGAATGTATGTGTGTTGTCCTTAGATTAGTTTAACTTAGTTTAAGTAGTTTGTAAGTCTAGGGACGACCAACGTAGATTGGTTCCATAGAATTACAAATATTTGAACATTTTAATTTAGTTAATATAGTTAGTGAACAGCAGAGGCAATGTAATACTTACCTGGCGAACGCCAGATACCACTTCAATTCTTTTCAATTCCTTTCTGTCAGTTACTACGAACCTTTTCCCCTCTGATTGGAAATCACTAATCCAACCACGCAAGGGAATTAAATTGCTTATGAAATTTCATCAAAGCCGATCGTGAGGTACAGTTTGAAATGAGATTTTGGAAATAGAGAACTATGGAATCAATATGTAATCCCTTGTCGATAGCACTCATCGTTTTAAGTGACTAAAGAACTAATTGTGTTCCACAAGAACGGTATTTTTTAATCCCCCGGAAGAGTGGGCAATATATCTCTTTTTTTCCGAGATAATTTATAATTATTGAACACAATATATGCTCCAAAATCCTGCAGTAAATAACGTCAGTGGTATGGACCTGTAACACAGCGTGTTAATCCTGTTCCTTTCATTGAATATCGGTATTACTTGTGCAACTTTTCAATATTTGTGTGCGGCTCCTTCGCTGACGACAGATTGCATACAAATGTTCAGTATGGAGCTACTGCGTCAGCATAATCTAAAAGGAACCTAATCTATATGCAATCTGAACCGGAAGACTTGTTTCTGGTTAGGTATTTAAGTTCTTTCACTACTCCGAGGACATATACTTCTTTCACTTCCTCTTTGGTGAAGAAATTTCGGAAAGTTGTGTTTTAGTAACCTGTGATCGATAGCCATTACTATCGCGTAGTACTGTATGTTTTGCCCTTACGGGTGTCAAAAATCTCTTACAATTTTCTGCCAAATTTTGAGATTGAGTTTCGTTGCAACAATAATTAACAGCGTCTGGTATTGCAGTACGCAGTAAATTTCGAGCTTCCGAAAAAGGTACTCAAACATTTCAGCGTTAGTTTAAATTTAGTGTCCTTTTTTCGTTGCTTCTAAAACGGTGTTCTGACCTATTTCTGTAAATCAAGGGGGGAGCAGCTCCGTATTCTGTTATCTGTAGTATAAATCTGTCATTTGCTGCCGATACCATTTCCTCGAATTTAACAAAGCTTCATGTTATCTAGACGAACATAGCCAATCTGGAAGCAGTGGAGGCTATGAATCAGGAAAACATTATGTGAATTTGTCTCTACTTTTCTGAGTAGGTGTACTTTTGTTGGATTTTGGAGTTTCGATATTCAGTCTTGCTACGGAAAAACTGTGTTTACTTCATTCTGATGGCAGTTATGAGCTCATAATAAATAGTCGCTAAGAGTTCAAGAGTGTTTCCACGACCGTTTGCTATTCGAGTGGGTTCATGAAATAATTGCTCGAAATAATTTTCAGACATTGCTTTTAGCGTATTAGATTAGCACCTTGTGTCGGTGTTCACCAAAGGTAGCCTCGACGATGCCATGAAACTGCCGTTTGGCATCCCCATTGGACCTGATTTACTGAACAATGCGAGAAATTGGTTTCGGCTACGTGTGTGTGTTACTTATACAGTATCAGAGTGTGAAATGGCTGTCGTCAAACAAGCACTGCTAGTGCATCTTCACTAGACCTGGCTCAATAATTAATCTTTATGGAAACTAGTTGCCAGATAGTGAAACTGAACTGTGATTTACAATGATTTTTTTTATTCATTTTGCAGCTACCAATAGAACGTCACGAATAGATATTTTTAATTAAGCTTGTATTAATAAAGACATGCCATGATGATGAACCATTCACTTTGTTATGACCGAGAATCTTCTTTACGGTACTGATTTATTACCATGATTACCACTCCTAGGTATATTATTTGTACTTACATGCAGGAAAATTACCACTGTTAACAGTTGTAAGTTTCTGTCAAAATACAGGGTGCAACTGAAACCAAGTAGTCGCTTGAGCACGTTTTTACTAATATAACCAGACAAAGAGTAACTGCGGTAATATGCCGTAACAAGATATTATGAGCTTTTTCGTCTAAGAGTTCGTGTTTATTATGACCTGTTATTATCCTACATCTCAGATTAGGGAAGTGGCTTCTTCAACAGTAATAAAGAAATAATGTTTCCTTGCAGTAACGATCCTGCAAGACAAAAGGAACGCCCTTAGCATAGCACTGGCCTCAAAAGGCCATAATTAATCTTCCCGAGGTTCTCTCCAAAGCTTTGCTCTGACTACACTGAAATATGATTGCTTAGTTAAATAGAAGTGTTATGGAAAACGTAGTTTATTACTCTTTCCTTAAGATGTTTTAAATTTAATTTCTCTTTTATTATTTATTTATTTTTACAATTAAACTTTGATATACACCTTTTTCGACATTATGGTATAAAGAATTTTCAATGAAATTTTAAAATTCCTTTATTATTTTTGATTTACAAGTATTACTTTGTTCTGAGGGAAAGCTTATAGAGTTACCATCCACTGCTTAATGCATATTTTGTTTCAAATTGTAGTAGCTTAGTAGCTACAGTTTCGAAATTGTTAAATAAGTAGTAGTTAACAACAGTCGAAAATTTGAGTGTATTGTACAGAACTTTACTTAGTGTTGATCGTGTACTTTGATGTGAGAGAAGATGTGGAAGATATAGCTTACTGATTAATACACTACCCTAGTATTTGGGAGGAACAGCATTCATATCTCCGCTGCATTTTATTTCTATTTCACAAAACCATTTTGACGACTGTTGGAGTGGTTCCTAATGTAAGATCACCGCCTACGATTAAATAGGCAGGACCTAGTAAGAAGTCTCTTTGTCTTTCTCGAAAGGAATCAGAGTTATGGTAAATTCAAAACACCCAGAAACACATTTTTTTCTATTTTTAATCATGGTTCCAAATCAAAATTTTCGAGTTTCTAGCATCAAAGTAGTCTTAGTAACACCCTTAAAAGCTGTTCCCTTATGTCACCCGCTTAATGGTTGAATTTCGAAAAATATCGAAACACGTGTTTTAAAATTCCAATAAAAAATCTAAATGCGAAGTTTTTTATTTCTTGCTTCAAAATTGCCTGAATAGCAACGTATTTTCAAAAAACCGTTCATCCCCTAAATCACTTCCTTAGGGATGGGAATATCGAAAAATCGCTGATGCCTACAGTTTAAGAGAATGACTGTCTACAAATTTAAAGATTCTATCGCCTGTAGATCCACTTTTCAGTGCCGTTTTCTGTCTTTTAGAAACGGATCAAGAACGAGAAATTACTTTCTTACGCATTAGCATCTTTCTTGGTAATTTTACTTTTCAATCTGCAGTGTGCACTTATTTTTCTTAAATCGTACGCTTGTCACAGAAAAACCACGGAAGAATGTGCATCACGTTTCGCTGTTTATAACGTCTTTGCTATTATAGTGTCAAAAGTCATCGCTGGTCTTCAGTCCGAATTTTATATAATATGACGGCTTCAACCACTGCATCTTCTACCCGCTTATAGCTATCGACACGGAACTGCTATGGTGTATAACGGAAGACCTTGTACTACAATAACACAGAGAGGTCGTTCGTCTCCATTGTGTAGTTTTTGCTGAAAAGCAAAATATTGACACACACACGTAGAATTTTATGAAAGTCGGTAACTTTCAACTCCCATATCTTCCACCCTCTTATCGTTATTAACGCTATACCACAAACAAACACTATTGGTTTGCGATGTGTAGTTTTGGCTTCAGAGTCAAGTACAGGCACAAACACCTCAATTTTTATACACAGGGTGAATCTAAATTCGCGCACTCGGGGTTCGCAGCGCGATTCCTCACATGCTAGAAATTTAAAAAATGTCTCTCATAAAATTTCGTCCTGCGCATATTTTCGGTAGTAAATGGACGTTGAAAAGTGAGATAGGTATGTGTCCCATACGTTAGTGTGTTTCATAATAACACTACTACACGAACAAACTTGTAGGGTATGTGGGAGGTGTCTTGAGGAACAAAGTGAGTATAGAAACCCGCGCCCGGAATCGCCATTCAACGACGTTACGGAGAGTCCAAGTTACAGGCACCAGCTTTTGCCGCTAACCATCCTCTCCAGAAACTTCGACACTGTAACGTCATTGGATGACGTTTCCGGGCAGGGGTTTCTATGCTCAAGACACCTCCCACATCCCATAGACGTTTGTTGGTGTAGTAGTGTAATACTGAAACACACCCATCGCAATCTTCTACGTCCATTTAATGCCGGAAATATGCGCAGGACGAAATTTTGTGACAGACATTATTTTTTTTATTGCTAGCATGTGAAGAATCTTGCTGCGAAGCCCGAGTGCGCGAATTTTGATTCACCCGGTATATTAAGATTAATGTGTCATTTGTAGTAGAATGCAACGTCTTGCATGGACACGACGGTTCAGAGTGTCGAAGGTGAATGGTGTCCCTTGACCGATACAGAACAATAATACATGTCCTTGAGATAATATTGTCTCTTTATACCAAAGGTATTAAACGTAAGGAGAGGCTTAAAATTTGTGCAGTGGCAGGTTTTCGAACCGAAGACCTCCTACTTATTAAGTAGGCACTTTAAACCACTCAGGTAACACAGCGTTGCAGCCAAAGCGACTAGACGGACTGTCTTAAAGCACATCTCCCTCCAGACCACATACTTTAATTATGCCTCATGTTCCCTGTGAAATGAGTATCAAATTGCCAGGGCTCTCCTACATTGGAATAGCACCCCAGCGAAGAACGCGAATAGGAACAATCCCGCCTTGTTCCTCAGGACGAGGTGATATAAATATCAACAATAATACATTTCACAGGCAACACGAGGCAGAGTTAAAGTATGTGGTGTTCAGGGAGACGTGTTAGCTGAGTGGTCTAGAGTGCCTACCTAGTAAAAGTAGGACGTCCCGGCTTCGAATCGCAGCCACGGCACAAACTTTAATCTACATCTACATACATACTCCGAAATTCACCGTAAGGTGCGTGGCGGAGGGTACACTGTACCACGACGAGGCATTTCCTTTCCTATTCCACTCCCAAATTGAACGAGGGAAAAAAGAATGCCTATATGCCTCCGTACGAGCCCTAATTTCTCTTATCTTGGCTTTGTGATCTTTACGCAAAATGTAAGTAGGCGGCAGCTTCAAATTCCGGCGCTCTAAATTTACTTAACAGAAATTCACGAAAAGAACGTCGTCTTTCTTCCAGCGATCCCCAGTTGAGTTGCCGGAGCATTTCTGTGACACTCGCGCATTGATCGAACCTACCGGTAACAAATCTAGCTCCTCGCCTCTGAACCGCCTCTATGTCTTCCTTTAAACTGATCTGCTGCGGGTCCCAAACACTTGAGCAATACTCAAGACGTGGTCGTACAAGCGTTTTATACGCCGTCTCCTTTACAGGTGAAGTACAACTGTCCTTACATGCTCGTTCCATTTCATATCGCTCTGCAATGTTACGCCTAGATATTTGAACGACGCAACAGCATCAAGAAGCTCAATACTAATGCTGTATTCGAACATTATGGGATTGTTTTTTCTACTCATGCGCATCACCTTACTTTTTTCTACATTGAGAGATAGTTGCCAATCTTCGCACCAACTAGATATTTTGTCTATGTCATCCTGTATGCTATTACAGTCAGTTATAGACGATAACCTCCCATATACCACAGCATCATCAGCAAACAGCCGCAAATTACAACTTACTCTGTCCATCAGATCATTTATATAGATAGAAAATAATAGCGGTCCTATCACACTCCCCTGGGGCACGCCTGACGATACACTCGTCTCTAATGAACACTCGCCGTCGAGAACAACGTACTGCGTTCTATTACTTAGGAAGTCTTCCAGCCAGCTGTGAACCTATTCCATAAGCTCTTACCTTCGTTAGCAGTCTGCAGTGTTGCACCGCGTCGAACGCCTTTTTGAAGTCGAGAAAAACACAATCCGTTTGTTGCCCTTCGTCCATGGCTCGCAAGATGTCATGTGAGAAAAGGGCAAGCTGAGTTTTACATGAACGATGTTTCCTAAACCCGTGCTGATTCATGGAAAGAAGATTTTCCGTTTCAAGGAAATTTACTATTTTCGAACTGAGAATATGCTCCAAAATTCTACATGAAACACTGATGTCAACGATATTGGCCTGTAATTGTATGGGTCAGTTCTCTTTCCTTTCTTATACACGGGAGACACCTGCGCTTTTTTCCAATCACTAGGAACTTTGCGCTGAATTAATGCCTCTCCTTATGCCTGATACAGAAAAATTTCCATCGTATCAGTAATCGCCACTGACACCATTTTAAAAAGCGGAGGAATTGAGAACTTCCGACGGGTCATGCAGACAGTAATTAATACTGTAATAAAGAAGAGGAAAATCTCCTTTTAATTCTGCTAACAATGACGGACCTTAAAGACGTTCCAGCCAGTAACTAATTATCTATTCGCGGCAGACAGATTACCCGACAACGCGTAAATGTCACTTCTTCGCTAGAGAGGTCTCGAACAAGGACAACCTTCCTAGCCGCCGCAGAGCTCTACAGTCCAAAAAAAAAAAAAAAAAAAAAAAAAAGAGTGAGGAGGAACAAAGGGAAGTTTGAAGAGGGTGTATCAGAATCAGAAGAGAAGGCTGAGCCGGTGTGGGAGGGGCGGCCATTGTTTCAGTGCCGACGGCAGACAATTAAGGTGGGCAGGGCGGGGTATTGCGGACGTGTCGCCTGGGGCAGTAGCCGGGCGCCCTGTGTGGCTGTCTGCCGTCGACGTCGGCGTCGTCAGTGGCAGAGCTGCCCTAATGAGAGCCCGATAGCTGGCCTGGGGCGGGCGGAGGCAGCGACTTCTTATTTGGAGAGTTAATTAGGCGATCGCCAGAGGGTGGAGGCCGGGGAATTGTCCAGCCAGCCAGCGCCGATAAGGGGGGCGTGGCGAGGGGGAAGCGGCTAGGGGGAGCTGACGGATTGGCGCTCTGGGAGGCGCGATTGATGGCGGCGTCGACGGCAGCGTCTCAGGGGAGGCGGAGGTCGAGCGCCGAAAAATCTGCGGCCGACAGACTCAGCGGAGCATCGACGGGTATCTTCGCTATATGGTCAGTTATACCAAAGGCTAAAGCCGTCGGCACACGGAGTGTGTAAATAATGGGCGTCGCCATTGTGGCGAGTTACTGACTGTATTATGAATTATCTCGAACACAATGATCTATTTACCCACGGTCAACACGGATTTAGAAAATATCGTTCAAGCGAGTGCTATCGACAAGGGTACGCAAATCGATTCCGTATTTCTTGATATGTTCAAATGTCTGTAAATCTATCGGACCAAACTGCGTGGTCATCAGTCCGTAGCTTAAAAACTACTTAATCCTAGTTAAACTAACCTAAGGACAACACATACACCCATGCCCCAGGGAGGACTCGGACCTCCACGGCGAGCAACCGCGCGCTCCGCAGCGAGACGCTTTAGAGCGCTCGGCTACTCCACCGCAGCCCCGTATTTCTTATTTCAAAAATGTTCAAATGTTTGTAGAGTCTATGGGACTTAACTACGGGGTTATCAGTCCCTAAACTTACAAACTACTTATGAACTAGCTACAACTAAGGACGGCACAAATATCCATGTCCGATGGGGGATTCGAACCCCCGACCGTAGTGGCCGTGCTGACCGTGACTGAAGCGCCTCAGTCCCCCCGGCCACCGCGGCCGGCTTTCTTATTTCCAGAAGGCTTTTGACACAGTACCTCACAAACGGCTTTTAATCAAATAATGTGGTTATGGTATAACGTCCCAAATTTCCGATAGGGGATTTTCTGTCAGATAGGACACAGTTCGTAGTAATCGACGGTGAGACATCGACTAAAACAGAGATGATATCGGGCGTTCCACAGGGTAGTGATATACATCCTCTGCTGTTCCTTATTTACATAAAAGATTTGGAAGAAAATCTAAGTAGCTTTCTTAGGTTGTTTGCAGATGACGCCGTCATTTACCATGTAGTAACATCATCTGAGATCAAAACCAACTGTAGAACGATCTGAATAAGATATCACTATGGTGTAAAAATTGGAAATTGACTCTAAATAATGAGAAGTGTGAAGTCGTCCACACGAGTACGAAAAGAAATCCGTTAAACTTTGTTTACAAGAGTAATCAGTCAAAAGTGAAAGTCCTAAACTCCACAAAATATCTAGTAATTACTATTACTTCAGACTTTAACTGGAAAGATTACGTGGATAATGTCGTGGGAAAGGAGAAGTGTTGCAACACGTTCTGTCGAAGAAGTCTTTACTTGCGCATACACTTTTCCCTTCAGATAACCACACAATAAAAATATATATTCATCAACAGAATACCGTTCAGCTTTCATATTTGTAACCTTGTGTATTTTCTTCGGCAACCAGTTTCGACAATCAGTTTCCTATCTTCAGATGCTGATAAGTCTACACACTGAACAGTATTTTAATCAGACACGTAACGAACATGTTGCAGAAAAATTCACATTAGTACTCGTTTTTAAAGTATGGTCTGACCTGCACAGATTTCAATTCTTCGGTCTGCGGCGCGCCAATCACTGTCTGCACGGCTGCTACGGTCGGGGGCATGGATGTATGTGTCGTCTTTAGTGTAAGTTAGTTCATAAGTAGTGCCGGCCGCGGTGGCCGAGGGGACTGAGGCGCTTCAGGCACGGTCTGCACGGCCACTACGGTCGGGGGTTCGAATCCCCCCCCCTCGGGCATGGATATTTGTGCCGTCCTTAGTCTTAGCTAGTTCATAAGTAGTTTGTAAGCTTAGGGACTGATGACCCCGTAGTTAAGTCCCATAAGTTCTACAAACATTTGAACATTTCATAAATAGTTTGTAAGTTTAGGGACTGATGACCCCGCAGTTTAGTCCCTTAAGCTTAAACATTTGAACATTTTTCAATTCTTCATACTTACGTAGTGACATTGAAAAGTACGCATGGTTAAAGCTTAAGTTAAATAGGACTACAAATCGAATATTTTTCTGTGAAACATACACATTATTTATCTGACAGAAATTCTGCTCGGTGTGTAGACGGTGGACGTTCCTGATGCTGACACTATCAGGGCAACTAGATCCTTTTCTGATGCAACAGGAGTATCGTTAACAAGGTTGTGCGTCTATCCCCACACAAAGACGTCAGCAGGGGACATATCAGGGGACGAGCAGGACATGGTACGGGACCACTTCTGCCAATCCACTTTCCTGAGAACCGTCGGTCCAGGAATCGACGCACACGACGAATGAAACGTGCCGGCGCCCAGTCATGTTGGAACCACATGTGTTGTTATGTAGGGAGTGGGACATCTACCAGCAATTCTGGCAATGCTCTGGCGAGAAAATTGTAATAGTGCCTGACATTTAATACGGCCTCCACCGGTTTAAATACTCAAAATGTTCAAATGTTTGTATAGTCTATGGGACTTAACTACGGGGTCATCAGTCCCTAAACTTACAAACTACTTATGAACTACTTACGAACTAGGACGGCACAAATATCCATGCCCGAGGGGGGATTCGACCCCCGACCGCAGTGGCCGGGCAGACCGTGACTGGAGCGCCTTAGTCCCCTCGGCCACCGCGGCCGGCGTTTAAATACTCCTCATAGAGAAAAATGACATTAGGGAAAAATATTTGTTTCGGTGTTCCCTACAACTTCCCACAGTTTTTCGGTTTAAATACGTATCACCCTGTCCATTGGTAGTGACCGGGCCAAATATCTCACGAAATAAGCATCAAACGAAACAACTAAAAAAGAACAAAACTTTTCTAGCTTCAAGGAGGAAAACAGATGGCGCTATAGTTGGCCCGCTAGATGGCGCTGTCAAAGGTCAAACGGATATAAACTACATTTTTTAAAAATGGGTACCCCCATTTTTATTACATATTCATCTAGTACGTAAATAAATGTAAATGTTTTATTCGCAACACTTTTTTCGTTTTGTGATAGTTGGGGCTGTAATAGTCACAAACGTATAAGTACGTGGTATCGAGTAACATTTCGCCAGTGCGGACGGTATTTGCTTCGTGATACATTACTCGTGTTGAAATGGACCGTTTACCAATTGCAGAATAGGTCTATACGGTATTTATGTATAGCTATTGTGATCAAAATTCCCGACGGGTCTGTGCTACGTATATTGATCTTTATCCTGGAAGACATCATCCTAGTGTCCGGACCTTTCGTCGGATAGATTATTTAAAGAGACAGGAAGTGTTCAACCACAAGTGAAACGTCAACCCTGACCTGCAACAAATGATGATGCGCAAGTAAGTGATTTACCTGCAGCTGCGGCTAATCCGCACATCAGTAGCATACAAATTGAGCAATAATCGGGAATCTCAAAAACGTTGGTATCGAGAATTCTACACCAACATAAATTTCGCCCGTAACATATTTCTATGCACCAGGATTTGCATGGCGAAGTCTTTGAAAGTCGTGTACAGTTTTGCCACTGGGCACAATGAAATTACGGGACGAAAACAGATTTCCTTGACGCGTTCTGTTTAGTGACTAAGCCTCATTTACAGAGGTAACGTAAACCGGCATAATATGCACTATTGGGCAACGGAAAATCCACGATGGCTGCAACAAGTGGAACATCAGCGACCTTGGAGGGTTAATGTATGGTGCGGCATTATGGGAGGAAGGGTAATTGGCCCCTATTTTATCGATGGCAATCTAATTGGCGCAATGTATGCTGATTTCTTCCGTAATGTTCTACCGATTTTACTACAAGATGTTTCACTGCATGACAGAATGACAATGTACTTTCAACATGATGGATGTCCGGCACATGGCTCGCGTGTAGTTGCAGTGGTCTTAAATAGAATATTTAATGAAAAGCGGATTGGTCATAGAAGTACCATACCATGTCCCGCGCGTTCACCGGATCTTACATCCCCGGATATCTTTCTAACTTTCTTTTCTAACTACTCGCTCTTGACAGGAATAGCGTTACGCGTATTGCCATATGCTTTGAAGTTGAAGCACATCATTTTGAGCATTTATTGAAGTCATGAGATAATTACAGGCAATCAAAATGTTCAAATGTTTGTAAAGCTTATGGGACATAACTGCGGGGTCATCAGTCCCTAAACTTACAAACTACTTATGTACTAACTTATACTAAAGCCAGGACAAACATCCATGCCCGACGGGGGATTCGAACCCCCGACGGAGAACGGCCTCGCACATCGGAGCATAGCGCCTCAATGCGCTCGGCCGCTCCGCCGCGGCTGCAGGTAATCACGCAGTTACAGCATGCGTTCTCATAATGTATGATAATTTTACAATAGTACGACGCGTGTTTTGAAGCAAGTGCCGTTTTGAAATTAAAACAAGACGTGCTATGATATCTCAATAATTTTATTTTTACATGAAAGCCTGTACCTTAAGGCTTAATCTACTTTTCTACATAATTTCAGTCAATATTGAGGCACTTGTCATAACGTTGCACCACTTTTGAATATCCTTCTCATACAAGTCTGCCGCCTTACTTGTTATCCACTGTATCACAACTGTTTTGATTGCGTCATCGTCTTGAAGATAGACCATATGTTTCTTCAAGTGCAGGAACAAATCGTAGTCACTGGGCGCCAGATCAGGGCTGTACGGAGGATGATCTACTGTTTTCCATGGAAAAGATGTGATGACATCTGTGGTCTGTTTAGCCACATGCGAACGGGCATTGTCTTGCAGAAAAACGATGCCCTTACTCAACTTGCCACGTCTTTTGTTCTGAATTGTGTGGTGTTTTACAGTAAGCTGACTACCATCTGTTCCTGCACTTGAAGAAACACCTGGTCGGTCTTCAAGATGATAACGCAATCAAAACAGTTGTGATACAGTGATTAACAAGTCAGGCGCCAGACTTCTATGAGGACGGTATTCAAAAACTGGTACGACATTATGACAAGTGCCTCAATATTGACGGAAATTAAGTAGGAAACTAGATTAAGGTACAGGCTTTCATGTAAAAATAGAATTATTGAGATATCTTAACACGTCTTCTTTTAATTTCTAAACGGTACTTATTTAAAAAAAAAAAAAAAAAAAAAAAAAAACTCGCATCGTACATGTATCATATTGGAACAACCGAAATAAAGTTAAAGCGTACCTACGTTCTGTGTTTTAATGTAAGAAACCTACCTGTTACCCACTGTTCGTCTACAATTGTGAGCAATACGTTTGTGAATATTACAGCGCCATCACAAAGCGACAAAAGTGTTCCAAATAAAACATTCATGTTCGTTTACGTACTAGACGAATAAGTAATAAAAATGGGGGTACCTATTTAAAAAATTGCAGTTGATACCCGTTTAACCTATGGCAGCGCCATCTAGCGGGCCAACCATAGCGCCATCTATTTTCCCCCTTCAAGGTAGAAAAGTTTTGTTCTTTGTAGTTTTTTCGTTTGATGTTTATTTCGTGAGGTATTTGGCCCAGTCACTATCAATGGACCACCCTGTATACACACACACACACACACACACACACACACACACACACACACACACACACACACACACGTGTGTGTGTGTGTGTGTGTGTGTGTGTGTGTGTGTGTGTGTGTGTGTATACAGTGAAAATCATATATGGTTACTGACCTCTGCCCACTGGTGAAGTTTTCATGAATTTTTAACATTAAAGTGGGACACACGTGTCCCACTGTGTGTGTGTGTGTGTGTGTGTCACTTTAATGTATAAAATTCATTAAAACTTCACCAGTGGAAAGAGGTCAGTAACTATATATGATTTTCACTGTAAATTTTAGCCGATCTTGCTTCGTTCTCGAGATACTTCTCATCTGGGAAACTTACAATGAGGTGCTCAATGACGACAAACCATTACTTTTCCTTAAAAAAGGGGGGGGGGCAAGAAAAAAATTTCTACGATAAACGTATTTTAAACATAGAATAAAAATATGCAATAAAACATAGAAGTTACCATTTGAAAAAATGAACTTGGTCTAGTTTAGGTTGGACCCTGATCATTGGGTTTAAGTTCATTTAAAGATGACAATTCCATGATCCGTTTCAAACCTTGCAACTTTTACTAAAGATGTTTTTAGCAGAATTGTGTCGCTTCACAGATATTGAGCGGTATGGATTAAAATGGAACACCATATATATATTGACCACAAATATTACAATACTTCTGGAATATTTGGTAATTAACTTACTGCAGCAACAACTCGATCTCAAAATGAAAATTTATCGGTTATGCTACGAATGTTAAATGCTAAGGTTGAATCCTGCATAGGTAATTAATTCTATGACTTGCCTCTTTCATTGTGTGCAAATTGTCAGATGACTATTTATCTGCAAGACAGTTATCACTAAACATCCGTGCTGAATCAACTCAATTATTACTCTGAAATTTGTTGTATGGTCATTCGAAGATAATCAGAAATATTTACATACTGAGATATCAGGTACTAATATAAATTAACACAACTCTCTTACAAATTAAGCCTTCTGTGTCAATTAGTCACTTCGAATACAGTTTTCTCCCATTAACTTGTCGGAACCTGAAATTTATTTAAATTTATGGGACTATCATTCTACGTAGTAATACAGCGGTGTACAGTTAGAGTTCATTGCATGTTACAATTAATTTACGGAATGGTGGAAAAAAGACAAAGTTAGATATTTTTAACTGTGTCCGCCGCAGTATTTCCGACACTCCAGATGATGAGAACTGTCAGTATTTTTGCATTTCTCTGAATATCCCCGGTAGACATACTGGAATACGTCATTTACTTGTCATCGCAGTAAAATGCGAGTCGCTTTAATTTGAAACCTGACATTTAGAGTTCCGTAAGTGAACAGATGGGCTACCTCTGCGAAGCACCTTTTTGTAAAACATTCAGTAATTAATTTTAAATCCTTTCTCTTGTGTTGTTTACGTTCAAAACGACAGTTTTAATGTACTGACTGAGTACATCTCTTCACCTGAAGAGGGTAATTAATTAAATGTTCGCTCTACAAAATTACACACCAATCCCGCAAACACAGAACCCACTGTTATAAATTTTAATTGTAGTTACAGTAGTGACATTGATGAAACACCGCTTCCGTTTCCAGTCCCTTCAATAGATGGCAGTTGATTAAAACGGATTCTTTCAATTATAATGAAACGTATATGTGCGAGAGAAGTTTAATAACTAAAGGGACACTGTAGAAATGGAGTTTGAAGGACGACTTTTGTACGTTCACTGCATTGTTTTGATTTTACTTGTATGAGCTGAGAGAATCTGAAGAGCAAAAACTTTAAAGTAGTGCCTCAATACGGCTATTAACGATGGTGTCTCCACTTGAAAGTTCCACAAAAGTTGAAAAAGTCCAATGATGTGTTTGTGCTTTTATGAGTAGGAAAATTATTTCCTCAAAGATTTTACAGTCATGAAAAAAGTGTAGTATTATCACGGTCTAACGTATACAGCCGCGACACTCACTGCTCTGAAAGTTGTTATCAACTGACAGTTCAAACGACACTAGCACTCCTAGCGGTGGGTAAGCCGCTGGAGGAGTAATGTTTGTTTATAATTATTGTGTGCGTAATTAACGAAATAGTTGGTATAGTTTATGCCTTACAAGCATTAGTAAAATATTAAGATATATACATAACACGGACATTAATGTAAAAACAGCCGAATTTAACTGATTCAGAGTTGTAATGAACAACTTCGTCATGAACAAATAATTACGGATATGTGTTATTTTGCAGTTTATTCCGCTGAAAGTAAGTAGAATATAAACATAAGAGAAACATAAATTTCTGTTATGATTTGTTATTACTATGACAAGAGATTTTTGACGCGTATCAATTCGGTGTGTAGTCTAATGATTCGCATATTTTTAGGCTTCATTCGTTTTTCCGATATGCACATATTCGTTTGAGTGTCATTACTTTAGCTTAGAAGACAATGTCTTGAAGATTCTTGCCGTTTGTGGTTAAGTTGTAGCAACAATTGAAGAATTGAGTTATTCTTTGTTGAAAACAGTTTGATTGCTTTTTCCGTTTTCTTGCCAGATCTGTGACGTTTTTCCTTCAGCTATAGCTGTGGTGGCTGTTTTGCTACGCTAAATACTGTAGTTACTGAATTCTGTATACGTTTTCTACGTTCCACACTCACCGATTTTACTGGAATTGTAGTGAAAAGGCCTTAACGTTTCCTGAGTAGAAAAACGACGTCTTTTTGCTAAATGCAGGTCTTATGGTGTTTCCTAGCCATTTCTATTTTTAATAGAAAATGATATTATTCGGGAAAAGCCTGTAGGTTACAAGATAATTGTAAATAAACTGACATGCAATGTACCTTTTAGTACCTCATAAGGGATCTCAGTAAAACTAATAAAGACAAAGGTGGAACTAATTTTAAATTATTACCTATTTTTATGGCACAACATATGTTCCCTAGTTTGAAAAGTCTGTAAAAATCAGTGTAAACGATACTATTCGCACTCATCCAATACCGTATTCAGAAATGTAGCTTGTCGGCCGCTTGGAGCGCTGAAGTCGTAGTGTATAACAAAAATCTGCGAGAGTGTCGTGACTGTATATGTTAGACTGTGGTATTATCACGGTTTAGGGGTTCATGGCACTTTATCTAATAATGGAATAAAGATATGCAAATCGACATTTCAGTTCTCTCTATTGCTCATCAAAATAGAAATTGACAATTTGTACGATGATAATTTAGACATTCTGCTTTTGTGTTCTATATAGTAAGCCTAATACTCGATAACACGCCTCCTTGCACTGATGTAGGCCTGTATTAATCGTGGCATTCTGTCCACTAGATCATCAAGGGACTGCTGGACCAGATCATCCCAATCCTCACAGATGATTCGACGTTGAACTCTCAGATTGGTTCGTGGGTCATCTTGTCAAATGAATACTCTTTTTCACTCTATCCCAGGCACGTTCGATGGGTTCATGTTTGAAGATAATTCTGGCCATCCTAGTCCTTATCATGAAGGAACGCTTTCACAACATGCGCACGATGAGCTCCAGATTTCTCGTCCATGAAGGCGAATGAAAGAAGTTTGTGTACATGGAAGAGATCAGGAGACACCGAAGGTGTAAGATTGACTTCATAATGGCGTTATAGTTTTCCAAACCATGTTTTAAACTGTACATCATATCCAGGGGTAGATACAGACTCTGACCACTGCTTATTGATTAGGAACTGTAGAATAAAACTTAAGACACTGGAAGAAAACAGTAAGGACATGGAATCTGGATAAAGTGGAGGAACCATAGGCTATTGAGAGTTTCAGAGGGATCATTAAGCAAGGATTGACCGAAACTGGGGCAAGTAATGCAGCAGAAGAAGAATAGTTGGCTCTGAGGTACAAAGTAGTGAAGGCCGCAGAGGATCATATAAGTAGCCGGCCGCGGTGGCCGAGGAGACTGAGGCGCTCCAGTCACGGTCTGCTCAGCCACTACGGTCGGGGGTTCGAATCCCCCCTCGGGCATGGATATTTGTGCCGTCTTTAGTATAAGGTAGTTGATAAGTAGTTTGTAAGTTTAGGGACTGATAACCCCGTAGTTAAGTCCCATAAGCTTAACAAACATTTGAACATTTGAATTCATATAAGTAGACAGAGGCCTAATTGAAATCCTTGGATAACACAAGGAATACTGAACGTAATTGATGAAAGGAGAAAATATAAAATTCAGCAAGTGTGCGGCAAAAGAGAGTACAGTCGGGTAAAAAATGAAGCTAACAGGAAATGCAGATTGATTAAGTAGGAGTGGTTAAAGGGCAAATGCAAATCCAACGATAGATATAGCCAGTGTTGTTGTCTTGCGTCTGGCATGATGTAGCTCTCTACAATATCCTGAACATGCCTCTTCATCTCCTCATAGGAACGGCAACCTACATACATGTGAATCTGCTTATCGGATTCGTCTCTTTCCCTCTGCGACTTTTAACCGACACACTTCCCTCCAATGCTAAATTCACGATTCTCTTATATCTAAAAATGTGTCCTACCAATCGATCCCTTTTTTTAGACAAGGTTGCAAAAAATTCCTTTTCTCCCCAATTCTGTTCAGTACCTCTTCATTATTTACGCAATCTATCCACCTAATATTCAGCATTCTTCTGTAGCACAACATTTCCAAAGCCTCTATCCTCTTCTTGTCACCATTTATCTTCCATGTTTCACTCCCATAGGGGAGACCGGGGCAAAATGGCCATATTTTATTGATTTTTTATATTAATTTATTTTACAGTTAAAATTGTTAAATGTTAGAGGAGTCGTACTAAATCTGGATAGCAATTATTAAGCTTGAAAATCTGAGTTACAATACTATAAAAATTTTTTTTTAAAAATGAACTACTGGACATAAGCCCTACCTCGGGGTTAGTTGGCCCACAGGCTGGAGTTCGTTGACCAATGTAATCTTCTAGCATAAACTTGGTAAATCAAAATAAAACAATTAATTATAAAGAACGGGAAAGCTCAAACGTATTAGGATTCACGTGCCGTAATATAATTCAGTCATGATTTATCACGGTCCAGATCCAAAGGATCAGCACAGCTTTAAAACTCATAAAATGGTCCAAAAATTTCATTTTTGACGCCTGTCTGATGAACCAAACGCTTCTAGTTTCTGCACTTAATACATTGTGCTCCACGGCCACTGTTCGGAAAAGGCTTGAGGCACTTTAGACACAGTGAACCTTCCTCCTCATCATAATCGTCATCTTGCACTGGTACCTTTTTACTTTTTACGCCTCCTGTAGATGATTTAGATAATTTCATCCGTAAAACCACAGGAATAAATTCGTTAAAGTCCAGTTATACGATAAATCAGTAAAACATACAAGCCGTCAATTCCATTAAATACTAAGGAGGAACAGTTACGAACAGCTTAAATTGGAAAGAACACATACAAAATATTGTTGGGAAGGAGAACCAAAGACAACGGTTCACTGGCAGAACACTTAGAAGATGCAACAGTTCTGTTAACGAAACTGTCTACACTACATTTGTGCGTCCTATTTTGGAGCAGTGCTGTCCATTGTGGGATCCACACCATGTGGGACTGACGGACGAGTTAGAGAAAATTCAGAGAAGTGCAGCTCGTTTTGTATTATGGCGATGTAGGAGAGAGAGTGTCACGTAAATTATGCACGACTTGGGGTGGGAATAATTAAAAGAAAGGCGAAATTTCTTTCACCAACATTCCATTATGAATACGAACATATATTGTTAGCAGCAAACTACAAAAGATACATGACCATCATAATAAAATAAGAGAAATCAGATCGACAACAGAAAACATTAGGTCTTTCTTTTTCCCGACAGTTATTAGAGAATGGAACTGTAGAGAAATATCATAACAGTGGTTGGATGAAACCTCTGCCACGCACTTCAATGCGACTTGCAGAGTATCTATGTACATGTAGGTCAGTGGTCGTATTTTTATTTGGGAAAAGTGCTTTTCTAGAGAGAAATTTAATTTTTCTTACCAATGTTTTCGCCTTCTTTTTGGTCCAATGGCATGGGTTGAGGTTAACTTTAAGATTCCTGACTTTCAATTATATGATGAGATGAGAACTGTTTGTGCGTAGCACAGTACCTCCCAATGTTTTTCTAGGAATCCCAAGCTCTTCATTAACAGCACTCAGAGATCTGTTCTATACTTGTACTTCTAAAAACTGGTTTTAGCACGTATTTTAAGAAATCAATCCTCTTTCAATTTTTCTTTTATAATTTCGGACCATTTTTATGCTGCTATAAATTAAAGGTAGCTTTAAACCAAAATGTTCTACAAACGAGGAAACGAACCAGGTTATGACTACTCAGATCGCTATTTAAGATTAAAGCAAAATTTACAGTTTGCTGTTTTATTTTAAAACGCTTTTTATCTTAACCTCTGAAATGTATTGAAATATGAACTATAATAGGTTTTCTGTCTTATGCTGACTGTAATTAATTCAGTCAGCATACGACGGAAACCCGATAGCTAATTTTATCAGCTATTGCGGAAGATGGCCACACAAGCAAACATGGTTTCAAATTAGACAGTTATGTTAATAATTTAATAAACTCGAAGAATTATAAATATCATTATCATTAAAAATAACAAAACATTTTTTTTTAATTTAAGCCCAATTGGACGAGATAGGATGGTCCGGATGGCCATCATGCCCCGTCCTCTCGGGACAACCTGCCCCATCGCCATGTTTACAATAAATTCTGAGCGTCACAAAACCGACTGAAGCAATTCAGATTGTTTGCCATAGAGTAATAATCCTTAAACTAAGAACTTTAAATATACTACTCACCTATTGCGTCTAAAGTAAACAAAAGTTAAATAACACACATTTTAACCACGAGTATAATTTTACTGAAACGCCACATGAACAATCACTTCAGCTTGTCCAAAATGAGTCTGCCAGGCGTATTCTACATCTATATACATACTCCGCAATCTACCTTAAGGTGCGTGGTGAAGGGTACGCTGTACCACTACTAGGTATTTCCTTTCCTATTCCACTCCCAAATAGAACGAGGAAAAAAAATAATACCTATATCCCTCCGTACGAGCCCTAATTTATCTTGTCATTGTGATCACTACGCGAAATGTAAGTAGGTGGAGGCAAGATCGTACTACACTCAACTTCAAATTCCGGCCCCCTAAATTTCCTCAACAGAAATTCACGGAAAGAACGTCGTCTTTCCTCCAGCGATCCCCAATTGAGTTGCCGGAGCATTTCCGTGACACTCGCGCATCGGTCGAACCTACCAGTAACAAACCTAGCTGCTTGCCTCTAAACTGCTTCTATGTCTTTCTTTAGACTGATCTACTGCGGGTCCCAAACACGTGAACAGTACTCAAGACGTGGTCGTGCAAGCGATTTATAGGCGGTCTCCTTTACAGATGAAGTACATCTTCCCAAAGTTCTCCCAATAAACCGACGTCGGCTGTCCGCATTACTCACATGTTCTTTCCATTTCATATCGCTCTGCAATGTTACGCCTAAACATTTGAACGATGTTGTAGAAGGGAGGGGGGACAGTGCTGGCAACTTTGTTTCCTAGGACGATCTAATTCCTGCTGTATGAACTAAATGGACTGGGCCATCCAGCTGCAATCCATAATGTACCCCGGTCTCCCCTAGGTTGGTCTGTTGGTTGGTTGGTGATTTGGGACAGGGGGATCAAACTACTAAGGTCATCAGTTCCCAGGTGAGGAGTGGAAGGACTGAGTATAGGAAAGGAGGGGAAGGGAAACGAAATGCAGTCTAGGGAGGAAAGAAGGGAGGAAGACTGCACTAGCTTTAGACCCCGTGCTCGCCAGGCACGTACTCACGAAAGAACCGGGAGGTCTCCCCTAAGCCACGCCTTATCCGGAGAGAACGTGCAACTCTAAACAATCCTGCTGATGTGCAGCAAATATCACCACGACATGGTGGCGGACGAATGGTAAAGGCAGGAATCGGTATTGGCAGACGTACGGACCTCTACGTCGTTCAGAATGGCGCTTTGACTGCTCAGAGGTATAGAGACGAGATCCTTAGAACTTTTGTTGTGCTCTAATCTGCTGCCGTAAGAGGTGGACGATAACGCTAGTCCCCACAGAGCTACATTTGTGGAGTAAACTGAACGAATGGAATGACTAGTTTGTTCACCCGACTTAAAGCCGTTCGAGCAAGTCTGCCATGCACTTGGCAGATGCTCTGCAGCCAGATCAGTAGAGCTGGGTATTGCACTCATGGAAGAATGGACAAATATCCCTCAAGAGCTGTCTGTGCCACGCAGGTATGCAACTGTACTAGCCGTCTGAGGTGTATCAGAGGGCAACGTGAGTGTTTCACCATTTTGGTAGCGCCTCGTGCGTTGCTCTGAGTAAACGCCATGTAAACCTGAAGGAAACAGTTGAAACAGCAAACTATCGTACTGTATCACACACACATTACAATTGTAACCAATATTAGAAAAATTCTTTACAATATGTATATTGTGTGTGGTATCTCAGTTTATCTTCTTATTGTGTTGAGCAGTATCGTTTTTCGTTGGTGGAGGTTCTACATCTACATCTACATGGGATACTCTGCAAATCGTATTTAAGTGCCTGGCAGAGAGTTCATCGAACCACCATTATACTATTTATCTCCCATTCCATTTTCGAATAGCACGCGGGAAGAAAGAACACCTGAATCTCTTCGTTCGAGCTCTGATATCTCGTATTTTATTCTGATGATCATTTCTACCTATGCAAATGGGAGTCAACAATATATTTTCGCATTCGGAGGAGAATATTGGCGATTGTAGTTTCGTAAGTAGTCCACGCCGCAGCGATAACCGCCGTTGTTGTAATGATTCCCATTCCACATACTGTATCATTTCCGTAATGCTGTCTTCCCTGTGTCGTGACAATACGAAACGAGCTGCCCTTCTTTGGACTCTTTCGATATCCTCCGTCAAACCCACCTGATAAGGATCCCACACTGGGCAGCAATACTCCCAAAAAGGAGGAACAAGCGTCGTGTATGCAGTGTCTTCAGTAGTTGTGTTGCATCTTTTAAGGGTTCTGCCAATAAAATACAGTCTTTCGTTCGCCTTTCCTACGACATTATCAAGTGTTCTTTCCAGTTTAAGTCTGAAGTAATAGTAATTCCTAGGTATTTTGTGGAGTTTACGGCCTTCACTTTTAATTGATTTATCTTGTAAACAAAGTTTAACGGATTTCTTTTCGTACTAATGGGGACGACTTCAGACTTCTCACTATTTTGAGCCAATTGCAAATTTTTACACCATAGTGATATCTTATTCAGATCAATCTGCAGTTAGTTTTGATCTTCAGATGACTTTACTGGACGGTAAAAGACGGCGTCATCTGCAAACAATCTAAGAGAGCTGCTTAGATTTTCCCCTAAATGGTTTATATATATAAGGAACAGCAGAGGACCAATAACACTACACTGTAGAACGCCAGATATCACCTCTGTTTTAATCGATGCCTTACCATCGATTTCTACGACCAGTGTTCTCTCTGACAGGAAATCCCCTATCCAGTCGCAAATTTGGGGCGATATACCATAAGGTTAGCCCTCGCATCTGTTTTTCTCCAGTACCTATGTTAGGATACTTTTAAAGTCACCTACACGAATAAAATAATTCTGTGCCAAATATAACTTTTTGCCCAGCTTACTCCGGAATGTGACATTAATGGCAGTTTCACGGAAAGGCAGATTCTATTTTCGGACTCGTTATTCTCCGTCAAGTGTACTTCAAGAGACAGAGATTTAATCTCAAAGCGGTGCTCGGGCACACAATGCGTCTGTTATTACGGCGGGACGAGTGTTGTTAGCCGCGACTTCCACCACTGACGTCTGCTCAGATAACTCACTCCAACTGTTCCTTCCCAGGCGGCGGCGCGCGCACAATTTCGCTAATGCACTTTCCGGCGGTGTTTTCGCGCACGTGTTGCGGCGCGCGTGCGCTTTGTCTTGGCAGACAATCGCAGTTAATGTTGCGGCGCCCGAGGCTTCCTGGCTGGCTACTGCAGCCGCGCCGGTCGTGCGTTTGGAGCGGCTGGGCGTCGGTGTAACACTGACGCAACGTAACCCAGTCAGAAATTCTACGAGCGGTTCTCGCGTTCCGTTCCCTCCTTTCTGGAAAAACTATCCCCGGTCTCGACACTTACTACCTGATGAGCTGTAGCTGTACGCGCTGCTATTTCAGATGTAACCTCCAGCGGAGTGTAGTGCAGCTCTGACATGATAGTCTGAGGCAGCGGAGCATTTACAATCTTTTGGCCCACTTTAGGTAGTAACACTAAAAGTGGGCCTTTGCGATCGTCTTTTGACAGCTCAAAATATAAATGAAAATAACGGCTTAACTATTCATCTGACACGAAAATTGAATAGCCGAATTTGTAGAGGAGAAAATTCTCTACAACTTTGCTCTCTTATGTTTTTTATATCTCGTACCGATTCAAAGATATCTGCAAAAATAACGGCAATACTCACTTTACGGCTTATCCTAGAAGATAGATTAAGAAAAGACAAACCTACATTTCTAGCTTTTGTACATTTGGAAAAGGTTTTTGACAATATTGATTGGAATAAACTCTTTCAAGTTCTGAAGCATGCAGGAGTAAAATATAGGGAACGCAAGGTTATTTACAACTTGTACAAAAACCAGACAGCGGTTCTCAGAGTTGAAGGGCACGAAAGGAATGCAGTGGTTGGAAAGGGAGTAAGACAGGGTTGTAGCCTTTCTCCAATGTTATTCAATTTGTACACTGAGCAAGCTATAAAGGAAAGCAAAGAGAAATTCGGAGAAGGAATTAAAGTTCAGGGTGAAGAATTAAAAACATTGCGTTTTGCCGACGACATAATAATTCTGTCAGATACAGCAAAGGACCTGGAAGTGAAATTGAACGGAATGGGCAGTGTGCTGAAAGGTGCATATAAGATGAACATTAACAAGAGCAAAATTAGGGTAATGGAGTGCAGTGTAAAAAAATCAGGTGATGTTGAAGGAATAAGACTAGGTAACGAAGCAATAAAGGAGGTAGATGAGTTTTGTTACTTGGGCAGTAAAATAACAAATGATGGTCGCAGTACAGAGCATATAAAATGCAGAATGGCAATGGGTAGGAAAGCGTTCTTGAAAAAGAGAAATTTGTTAACATCGAATATTGATTTAAGCCTAAGGAAGTCTCTTCTGAAGGCATTTGTATGGAGTGTTGCCTTGTATGGGAGTGAGACATGGACGATAAACAGTGCGGACAGGAAAGGATAGAGGCTTTTGAAATATGGTGCTACAGAAGAATGCTGAAGATTAGGTGGGTGGATCGCGTAACTAATGAGGAGGTACTGAACAGAATTGGGGAGAAAAGAAATTTCTGGCACACATTGACTAAAAGAAGGGATATATTGGTAGGACATATTCTTAGACATCAAGGAATTGTGAATTTAGCGTTGGAGGGAAGTGTGTGGGGTAAAAACCGCAGAGGAAGACCAAGAGATGGATACAGCAAGCAGATTCAGACAGATGTCGGTTGCCATTCTAATGTGGAGATGAAGAGGCTTGCTCAGGATAGGGTATTGTGGAGAGCTGCATCAAACCAGTCTCCGGACTGAAGACCACAACAACAACAACGGCGATTTTGGGATGTATGTGTCTGTGTCTGTCCGTCTGTCTGTCGGTCCGTAAAGTGTTCCCTGTTTTTAAGACGAACCGTTCAACCGATCAGCACCAAATTTTACAGACATGATTGTAGGCCGCCAGAGACCAGAACCTCCCTTTTTCAAATTTTTCGGACAAAAAATACGGTAGTAAAAGAAAAAAAAAGCCGTTTGTAATATAATTGTAATTGCAAACGAACTGATCATCTGACACGAAAATTGAATAACCCAATTGGTAGAGGAGAAAATTCTCCACAATTTAGCTCTCTTATGGTCTTTTCATATCTCGTATCGTTTGAGACATATTTGCAAAAATAACGGAGATTTGACACCCTCCATTGAATTAACGAAAACCAGCCGTTCGGAGATGTCACGTGACATTCCTCGCGTATTTGATGATTTTCTTATTGTAACTTACACGTTGTCATTTCAAAGCAACGTCACACTGAGGAATTAACAAAAACATATCGTTCTTCGTACGGTAAATGATAATCTAATGTCTACAAATGCCATATTAACATCAGTTAACAAAGCCATCAATAGTATGAAATTTAAGAACTCTTCTTTCGATTTATAGCCGTAGCGTAGTGTGCAAGGTGCTGAACTGTGACGCGAAAGGTCGGTGGTTCGAAACCCGCCACTACCTAAATATTCTTTCCTAAAAGGGTTTCAGACACTCTTATTAATTAATTAATTATTGTTTAGATTATTATTTTGGTCCAAAATGTTCGCAAAAACTTATAAAACTACAAATGTAAAGTGGGCCGTAAAACACGTCAGTGTGGTTTTTTTTATTGGGGGGGGGGGAGCTGTGCCTTTTATTTGACAATAGCTCAAATATTATACCAGGGATCAAAGGACAGTATAAATTTGAAAAATTAATAAATCACGGAATAGTGTAGATAGAGTGGTAAAAATTGACAAACATGCTTGGAATGACATGGGGTTTTATTAGAACAAAACATCTACCGTTATCGGGCTTTTTTCTTCAAGAACCTTCGTGATTCTGGTTTTGTAACTGCTACCGTGACGGGTGAGAGGTACGCTGATATGTTACAGAATCGCGTCATCCCCAGCCTGGCTGATAAACACCTGATGGAAGGTACGATTTTTATGTAGGATGGCGCTCCACCCCATATTGCCAGACGCGTGATAGATCTCTTGCGCGCGTAGTTTGGTGATGATCGTGTGCTCAGCCGCCACTTTCGTCATGCTTGGCCTCCCAGGTCCCCAGACCTCATTCCGTGCTATTATTGGCTTTGGGGTTACCTGAAGTCGTAAGTTTATCGTGATCGACCGACATCTCTAGCGATGCTGAAAGACAACATCCGACGCCAATGCTTCACCATTACTCTGGACATGCTTTACAGTGCTGTTCAGAACATTATTCCTTGACTACAGCAATTGTTGAGGAATAATGGTAAACTTATTGAGCATTTCCTGTAAGGAACATCATCTTTGTTTTTTCTTAATTTGTTATTTAATTATTGCTTTTCTGTTCAGATGAAGCGAAATCTGTCAGACATTTTTTGAACTTTTTTGTGCTAATAAAACCCCATGTCATTCCAAACATGTGTGTCAATTTGTACCTATCTACATTATTCCGTGGTTTATTAAGTTTTCATATGTATACTGACTTTTTGATCACCCGGTATATTAAAAGAATCTACGAAAGCTGAAGTTAGTCTGCCAGACCAAACTACCCGGCCGATTTCCTTCATTTTTGTTTTAAACGAAAGGTATTCTTCTACAGATTTGTCATCAAGTATCAGAAGTTACATAACTCTCGACTTTCTCTTTCTATGCTCAACCGCGATTTCCTTCTGTATATTTCTTATAGGGATGTCCTTGCTGTAAATTAAAGTCAATCGGTCAGGCCGTTTTATCAGACCGATTTCCTCCATTTTTTGCTTTAAAAGAAAGGCATTCATTCGCAGATTTGTCATTAAGAATCAGAATTAGCTTTATTTTTATTCAAACGCGGTATCCTTCTGTCCTTGCACTGAATATTTTAATTGGTTTGTTTGATGATATCTTCCGTTTTAATTAAGGTACGCAGTTCTTTTTTTTTATTTAATCAACACTCATCGTATCAAGCTCTTACGTTTCCGCTTTGAAACACTTGCATTGATTGATTTTGAAGAAAGCTATGCGTGAACATTCAACTCTACTTCCTTTTTCCAAACTAAAGTCAGTCGGTCAGGCCGTTCTATCCGAGCGATTCCCTTCATTTCTGCTTTAAACGAAAGGTATTGCATTCGGAGATTTGTCACCAAGTATAAGAAATGACTTAAGTTTCTCCATCCTTTATTTTTATTGAAACGCGCTATCCTTCTGTCCTTGCATTGAATTTTTTAATCAGTTTGTTTTACGATATCTTCGGTTTTAATTAAGGTACGTGGTTATTTTTCATCTAACAATACTCAGCGGATGAAGCTCTTCCATTTGTGCTTTTAAGAACTTGCTTTAAACGAAAGCTATTCATTTGGAGATTTGTCATCAAGAGTTATATGGGATAATTAAAAGTAAGAGGAAGAATGGTACAACGGATTATGCTCAAAAAGTGAACAAAAGTGGCTAAGTTGTACAGAATAAGGAGGAACTCAATATATATGGAAGGAGTATTTTGAAGAACTCCTGAATCCGAATGAAGACCTGGATGAGGAGGAAGAAGCTGAGGAGAAAAAGGAGGAATAGCAAATAGAAAAAGACCTTACGTGGAGAGAAGTGGAAGAGGCATTGGCCGAGATGAAGGGAGGGAAGTCACCGGGTTTGGATGAGCTAAGTGTCGGGGTGGTGAGAGCAGCAGGAGAGGCAGGGATACAATGGCTCGGATCGAGTAATGAAAACTGAATGAGTCAGAAGACTGGAAGAAGGGAATAATTGTCCCAGTTTTAAGAAGGGAAATAGGAAAGAGTGCAAGAACTATCGTGGGATAACACTGATGAGTCATTGTGCAAAGAGTTTTGAGAAAATTTTGGAATCACGAATTCGGACAAAATTAGAAGGAAGAATGAGAGAAGAACAACATGGCTTCAGAACAGGAAGGTCGACGGTAGATCTAATTTTTGCTGTAAGGCAACTGCAGGAACAACACTACGAATACGGAATAGATCTACTAATGACTTTCCTGGACATTGAAAAAGCTTATGATAGTGTAATTAGAAGTAGGGTGTGGAAAGCCCTAGAGAAGAGAGGGATAGCAAAACAGATTATTTGGAGGATAAGGGAAATGTATCATGGCTGTGTGAAAAAGGGAGGAGAGACATCAGCTTGGATTGCACAGAAGAATGGCTTGAGGCAGAGAAGTGCACTTTCACCATGGTATTATGAGTACAGTTGCACAAGTCATTGGTGAAGGAAAGATGAAACTTATGGCGTTCGCGGACGATCCGATGATTTGGGGGAATAAGGAGAAGGAAGTGCAAGAGCAATTGGATGTATGGGAACAACAAGTACAAGGATATGGCATGAAATTTAGTATAACCAAGAGAGAGATGATTATCACATCAAGAGCAAAACAGAGAGGAACAACTGTAGTAACAATCCGTGGGAAACGGTTGAGGAGAGTGGAGAGTTTCAAGTACCTAGGAAGCCTGATACAGGAAGATGGGAAAACGACAAAGAAATAAACGAGCGAGGGAGAAAAGCAGAAGCATCTCGGAAGAGTGTCAGAAGTCTGATATGGAACAGGGATGTACCCCTAAGAAGTAAAAAAGTTATATACCGGTCATACTATGTCTCGATCCTGACATATGCCTCTGAAACCTGGGTTATGAAAGGAAGAGAAAAAAGCAAATTACAAGCTAGTGAGATGAAATTCTTGAGGATCAGTAATGGAGCGACAAAGATAGACAGGTTAAGAGAGTTAATGAAGGTGGACCCATTACAAGAGGAGATAGAAAAATCAAGGCTGAAATGGTACGGGCATATTAAGCGAATGGAGGAGAGGAGGATACCCAGCAGGATGCACGAAAGGGAAGGAAAGAGACCAAGTGGAAGACCGAGAGACAGATGGCTGAAAGGAGTGGAGGAAGGTGTAAAGAAGAAAGGAGGAGACTGAACCAAGGTGAAGACGGAGAGATGATGGGAAGACAGAAGACGATGGAGAGGCTTATGTTCGAAGTAAACCCGGCCAGAGGCTGGAATCTGTCCAAGATGATGACGATTGATTCTTAAGAAAGCTATGCGTGAAAACTCAGCCTTACTTCCATTTTTCCCAACTTTTTTGTCAGTCCACTAACAGTACGAAGTATTCTCGCGGGTCCTCTAGTTGAAAGTTAATGTTCTTGGTCCATACCCCCATGACCCACAGACATTGCCGAGGTGGGGTGGCTTGCGTGCCTCAACGATGCAGATAGCCGTACCGTAGGTGCAACCACAGAGGAGGGGTATCTGTGGAGAGGCCAGACAAACGTGTGGTTCCTGAAGAGGGGCAGCAGCCTTTTCAGTAGTTACAGGGGCAACAGTCTGGATGATTGACTGAGCTGGCCTTGTAACATCAGCTAATGTGGCTTTGCCACACAGCTACTGCGAACGGCTGAAAGCAAGGGGAAACTACAGCCGTTACTCTTCCTGAGGACATGCAGCTCTACTGTATGAACATATGATGATGGCATCCTCTCGGGTAAAATATTCCGGAGGTAAAATAGTCCCCCATTCGGATCTCCGGGCGGGGACTACTCAGGAGGATGTTGTCATCAGGAAAGACAATACTGGCATTCTACGGATCGGAGCGTGGAATGTTAGATCCCTTAATCGGGTAGGAAAATTAGAAAATTTAAAAAGGGAAATGGATAGGTTGAAGTTAGATATAGTGGGGATTAGTGAAGTTCGGTGGCAGGATGAACAGGATTTCTGGTCAGGTGAGTACAGGATTATAAATACAAAATCAGTTGGGGGTATCACAGGAGTAGGACTGATAATGAATAAGAAGATAGGAATGCGGGTAAACTACTATGAGCAGCACAGTGATCGCATTATCATTGTCAAGATAGATACGAAGCCAACACCGACAACAGTAGTACAGGTTTATATGCCAACTAGCTCTGCCGATGATGAGGAGATCGAAGAAATATATGAGGAGCTAGAGGAAATTATTCATACAGTTAAGGGAGAGGAAAACTTAATTGTGATGGGAGACTGGAATTCGGTAGTAGGAAAAGGAAGAGAAGGAAAAATAGTAGGTGAATATGGACTGGGCAGGAGGAATGAAAGAGGAAGTCGCCTGGTAGAATTTTGCACGGAACATGATTTAATCGTAACAAACACGTGGTTTAAGAATCACAAAAGAAGGTTGTATACGTGGAAGAGACCAGGAGACACAGGAAGCTATCAGATAGATTTTATAATGGTAAGACATAGATTCCGAAACCAGGTCCTAAACTGCAAGACATACCCAGGGGCAGATATAGACTCTGACCATAACTTGTTAGTCATGAACTGTAGGCTGAAACTGAAAAAACTGCAGAAAGGTAGGAAAATAAGGAGATGGGACTTAGATAAATTGAAGCAAAGTGAAGTTCTGGAGAATTTCAGAGGGAGATTTAGGCAACAATTGACAGAAACATGGGGAAATAAAACAGTAGAAGAGGAATGGGTAGCATTGAGAGACGAAATAGCGAAGGCAGCAGAGGACAAAATAGGTAGGAAGGCAAGACCTACAAAAAATCCTTGGATATCACAGGAAATACTAAATTTAATAGATGAAAAGAGAAAATATAAAAATGCAGTAAATGAAACAGGCAAAATGGAGTACACACGACTAAAAAATGAGATTGACAGGAAGTGCAAAATGGCTAACCAGGAGTGGCTAGAAGCCAAATGCAAATCTGTAGAAGAATGTATAAGAAGGGGAAAAGTAGATGCCGCCTACAGGAAAATAAAGAAGACGTTTGGGGACAGGAAGGGCAGCTCTACGAATATCAAGAACTCGGATGGGAAACCAGTTCTCAGCAAAGAAGGGAAAGCTGAAAGGTGTAAAGAGTACATAGAGCAGCTCTACAAAGGAAATGATCTTAGAGACGATGTTGTAGGAAGGGAAGAGGAAGTAGATGAAGATGAAATAGGAGATACTATACTGAGAGAAGAATTTGACAGAGCCCTGAAAGACCTAGGTCGGAACAAGGCCCCAGGAGTAGATGACATACCCGCAGAGCTATTAAAGTCTCTGGGAAAGCCAGCCATGACAAAACTATTTGAACTGGTGTGTAGGATGTATGAGACAGGCGAAATACCCTCAGACTTTAAGAAAAATGTAATAATCCCCATTCCAATGAAAGCAGGCGCAGACAGGTGTGAAAATTACAGAACCATCCGTTTGATAAGTCATGGTTGCAAAATTTTAACACGAATTATCTACAGGAGAATGGAAAAGCTGGTAGATGCTGACCTCGGGGAAGATCAGTTTGGATTCAGGAGGAACGTAGGAACCCGGGAGGCAATACTCACTTTACGTCTTATCTTAGATTAAGGAAAGGCAAACCTACATTTTTAGCTTTTGTAGATTTGGAGAAAGCATTTGACAATGTTGACTGGAATACAGTCTTTCAAATTCTGAAGTCAGCAGGGGTAAAATACAGGGAAAGGAGAGTTATTTACAACTTGTACAAAAGCCAGACCGCAGTTATTAAACTCGAAGGGCATGAAAGGGAAGCATCAGTTGAGAAGGGAGTAAGACAGGGTTGTAGCCTTTCTCCGATGTTATTCAATTTGTACATCGAGCAGGCGGTGAAGGAAAGCAAGGAAAAAATTGGAATAGGGATTAAAGTTCAGGGGGAAGAAATAAAAACATTGCGTTTTGCTGATGACATTGTAATTCTATCATAGACAGCAAAGGACCTGGAAGAGCAGTTGAGTGGAATGGACAATGTGTTGAAGAGAGCGTATAAAATGAACATTAACAAGAGCAAAACAAAAATAATGGTATGCGGTCTTAGAAAATCAGGCGATGCTGAAGGAATTAGATTAGGTACCGAAACAATGAAGCTGGTAGATGAGTTTTGTTACTTGGGTAGTAAAATAACATGCGATGGTCGTAGTACAGAGGATACAAAATGCAGAATGGCAATGGGAAGAAAAGCATTTTTGAAAAAGAGAAATTTGCTAACCTCGAATATTAATTTAAGTGTAAGGAAATCTTTTCTGAAGGCATTTGTGTGGAGTGTTGCCTTGTATGGGAGTGAAACATGGACGATAAGCAGTGCGGACAGGAAGAGAATAGAGGCTTTTGAAATGTGGTGCTACAGAAGAATGCTGAAGATTAGGTGGGTAGATCGCATAACTAATGAAGAGGTACTGAACAGAATTGGTGAGAAAAGGAATATTTGGCATACCCTGACTAAAAGAAGGGATCGCTTGGTAGGACACATTCTTAGACATCGGGGAATCGTAAATTTAGCATTGGACGGAAGTGTGTGGGGTAAAAATCGCAGAGGGAGACCAAGATATGCGTATAGTAAGCAGATTCAAATAGATGTGGGTTGTCTTTCTTATGAGGAGATGAAAAGGCTTGCTCAGGATAGAGTAGGGTGGAGAGCTGCATCAAACCAGTCTCCGGACTGAAGACCATAACAACAAACAACTGATTTAATGACCAAAATTATAAAAATAAAGTGTGTCATTGATTTTATTTGTTTCGTTAGAACACTAATGACTAGACCGCGGATTTTGAAGGCGTAGAAGAGCTGTAGGTTGCCGTTCTTATGTGGAGTTAAAGAGGCTTGCCCAGGATAGGGTATTATGGAGAGCTGCATCAAATCAGTCTCCGGACTGAAGACCACAACAACAACAGAAGAGCATTTTAGGTGCCTAAAATAGGCACTTAGGCTAAATAAATTCTACACTAGCCCTTAAAAGAATTCATCAGATGAAACAAACATAAAGTAAAATAAGTAGTGTTAACTTGGGAGCCAATTCCCAATAGTTTAAAATAAGAAGAACATCACACATAATTAGTGATTAAACTGACACGAAACCTTCGCAGTTTCCGAAGATTAAAATACAATGTTGATCAGATGCCACATGTTGAAATACATGAATAAACCAGTGGTTTCAAACACTCAGACGGCTCCATCGTAAATGACTGAAACCTTTTGTAGATTTTCCAGAGAAAAGCCACGATATGCCGAGAATGAACATTCTACAGCAACGGATGTGACGGGGACGAACTTAACTTTCGGTACATTTTGGACAAGAATGGAGCATTTAGTGGAACTGGATTTTTTTTGCAAAGGCCCTCCAGGCCGATGTATTTTCCTCAAAAACCTGTTGAATTTTTTTCTCGTTCTTTATCTCCCAGGTCACCTGCGCTTCAATTATTTTATTTTCCACCTCCTCCAGAAAAGCAATTCATAGATAGGTCTACCTGAGCCTCATAACTCGTAACTAGCTGTCGCCATAAATGTGCAGTTGGCTCTACTGTGAGGCAAATCGAGGAATCTTCGTTTTGTTTTCCATCTTTCAAAGCCAGAAGCACTTTATTTTCATCTACGCCGTTTGAATATGGCACCTCCAACCCAGTGTTGACAAAGTGTGCAGCAGTTAGTTCTTCAGTCTTTGGCCTTTGCTTTGAACAATTCAAATAAACTTTGGGTGGTTTAGCTGGGTGAAACCTACCAACAATCAGCTTTTGAATGTGTTATAGTTTCATCTACAGAAATTATATGCAAGACTCCGAAATATCGGTTTCTCTGCAGTACGTCCTTGTAAGCAGAATCAACACTAATTACTACACAACGTTTACTCTGAGGACACAGACCAAGAGCAGCACTTTTTTTTTTCAAATATCGTCTTCAGAGTTTCTCCTTTGATTTTTAGAAGCAAGTCTTTTTGAATGGGAAGAAATAAGTGCCTTTTAGGATTTGAAAGCTCAAATAGGCAAAAACTATGCGTTAAAGTCGAAATAGGTTATTTTAGGTTCTATAAAATTAGCATTTTGTTTCAATTAGGCATGAAACGCCTTTTTACAAGATTATTTGCAAGTAGGAACTTGTGAAAAGAAATGGTTTCAACCTAAGAATCCGCGGTCTCCTAATGGCATAACATAAGCGAGAGAAGAAAAGTAGTTTTCGCAGCAGCTCATAAAATTTACTAGTATAGATGTCACATACATTGTCACCATGCCACTATGAAATGAACGCCATTGAACGTGTCTGGGTACAATACGTCTCGTTGAAGGAGTCACTGATGTAACGCTGAATGTATTGCTAAAATGTTGAAAAAAAAATAAAAAATAAAAAAATAAAAAATAAAAATAGCTCTCCCTGAAGAAAGTACAGAGTCCGCCAGAAAAATGTATACTTGCCTTGTCAGGATCTAATGAGGTATCGATATTGTCATTTGATTTGAGTTACGAGTTAGTTGTAGTATATAGTATCGTTTGTTTCGAACATGCAGCGGGTTCATCGAACCATGAACACACCAAGTGTAAACTATATATACATATATTCTTGAGAAAATGAAAGTAAAGGGGTCAGAAAATTAGCTTTCCCCTTCGAAAGGGACTTCGAAATTCCTTAAACTAGTCCTGTGCCGAGGGAGTGCCGTGTAACTACAACATGGACCTAAGAGTACCATGTTCAGAGGGATCAAAAGGATGATTTGCAGCCATTTTCCCGGTTTCAGTTCTAGACATGTCATATTACGGCCAGATTCACAGTACAGACCGTAGCTGTTTTAATTGAAGAAGGGACTGCAAGTCCTACTGCTCGTCCGTCAGGTCTGTGTTCTCTTAGCGCCAACGCAAACGGTGCCGCGGATGTTCAGACGTCGATTGAAGACAATATAATGGTCATCGGGCAAACAGTCGCTGTGAAGCGGGTAAGAAAAGATTTTATTCAAAAGGTATGTGTCTGACATCGGGTGGTTGCGTGTCTGCTACTCGTATTTCTTACTACTGTTTGTTAACAGTGACAGACCTCAAATGTGCGTTTATGTTGCCCTTTGCAGGTAATTTGTTCCCTTACTCGGCATTTGCAATGTATTCATCGTAATCTGGAGATGTTCCTAATCGCGTTTGACTGACAATTTAAGAATGAATGGCATTCAGCACGCACAGGCAAACACAACACGCCAACTTCACAGAATATCAAATTTCCCTGTCGTAATTGTCGACAGCAAAATGGATTGAAAGAAACGTTTGAAAACTATTCATTTTCAAAGGAAAAGTTGTTTCCTTGTAAACTCAACTGGTCTGTATTTTTAAAGAAAATAGGACGTTGAAAATCAATTAGGACACTGACCATTTTAAATCCCATATATATTATGACAATATAAAAATGTAGGAATTACTAAGTGTGATGACCTTCACAAACGATTATTGATATAATTCCATGACCATAGTATACCTGAATACCAACACGAAAAGGACTCATGAATAACAGAAAAATTTAAAAACCTTACCATTCATTGCGTGGTGCAAATGGTCATCAATAGCTCAGAATTATTGATAATACCCCTCATGCTTCCATAAATATAAGCTTTTAAATAAGCTTTTATTATAATTCAGTGATGTTTTCAATAAAAATCTGTTTTGATTCTTGCATAAAATTACCAACTTGCTACAACCGCAGCTTATTTCCTATTGTGACCACCAGAACTACTCCTTTATATTCAATGATTGTCACAGTTGCCAGGTTCTAAATTCTAAATCATCGTAAAAGTCACTCAAAATTGTAGGTTTTGATTCAGAATTATCGTACATCGTACACAAAATATTAAAGCGGTCATACGAATTAAAAAGTAATAATGATAAAAGAAAATCCTACACTTTAGATCGCTTAATAATCGCCAGCTGTTAAATTTTACTTATGGCAACATGGGTGGACTATGCTGATATTGGCAACGAAGTGTCGTATTTTCTGAAGAGATAATTAAATTGCTTACCAGGTAACGGTAAATACAAGAACCTGTCAGTCACAGAGCAGGAACAGAATTAATTGTTTATTTTATCGCCAACACAAAGGATTATTTCCGCCATTTCATGATTTGGTTTTCTATGAGCATTGCACAGTTGTTGCCACCGTAAATAAAACTTTCCGTCGCTGAGTACACGTACATGTTTTCACAAGTGTTGTGTAGTTTCCTACAATATCTGCTTTGGAATGCGCGGACCCGAAACGTTATGTATCAGACGTGCACAAACGATTCTATATGGCCAACACGAATTTTTTCATGTAAGTTAAGTCTTACTGCGTTTACTATAGCAATGACGAACGCTTAATAAGTTTTAATTGTTTACACAATTAAGTAGTAATTTTACTTACTTCACTCGTCAGCTAAGTCTTGTATAGAACGTACGACTATTGAAACATTGACGACAACTGACCAACGTAATGAATGAAATCATAAATGAACGAGTAATATTATGCGCTTTACTGACAGCAATGTAATAAAGAAAATACTGCTTTCGGTAGTTCCTAAGTATGCTTGCAAACTATATACATAAGCATAACGTAGACTTTCAAAGAGAGAAATAAAGACACAAGGAGGTTAGAATACCTCCTTTTATCTACATTGATTACAGCGATGACAACTACAAAGAACAAAATACGAACGATACGGATTATGTTTTAACCACAATCAACAATTTTCTGGAAATTTCTTGTTTCTCTCAGTAGAAGTAAAACACTTCGTGGATCTCTTGGTGTGTGTGTGAGTGTGTGTGTGTTTGTGTGTGTGTGTGTGTGTGTGTGGTATTCAAGGAAAATCATTATTACTTATGTAGTCAAACTATCGTGTTGACAGATGACTAACTGTATAATCGAATCTGTAGAAACGCGATGCTATGAGTGCTTGAAATTCTACGTCGCCAGAATGCAGTTTGAAGACATAGGATCCATATATATAAATCTATTTCACTCGATCCTGTTAACATTTACGAACTAGGCGATAGAATACGCAGCACTCGCTTAATTTTGGGTTTCATTGTTTTCGTTATTTCCATTATTAATTATGCAGTGAATGAATGTTCGTTTCCTTGCGCTGCTCCAGTGGTATTTTCTGAACTCAGACGCAGAACCGTGACGTCACAACTTACGTGGTGAGGCTTTATTCCTAGGTGGTGGTGTGTTGGCAGACGCCACTTCAGTTTCTGGCTTTTACGCATGAGCATTCTGCAGCACACTCGGAAATTTCTAACTCCACACTCGGCACAATCTGTAGCTCATTGAGATCATAGGCGCACTAACGATGGAGTTGGCTGTAAATTTAGATGCAGGCACAATGGAGCACACACTTTTGGTAGTCCATTTCCACCACAAAGTCGATCGTGTAAATCGGGCTTTAAAAGCCCGCTGATTGACCCACACACACACACACACACACACATACACACACACTCACACACACACACACACACACACGATGCCGTTTCCCGTTCCATCAACTGACTGCTTTAAGCAACGAGGTCAGCCCCATTTAGCACTATAGTCATATTGGTAGTTTGTGACAACAAACTCGTTATTGCACGACTGACACGCCTCTGGCGATATACTCCCGCAGCTTCATTTATTTCTATCAATTTGTTAATACACTACCGGGAAAATAATTAATAAACCTGGAAAGCCGCGATGGAGTAGCCGAAAGGTCTAAAGCGTCTCGCTGCGGAGCGCGCGGTTGCTCGCCGTGGAGGTTCGAGTCCTCCCTGGGGCATGGGAGTGTGTGTTGTCCTTAGGTTAGTTTACCTACGTTTAAGTAGTTTGTAAGCTACAGACTGATGACCACGCTGTTTGGTCGGATAGAATTACAAACATTTGAACATTTGAATCCTGGAAAGGCGACGTCGATTTTGATCCGATGATAGCAGTTGCCAGCTGGGGGATAGCAGATATACTGATAATATTTCTGACGTCATCTGTCAACAGACATTGTAGTGACTTAGCTGCCACTGCGACTTCAGACTCATCAAAGTGTGAAGCAGACAGGTGCCATACCACGGAGACGCCATCGTGCTTCATACAGGGAACTGAGTGAAGGGTCAGTCTTTCAAGTGGCGGGACGGTCCTTTCGTAGTACGTAGAGAGTCAGTTATGGCACGGTGATGATTGCAATGGTCAAGAAAATACTTTCACACGCGAAGACGAGGTATGGACCTCCACACAGCATAGACATTTGCCAAAACAGTCGTAATGTAAGGGCCGTAGTGGCAGATCTTACAGCTGTCACAGGAGAAATGAAAAGGTTTGTCAGTCCAGAAGTGCCAGCACGAACTATTGCCAGCCGGTTACACGCAAGCACACCTCTCGCCCGTCCACCACTCACGCCACAGGCGGCGGTATTGACAACCACGGTTCTACTGGCGCCGTTAGAAGATAATCCAAATGATGGAAAAGAGGGGCGTGGTTTTCAGCGATGAATGAAGATTCTCACTGCACGCAAGTGTTGGTTGTTTACACTTATCACGCACACCTGGTGAGTGCTGTCTCGTGTATTCGTCCAAGTCTTACTGGCCCCACCGCAGAACCGCAGACCTTGTCATCTGGCGTGAAATAGGTTACCACTCTCGCGTTTGTGGAAGGGAGTCTGAACAGCGCTAGGGACATTCAGAATTTAGTCGTGCCCAATCTGTTAACCTTCTCGCAACAGGAAGTAGATGTGTTGTCAAAAAATGTTCAAATGTTTGTACAGCTTATGGGACTTAACTACGGGGTCATTAGTCCCTAAACTTACAAACTACTTATGAACTACTTACGAACTAGGACGACACAAATATCCATGCCCGAGGGGGGGATTCGAACCCCCGACCGTAGTGGCCGTGCAGACCGTGACTGAAGCGCCTCAGTCCCCTCGGCGATGTGTTGTCCCAACAGCATAATGCTCACCCATACACTACGCGTGGAACTCAAGGTGCTTTGAAAGACGTGCAACAAATTCAATGGCCAGCACGTCTGCAATCAAGAACCTGTGCAAAATGATGAAACGGCAACTCTCACTTTTGACTTCTCCAGCCACAACTCTGGCAGAACTAGATGACTAACAAGGAAAGTACTCGAACAAACACAAATATACCAAAATCGTGTGAGAGATAATGTAGAGGTCCCTTATTGCACTAGCGATACTCTCGCATCTGCAAAACTCTGCAGTCGCCCATTAAAGGCCTCTGCGTGTGCCACGCCGCATTGAACTTTGACCTGCCGGTACGCCAGTCTGGACCAGTAGGGACAGTGCGGTGTGCCTCTGAAGTTGACGTTATTTGTGAAGTGAAGCGTCAGATGGGTCGCTATTGGTAATCAATCCTGCTAATGTATTGAGATTGGTTGAGATGAAATTCCTAAGAGCCGTTCTTCGTGAATACCGTCTTGGTGTAGATGAATCATTCACATGTTTTCTGGTATATATTATAGTGCAGAAATATGACCCAGATTAGAAACACTATAATAGATACCAGGTAACATGCGAATGATTCATCTTCTGCACCAATACCATCTTCACGAAGAAGGTTTCTTCGTAACTTCCTGTCAACCAGTCACACTATATTAGCAGGATTGATTACCAATCGCCAACCCATCCTACGCTTCACTACACAAATAACGTCACAAAACGCAACTTCAGAGGCACACTGCATCGTCACTACTGGCGTACCGGTAGGTCAATGTGCAATGCGGCGTGGCATACGCAGAGGCCTCTAATGGGCGACTGCAGAGTTTTGCAGATAAGGGAGTATCACTAGTGCAACAAGGGACATTTACATTATCTATCATACGATTTTTGTGTCTGTTTGTTAGATCGTAAGTACTTTCCTTTTAAGTCTAGCACGCTAGGAACAATGTCTCCCAATATAGTATTCGCCTTCTGTATGATCTAATGGAGGTCTGAATCAGTGGCTGATTGCCTCCCATGGAGGCTACAACACGTACTAATGTTGGTGCTTCATCTTGAATCGACAGCTCGTAGCCGGCCGCGGTGGCCGAGGGGACTGAGGCGCTCCAGTCACGGTCTTCACGGCCACTACGGTCGGGGGTTCGAATCCCCCCTCGGGCATGGATATTTGTGCCGTCCTATTTCGTAAGTAGTTCATAAGTAGTTTGTAAGCTTAGGGACTGATGACCCTGTAGATAAGTCCCATAGACTATACAAACATTTGATTTTTTGACAGCTCGTACCTCAGTACCGCTTGAACAACTAATCTTTAAACATTCCATGTGTTCTAAATGCTCTGTTTCTACAGTAAATCTTGTGTGACTTGGCCAACTTTAAACTAAAACTGCACTCATTCCGACAGCCCTCGAGAAGCCCATTAGGTACTGACCGGCTGCCGTGTAATATCCTCAACCCGAGGGAGTCAACGGATGCGGTATGGAGGGGGACGTGGTCACCGCCCCGCAATCACGGCCGTTAAGTCAGTTTTCGTGACCGGAGGCGCTACTCCTCAGTCAAGTAGCTTATCAGTTGCCCTCCGCTTGCCAACAGCGCTAGATAGACCTGGACGGTAACCCATTCAAGTGCTAGCCAAGCCCGACAGTGCTTCGGTGATCTAACGGGAACCTGTGTATCCACTGCGGCACGGCCGTTGGCATTGGGTAACTCTAAGAGTTCGTATTAGTCTTTATTTCCGAATGTGTATGATACGTTAGTTTACCCTTCTCGGCCTTGGGTTTCGCTGGAGGTGTATTGAATTCAGCCGGGCCGCATTCAGGGAGATATAATAGGGTCACTCGTTGGGCAGGTTGCGACTAGACTTTCCCCCTCGCGTCGTGGCTGAGGATGGCGGCGACGGGCCGGAACGGTTGCGCCACGGCGATGTGACAACGGCAGGGCTCGCGACCCACTCCCTAAATAATCTGGCCGCGCTCCACGCGACGTGACGCGAACAAAACAGCGTGTGTGAGTGTCCGTCTATGTGTGTGTGTGTGTGTGTGTGTGGAACACCGAGGCGCGGGTACTGGCCGACCAGGGACCAGGGACGTCCGATGAAATGGAAAGCAGAAGTTTAAGATTCAACGTTTAAGAAACCATTCACACGGAAGAACCAAACTACCAAATGGAGGACGAAGTTATCCCCGATGTAGACAGCAAAAAACAAATAGTCGCCAGGTCTGTAAGGAATCCCAATTTCATAAAGAGCACTAAATGCCATTGGCCTCTTATTAGCTTGCATGTATCGTGAATCTTTGATTCAGCGTAAAGTCTCAAGTGACTGGAAGATTAGCACAGGTGACTGCTGTATATAAAAAAGGTACAAGACCGGACACACATAATTAAAGGCAAATTTAATAATAATCAGTTTACTGTAGACAGAAAACTAATGTTAATGATACTGATCTGTGATTATGAACATACTAGTTGACCTGTGCGAGTAATTGGTACTCTACCCCGATCAGTTCAAATGTTCAAATGTTTGTAATTCTATCGGACCAAACTGCGTAGTCATCAGTCCGTAGCTTACAAACTACTTAAACCAAGGTAAATTATCCTAACGACAAACACACACATACCCATGCCCCAGGAAGGACTCGAACCTCCACGGCGAGCAACCGCGCGCTCCGCAGCGAAACGCTTTAGACCGCTCGGCTACTCCACCGCGGCCCTGATCAGTCACAGGCAGGTAATACAGTAATGGAGAAAAGGCAGATGCAAGTACATATGTATAAAAGATAATAAACTTTGAATAGAAGTAACAAATATTAGTTTCATTGTAAGAAAATTTATATAATTAAATACAATATGATTAATTGTGAAACATTAAAAGAATCAAGATATTGTTTTTTTCATGTTTATTTCATTTTTAAACTTGTTTAGTTTACAAAACTTCTTTGAAAACAATGTTAGTAGTTACGTGATCACAGCTGTAGGTGTCTTTAGTACAAACATAAATATCACTGAATGAGCGAACTCGTGAAAAAGCCACGTATAACAGTCCATGCGAAAAAAACAGGTTCTGGTAAGTATTATCCTGCCCTTTGAAGCATCTGCTTCTTTTATTATCATAGCGGATGCTAATTTTATTGGGAATTGTCTTCTTATTATTTGGAAAGGCATGGTTGTATCAGAAGGAGCGATGTTAAAACAGAAATTAGCACAGTATTATCGCAGTCAATGAATTTGGCAGTGATGATGTACTCGCCTAAGTGAGTCACTTTGCAGAATTAATTAATCCCTAATTATCGTTAAGATGTCTAATTAACATAATTATAGCATTTTTTTTAGAAAAGCAACTACGCTTGCGTAAAGAATCTAGACCCCTGCAAGAGCTGTCGTGCCTGTTACTTAAATTATTTATCTATTTTTCGTCGTTACATCGACGTGTATAACCGAAATCGTGAGGTAAACTGTGCTTTACATCGACGTGCATAAACGAAAACGTGTGATACAGTATGCTTGCATCAAAGAAGGTCTTTGGCTTGCATAAAGAATCTAAACAACTGGAAGAGCTGTCGTTCATGTTAGTCAAACAGATTGTCAATAGTTGGCACCTTCTACAGTACCTTTATATTGGCCGCGCAAACTAAGTTGATACTCGGCGCGGTGGCTGATGGGAGCAACAGTAAATACATGTTCCATTTACTATCGTTCTACGGGTGTCAACTTAGATTGTACGAACAGTACATTTTATTTTTTTCAAAATAAAGTTTTTTTTGTCAAAACAATAACTTTAAATTATCAGTATATTTTTCGTCATTAGTGGAGAACGAAATAATGAAAATGATACCTCAGTCATTAATTTCGGATTAGTAATACGGGAGATATGGCATACCCACACAAAAAAAGATGAGAAATAATATATACGATAATAAGTTAGACTGTAGTAAATTTTCTGAGACAAAAAAAGATCAGTTCATGTTCTGGTATGGCTTTAGAGAGCATCGCTCGTGTCAATCTTCGCTTGTCCTTTTCTCGTGAGCCATGAATGATGACCCAAGGAAGACGACACGGTGCTTCATTTCAGACATACCGATGGTTCGAGGACTGGAGTAGGTTCGCTGATATCGGAGTGTCTCTAAGACTTCTTTAGTAATTTGTCCAAGTTCGTAGTCCTCGACGGCGAGTATTCATCAGGAAAAAGCTTATCGTCAGGAGTGCTCCAGGGGAGGGGATAGCACCAATATTATTTTCTATTTACATAAATGATCTGACGGAGAGGTATTTGCTGTTGGTGTACTGGAAGGTATTATCTTCATTTAATGAATTTAGCAGAATGTAAGATGCTAAAATAAAATTTCCAGTTGGTATGAGGGTTGGCAGTAAACTCTAAATGTAGATGAATTTAAGATGATAGGCTTGGAAAAACAATCCCATAATGTTCGAATACACCATTAGTAGTGTGCTGCTTGATGCTGTCGATGCAGAGTTGATGCAGTCGATCAAAAATCAAGGGGTAGTTTCAAAGCGATATGATTCATCTGTAAAGGAGACAGCTTATGGAGGAGGAATGTTAGGGTTTAACGTCCCGTTGACAGCCTCGTCATCAGAGACGCTCGGAGTTTTGGATATGGGTGGGGAAGGAAGTTGACCAGTTGACCTTTTGCTTTGAAAGGAACCATCCTGGCATTTGCCTGGAGTGATTTAAGGAAATCACAGAAAACCTAAATCTGGATAGCCGGAGGTGAATTTGAATACAATCTTCCCGAATGCGAGTCCAATGTGTTACCACTGCACCACCTCGGTCGGTCGACAGCGTATTATGGAACAGTAGTGACATCGTCTTCAGTATTGCTCTGGTACTGCCAAGTTAGAACAGGGCGCCAGATTTACAAAGATTTAAGCAACGGCGACTGCAGAGGCCAAAAAGAGTTTTTATGGGCTTAAGTAGAAAAGAATTTAAGTTTAGATGACACACATAAGAAATTAATTTTAATCTCTATCATTATGATAAAGATGTCAGTTTCATTGTAGAAAACATCATTGTCAATTGCAAAAGGAAACGTCAACGCATCCGCACAGGCGCTTTATCTATACACATGTATATATTAGCAGGTAAAAATAGAAACTTGGAAGGATGGCTAAGAAACAGCTGGAGATACAATTGAGAAAACGACGTATTTTAGGAATGAACCATAACCGTCACTAAGAACTTTGGAGAGAAAGAAACAAAAGCAAAGAAGGTAGGATGAATGTAAGGAACCAAATTAGTGTCAGTTTCAATACTATAATCAAAATTATTTTCGCTGGAGTAGAGGAAGGAATGGATTTTATAGAGATAGAGAAGCAGAAACTATCATGGGAATTGGAGAGGTTATTCAAATGGTTATGATTATCAAAATAATTCATGGGAAGCGTGAAATAAGGGAAACCAGAAGGATGTTCAAAAAGGCTATGATTGTCAATGGCAATGAATGAGGGACTATTCCAAACGAAACTTTGTGACTATTCCGCAGAGAATGTGAACAAAAGGACTCAGAAAGGTAAATATTAGTAAATGAAGTGGGAACAGACTTAAAAGATGAAAAACGTAATTACGAAGATACAAACGAAGTAATTGAAGCACCTAAGAATAACCTAGAGACCGTAAGTGTGCACACGTAACTTGAATTAAGGCGATCGACTTATCAGAAAGAGAGAGAGGCTACGGAATTATATCATTTTGACAATACATGAGTGGATCGCCGGAATGATGATTAGTTATAAATAAGAATATTACAAAATAAGAAGAAAAATGAAGGTAATACAAAGAATAAACAAATTACATCTTAGAAGAACGAAGGAAGTCCAAGTTATGATGTCAGAAAACCTGTAGATGACAGCATTAATATGTTTAATAATGGGCTTAATGAAGTAACATCATTGCTTCAAAAAGAAGAACGTGGTGTTTGCAATGAAGAAAAAGGTCAAGACGTTGACTGCGATAAAATCATACCACCATATAATGCGAAAAGGTAAATTCCAAGAAAATCACCTGCGCTTAAAAAGCCAATTATGGGAAGATGAATCATTAAATATCAATAGTCTAGAGTTTGTTGATTCTAAAAGGACGTGCAAAAGAAAATAAATGATGAAAAACAAACGGTAGGCAAATCAAGACAATGACCCACAGTAAACGAAAATACAGGTGCAGTAATTAAAGGAAAACATAAAGATACACACAGTACATTAGGGTTATAGAACACATATTACAGAAATAGCAATTAATAGAGAAGTAAAAGATTAGAGAGGTAATGACTCTCGACATCGATCACCTCATGGATTTTATAATGTATAAAACATCTCCCGAGTTCTTCGCGACAATACTGAGTCAACTTACACTACCCTCTCATTCTAAACTAGCGAACACCTCAGTTTCCTTTAACTATCAGTAAAAAAAGGGACCCAAAGCAGTAACGGAATAAGACAAATCAATACAAAATAGCATCAGGAACACAAAAAGGTAAGTATTAAGCAACAGTCCACAATAAAACAATGGTTTCCACAACGGTTTAAATAAAATACAGATGAGGAAGCGTTAGAAATACTCAGTGGAAGGTACTCAGAGATACTCAAAACATAAATTTCTAAATAATTTCATTGGTTGAATAGGATGAATTAACTGGAAAAACAAGTTATAGCAAAAAGAAAGTAAGTCAATTGAATGGCTCTATCAAAAATGCATTCAGTATGAGCTAACTGCTCAAAATATTATGATGTGGTACTAGGGTCTGAGGAAATAAGGTTAAAATGTTTTGGTGTAGAGTTATTACGCCAAAAATTAATAAGAAACGCTGATAAGTGTGTTTGAATAGAGAATGAAAATAGGTAAAATCAAAATAGTTTGCAGTTAATTATATTAATCATATGAGAACAGAAAATCAGATGTCATTAAACATAATATTAGATATTAGGAACACCATACATCGTTGGTGTAAGGTAGTGCTGAAGCACCACAATATAAATCGTTCACTCACTGGGAATACTGGTGGCAACAACAGGTATTGTACAGAATGGCACAAAAATTTAGCAACAAACTGTAAGTATGTCAGAATAAAAGATTGAGTGTCGAGCAAACTTTCCTCTCACAAAGTTGCAATATTAAAAAGTTATTAAACATTTCTCTTTAGTAGCAAACAGCGATCTCAAATTTCTTAATCTTGAATAATAAACAGTCACTGGTCACATCAAATATTTTTATTTCGAGACTGCTATAAGCAGTACTTACTTCATTCTAGCATCACGACTGCTCCACAACCCACCAACTAAAGGCTGAAAGTCTGAAATAGACTGAACCGGTCCCGAAACAAAAATATTTAATTGGGTCAGTGACTATTTCTTATTCAAGATTATCTATATTAAACTTCTTGTATACTACAAGCGAAATATGCCATTACAGAGGATCTTTAAGTTGCTTGGGGAAGGCCTGCAATCTAAAGAAGGTAATGCACTGGTAAATGATAAACTTAAATTACATGTTAATGGGAAACAGAACATAGCCTGTTGAACAGATAAAGGTGTATCGAGCTAACAAGGGAGGGGGGAGGAGATAATGGAGCAGGAGTGCCAACCTCGAGCCGTTGATTGAACTTACATAAAGAAAACGCCAGAGAGAGGCAAAAATTTCTGAAGGACGGCTTCAGACACAAAAGGAAACTCGCTTTCATTTGTGTCGTAATATCTAAGAAAATAAAATAAATAAGACTGTAAAAATAGGACCAAGGTGAATTAAAGTAACAATAATAATATTAATAACTAAAGAACAGAATTTAATCATAGTTGGTGAATGAAATACACTTGTGAAGGACTGACGTCAATGTGTCATGTTGTTTGTTGTTGCTTAATTGATGTACGATGTGTGACTGGAAAGAGCGGAAAGCTACTGAATCCTATAACATTCCAGAACAAAAATCACTCGCTAGCGTCCTTCGCAGCAAGTATTTCAGTCAGCAGTCAAAATGTTCAAATGTTTGTTAAGCTTATGGGACTTAACTCCGGGGTCATCAGTCCCTGACCTTACAAACTACTTATGAACTACCTTATACTAGGGACAGCACGCGGGAGGAATTGAACCCCCGACAGGGAGCGGCCTCGCGCATCAGAGCATAGCGCCTCAGTGCGCTTGGCCACTCCGCAGTCAGCATTACCCAGCTCCATTTAAAGAGTGATGGAAAGCAATGCGACGAGCAAATACGAAGACAACAAAATTATGACTAAGAAAATATCAAGAAGATAAGCTGAAAGGTGTTGGCGACGTTGTGTAAACTTAAGTAAGATGGTACAATTGGTATAATACTTAATATCTTAAGGTGGTACAATACGGCGACGTAAAATATAGCTGGAGGCTGGGAGCAAGACTTCTTCAAAAGGACATGTATCGGGCCCAGGATTGGCCTACAGAGATACATACAAGAAAACTCCAGGCTTCTGACAGGACGACCACATAAGGGCACGACAATAAGCCAGCCTTATAAATGAAGGAAGAGTTTAGAGGTAAGGAAGAACACACAGCACTACATTTCGGCAGTTACGGTGACAGAAGCCATCAGAGAAAGTCATGGTAGGTCATAAGTGACAGTAAAACGAAGTTTGTAACGTGTTTGATAGGCGTAATAAGGGCTCTTGTGTAGCTTTGGATGACAATGCAACAGTGTACAGTCATAAATGTAATTAAAAGGCACTCTGTAACATACACAGTAGAAAGTGTGCGCGTTACTGCAAAGTATCAAGTATACAGGCTCTAACAACGGCAAAATGTAAGGTAGTATCAATGAGGAATCCGTTCACAGATCTGTTTAATTACGATTTTAAGTCGTAGTCGGTAGTCATTAGAACTTAATTTATGACTTTCTCTTCGATTAGAAGGGGTACTCGTTGGTTTTTCTAATAATTAGCTGACAGATGTAAATAAATATACATTGTTTCTGATCTCTTTCATATTTATTATTGAAAGCACATATTTACAAAGCTTCCACACTGACTACATCACTAAATTCATAGACAAACTTCCTCCCTAACAGCCTCCCTGGATGGGTTTATAAAGTTTGTTAACCATTTAACTTTTTGAACGTAATTGTAATGTCACTACATATTACAGGTTACAGTTAAAGTTTGCAGAAACAAATAGTATTAGAATCTTAACTATGCGCAATTCAAAGTACTGAAATTTACGTTATAAGCTCTGAAAATTCAAAATTGGTCAACAAAATTTGCTACATGATTTTTTTTCCTGCTTGAGAGTCTCAAGATACGCACTTTTATAGAGAACTGTAATGCAGTAATCTATCTGCTAATGACGTTCAAGATTCTTCGTAATAAATCGTCCTTTCGAAAACGAAAATGTGGTAAGTATCTTTCCAGTGGTCACTTTTCATTCCAGGCGGAATTTTATTCAGATGACTTGTTAATTTTGGTTTCTGGTGGTTAGAAATTTTAAAGTCGTCGTCGCACAAGTATTACTTTTAAAATCGAAACTTCTAGAATTTCCAAGAACAATATGTCAAACACTAATATTTTGCAGTATTTTTAAAATAAGAGGAACTAATTAGTGAAATAATAGTACAATTTTAACATTCAAAGTACCTTATATTTACAAACATTTAAACATTTGAACATTAGTTGACGCAATCCTAATCGTACCCGGTAATCGTTGTCCTGCAATTGTAGCACCATCTGTAGTTCGTACGGATGAAAATTTAAATCAAGATGGAGAATTCGGCGAACACTCTCTCGAGACATACCAACCACTGTTGCTTGCTTACGAACTGAACGTCGTGGGCATCGTAAGACAGACTCGCTAAGTCATCGACGTTCACTGGAGAACGCACACTTCTTGGTTGTCGTGTTGGCTTTGTTTTTGAGGGCAGATCGAGTCTTTTCAAAGTTATTAATACAACATTTTATTGCGTATTTCGACGAAACGACATCATGACGTCCTAAGTTATAAAAACTTTGAAACTCCTTCTGCGCTGCTACCAAACTATCATTGTATTTATAAAACATTTTCATAGCTAACTCACACTGTTCTTCCGTTTCATTGATTCACGATTACTGAAATTGCGGACTGTTTTCTTGCTGTCACAAACCCCCAGTGTTGTCACTTGTCCATGGCTGTCACTGCCACTACATACTTCAAACATTTCCGTCATTCTGTTTCACCCTGTATTTCTATAATTGAATTAAATTAGCTAAAACAATCTTTCGCATTCCTTGCCTTCAAAACAGCTTTCCTAGCGTGTCGACATAATATTTGCATTTACTGACATCGGCATCATAGTCTGTCGGAAAGTAAATCTTGAATTGTGTCGTCTAGCACTCGAAAACTGTCTTATGCCCCTTGCAGTCGTGTCCGAAGGTACTCATAATCGGTATTCTTGCATGTTTCTCCTTCATCTATAGCTCTACTGAGCCGTCTTACTAGCTTTCGTTCATTACATCGTTTCCTTTTGAAATTACGTAAGTGTATTTCTGTTACCTGTTTATGACATTGTACACCGAAACGGCGTTCAATCAAGATATCACAATTAACAAGTCAAAGATTATCGCTAAATTGACAGCTACCAAGGATTGTAACACTCATCGAACAACATCACAATAAGCGTGAGAAAAAAAAATCCTTGTTCTTTTCAACCTCCACTCCGAGGAGTGGAGCGAGCTGTTTGAGATCGGGTCCATAAAGAGTCGCTGTTCTATTCAGACAATTATCAGACAAGCTGATAGTGGGGCATAGGGGAACCCAATTGGGAATACGTAGGAGGGGCTTACCAGTTCCGGCATACGCCTTACAACCAAGGAAAACCTCCCGAAAACCTTGGTCAGAACCGGGGAATAGGAACCAATTTAATTAATGTCTGGGACGTTCCCTCAGACTATAAATGGATTAACGTGGGAGCACGAGTACACACCCGTCAATCAAAGATCGGACGCCCGAGTTACTCGCGTCTACCCTAGAGAATCCGCAATCGAAAGCGCGGTATCCTCTGAAACGCACAAAATTAAAAAAAAATATTCTGCGTGCCTACGAGAGAAATAATGCTGTTGGAGATAGCCTATGTTAGTGCATGCTACACTGCCGTTAGCTGTCTTCGCTCTTACCTCCATTCGAGGGCGTGCAACAAGCGGACTTCGTATTTCGTGTTGCAGCCAGCTTCTTTTCACCTTCTCACAGCTTCCGCCGCTTTACAGATTCTCGGGTTTTGGCACCATTTTGCATTTCACACACTCAGTAGACAGGATATACACGTGTGTACTTTCCACATCTTTATTTACGTTAGTCAAAGATTTACGTATACAGAGATGAAAAACAAACAAAGACTTTATTAATCCGTAAAAATGCCTACCACTGCCACTACAAATTTCAAACATTCACGTTATTGTGATTCCTTAATTTATTCTGGCGAACTTCGAAAAACTTACGGGTAAGCTGCCAGGTACCAAAATCGACGACAGCCGATATTTCGGCAGGAGACTACCCTGCCATTTTCAAGGCGAAACTGCAGTAAGGAAGCAGGTGAAGAGATTCTTCGAACCTTAGTGCATAGGGCTCATGCCATTTCTGACCCAGAAAGTTTGCCCGCTGAGCTGTCTCATCTGGAGGTAACTTTTCGACAGAATGACTATGGTGAAGAGCAGGTTAAAAGAGCGTTGCGCTATCAACCACATGTGCAACAGGCTAGTGATATAACACTGAGTCAGTGGCCTTTCTGCCTGACGTTGGCAGCACTTCCAATACGACTGGTCGCATTTTGCGTAAAAATAATGTAAAATGTGTGTTTCGTCCACCTTCAAAAATTAAGGCACTGTTGGGATCCGTTAAGGATGATCTCGGTTTGCATAAGGCGGTTTCTACCGTATCCCATGTAACTGTGGCAAATCATATGTTGGGGTGAAACTATTAGGATTGTTGAGGACCGTTGTATTGAGCATAAACGTCACACACGTTTACAACAGCCAAACAAATCTGCTATGGCCGAGCAGTATCTTGACACAGGTCACCCTATGGAATACGACAAATCGGAAATTCTGGCATGCATTTCCAACTACTGGGACTTTGTTATCAATGAAGCGATAGAAATAAAACTAGGTGACAACCTTATGAATAGGGATGGAGGCTTCTGCTTAAATACCGCTTGGGATCCTGCTCTCTCACTTGTCAAAAAACAGAGGGAGAAAACTAATCCGACCTCATCTGTCGAGAACTGATGTTTATTATCGATATTCTGAACGGTTTCATCTTTGGTCGTGTCGGCGCTGTGTGCTTGCTTGCTCGGTGTGTGTTGTCTTTCCTGTTTACTCTTTGAAAACCGAGGTTTTATAGATCGTTGCACATTGCTTTCTTTCTGCATTTTCGCCTTGAAAATGCCAAGGTGGTCTCAGGCCGAAATATCGGCTGTCGTCGATTTTGGTACCTGGCAGCACACCCGCAAGTTTTTCGATGATTCCCGTTATTCTGTGTCACCCTGTAGTTCAATAGTTCAATAATTGCCTCCCAGTATCCTTCTATACCTTTGTGAAATTTTCAACATTTTAGCTTGCGAATTATTATGTTTCCCCTCCAAAATAGTGAAAAAGGAATGTTCTTAAATGAAAGACTATCTGCTCAAAATCAATTTATTATAATTAAACATTCAGATAACATTTCCTATCATGTAAAACAGCTAAAATAAGGGACAGAATCCAATAAGTCTGATTCATATAACCCTCCAGCAAGTGCGTCACCTTACCGACATATATGATCTTTGACGGCAGTGTCTCAGGCTCGCAGGCGGTGGGAGCCGATGAGCTGAAATTTTTATCCGACCGTTAAGCAGGGTCGACATGTAACTTAACACAGCGTCACTGGCTTCGACGTCGCTAGGCAGTTGCTGTGCGATTCTATCGCGCTAGTAGACTAATCAATATTTTGCATAGGTGACACAAAGGCCACTTCGCACAAATCGATCAGTCACTTGCGTAATAAGATCTGTAAAAACAATGCCCGATTCGCAAAGGCGCGAATGCTCATATAGAGACTTTTACCAAACGAAAACTAAACTGTGGCCGCTCACAGCGTAACCACAGGACAATGTAACGTCCGTGAAGTAAACACAAGTTCTACAAGGTCCGAATTTTCGGAATCACAACAAGTCTAACCACAGGACCGTTTAAGACGATGACCTCCCCGCGAATCTAAACAGAGTATTCCGTGTCTCCCGAGGTCCGTTCATTTCGGACGCTCAGACAGGAGTCTCCCGATGTCCTTACCCCTCGGACGCACAAACAGGAGTCTCGCGAGGTCCGTACACGCTCAGACATGAGTCCTCGTACGTCCTCGCGCTCTGCCGCAGTTCACGGCAAGTGCCGGGCGGCCACACCCACGTGCGAAAAGACACACCAATATCTGCAAACGGCTAATAGTCAAACCAATCGGATGGCGTAGCGCCATTGTCAAATTGTTTAGCTGTCATACTAAAATACTCTGCCGAATCAGGACGCGTTCTCTGCGGCTGCCAAGAGGCTCCGCCCACGCCACCAAAGCTTCCCGCGGATTTCACCGTTCCCAGGGTGAATGCTCTGCAAGGAATTTCACCTTGCTCCTAGGTACAGTCACACGACCTAAAAATGTTAACGTTGTGCTATATATACAGCCGCTGGAGCCAAACCCCTGGGGTACCAGACGGGCAGATAGCTTTCCTCTCAACCTAACCATTTGTCACACTAACTGTGTACAAACTCTGCTGCTTTCTAGGAAGTTTTTTTTAGATAACGCCTAAGGGCAATACGTCTCTATAAACAGCCCGGGGCCCAGAGCACTCTGCTATTGTTTGTATCCGGCAAATTCCTCTCTTTCGAAACGGCCGAATGACTAAAAAAGGCAGTCCCCGCTATCGCCCACTGTAAAACGCGGGCCAGCATTGTGTAAAGAGACCCACATACTCTACAAAATTCTGCCAGGTATACTCCGCCGCCTGTAGCGCCGGCGCCCAACAGGTCAAGCCAGCCCCTCTCGTCCTTCCCCGAAGGCGAGAAAAAGTTGGAGGGAGGGGGAGACCCCAAGAGCGTCTCTGCTCTGTGCGGCCTGGCCGTACCCAACACGTAAAACCACTTTTTAGCAGCCAAGCTGCGCCAATAAACATTAAAATCCCGAAATTTTCATATAAACACTGTCGTGTCGCACAAGTCCAAAGTGCCACCTTCTTTCGCCGCGCGCCGCCATGCACGCACGGCGCGGCGTTCTTACGACGTCAGCCACGAGCGCCCTCTGCTACAACTCCGCTCGTGGCCACCACTGAACGACATCGTTCACTTGGGACTGAGATAGGAACCAGTTAACACTTCGGAATCAGATAGGCACCAGTGAAGACTTGGCTATCGGATAGGCACTAGGCAGGGCTCTAACTCAACTATGTATCAGCATTCTGCAGTACAGAACTATGTAAAAGTTAACTATTGTATAAATTCTGTGCAATATATATCTCGTTCTAATTTACTCTAGTGTTTCTAGTTTCTGCTGTCCCACTGGCTGCTCACCTCCGTACCTGCACAAGCGTGCATCCTTTATTCTTGTGTCGGTCTCTTTTTACTCGGCCACCGACACCTACGACGGAAACTAGACACAAAAGCGGCGACGAGGCTGGGCCACAAAAAACATAGAATGTGCTACAATTCCAGGAGCCCATCACCCCTGATGTGTTCCCAAAGGCACAGAAATCAAAATAAAGAAAGATCTACAGAGGAAAAATATTACATATTTCAATAATTAGCGTAAAGAGAAAGATACAGTAACACAAGGTTAGTATGAAAAATAGACTAATTACAGCCCCCGTCTCACAAGCTGCGATACCATGGGAGAAGAAATTATTGCGGTGTACGTTCATAATCCGTCTCTCGTATGTATCGAAATCTTTCCAGGTGCCACGTCAGCATTTGGCACCATGGCGCGAGTTGGTGGGTTTCAGCACGGTAATGGAACCTGTCTTGGGGCGGCGACGTCTGCGCGCGTCTCAAAAGGCGTCCTCCGAAGAGCGCCGCGGTGCGTCTTGTTTGCAGCCCCGCCTCCGCCTGTTGCTAAGGCGGGGGCGGCAGTGGGGGCGGTGGCGGGGGCGGCGGTGGAACGGAGGTGGCGGGCGCGACGGAAGGAAGGAAGCCGCCCCCGCCGCCGCCGCGCTCCCGCCGAGCCAAGTTTACGCAATTTGCAGCGTGGGCCGCAGCGAAATTAAGGGCCAGGGCTGTCGCGGGAAGCCGACGATGGATTCTGCTGCCGAAACGCCCCGAAATAGTTGCATCCGCAAAACTTGGAAACGGCTTGCGCAGAGTAGATGGGGCCAGTCGTCGGATAGGCGTTGAGATGTTGGGGGGGGGGGATGTCAGAGTCTTTATGGCAAGAGAAATTGTGTGGGCAGATATCTGTGGATTACAGGCTAAGATCGTTAACGTCGGTTTCCTCTAGAATTTTTCACCATATTCTCAGTTCGAATAAAATCAATTTTATGGGACGGAAAAGCTTCTTTCTATACATCAGCACGGGTTTAGGAAAACATCGTTCCTGTGAAACTCGGCTTGACCTTTTCTCACATGACATCTTGGAGCCATGGATGAAAGGTGAAAGACGACCGTCTGTCGTCTTCCATGTATTTTTTGCATATTTCTGTAAAGTTATAATTTATTTAATGTCGTTAGATTATCATTTTGTAAATACTTGAACCCACTCTTTTCAAGGCTTGAGGAATAGCATTTTTATTTCATGTGTTTTGATATTAGTTAACAATCCAAGGTTGTTCTTATTTTGTTATGTTAATAATTAATTACTGTATTAATTAATGTGGCGTAAGTACGGATTCTCCACTACGCCACTGTCCCTGTGAGAATGTGCAGTTTTTATTTTACTTTTAAGTGGGTGCGAGAATCTGTGGCTGTCTGAATGTGGGGAGTGATAGCTCGCTTTGCATCGTTCTCTCTGGCTCCGCTACTGATACTGCCAAAGAGGTTTTTCCGTTGCGCCATAAATGTTTTCTTAGGCACCTTTCTAAGATAACATTAAATTGTCGTGGCTTGCTTATTATTGTCTGTGTGTAATAACGTGTGAGCTGCTATGTATATTGACCACTGTAGTATTAACTTCCTGCTATTGAAGTAACTTGAAAGGAGTCAGTTCTCAGTTTGGGCCAGGGAACAAGGCTTTATAGCAGGAAGTAACCAGTAGTTCACACGGACCTCATTTACTAATTTTAGTGATAATACAAGGCTCTTGATAGGTAGAGTGGTCGACTTTTAAAGGCAGCAGGAAGATTGTGTTTTTCTCGATTTCAAAAAAGCCTTTGATGCTGAGCCACACTGCAGACTGCTAACGAAGATACGAGTTTATGGAATAGATTCACAGATTTGTGACTGGCTGGAAGACTTCCTAGTTATAGAACGCAGTGCGTTGTTCTCGACGGCAAGTGTTCATCAGAGACGAGTGTATCGTCAGGAGTTCCCCAGGGTGATGTGATAGGACCGCTATTATTTTCTATGTAAACGATCTGATGAAGAGAGTAACAATTTGCTGATGGTGTGTGGGAGGGTGTTGTCTTTAATTGGCTGTAATAGCATACAGCATGACTTCGACCAAATTTCTAGGTGGTGTGAGGAATGACACTAGCGTTAAATGTACAGAAATGTACCGTCATGCAGATGAATAGGAAAAACAATCCCATAATACTCGAACACAGCATTAGTAGTAAGCTTCTTCGTGTGGTCGTGTTGTTCAAATATCTAGGCGTAACACTGCAGAGCAATATGAAAAGTAACGAACATTTAAGGACAAAAAATATTCAAATGTTTGTAAATCTGTCGGACTCAACTGCTGGGTTATTAGTCTGTAGCTTAGAAGCTACTTGAACTAATCTAAGAACAGATACCAATGCCCGAGAGGGAATTCGAACCCCCGACGACGAGCGGCCGCGCGCACCGTAGCACGGCACCCCAGTGGCCACGGCTGATCTGTACGGCATATAAAGACAGTTGTGAGTAAGGCAGACACCCGACTTCAGTTTATTGGGAAATTTTGGGAAGATCTATCTGTAAAGGAGCACGCGTCAAAAACGCTTTTCACGACCACGTCTTGAGTATTGCGTAAGCGTTTGGGACCCGCAGCAGATTAGTTTAAAGGAAGACATAGAAGCTGTTCAGAGGCGAGCAGCTGGGTTCGTTACTGGTAGGTTCGACCAATGCGCGAGTGTCATGGAAATTCTGCGGGAACTCAATTGGGGATCGCTGGAGGAAATGTGACGTTCTTTTCGATATTCTGTTGAGGAAATTTGGAGGGCTTGAATTTGAAGCTGAGTGAAGAGCTATCTTCCTGCCGCCTGCTTACATTTCACGTAATGTTCACAAAGACAAGAAAGCAGAAATTACGGCTTGTACGGAGACAAATAGACATTCTTGTTTCCCGTGTTCTGTTTGGGAGTGGCATAGGAAAGGAAATACCTAGTAGTGGTCCAGTGTACCCTCCGCCACGCACGTGACGGTAGATTGCGGAGTATATATGTAAATGTAGATGTGGATGTAACTCGCTGCAGCAGGCAATGAACTGCCACGTCTTCACTAGGACATGCTGAAGTAAGTGATTTGCCACTCTCGAAACTTACTGTATTTTATTACATTGTTACCTAGCCTAATATCACGGAAAGACAATATTGCCATGTGCATTGGTTTTCAGAACGCGTGCAAATACCGGGTGGTTAGATTCACACTTTCCATATTTAAAACGTAATAGCACAGCAACTAATTACCATACGAGTACCAGAGTTCGTAGCATTAATATCCATAGTATGAGGTGCACGAGTTACCCGCGTCCCAGCGCCACCGTCCACTTCTAGCCATGACAACCAAGGGCCGTGATCATCCGTCGTGATTCGTAGTCCTGAGCAGGTTGGCGTTCAAGGACCAAAGCCGTGCAGAGTGACTGTGCAGAGTTATTGCGATATGCTTCGCCAGCTGTCGTACCAGCCCTACATAAGAAATGCGCAGTGATCTCAACAGTTCTGATGAGTGACGAGGTCTCACTGCACAACGATAATGACGTCCAAGTGTTTCTCCGAAACAATCGAACCATCAGCTGAGCAAATCCTATGCACTTCTTTTTCCACTGTTCAAGAGAAGGATGCCTCTGCGTCTTTTAAAAAAGCATCTGACGGGGGATATTGAGTAGTGTCAAGTGTTTGGGAACGAATGTCTTGCAGGATAATCTCTGCTGCAGCTTTGACAACTCTAAGCCGCTCTTCAGCAGGATCGCTAAGTCTTTGATTGTACCATTTTTCATAAAGGATGTTTTGTCCAATGTCTGTGAACATCAAGACTGGGCTGTGATACGGACCAACCTGCGCAAAAATAATTTTTCCGCCGTATCGCTTTTTTAGATGAGCTTGAACACTTGCAACTGCTGGTTTGTAATCACATGTGAAGGTCTCAGCAAACAAGTCACTTATGGAAAATTGGTTTTCTTGTCTTGTTTCTGCAGGGTATGCATATATACGCTCCATACCTTCGATAAGGAAGGGATGTTCAGGACGGCCTTGTTTACCTCCTGCACCAGTAGATCGCGACAAGGAGTGCAGTTTTACGTAGCAATGTTTGTGGTACTTACCCTCAGTAGCAACAAGTTCACTTATACATGAAAGACGCCGAAGAATGTGTTGCCCCCATTCACTAGCTTGTCTAGCTTTCTCCACAATCGATTCTTTCACTTCCAGTGTTTTCCTTTGATGGAGTTCATCCTGTAGATATTTGGGCAATTTTATCTGCTTCTCGAAATATTCCTTGGAGAATTTTTCACCACAAAGGAAACAATAATATCCAATGATGTGACGCCTTGAATCCGAAGCACTTTTCAGCCTTTCCCCACACGAAGACGATGGTTGAGCAAATCAAACATCTCCTTCTCGCTGGACAAATGCTTACACATTACTTTCCACAGTGTACCTCTTCCTGCATGCGTCATGTACGGTCACTTCATTTAAACTGCACAAAAGTGCTTGATTGGTACGATCCCATGATCTCACTCCCAGTTATTTCTGGTTGTGGGGCTACCTCAAGGACAGGGTCTACCAGGCGAACATCCAAACATGTGCTCATCTGAAGCGCAGACAGTATACCTACGTGCATGCTTCGTTCTGCTGTGCAGAATGCATTGCTGCGCTTTCATTCTCTCATGGACACTGATGGACAATGTACTGGTCCCTCATGTAGCATGATGGCACCGTCAAGTAATATACGATGTTCCCTAGTAGCACATTAAAAAGTTTCGATTCAGTTGATTCTGCACAATTTTTCCTCACCATGCCCTTGACATTAACGCTACTAAGTTTCCATGTTACAAAGTGTTAAATAGGGAATATTTAAATATAATCACCCCGTATTTGTGGTTTATAGTCCCTAAGGTTACAAACTACTTACACTAACTTAAAGTAAATTTTGCTAAGAACAACACAAACACCCATGAACGAGAGAGGACTCGAACTTCCGACGGCGCGCACTGTGCACGGCTCTTCTGCCGCGGCTACATGCCTCAGGCTACGACCACTATATGACAAGTGTTGCAGTTTTGCGGGAGTACATATCCCCGTTTTTCAGTAGAGAAATATCTGCCGCTGTACGGCTAACGGTTCATCAAACTTTGGTAAAAAATTCTGCACCTGGGGTTGTACTCTAAATTACATGGAACAAGGTGAGAAAAAAAAAGAACAACAAAACTGAACACCTTGAAACGGTACTGTTTTTACCTTTCCTTCTTTTTAAGGTTTACAATCAATTTGTTTGATAATATCATTTAATTACAGTGCTCTTTGTAATCAGATTTACGCTATTTATTTATTTACTATCCTTAAACTCATTACAGCAGTTGACGTAGGGCGGTCTAAGTCGATAGCAGGTACTCGCAGGGGAGTGAACAGGTTGGTAGATGACCCGAGTTGACTTTGGCCAATGAGAGAGCGGCTACTTGGCAAGTTGAAGGAGAAAGACGGTTGAGTAAGGGATCGGCCATGTTCTGCAGAGTTGGTCTGTACATTGACTGAAGAGGATGTAAAATTAACTCAGAAGTATAGGTGAAGATAGGGTGGAATTTGTGTTAACTTTGTATTCACTTTGAACGGATTGGATCACATAATCATTTGCTATCGGCTTGTCTTGAATTCCGAGGAAATATTAGCTATTTTTATATGAATAATGTGGGGAATTGGTGATTGAATTTAGAGTCAGCCAGGAGATAAAGCACCCTTCTGGTCTATGTATTTTTATGATAACGTTTAGAGGGAAGCCATGGGGATAATGTTATAAAACAACGTACCCGAGTTTATTCTGTAAATATGTTGATGATTGTGTAAAGATAAGTGCATCTCTTGTGTGGATTGTGTTTGGCGACGTAAGAGAATATCCAGTGAAATTAATTAATTTACGGGGTGTTCATGTTAGAAACAGAACAAAATATTCGCTTCTTTAAATAATATGATTTTATTTCGGCTCTTTGGACAAGCCGGCTCCACGTGGCAAAAGGAATAAAGTTCGTTAGGATTAATGCTGAGCTTGCTTAACGTCATTAGTTACGATAATCGTGGGCTCAGAGTTGATAGTGTTAACAGTTTGGATGTACTTTATTTTTTCATCTTCAGTGAAATATATTTGTCCGTTTGTATTTGGTTAAAGATCGTTGTTCAGTGGTCAATGTTTTTCAATGCTTGCTTGTTTAATATAACAAATTTTTCCTGTGTCTACGCACATTCTTAGTGATGTTACCACTCTCAGCCGATTCTCGAAAAACCTCGTAATTTATATGCATGGGGAAGATATCGCACCGTGCTAACCAGAATGAAACAGTGTTCCTCTTACCCTCTACCAACATTTATTCTTCCCAATACGTAGGAATGGAGAAATTAGGGGAATAATTTGTAAGACCAGATAGGATTACAAGTAATCGAAGAATGTTGTCAGTTTTTGTTGTTTTCGAGATTCTAAACCAATCTACTAGTAAGAATAAATGTTCATTTATGTTCTATAGGCACTCCACCTCCATATCATGTGCAACGAATGATTAACGAAGGAATAATTATCCAAGTAACTGTGATTGAGATAAGAATTTAATTATTTAATTTGAATGAACATTAAAGTAGCAGTAAATAAAGTATCTGACAGGCGACTGGGTGCCGGTGAAGTCGTTATCCGTTGCGCAATTCAAAATAAATTCTGTCATGTTGGTTTAGAGGTTGATGCGGAAACCCTACAAAAAACTTTGAGTCATTTATTAATACGTTAGATGCACAAATACCCTACTGATACCGAACCTTGGTGACTGACAGATACATCAAATATACCGGGTGATCAAAAAGTCAGTATAAATTTGAAAACTTAATAAATCACGGAATAATGTATATACAGGGCTAAAAAAATGACACACATGCTTGGAATAACATGGGGTTTTATTAGAACAAAAATAGTTAAAAGAATGTCTAACAGATGGAGCTTCATCTGATCAGAAAAGGAATAATTAGCATAACAAATTAAGACAAAGCAAAGACGATGTTCTTTACAGGAAATGCTCAATAGGTTCATCATCACTCCTCAACAATAGCTGTAGTCGAAGAATAATGTTGTGAGCATTACTGTAAAGCATGTCCGGACTTATGGTTAGATATGTCGGTCGATCACAATACACTTGCGACTTCAGGTAACCCCAAAGCCAATAATCGCACGGACTAAAGTCTGGGGACCTGGGAAGCAAAGCATGACGAAAGTGGCGGCTGAGAACACGATCATCACCAAACGGCGCGCGCAAGAGATCTTTCACGCGTCTAGCAATATGGGGTAGAGAACCATCCTGCATAAAAATCATAGGTTCCAGCTGGTGTTTGTCAGCCAGGCTGGGGTGATGCGATTCTGTAACATATCGGCGTACCTCTCACCCGTCACGGTAGCTGCACTGATGTTTTTCTGTCCAGCGCCATCTGTCGGACATTTTAGAACTTTTTTATGTTCTAATAAAACACACCGCCATTCCAAGCATGGGTGTCAATTTTTACCTGTCTATCTACATTATTCCGTGATTTATTTAGTTTTCAAATTTATACTGACTTTTTAATCACTCGGTATCTTATCCAATTCACACATCATTCGAAGAAAAAAAAAAAAAAAAAAAAAAAAGTAAGACAAGCAGGAAGAAAAACGAAGAGCGGAAACTTAACCTTACAGAGTAGTAGTAGAAGCGAAAACAGGTGACCGCTCAACCTTGATAGATTTACAGATTAAGTGTACTAGAATGTTCTAGCAAATTGATTTACAGGATTAACAGTTTAACCATGTCGCCTCGCGAACCTAAGGTCAACACAGAAATCGCGATGCAACAGCATCTGCCGGTAAAATGTGCCTGCGGCCCTCTGTGACCACAGCAGACGCGCGGAGTGATTTCTAGAGGTATGCGTAAACAATATCTTGAAATCAGGGCGTTTGCAAGAGAGCGCGTTATTTGCACGAGAGAGTATAAACCATCCATCCGGAAGTTGCTGCTCCTATAGAACGAAGTGGATGGGCACTGCAACGGGTGCGTGCATAATGCTTCACGGAAGGCCGCAGAACACAGAGAGATGTTGAAGTGAAACCACTGTTTCGCGTCACGAGTTTACTTTCTCATGCCATAGTTTTATAATCACTTCTAGCGAGTTCCTCTTATTCGAGTGAACTCTCTATGCATTTGATTTAATATCAGGCCGTTCGTTGTCTCTTTCTTTAAATATAGATTTGATTTTTCCCCAAGATAAAAAAGGAAATTTCATTTATTTATTTACTTACTGTATTTGCATTGTGTCGTGCTTTCTGATGTCCTCCTATCCTTTCCTGTGAGAGTGAGTTGCATGCATAGCTTAACAGGTGGTTTTGTAGTTCAAAATGTTAATATTTAATAATAAACTTAGTAGCAAAGATTACTGCGAAGGGAGCATTTGAAGTTGTATGAAGTAAATATCGTTAGTGAGCAGGGAGACAGTAACTGTGGGTTGAGAAGATTGTAGCCAATGGGGTGTTTTCACGCGAAAAACCGCGGAAGGATCCGGATGTGGAACGTTCGGTAGTTATTGTGCTGACCAGCGAGACACGAGACAGACGTATGTTGAAGACTGCTTTTTGGTGAGATAACTTTGGTGGTTGAAATTTAAGATTTTATGTAAGGTTTGGCTCACTTTATAGCTGCTTCACAGCTACTATGTCTAGTAAGTGTGTTCTAAGTTTTAATAGTGGTTTCTATTAAGTAAATACTTAGATTAGTAATGCGTGTGCAGTACAATGGCTAGTGGTTATTTTGCCCTAAGTTTAAGTGTCTGAAGTTGAACTTTTAGTGTCTTTCATCTACCATTACCGGTGTGCTGAAATTTCGATTTGAGCTTTCTTAGTAAGTGTTCAAGTTACTTTAACCATAATAATAATGTTTCAAAAGTGTCCATAATCTGTAACATAATCTGTAATTTTAGTACGCGTATTTTATTCAATTTCATTGTTCACTAGTATGAACAACCACATGGCTCGTACGTTAGTCTGTGTCCATTCAAACGCGTACGAACGATCATTTGGTTTATTCACATGTAATAAGTAAATCTATCTTGTGTAAGGAAACCGAGAATCCCCTCTGAATGTTTCACAAATTTGGTAGTTTTCATTGTCTTTGGGTCAGGTGTGCACATAGTGCTCAACAATAGCGCAACATTGAATTGGAGTAATGCATTGTAATAGATCAAGACCGTATTGTTGGCCGTACTTTTGTTTATGTGGTGAGTAACATATTTATGAGGGCTCATGTTTGCCCTACAACGGCTGCAGAAAGAACTCTACAAAAGCGTGTCGCTCTTTGCCGTTACTTCTGGCAAAGGTTCTTAAATGAAAAGACCGCATTTAAGCAGCAAGTGCAGGCCTAACATGTGCCTGAGAGTAAGATACATGTGTGTTATGTGTACTTTGTGTCAGCTTGTTTTAAGTGTTATATTTTCTCTGAATGCCGTAGTTATTATTCTCAAATGTTCCGACTGTTTATTAGTTATTTAGTAGCTTTGGTTTGTTTTCTTGGAAAAGTATAAATGCTTGCTCACGTATCCCAGAACGAATGAAAGTGTTTCCTATGTACCCAAGCATGGCACAGAGTGTATCTTGTTTCAGGAAAAAGTTCGGTGTTAATTCCTCTTGTCTGTCGGGTTTCACAGAAACCAACCCGATTCAGTTGCCTCATAGACTTCAAATGTTTGTAGAGTCTATGGGTCAGGGTCATCAGTCCCTAAACTTACAAACTACTTATGAACTAGCTAATCCTAAGGACGGCACAAATATCCATGCCCGAGGGGGGATTCGAACCCCCGACCGTAGTGGCCGTGCAGACCGTGACTGGAGCGCCTCAGTCCCCTCGGCCACCGCGGCCGGCCCTCACAGACTAGTTCCCATTAAGTGTACCATTTGTGTCTGGTAGATGTGCTATCGTAAATTTTAAGAGCAGTCTACTTCACAGATTAGACCATAATGTCAGTAAATTTGGTCCCCATCACAGACAACCTGTTTGTATAAATCTGTTTTATTTGATGTCGTCCGCTTAACGGGCGTACAATATGCCTATTTATGATAGGCTATTCAATAATGTTTCATGCATTCTATTTAATAAACTTGTTTTAATTCTGATTCACTTGTCTTGTATTACCCAGATCAAAATTTAAATTAAGAAAGCCTTAGGCTTAATATTTCAGTTCTGAACATCCCTGAGAGTATGGATTTAAGGAAGAAGTTCGGTGTTAATTCCCCTTGTCTGTCAGGTTCCACTGATACCCACGCCATACAGTTGTAGTTAAAGTAAATGAATAGTGCGTTTCCGTACCTCAGGAAACGTTACTTTAACCTGAGAGCTAATGCACGAGGGCTGATTACATCTGTTTAACACAACTAGCCAGATACTTAGGCTACAGCAGTAAGGAGGGTGTCTTTACAAATTTAGGCGAGTCCGCTTGCTTGATTCCTATTGAGCAAACGGATAAACCGACAGATAGAGCCCGTTCATTAGTAGATTTAATAAGTTAACGGGAGCAGAGGGCTTGCCATAGAGAGTGGGTTCGGTGCATTTTCTCAGGCCTTACCACTCATACCCGACCCCCCAAAGAATATCAAATCGACACCTCATCGGAAATTCGAATGGCATTGTAGGACATATCCGTGTCGTCCTCAGATATGGTGCAACTGTCGTATAGTGTAACACATCATACACCAGCAGGAATCACCTTCCGTTAACGTTTACTAGGTAACACATGGATTGCGTGAGCCTCATTCACTTCTCCACCTACAGATTTTCAGAAACGTGCTACGAGGAAATGGTCTATGGAACGACTTGTAGTATTACATTAAAAATTTTCATTCGATAAATAATGTATTTACGATGCTTATCGCTTACCACAGATTTCTCTGGCAGATAATTACGTTCGTCTTGTATTTTTGATGTTCATCTATCCTCATAACGCATTTTGTGCACTTGGTATTTCATGTACCCTACCTCATTGAGAACAGTCGCACGTCAGGGACTTCTCCATTATTAATTGTAAGTGTGTGTGAGATCGTTTTTCGTATCAAGTATGATGAAAATATATACTTATTTCAAATGACGCACCTTTAATAATTCATGGAGTGATTCCATTTTTCCAGCAGTAATCTTAATTATGTATTATGATGCTTGGAGCCATTGTTGGACTTTTATCTATAATTTACTACATTTACTTCGAGATCTCATTAATTGTAATTTTCATGGACATGACTTTCTAGTAATGCCTGCAAAGAAATCTTCGGATTTAATCGAAATCCAAGCATCATTTTACACAATGCAGCAAGAGTTTTTACAGCTTCATCTGCTACATCCAGTTAACATAATCATCATGGTAAGAAAGGTCATCGCGGAATCTGCTAGTTTCTTTGTATAATATTGTGCTCAGATGTTGCTTTCATTCCAAATTACTACTGCCGTTAAACTTTAAAGTCAGGTTCCGCTTCCTTTTTTGAGTCTTCTATCTATAAAGTTACCTAAATGTGTCAGATCCACCAAGTTATTTTCTTGTATTATTGTACCGTTAGTGAACTTTAATAGCGGCTACTACTACTCCAACACCTGATCGTAAGAAAGAAAACGCAATATTACAGACTCACAAGAGACAGCTAACGTTTTCGGACGTATCCAGGTTCTGTTTGTTTGAAAATGCTAGCCAGGCTGTGGTGTGTCAGCGATTTCACAGTGTCTGCATTTGTACAAGACATACAGTGGCAACTCAAGGTCTTATGGTGTGGAGTGTTGTTTAGTGAAACCACGAGAGACGGGTGTTGCGCGTTTAGGGCACTGTGACCATTATGACCTCCATTAATTACATCCTGCTACCCGTAGTCTATTTGTACAATATCCCAGACGCCATTTTTCACCATAACACTGCACGACAACATGTTGCGGCAACATGACAATAATAAAATAAACCTGCTCTAAAAAATAAAATGAAAATAAATAAAGAAATATCGAAATTTTAAACGAAACTTCGCACAATCATTCCTTGTGAGCTATTGATCACCGTTCTTGGCGCGTCCACGCATGTGCGTCTCTTTCTTTGCATGTTTTAAATAGGAATTATTTACAACTTGTACAAAAACCAGACAGCGGTTGTCAGAGTTGAAGGGCATGAAAGGGATGCAGTGGTTGGGAAGGGAGTGAGACAGGGTTGTAGCCTTTCTCCAATGTTATTCAATTTGTACATTGAACAAGATATAAAGGAAAGCAAGGAGAAATTTGGTGAAGGAATAAAAGTTCAGGGGGAACAATTAAAAACATTGCGTTTTGCTGACGACATAGTAGTCCTGTCAGATACAGCAAAGGACCTGGAAGAGCAATTGAACGGAATGGACAGTGTGCTGAAAGGTGCATATAAGATGAAGATTAACAAGAGAAAAACTAGGGTAATGGAGTGCAGTGTAAGAAAATCAGGTGATGCTGAAGGAATTAGATTAGGTAACGAAGCAATAAAGGAGGTAGATGAGTTTTGTTACTTGGGCAGTAAAATAACAAATGATGGTCGCAGTACAGAGGATATAAAATGCAGAATGGCAATGGGTAGAAAAGCGTTCTTGAAAAAGAGAAATTTGTTAACATCGAATATTGATTTAAGCCTAAGGAAGTCCTTTCTGAGGGCATTTGTATGGAGTGTTGCCTTGTATGGGAGTGAGACATGGACGATAAACAGTGCGGACAGGAAGAGGATTGAGGCATTTGAAATATGGTGCTACAGAAGAATGCTGAAGATTAGGTGGGTGGATCGCGTAACTAATGAGGAGGTACTGAACAGAATTGGGGAGAAAAGAAATTTCTGGCATACCTTGACTAAAAGAAGGGATAGACTGGTGGGACACATTCTTAGATATCAAGGAATTGTGAATTTAGCATTGGAGGGAAGTGTGTGGGGTAAAAATCGCAGAGGAAGACCAAGAGATGGATACAGTAAGCAGATTCAGACAGATGTAGGTTGCCGTTCTTATGTGGAGATGAAGAGGCTTGCTCAGGATAGGGTATTGTGGAGAGCTGCATCAAACCAGTCTCCGGACTGAAGACCACAACAACACAACAACAACAAATAGGAATTCGTCGGACGCGGCCTCAGCAGTGTGTCCATCGCACCTGAAGATGCCAGCCAGGTGTGATGACGAAATATTGTGCAGTTACGACAATAACAACCGACGTCTCGCCCGAGAACCATATTTAAGAAATGAGACGGGAAAGCCTGAATCAAGACAACTTTTTTTTTTCCTTACTTTAAACCGCATTCTTGCTGTTCCACAGCGCCAATTCCTTTTATTTCATCAGATATGAGTCCCTGGGACACTTTTTTTTTCTAAACTGAAAAAGTTTTAAAACTACGTCACTTTAGGCTCATGAGGAACATTCAAAAGAATGTCACCGACTTGTTAAGGGACATACATGTTAAAGACTTGCAGAGCTGCTACCAACATTGGAATCGCCGGCTCCGCCGGAGTATAGGTGCCGAAGGGAACTACTGTGAAGTGTAGTATTTGGATTTGGTATACGTAAATACTTTTTTTTTTTTTCACGAGAGAAAAATATTTCTTTCCGTTCGGAGTTCTCAATCCCTTTCTTTTTTTTTTTTTTTTTTTTTATTTTTTTTTATTTTTTTGTCAATATGATTAATAGCTGTAGATTGCTATACTGTCTTTATTTTTTTTTTCGGCATATTCAATCACCTAATCACCTGGTCTAAAAATCCGGTTTACTTTAACCTAGTAATTGGCCATAGATACAGATTTTGTTTGTGAAATTAAACTGTGTTTCGCAAGTTTGATGATGGAAGATGCCGAATTGTAATAATAACGACAGTTTTAGAGATCTAGACGGTTTATTCACATTGACTCGGCCCGCGGAACGAAAGGGGGGAGGAGGGGCAACTAAGTGTCTTTGTGCTCCAAACAGCTTCTACCCAAAAAATATTTTTTAAGTATGAGAGATGTATCAAATTTCGTACAGCAGTACAATGAGAAGACCCTTTTTTTTTTTTTCTTGTAAGACAAGGTTAATAAGAAGGCAGCTTAGTCTTGTGGGGGAAGGTCTGCATCCCCATTGCCTCACCCCAATGGCTGAAACACTTTGACAAAGAAATAACATGCCTCGTAGATAAAAAGGCGGTCTCATTACTTTCCTCATAAACCTCGTGGATTCAGCGTGAAATTCTGCCGCAATGTTGACCAAAGTTTGGCGACAAGTAGTAGTGAAATGGTACGAACAATTCAACCGAGCCTGGACAAACGTGTGTGATGCTGATCGGTTAGAAGGCCATTAGCATCTTCCACAAACGCCGAAGTCCTATCAGTCGAGGAACGGATTCGCAGCAATCACAGATTTTTCGGCGATGGGGAGGTTCTGTGACCAGAGAGCATATTTTGAGCGACGGATAGAGCTGTCCAAACGTTATTTACGGATTATTCGTGACTACGCCGAAAAAACAGTGTCATATATCTGCGTCACTTTGAAATGTTGTGCGCCTTTCAATAAAATTTACTTGGTCTACTATAGTAATATGAGTTTGTAAGTTTGTTTTAGAAGTTCTGTTGTAGTACGAAGAGGCTTTGCGCGCAAACTATAATTTTTATGTTAAAGTTTCGTCTGGATACTGCCAGCAGTGGTGGCCAAGTCGGACGATGTGCTAATCGATTCGACTATTGGACCAGATGTTGATATTACGTCAGAACACGCCGCCTGCAGGGGGTTACAACACCTCGAACGGGAGAGGCGCGGGAAGCAGTGAAACTTACACGCATAATCTATAGTAGCATGAAATGAGGAGCACAGCTGCTACCGAAAAAAGTTATAGCAGCGCCTAACAAAGCAGACCAGGAACAGACGGATTGAGCTGACATGTGGCGTTGCATTAAATCAAAGTCCTCAATCTCCTTCCAGCGGACTACGTCAGATGCGTAACGTGAACTATATAAAAAAGCGAACTTCAGCCTGAAATGATTCAGTCGAGCCAGAACCTGTCCGTGTGCAAATTCTTGAAAAAGTAATGTATTCCAGAGTAACTTCATATATTAATAAAAATAAACTTCTAACAAAATGTCAGTTTGGTTTCCAGAAAGGCTTTTCAACAGAAAATGCTATACACATTTTCACTAAGGAAATATTAAATGCTCTGGATAACCGTAAATCACCCGTTGGGATTTTTCGTGATCTACCAAAGGCATTTGATTGTGTTAATCAAGGAATTCTTCTAGATAAGCTTAAGTACTGTGGCATGAGTGGGAAAGTGCACAAATGGTTTAAATCATACCTAACTGGAAGAGTTCATAAAGTTGATATAAGTAATTCACATAATATACAAAAAACAGCCGAGTCCTCAAACTGGGGAACTATCAAGCATGGGGTGCCACAGGGTTCGGTACTGGGACCTTTGCTGTTCTTAATATATATTAACGATTTGCCTTTCTATATTCATAAAGATTCCAAAGTAGTTCACTTTGCTGATGATACAAGTATCGCTATCACACCCGAATCACAGGTTCATCAAATTGTCAATGAAGTATTTAAGAGAATTATTAGGTGGTTCTCTGTAAATGGACTACCTTTAAATTTTGAAAAAAACACAGTATATTCAGTTTCACACAATAAATGGCATCACACAATTAATTAATATTGACTTCAACCAGAAATCTATAGCTAAGGTAGAATATTCAAAATTTTTAGGTTTATGCATTTATGAGGGGCAGAATTGGAAGAAACACATTGAAGATCTGCTGAAACGTTTGAGCTCAGCTACTTATGCTATTAGGGCGATTGCAAACTTTGGTGATGTACAACTCAGTAAACTAGCATACTATGCTTATTTTCATTCTCTGCTTTCTTATGGCATCATATTCTGGGGCAATTCATCATTTAGTAAGAAAGTATTCACTGCCCAAAAGCAGATCATCAGAAGAATTGCTGGAGCCCACCCAAGATCATCCTGCAGACATTTATTTAAGGATCTAGGAATCTTCACAGTAGCTTCACAATATATATATATATATATATATATATATATATATATATATATATATATATATATATATATATATATATTCACTTATGAAATTTGTTATTAACAATCCAACTGAATTCAAATGTAATAGCAGTGTGCATAGCTACAACACTAGGAGAAAGGGTGACCTACACTATTCAAGGTTAAATTTAGCTCTGTCACAGAAAGGGGTTAATTATTCTGCCACAAAAGTCTTTGGTCACTTACCAAGTAGTATCAAAATTCTGACAGATAGCCAACCAGCATTTAAAAATAAATTAAGAGAATTTCTGAATGGCAATTCCTTCTACACATTAGATGAATTTCTAGATAATAGTTAGTACTTTAGGAAAAATTAAAAAAAATTAAAAAAAAATAAATAAAAAAAGTAAAAAAAAAATTCAAATATTGAGTGTCATGTAATATTATGTATGGACACATTTCATTCAACAGAGTCGTTCCACATCATTACGAAGTGTTGTATTCATGATCTATGGAGCAAGTATTAATCTAATCTAATCTAACCGGAGACTATGACGAAGTTCCAGACGAGCAGCGACAACCAGTTGATCCGTGGGCTGCCTGCGAGCTGATCTACCTGCTAAGTTCCAAGAACAGGGCGTCTGAACTATGTGGCACGGCAGCGAGAATATTTGGGAGTTCGCAGAAGTGCGAACAGCTTCTCCCTCTCACGGAGTTGGTCCACAAACAGCCGAAGAGCCTACGAAAGAGAAAACAGAAGGACGTATAGGGCCCTTTTCCATGGCGAAGAACTACAGGGCGTGAGCCTGAATTTCGCCATCTTTTTTATCTACCACGCATAGCGCAGAAAACAGTTTCCCTTGTTTTCTCTTTCTCTACTCGTTTACATTCTGGCTCATGTCTAACAACAATGTTTCATATTTCTTATTTTTCTAGTTAATTACATTAGTGCGCCGGCCGCGGTGGCCGAGGGGACTGAGGTGCTCCAGTCACGGTCTGCACGGCCACTACGGTCGGGGGTTCGAATCCCCTCTCGGTCATAGATATTTGTGCAGTCCTTAGTATTAGGTATTTCGTAAGTAGTTTGTAAGTTTAGGGACTGATGACCCCCTAGTTATGTCCCATAAGCTATACAAACATTTGAATCATTTGACCTTCGGCAACCTGTGTAGAATGAAGCTTGTAATCTCGCGCGCTATAGGCCTACCGTCAACGTAGCACAGCAAGGTGGCAGATCGATGACGTTCTGGTCGGGAGTCTTATAGGAGTTTGGGTTACCATTGGTATGCATTAAAAGCAACCCGAAGGCAGGGATAAAATGCTACAACCCATCGTTAAACCGTTTCATCGACATTTCGGGAAATAATTACGGACTAAAACTCCTGAGCACATGTACGCATCGTCAATAGTTTCATCAGCTCAAAGCTTTTTTTAAGGGACGAAACTGGCACCCATGACCGAGGAAGGCCGCGGTGGAGTAGCCAAGCGGTCTAAAGCGCCTCGCTGCGGAGCGCGCGGTTGCTCGCCGTGGAGGTTCGAGTCCTCCCTGGGGCATGGGTGTGTGTGTTGTCCTTAGGTTAGTTTACCTAGGTTTAAGTAGTTTGTAAGCTACGGACTGATGACCACGCAGTTTGGTCCGATAGATTTACAAACATTTGAACATTTTTTTGACCGAGGAAGGACTCGAACCTCCGACGGAAGCGCCCGGGCAATCAGAAAAATGATGTCTCTGACCGCGCGGCTGTTATTTCATCAGTACTGCAGGTACTGCGCGATATGAATATCACGAAACATACCTGGGATAAGCTGAAAAGATCTGTGCGGGCACGTTTTGATCAACCATGAAACTACGAGAGATATACAGGATTACCATTGAAGAATGACCACAACCAGCAATGGTTTAATGAAATAGTGGGCAGCAGGGCCAGTAAGTACAGGCTCACATTCCTACAAGGGATCGTGCAAGAGGTAGTTAACAATGGCCGTACCTCAAGAAATGTGTTGTAAAATTTGTTTAAACCCAAGGGAAGCCCTGTTTGCCAATTGCCAATAAACCGAAATACTTACTTTTTTGTAAACTAATAGAAAACACGGAGCTTACAATAGTTAGTCCATCCCATATTCTCTCTTCTCTGCGTCTCATCCTTTCCCATATTCTGCTTATCCTTCACTCCCTCTCTCTGTCCACATTCGCCCCCTCCCTCTCCTCAATTCTCAGTCCCTCTCCTCCTCTTCTATGTCCTCTTCTCTCAGTCCACCTCGACCTACGCCTATGAATGAAAATTACTAATATATAGTATCTTCATCGTTGGAAAATACGGTTTGTCGCTTTCACCGTATTTAGTGCTTTGCAACTTAATCTGCCATTAGTTCCGAACCTCCTCTGGGAGTTTTCCTTTACCACACTTGTAGCTATTTTCCTTTAACTTTTTGATGATTGTGATCGAGCTGTTCTTTTAGCGAGATTGTCAGTCAGTTAGCTTTCATTAACAGGATTTTTGGTCACCACACTCATCCACCGCCCGCACCGTAATAAATTTTATACCTAAACCTTTCCCATGAATCGCACCGCCCTTTGTCGAAAACCGTATCAAGATCCTTTCAGTACATTTTCGAGTTTATCAAGAGAGACAAAAAGACGCAGCAGAAAAACTCTATTGTGTAATGTGCATAAATTTGCGAAACACTTCGCGGATACTACCTACATACAGGGTGTCCACAAAAGAGCTCCCTGATTTCAAAATTAAATATCTCGAAAACAAAGATCGATAGAGGAATGCAGTAAACGGTATGTTTATTGTGAAAGCTGTAAGAAGTTTATACAACAGTTTGAAATAATAATTACAAAATCTGCTAACAGATTGTACTGTACGCTGTACAGCTCTTATGAACATACATAAGTGAAATAGTCGTATGAAAACACTCTTTGCAAACAATCCCATCACAATGTTTTCAAAATGTTCACCATTGGCACTACAGAGGTGGCGCAAACGACGAATGAAATTCACCATCACATTTCGTAGTGTCTCAACCGAAATGGATTCACATGACACAGAGATCGCAGATTCAAGCTCGTCCAGCGTGGCGGGATGCTTCGGGTAGACCATGTCTTTCATTGTGTCCCACACAAAAAAGTCACATGGAGTCAAATCCGGCGAATATGGAGGCCAATCCATGACTGCACCAGTAAATTTGGAATATTCCAAAGCAATGACTCGATTCCCGAAGTATTCCTCAAGAAAGCGAAACACTTGTTCGGTCCGATGTGGTCGGGCTCCATCTTGCAAAACCATTCAGTACCTGGTCGATCCTCTAACGCTTGCTGTGTGGCGACAAATTGTACCAAACTTACAACGTAACGTGCACCAGTGACCGTTTCTCGAATGAAAAAAAGGCCAATAATGCCTCTGCTGCATACTGCAGTCCACACAGTAACTTTAGGAGATTACAGGGGTTTCGCTTCACACCAATATGACTTTTTGGAACACCAAAAACGCCAGTTCTGATTATTCACGTATCCATTCAGGTGGAAGTGTGCTTCATCTGTAAACCAGATGCAGCCAACATCAAATCCTTCACTATCAATCATTGTGAGCATCTGATTAGCAAAGGCAACCCTTTGTTGCACAGCTCGTACGGGTATGGCCTGGTGCGTTTGAATTCTGAATGGAAACATGTGTAGGCTCTTTCTCTGTATTTTCTGCTTGCTGGAACGCTTCAAACCAGTCTCAGATGCAATTCTACGGACGGGTGACATTGGATTTCGCTGAATAATTCCAGAAACTGAGGCGATATTTTCAGGCGTAACTGCGGTTTGCTTGCGGCCAACATGCCCCACTAGATCAACAGTTACGCTGCCTGTTCGTTGAAATTTTGCGAAGAGCGTAGGAATGGTTTTCGCATCGGGTCCTTTTGGAACATTAAATCGTGCTTGAAAATTTCGCCTTATTGCCGTACGACTCTCTTCTAACTTGTGGTACTCTAGCACCAGAAAAACGCGTTGTTCAATGGAGTACATGGTTTTAATCTCGTCCTTCGGTACGCTAACCGCCTTTCTCGTTTCAATAGTTGAACTGATCGCTCTGCCGGCCGCGCTAGCCGAGGGGACTGAGACGCTCCAGTCACGGTCTGCACGGCCACTACGGTCGGGGGTTCGAATCCCCCCTCGGGCATGGATATTTGGGCCGTCTTTAGTATAAGGTAGTTAATAAGTAGTTTTTAAGTTTAGGGACTGATGACCCCGTAGTTAAGTCCCATAAGCTTAACAAATATTTGAACTGATCGCTCTGGGCTTCGTATCACTATCTACTCTAGGCATTATCTATGGCGATTACAGCGCCATCTGTTAGCAGCTTTTGTAACTATTATTTCAAACTGCCATATAAACTTGTTACAGTTTTCACAATAAACATACCGTTTACTGCATTCCTCTATCGATCTTTGTTTTCGAGATATTTAATTTTGGACTCTTCGTATCTGGTCAACTGTCATGCCGCAGTAGATACAATAATACCCGAAAGATCGCAGAAAATAAGCGCTGTCCGGCTTGGCTACTACTTGGATGTGTCAGCGTCTGTGTGTGCCGAGCTCTGTTAACAAGCGGGTTGTATTGAGTCAACTGAGAAGGTACTTGACTGAGAGGTATCGGCTGCAGTCACGAAAACCAGCATAACGACCGGGAGTGGGGGGGGGGGGCGATCACTTCACATTCCATAAAGCATTAGCTGACGCCTTCGAACGAAGGATGACACGGCGACCGTTCGGTACATAAAATATATTACTGCACGTCACATAGTTCAAGAGATATGACAAGACAGATAACACGCGTCTGCTTACGTTGTTGTGCAGTAAAACTTCAGCATTGCGTGACGTTTTCACTTCTTACTGCTTTATATTTTTCAGACATTATCTACATATATAAGTGAATATTATTAGTTTCTCCATCACTGGATGCTTGCTGTTGCCTCAACTGTGGTTCAAATTTTAATTAAAGTCCAGCTCCAGTTGCATTTATTGGTGCCCACACTACCGGTTTCGGCCTCTATGTTAGGCCATTTTCAAGTGTGACAGACGTTGCTTTCTCTATGGCATAACGTCTGTCACACTTGAAAATGGCCTAACATAGAGGCCGAAACCGGTAGTGTGGGCTTAAATAAAGCACCAATAAATGCAACTGGAGCTGGACTTTCATTAAAATAAATGAATATATTGCAAAATTATTTCATAGTGCGAGACATACTTTACAAGAAATGCTGCCGTAACATTTTTTTCCAGAAATGTAAAACAAATTACACATATTTTTTCAGTATTAGAAATCCGACGCTTTCAATAGACTGTAAAAACAATTTCAAACCATTTCTAAAGCTTTTCTCGATTTTATGCTTAATGTCAAATGTTTACCATATAAAGTCATTTTTAAGGTAAGATATCCTATTCTATACTTGTGCATTCGATTCTCTATGGAATTGGCAGTTTTAATGGTAATAAAAGAAGCTGAAGTACAGATTTTGGATGTTGCTTACCACAGTGTAGCGTTGAAGCTCATCAAATGAGCCTAGTCTAATGAGGGCTATTTCTCACTCACATCATACTAATCATTGACAGGATAGTATTGAGTATTAATAATGAACCTTTGTTGAAATTGATACGAAACAAATTACTGCACGAAGGACTTGTACGCCGGATGTCTTGGGCACGATACGATGGTTAATGTAGGATTGCTGTATCATGGAAAGGGCGATTTATCAATTGTGCATCATAATACATACGCGCACATCAGAGTGAGAGGCTGTCTGCACGGTTTCTTACACCCTGTTTGCTGCAACTGTGAAAAACACCGAAGAGCCAAAGAAAGTGATGCATACCTATGCTTATGCATAGATATGTAAACACTCAGACAACGGCGCTGAGGTCGACAACGTCTGTATAAGACAACACGTATCTGGCGGAGACGTCAGATCGATTACTGCTAATGCAATAGGGTATCATGACTTTCGTTAAGTTTGAATGTATAGTGTTAAATTTGATGCGCAGGAGATAGTACACAGCATCTCCGCGATAACAATAAAGCGGAGGATTTTCTTTACGACCATGCCACGAGTGCACCCTAAATATCGCGATCAGGTAAGACACCTAATCTTCGGCATCGCTGCGGGTGAAAAAAAGATCCTGCAAGAATGGAACAACGACGAGTGAAGACTTTGTTCAGTGTGGCAGGAGTACAACCCCTCCGAAAATAACTACATATTTCAATGCGTGCGATAACTTCAATGAGACATCATACGAGGGGACTTTGAAAATTCCGTGCAAAGTCCGGGAGATGGCACCACCGATGCGTATCGACCTCATGTTTAGTTAGTAGCATCTTTGGAAAGAGCACACCAAGTTTCAGCCATATTGGTCTATATCTTTGTGTTTGGCATTCGTGGGAATCAAGGAAGACGAGTGATTGTCAAAGAATGGACGAAAAACAATTACGTGTGGTGATTAAACGTTACTTTACGAAAAACAAAACGTTTCAGGAGACGAAAGAGAAGGTTGATAAATATTATGGCGACTCTGCACGTTCGATTAGACCAGTTTATAAGGGGTTTCAAAATTATCAGAGTGGCCATATGGGCACAAGTGACACTGAACGTTATGGACGCATTGTGGAGGTTACGATTCCAGAAATCATCAATAAAATCCGTAATATGGTGACGGATGACAAAAGAGTTAAGGTTGCGCGAGATTGCTTGTGCTGTGGGCATCTCGAATGAACGGGTACATAATATTTTACATAAACATTTGGACATGAGAAAGCTATCCGCAAGATGGGTGCCGCGATTACTCACGCTGGACCAAAAACGGAATCGTGTGAAGTGTTGCAAGGAAGGTGTTCATCTGTTCAGAAAGAATCCGCATGACTTTAAGCGTCGTTTTGTTACAGTGGATGAAACATGGAATCATTACTATACTCCTGGGGCCATGAACAGTCTAAACAATGGGTTACCAAAGGCGAATCTGTACAAATAAAGTCGAAGATCGCTCCTTTGACCGGAAGGGTTATAGCGACGGTCTTTTGGGATTCGCAAGGGATAATCCTCATTGACTATCTGGAACAGACTAAAACTATTACAAGTACATATTATTCATCGTTATTGCAACGTTTGAAAACCGAGCAACAAGAAAACCCCGGCGATTGGCCCACAAAAACGTTCTTTTCATCACAACAATGCACCAGCAAACACTTCAGCAGTTGTAGTCGCAAAATTATTACTCACTTCATATGCCTCCTATTCTCCATACTTGGCTCCTTCGGACTACTATTTGTTCCTCAATTTGAAGAAACTGCTGGCGGGTCGAAGATTTCATTCAAACGAGGAGGTGATTGCAGAAACTAATAGCTGTTTTTCAGGTTTGGACAATTCCTATTATACGGAAGGGATCAACAAATTAGAAGAGCGTCGAACGAAGTGTTTGAGTCGAAAAGGAGACTATGTCAAAAAATAAAAATGGTTTTCCACATACACATTCGAATTTTTATTATTGCTCTGACTATTCAAACGCCCCTCGTAGATATGGGCTTTCGGAAACGAAGATCCACTCGTGTACCCTTACTGGCTGGTTTATGCCGCGCCTAGACCCTTTATCACCGACATTTGAATGTTTAAACCTGGAAAATTGGATATCTGGAATTACGAGGCTCGTTTCCAATTGTATCGAGTGGATGGAAATATACGGGTATGGAGACAACCTCATGAATCCATGGAGCCGCCGTGTCTGCAGAGAACTGTTCACGGTGGTGAGGGTCTGTAATGGTTCTGAGTTTAAACACCTCTGCTGGCCACCGTACTCTGGAGACATGACCATTGTTCAGCATATATGGGAGGCCTTGCAACGGGCTGTACGGAAGAGAAATGCATCCCCTCGTACTGTTACCGATTTATGGACAGCTCTGCAGGATGCATAGCGTCTGTTTTTTTCCAGTACTACGTCAAACATTAGTGGAGTCCATCCTACGTCGCGTTGCGGTATTTCTGCATCCTCTCGGGGTCCCTACACAATATTAGGCAGATGTACCAGTTTGTTTAGCTCTTCAGTTTGTGTGATAATTGCTTGAACATGATATTGGAGAAGTGAAAGCGATACGTATTAAACTCGAGGTATTCCAAACATTATCCACTTTCACTAAAAAAATGGTGCAGTACTAACATGTAAAACCAGCAAAATATTTTACGAAAAATTTTGGAATCAATTTACTAAAATAGCACGAAGAAGGACATATCTCTAGGCATTTAGAAAGGTGTTTTCAGATCTGTGAACTCCTTCATTGATCTACAAACCGATATATGAAACTCGGGAACGTTCGAATTATTGATTACTAGGTTGAATTGAGTAATGGATTTTTTCCACAGTTTCCAAACATTCCACAACATTCAAACAAAACGCTGGCTGCGTAAAATTCACCGAAAATGTTTAAGGTATGTCTTCCTCTCATGTCACTATAGTTGCTGAGGACGGAAATAGTCCACCTTTGACAATTTAACAAAAGCAGGAGACTGTCCTTCAAGGAACACCTTTTTCATTATTAGTCGCATCTGCCCTGTTATGAAACGCTGTGACAAAAGAGCTTGGGCGTGATTACTGACATTCTTCTATTTCGTTTTAAAATTAGGGTCGTTTCAGGCGTGACACGAGTGTGTTTTATTCCATTTTTATGTCAGTCCCTCTCCTTCTTTAGTCGCCTTCCTCCCTACCCTCTACCCATTTCTGTTTCGTTTTCATTCAGCTCAATTCTTATGACATCTTACACCCTGAAGTATCTGCCTTACAATAACATAATTTTCCACGTTTGTAGAGTGGAATGTGAGAAACAGTATGCTAAATGTGTTGCGAGTGGAATTAGTTGTAAGGACGTAATAAGTTATTTCATGCGTGATGAGGGTGGGACTTTCATGCACCATAAAACCTCTGACCATAAAGTCAGTTGAATAGCCTTGTAACAGTAACGCAGATGAACTATGAGCTACAGTTAGCTTACTGTCCTTCGAAATTGTCACCTCAAAAGTAACCTAGCTGAAAATAACTAACAAGGTAAACAGCTGTGCTAGGTCGAATGGGCGGTGGCTTGTCACGCACACCACCTTGAAAATGCCTTACCCATCGTCTCATATTGCTCACGTGTATTATATCGTCGATGGTTTTCGACTAGCCTAATTTCTTCAACAGTGAGAAATGAATCACATCTTTCTGTTTTATTCGCTTGTCCATATCGGACTCCTTTATGGAACACTCTTCCGTTGGCGTCTACTACCGCAGAACAGCGGAAATATCTGCAAATGAAAGACGACGATTCAATCATTAGCACTACACCAACTGGTGCTGACATGCAAAATTTCCACAAAAATCGCACTGATGTGTTTTATGGCCCACTTTAGATTTGTAGTTTTATAATTATTTGGAAACATTTAGGACCAAAATAATAATATAAATAACAAAAAATTAATTAATACGAGTGTCTGAAACCCTTTCAGGAAATAGAAATTGAGGTAGTGGCGAGTTCCGAACCATCGACCTTCAGCGTCATTGTCCATCGCCTTGCCCAATACGCTACGGCTATCGATTAAAAGTCAGATCTCATACTATTGATGGTTGTTGCTAACTAATACTAATATGGCATTTGTAGACACTAGATTATCATTTATCGCACGAAGAACCGTGTGTTTTTGTTAATTCTTCAGTGCGGTATTGCTCTGAAATGACAACGTGTAAGTTACAATAAGAACATCATCAAATACGCAACGCAAGATGGCGTATGTCAGAGAGAGTTCTGAGCGAGGAATGTCACGTGACATCTCCGAACGGCTGGTTTTCGTTAACTCAATGGAGGATGTCAAATCTCCGTTATTTTTGCAAATATGTCTCAAACGATACGAAATATAAAAAAAAACATAAGGGAGCTAAGTTGTAGAGAATTTTCTCCTCTACCAATTAGGTTATTCAATTTTCGTATCAGATGAACGGTTCGTTTGCAATTACAATTATATTACAAACGGCTTTTTTTGGTATTACTACCGTATTTTTTGTCCGAAGAATTTGAAAAAGGGAGCGTCTGGTCTCTGGCGGCCTACAATCATGTCTGAAAAATTTGGTACTGATCGGTTGAACGGTTCGTCTTAAAAACAGGGAACACATTACGCAAAGAAAGACAGACAGACAGACATACATCCCAAAATCGCCGTTATTTTAGCAAATATCTTTGAAACGATACGAGATATGAAAAAAAACATAAGAGAGCAAAGTTGTAGAGCATTTTCTCCTCTACAAATTTGGCTATTCAATTTTCGTGTCAGATGAATAGTTAAGCCATTATTTTCATTTAAATTTCGAACTCTCAAAAGACAATAGCAAAGGCCCACTTTTAGTGTTACTACCGTAACCTAAAGTGGGCCAATAAGGAGGAATTACTTTCGGAACGACCCACTTAGTACATGCGCTAATGTCCATACTAATGAACACTGGTCCGAACTAAACCAAAAACAATCCACCCCATGTTCATTGCTCAAGTACGAACCGAGTACCAAGAGCCACAAACTGCGATTCTGCGTGACGTACTTCTGACATTAATAACGCTCTCTAACGATTATATGAAAGTAATATCGGGCTTTAAAAACCGAAAATTTCGTTTTTTAAAATGATTTATTTATCTGAACAACAGTGGGATATACTAACAATTTATGTCTCAAATTCACATTTTAAAGAATTGCCTTGATGTTTGTTCGTGGGATTAGTGGGATCAGGCTAGGCCTATCGTGTATGATTTAGCTTACCTCTCTGTGTGTGCATATGCTGGAGCACGTGAGGTGATGTATTGCGTAGCTCGGTAAGCAGCCACCTGATGCCCTCCCCGTAAGCACCTGCAGAGGCTCAAAACTGAACTAAATACGGCCATGCCGTAATGCGATAATGTACAGCATTTCGATGTGCGGTAAGTACGAAATGACTAGCTAATGAAATGAAAGTAAATGTAGGGTAAGGTGGTACAAATTCGATATAGGTACAATTCCGATCAACGTAAGTTTTCGCGCCATTTGTCAGTCTCGTAGTCACGTTGTGTGGCGTTGTATAGTAGCAGGTTTCTACAGCTCCTCCTGTCTTTTCTTAGATAACACTCCTTTGTGCTAAGAAGATATTAAATTTTTTTTTCCTGTTAAGAGGTAAGCGAAGCTACTTGGTCTAACGCACTCTTGTAAATTTTATAGTTAAGGGTGACTGGATTCGCTGACAAAAATTCAGTGTTTGGTACCACGACGTATGCGTTGGTGCCTGACGGAAAAAGTGTTTTTTATGTGGAAGATGCCAGTAATCAAAATTGTACAAGGAAGTGATCACAATTGTACCTACTATGGTACATTTTCGATCGATTTTTCTCAATTCGGTAACCTTCCTTTGTGTTTATACCAACATTTGTAATTGTCTAATATTTGTGTTGCATAATCATCAAACATCCAAGAAAAAGTGCCATAGTTAAAATTATTTCTTTTCCCAATATATTTCCAGTTTCAATAACATTTGTCTGTAATGATCGAAATTGTACCACCTTACCCTATAGAAATCCCTTAGATCAGCACCATACATAGTCTTTATTAACAAATAGAAGACGAAATCGAAGAGACGTACAACCGGAAATTTCCATGTCTGTATGTCCTCTATGTGTTCATAAAGTATTCATTCAATTGCACTGAAACTTTGGTGAACTGTTCACCTTACGCTCACGAAGGTTCCTGGCCCAAAAACAAAAGAGCACCACACACAGCTCAGGTGATATGCCGTCATAAATTATGAGAGGCCACCTCTTGAAAATACCCAGATTTATACGTCAATTATTGGAAAATTGGAGTAGTTAGGGACCTGCAACAAAGTTTGCATGTAATTTCGGACGTTTATGAAGCGTTTTCTAACTGAAACCCCTCCACCCCCTCGCCCACACAAAATGATGAAACGAAAAGGAGTCTACCGCTCACAACAGTTTTCCTGTAGATGCCGTAAAAGTGTCGCTTCAGGCATGAACTTATATGAAATATAGTAAGCATTACAGATTTTCATGTTACTATTTTTATCTGCAATTGTCTTGCATCCAAAATTAAGCAATCTGTTTATCTATATAATCGCGAAAGGACACTTTCTCATTCATTGACTAAACACGAAATCTCGAAAACTACTTTACCTATGAAGCTGAAATTTGTCAGGAATATAGTTTATACGTAGAAAACATCAGCCAAGAATGTATTCTGTGATAGGTGTATGGCGGAGCATACTTCTCCTACAGACTCACGAAATGTACAGTTTCATTCTGATTTTTACGAAATTTCGCACACTTGATCTTAAAACCAAGAGGAAGGTCACCGTCTACCTTAAGATTCATGCGGTGCGTGGGGGAGGATACTTTGCAACATAAAAATGGATCCCTAAATACCTTGGTCGCGCCATAAATTGAGAACGGCTCGACCGATTTCACAGATCCTTTTCTTATTGTTCTCGTTATTCGCAGAACAAGGATTGTATGAAATAAAACTGGAATATTTGAGAACAACAAAGTGCGTTTTTTCAATGTGACCCTGCGTTTCTATTGCATAGAAATCTATATTTTTGTTCCGATATTGCTGAAATTTTGCACACTCTACCTTGACAACAAGAGAAATGTCACTGTCTCCAATAATTTCGTTCGGTGCGTGGTGGAGGGTACTTAACTTTCGGAATTTTAAAAATTCTATAATGTTGCTCTAATCTTTATGAATTTTTGCATCCGTGACCTTTAAACCAAGAGGAAGATCACTGGCTACATAAATGTTTGTATGGTACACGACAGAGGATACTTTGTAGAAAAATTTGCCGAGAGTGGGAAAGGTGGAAACGAACAGAAAGATGGGAGAGAAAGAGATGGATGCAGAGGGAGGATGGAAGGGGATGTGGACTACGAGAGTGTAGGATAAATAAACACATGGGCAACGCCAGGTTTACAGCTAGTGTTGTATAAATTCTTCCCTGTATTTTTTTTTTTCTTTTTTTAATTAATTTATTTTTAATTTTTATTTTTTGGTAGAACAACTCTACAATTTTATCAATCGTAAATAAACTATTTTAATAAATTTTAAGAAGCAAGTTTATTGAAGACCATATGTAACGTGAGAAGAATGTGAAAACTTCTCAAATAATATCGAAACCAAAGACCACTTGTTTATGCGCATGTTTGAGTACAATGTCTGGTAATCTAAGAAATAGCGTTTCTTGTCAACGCTAGTCACTTGTTTTCTGACGATGGCTTAAGTGGATAACTAGTTCGGAGTAAATAAAAAAATTGGTAGAACAAAAACAGTTGATTAGTTTTCAATCTGAACTTTCTATCTACCAAATGCATTCCAATTCATGTAATTCCTGAAGTGATCCACGGACCAACCTACTGCTGGGCTTCAAACAGAGTAGCAAGGTGCTTTTCATACACCGTGTAGCCTTCAAATGAATGCCATTCTCCCTGCAGGCGACGTTCTAAGAAGAAGATTCTTGATGCCCATTGACCTCCTCTCGAGACCGCCAAAGTATGTATTTCCACTTTCCTGTTTTTCTTACAAGGGAACCTCCCCATCGCAACCCCCCCCCCTCCCACACACACTCACCTCAGATTTCAAAAATATGTTCAAATGTTTGTTAAGCTTAAGGGACTTAACCGCAGGGTCAACTACTTATGAACTACCTTATACTAAAGACCACACAAACATCCATGCCCGAAGAGGGATTCAAACCCCCGACTGTAGCGGTCGTGCTGGCTCGTATACAACGTATTTATTAATATGCTTGTTTATTTGAAGAAATATTGTGTTTTATGCAACTCAGCAACATTCACATAATGACCTCCTCTATATCAACAATCTCTACGGTATTTATGTTTATGTTTATTGGTTCATGAGAAAATGGGAGTTAGGCAAGAAAAATTACAGTTTTCAGAAACTTATTATTTAAAAAAATGTTCAAATGTTTGTAGAGCTGGCGCGCCGTGGACCGCTCAGGCACTGCGGCCGGCCCCTCAGATTTAGTTATAAGTTGGTGCAGTGGATAGGCCGTGAAAAAACTGAACACAGATCAATCAAGAAAACTGGAGGTAGTTATATGGAACTATAAAATAATAAGGAAAATATAAAAACTGAGCAGTCCGTGCAAAGATAGGCAACGTCAAGCAGATCGTGATAAAACTAGTACCGTGGCCCTGTGGCTAGCGTGAGGAATTATGGAATGACAGGTGCTTGGTTCACCCCTTACCTCGAACGAAAATTTTAATATTTTTTTATTTCCGCAAAATTAAAATTTGTCCGTCCGTTCATTGACGTCTCTGTACGCTGTAATAAGTTCAGTGGGTGTGTTTTGTGACTGCACTACAAAACCGTGCGATTAGCAGATGAAAGGAACTGCCTCTCAATGGGAACCTAAAACATTTGATCGCAAGGTGAAAGGTCAACAGATTCCTCCACAGGAAAACACGTCTGATGTATTCTATACGACACTGGTTGCTGTATGTGCGTCATATGACAGGAATCTCTTGTCGACCAACCTAACTTGTACACTTTCTGAATGGGTGAAGAGATTCTACCGTGCCAAATTTAAGTTTTCTTGTTGTTCAAATGTTTGTAGAGCTTATGGGACTTAACTACGGGGTCATCAGTCCATAAACTTACAAACTACTTATGAACTAGCTTATACTAAGGACGGCACAAATATCCAGGCTCGAGGGGCGATTCGAACCCCCGCCCGTAGTGGCCGTGCAGACCGTGACTGGCGGGCCGCAGTCCCCTCAGCCACCGCGGCCGGCTTTTCTTGTTGATGTGATAATCATTCCCAAAACAGTGTTTGTCTCATAAACTGCAACAAAAGAATGCAACAGTTTCAAAGCCGCACAGTTTTCCCTGTGCTCTGTCAAAACATATGTTTTTAATGTTTTCGAATTTTTTCGTGTGTAGCATTCCCATTAGAGAGGCACTTCCTTTCGTCTGCTAATCACACGGTTTTGCGGTGCGGTCGCAAAACACGGATACAAGTTTACAGCGAACAGACCTCAATAAACGGATGGACAGATCACAATTTTGCGAAAATAAAAAAAATAAAAAAAATTTCGTTCGAGGTAAGGGTTGAACCAAGGACCTCTCACTGCACAGCTCCTAACACTAACTAAAGGACCACGCCACAACTATCGCAATCTGCTCGACGTTGCCTATCTTTGGCATGGACTGCTGAGTTTTTCTATTTCGCTTTCTTTTCATAGTTCCACACAACTTCTAGTTTTCTCGATTGATCTGTGTTCAGTTTTTCACGGCCTATCCACTGCGCGAACTTATAACTAAATCTGAGGGGGGTGCGAAGGGGAGATTCCCTTGTTAGTAGTTAAGAATTAACTTTCGTAAGTATTTTTAATTTGTTTCTAATGGCTTCATTTACACGTTCTTATGACATAATGTAACTCTGTGGAATTGTAGTCAGTGACATGAGTATTTGAACAGCCAGAGAACATTACTTCAGCTAATCAGAGTCAATCACTCTACTGAGAAAATATCTGCATAGTGACCGATGAGGACTGCAGCTGTTGTGTAGGGATCCAAGGCGTTTACGTGTTTGCCTGGTCTGTCGAGGAAGTGGGGCACTTCAGTCAAACTCAATTCTACCTTTGGAGCCCGTAGCGTCGCCCAGGATCTATAATGTTGCTTCGCCTTCCGACATCGCTACCAGTCGACAGTTGCCAGACGCTGGTTACCAACTGCATCGGCGTCGCGAATCTTTGGGCAAAAGGAGAAAGTCGCAAGGCTGTCCCTTACACGCCAGTAGCAGATCTGAGGCGTTACCCTCTGCCTCGCCTGTTCCCGTGGTAGCCGATCGAGAGATCCTGAAAAACGCAGAGAATTGTCCATGCCTGTCTTCGGGAACAAGGTTGGGTGCTTGATGGAGGCCCTTAGGGAAATAGTGGAAACGTCGGGAAAGGAGGTTAGTATTCAGTTCGTATGCTTGCCGGGGTCTCATTTGAAATTTGACAGAGGCTCTGCTGTAAGTAATAGAGGAGCACTGGGTGCATGGTGCTAAAACATTGATGCTCATGTCGGCAATCTAATTCAAAATGAGATCCGATCCCTTATGCCGATAATGCTAATTTCTGGCAACAATTAAACCATTATTTCTAAAACTATTGAAGATATCCTCACGAAATTGTTGTTAGTTGGTCATCAGACTATATTTAGTTCACTGACATACATTGGAAAACGGACTCATAGTGGAAACTGAGATACAATTTATTTATTAATATGTCTGTTTATTTGAAAGAATATTGTGTTTTATGCAACACAGCAACAGTTATGTAATTCCCATAACAATGACTGCACAACCACATAATCACCTCCTCTATAAGAACAATTTCTACGGTATTTATGTTTATGTTTATTGGTTCATGAGAAAATGGGAGTTGGGCAAGAAAAATTACAGTTTTGAGAAAATTATTATTTCAAAAAGTGTTGAAATGTTTGTAGAGCTTATGGGACTTAACTACGGGGTCATCAGTCCCTAAACTTACAAAATGCTTATGAACTACCTTATACTAAGGACGGCACAAATATCCAGGCCCGAGGGGGGGGGGGGGGTTCAAACCCCCGACCGTAGTGGTCGTGCAGACCGTGACTGGCGCGCCGCAGAGCGCTCGGCCACCGCGGCCGGCAATTATTGTTTATTTATTCACAGCTGACACTAGACACTTAATCTCCCACAATTCATATCACTGAAAGAAATAAGTGCGTCACACACTCTAATCTTAAAGTTTATAAGCATACAAAGACATTTTTTGCAAGCCGACTCCACTGTAAACACAACAAACTAGCAAACCCTTTAACATTTATTTCATTTTCAAAGATATAAAACCACATAAGAGAGGAATATCTAATAATCAGTGCTGCTTACACCTGGTAAACAAACCCAGAGGTGACACTGAAAAACCACAGCCCTCTAGAGTATACAGTACAAAATTGAGAGGACAAGATCAATGCAGAAATCTCGATGTGTCAAGTAAAATTCAAAACTGTAAGATATATATATATATATATATATATATATATATATATATATATATATATATATATATATATATATATCGAATCTTTCACAAAAACTATGCAGTAACATTTCCAGGAAAATCCAAGTGTTTATAGAGTACAAAAAGGTGTTTTTTTTTTTTTTTTTTTTTTTTTTTTTTGGGGTGAGGGATGGCTTATCTCAATTTAGACTTAGAAAAAACATGAAAGACTGGTCAAATTATACAATTATAAGTCGCCAGATTACCGTAATGAAAGCAAAGTGTGATCGATATCAGATGTTCACTTTTTAACAATAAAGGCTTTGAAACAGAGCACCGTACTGTAGCTCCTAGATTAAATCGACGAACTGACGATAAAATGACAGATATGGAAATAAACAACGGAAGGACGCAAAAGCATTACCAATCGCTCAACAGAAGAAAGGTCACTGGACTGACACCAATTCCATTATACACATTGCATGCGAAGTGACTTTCCCTCCTTCTAGCAGGACGGTCCTGAAAGTATATTGACGAGCGAAGCGTTTTCAACCGTTGGAAAAAAGCGCAGGTCGTTTTAGTTTTTAATAAGGGCCTAAGAATTGATTCAAAAAACTGTAGGACTATATCTCTGAGATGGGAATGTTGTATAATTTTGGACTATGATATATGGTGTAGTATTATGATATTTTTAGACACCTAAAATCTCCTCTGTTGGAATAAACATCTGTTCCAAAAATACGGTCATGTGAAACGCAGCTCGCAATATTCGTGCACGAGACACAGAATTCATTAGATACACGCTACAAAGTAAATACCGTGTTTCTTGAATTTCGGTAAGCGTTCGATACGCCTCCGCACTGTCAACTGAAGAATCTCGCCATGGACGTCGGGTGCGAAGTTGCATGTCATGAAGCCTAGTACCTGAATTTCTAGTTGAATCACGACATACAGTAGTTGTACTAAAATCATTATTCAGCATGGTGGCGATCATCTCAGGATTTCTCCGGCCTGAAATCCGTAAGTAGCGGTCATCAGCGGCTGTGGAAGCGTTTGAGCGGCCACAGCCAGGCAAGTAATCGACAGTTATTTCTCTGTCCCTCCACCACGTCCGAACACTATCCGTTTGAATCACTCCGAGACGTCTGCTAACTCCCATTGATGAGTCCCTTCTGACACAAAGTAGAATGGCGCATACCATCTAACTTCAGAACTGACCTTGTAGGCATGCCAAGAGTATCTTAAACACAAGCACTGTAATTTATTTTTCCTCGTGCTATAACTGGAGCCGGTTGTACACTACTGACCACTAAAATTGCAACACCAAGACGAAATGCAGATGATAAATGAGTATTCATTGCACAATTATATCATACTAGAACTGACATGTGATTACATTTTCACGACATTTGGATACATAGATCCTGAGAAATCAGTACCCAGAATAACGGCCTTGATACACCTGGGCATTGAATCAAACAGAGCTTGGATGGCTTGTTCAGGTACAGATGCCCATGCAGCTTCAACACGATACCACACTCCATCAAGAGTAGTGACTGGCGTATGGTGACGAGCCAGTTGCTCGGCCACCATTAACCAGACGTTTCCAGTTGGTGATAGATCTGGAGAATATGCTGGCCAGGGCAGCAGTCGAACATTTTCCGTATCCAGAAAAGCCCGTACAGGACCTGCAACATGCGGTCGTGCATTATCCTGCTAAAATGTAGGATTACGCAGGGATCAAATGAAGGATAGAGTCACGAGTCGTAACACATCTGAAATGTAACGACCACTGTTCAAAGTGCCGTCGATGTGAACAAGAGGTGACCGAGACGTGTAAATAATGTCACCCTATACCATCACACCGGGTGATACGCCACAATAGCGATGTCGAATACACGCTTCCAATGTGCGTTCACTGCGATGTCGTCAAACACGCATGTGACCATCATGATGCTGTAAAATGAACCTGAATACATCCGAAAAAATGACGTTTTGCAATTCGTGCATCCAGGTTCGTTGTTGTGTACACCATCACAGGCGCCCCTGTATGTCAGCAGCGTCAAGTGTAACCGCAGCCATGGTCTCCGAGCTGATAGTCAATACTGCTGCAAACGTCATCGAACTGTTCGAGCAGATGGTTGTTGTCTTGTAAATGTCCCCATCTGTTCTCAGGGATCGAGACGTGCCTGCACGATCCGTTACATCCAAGCGGATAAGATGCCTGTCATCTCGACTGCTAGTGATACGAGGCCGTTGGGATCCAGCACGGCGTTCCGTATTGCCCTCATGAACCCACCGATTCCATACTCTGCTAACAGTCATTGGATCCCGAGCAACGCGAGCAGTAATGTCGCGATATGATAAACCGCAATCGCTTTAGGCTACAATCCGACCTTTATCAACGTCGGAAACGTGATAGTGCGCATTTCCTCTCCTTACACGTCATCACAACAACGATTATCCAGGCAACGCCGGTCAACTGCTGTTTGTGTATAAGGAATCGGTTGGAAACTTTCCTCATGACAGCTCGTTGTAGGTGTCGCCAACGGCGCCAACCTTGTGTGAATGCTCTGAAAAGCTAATCATTTGCATATCACAGCATCTTCTTCCTGTCGGTTAAAATTCGCGTCTGTAGCACGTCATCTTCATGGTGTAGCAATTTTAATGGCCAGGATTGTATTAGCCTCTCCGTGACATTGGCACTTCTCATACGACTTTGTTTATATTTTTGTGCGGGTTCAGTGATTCTATGGAGAATCTAAAGAACTTTATTCATGATTCAGTGTACATAATCTACGTCAGTGTTCATGAGTGAATGAAACACTTATTTATTTTGTTTCTGTCTGGAGTCTCAGTCATATAATTTTTTTTTTAATAATTAACCGACATTTGACTGATAATTTTATATCTTTTTTCATAAAGTTTCAACCTTAGGCCATTCTCAAGTGCTGAGTATATCATTTAAAAAATAATTAGAATTAATATAGAGTAATATTGAATACAGATACAAGGAGCATTACAAGTGGGATAAGTTAGTTACTTACATAAAAGTTGTCGACAGGTTTTCTTATGTTGTGGACATGATAATAAAAGCAATTAAAACCCTTTGGAGTTGATTCCATGTCAGAAGCATAAAATGGGTAACACATTTGTCCCCGCATACGATAATATACAGGTATGTGTTTGCCATAATATCACAAAGGCAACTGGTTGATGAGTACAGAGGATATATCAAACACTATCATAAAGACAATCGCAAAGATATGCCAACTATTCGTATTTGTAGCGGTATGTCTGGGAATATATTGCTGGATAAATGGATTATCTGCCTTCTATTATATGCATTTTCTTGGTGCATAATACAATCCGCAAGAGCTGACGTACATTTTGTGAACACTCTATACAGTGTATTTAGAAAATGTATAGGTATACATGGCTGGTGTAAATACCGTCAAAAATGTAATTGCTACAACCAAAATTGCTCTAGATTTGGTTAAGCTACCAATTGAGGAACAAAACCAAATAACCAACAAGATATCTAGAATTATTAAATAGAGATAGAAATAGTACTCAGACTAATAATAATAATAAGTAATATGAAACTGTAAAAAGTATTAATGAGAAACTCAAATAAATAAGGCAATTACTGTAAAATCAGATAAGGGCAAGAGAACAGTCATCATGAAATAAGATCATTACATAGCTAAAATAACAGTTCTTTGATAATAATAACATCACGAAATTAAATAAAGATCCCACCTGCAGCTTTAATGATTTATTAAATAAGAAACTTAAGCACTGTAATTTTATTCTCACAGATAGAGAGGTCAAAGAATCTGTCGACATAAAACCAAGTGCCCCTAAGCTTAGAGCCTAGCCAAAATTACATGAACATTCCTGTTAGACCGCTCGTTAAGTGGATAAATAGCCCAACCTACAAAATCAGTAAAAAGTTAAATAAATTACTCAAGGAATTCTACACTCATGAAGAACGTTGCACAGTTCGAAATTCATATCAGGTAGCACATGAAATGAAAGAACTTACAATTCCGGAAAATAGTACTCTTGTTTCATTTGACATATCAAACATGTATACTAATATTCCTCTTATAGAAATCATTTTTTTAATACGGAGAAACCTCATTAAACATGACAAAGTATCACAGGCTGAAAATACATAAATCAATAAACTATTAGAATTACTTACAGTCAACAACTACTTTTCCTTTCAAGGTGAAATTTATGCACAAAAAGATGGGTTAGCAATGGGTAGCTGTTTAGAAAGAACTTTAGATGACATTTCTATAAATAGCTTAGAAACAAGAACTCTTCAAAGAACATGAACAGTTAAATAATAAAATTTATTATTACAGAATGTATGTTGATGATTCTATTACCATATTTGATAGTAATGAAAATGATATTAATACACTTCCTGACCACCTTAACAGCCTCAACCTCAAAAGAAATTGAACATCAGAAAACTATAAATCTCCTTGATCTAAAAATTACAAACTTAAACAACAAATGTACTTTGGGAATCCACAGTAAACCCACAACTACAGACTACAGACAGCAAGTCACAAGAAAGCCTTTTTCAATTCCATGATCCACTGGCTAGTAAAACTCCCTTTGCAGAATGATGAAATTAAAAATAAATTTCAGACATTACAACACATAGCAGTCATTAACGGGTACAGACCAGATATTGTCACGGAAATTTACCATAAGATACCTAAAAGGTCTAATGACCAAAATTTGATGAAAATCACTTTAGAACAAGAACACAAGACAAATAAAAACAACTTTTCTTCTACTCCATTCCGTGGTAACATTTCAGATAAAACTGCAAGAGTATTTGATAAAACAAATGCAAAAAATAAGTTGTTACCCTAATAACAATGTGGGCTAATTCTCAAACATCCTTCACATAAAACTAATCCAACAAGTAGGTCATATATATATAAGATTGTCTGTGCTTTGTGACAAACATTACATTGGACAGACTAGGCCCACGTTTAATGAGTGGTATAAAGAACATAGTAGAACAACAGAAAGCAGCACCTCTACATTCAGCAAACACCTTAGAGACAATTACCATGAAGTTAAAGAGATTAATCAGGCTTTGCAAATTTTACACACACTATCGAAAAGTAAGAAAATGAAGATACTTGAACAGATTGAAATTTACTATAAAAAAATTGTTTATCTATTTAATGCTCAGACATTTCATACATAGTCATTAGCCTTCTAACGTCCCATTACAACTGACCATCTGTCATCCCGTCACAATATTGCAGTCTTTTATAGTTTTTAGATGCTCCCAATTCATAATGTGTCTTTTCTTTCACATATGACATACTTCGCTGAGAGTAAGATTCCAATCCGGTGCAGGTGTTCCGTAAGTCAGTCGTGGCCAGTAATTCTTCGAAAAACTGCCACAGTTTCTCTTCGTGGGTGTTTAGGAAGTGCGTTCTTCTCTTCTAACAGTAGAATCCATGCTTTTCCTTGCCCTTGTGTTGTCAAGTGGTCATACAACTTCGCTTGAAACTGTTGTTGATAAGTCATTTAATGGAGGTTTATAAAATTATAAATCCCCTGATAATTTACTCAATGATCTCGAGATAAGGAAACATCTTTCATATTCAACAAAGGTCTGTTCAATATTACGCACTGCCTGTCCGATGTAGAACTGTCCACAACCACACGGTGTCTTGTACACACCTGGCGTTCTAAGACCTAGATCATCTTTCACAGGTCTCATCATCTGTCGCAATTTTGTATGTAGCCTGAAGACCGTGTCGATCTCGTGTCTCTTAAGAAATCAGCAATTGCGGAGCACGCTCTAGAAAACAAACATCGCATTGCGTTCGAGGATACATCAGTCATTACCAGAACAAATGCTTTCTGAGATAGCGTAGTAAAAAAAGCTATCGACAATCTCTTACAAAGACGGCGGCTTACAGATGAGTACAGCTTGGGACCCGGCCATCGTGCGGTTGAAGCGGGCGCGGCAGTGACGCGGCCAAAACATTGCCATATATGGAGATGCGGCTGAGCACCAGTGACGTCACAGGGGGCCGCACAGGTGTATAAGGACGGCGGCATCAATGATAAGACAGTCACCACTTGACAATGGCCGAGTAGATTTCGACAGAAAGCTCGTGGATATCAAAAAATTTGACGCGGCTGGAAGCCCGAGAGAATTTTATCAGCATAACTCGCCGCGAAACTATGCATTCATACAAATCAGTCCTTTGTTTTTAATATTTTAGAAGAAAGTAACATAGGCCCAAACAAGAACAAAAGTCTTGTATACCTGAGCTCTAAAATGCATACATTAGAGCTCTGAGAAACGTCGTCATATTTGGTTACTACGTGTTTACATATCTCTTCTAATGTTCAAGTGCTCAAATCTTTTAAGGTACGGCATTCGTTGTAGCCTCCATGTTTAGAAGACTTTTTTTTCTTGTTTTGGTTCATGTTAGCTCAAAATGTTCAAATGTTTGTAAATCTTATGGGACTTAACTACGGGGTCATCAGTCCCTAAACTTACAAAATACTTATGAACTACTTACGAACTAGGACGGCACAAATATCCATGCCCGAGGGGGGATTCGAACCCCCGACCGTAGTGGCCGTGCTGACCGTGACTGGAGCGCCTCGGCCACCGCGGCCGGCCATGTTAGCTCCTCACAAAATATGGAAAGCAAAGAGCTTTCATTGGAAGAGTTTTGTTTTTAGTGACAGAGGTAAAGCGGTACTCAAAGTGACACTCTATGAAATTTACGGTCGTGAAGACCTTGTCATAATATTTACACACACTTCTGTACGAGTCCTGAAAATGAGTAATGGGAATTTCCGAAAACCGTTTAAATTTAAAAAAAAAAAAATTATATACAGCTCATGTCCTTCTGAATTTTCTTCATTTATTTTTTTAAAAATTTATAATAATTCGGCCAAGAACTTTCGAGATTTTCTGTAAAAGTGGTTTCAACTTAAACCAACTGCAGAACGATCTGAATAAGATATCAGTATGGTGTAAAAATTGACAATTGACTCTAAATAATGAGGAGTGTGATGTCGTCCACATGAGAACGAAAAGAAATCAGTAAACTCTGTTCACGAGATAAATCAATCAAATGTGAAGGCCGTAAACTCCACAAAATACCTAGGAATTACTATTACTTCAGACTTAAATTTGAAAGCACACATAGATAATGTCGTGGGAAATGCGAACCAGAGATTGCGTTTTATTGGCAGAACCCTTAAAACATGCAACAGTACTACAAAAGAAACTGCATACCCTACGCTTGACCGTACAATTTTGGAGTTTTGCTGCCCAGTGTGGGATCCTTATCTGGTGGGTTTGACGGAGGACATCGGAAAAGTCCAAAGAAGGGCAGCTCGTTTCGTATTGTATTGTCACAGGGGAGACAGCGTTACGGAAATGATACAGGATGTGGAATGGGAATCATTACAACGGCGCTTATCACTGCAGCGTGGGCTACTTACGAAACTACACTCGCCAACATTCTCCTCCGAATGCGAAAATATATTGTTGACTCCCACTTACATAGGTACAAATGATCATCAGAATAAAATACAAGAAATCAGAGCTGGAACGGAGAGATTGAGGTGTTCTTTCTTCCCGCGCGCTATTCGATAATGGAATGGGAGATAAATAGCATAACGGTGGTTCGATGAACCCTCTGCCAAGCATTTAAATGTGATTTGCAGAGTATCCCATGTAGATGTATATTAGGCTCACATATATACTTTTACGTCTTTCATATAACCGTATATAATGTATTTTTTGCTATCGAAACTTGTCCTAAAATATTGAATTTCACATTAACAGTTTTTTATGCGGGGGCGACAACTTTTCGTCTCGCGTGGGGCGGCAGTTCTGCTTGCGCCGGCCCTGGGCAGTTATGCGGTGTTTGACTTCTGATAAGAATTGCTGAGAGCGTCACAGGCTGAGGGAATTTGTTTCAGTTTTGTTGAAGTGGGCATTTATGCCCGCTTGCCGTTCCTTACTGTTTTGATGCGTAGCCGACCGTTGACTTTGATTTAACATTTGTGAGTGTCTTGATTTTGTGCGGATTCCGAATTCGTTACTTCAAACGCACTTGGTCTGACAACCTTGTGCGGGAAACGGCTATGCTGCCAGGGCTGTATGAATCGTCTGTCACTTATTTACCGCTCTCAACTTCAGAGCATAAACATATTCAGAATGGAGTGTGTTTCAATTTTTAAAGCAACGCTGATCGAGTAAAATGTATTATAGGTGTTCCTGGTGTTATCAGTAATTCCGCGTTGTTTTGAAGTACAATCCACTTGCGACACCGCTACTGGTGGTTTGGCTCGAAGATCAGTGTTCGGACGCTTCCTTATGGAGTTACTGCTCACTAAAATCATGCCACCAACTGCTGGAATTCCTGCGCGTTTGCAGCTTACATTCGCGTCATTTGCACCTGTGCGGGAACCACTGTCCAACAGCAGAATTTCAAATAAGTTATTTATCCTCACGGAAGTAGCGATCACCTACTGACTTTTAAATTTGTTTCATGATCTGTAATTTTGAAATATTAGTTTTAACTGTACTCTGAAATTGTTCAATACAACACTTGATGTTTAGATGCGATGCTTAAGGGCCATTTATGATGGTAAGTTTGATTGGTGTATATGATAATAATCCAAGATGAATGAAGGTAGTTCGTTCTGCGCTAGAAGGCAAGAATTTGACTTTTACGCTGGGCCTTGTAAGCTACTTTTGATTAAAATTATTAAACTCTTTTGACCCTTATAACTTTGTCATAGCTGGATTTAACTTGTTGTTTTTTGGGTTTCTGTAAAACTGAGATTACACTTGCTGACCTTATGTTTCCCTCTTATTCAAAATATTGCTTATTGAATAATGCCACGATCACTTAAGTGTTCGTGTGTATCATGTGGTTTAAAGACATTTCCCTACATCCACTGCAACTATGTTTATAAATAATTTTATCTAATATTATTGTTTTACGAGTTCAAAATTTCTAGTAGCTTACATTTTGAAGAATTTTTAACTGTAAAGTAGTGACTAAAGAATGTCTGTAATAGCAAGTTCAACTGTAAATCATTGGCCGGAAGGAATCACGTATAGCTTTAATTGTGAAGTAACGTTGTCTGTAATGATTTTACAGGAGAGATGATTATAAAAAAAATGTTTACTCACAATTAAAAATGAATTTAAAGTTTTCATACTTATAGGTAAAGTTGTTAAAAGACTAAGTTGTAATAAGCTTTGTGTGGTTTCATGGTGAATGATCCATAAGTGTGGCGTTTCTGGCTATCATTAGTTCCACATTTCAGGTATCTTACCCATCAAACCTTTTCTACTAAAAGCATTCACAAACGCGAAGACCTTTAGTGTGGCTACATATTCAAAAAGTGTTCAAATGTTTGTAGTACTTATGGGACTTAACTACGGGGTCATCAGTCCCTAAGCTTACAAACTACTTATGAACTAGCTAAGACTAAGGACGGCAGAAATATCCATGCCCGAGGAGGATTCGAACCCTCGACCGTAGTGGCCGTGCAGACCGTGACTGGAGCGCCTCAGTCCCCTCGGCCACCGCGGCCGGTGCTACATATTCCGTACATTTTTCTGCAGCTGAAAAACCCTACGCAGTTTTCTGACAAAGCTGGTGTGAACAGCTTGAAGAAGGTATCCAACGCGAGGTGAGTGGACATTTAATAACAGTAGGCTAACACGAACGGCTACATCGCAAGGAGCAGAAATGAAAATACCAATAAACTTAAAATGAAGGCGAAGACGTCATTCCTAGACAAGAGAAGTCTTCTAGTATCAAATATGGATCATAATTTTGGATGAAATTTCTGAAAGAGTATGTTTGGTACCCAGAATCGTAGTGATTGTTAGTGCATAATGGCCAATGGGAAAACCGGAAGAGGATCAAAACGTTTCGAATATGGTACCACAGAACAATGTTGAAAATTACGCGAAATGTTGAAGGAATAACATTATTGGCAGAATCGGCGAAGAAGTAAATATGGTAAACATTGACAGGGAGAATTCGCAGGATTGTAGAAAAAGTGTTAAGACTGTGTGGGGTAATAACAGACTACGTCTAGCAAATAATTGAGAATGTAGGGTGCAAGTCCTATCCTGAAATAAACAGCTTGCCTTGCCATAAGAGAGGGATTCGTGACGGGTCGCACCAAACCAGTCAAAAGGGAGGTCACTCATATAAATAAATAAGAAAAACAAGAAGAAAAAGAAACCTACTCCGTCATATGATCTTAACGTCAATATGATGCATCTAGTTTTGCAATAGTCACAAGGGTGTGTTTCGAAGGCTACGGCTACCTCAAGGTGTCACCACTAGCATTTAGTCCATTCCTGTTGTAGCTGTGTAGAATAAATGCCCATAATTATTCATCAACCTCTAATTTACCCGTCCAATCTGATGTTCCTGTAGCGATTCCTTCAAGAGAGATTTTCAGAAGGAATTAAGATCTTGGCTTCTCCTTCCCGGAACGCACTCGGCATGTTATAAATAAATCCTTTCGTGATACACAGGGCCCTTCTTACAGCGCAGGTCACTGGAATTTAATGAACAACTCCATAAATCCTTTGCAGTAACTAAATGAACAAGTGATGAAACGCTCCATCTCTCTTTCATCCTCTGTACGTCCGCAGTTAATTCTACCTGATGAGATGCTGAGACGACTTGTGTCGTTTTCAAGTTAATGGGTCATTCCGCATGATTGTCTAGTCGAGCCATTCAAGCTGTTCAAGTCGAAATAGGGAAGCTGCTACGAACAACACCAAGATTAACGTTGATGGGAATGTGAGAACTGTAATTCTGCGGAGCATCTAGGTGGTTTCGTCTGCCGTATAAACTTAGATACCATCAGGTAGAAAACAGCTTAAAAGGAAGAGGAAGCTGATACTCCTCTCGAGGTAGAATTGAGTCCAAGCTTCTGCAGCTGTTATTTGAAGTTTAAAATGGTACGGATTATGGCCTGATAATATGGTTATAAACATTGAAGAAGTTATACGTCATTGTTAGTATTTGTATTCTCTCACATGAATTACTAATTTCATGTTCTTCGTATAACAGATAAAACTAGTCATTGAATTGCTTAAAAAAGTATTTTTAAACCCCATGAGCTATGTTTCGACTTTTTTTAAAAACTTCTTCCGACGGAAAAAAGTCAAAAAAGTGTATCTGACCATACCATGTAAATAGAAATCAAATTTACATTTGAAAGAGACGTTTTTTTCCATATAGCGAAATCTAGGTCAAAGATGCTTTATTGAACCTTATGGGCTGCTTTCACCTTTGTAACAAAATTTCATCACGCATGGCAGTTGTAGTGGTCCGTCAGAACTTTAAAAATTATATAATGAAATAATCGTACAAAATTGAATTGTGTAAAATGATGTTGAAATTTGAAATGCTCTGCTGCGATATTTTTTGTAGCAGAACTGTTTTCCAAGGAATGTTTTTCATTTAATGTAACCTCCATGATCACTGTCAAGCAGTGTTAAAGTATTTATTACCTGTACCGTAGAAGTTATGTAGAAATCATGATACTTGTTATGTTCAAGCTCTTAAAGCAATAAGTTCTGTCTATAATTACTGAGAATATAACTGAAGAATATTTACAAAGTTACGCGTACTTACTTCAAGTAGTTGAGATTTACCTTGTGCTCTTTAAAGAATAGTATATCCACGAAGTCAGTAATTTTCAATTGTGATAAAAGTGCTGAAGATTTCATTGACGAAAGTACTTACCTGTTTAAAAAGTTTAAAGGTTTATTCAAGATATTACTTTTATGTCCTATCACCGAAAGTAAATATTTACTGTGATCTAGAATTGACAAAATTCGTATTCACATAAGTCCTCGAGTGTAAAATTCTCTAAAGGATACCAGGGATACCAGTTCATTCATAAAAACAGTGCTTACTGTAAATTCAAAGCTATTACAACGTTTTCTGAAAGGGACAGAATATTTACCGATTTAGACTTTGAAATATTAGTTCAAAACATTAATTTACACGAAGTTAAATTGATTAGCTAGTGCAGTAAGAAAATTAAAATCGAATCACCACATAGTGTCAAGTTCGATAGTGGAATCAGATCGACTGTTACATTATTATCGTAAACATAAACAAAGTTTTATGAACATCCATTTACGGAAGCAAAAGATAGAAACTGTACTCAAGAGTGGCTTTATTTTTACTAGCAAGCATTTTAAACATGCAACGTATTTCAAAATAATAGTCGTCCTAAAATCAGTTTAGTGCTAGCAACGGATACCTCCTACGTAATACACAACAAAAGGCCCCGAGAACTTGAAATTGAAATCATACTCTCCATCTGAATAAATTATGATGCATTACGTTACTCTTCTAGAATATGTTTATATGATAATGCGTAACGGACAATCAGGGATGTGTGTTGTCAACCAGCCAGAACCTCGTGGGCAGCGAAGTAAAGTTTTATCTTTGACTCTCCAGTAACTCCCGTTACGCTGGTCTCTGAATGAATCAAGCATACTATCACGAAGAGACAGTCATACCTTTCATACAAAAACTAACATACCACACGGTGTTCCCCACGCTTAGGATGAATGGTCCTTAACATACTGTTATTAATTTTTCTTTAACTGAATGGGCATAGTGTGACACCCTATTTTTCTGAACATCTACATACTGCGATAGTGGTCCTGGTCTAAGCAAACAAAGCTACAAACAGGGTATTAAAATATTAACGAATAAATTCTTCGTAGGTCGTGCTGGGGTGGCCGTGCGATCTAATGCGCCTCGCTGCGAAATGCGCGAATGTTCCCCGTCGGAGTTTCAGGCCCTCCCTCGAGTGTAAGTGTATGTTATCCTTAGATTAAGTAATTTGTAAGTCCATGGATTTCCTCTCAACGATGTGAGGAGTCGCCAAAAACGACACGTGGTTCGGATTCCACATTAAGCTGTAGGTCCTCTTTCCCCTGTTGGATAACTGGGGTAGGCTAGGGACACGCGAGTCTCCGAAGTGGCGTCCAATTGAAAGACTTGTTCCAGGCCAATGAGCCACATGAGATTATTATTATATGACCACTGCAGTTTGGTCTCATAGCGTTACAAATAATTGAACTTTTAAAGTTTTCGTGTAAGATTTGTAGGCTACATAGGTATATTGAAAGATCAATTGACTTCATATTCTGTTAAGCACATCATCATACTTCAAAACCGTTTTCAGAAATTCCAGTTCCAGACTTCGGGGAAATGAATACATAATATTTTCATGAGGAACGCATGTCCGGAATACCATCTAGTGACGCTGTTCTTTAACACTATCGATCCAGAGTTTTGTATTACAAGCACAGTGCTTTAAACCTTTTAGCAACAGGTAGTAAGGCCCACATAAAGAAAAATTAATAACATGTAATCTGACAGGCGCTTGACCAGTCGAGGAGACGTGCTCCGACGTGTTCTCGATGACCGTTTTCAAGGTATTCCAATATTATCAATTATCTCGAACAGAATGATCCATTGACTCAAGGTCAACACGGATTTAGAAAATATCGTCCATGTGAAACACAACTAGCTCTTCACTCACACAAAGAGTTCTCAAATTGAATCCGTATTTCTAGATTTCCAGAGGCTTTTGACACCGTACCTCACAAACGGCTTTTAATCAAAATGCGTGGTTATGGAATATCGCCCCAGATTTGTGACTGGATAAAGGATTTCCTGTCAGAGAGGACACAGTTTGTAGTAATCGATGGTAAAACATTGACTAAAACAGAGGATTTCCTGTCAGAGAGGACACAGTTTGTAGTAAGCGATGGTAAAACATTGACTAAAACAGAGGTGATATCGGGCGTTCCACAGGATAGTGTTACTGGTCCTCTGCTGTTACTTATCTACACAAGCGATTTGGGAGAAAATCTGAGCAGCTCTCTTAGGCTTGGAGATGACGCCATCATTTATCGTCTAGTAAAGTCATCTCAAGATCAAAACCAACTACAGGACGAATTAAATAAGATATCAGTATGGTGTAAAAATTGGCAATTAACTTTAAATAATGAGAAGTGTGAAGTCGTCCTCATGAGTCCGAAAAGAAATCCGTTAAACTTTGTTTAGAATATAAATCAATCGAATGTGAAGGCCGTAAATTCCACCAAATACTTAGGAATCACTATTACGTCAGACTTAAACTCTAAAGAACACCTAGATAATGTCTTAGGAAAGGCGAACCAAACACTGCGTTTTATTGGCAGAACCCTTGAAAGATGCAACAGAACTACTAAAGAGACTGCATACACTACGCTTGTCCGTCCTCATTTGGAGTATTGCTGCCCAGTGTGAGATCATCAGGTGGGTTTGACGGAGGACATCGAGGGAGTCCAAAGAAGGGCAGCTCGTTTTATGTTGTCACGATACAGGGGAGACAGCGTCACGGAAATGATGCAGGATCTGGGATGGGAATCAGTACAACAACGGCGGTTATCGCTGCTGCTTGGTCTACTTCGAAATTCCAATCATCAACATTCTTCTCCGAATGCAAAAATATATTGTTGACTGCCACCTACATAAGTAGAAATGATCATCAGAATAAAATACGGGAAATCAGAGCTCGAACGGAGAGATATTCGGGAATAACAGTAAGCAGAGTATCGAAATTGTTTTATTTTTATGTCGTCTCGTCTGTTAACACTTGAATTGCAATAAAACATTTGTTAAGGCGTTTCTGCAGTTCTGTGGTGTGCTCCTCCCAATTGAATTACTTGTAATCCAAAGCATTTAATACTGTCAAACTCTTCTATCTGTTCTTCTTCATACATTATGCATAAGCTGGATGAAAACCTCTTAGATGTTCTGAACTGCACGTAGTAAGTCTTCTCGAAGTTGAATGTCAATGAGTTGGCTTTAATCCATTTACTAATAATGTCCATGAAAATATCAGTAGCAAACATTTCAATAACTATGATCGACATGCTTCTTATTTCCATACTTGTGTCATCTGCAAATAAAAGAAACTCTTCTTCTGGAAGCGTAAGATTTTTATCTCCATATTCAATCAGAGTTTGATAAAAAGAAAATTTTGCAAAAAGTAGTAAGTCGATTAAGTGACCGCTCAATCAATAAACAATATTATTAACGATATCTTCGGCAATCGTATCTGCTTTTCATAAACGAGAGTGTCCCTACATGTTTATGAAAGTTTCATACATTGATTTAAACACAGAAAGAAAAACATCGTTTGAATGTTCAAAAACATGTACATTCATATTTCTAAGAAATTATTCCAAATTTTCATTGGTGAAATTATAAAAGTATCTAATATATAAAATTTACCTACTTTTCACTTTTCTGAAATATTTCGAAAAACGCTGAAACATATATTTTCAAAATTCACACGGAGAAACTAAAGAAGAATTATTGTGCTTGTAGCTACAAAATCTCGTTATATACTTTTATTGAAGACAAGAGCCAAGATAGTTTTTTATTTTTGATTAAGATTACCGGTTTCAGTAGTTTAACTGCCATTTTAGGATATGCAGGTACACGCAAAATCATAATCAAAATGCTAATACAACAAGCCAGAGAAATACATATTTCTAAATATCCACTTTCGAAACCCACTTTCGAAATCTAAGGTGGGTTTCGAAAGTGGATATTTAAAAATTTGTATTTCTCTGGCTTCTTTTATTATTGTATTTTGAGTATGATTTTGTGTGTACTTGCATATCCGAAGATGACAGTTAAACTGCCGAAACCGGTAATCTTAATGAAAAATACAAAACAAAAAGCGATCTTGGCTCTTGTCTTCAATAAATTGATTGAATGATCGCCCCCAAACATAACAAACCTTTATGTGTTACATATTTGTTCTTTCATTAATGAATTATTTTTTAAAAATTACTAACATGAACACCTCAACCTCCACAGGGGATCAATTTACACTCTGGCTGAAATACGTAATTTTATATTTCAGACTAAGAAATAATGTACCAATCACTGTAGATTTGGCTTCAACATTTTCTTAATAGCTAGAAATCTCCAAGAAACCTTAAATCGCTTCTTAGGATCTGAATACTGAAACATTTTTTATTGTTATTTTATTTCCGATCGAGAAACAAACTAACCAAATTCCGTAGTTCTCATTTCAGTATTCTGTCAAAGAGACATATTAAAAAATCACTCTCTATTCCTCACGCATCAAGCCAAATTGAAAAAAAAAAAAAAAAAACTGTTATATAAAAGTAAATCACCCGCGAAATTTAAAGATTCACTCCTTAGTGGTTTGGGCCGTTACATATGTCCGTTAATATAATGAGATAAGTTTCACAGTTTTTGCAAACAATTTTTTTTGTTTAAGAACTCAATTCGTTTATCCTACTCTGATTTGGGTAAAATTAATCGTAAACAGACAAATCCAAGCAATTCTTCCTTCGCTTATGTCGTTTCTAATTAGTCACAATTGTCTCCCGGAGTCACTACAGCAAACATAAGGCAGATTTTGTTGAAATGACAAAATAAAAATTATCAAACAAAGCGTATCATATGATAGGACGCTAAATCTACGCCACGTCGACGTAACTGTAACGGCTCCCACAGAAAAGAAAGCGTGTTCACTGGTGGTAGTTGAGATGTTGACGCCATTTTTGTCCTGAAAATTTTTGTTCCATGTTCACGGAATGTATGACATTAACTGCGCATAGGTAAAGTTGCAAGTGCGTACCCACCCGGGATTAGAATCCGTGTATCCTTCTTTCTAGGCAGTTACACTGACCCCTACAGCACTGGGGAAACAGCAATGACCACACCTGCACGGATTACTGAAGTACGCCTCCCGTCAGATACTCACTCTCAACTTTACCGTGCCCACTGTTTCTCAATATCCTATTTACCTAAATTGATTATTGTAAGAGTAAGGGGCTAGGAGTGTCTACGCACTTAAGAAAGGATTATTGACGCCACATTAATGTATCTTAAAATATGACCATGACGAGCAATGATCCTGTTCTCTTATTCTTACGGAAATCATATACAAAAATACGAGTTTTAGTAATAGTGGGCAGGGTAAAGTTGAGAATTTGTATCTCAGGGAGGCGTACTAGAGTAATCCGTGCAGGTGTGGTGATCGCTGAGTCCCTAGTGGTTTAAGAGTCAACGCAACTGCCTATAAAGCAAGAGACCCGGGTTGTAATCCCAGCTGGGTACACTTTTTCAACTTTACCTATTCGCAGTTAATGACATACTTTAGGCTGAATATGAAAAGAAAACTATGATAGTATACGTTTCAGATAAAAACTAGCAAGTCTTTTACAACTAATTTAATACGACTTGAGCACATTAAGCTGTAAGGGTAAACAGTTCATGCTATAGTTCTATTTTGTAATGAAGACTCTCATGTTGATGTCGAAATGTATACCAATACAATTATTTTAAAGCAACTTATGGGGGGCTGAATTTTCTGATACAGTAAATTATGCTCTAACGTTTGCTGGCTAAGACAAGCGATGTTTAAAATTATAATATTTGGCATTGTTTTATTGTATAATGGAAATACCTTCTGTGGTGTTTCCTAGTCGCCGGTTAACACCAACCTGAAACAATAACTGATGTTAATTATCTTTCTTCACAGCTGCTTATAACTACTGAAACACTACTTACTACATTAATAATAACAAGCACTGCTTAAATTGGGAGCACTTTCTTCAAAATAAGAGCGTCTAGAATAGAGGCAAGAATCTTGCGAAAGTGTTAATTCACTCAACGTACGCCCTGAAACATAGATTTCATAATCAGCAATTTGTTATTCAGTTACCGGGTGTTCGAGATTATTTTTTGTCTCACGTGGAAGTGGAGGGAATGATTAACAGATTGAAGTGCAATAAAGCGAGTGGGTACATTAAATTGAAGCGGAACTTGTAGCGCCTGTCTCTTCCTACGGTTGGTTGTTGGACGAAAGAAACGAGATTATGACTTAAAAACTGCTTGACTTTCGTTTCCCAATTAGCAGGTGACTTACCTGTTAATCTTCTGTTGCTGTGGCCGTTGCCAGCATCGGACCTCCTCTCTTCTAGCAGGTGTTTCTATTATTTTGCAAATGAATAAAAATTATAGCAACAGGGGAAGGCTACAGACAAGAAGTCGGACAGTTCATTGAAATAACCTTTGTATTCTGAAAGTAGCATATAGAATTACGAGGTAGCCTGTTACATCTTATTAAACGGTTACTGATTCTTGTTGCAGGACAAGGCATACAATAGAGAGCAAACATCGAAAATAAAGCACATTAAAATAATTCCACCAGCCTTTAACGAGAGAGAAAGAGAGTGTATTGAGTTTCATGAAAATTTCCGTTGGTCATGAGAACAGTAGACTGAGCCCGAAACAGGGGCGGCACAAAGACTGAAGGAAAAGCATCTTGGTAATGGTTGTTGTTCTTCACGGGTTTGCGGCCGGATTATGTCGATCTAATGATTCGATATTTCAGTGTTCCACCTGGCCGCCATCTTCAGGTATGACTGGTGCACAATCACGCCGGAACTGAGGACACATCAGTTACGGCGGCTCCTTTATACCGCGGGAACAGGCCAGTGCGCACGTTCAAGAAGTGGAAGAACGCCCTCTGGGAAGTGAAGAGTATTGCAACGCCACCAGCGGTAGAAGTTATCCAAAGCGAGTAATCGAAAATTAAGAAGAATCTGGTAGAAAACTAGACCGTTGTTTTTAATATTAGATAAAATGGGATTCCACGTTTTACTCAATGGAAATCCTTTTTCCCTATTAATAAGATTATCTGATAATCTCATTTCGATCCCTTCCTTAAGGACACAATCCCAATAACGTGAGGTTGGAGCAATAATTTGCGGGTCTTTAAATGACATGTTACGCCCTTAATTAAGACAATGTTCAGCCACTGCAGACTTTTCTGGTTGAAACAGACGTGTGTGCCTTTGATGTTCCACACAATGGTCGTGAATCGTACGAATAGTCTGCCCAATATATACCTTTCCACAGTGACAGGGGATTTTATAAACTCCAGGCTCTCTTAATCCCAAATCATTTTTTACCGATCCTAGAAGAGATCTGGTTTTAGACAAAGGTTATAAGATACTTTTAAGGTCGTATTTTTGAAGGAGTCTTGATATTTTTGAAGAAATACTTCTCGCATAAGGCAAAAATGCAATTGATTTTGTAGTGTCCGTGGGTGGTTCACGTGGTGGTCCGAATTGGGAAGCTAGACTGATTTGATGATTAGTATAGCCATTCTGCCTAAAAACAACCATAAGATGATCCAATTCTTGCGTCAAATATTCAGAATCAGAAATGGCATAAGCTCTTTTGACGAGGGTACGTAGAACACGCAACCGTTGATGGGGTGGATGACAGCTAGTAGCGTGGAGATAGCGGTCCGTATGTGTGGGTTTACGGTACACGCTGTGCCCCAAAGTCCCATTATCTTTTTTATGTACTAAAACGTCCAAGAAAGGCAATTTACCATCCTTTTCAATTTCCATCGAAAATTTTATGCGTGGATGAAGACAGTTAAAATGATCTAGAAACCGATGAGGGGCTCCATTCCGTGTGGCCAGACAATAAAAATATCATCCACATAACTCAAAAAACATGTAGGCTTAAGAAAAGAAGTGCGAAGAGCAATGTCTTCAAAATCTTCCATAAAAACATTGGCGACGATTGGGGAGAGAGGACTCCCCATCGTCACACCGTCAGTTTGTTCAAAAAATGCATCATTGAAGATGGCGGCCAGGTGGACCGCCGAAATATCGTATCAGCAGATCGACATAATCCGGCCGCAAACCCGTGAAGAACAACAACCATTATTACGCCGGGAAAATCTACGGTTGCATATTTATTTAACTCACGACCGAATGTAATTACTTCACTTTAATCGCGAATAGCTGGTCGCTGGAAGTGTGAAGTTCCTGTCGGTCAACGAAATATCACCGAGACTGAGCATGGTGGCTTCTGCACAATAGGCGATCTCGGACCTTTCCTCCTAAGAACTGCAAGCATCTGAAGCAACTTCCGAACTGAGGGCGGCCAAGTCGCCCACGCCCGTTTTGTTAACGCGAGTTTCGCACCGCTGATTCTTCCGCCGGCAAAACTAGTGACGTGTTACCAACCTGACCAGAGCACAGTTAAGAGTTCGTTCTTGCCCGCAAGGGCCGGTTCCACATGATACTTGAAATAGCCCGGGAGTTTGGACAGGTTCTGTCTGAATGGAAGAAAGCAGTAATCACATCAGTTTTAAGGCATGAAAATAGAAAATACTGTAATAACGAGGATCGACTCTAGACGGGGGAAAGAAAGGAACCTTGGAGCGAGCGTAAAATGTCACCGCGCAGTGAGGCAGACATTTGTGGGGGATAAATGTTTGAACTTTTATGTTATTCCAAAATGTTAAATTAAACAAGGGCATTAGAAGTAAAAGTATCTTACATAAATGAAGAAATGCGAGAGTAATTTGGAAATACGAATTATTAATTCTTACCAGTTCTGAAAATTATCTACATTACAGTTATACTGGTTTACGAAATAAACGTTGATTACGAGAAAAAAAAATTGGGTTATTTACGACTAAACACATTGGTATAGACATTAGTGATATGCGTATTCCTACTCACTGCAAAGTTATTATACAGAAGGTTGGCCAATGTGTTCGGCACCGATCGTGTGCTTCTGCGTGACGTCACTGTTGAAAAGTCGGAGCCGTGCGAGAAGCGTTAGCAATGCGAAACATATTCTCGTGTTCGACTGCACCACTGTTTCCGATTGGTTAACATATTAGTTTTGGATTTATGTCTCAAAATGTGGCAAATATTCCACGTGAAAAATAATCCCTAAAGATCACGTGGTCTGTGAAGTATTAAATTTTTGTCATCATATCTCTCATCGTTAGTAACAAGAACAGTATCCTTGTAAAATTTCTGTTTCAGTTGCTCGTCAATTAATATTGTGGAATTTCAGAAAGAGGTAAAGTTTTTGGTTGAAAGTAGTGATGGGGCTATTGACCACACAGTAGGTAGGACAAAGACTTGCTTCGCGGTGGCATGAGGAGGGGAGTGATGTGTCAATCCCCGGTTCGGATTTTGTCAACTGGAAAGATTGACAGTACGCATTTCTAGCAAAGTGAACATCTCAGGACAGACTGGAAAGAAAATGATTACCTGTCCATATCCTGAATTGATAATGGGACGTGTAGACTTTACAATGCACTAGACCACCACGGTTGATCGTAGATCTTATAACACGGTAACTGTTAAGGAACGAGAATACGTGACAAAATACCCAGTTGCTTGATAGTCATCATCACGAACACCACTTTCATGTTCCCCGTCATCTATGAGGGTCATTCAGTGACTGAAGAGAGAAACCCGATTATTTTTATAAAACAACACTTTCACATAATCCTCTTGAGCATTTATGCAATTGTTTCAACGGGTCACAAGCTTTTTTTAAAATTCTTCCTGCAAAGAACTCCTTATTCTGTGGTTTGAGTCTCAAATGTTTTCACGTCCTCTTTGTCCTGCTGCCTCTTTCAATGCAATACTTCCTTACGTGAAAAAAAAAAATACTAAGTATTAAATCACAACTATAAGGGACATGAGTGCGTCTTGGTTGCACAGTGGTAGAGTGCCAGACTACAAATCCAAAGGGCGCGGGTTCGATCCCCGCCAGGTCCTGGGATTTTTATCTGTCACTTTCCACTTCTTTCACCTCTGGCAGTATTGCTCATGTGAAAAATACCGAGTAGCACCGTGGTTCGGAACCCACGTTAAACTGTAGGTCCCCCTATAACTGGCTGGGTAAGTCAGTTCGAAGGTCGGAGGAAGGCAACGGCATACCACCTCCAAACAGGACCATGCCTAGTAAAACACTGTGGTGTTCAAACCAATCTTCGGATTGTTGACTGCTTTACCTTTTACCTTTAAGGGACATGAAGTACTACTTCATTGCCAATTTTGTCGATGGTTTCACGGGTTAGTTCAGCAGTATGAAGACGTGCGTTGTCGCGTTGGAGACTCACACTTCTCCTCTGCGATTCACGACGTTTCTGTTAAAAAGCAAATCCGAGTAGTATTGACTGTTCATTGTAATGCTGCTCTTCGAGATAATCACAAAAAATGGCCCTTTTGATTATTAGATCATCATAGAGAGCGCAAATTTCATCACAAATTTTTGTTGAGGAAGTGCACACCTTCTCTTTCATAACGTTCCTTTAAAACTGTTCACACTCTCGTCCTTGTTTCCTTGCGAAGCCGCGTCAACTCCTTTGCGAACCGTCTTACATATGTTTTGCGGTACTTCGGCTTGTTAGGGATAATGTTATGAACTGTACCGGTAATAACTTGAAACGAATCAACTATCATTTCCACAGTCTCACAGCGGCTGGCAAGAATAATATCATCAATTTGACTTTCGGTTAAGGGAGTTGGATCTACAACTGCTTAATCAGCACAGTGTTCGTCAGTCACTGAGTCGCGACCATTTTTGAACGCCCTTATTGTTAAAAGTTTGCTCAATTCATACGACCTTCACCATAAACCTTAGACATTCTGCAGTATATGTGCACCACAAACTATTCAACAGACTGCCATGAAAGGAACATTGCAGGTTAAGCACAAAGAAAAAGAAATGAAAATCAATGGAGACAGACAGCTCTAGCCTTTCAAAGAAAACCTCCACAGACACGAAACATTAGCATATAATAAACAATTAACCAACAGCCAAATGCTCTTAGATATTGGAAACTAAGCATTGTGTAAAACAGAAAGAAAAGTCATATAAAACCGCCATTTTCCATCATTCAACCTTAATTACACAATCCTAATGAAACGAAGGTCACTGTGAATAAAAAAATCTATAACTAATCGAGGCGTCAACTGTCTGAGTTGTATACATACAGAGTTTACTGTTTAGTTGCTGCCTCGTTAATGTAGAGGGTGTTATTTAATTAATTCACTTTCCCATTGGTGCTCGACAGATTCTCATATTCCAGTATTTACAGCAGAGTTATCCTTCCACTTTTCTTTACAGAATGTTATACTATTTACCTTCCTTTCACTCCCGTGATTTTCTGACATAAGATGTCGGCCATGGTTTATTTTGCTTAACTTCGAGCTTCTCTCTTGATCTAATAATCCCCATTACATTAGTATTAAATTATCAGATTTATTTTCTATTTTCCCTTCTCTTAAATTAAGTTTGTCACACTAGTAAATTAATATATGTCCCATATTGTTAAGTGTACCAGGTAAACAAAGTAGTTTACCCTTTTTGATTAATAATTTTTTTTTCTGTGGGTATTTAATATAACGCATTCCGTTGTCAAAATCTGTATTTTCTGTCTCAGTATCTTTGTAAGCAGCATATGTTTTCTGTGACTGTAACACTGAGTAGTCACTTACCTGAAGATGGCCTAGGAAGCTGAAAAGCGTTTAGTAACTGATAAATAAATAAATATTATTTGCAGAACATTTGAAAGTGTTTTAGTTTTTATTATTTTATGGTTGTCTTAGAGCTGTATTTCGAAAGTTTAAATTTTTAGATTTGATGATGGGATACACTGAAACGACATGAAATTATTGTTATTGGTCCACGTAGGTTTATTCGTGGCACAATGGTGATCGCGAACTCACACGAGAAATTCGTTTCCTGCATATGAGTACCAGAACCGTCTGCGTGCGGCTTCACGCCAAAGCAAGTGGCGTGAATGTTTTCTGTTCAACAAACGCCCACCTACAGATATAAAACGTAGAGCGTCAATCCAGACCCGCTCTTCTCTCTTTGAAAATCTATGTTTGCCGCCAAATGTGCATCTGACGTCAAGGAGCAATTGACCAGTCGTGCTCTAAAAACAGCTTCTCGCCTCACCACAAGCCGCGAGAATGATGCAGAACACGAAGAAGCTATTACTCTGCCTCCTGAATCACTCCACTCGAAACTTGTGGTGCTGCTTGGAAGTTTACCGTGTGTCGAGAGATGATTATCTCGGGGCAGAGGTTCTCTCTCATGTAACACTTATCGTTCCGTTTGGTCCTAGCTGCATGTTTTCCATTTGGACACCTGACACAACATGGATGGCTGCCAGGCACGTAATAGTTTCGAGCACCTAAGATTAAAGCCGTGTATATTCATTTTGCCGTCAAAACCGTAAAAAACGTTAGATTGATGATCCGAAACCAGACTAGGTAACAAAAATACTCAAAAAACGCCACCGCGTGGCTCCATTTCAGTAGCGTCAAGGTAAAAGTAATTATCAAACGGTATTACTACAACATGTCAGAGATTAAAATGTATATGGAATTTGTCAGTTAAAAAGGAATAAGTCAGTTTTCACAAATTTTGCTTATAGCATCTGGCATGAGCACATCACGTTTTGCCGAACTGTATTATAGCCACCCGATATAATTTATTTAAACACTATCTTCTATGCTCGTGCTTCGCAACGGTTGTTGAAGAGGGACCTGTGTATAGCATGGTCTTTTAGGTCAGAAAAAACAGAATTCTTGTTGAATCGCTCCGTCAATGAACTCAATTCTCCTAGCCAAGATGTCAAATTTAAGAAGGTCAAAAACGATGAATGTTCATGAAGTTTTCATAGAAAAATTCAAATTAATTTCAGCCCGTACTTCGGAACGATGTTAAGTTCAATGTAAGGTTGTGTCCATAAAGTTAAGACTGCGCTGTGTAATTGTCTGTTTGGCGTTAACTTCTGAAAACACTTCTATCGTTGAGATGAGAAATAGTAATAATAATAACAGCGCCATGTATCCTTTGCTTTTTAGCCCCCATGAAAGCTCGTGTAGTACTTTTGGGCCGGCCGCGGTGGCCGAGGGAACTGAGACCCTCCAGTCACAGTCTGCACGGCCACTACGGTCGGGGGTTCGAATCCCCCCTCGGGCATGGATATTTGTGCCGTCCTAGTTCGTAAGTAGTTCATAAGTAGTTTGTAAGCTTAGGGACTGATGACCCCGTAGTTAAGTCCCATAAGCTGTACAAACATTTGAACATTTGAAGTACTTTTGGAGATTGGCCTTTGTAGAGAGATAGTGATTGCTTTTAAACAAATGTTTATATTATGATATCTTTATTTACTCTTATCCGATTTTGTATAATGAAACGTTTATCCAACCGCTCGACATGCTCAAGCTACGGTCGAAAATCCTACGAAAATTCGTCATGTACTTTTGGAGATAAACGTGTTCTAAGAAACAGACAGACATAACGGTCGTAGATACAGAACTTTAAATTACGATATCTTTTTTCGTGATTTCCCTTTTATGAAACGAAGTTGTCCCATCTAAACCCGTGAAGAATTTTAGGAGATTAGAGATTTGTAAGAGATAGCTGTACACCCGTGCTTCGCAACGGATATTAAACAAAGGATACAATCACTTGTAGCGAACTACACCATAGTTATGAGCAAAAAATAAATAAAATAAAAGCAGCATTGCCTTCTATTAGTTATTTTGTGTACTAAGTAACTAACAGGGCCTCTATTTGTTCTTTACTGTACAAAACCGTTTTCTAGGCGTTTCTAAAGAGAAGGGACTGAAGATCTAATAAGCACGTACCGAAATCAGAAAGGAAACTACATAAATTCGATTTTCCTTGCAAATAATTGTTATTAAATGAAAACATCAATAGATCCGAAGGAACGTCGTTACTTCGAAAATTAAAATTATACCCGTCGAAAGATGCACTCATTGTCTTCCCATGACATGGCAAAGCATGTGGAATATAGATGGGTTAAATTTTACTTGCAGTGGCAGCGGTTTAGTTTGCTATCGTTGGCAACGAACTAATCGATTTAGGAGGATTTTAATTTACTCATCAGAACAGCATAAATCATTTATTTCATCGTGAATATAAAGAATTATTCCCCTCATTCCCCTCTGATTTTTAAAAAAAGCATTGAACTGCTGTTGCCAACATCAGCGCAGTACGCCGATGCCGTAAGTAAAATTGTACCCCTTGTTGTAGTGTAAATCACCACAGTTATGAGAATGAAAAAACGAAGCATCGGCATCTGTTAGTTATTTGGTGTGCTATGTAACTAACATCCCCTCAATTTGTTCTTTCCTGTAATATGGCGTTTTCTACGCATTCCTAAACATAACGAACTCAAAATCTAATGAGGATAGGCCTACACCGAAATCAGAAAGGGAAATGCATAAATTCGATTTTCCTTACAAAGAATTATTATGTAAATATATTCAAAAAAATTCACATGGAGATAATTTTGTTACTGGCAATGCAATTTTACTACTCGAGCAGCATATACTTATATATGACTTACGAACTTTCCATCACAGGCATACATTAACGTATGTCTACTGTCTGTGTATTGCCTGTGTATTTAATGGATGTCTGTGTTTTCCTTTCAGTCTATTTCGATTTAAGTTATACAGTAACCGTATTTTCACATGTACGATAAACTTCGTAAGTCTCGGAGTACGTAGCTTTTCCTAAAAGTATTTGGTACAACTGCTTTTAATGCGGCCCGGCTACTGCTCGCTAGGTGGCGTAAAGACAATTCCTCGCATTCCCCGTGAATCGGTTTGCTGTTCCTGCCCTATGGCTGGCAAATTCTCGACGTACCCTTATAGGATTACTAAATTATTAATCTTGTCATTCCCTGTGAATCGGTACACGCGACGCCAACTAGCGAGCACTATCCGGACCGCATTAAATGCAGTTCAGACGTGTCCCTCCCTCGGCAAAGTTTCCTGCAAGAAACCCTCTGTCGTGCACCATACAAACATTTATGTACCCAGTGACCTTCCTCTTGGTTTAAGTGTCCTGTGTGCAAGACTTCATAAAGATGCACCCAACGAAATTTTATACAGACAGTAACATCCCTCTTGTTTTTAAGGTAGAGTGTGCAAAATTTCATCAATATCGGATCAAAACTATAGATTTCTATGCAATAGAAACGCAGGGTCACATTGAAAAACGCACTTTGTTGTTCTCAAATATTCCAGTTTTATTTCTAACAAAAAAAAAAAAAAAAAAAAAAAAAAAAAAGCTGTGAAATTGGTCGAGCCGTTCTCAAGTGATGGTGAGACCAAGGTATTTAGGAATCCATTTTTATGTTGCAAATTACCCTCCCCAATGTACTGTTTGAAACTTAAGGTAGAGGGTAGAAGTATGCTCCGCCATGCACCTTTCACAAAATACTTTCTTAGCTGACATTTTCTACCTATAACTATATTCCTGCCAAATTTCAGCTTCATAGGTGTTTTCGAAATTTCGTGTTTAGTCAGTGAGTGAGTGTGTACTTTCGCTTTTATGTAGATAGAGATTAAGAAAACATATTGCTTAATTTTGGATGCAAGAGAATTAAGGGAGATTTGAAGACAAAAATAAATAGTAACATGCAAATCTGTATTGCTAACTTTATTTGATACAAGGTCATGTCTGAGCGACATTTTTGACTGCATTTACAGCGAAACTGTTGTGAGCGGTAGACTTCTTTTCGTTTCATAATTTTGTTGTCGAGGAGGGGGGCTATCAGTTTCGAAACGAACGCTTCATAAACGTCAGAAATTACGTGGAAAGTTTGTTGCAGGTCCCTAACTACTCCCATTTTCCAATAATTGACGCATAAATCTCCTGAGCCACGTGTCATTTTTGGGTCAGGAACCTTCGTGGGCGTACGGTGAACAGTTCACGATAGTTTCATTGCAATATAATGAATGGTTTATGTACAAATAGAGGACATATAGACAAACATTTTTAAATATACAAATGGTCAATTTTTTTCGACTTGTAGTAGAGAGAACAGAAACGCTCGTCGTCATTTACGTACATATCATGATACTCTACTCTCAAAAATCAAATATGTAACCTGTGGGATTCATTTTTCTTTAATTGTAATAAACTCCTATTTGATAAATCTGGTTTCAAAATGAACTTTCATTTGTAAGAATAATTTCTCCTTGTTTTCAGCAAGCAGCAAACGAACGTAAAAAGATGCTTGGCCACCGTTACTGATAGCTTCGCTCTTGCAACCATCACGGTCGTGAAACTTCATTCGGCAGGGCTTAATAATAACCGAGCATCTCGTTACGGCGGAAAGTTATTTATTAATTATCCTGACCATGATATCAATTTCTACTCACCTAGACTACATCCGACAGGTAAAGGTAACTTTTCGCCAATTTCATTTGTAGGGGTATAATTGGCTGTTTTCTTAACTTTAACAATGACTCCCGCTCTCTCTCTCTCTCTCTCTCTCTCTCTCTCTCTCTCCCTCTCTCTCTCTCTCTCTCTCTCTCTCTCTTTGTCTTTTTTTCTGCCTGTTTCAGTCAGGCTATGTTATGCCTTATGAGCTTTAAAATTTAGTTCCTGCGGCTGTTTCAACAGTCACTAATCTAAAGTTTATCCAGTTTCATACACTGGGATTTAATTCAAATCTGTGCAGACGACACCACGAAAAACTATCATTACAGCTGTCAGCACGCGCAATTGCTGTGAACACATTCACATACGGTAAGCGTGGCAAAGAGAAAACGCTTACGAGACTCTCTGCGGTGGAGGACAATAGGACGACACGAAGCAGGACAGTCCAATCCGATTTGGCTCGATAACTTAATTTGAATAATTGTGTCGTTTCTCAGGTGTGTCAATAGATTGTAAAGACTGAAACTGTATCTCGAAGTCCAGGGCAAGCTAGATAACTTATGTAGTAGAGTCATCAACATACCACTTGGGACGGGTCAAAGTTATTTTCCCAGATAAGTCACGATTTGGTCTGTAGAGTGATTCTCGACGGATTCGCGTCTACAGAAAGCATAGAAAACGATTTAGAGGCCTAAAAAGAGACCAATATGGACGCGAATCCCTAACGGTGTGAGACGGGATTATGTTCATCACACCAACACTTTTCATGAAACTGTTTGGGAGAATTGACAAGGTTTAACCGCTCTCATGTAGCGTGAAAAAATGTTGGTACCTCACGTGCTTTAGTTGCCAGTGCTGTCGGCAAATAATTGTTGGATGGTAATGCTCGGAGTCATATAGCAGGTGTGTTTGCTGGTTACTGCACATATTCTGTGGCCTCCTCGCTCTCCCTATCTGCAACCTATAGAGCAGTTGTTCCAAGTGTGTGTGTGTGTGTGTGTGTGTGTGTGTTCTCTCTCTCTCTCTCTTTTTTTTTATGAGATCCATGATTATTCTGGTCAAATTTTCGCGGCCCAATACAGCAATTACGCAGCCATTAAAAATAAAATTATATCTATTGTGTAACTGAAATTACGAGAGGAAGTCAAAAGTAAGTTTCCCCTGTAGATTGTAGTCAGAGTTGTGTAACTACATCTACATGGGATACACTGCAAATGATATTTAAGTGCCTGTCAGAGGGTTCATCGAACCACCTTTATACTATTCATCTCCCATTCCACTTTCTAATAGCGCGCGGGAAGAAAGAACATCTGAAGCTTTCCGTTTGAGCTCTTATTTCTCGTATTTTATTCTGATGATCATTTCTACCAATGTAGGTGGGAGTCAACAATGTATTTTCGCATTCGAAGGAGAATGTTGGTGATTGGAGTTTCGTAAGTAGACCACGCAGCAGCGATAACCGCCGTTGTTGTAATGATTCCCATCCCAGTTCCTGTATATTTTGTGTGACGCTGTCTGCTCTGTATCGTGACAAAACGAGCTGCCCTTCTTTGAACTCTTTCCATATCCTCCGTTAAACCCTCCTGATAAGGATCCCACCCTGGGCAGCAATACTCAAAAAAAGGACTGACAAGCGTAGTGTATGCAGTCTCTTTAGTAGTTCTGTTGCATCTTTTAAGGGTTCTGCCAATAAAACGCAGTCTCTGGTTCGCCTTTCCCACGACATTATCTGCGTGTTCTTTCCAGCTTAACTCTGAACTAATAGTAGTTCCTAGATATTTTGTGGAGTTTACGGCCTTCACTTTTGACTGATTTATCTTTTAAACAAAGTTTAACGGATTTCTTTTCATACTCATGTGGACGACTTCACACTTCGCATTATTTAGAGTCAATTGCCAATTTTTACACCCTACTGATATCTTATTTAGATCATTCTGCAATTGGTTTTGATCTACAGATGATTTTACTAGACGGTAAATGACGACGTCATCTGCAAATAGCTTAAGAGAACTACTTAGATTTTCCCCCAAAGTGTTTATGTTCAAAAATGTTCAAATGTTCGTAAATTTATCGGACCAAACTGCGTGGTCATAAGTCCATAGCTTACAAACTACTTAAACTAAGGTAAACTAACCTAAGGACAACACACACACCCATGCCCTAGGAAGGACTCGAACCTCCGACGGCGAACAACCCCGCGCTCCGCAGTGAGGCCCCTTAGACGCTCGGCTACTCCACCGCGGCACGTTTACGTAAATAAGGAACAGCACAGGACCAATAACACTACCCAGCCTCGTCGCCGCTTTTGTGTCTCGTTTCCGTCGTAGGTGTCGGTGGCCGAGTGGAATGAGACCGACACAGGAATAAAGATAGCACGCTGGTGCAGGTACGGAGGGGAGCAGCCAGAAACTAGAAACACTAGAGTAAATTAGAACGAGATATATATTGAACAGAATTTATACAATACTTAACTTTTACATAGTACTGCAGAAGGCTGATACATAGTTGAGCTAGAGTCCTGCCTAGTGCCTAACTGATAGCAAAGTCTTTACTGGTGCCTATCTGATTCCGAAGTCTTTACTGGTTCCTATCTCAGTCCCAAGTGAACGATGTCGTTTAGTGGTTGTGGTGTCGCACAAGTACAAAGTGCGCGCCACCTACTTTCGCCGCGCGCCGCCATGCATGCACGGCGCGACGTTCTTCCGACGACAGCCACGAGCGCCCTCTGCTGGAACCCCGCTCGTGGCCACCACGGAAAGACACCGGTCACTTCGGACTGAGATAGCAACGAGTTAGGACCTTCGTAATCAGATAGGCACGATTGAAGACTTTGCTATCGTACATGCACTAGGCAGGCCTCTAACAACTATGTATCAACATTCTGCAGTACTATGTAAAAGTTAAGTATTGTTACATTCTGTGCAATATATATCTCTTTCTAATTTACTCGAGTGTTTATAGTTTCTGGCTGCTCCCCTCCGTACCTGCACCAGCGTGTCGGGCTCATTCTACTCGGCCACCGACACCTACGACGAGGCTGGGACACAAAAGCGGCGACGAAGTTGGGACACAAAAGTGGCGACGAGGAGTGATAGAACCTTGGACCAGCCCGCTTGCAGCAGCCAGACAGCAGCAGTCGGAGCACGCAAAAATTGCTCCCGCCCACCCACCCTTATTATAAGAATCTTGGGGACAGATATTTTGTTACGTGTTTTGTGGACTTTTTCTGTTGCAGAGCGACCCCTCCTTTCATATTGCATTTGTGTTTTGTTATAATTTACTTGTATGCGCGGCGCCTAATCGGTCAGCATGGCCACTACCCCGAACCCAAACTTAATGGAAATTATTCAGTTACAGACGGCGCAAATTACACAACTTCTCCAGGCGGTGGCGCACTTGACGTCAACTCAACAACAGCCGTCGCATCAGCAGCCCACACCTGCCGTCGCACCGCTTCCGACGTTCCGGCAGTACAACGAACGTGAGGAAGAATGGAGTGACTATTTCGCGCAGTTTCAAGAACTCGTCGCGGCTCATCAACTTACAGGTCAGACTGTTAAGCATCTTTTATTGTCTGTGGTGGGCCCCAAAACTTTCGTGTTACTGCAAAAACTATTCCCGCACGCATCTCCTCGTGATGTAGACTTTGAACAAATTGTAGATGCACTGAATGCTCATTATGAGAGAAAAGTTCTTGTAGCCGCTGCACGGTATCGATTTTTCAGACTTAAAAAATTACCGCAGCAATCACACCAAGAGTGGATTACGGAATTGAAGGGCTTAACCCGCCAATGTAAATTTACTTGCTCTTGTGGACTTTCTTATAGCGACGTTATGTTAAGAGATGCGATTACGCAGAACATTCAGGACCCCAGAATTAGAGCAGCAATTCTGAAACAGCCTGACCCCTCATTAGACAGTGTACAGCAGCTTATAGAAGCGCATGATACTTTTGACTTAGCAGATGTAGAAATGCAAAGCCACAGTGTTAATTCAGTGCGCCGCAACGGACGCTTTCCTAGCCGTAGTTCTCAGTATAGCACTTGTGATTCTTTAAATTCTACAGGCCGTGCTGAACAGACAGTGAACAGTAGCCAGTGTAAAAGTGCGACGCAAAGGTCGCCCCGTCGTGTTAGAAACAGTAATTTGAATAACGGGCGCCAACGCTCATTTCAGAAAAATGTACGTAAATCTTGCCCCCAGTGTGTGTCTCGCCACAAGCGTGCTCATTGCCCTAGTCGCAACGCAACCTGTTATCAATGTGGCAAATCGGGACATGTGCAGTCTGTGTGTATGCAAATTAAAAACTCAAAGAACAGTAACGTTAGAAACAGTGCTTCGCAGAGTGCGAGAACAGTTCATTCTGTAAATGTTATACGGGCTGTGGAATTGAACAGTGCTTTAGTTGGTTCTCAATTACAAGAAAGTTCTTCTGCACCTATTGCAAAACTATATAGTGCACCACGTAGCAAGCGCCGACGAGCGCGTAAAACAGTGCAACGGAAAAGGGTTCGGGACAAGCAAAATGACTATGAACAGTGCATTCCTGTCGTGAAAATAGTGCCTTCTGCAACTTCTCCTTGTAATAGTGCCCAGTACTGTGTAGATAGTAACAGTAGACTTGGTGTAGCTACTCAAAAGTTTAGTGCAGTAGTTAGTGAATCTGCAGTAGCCTCGCATTGCGCGGACGCCGATCCGGCGGTAGTGTCATCTAGTGACAGTGTTGTTAATCCGCTGTGTGCCGAGTATGCGCCGCTTCCTACCGCACGCAACCCGCGCAAGCGCAGAAAACAATATGCATTAGACGTTGCCCACATTCGCGCACCGGTCGTGCGCCAGAAGCACAAGCTGTTTGTTACTCTCTCTATAGAAAATAAGACTGTGCAATTTCAGCTCGACACTGGTTCCGCTGTTACCTTAATTAATAAAGATACTTATGAACTTCTGGGTTCTCCAAAATTGTCGCCGTCACAGCAAGTGTTAACAGCTTATACAGGTGAAAATATTCCCGTGCTAGGAACGTGTAGCCTGCCTGCCTCTTTCCAAGGTGTAACAAAAACGGTTGCTTTTGTTGTTCTTCAGGCCAAATCTACACAGAACATTTTTGGACTAGATGCTTTTGACTTGTTTGGTTTATCCATTCAAAGAGATGTGCTTCAAATTTCGTCAATAGTGCCTCAGGATAAAATCAATGCATTGTGTGACAAATATAGTGACCTGTTTTCGCCGGAACTAGGTTGTGCAAAAGACTTCGTGGCACATGTAACTTTAAAAGAATCTGCAGTTCCAAAATTTCGTAAAGCTAGACCAGTGCCTATCGCATTGCGTGATTCAGTTGCCGAAGAACTTAAACGTTGGCAAGATAGTGGGGTGATTTCTCCTGTTTCTGCGAGTCAGTGGGCCTCGCCTATAGTAATTATACCCAAGCCGTCAGGAAAACTTCGTCTCTGTGCGGACTTCAAATCAACAGTGAACAGTCAAACAATTGTAGACACTTACCCTCTGCCCAGACCTGAGGAACTGATGGACAAATTAGGACAGTCTCGCTTCTTTTCCAAGATTGATTTAGCCGAGGCATACTTACAGATTCCACTTGATGACGAGTCAAAAAAAGTTTTTCGTCATTAATACTCACATGGGCCTTTTTCAATTTCAACGCCTACCCTTTGGCAGTTCTTCCGCTCCCGCTATTTTTCAGCGCTTTTTGGAACAGCTGACAGTTTCTGTACCGTGTTGTTCGAACTATTTAGATGACATTGTGGTATCCGGACGTACAGTTGAAGAACATTTAGCAAACCTGGAGTGCCTTTTCAAAGTTTTGACTGCAGCAGGTCTACGTTGCAATAAAGCAAAGTGTTCGTTTTTTCAAACTGAAATAGAGTACCTAGGCCATGTGATTAATGCACAAGGAATCCATCCTTTACAGTCACATCTTCGAGCAATCAAAGACTTGCCTCCTCCTAAGAATGTGCATGAATTGCAAGCAGTGATGGGAAAGCTTAACTATTATTTCAGATTTATTCCCAATGCCTCTCAGATTGCAGCTCCACTGCATCACTTACGTAGGAAGAATGTTCCTTTTGTTTGGTCCAAAGATTGCCAGGTTGCCTTTGACAACTTAAAGTCTGCACTACTGAGTGATGCATGTTTGATTCCCTTTGACCCCCAGAAGCCTGTAGTGTTAGCAGTTGACGCCTCATCGTACGGCCTAGGCGCTGTAATCTCACATCGTATTGGATGTCACGATCGTCCTATTGCCTTTGCATCCAAGCTACTGACGCCGACGCAACAGAATTACAGTCCGATAGAAAAGGAGGCCTTAGCAATCATCTACGGCGTCACAAAGTTTCATCATTATCTGTATGGCAGAAAATTCTATTTGTTGACAGACCACAAGCCTCTCACGTCGTTGTTCTCACCCACAAAGCCAATTCCGCCACGAACGGCACAAAAGCTTCAGAGATGGTCCTTAATGCTGTCAAATTATCAGTATGAGATTTTGTACCGACCTACCACTAAACATGCTAACGCGGACACACTTTCCCGACTTCCGGTTGGCCAGGATGTGTCGTTTGATTCTTCAGAAATGGCATGTTGTCAGATAGACTCCAGAGATGCTTCCGCTGTCGCAGATTTCCCTTTGAACTCTCGTCGGGTTGCACAGGAAACATCTGCGGATGCAGACCTAAGTGTGGTAGCACGTTTTGTTCGCTCAGGGTGGCCTGCCAGAGCCAAAGACATTGATCGGCCTCTGGTTCGATGTTATTTTGCACAACGTCATGCATTATCTTTAAGTCAGGGTGTACTGTTGTTGCATACCGACAACGACCAAGCAAGAGTGATTGTTCCTCGTTCCCTGCAACGAGAAGTGTTACGCCTCCTGCATCAAGGACATTGGGGCATTGTTAGGACAAAGCAACTGGCCAGACGTCATTGTACCTGGGTTGGTATGGACGCTCAGATAGAGAGCATGACATCACAGTGTACAGTTTGTGCGGAGCATCAGGCGGCTCCTCCACAGCGTTTCTCAGACTGGCCACGCCCCAAGGGACCATGGCAACGTTTACATATTGACTTTGCCGGACCTTTCTGGAATACGCGCTGGTTAATTGTTGTAGACGCTTTCAGCAAGTTTCCTTTTGTGATTGCCATGAACTCAACGACAGCTTCTAGTACAATCAGTGCCTTAACATCAGTGTTTTGCATCGAAGGCTTGCCTGAAACTATCGTCAGTGACAATGGACCTCAGTTTGTTAGTGCGGAATTTCAACAGTTTTGTCGTGTGAATGGCATTCAGCATATCACCACCGCACCTTTTCACCCTCAGTCCAATGGTGAAGCAGAACGTTTCGTTCGAACATAAAGTCACACATGGAAAAGATGAAAGGTCAGCACTCCAGGCAGCAGGCTCTTCAAATTTTCCTGTCTACGTATCGGTGCATGCCACGTGACGGCCCGTCTCCTGCCGAGCTGCTACACGGCCGCCGTCACCGCACTCTCCTTCACCTGCTGCAGCCTCCCACGCACCGAGTCGGTTCGTATGGCGCTACGCGTTTTCAGGTTTCTACGCCGGTGCTGTACAGGGTGTTTGCTGGAAACAAGAAGACATGGCTGCCGGGCACCATTCAGCGCGTGCTCGGTAGCAATATATATGTTGTACGTTCTTCCACAGGGTCGGAGCTGCGGCGCCACGCAAACCAATTGCGCCTGCACAGGCCGCGCGATCCTGTCTCCGGTTTCTTGATTCCAGACCCAGTTCACCGCCAGGGAGCACAACCACATCGTTCGTCCCCGGACTACGAGATCGTCCCGATGGAGATCGACGCGACGCCGCCGCTGTCGCCGCCGCAGATGACAGCGTCACCGAGAGGGACTCCGGGACCGTGCGTGCCGCCCCAGCTTGGGCCACGCACCTCAGAAGAAGATGACCTGCTCCCTCTGGGCGGGGGCGGGCGCCCTTCCCCAGGTTTCGGCGGGTTCCCTGGAGGATCTCAAGGCGGATGCCGGGGCGCGGACGGCGTCTCGATCCCGGCCTCAGCTACGACGCCCGTCCCACCAGTAACGCCCCCGCCCAGGCCCTCCTCCCAGTGCCGTCGCCGTGGCCCTCAGCCCTACGCCACGACGGCGCGGCGGTTTGGGGGGGAGGGGTGTGGTGTCGCACAAGTACAAAGTGCGCGCCACCTACTTTCGCCGCGCGCCGCCATGCATGCACGGCGCGACGTTCTTCCGACGACAGCCACGAGCGCCCTCTGCTGGAACCCCGCTCGTGGCCACCACGGAAAGACACCGGTCACTTCGGACTGAGATAGCAACGAGTTAGGACCTTCGTAATCAGATAGGCACGATTGAAGACTTTGCTATCGTACATGCACTAGGCAGGCCTCTAACAACTATGTATCAACATTCTGCAGTACTATGTAAAAGTTAAGTATTGTTACATTCTGTGCAATATATATCTCTTTCTAATTTACTCGAGTGTTTATAGTTTCTGGCTGCTCCCCTCCGTACCTGCACCAGCGTGTCGGGCTCATTCTACTCGGCCACCGACACCTACGACGAGGCTGGGACACAAAAGCGGCGACGAAGTTGGGACACAAAAGTGGTGGCCACGAGCGGCGTTGTCGCAGAGGTCGCTCGTGGCTGTCGTAAGAACGCCGCGCCGTGCGTGCATGGCGGCGCGCGGCGAAAGTAGGTGGGGCGCACTTTGTACTTGTGCGACACCACAACTACAAACTGTGTCCTCTCTGACAGGAAATCCCCTATCCAGTCGCAAATATCAGAGCGTTGCATGCGGAAGAACCGCCGAGAGTCTTCCTCAAAGATGGAAATAGTAGTCAGTTGGTGCGAGATAAGGACTGTATGGCGGATGGTGAAGACACTCCCAACCAAGAGTTGCAATATGGTTTTGCGTTGCCGTCACCGAATGTGGTCTCGCATTGTCATCCAACAGTAGAACGCCAGATCTCAGAAAGACAGGCCGCTTTGTCCGAATCACCTCTTTCAATTTCGACAGAGTGGCACAGTACTGCGTAGCGTCAATGGTTGCATCCTCCAAAAAGTCTCCCAACAAAACTCCTTGGGCGTCCCAGAAAACGGTGAGTATTACTTTACCTGCAGACGGAGTGCTTTTGAACTTCTTTCGGGCAGGTGTAACGGGTGTTTTCATTGCATGGATGCGGCCTTCGATTCGGGCGTGTAATGGTGGCCCCACGATTCATCCTCTGTAACAATCCGAAACAGGAAATTATTGCCACATTCATGCTCGACCTCTATCCAAAGGTGTATCGGTGCCTTGCACGTGCGCGTTCACCTGCTGTGTCGTCTTTCGCTCATAGCCGTTCAAAGCTTCTTCCGTATGCAACGTCCTGATATTTTCCCAGCCGGCCGCAGTGTCCGAACGGTCTTAGGCGTGCCGGTCACGGTCTGCACGGCCGCTGCCGTCGGGGGTTCGAATCCTCCCTCGGGCATGGATGTCTGTGCCGTCTTTAGAATAAGCTAGTTCATAAGTAATTTGTAAGTTTAGGGACTGATGACCCTGTAGTTAAGTCCCATAGCCGGCCGCGGTGGCCGAGGGGACTGAGGCGCTTCAGTCACGGTCTGCACGGCCACTACGGTCGGGGGTTTGAATCCCCCCTCGGGCATGGATATTTGTGCCGTCCTAGTTCGTTAGTAGTTCATAAGTAGTTTGTAAGTTTAGGGACTGATGACCCTGTAGTTGGGTCCCATAAGATTTACAAACATTTGAACATTTTTAAGTCCCATAAGCTCTACAAACAGTTGATTTTTGATATTTTCCTAGGCGGTTTTTTGAAAATTAAAAAGCGGTATGAAAAACGTTTCAATTTACTTGGAAATTATGAAGAAAAGTAAAGATATGTCATAAACTTAATGTTTCGTTCTACTTTTTTCCCCTGTGATACACAACTCTGCCCACAGTCGACAGGGGAAACTTATTTTCCAACTCCCACTCGTACAAATAGAGTAAATGCTTTGCTAAGCAATAATTTTGAATTTGATAAAAGGGGCATTATTAAAGAAAATAAACATTATTCGGAGCAGTAACAATTTGTTTCACGATTATTAAATGGTAAACTCAGAGAAATGTGTGTTATTGTTTAGTCTTTCGGTTCATAACACATTCTATATATGAAATTGTTAGTTTCAGGCACACCGGGTGATCAAAAAGTCAGTATAAATTTGAAAACTTAATAAATCACGGAATAATGTAGATAGAGAGGTACAAATTGACACACATGCTTGGAATGACATGAGGTTTTATTAGAAAAAAAAAAACACACACACACAAAGTATTGCTAGACGCGTGAAAGATATCTTGCGCTCGTCGTTTGGTGATGATCGTGTGCTTAGCCGCCACTATCGTTATGCTTGGCCTCTCAGGTCCACAGACCTTAGTCCGTGGGATTACTGGCTTTGAGGTTCCTGAAGTCGCAAGTGTATCTTGATCGACCGACATCTCTAGGGATGCTGAAAGACAACATCCGACGCCAATGCCTCACCATAACTCCGGACAGTCTTTACTGTGCTGTTCACAACATTATTCCTCGACTACAGCTATTGTTGAGGAATGATGGTGAACATATTGAGGATTTCCTGTAAAGAACATCATCTTTGCTTTGTCTTAATTTGTTAAGCTAATTGTTGCTTTTCTGATCAGATGATCGGACATTTTTTGAACTTTTTTATTATTTTTTTTTTAATAAAACCCCATGTCATTCGAAGCATGTGTGTCAATTTTTACCTCTCTATCTACATTATTCCGTGATTTATTTAGTTTCCAAATTTATACTGACTTTTTGATCACCCGGTATATCTTTTCCAAGCAACATTTGCTTCTACAATTATTTTAAAAAATCGTTACCTGTATAAGTAACTAGTCCAGTAGTTGCGATTCGAAATAATTCAATCAGTGCTGCATACCCAAGCACTGGATGCTCTCGCTTTATTTTGATCCGAAGCGGGATTACCCTTGAGACTTTAAAGAAAAGGATTTAATGAAGACGCGCGTGAGGTAGTCTTCATCAGATGCTTTAGGTGATCTGGTAGCCCTCTGAAAACAATTTATTATGGAAAACACACCATCAGAAACTATTGGAAAAGAGATTCGCTAAGCAAGAACAAGTTATAAGTGGTAACTTTGCGTTAAGAAACAACAAACCTTCAGCTCAAAACATCATCATTTTACATAAAGAAGAGCTGGAACTTAATAGTTGCTTTTATTTATTGGGTGAAAAATAATCTCATCAAAATAATAAGACTTACGAAATACATTTCCATATAATTTCAGTCGTGGAAGATTTTACTTAAGTACTTCAAAAGTTTCCTGATAGTTTTGGAACCACTGCCATTAAGAACTATTGGGATACCCTAGGAAGACAGGTTGCATCACGTCAGCATTCAAAAACCACTATGAAAGAATTTAGAGAATGTCTGCCAGAGGAACGGGAATTATTGCCTCAACACTAGATTGACGAAATCACTAGCGACTTGGCCGGTAGCTGTCACGCCTGTAATACTGCCTGAGTGGCTCACATCCCAATACTGGGAACATTATCAGTTGTTTAAATGTGTCTATAGAAGTAAAAACAGAAGAAAAATTCAGAAGAAACATTATTGTCTATCACTGGCAGTTGTTTCATTATTCGTTCTTTTATTTCTACTTTACAGTATACTGTATATACAGTTTTGTGGCAAATCCTGCAAAATTTCCATTTCTGGCTTAATTTTGGAAACCCGTAAGTACCTAAAAATATCAATATATAAGTCGCGAAAAGTTTAGTATGTCATACGAAAATTTGGTATTGCCGTTATTGCAGTAAAACACGGGGCAAAAAGTTTGAATTCAACTCACGGATAGCGACCGCACGCACGTATTGCCCGGTCGCCGCGCCTGAAACATTCAGAGCGGTTTGGCTGTGTTAACAGATTTATGAGAGCAAAGTGGGTAAGCGAATGTACGTGAAACTTTAGTTTCTCGCTGGCATAAATGCTAGTCAGTTTATTTTAAGGCTATCATTGCGTTATGTTCCCTATTGCGATTCCCCCTTTCCGACTATCAGCTTGTGTTGATAGTTAATGGTTGCAGCGTTGACACATACTGGAGGTTGGTAACACGGATGATAGTTGAGGTCCAACATTATGAATTGGAGGAGCCTATCCAAATATTCACTATTGGGACCTGAAGATGGTACAATTGTTGTTGCGAAACTAGTCGCCTAAATAAAATTATAACGTGAACAGCTGTTGGAAATTTTTTGAAAGAACTGAACTGACCAGCCGACGTTCCACTTCTATCCTCAAGAATGGATACACATAAGCTTGTCTGATAATTGTCTGATTATAACCGCGACTCTATATGGGCCGGATCTCAGACAGCCCGATCCACTCCTCGGAGTGGCTTCGGAATGGAAAAGGAAAAGAATAAAGTTTTATATCCCATTCCACAATTAAGGAAATCAATGTGCGGGAGGCAGCCATATCCACATGGCATTTCGCCGGTAGTGTCACATTGACGACAGTCTTCCACATCGCTGGCAAAGCTCTGTGGACGAACTGGGAAAATACAAGGTGATTAAATTAAACTTTCAAAACGCTTAAAAATATCACCACTGATCAGAATGATGTCAAATTGCAACGGAATGTTATCGGAGGATGGGGAAAACATATGGCACAAGAAATATAAATGGTGGGAAAATAGATGGCGCTGTAAGCATCACACTTTAATAGTGGTCGACTAAAAATGACAAATAAATCATTAAAAAATGTTCAAATGTTTGTTAAGCTTATGGGACGTAACTACGGGGTCATCAGTCCCTAAACTTACAAACTACTTATGAACTACTTACGAACTAAGACGGCACAAATATCCATGCCCGAGGGGGGATTCGAACCCCCGACCGTAGTGGCCGTGCTGACCGTGACTTAGCACCTCAGTCACCTCGGTCACCGCGAATAAATCATACCACAATGCCTAAGGTGCAAGTTAGATGTTAAACTAACGGTATTAGTGTACATGGGTGTACAGGTGTGATACTGTTAGTCCATCCACCATGGCAAGGTCACATCGGAAAAATAGATTTTTATTTGTGCAGAAAAAAACCCGCATAAAATGCATCAATCAAAATCGAATGGTATTTTTAATTTCCGTGTCACTGGGGCAAAACATATTCAATATGCTGTCCACCGTTTTCCGCAACAACTAGTTCATAAGTGTGATACTGTGTACTGGCATATCTTGTCGTCTGCCACCAAACTCTTCCACGACCATTCATCGTCCACTTCCATCCAAGCTAGAAATTCTACAACAAGAGTTTCTCTTCCAGGCAGGTCAACAGGAAACAACTCGTGCACACGAATAATTTTGAATAGATAGCAAAAATGATGTTTCGTGAGAATTTACGCACCGTGTACAGGTTTGTCGAATGTTTGGGCAGTTCTCCGTGCACTATACGTTTGTACACCACATCCTGCATTGCTGTGGCCACTTCTTCGACGTCGAAGCAATCCTGTATTGTGACAGTCATGGCGATCGTCTCAGACGCGAAGCGAGGAAAAGCTGCTAGCCGGAGTCTTTATGTCAACTTCAATGGGTTATTCGCATGACAGGTGTTTTCATTTACATATTCTAACACATACAGCGCCATTTAATCATCAGTTTTCACATTATTTGTATTTCTTCTGCCTTTCATTTTCCCCTTTCTCCGATAATATTCTGTTGCAATTTGACGTCATTCTTACCAGTGGTATTATTTTTACAGCGTTTTGAAAGTTTAATATTTATTATGATCACCTTTTATTTTTACAAACAGTTCTTGACTGTAATTCATTCTTGTTTCATTTCTACTCGTGCACAAGAAACGTAAACCCTGAATTTGTACGTAAGTTAGAAAATATGAAAAGCGAAATGGATTGGGTGATGTAAGACATGGTAGGGATTATTGGAGTTCGGTAGCAGGATGTACAGATAGGTCATATTAATTAATATGAAAATGAGAATGGAGGTAACTATTCTGATTAACAATGTGTACACATTATCGTAGGCAAGGTAGACACGAAGCCAACACTGAAAATAGTAGTTTAAGTTTGTATATCAACTAGCTCTGTCGATGACAAAGAGTTTAGAAGAATGTATGATGATATAAAAGAAGTATTTCAGACAGTCAATAGACACGAAAACTGGTCATGGAGGAAAGGAACACAGTAGTTGGAAACAGAACGAGAAACTGTAACTCATTGTGGACAGGGGAAAGGGAATAAAGGAGGTGGTCGTGTGATAGAATTTTGAATTTAGCAAGATTTACTCCTCACAGACCCTTAATTTAAAAATCATGAAAAAGATTGTATCCATAGAAGAGACCAGGAGACACCAGAAGATATCACATTGATTTTATAATGTTAAGACACCGATTCCGAAACGAGGTTTTAATATATAAGACATATGCAGGGACTTTCAAATATTAATCAGTGTTAGCACAACGATGCTGATAGGGCTATATGTTTACTGACGTGTTTCGAAATATTATCTCCGCGGTGGAGTAGCCTAGCAGTCTAAAGCACCTCGCTGCGGAGCGCGCGGTTGCTCGCCGTGGAGGTTCTAGTCCTTCCTGGGGCATGGGTGTGTGTGTGTTTGTCCGTAGGTTAGTTTACCTAGGTTTAAGTAGTTTGCAAGCTACGGACTGATGACCATGCAGTTTGGTCGGATAGATTTACAGAAAATGTTCAAATGTTTGTTAAGCTTAAGGGACTTAACTACGGGGTCATCAGTCCCTAAACTTACAAACTACTTACGAACTACCTACAACTAAGGACGGCACAAATATCCATGCCCGAGGGGGGATTCGAACCCCCGACCGTAGTGGCCGTGCAGACCGTGACTGAAGTGCTTCAGTCCCCTCGGCCACCGCGGCCGGCTAGATTTACAGACATTTGAACATTTCAAATATTATCATCTTCAGAAATCAGGCCTGGGGTAACACTTCATAAATAAAACATATGGCGTCAGTACGCTTCTCAACTACACTATGATCATTGTTCAGCAGAGCAATGTCGGCAAACGTTTGTGTATGAAGTTTTACCCTAGGCCTGGATTCTCAAGATTTCGAAATTCATATATAAAGGTCTAGAGTGCAATAATTTTTTTCGACTAGTTTCTGTCTTCTTTTAGACCATCTTAAGGAATTTTAGGTTCGTTGATGTTGTGGAGCTGGCAGGTAACTTGGACCCTTCCAGTGCGTCACTGCTCTAAATTCGTCAATAAGAATGTAGCCGCATCATCACCGGTGGCTATATTTTAATAACAGCATCATCCTATCTCTGATTAATATTTTAAATTCAAGACAATGAGCTGATACATCGTGGACGACTTTATGTCACGTCTGATATTGGGGACAAATAAAGGCTTTTCCCATAAGTTATTGGTTACGAACTGTAGATTGAAACTGAAGAACCTGCAACAAATTTAGAAAAGTAGGAGTCTGTTTAAACTGAAGGAACGAATGTGGACAGTTTCAGAGAGAGCATTGGGAAATTATTGACTGAAATGGGGAAAAGTAATACTTTTGAGAGGAGCAATGGGCAGCTGAGTGATATAGTAGTAAATGCCACAGAGTATCATACACGTAGAAGGACAAGGCCTTGTAGAAATCCATCATGAGCACAGGAGATACTAAACTTAATTGCTGTAAGAAGAAAATATAAAAATAAAGCAAATCAAACAGGTAAAAGTAAAGACGGCTAAAAATGAAGTTGACAGGAAGTGCAGATTGGATAAGCAGGAATGGTTAAAGGAAGAATGTTATTCTGCTGAAGAACTTCGAAAATAAAAGTGAAATCTGACAAATCACCAGGCTGATCACTCTCTTGCAAATATCTTGACGAATGAGCATCAAGGGTGAATGCCAAATGTTCCTGTCTTTGTCTAACTCTCTTGTTGCCTCCAAACACAGCTTGTAATACGCTACTCGCCTTGTTTGGTATTTTTCGCATGTGTCGTGACATGCGAGCTTCTCTCTTTAATTCATGAGCGTCCGACTTTGTTATGTATAGTCGGAGGAAGGTCTTTTTATGTGACGCTTTATCTCCATCACTTGACTGGCCATTTAATAGAACAAGTGGCAGGTGTCTGCTAATGGGATACTTATGAACCGTCCGTTTCCCGTCCGTTGATAAGAACGCGCATGTTCTGTGAAAGTTTGGCTTTCAACTTCACACAAACAAACTTTCTTTGTTGTTTTCTAAAGTTTGGATGCTCATCGCAAGATGAGACAAATATCTGCTTCCTTATCTGCAATCATATGGCTTTCGCTTGACTGGCAACAGACATATCTCACATCACAATCGACTGTTGGGGAGGTCTGCCAGTTCTTGTCTCATGTGAGTCACCGCAGAGCTTCTTCCCATTAGTACGTCATGCTTTGGCCACATTAGAAATAACTAAGCCATAGCTGCCTGTGGGAAGAGAAGTCCTTAATAGTGAGCTCTTGTACTTTATTTTTTGTCACATTCTGACGAGAGTACTGTTTGCCTGTTGCTTCCTCAAACCTTGCTTCAGTGCTGGTTTTAATTATTCTAGTGGCGGTAATTTTTATATGTTAGTACCACTACTTAATGAGTACAGTTCTTTACTTAACTGCATTACATGTGTCAATTATTTCCAAAGTATGGCATACAACGTATCAGTTGAATAGGGGATGTGAAACGTAAGGGTAAATATTTACCCTGAAGCATTACAAGTGGACAAATGCAGTGGACAGGGGGGATGAAGATTTTGAGTAATATCTGAATGGAACAAATGAAAGCCTTGTCAATTATGGATCCTAAGGCTAGTTAAAAATAAAGTGCTCCTAAAAGAGTATTTTTTTCCAATACATGAACGCCTTGGACAGATCAGAGAAAGTAACAACTGCGCGAATTAATATGTAGAACAATACACAAAGCAATTTACATTACCTGCCAATACACAAAGCAATTTACATTATCTGCGAGTAGGCACTGAGTGAAATCAAGAGGAAAGATTACCTGACATCGTCTGGTCTGGAGGCGATCAATTCGTTTTATAGTTTCCAAATGATAAGCCAAGATCGCAAACTAACAATTCATTAAGTGACGACCGGTTTCGGTGCACTGTGTCACCATCATCTGGTCATATATAGTGACTAAGTGCAATGTTGCACTTCTTATTTTATACCCATTTTTTTAACAAGATGACCAGATTATAGTATATATATGACCAGATGATGGTGACACAGTGCACCGAAACCGGTCGTCACTTAATAAATTGTTAGTTTGCCATCTTGGCTTATCATTTGGAAACTATGAAATCAAGAGGGATATCGGGATTCAGGATTCAAACATGGGTCTCCTGCTTCTAGGAAGTGGTCACAATGACTGCATGATCTACCATAATACTACTTCTGCAGAAAGCAAATTTTCAACTATTCTACGTAATGGTAAGTTAGTATCCCAAATTTGATTCATTTCTCACCGCATTTTGCAAAATTCTATAAGAGTTAAGGACTGCTACATCTGCACTGAAGAAAGGATCTTAGGTTATCTTCACTTTTAATTTTCAGGAAATAAATAAAATCACCTTGTAATAATAAGCATAGGACGTTTATATTCATAGGACATGTTTATTAAGACATTCAGAAGAAAGGATTATCATTTCAGTCGCCTTGGTTAAGCATCTGTCCTGATGCCTAATAGGCACAGGGTGTGTTGGTGTCCGTGAGAATCAGGTGCAAATGGCGTTATGTGGCATCGCCATCCCTGCTTCATTCGCCTTTTTCCAAAGTTGATCCGTGGTGATTAGCAGTAGCTCACAGCACGTCATATGACACATCACCATATCCTGCATATTTTCGATTGACTGGTGGGCCAGGGCAAATGGATGACATGTCGTCCAGTTGCCGTGCATAAAAAGTGTAAATAAGGATCACAGGACATCCTTCACGCTAGACAAACTGGTCACAGAGCACTGGTCATGCATCAAACGTGACTTCTAATTGTACCAAACACCTTATACCACAAGGCACGGAGCTGACACTGTATGTCTTCTGAGAATGCATTCAATGTGATGTTTCTCCTTCTCCCTAAAACACTATCTTATCTCATTCGTGTTTCCATTAGTGTTGTTCGCAACGCTACTCGCAAGTACCATGTTTCTGCACATTAATCAAAGGTTCAGAGAGACGTGGACGGTCCACATGTAACCCATGCCATAGTAAAAGGTGACGGACAGTAACTCCTGACAGTGTACGACGTGCACCATTGTTCCGCTGTTTTGCTAGAGCCGAGAAGGATGCAAATATGTCCAGCAGTGAAATTCGGATGTTGTATCGATCTTCTCAGGATTTGGATTGGGTGCTATGACCAGACGTTTCTCGTAGTGTTCTACATCCTTCTGTGAACCTCTCTACACACCTGTTGCATTGCCCAAACACGCCCAATACAAGCAGTAATTTTCTGGATGTATGCCTTACATTGTCTCATATCAATAATGTACTCTCCTTGAAATTTACTGATCTAAGAGTACATTTCGTACATGCATCAGTGATGCATCCTGCACATCTTTTCGAGTTACACGGGACAGTTAAGTTTGGTTTACAGCAACAAAAAGAGCCACAGGCACATTTTAATGATCTGTGGTTTTGCGCTGTGGTGTCAGTGTTAATATGGAACCTGCCGCCAACGTAGTTCAACTGGTAGTACATGTCCCGTGATTATAAACTTTCTTTTTCTAGTTTTCCAAGGCGTTTACTTTCATTATCTATATCTACATGGGATACTCTGCAAATCACATTTAATTACTTGGCAGAGGGTTCATCGAACCACCATTATACTATTCATCTCCCATTCCATTCGCGAATAGCGCGCGGGAAGAGAGAACATCTGAATCTCCTGGTTCGAGCTCTGATTTCTCGTATTTTATTCTGATGATCTTTTCTACATATGTAGGTGGAAGTCAACAATATACTTTCGCATTCGGAGGAGAATGTTGGTGATCGCCGTTGTTGTAATGATTCCTATCCGAGGTTCTGTATTATTTCCGTGACGCTGTCTCCCCTGTATCGTGACAATATAAGACGAGCTGCTCTTCTTTGGACTCTTTCGATGTCCTCCGTCAAACCCACCTGATACAGATCCCACACTGGGAAGAAATACTTCAAATGAGGACGGACAAGCATAGTTATGCAGTCTTTTTAGTAGTTCTGTTGCACGTTTTAAGCGTTCTGCCAATAAAACGCAGTCTCTGGTTCGTCTTTCCTACGACGTTATCTACGTGTTCTTTCCAGTTTAAGTCTCATGTAATAGTTATTCCTAGGTATTTAGTGGAGTTTGCAGCCTTCAAATTCATTTATTTTGTAAACAAAGATTAACGGATTTCTTTTCGTACTCACGTGGACTTCACACTCCTCGTTATTTAGAGTCAATTGCCAATTTTTACACCATACTGATATCTTATTCAAATCGTTCTGCAGTTGGTTTTTATCTTCAGATGACTTTACTAGACGATAAATGACGCCGTCGTCTGCAAACAGCCTAAGAGAGCTGCTCAGATTTTCTCCCAAATCGATTTAGGTAAGGAACAGCAGAGGACAAATAACAGTACCTGTGGAAGCCCGATATCACCTCTGCTTTAGTCGATGCCTTACCATCGATTACTACGACCTGTGTCCTCTTTGACAGAAAATCCCCTATCCAATCGCAAATTTGGGGCGATATACCATAACGACGTAATTAGAGTAAAAGCCGTTTGTGAGGTACGGTGTCAAAACCCTTCTGCAAATCTAGAAATACGGAATCAATCTGAGAACCCTCTTCGATAGCACTCATCACTTCGTGTGAGTAAATAGCTTTTTGTGTTTCACATGAACGATATTTTCTAAATCCGTTATAATTCACAATATTTGAATGTTCCAAAACCCTGCAGCAAATTGACGTTAATGAAATAGGCCTGTAGTTTAGTGGGTTACTCCTACTGCCTTTCTTGAATATTGGTGTGGCCTGTGCAACTTTCTATTCTTTTGGTACAGATCCTACTTTGAGTGAGCGGTTGTATATGGCTCTCAAGTAAGGAGCTATGGCATCAGCATAATCACACAGAAATCTGGTAGGTATACAGTCCGGACCAGAAGACTTGTTCTTGTTAAGTGAATTCAATTGCTTCACTACTTCGTTGATATCCACTTCTACGTTACTCATTCTGACCTCTGTTCGTAATTCGAAATCTTATTTTTTCAAAATGAATGTTTAAATAGGGTGTTTCAGTTAAGGTTCTTACATTTGTAATGTACACAAGAATAGGCCTGCATAAGAGATGGTACACTTTCTTGTGGCGATATGAACGTAGTTTAATGTGTTAATTTTCAGAGTTACAGCGTAGAGATACCTTTTTAATTGGTACAATAGCTTTCTTCTATGATAAAATGATTCGTTTTATTCAGCTGTGTACTAATCATTTTAAATCTCATAGCTATCAAGCTTAGTTTCAGGGGTGGATAACACGTACTGTACATAATAGGTGCCTTTGAGGTGATGGACGTTCTGTTTGCGGAATGTTTACTTATACGTGTTCAAATGTGTGTCCGTTTACTAGAATTCACAACGAATTGCTCTTTCTCAAGTATCTGCGACAAAAAAGTAATATCATCGGTGTCAAAGAGCGGCAAATTTCCTCGATGCGTAGTTTTGATCTTTTGGAATTGTGGGGTTAAGTTGCACTCGTAAAAAAGATTTCTTTGATTTTCCCACAAAAAGGCATCTGCTGATGCTAAATTGTATGACTATGCAAATAATTTTGTAACCTACGGCGTCACAACTATCTCCCAGGGAATCTGTTATTTTGTTCTTTTGATTATCAGAATAAAATACGAGAAATCAGAGCTCGAACGGAGAGATTTATGTGTTCTTTCTTCTGTCCCGCTATTCGAGAATGGAATGGGATAACGGTGTTTTGATGAACCCTCTACCAGGCACTTAAATGTGATTTGCAGAGTATCCCATGTAGATGTAGATGTAGACACTGTTCGGTGCTTGGCGAAGTGTACCTTGCAGTCAGCTTGAACACTGTTTCACCGATCACCATAAATGTTTTCAGAAATTTGTAGCCACTGCGGTAGGGGGTTCGAATCCCCCCTCGGGCATGGATATTTGTGCCGTCCTTAGTATTAGCTAGTTCATAAGTAGTTTGTAAGTTTAGGGACTGATGACCCCGTAGTTAAGTCCCATAAGCTCTACAAACATTTGAACATTTGAGATATTTGTAATTCATCCCAATACGCCGGCGTCTTCAACAGTAAACACTTCCGGGCTGAGTTGCCGTGGTCGATCTATAAAACTTCCTCTCCCTGACGTTTCGTTCTCGACTACGGAGAACATCTTCCGAGGTTGAGTCGACTCAACCTCGGAAGATGTTCTCCGTAGTCGAGAACCAAACGTCAGGGAGAGGAAGTTTTATAGATCGACCACGGCAACTCATTCCGGAAGTGTTTACTGATGGATATTTGTAATTGTTCATAGGCACAGGGAGAGAGACATTGGGACTAAGGAGGTGATAGACAAAGGGGAGCAGATCCTAAGCCGTGAGAGTGGGAAGAGACGGGCCGAGTGAGGGGAGATGACGAGAGTGACAGGAAGCAGGGCAAGGAAAGGATGGACAGGTGACTAGACCAGGTGAATAGGGTAGAACAAGGTGAAGCAGGAGATGGGAAAGCAAGAATGCAGTAAGTCCAAAGTTTGTGTTACTACGAGATGAAAGTGTTAGGGTCATCGACCTGTACATTTTAGTACACAGTACTTAAATTTATACCTCCATGCCCGAGGGAGGACTCGCACCTCTGGCGGGAGCGGCTCAAATACAAATGTTAAAATGTCTGTAAATCTATCGGACCAAACTGCGTGGTCATCAGTCCGTAGCTTACAAACTACTTAATTTAAGGTAAACTAACATAAGGTCAAAACACATCCCATGTCCTAGGGAGGACTCGAACCTCCGACGGCGAGCAACCGCACGCTCCGCAGCGAGGCCCTTAGAGTGCTCGGCTACTCCACCGCGGCGCGGGAGCGGCCATGTAATCTGTGACATGGGACGTGTCCATTCCCTCGTGGCTATAATAAATAACATAGTAAATGATGTTGAAAGTAGCTTAGCTTGAAATCAGCAACCGTAACAGTTTATTTAGGTGTAAATGCTAATATGCAAGTTGCTTTGTAATTAAATACACTTTACCATCTAATTCTTCCTTCATTAGAATTAGAAAGATATGAACTGAGCTGTAAAAGACTGGAGTATGCATACAATAACGTCAATTTTTTCCATTAAAAATACAACTTAAGTACAGCATGCTATAATTTTATGTGACTGATATCATAATTTCTAACTTCTATTCAAATGTTCAAATGTTTGTGTAGCTTATGGGACAACACTACGGGGTCATCAGTCCCTAAACTTACAAACTACTTATCAACTAGCTTATCCTAAGGACGGCACAAATATCCATGCCCGAGGGGGGATTCGAACCCCCGACCGTAGTGGCCGTGCAGACCGTGACTGAAGCGCCTCAGTCCCCTCGGCCACCGCGGCCGGCTAACTTCTATTGTAGACACACTTAATTGATGGCGAAATTCGGGTAAAGTGTATTTAATTACAAAGCAAATTGTTGGCCTGCTTATTTGTATTTAAAGTAAATATAGGAAATGTTACTGTGAATTATATATACCATCGATTACAACAGAAGGAGGCCAGAAGGAGATGCACAGAGGCGAGGGGTTATATTGTTTTGGAGCAGGACGAGATGGTGGTGAAGGAGGAACAGAGTGAGGTAGAGTTACATAGAGGGGGAGGTGGATATGCAAAAAGAGTGGGGGCAAAGCAGGAGATGGAAAAAGAAAGGATGAAATGGACAGAAACAGGAAGATGGTGAGAGAGGGAAAGCGTGAATGGGTCGAGCGAGTGGGAGAGATCTATTGAGTAGGAGCAGGACGACATGATGATAGAAGAGGAGCAGAGTGAGATGGAGGTCCATAGAGGAGGAGGTGGATATGCAAAAAAGAGAGGGGGCAAAGCAGGTGATGGAAAAGGAAATTATGAAATGGACAGTAACAGGAAGAGAATATGAGAGAGGGGAGGAGTGAATGGATCAAGCGAGTGGGAGAGATGTATTGAGTGGAAGCAGGACGTGATTATGATAGACAAGGAACAGAGTGAGATGGAGGCACATAGAAAGGGAGGTGGATATGCAAAAAAGAGAGGGGGCAAAGCAGAAGATAGATAGGATGAAATGGACGGTAACAGGAAGAGAAGATACTGAGAGAGGGGAGGAGTGAATGGATCAATCGAATGGGAGAGATGTATTGAGTGGGAGAGGAACGAGATGACGGTGGAGAAGGAGCAGAGTGAGATGGAGGTCCATAGAGGAGGAGGTGGATATGCAAAAAAGAGAGGGGGCAAAGCAGGTGATGGAAAAGGAAATTATGAAATGGACAGTAACAGGAAGAGAATATGAGAGAGGGGAGGAGTGAATGGATCAAGCGAGTGGGAGAGATGTATTGAGTGGAAGCAGGACGTGATTATGATAGACAAGGAACAGAGTGAGATGGAGGCACATAGAAAGGGAGGTGGATATGCAAAAAAGAGAGGGGGCAAAGCAGAAGATAGATAGGATGAAATGGACGGTAACAGGAACAGAAGATACTGAGAGAGGGGAGGAGTGAATGGATCAATCGAATGGGAGAGATGTATTGAGTGGGAGAGGAACGAGATGACGGTGGAGAAGGAGCAGAGTGAGATGGAGGATATGCAAAAAGAGAGGGAGAAAAATAAGAGATAGGCTAAGAAAACATGAAAAGGACAGAAACAGGATGATGAGATGGTTAGAGAGGGGAGGAGGGAATGGATCTAGAGAGGAGTAATAGAGAGAGGGAGAGAGGAACGATGAGAAGGAGCGAGGAGGGGAGGTAGAAGATTGGAATAAATAAATACGCAGGCAAAGCCGGATTATATATATATATATATATATATATATATATATATATATATATATATATATATATATATATATTCGATTATTCCCTTTAAAGAGAGCGATTGAACTTGAGTAATTATGACTTCTTCTTCTTCTTCCTTCGTTCTTCCCAAATTCTCTTCATGCGTTCACTGTGTTCTCTCTTGCGTTCTTCTGAGCACTTTTTTCCTGTTCTGTTCTCCGTGTGTTCTTGTTTAATTTTACGTTTATTTATAATGTTCCTGAACTGTTGTCTATTGTTTATGTTATCTTGTGTGATTCCCAGTTCTTTAATACCCTCTTCTGTTTCAGTGATCCACTTCGTCTTGTTTTTGCTCTTGTTTGCTATCTCAAATATTTGCCTTGTGAGCCTGGTTTCATTCATCCTGCTGATATGCCCACAAAATTTCATCCTTCTCTTTCTGATTGTGTCTGTTATTGTTTCCATGTCTCTCTAGTTGGCCGCTTTATCCAAATTTCATCCCGAAACGCTGAACCATATATTTTCCTCAAAATTTTTCTTTCGTGTTTTTCAATCTCTCTGATCATCGTATGACCATGAATCACTGTAGTTTCTGCAGCATGGAGTACCTCTAGTAGGACTACTGTATTGTAATGCCTTAGTTTTGCCTTGACAGAAATAGATTTCTTATTGTAATGGTTCTAAGTTAGCTTATATGCTCTTTGTAATCTTGAGACCCTTTCTTGATTGGCTTTTGATTTCAGTCCTGATGGTTGAATCATCTCTCCTAGATATCTGAAGTGAGATACTTGTGCCACTTTTCCATACTGAGTTGTAATGGGGAGACTATCTGCAGGCTTGTTTTCGATGTATTGAGCCTTGGAGAGAGAGAGAGAGGGCAGTTGAGGCGAAAACTAACAAAATTACAGTGAACGAAAATTACGGCATTGACGACAAGCAAAGCAGTCGGAAAAAGCAATTCCTCTGTGAGACAGAAGGCAGGCGCCGTCCCGCCAGATCGGCCTGCCTTGCGGGGAGTGTGAAGGCGACAAGAGGCTGCCCACACACGAGCAACCGGCGTGTGTTTGCCGTGCGGCGGGGAAATTGGCAATCTGTGCTGTGGCAGAGCCGGCGGGACTTTCCCGCCGTCGCGTCGCCGCGGTCCGCCTACATTCCAGCAGCAGCGGCGGCGGCGGAGGTAGCACCCCTCCAGCCCCCAGGTGCAGGCTGCAGGAAGCCACGCGGGGCGACGGCGGCGGCGTGGCAAGTCATTTCCTGGCTAGTCCTCACCTGCCTGTTTGTGGACGTGTGTCTTGCTGAAGGAGGCTGTCGCCCTGGGTCCAGGTCTTGCTTTACGCGTTTCACACATGCGAGTTTCTACATCTACATCTACATGGGATACTCTGCAAATCACATTTAAGTGCCTGGCAAAGGGTTCATCGAACCACCTTTATAGTATTTTATCTCCCATTCCATTCTCGAATAGCGCGCGGGAAGAATGAACACCTGAAACTCTCCGTTCGGGCTCTGATTTCTCGTATTATATTCTGATGATCACTTCTACCTATGTAAGTGGGAGTCAACAATATATTTTCGGAGGAGAATGTTGGCGATTGTAGTTTAGTAAGCAGCCCACGCCGCAGCGATAAGCGTCGTTGTTGTAATGATTCCCATCCCAGATCCTGTATCATTTCCGTAACGCTGTATCCCGTATATCGCGACAATACGAAACGAACTGCCCTTCTTTGGACTCTTTCGATGTCCTCCGTCAAACCCACCTCATAATGATCCCACACTGGGCAGCAATATTTCATAAAAGGACGGACAAGCGTAGTGTATGCAGTTTCTTTAGTAGTTCTGCTGCATCTTTTAAGGGTTCTGCCAATAAAACGCAGTCTCTGGGTGGCCTTTCCCACGACACTATCTACGTGTTCTTTCCAATTTAAGTCAGAAGTAATTGTAATTCCTAGGTATTTTGTCGAGTTTACGGCTTTTACATTTGATTGATTTATCATGTAAACAAAGTTTAACGGATTTCTTTTCGTACTCATGTGGACGACTTCACACTTCTCATTATTTAGAGTCAATTGCCAATTCATACAACCACACAGATATCTTATTCAAATCGTTCTGCAGTTGGTTTTGATCTTCAGTTGATTTTACTAGACGGCAAATGGCGTCATCTGCAAACAACCTAAGAGAGGTACTTAGATTTTCCCCTAAATCGTTTATGTAAATAAGGAACAGCAGAGGACCAATAACAATACTCTGTGGAACGCCCGATATCACCTCTGTTTTAGTCGATGCCTTACCATCGATTACTACGAAATGTGTCCTCTCTGAAAGGAAATCCCCTATCCAGTCGCAAATTTGGGGCGATATACCGTAACCAAGCAATTTGATTAAAACCCGTTTGTGAGGTACGGTGTCAAAAGCCTTCTGGAAATCAAGGAATACGGAATCAATTTGCGAACCCTTGTCGATAGCACACATCACTTCGTGTGAATAAAGAGCTAGTTGTGTTTCGCATGAACGATATTTTCTAAATCCATGTTGACCTTGGGCCAATAGATCATTCTGTTCAAGATAATTCATAATATTCGAATACAGGGTATGTTCCAAAACCCTGCTGCAAATTGAAGTCAATGAAATAGGCCTGTAGTTTAATGGGTTACTCCTACTGCCTTTCTTGAATATCGTTGTGACCTGTGCAACTTTCCAATCTTTTGGTACAGATCATTCTTTGAGAGAGCGGTTGTATATGGCTGTTAAGTAAGGAGCTCTGGTAGACAACACATCCAACGTGTAACTTCCCACGAACCACTTCCTGGAATTAAAGGTGAAGCATTGAATTAAAATATTCAAAACGTTACTAGGTTATTAATTAATTACAGTTCAGACATCCTACCACTTCCAAACATATCAAATACGATACTCATCTTTTCAACATTACGATGTATGGGGGTTCTGCTCGCTGCAAAATTATTCAACTGGGGCGTCGTGGTAGAAATAAATACTCCCATGTACAATTTTTCACTTCTTTAATTTTCAATCAAACTGTTTGTTATTCCACCAAACCATTACAGCTTCATAACGTACACAATGCAACAGAACTTAGCTGATAGTACTTCCATTTTAAAACACAGACTGACGTAGATTCTTTACAAACGCCTAAACTCGAACTCCCGCACGCAAGGCTATGAGGCAAATATATAACATTGACAATAATGTCATTACATTATGCATTGTTCATAACAATTGAATATACTAATTTATAATTACCAAACACGCAAGTAAAACATTTCATGTACACAAAAATAATCACAATATTAAATGAAAACTATACATACAATAATTTTAGATGGCGCATATCTTTTTTAAGTCTTAATCTCGGTTCTTTCTGTTTGACAACAAAGCGGAGTCAATTAGTTAGTTAATGAGTACATCATACATGTTCCTAACAAATATTCAACTATCAACTTGGCAATTCTCAAAATAGGCTCAAAATCTCACGTCAGTCAATATACACAAAGAATTACAATACTGAAATCTCGACTGTTACATTAACACAATTAGCTGGTCAACACTTTTGTGACCCAGCCTCGTCGCCGCTTTTGTGTCTCGTAGGTGTCGGTGGCAGAGTGGAATGAGACCGGCACAGGAATAAAGATAGCACGCTGGTGCAGGTACGGAGGGGAGCAGCCAGAAACTAGAAACACTAGAGTAAATTAGAACGAGATATATATTGCACAGAATTTATACAATACTTAACTTTTACATAGATCAGTACTGCTAATACATAGTAGAGCTAGAAGCCTGCCTAGTACTGCTTCCTAGTGCCTATACGATAGCCAAGTCTTCACTGGTGCCTATCTGATTACGAAGGTCCTAACTGGTTGCTATCTCAGTCCCAAGTGAACGATGTCGTTCAGTGGTGGCCACGAGCGGAGTTGCAGCAGAGGGCGCTCGTGGCTGTCGTCGTAAGAACGCCGCGCCGTGAGTGCATGGCGGCGCGCGGCGAAAGTAGGTGGCGCGCACTTTGTACTTGTGCGACACCACAAACACAACTTGTTTATGAGCCTAACACATATACAATGCTATTAATGCTATTTATTTTCATGTCTTTTTGTTTTACAAAAGTTTCTACAATTTGTCTGTCTAGTTATTCAAATAACGTACAATGATGAAACTATTGTTTATACAACTGTCTGGAAACCTCATATACGAATCTCTTAATTAATGAAATCTGTCACTTGTTAACTAATCACAGTATCACCGAGACACTGTCCTACACTGATTCCTACGCTGGCTATTTCGTTTGTAGCTTCACACGCAACACATATTACTATTAGACCACACGATTCCGCGTTCGACGCTGACGGTATCGTACGATGACATTGGGATGAGAGGGCCAACAGTATCATCTCAATAATATACAGTTCACGAGGCAGACGTCTTAACCACTAGACGACCGCAACACCAGCGACTAAGCAGCCTAGGAATAGTCTAAGTACGACTTTCCTCCACCGCACAAACTCTAATTCTGTGTTCCGTGAAATATTGCCACAACTGCAAAGACTGTCCATGCATCGGAATATGTGGAGATAAGTCGTACTTACAAGGAAAGTACTTGGCGCTCGAACAAACACAAACACACCAAAATCGTGTAAGAGATAATGTAAAGCTCCCATATTTCATTAGTGATACTCCCGCATCTGAAAAACTGTTCAGTGGTCCGTTAGAGGCGTCTGTGTGTGCCACGCCGCACTGCACACTGAGCTACCGGTGCGCCACTCGGGACCAGTAGGGACGGCGCAGCGTGCCACTCAAGTTGCGTCTTGTGACGTTATGTGAATAGTGGATGGATCGGCGATTGGTTGGGGTGAAGTTACGAAGGACCCTTCTTCGTGAAGATGATATTGGAGTAGAAAATGAATCATTCGCATGTTTTCTGGTATCTATGACGGTCTAGAAATATGACCATAAGTTAGAAACATATACAGCTGTAACACTAACACACAGTGATTATGATAGGAACGATAATGAAGAACTATTCATTGAAAGCGGTAGTACATCTTCAGTGCAATCTAGAGCTCGATTGCAGAGTTTTGCAGAAAATCGACACCCACAAGCACACTGAGGGGTACGTAATGGCCCTGTAACCAAACGTTCATACAGAGATGTTTGTTCGAGCCCAAGTACTTCCCTTGTTAGACTATTTCGAAGCGTCTTAATCGCAAGTGTTGCGGTCGTCTAGTGGTTAAGGCGTCTGCCTAGTGACGTCTTGGTTCGATTCCCCGCCGCATCACTCATTTTAATTCAATGCTTCACCTTTAACTGTAATGTCTTTAATATTTTCGAGACGCAAAACAGGGTGTGGCTGTATAAATTTATAATTACAATTATACTTCCTGGAATGCCTCCAATCCATCCCCATGCCACTTCAACATTAAAGCCTCCTTGTCCCCATAGATGTCACTTCCCTCTACACAAACCCCCCAGCCACGGTTGTTCTGCGCAAGATCCTCCTAAAAATTGCATTACTTGTCATACTTGACAATTTCAACCTGAACCACAATTACCAGATGGTTGAGGACCAGACCTACTAACAGATTAGCCTTCGTAAGCCACCTTTTCATGGGCCACACGGAAAAGGCATTCGGTAAGATGAAGCAGTTGCACCCCCTGGCTACGTATCGATTTATCTTGATATGTTGAAGGAAGTATACTGAGACCTTAGGTTCTTTTCCAACCTGAATTTCACCTGGCTTGTCTCCAGAACCAAAGTCAGCTTCCAAATTTTATTAATTTGTGAACGAAATTATTTATTTCCATATTTCTATTTATAATGATTGGAATAACGCATAGTTTTTAATTTTTGATATTTTTTTATTTTTCTTATTTTTTATTTTTTATTTATTTAGTTTTTGGAAGAAAATTTGAGATGACTTCATATGTCATTATTGGGCAGGATATGTCTCCTTTACTGTACCTCACACCTTTTTCAAACTGTTTACTACTAATTTACGCAAATTACAAGCATTTATTAATGACATTTTAAAATTATTTTGTTTCCTTTACCTTGAAATAATAGTTTGAATGTACTCTTTGTACTCGAACTTAGACATTAAAATGCAATACTTATTTTGGCAATGCGTTTTAACCTAATGCTTCTCTGTTTCTTCCAAGTAATGGTAACCAAGCAACCCACAATGAATTTTGGAAAGTCCTGTGGTGTTCTTTACAATATTTCTTCAAATGGTTGGGGTGAGAGTAACATATACAGATGACGGTGGCATATTGCATCATTGGGCTTCCTTGCTTAGTCCCACATCTATATTAAACCCAGAAACACAACTACACTTTTATAGCTGCTATCCTTGCACGTCAAACGCTCCCCTTCCTACAGCCCAGACATCGGTGGCAAACGTATTTGCTCCATTGGCGAATCCCTCACCACCTACATCATTAATTAGCCCATTTACTCTCTCTGATTTTGTTCGCAAACAAATCTCCAAGCAGCTGCCCCTCCTGTCCCCTTTCTCCTTCCTCTTGTCTCCTACTAGACGAAGGAAACGTAATTTACGAAAGTTTGTCCGACGCCTGTTTTCCTCGCTTTTGGTTTCACTATCGGAGGTACTGAAGTAAATACTTCCAAGCAAATCTATCTCTTTTGAATAATTTTTTCCTATTGGAGAATTTCCGTTAAATTAATCGAATATTCATATTTCTTGAAATCCGACAATTAATTTGCATTTGCGAATATGTATGATTAATTTATTGGTAACACAGAGACTTTTTGTGCTGGACCGTAGAAATCCTGCTTATCCGCTTTACTTGAGTGGTATCGTTAACTATTACGCTGTCTGTGCTTGTTTGCCGCACCGATCCAGAACATCCAAATTCCACACACTGCTACGGATCGTTAAACATGATCTTTGCATATCAAAACCAAAGAAAGGAATGTGACATTTATATTAAACTGCCCCCTCCACCTGGGCTGGAATTACATAACGGAATGTACGATGACTCAAGGATAGTGGACAACGTGTGGCACATTGAAATGCAGTTCGGTCCGTGGGGCGTATACGCATAGCGTAATAGTTTATACCATCTCTCGCGAAATGGAGGATATCCGGGTTCGAATCCCGGATAGGCAGCAAGTTTCATATGTCATCAATAAAGCTGATGGTCAAACTTATTCACAAATGCAATTGCATAAATTTTTGTATTCTTGGGAACAGTGGACACTGTAGTGTCCTTTCCTTCAGACAAGCAAGCACGTCTGAAGGACATTTACATTACTTACACCGCTAAAAGCGGACACTGCACGCCACATTTCTCGATAGTACCAATCTCCATCAAGTTGAATAAACTAAAATCTACACTTCTGAAAGAAAAATGTGACTTCATAAAGGACAATGTAATCTTATTAACAGTTGCGGAGACATTTATTCGATCTCTGTAGGAATATTAGATAACAAATTAAAACCAAAATAAACACGTATGCTTCAATTAGGTAGCAATATGGGAGGTAATCTGTCATGAAATGGTGATGAAGATGCCGAATGGCGTCCTGCCATATCATGTCCGATGCATCTTCAAACTCTTCTTGTAATACGGCAAATTTTACTGCTCCTTACCACTGATCCGATGCGCCTGGTTTGAATGCCATTTCGACGCCATCGTCTTTATTTTATAACATCTCTTGCGTTGTACGTTCTGAATTACGTTTCCCAGTCTTTGTTCCCCCTGTATTTTTACTCCTCACACTCCCTCAAATAGTATGGAGATCACTCCTTGTTGTCCTAACACATCTGCCATCAATACAATCCCTTCTCCTGTTAGTGTTTTCTCATATGTTCGTTTCTTCGCCGATTCTAAGGATAACCACTTCATTCGTTAGCTTATCAGTCCACATAACTTTCATACTTCCTCTGTAGCACTACGTGTCTAACTTTTCGATTCTCTTTTTCTCATAGTTGCCGATGTGAAATGGCAGAACGCTCTAAGGTGCTTTGTTGCGGAGAGCGCGGTTGCTCCACGAAAGTTAAGTCCAATAGATTTACAAACATTTGGAATTTTTTTTCTCACAGTTCATGTTTCACTTACATACAAAGCTGTGTTCCGCCGCAGATGCACTGAAATTTATTCCTCACATTAAGGTCAATGTTTTATACCATCATACTATTATTGGCCATAAATGCAGCTGCACTATCACACATTTTATCTCTATGCTTCTTCCGTCACATACTTACTTATTTCCCTTTACGTTTTCGTTTTCTCCGAGTCCCCTCAATAAATATTCATTCCTTCCAACGAATCGTGTAATTCGATTGCGTTCTCACGGAGGATTGCAATCTTGTCATACATATTCTGTTACTGAATTTTTGACAGACACTTGAATCTTTCATAAATATCTGTCATTGCTTCTTCGATGTGTATATTGAAACGTTGATGCAGAAGTCTGCACAACTATCAGACATGCTTTCAGTTTCATCTCTTCGTTCTTGATCTTACAGTTTTTATTATTCCATTTTGGTCGTTTCACATTTTTCTTGTGGCTTGCATCTACCTTTCGCAGAACTTCGTCCATGTTTCAGCATTTACGTTGTCGAAATCTTTTTGGGTCACCAAATGTACAAAAAATTTGCAGTCTTATTTCCGTTGCAAAGTGCAAAGTCGGATTGGCTCTCTTTCAGTTTTACCTTGCCTAGAACAAAACAGATAGTAAAAAAAACACATATTCTGTTTTATTTACCACTCTCCTATATATTATTGTCGTCAGTAGTTTGGAAGTATGAGATCACGAATAGGCTTAGCGCAAATCAACATCAACGTCGCCCGGAAAGAAGAAACACCCTAAACGCCAAGGTAATTTATCTGACAAGTGCGGCGATAAAACAAATTCAGAACAAATGAAACATACTTCAACGGTAAAACGTATCCATATGGTATCATCAATACACAGTGCACGTCAAAAATCTTGGACATTTTGTTCCCACTCGCAAGTTCCGGAGTTCAAGTAAATTACAACTCCATCATGTCTGAAACGTATTCCATTAGCCAGAGATTAGAGCCCCGTTGAAAGAAGGTACGCCAAGTTAGTGGTGGCTGACATTTTTGGGCCATGCGACTTGCGTGCTTCCATAGCGTAAAACAGGTCATTTGAATTATAACAAGTTTATAATCACTTTACGTCGGAAGTGTAAGTGCAAATTGTAACGTAATAATAAAAATGCACATAGAAGCTCAATTTGGCATGAATGAATGCTAAAGATACAGTCAGAAACAGTCAACAGGATAGAATTTACATTTCATCTGCTAGAGCAAGTTCTTAGATACAAGCTCTCATTTGCACGTTAGTAGAAATGAAATTGTAATCAATTTATTTGCAAAAGAATACTTATTAGCTTCGTAAAATACCCTAAACATTTTTCGAAAGAATTGCTAATTTTTGTAATTCTATGGGACCAAACTACTGTTGTCATCACTACATACAGACACACACACACACACACACACACACACACACACACACACACACACACGCCCACACATACTCACACACACACACACACACACACACACACACACACACACACACAGACACACACACAAACACAAGACACACACATACGCACACACACAGGACAAGAACCTCCGTGCAATACCTCACATGTTTCCTAGAAACTCGGTGCAATTCGTGCGTTGCAGAAGATTTTTGTAACAAGCATTTATAGTTAGTTTAAAATAAGGTGCATTAAGGTAAGCCTTACGGAATCATCGTGTATGACAAGTACGTCACTGCATATTAGACTTATGTTAAAGAATACATTTTATATTACAAATAAATTAATGGAAAGAAATAATAAAAAATATTTATTTAATATTAAGACACAACACTTACCAACATGTTTACGATATTTACAAATACATTTTCCATTTCACATGCTCCTGCTCATTCTACTGTATTCCGAACTGAATATCGTGACATCATTCCTTTATATGGCATAACAGTTCTACGGAGGTGTGGTCTCTTGACTCAAACAGATAGCGAGATTCTTAAGAGAATGCATGCAACCACACACTGCGACATTCCGTATTCCTTTCCTTTCTGTGGAATGCTAAATAATTTATATCCGCTATGTGGCCTTGGCTACGATCAAAGACATGACCTTGAGACATTAGTTCTGCGAGTAATAAATGGGAAAAAGATTGCATTACCGTACCGGTAGCTGTATTACTTCTCTCTCAAAGGCAGTTGGTTTACACTGTATTGTCTTACAAAAGCAACAGATTTAATTAAAATACCTGTTGCTCATCAACTGTAAATATTTTGCACTATTACGTATCTGACAAAAACCTTAAAAAATCCATGTCCTGACCGGCGACAGTAAAACACAGGAACCATAGGCGTTGCCACCAAACAACATCACAGGTGTATAATAACGCAGTTATTGCTTGATTATGCAAAACCCAGCATAGAAGTATTCATCTACATCTACATCTACATACATACTCCGCAATTCACCTTACCACTACTATGCATTTCCTTTCCTATTCCACTCCCAAATTGAACGAGGAAAAAAAGAATGCCTATATGCCTCCGTACGAGCCCTAATTTCTCTTATCTTGTATTTGTGATCTTTACGCGAAATGTAAGTAGGCGGCAACAAGATCGTACTACACTCAGCTTCAAATTCCGGCCCTCTAAATTTACATAACAGAAATTCACGAAAAGAACGTCGTCTTTCTTCCAGCGATCCCCAATTGAGTTGCCGGAGCATTTCCGTGACACTCGCGCATTGTTCGAACCTACCGGTAACAAATCTAGCTGCTCGCCTCTGAACCGCCTCTAAATAATTTATAGTTAGTTTAACACTGTTAACTGTTAACTGTTAGTATTACACTGAATATTAGACAGACGTTTATTCCAATATAATAATCCGAACTATATCACTCTGTGCACGACAGCAATTGAAAAACGAAATTGTTGTGTGTAGCCTTAAATTCAAGAAAAAAATACCTAAGTTATTTAGATAATAGCAATCGATTTTGTATGACATGAAAACGTATTATACACACATAAACCTTAACATCCACTCAAGGTTTCAATGCACTAATAATTTATTCTTGAAACAGTACATATGAAGTATATTAAACTATTTAATTTACAGGACAATATTTTAAGCGTTACTTAGGTAAAAGTAGCCAATCCATGCTGAAAACCCACAGCCTCCAGGGACGGTAATTCAAGCGCTGACTCCGGCATCCATTCTACCATGCAGAGTAGTGTCTTACGATATATTATTCCACATCGGCTCGACCTGATCACGACTTCTGGAACAGTTGTGGGTTGACGAATCTTAAGTTTCAATTGTCATGACATCGTATACCACACGTGCTCGATTTGGAGACTTTTTCGGAGATCGTGCTGGTTAGGTAGTTGCTGCACGTCTTGCAGGGCAAGTTGAATTTCATACGCATTGTGTGGGTGAACATTATCTTATTTATAAAACATCAGTTTCCTGTTGCAAGACAGGCAAATGAACAGAACCTATGACTTTGTGCACTTAATGAAGACTGATAGCACAGACATACATTACTAGACTGGCAAACGTGCCTCTGTGACTGAAGTTTGATGCCGCCATCTTGCCTCACCTAACGCCAAAAAGTTTTCGTACGGTACTACTATGACCTTATGATGCGATATGACGTTTTAAGATTTACTAGTTGGTTTGAACATGATTTGTATTTGAATTGACACTTCCGCATTTTCGAATGGTGTTATGAGATGAACATGTTATGTACGGTTAAACAGTAACATTAACGTCTAGGCAAAGACTTTCTACCATTTTGTTGTGCTGCCAACATAATCATGAGAGGTCGGCGTCATGATAGATAAAATTTTAACGTTACGTACAGTTAAAGCAGAAGTAGTTATGTGGAAAACACTAACAAGAACAAAGCTATGTGTTATCCACGACAAATAACACATTTATAACGGTCATACTATTAAAAGAAAAACCGAAGTTGATCGAAACTGGAAACAGATTAATAAACACAGGAAATGCGACTCATCAGTGTGTGCGTCAAAACAGACTATAGATTTCGTAAGAACTCTCAAAATTATAAGGATACACTATTATAATGACCATACTACTGAAAGGAAATACGAAGTTGAATGAAATTGGTTCAAATGTTCAAATGTCTGTAAATCTATCGGACCAAACTGCTTGTCATCAGTCCGTAGCTTACAAACTACTTAAACCTAGGTAAACTAACCTAAGGACGAACACACACACCCATGCCCTAGGGAGGACTCGAACCTCCACGGCGAGCAACCGCGCGCTCCGCAGCGAGACGCTTTAGACCGCTCGGCTACTCCACCGCGGCAATGAAATTGGTAACAGCAAATCAATGCAACTCATTACTGCATGTGTTGAAGCTTACTCAAGCTAAAAAAAATTCTGCCATATACAAAACACAAATTTCCTACTTGTCAAAACTCGAAGGACAGCCATAGCTATGTCAGTTCATCCGTATTTTTACGACTGTTTTCTGTAATAACTCAGACGATTGCTCGCACGTTATGGTATAGAAATATGGCGGCGAGAATTCATTGACACCAATGATACTGTATACGGCATTACCAGTGTAGTAATATATGTCTGTGGCTGGTAGCGTCACCTCTGCAATCACAAAAGATAAAGTAGCTGTACCTTATCTAATCCCACACAATAACGCCTAGGTTAGGGCTTCTGTGTCTGGGACGAATGCATTGTACAAGACAGCACTCTCCAGGTCTACTTTGTACTTGCGTGGAAGCACTATCTGCTTTCATCGCTGAATACCACGGCCCTCCATTCCAAGAGCCGGCCGCGGTGGCCGAGGGGATTGAGGCGCTCCAGTCACGGTCTGCAAGGCTACTACGGTCGGGGGTTCGAATCCCCCCTCGGGCATGGATATTTGTGCCGTCCTTAGGATAAGCTAGTTGATAAGTAGTTTGTAAGTTTAGGGACTGATGACCCCGTAGTTAAGTCCCATAAGCTATACGAACATTTCAATCCATTCCAAGAAGGCACCAACTGAGCTCCGCATGTTCCGTATAATGTGGCGTGAGCAGAATACGGGGTTGAGGTGTGTGTGCCTTTCTCCCTTTACTACTAATCGACTGGCAACATTTCGTGATGACACTTCTGGGCTCTCAATACCTCTCGTTTCTTTTGTGGCAGCTGTGTGATATGCTACTGAGAAATATCATAAACGCGACTCAATGAATCCTCTACCATGCACTTGTGTAGATAGCATCACACTGCGGCCAGCATCATTTTATTTATATATTTTTTTTATTTTATTTCTTTTATTTTATTTATTTTACATTTAACCCTCCGTCGGGCGCAGTCGGCCTCACAGGCCAGCAAAACACTTTTTTGATTCCCGTGCTTAACAGTGGTGGCCCAGCGGCCCGCCTCTCCGTTTACTCGCGTAACTTTGGGAACCTCACACAGTGCCGATCCGCAGGCTGCCATCGATTACCACGCGGATCACGGGGAACTCCTTGGGCCTCACAGGCCGACTGCGCCCGATTACGTTATAGATTTTAAGGTGAGATTTTTCAAGATATTTTTATTTTATTACTTCGTTTCAGTCAAAATAAGTCTGTCCTCTGTGATTTTCACCGTTACCTTCGGAAAAAAAGAAGACTTTGACGACCCTGGCCCTTCAGACTGAGTGCGCCTGATCGAGTTCTAATTTCAGTTTTCCTTTCTTTTCCTACGTTATCACATCCATATTTTCTGCTGAAATGTCCAGAAAAGTATATTATGCCTCTAAGCCAATGATCTTCTGGAAATAATGCGCCTCCTCGAGGACGAAACTGCTGAAGAGCCAGCCGCACTCGAAGATTTAGTCGATGAGAGAGACACCCACTCTCAGGATGAAGTAGGAGAAGGCAAGGAGGACTGAGCAACTGAACAGGAAGTTTAGGGAAAAGAGAAGAACATATGTGAGGAGTTTTTATTTTGGAAACGATAAGACGACGAAGTAGTCTAAGTAGGTACCTTCTACTATTCATAGTGTGAAGAGTCACATCATTATTACACAACATCCAGTGTAAAAGATATTGCTACAAATGACGCCACCAATTGCAATACCTTGTGTCATCAACTTCTAACTGGACAATTTAGCCTGTGTATGCTATGAATATATGTGGAATGTCGATTCGGCTGCAAACTCGACTGAAAAAATTTTTACCCCACAAGGAAAGGGAAAGTTCTCCCACATTACCTCCCAAATGGCTAAAACGTTGACCATGCGTGGCTGAAACAAGAGTTAGGAGGATGAAGAATTAGGAATGTTCAGCTTGTCATCAACCAATCTGCTTGAGCGACGTATACGTTCTGTGCCATACCTGTGTTTCAGCTGTTGATTTGGGAGCTACAGCATCGGTTTTTGGCTGCAAATGTGGCGAGAAAAGATGATTCCGTGACAGAATAGACTACCTAATGTCCTTTAAAAATAACTTCATTACTTTTATGGATGTCTGTTTGACCAATTTTTAATGCTCTTTGTGGGAAATTGGTAATTTTGGTCACTTTAGTTTAAGGTGTATTGTGTTCAATAAATCCATCATTATGCTTTAAGTTTGCTGTAATTCCTTCCTTTAGATCCTTTTCCAGACTACCCAACACGCATTTTGAATTTGATTTAACATGGCGGAGCTAGTCCACAAAATATGTGGGTGGCCTCTCAGGCCGGGTGCGCCTGATTTTGTTTCATCTGGAGGTGCGCCCGACGGAGGGTTAAAGGTCTTATTGCGCGTATGATATGGTAAACTTTTGTTGTAGATTTATTGCCGACAGTATTGACATAAATATTTGTAAGTGTATGTAACTGCTGTTGGTGCTGTGTATTAATGCACTTATTAATTTGGTAATCTAATAACTTTTCAAAGGATAAACATGCTGCCCTCGGTCGCAAATTAAAAATTATTTAACCTGGTTTCGCAAATGACTATGACTCCCTTCATCAGAAATTATAAAATAAATCAAGTGCAGACTGACGCCTCCATGCAGGCGTACAGCCCATAGTGAATAGTTTTTTCTAAAAATTTCTTTTTAAGTTTTGTGACGTAAGCTTTACAGCTGAGTTGTGTATTTTATTATGTGTCTTGTTTTATTTTATAGTTTCTGATGAAACCATGTTAAATAATTTTTAATTTGTGACCGATGACTGCATTTTTATCCTTTGACGTTGTAACGGTCGCTGACAATAGCAGTTATATTCAAAAATTCTAATAACATTTCATGAGTAGAATGATTTGAAATTGTAATGGTGTTTGTTCCGTGAATATATGTATAAATGTGTACTAAGATATTTTGACAGTCCGAAGCGAGATATGTTGAGTGATATCGATAGGCATATGCAGAGGGAGTCACTCTGATTTGTTTTTGGTATGAAAATGAAAACAGTGTGGATTGTTGTTGTCCCGTTGAAGTTGATTTGATACTGTTCTTGTGTGGAGCCACGCGGGAGTAGCCGAGCGGTCTGGAGAGCCACGTTGCGGATCGCACGGCCTCCCGCGTTGGAGGTTCGAATTAATGAAAAGCTATGCTTGACACATTGATAATCTCTTGGTACTAAAGTGTGGTGTTGGAATTCGTAAAAAAAACTCTGTTATGAAAACCACTAAGTGGTGACAATTTAGGTCGGAGTGTTGGATGAACAATTCAGGTGGTGAAATAAAATGGTTCACGATGATAGTTTTCAAATAAACTGCTGTTTAAGAACTTTGTTTATTAATATTTTCTTTGAAAAGTTCCAAACAGTTACATGAACGGGCAGTGATTGTCGTGAATGGTGCTGATAGTTCGGTATATACAGTAAACTATGTACATGAGCCATTGACTCATATTGTTGAACAGGTTAATTTATAGATTGTGTTACAGTGAAATACACTGAACTGTGAGAGCATGTAATTCACGAACATGTCTGGTGGATATAACTGACGAACATTGGAAGGTTATGGTGTGGCACATGATCTCTGAATAAATTACGTCCTATCTTCTTTGTTGCATGCGTACGGGACGACTGAGAAATCTGAAAAGCTTGGTACAGTACTCCATTTTATGAAATTCCCAACTTCATCGAGAGGAGGTGTTATACCACAGTACATACGAATTACCTGATTACGGACTATGTCTCAACGATGCAGACGTCTGCAGCTCGTCATTACAACCAGATAAGTGCAGTCTGAAACTACTCAAACGCTCATATCTCGGTAGTTGCTTATTCTCATAAAGACTTAAAAGAGATGGTACATCTTTTACATACTGTCAGGTATCTTCATTGTAGGCCTATTGTTTGGAACCATTTTGTACTGCTTCTTCAACTTCCGGGAATGTTTAGTAAAGGAATTAAATGTCATGTCTTTACACTAATTTCTTTTCTTGTATCAAGGTGATTACTAAACCATTAATGTCAATACAGTCTCAGCTAACTGTTACCCTAATTAAAGTATATCTATTAGCCCCTACCATTATTTGCTTGTGATAACAATCTTATTGTTTGCTAGTTTTATCCCTTTAACTCTTATATGTAGTTGCAAGGGTCATAATAACTGCTGAAAGTGTAATGACAATACATGCGTATAGTTTTCCAGTGTGTTAGGCAGCTGTCAGTTTTAGTTATGCAAGTGTTTGTCGTAATCACATTAACAGAATTATTTTGCTGAAGATAAATGCAATGAATTTGGTTAGGTACGCATTGAGCTGCTCTCATACATATTAAGCTCATCATTCTAACCTGTTTTACCTTAAGGCTACAAAATTCCTAAGTGAAATGTCAGGGCTCGGTTCCTCTAAATGTAGTAGGTGAACGTAATCTTGTTTGGCGAAATTAGTATCCGAGGGGTTCCTGTTCCGCTACACTTCATTGTAACTTGCAGAGTATTTACGTAAATATAGTGCTGTACGACATCTATACAGTGCAGACATCTATACAGTGGACGTGAAGAATATCGTCTAATGGTTTGAAAATATTCAGGTGACCATTACAACCAACGACGTAGCAGAAGTAACGCAGCAGGGCGAACTTTTTTGGAAATTCCCCGAATGGACTATCTAGCCACTTGGATGGCTACAATCTGTCAACTTTCAAAACAGCTCAGCTTGTGGTATGAAGAGCGAATGCAAATCCGTGGCATGACGTGGCATGACACTTTGACATCATACTGGGCCTTATGACTGTAAACATTTCTTTTAAGGGGTACACAGTCACGTCGCTGTGGTAGCTATTCACTACGAAATTTGTTGGTGGGTGATTTTAAAACCATTACCTGCATAGCCACTAACTCAACGGAAGTATATGCTGTCAAGGAGTGGATGCACAAGTTTTTATCTGACAATTTATATGAAGGCCCTTGCGACGTATCTGCTGGAAGGCCACTTCTTGTACACCAAGAGGAGCATAATGTGGCGCAGCGAGCGTGTATAGACGTTCAATGTTCAAATGTTTGTAGAGATTATGGGACTTAATTACGGGGTCATCAGTCCCTAAACTTACAAACTACTAATGAGCTAGCTAACACTAAGGACGGCACAAATATCCATGCCCGAGGGGGGATTCGAACCCCCGACCGTAGTGGCCGTGCAGACCGTGACTGAAGCGCCGCAGTCCCCTCGGCCACCGCAGCCGGCAGACGTTCAATGGAAAAGCACTTCACCTCGTCGACGAAATAGCGGTTCATACTTTTTAAGAGACGTTAGTTGTCCAAATGTTGCCGCCCCCTTTATCCCCTCACCCATTGTCAGCAATTTCTATACATAAAAATGTTCTGTTGGTTGGTGTATATCCGTTAATCTCCAGGATAAGCTAGAAAGCTAGAAAACTTTATGATTTCAGTCCCTGATCTCGAACGATGTGAAGTCTAGTAGTTGCGCACTACGTTGGATTTTTTTCTTTGTTTTAACATAGTGCTGAACTTAATGTTTGAGTGTCTTAAGACGACATTCAGCATATATCAGGAAATAATAAGCACTGAGTTGTTCAATATGAAGCTGTTTGCTATGGAAATATGTGGATAATGAGCAATGAGCAACATCATTGAAACTCTTAGTTAATGGACAGAAGCCCAAGATCAATTTCATCTGACGTATGGATGTTATTAAGCCCCCCCCCCCCCAGTTGTAACGAAACAGTCCTACCTATTGATTAAAATTGTATGAGTGTCAATCTAATTTAATGTGTTTATCTTTTAAATTTCATATCAATAGGCAGAAACTACATAAAAGTCCACTCCTTAGTGTAATATCCCGACTTCCTGAGCAGTTTTCACTCGTCTTTCTGCAGGGTTTGTACTCTCAGTGCCAACGCATCTGTTCTGTCGCCGCGGCCGTCGGCAGGTTTGTATAGTCTTCTTTTCGGAAGAAAAAATTGGACGAGCCTCCTTTAGTAGGCCGGAGAGAGGGTACTCGGACTCTGATTGCGCTGTGTAAGAGCTGCACGGCTGATGAGACAAGACTCTGCAGCCAAGTTTTGCACTCTCGGCAGAACTTTGCGTATTCCCGTGTGGACTCGCACAGCCATGGAGAAAGCATCGAAGTTTTTATGTGCAGACGAACACACCGCAGTAAACGCCCTCTAGATTCTATCGATACCTGCTATACGTCCCAGTCTGATCACCGAACCCTCAGGAACTTTTTACTGACGTACCACGATTTTCCGCTTCTTAAAATGGTTCAAGAGTAAGGTTTGTTATAAATAGAAAGTTAGGGCAAGCAGTGAGTTGAAATTTCGATGAAATAAAGGTAGATGACGAAAGGCATTAGATAGCGATATTCACAGATTTAGATGGCGGGAAATCACGTCAACAAGGTATAAAAGAGCGAAACATTGCAGTGTTGTGATTTCTGTTTCTGTAATTCATGCGGAAAGTTTTCAAACGACTCTGTCAATACGTTTCGTGTACTCCTGCTTGAATTAACACTGCAACCTTATATTGTCAGTGTCTGTCTGAGAATCAAACCGTGAGAAAGTTTTTCTCCTTCTATAGAAATCTTAGCAGCGGGCTATGGCATTATAAGAATTAAATGAGGTGACTTACACGTTTAACGTAACTACACTAATCAATTTGGAAAACTTTATTTCCTATTAGGAAGGCAGCGAACTGGTATATAATTAAAAAAAGGGTACATCAGTCCAGTTCGTAACTTGTCTGATATTTTCATTTTGTAACTACATTATTATTTAGTATCATTGTACCTGAACCGCTCTTATACATTTGCTGTTTGTCTGTATACGTTTTACTGCTACTGTTTATATCTGCTAGAGAGAATTTCTGTCTTTGGTTCAGCGTCAGATTTCTCTGAATGTTAGAGATAGGGGAAAGCTATGTTGAGTCAAAGAAACGGTAGTGATCCCTAAATCTCTGACCATTTCCGGGCTACATGGGGACTATTAATCCGGTGGCGTTGGGCCTCACATTCTTCTGTGACCTAGAAATGTGATCACGTTTATCTGGTTGTCTCGAGCAATTTTTTTTACAGATCTTAATGTCTTTCGTTTCATTTTAGGAATAGAAATCATGCCAGGTAACTGATTTCAGTTTGTTAACATATTAATTTCTTTAACATAATACCTTCATCCACCGAAACTTTCTAATATGAAATTGGTCTATACACTTAATGCCTAAGATCAAGAAGCTGGTACCTTGTAGTACGTGTATGTCTCTATTTATCTCTCCAAAAATTATTTTATAGTCGTTTTTAGTTTCAGTTCCGTGATTACGTTGTTGTAGTAACATTATGAGTGATGTCGCCCACGTAACGCGTTCTCGGTATTGAAGCCTCAGCTGTGACACATTTAACTCCCTGTTCCTACAACTTTAACAATCTCGTGTGGCATTTTGACTTCATTTCGGAGTGATTATTTCAAATAAATTGTCTATTTTCCACTGCAATTTTTTGTCTCGGTTAGACCATGTGCAGTCTTCTTACCTACTGATCTTACAATCCGATGCAATTATGTACTTTTTAGTTTGGCACAAATACGATTCGACCACTTTATGATTTCATATTAATATTCCCTCATTTATAGCGATAACAGCAGTTCACGCATCTGACCATCGGAACTTGTTGCTGTTTGACTCATTGCCGTTTTTCTTTATTTAACAGACAGAAAGAAGAGCACTGGCATTAGCCAAAAGAGAAGTTGCTCTTCTAGTATGTTTATTGAATTACGGTGAAGAACTAAAGAAACTATTACATGTATGTATGCAGACACAAAGATATGTAAACACTCAAAACGCGCGCTGTGGTTGGCAATGCCTATAGAAGACGTTAGACTTCTGGCACAGGCGTTAGATTGCTTACTGCTGCTACAGTGGAAGGTTATCACGATTTAACCCTCAAACGGTACGGTGCGGGTCGGATCGGACCTAGCGGTTCAATTTTACCCTACGTTGCTCTACCCACTCCGTGCAGCAAGTCGAGTCCAGGGACTGATAACCAGAGTAGTTAGGTCCCATAGATTTATAAACATTTGAACATTTTTGTATTCAACATTAATACTTGCTGTGTACATATATCGACCTCATCTAAGAGAGAGCGGCAGAGTCCGAACCGAACGTTCCATCTAAATGTTCAAATGTTTGTATAGTTTATGGGACTTAACTACGGGGTCATCAGTCCCTAAACTTACAAACTACTTATGAACTACTTACGAACTAGGACGGCACAAATATCCATACCCGAGGGGGGATTTGAACCCCCGACAGTAGTAGCCGTGCAGACCGTGACTGGAACGCCTCAGTCTCTTCGGCCACCGCGGCCGGCGAACGTTCCATCTGTTTCGTCTCCTACCACCGTACCGCCTGAGTGTTAGTTAAGGTTGAATGCGGTGTCATAGTCGACGTACGAGCGATTCGACATATCCGCAAGGTAGCGATGAGCTGGGGATTTTCCCGTACGATCGTTTCACAGATTAATATCGGGAATCCGGTAAAACATCAAATCTCCAACATTGGTACGGTCCCAAAAAGATCCTGTAAACACGGGACCAACAAAGGCTGAAGAGAACCATTCAACGTGACACAAGTACAGCCCTTCCGCAAATTGCAGCAGATTCAAGAAGCGTCAGCGTGCGAACCATTCAACGTAACAGCTTCGTTATGTGTAGATTGAAGAGTTACCAGCAGCTGTTTTTAAATTTTCAATTAATTGAGCGACCGGTTTCGGCACTTCACTACCACTTCAGGTACCCGTTATGTAACTGTCGCAAGTATCAATGCATTTAAAAGACAGAGTCAGAGATTTAATTGAATAAGATTTATTCAATCAAATAAAATGGTGAAAGAATTGCATTGTTTGCGATAAGAAATTTGTAGCACTTTGCCCGACTAAGTAATCATAACTTTGTGAAACACAGAAAGTTTGTATATTTCGCGAGCACTCAACATGAAATTGACAACAGTTCAAAATAGTTTAAGTTTCCCGAACACCATTTCTACACTCGTAAGTTCTCGTGTAAAAACATAAACAAATATCAGCTGTATGGGCGTACACTTGTTCTCGCCAAATTTAGAGTCCCGAGAAGCGACCGTTCGCTGCTCTAGTCTTAGCACTCTTTCCGATCGAATCACTCCTATCACCCAGAAGAGTCCTTCTTCTGCTAAGCCTAGACATGGAGCCCCCGCCTGTCGTGCAACCCTTCGTTCAGTTACTCCGTCTCAAACACACACTCCACACCAGTTCTGTCTCTAAGCCGCTGCCTTATTCGACGATCGTCATCCCTTTCGAAATCGTATATCTTGAGATATTCCTTTAAGTATAGACTGACCATCTGAAACAACTTTCTTACTAATAGAAAATAATTTAAATACAAAAAGGACTGTTACTTGGTATTACATAAAGTAGTAAATAAAGAAAAAGACAGACCAGCTGTCATGAGCTTGACCCCTTATGCCACGCAAAATTTACGTAAATTACTCGTCAATTGTGCAATAAATCGACACACTAAATTTAAGATACGAGAAGTGAATCATGTTTCTTCCATTTTCAGTGTTACTGTGGAGAATATGATATCTGCTTATATTTCCATTACGAATTTATATCAGCTGAAATAAGTCATTGAATATTTTCTAGTGTGATGCTTTGAAGATGATAGCTAGTGGCAATATCATCTGAAGCAGGAGTTGTTGATATTGCATGACGGAATTAAAAGTTGGTTATTTAAGTTTGATTTTTATCTTTTCTGATTTAGTTGTCATAATCAGTGGTAATTTTAGAGATATTGTAATTATTTTTAGAATCATAAGATGTGCGAAATTATTTTGCCGTTGTAGAAGTCTTGAATGTTGTTTGTAGACAATTTTATAGATTTTTTTTATTCTGAAATACTGGAGTGTTGAAGTCACAGATGTTCCACAGATACACAAGAAACGCTCGGCTGACAGCCCTCATTAGTTTAGAGTACAAATATTCGTCAATTTTTCGATTTGCAGCTCTTATTATTTCCGTCTTTGCAGTAAAAATTCTTGGTGTGACGTCCGCCTGATACGCAAAACACTATTTTATTTTACACCTAAACTAGTTTCGGCACCTCTGTGCCATCATCAGTAGTTTTTTCATTTGTTTATTGCCTGTTTTTACATTCTGTGATCATGTAGGACCCTTCCTACATAGTTATGTACTGGTAGCGTTGTCATGGTTTCTCTTGGCATACAAAGCTTAGGTCTTTCCCAGATTTTCACCAATTTGGACTAACCCTCAGCCGGCTGCCTGGTTGGCCCCGATACCTAGCCTGTCTGGGAGATGTCGCACTGTCGGTCGTTTATTTTTCCGAAAATGCCAATATTGAGTAACCTATTATCAAAGACGGACATGTCTCGTTTGCCAGAAACTGAGATAAACGTCAGTTTTTATTGCGAAACGTGGATCTAATATATTTATAAGCTGATTTGAGCATCATCAACTTTAATACTCTAGGATTTATGCCTGGAAGTGGCTAATATCAATTTGATTACTCAAGTACCTTCAAATTGTATTTGATAATACAGATGTCCGTCTTTAAAACCAAAAACGTGTAGGTCTCCGCTTTTGATGAGAATACGTTTTCATATATCAAAATAAATCAAATATCCAAATGATTGTAGAGCTTATGGGACTTAACTACGGGGTCATCAGTCCCTAAGCTTACACAAACTTTATGAACTAGCTAATACTAAGAATGGCACAAATATCCATGCCCGAGGGGTATTCGAACCCAAAACCTTAGTGGCCGTGCAGACTGTGACTGATGCACCGCAGAACGCTTGGCCACCGCGGCCGGCTTTCACATGTCCGTTTTTGGTACATAGAGATTCCCTTACTGCTGACAAGAATCTTTTACGAGTGTAAAATCTGGGTATTATATGAATATCGACATAAAATGGAAAATATTAAATCCTGAACTCTATTACATATTGTAAAAATGAAGAACTACAATAACCATAATAATCTTTATAATTTTAAATACAAAATGAAATGTTACGGCACTGAATCTCTAAAATTATTAGCATTACGTCTGTTGCCATATTTTACCTTAAACATCCTTACGTTATTTCTGACATCGAATTTCTTTCCAACAAGTGATAATTTCGTACAACACACCTTACAATCGAACAGTGTAGCTTACAAGCTAGTATTACCTTTGTTGCTTTTCAATGTTTATTTTCCACTTTTCAGGTTGTCTCGACCGCTTCCTGGCTTTTCCTTCGGACGCTGGTGATATATTATGTTCCATTTCACTCGCTTTAAGATTATTATTAGTAATAATAAATATAAAAAATTACTGAAAAACTTAAATACGGGCTAATACGTCTTAGTACCTGGCACATACTGTCGCCATGTGTGATTTTTCAAGGTCATGTGATCCTATGCTATGTTCCCATTGGTGCACACTGCTTCACTCAACAAGTGTCCGAATTTGATATCAAGCTTTTATGGGGGTTCCCGATTTTGATGTGAACAGTCAAATTTAACGCGTTATTTATCACATGTACATCATTTTTTGGAAAAAAACGGACTTCATCAATGAAAAGAGCGGAAAAACTTCCCCTGGGATCGATTGCTAACTACATTTCGACCCTTCTTCTTTTCATTCTCCACTCCGAGGAGTGGAGCGGGCTGTTTGAGATCCGGCCCATACAGAGTCGCGGTTCTATTAAGCCAATTATCAGACAAGCTGATAGTGGGGCAAAAGGGGGGGCGGGGGATCCCAATTGGGAATAAGTTGGAGGGGCTTACTAGTTCCGGCATACGCCTTACAACCAAGGAAAACCTCCCGAAAACCTTGGTCGGAACCGGGGGATTGGGACCAATTTAATTCATCTCTGGGACTTTGCCCCAGACTACAAATGGATTATCGGGAGAGCACGAGTGCACTCACGACAATCGAGGATCGGGCGCCCGAGTTACTCTCGTAAACTCGTAGAGATCAGCTCGACCAACAGTGGACAAGGGTCTCCCTAGAGGAACCGCACCCGTGAGCACGGTATCATCTGCGTCGACCCTTAGGTCAGATGTCCAGGTTTGATATTAGGCTACTCACTCGTACTAACTGCTGGAATCTACGGACATTACCTCCGTAAAATCAGAAATACTTCAGACCTTAGTCGAGTTCATGCCCCGCCTCGTCGCGACAATTCTGAATGCTCGTGGGGACCCAGTTTCTTTGGTCAAGAGATGTAATTATTTTGCCGTTGTTGATGTCTTAAATGTTAATGGAAAACAGTTATATAGATATGTTATTTTATTCTGAACTACTGGAGAGTGGAACTCAAAGATGTTCTACAGACTCACAAGAAACTCTCGTCTAACAGGCCTCATTAGTTTTGAGTACAAAGCATGGGTCATTCCCAGATCTTCACCAATCTGGAGTACCCTCCGGCTAGCTGCGTGGTTTAACGCGATAGCTGGTCTATCTGGGAGCTGTCCCACCCTCGGCCCTTTATCTTTCCAAACAATACCATTTGTAGCCTGGAACTGGGAACCAAATTTACAAGGGCTGGACAGCTGATTGAGTCATAATTACTGATACACATATATACATATATTACAATTAAATACCTTAATATGAGCAACAAACTAACACTGGTTCCTGGCACTTATACAAATCAATTGCCGGCCGCGGTGGCCGAGGAGACTGAGGCGCTTCAGTCACGTTCTGCACGGCCACTACGGTCGGGGGTTCGAATCCCCCCTCGGGCATGGATATTTGTGCCGTCTTTAGTATAAGGTAGTTCATAAGTAGTTTGTAAGTTTAGGGACAGATGAGCCTGTAGTTAAGTCCCATAAGCTTAACAAACATTTGAACATTTTTGAACAAATCAGTTACCTTCATAAACCCTACCCACAAATAACTTGTACAATACTCTCTTCATTACATAATTTATAAACCAAGTAAAATAATGTACGCGATTCTCATGCAGCAAAATACGCATATAATACTCCCAGTTCCTTGAGTTTGTCAAACCAATATCAATATGCTACTAATCTACTTCATTCAGACAAGAACAAATTACCATATAAAAATGTATGAATAACGTAACATCATCACAACGGTCCCTTCCCTTTTTTTTCACAACTTCCGGATGTGATCAGTGCCGTCCTTGTATAATCAACACCCTTGTTATGGGCCTTCACGTTCCTTTTCATTCATATGTGGCCCCACCTTTCACACATTAAGAAATGCCAATTGCGTTGAAGGCCCATCACATCACACCAAGGCCCAAGATTTAACACACACAATGCACATAAATATTATAGATATATCAGTGAAAATACAGAATAGTCACAGCTACTGTTCACCAAGAACTAGGTACCCGAGCAGGCATGTATTTACGGTCGGAACCAGTATGAAAATTGTACCTATTGTCGGCCCACTATGTTATGTAATATAATCCATACATCAAGGTTCCACAATGAACACCACATAGAATGTAGTGCAGCACTCATTACGCTTTCCCAGGAACAGCGTATTCCACGCAGGCACAACTACCTTCCACGTGTATAGCAGCTTCCTCTCTCTCATCCATGTACCGTCTCTTCTCTCCAAGGCCTGTCTGCGGCCAACCTGCTTGTGCCGCAAAGCGCTCCCACTCAGCGATCGGTATTGACAACGAGTGACGTACTCGCCGCTCCGAAGGCCTCGCCACTTCTCCTGTCACACAACATGTTTTCCTTCGTATCCGCCGTCCGACTGCATAGATCAAACCGCTTCTCTGTCAGAGAGGTTACCCACAGCATTTCCGACAAGCAGCCAACATAGTTGGGGAGTCTTATTTCATCGTGCCGATCACGGCACACTAGATATCTCAACTGATGTCCGAACTGTTTTGACCAGTGCTGTAGCAACCATTCTAGCGACATCAACAGCATAGATGATCTACGTAACTAACCAGAAGTAGGGACGAAGAGAATTTGTGTAGAGAATAGTTACACTTTCGTTCGATTCTTTCTTTTTTATTTCACTGATATGGAATACCTAGTCGTAGAGTTTACCGTACAAGAACAGTAAAAGCCGTTTTCCAAAGTATTAATGGCTTGTTAGCTGATACGTAGTGGGCCAATGTCACTGTGCTTGTAGATGGTTTGGTTCACTTATAAAAATTCCCGAATTGCTTTCTGCTCGATACTCTTATGATTGTGTTACAAAGATGACTCAAGAATATCTAAAAGAAACATAACAGTGCTATACTCTATCACTGTAGAAACAATTGTCATTCAAACAGGTAAAACGAATGTATATGAACTAGAGGTGAGAAGAAAAGGGGAAAACGAGAAGAGCATAGACTAAGCAGTTAGGGGACAGAATGCGAGAAAGACTCATGCATAGTCGTCGAGGACAGTGAGCCTTTGATGTTACAGTGATGGCTGCGGTCTGCTGACAGGGAAAACTGTAAGACTATTTTTCGTTTCTGTAAAATTTCGAATTAAATGTGAACAGTGTAAAAATTATTATTTACACTTACGTAAGAAATAAACTGTCACTCCAAAAATTTCAATTTTTTTCGTTTTTCGGAAAGCAATATAGTGGTCGTAAAAAGCAGGTTTTTATCTTCGAAAAAGTCACTCCGTTCGATATTCTGAAACACCAGTTTCAGAGCTCGTACGTTGTAGACAGAAATTAGGGCAATGGTTTTGGCAGCAAATCTATATTCGCTAATCTGACGTCTAGAAGATAAACGACTGCTTGATGGAAGGCAACACACATTGACAGAGGTCTGTATCTTGTTTCATGTGATGTCTTTTTGTGAAGGCATATCACATGTCGTCGGAGAAATACCCAACGTTTCAATACAGTCGTTGATTTGATTTGATTTTCTCAGGGAAGCCAAAACAGTCTTGCTCCAACCCGCCACTGCCAGCACCGAAACTAAGTTTATTGTGCGGTATCGCTCCCTGTTTTGTATCCCATTCTCGTTGCCACTTTTTGTGTCTCGCTTCCTCCGCCTGTTGTCCTTGGTGTCGGTGGCCGAGGAGAGAGAGACCGACACAGGAATAAAGGATGCACGCTTGTGCGGTATGGAGGTGACCAGCCAGTGGGACAGCAGAAACTAGAAACACTAGAGTAAATTAGAACGAGATATATATTTCATAGAGACTTAGTAATACTTAACTTTTACATAGTTCTTGGCTGCAGAATGCTGATACATAGATTTGATAGAGGCCTGCCTACTGATGATTCCTAGTGCCTATCCGATAGCCAAGTCTTAACTGGTGCCTATCTAATTCCTAAGTGTTAACTGGTTCCTATCTCAATCCCAAGTGAACGATGCAGCAATCGTGGCCACGAGCGGAGTTGCAGCAGAGGGCGCTCGTGGCTGTCGTAAGAACGCCGCGCCGTGCGTGCATGGAGGCGCGCGGCGAAAGTAGGTGGCGCGCACTTTATACTTGTGCGACACCACAGTGTAGAGGAGACGTGCTTTAAGACAGTTCGTGTTGTTGCTTTCGTTACAACGTTGTGTTACCTGAGGGGTCAGAGGACTGAACGCTCTCTGTAATAGAAAAGCTGAGCCAAAGAACACTTAGAACCAAAAGGAAACAAAGTCCGGGGCGCGCACTTCATACTTGTGCGACACCACACTCTGTATATTTAGTAAAGCCAACCAATGCCCTTGAACAGTGCAAGGAGTCCCTTTACCAGTTCTTTATTAGACACGATTTCTTCGTGTCTGGTTGTCCCAATGTTCTGTGCCTCTTACTCTCCAATGCAATGCATTCGAAGATTATATGTGATGGAGTTTCATCACCGTCATCACAGCTCCTACATTTACGGTCCTCTTCTGTTATTCCCATTGTATGTAGGTGTTTTTTGAAATTCCCATGGCCTGACAGCAATCCAACCATGAGTCTAATCTCTTTCCTGTTCAGCCCCAGGATTGCAGAGCTTCTTTTAAAACATGGCTTTGGCATCATTACCTTGCCATGTTTTTGTTGATGGACTTTGGTCCAATATTCTACGTGCTGTCTTCTGAGCCAGTTACGTAGCTCCAATTTGATCATTGAGTTGGTGATTGTCAGGACAGGTTCCGGTCCAATAAATGGAGTCTCTGCCCCCATCCTGTCTAATCTGTCGGCATGTTCGTTGCCCCTGATCCCCGAGTGGCCAGGGACCCACAATAGATTTACTCTGATGCTTTCCCCTAGCTCCACCAGAACCCTGTGACATTATGCAACAATTTTAGACCTCGTTGCAGGAGCTTCCAGTGATCTCAGGGCTGCCTGGCTGTCTGAATAGATATAGATGTTACGGTATTTGTAGAACCTACGCAAATTCTCCTCCACACAGGTGCTCTGGGGGCTACTCACTTATACTAACTGCGGGACTCTACATTACCTCCGTAAAGTCACAAATGCTTCAGACATTAGTCGAGTTCATGCCACGTCACGTCGCGGGAATTCTGCATGCTCGTGGGGACCCAGTTTAAAATGTTCAAATGATGATGGATTACTTTATTTCATTCTGGACTTCTGGAGAGTGGAACTCAAAGATATTCTACAGACACACAAGAAACTCTCGTCTAACAGGCCTCATTAGTTTTGAGTACAAAGCATGGGACTTTCCCAGATTTTCACCAATCTGGCGTAGCCCCCGACTAGCTGCGTGGTTTAACGCGATACCTGGTCTATCTGGGAGCTGTCCCACTGTCAGCCCTTTATCTTTCCAAACAATACCATTACTTATACCAATTCCGTGACTCTATTTCCGTAAATCGACAACTACTTCAGAAGTTAGTCGAGTTCATGCCACGTCACGTCGCGGCAAATCCGCGTGCTCGTGGGAGCCCAGTTTTATTTCTCTCTGGTGTGTACAACGGTTGAAATGAACGATTGGTTCATGGATCGCCACAACCCCAGCACCGGTGGAGCTTCGCTGGCAGTCTCTTGACGGCAGCACTCCTCGCCGGCTGGCCAACCTGTTACGGCCGACGCCAGCGCGCGGCTTCGCTGGAAGCCCCGACACATCTGCAGAAGGGAAGTAAAAGGAGTGGGCGAATAAAAGGGGGCGGAGGGGGGCGGAGCGGAAAGATGAGGGCGGCTTCCGGAGAACAGAGGGGCGGGCGCGGCGCCGACGGCCGGCGCGCCGATCGGTAAACAATCAAGATTCAATCTCGCCGGGTCGCCCGGCTGCGGAGGAAGGAGGGTGGACTGCCGGAGTAAGAGAGGAGCCGGGGGGCGGCGGGAGGCTGTTGCCCCGGGGTCACGGCGCTGAGCTGCTACCTAATCCGTACCGCATGCGTGGACAACTTGATGCGCTCTCTCACCGACGACGGGTAGCATTTCCGAAGGAAGGTATTCAGTTGCGTAAGGGTTTTCTGGCTAGGCTGACGCTTGACGGAAAAGAAAAAAGACGTAACATAAAAAATGGTCCAAGATCATTGCTTATAAGTCGATTAGTGATGACCAACAGTTGTTTCGTCAGTTTGCCATTATCATTTCCGAAGAAAGGTATTCAGTTGCGTAAGAGGTTTCTGGATAGGCTGACACTTGACGGAAAAGAAAAAAGACGTAACAACAAGAATGGTCCAAGATCATTACTTATACGTGTATTAGTGACGCAGAACAGTTGTTTCGTCAGTTTGCCATTATCATTTCCGAAGGAAGGCATTCAGTTGCGTAAGAGGTTTCTGGATAGGCTGACACTTGACGGAAAAGAAAAAAGGCGTAACAACAGGAATGGTCCAAGATCATTACTTATACGTGTATTAGTGATGCACAACAGTTGTTTCGTCAGTCTGCCATTATCATTTCCGAAGGGCCAGCCGCGGTGGCCGCGGGAACTGAGGCGCTTCGGTCACGGTCTGCACGGCCACTACAGTCGGGGGTTCGAATCCCCCCTCCAGCATGGATATTTCTGCCGTCATAGTTCGTAAGTAGTTCATAAGTAGTTTGTAAGTTTAGGGACTGATGACCCCGTAGTTAAGTCCCATAGACTATACAAACATTTTTGATTTCCGAAGGAAGGTATTCAGTTGCGTAAGGCGTTTCTGGATATTCTGACACTTGACGGAAAAGAAAAAAAGACGTAACAAGAAGAATGGTCCAAGATCATTGCTTATAAGTTGGTTAGTGATGCGCAACAGTTGTTTCGGCAGTTTGCCAATATCATTTCCGAAGGAAGGCATTCAGTTGCGTAAGGGGTTTCTGGATAGGTAAATAGATGGGGCATAACAGCTTTCAGATAATTGCAGAACGACATGTGACCATAGCTGTTTATTAATTCTCAATGCTACCGGTTTCGGTTATGTACCATTGTCAAGCTTTAGCAGAGATTAGCTAATAGCTTAACATGTCGGAATATAAAAATACAAAATTATAACACAAGTATTCGTTGTCATTGCTCAAGTTATTGTCACAGTGGCTGACTGCTATAGGCTGCTAACGCTTGACAATGGTAAATAACCGAAACCGGTAGCATTGAGAATTAATAAACAGCTATGGTCAACGTGTCGTTCTGCAAGTTTCTGGATAGGCTGACACTTGACAGAAAAGAAAAAAGACTTAAGAAGAAGAATGGTCCAAGATCATTGCTTATAAGTTGATAAGTCATGCGCAACAGTTGTTTCAGCAGTTTGCCATTATCAGTGCATTTACATTGTCCCGACGTGTGGGTCGATAAAAATTATTTATTTTTTCTCTTAAGAAACGCTGTGGTGCGAAGAAGTTGCCTATTACCATTACAAGAAATACGAGATAAAAAGAAATTAAAATCTGTTAATGTCTTCCTTTACCACATCATACTTCTAAGTAACGGAAAATTGAAAAAAAAAGGTCCTTTAAATCCTTCTTTGGAACATAAAATGCACTTTCAAAAACCATCAACTATTAATTCAAAACCTTATATATCTACCAGTTTCGGTCAATAGACCATCTTCATAGATAAAAACGTGTTAAAACTGAATGGTAAAATGCATCAAATAAAATACATCTGGCTGAGACAAAAAGGAGTCAGTATAACTAAAAGTGTTAAAAATACAGTGGTCATCTTAGATAAAACCTATCAGTCAAACACAACATAAAAAATGAGAACAGACTATCAACTGGTAGATATATAAGGTTTTGAATAAACAGCTGATGGTTTTTAAAAATGCGTTTTATGAAATATATTATGGCTGTTGACACTCGCCTCACTAAAGCCTAGTTTGGAATTTTTTTTTAAATTACTTTCCACTTTAAAAATAAACTTGCCTTAGTTTTTAAGCCTTATGAATGGTTAAAATAAGCTAAATAAATTAAAATCAGGGTTCTCGTTTTGGTCGTCAGTCCGCAGACTCTCTCTAGCTCCATGCTACCCTATACTCTTTATCTGAGAATAAGAATGGCAGCCTTCATCCATTTGAATCATCTTACTATATTCGTCTCTCGGTCGAGGATTGTATCATGTATCAGTTTGCTATTGTCACTCACTGTGATAATTATGTTTTATTATAATGACATAGTGCACCTATGCACTGTAAATTGTTATATAACGACTGATTGACATTACAAGATTATGGTCTTGTAAAATATTTTATTTGACCAGATGATGCTGACATATTTCAGCGAAACCAGTCGTCGTAAAAGAAAATTTATGATCAGCGAGCTTGGCTTCTTTATATCTTTCTACAATATTTAAAAAAAATTCTTTTCCATTCTTTTGCTCATTATTCAAACTTGGATGCAAGATCCTTTAGGCCAGAGGTTCCTAATTTGTGGTCCGCAGAGCTAAAATATGGTCTGCAAGAGATATAAAATTTGCAATTTATATTAATTTTAAATTATTAATTCTTTGTTACGTCGTCAGTCATATGGTACTGTCCGTCCCGGATAACTTAATAACTTCTCTGATTATGACTGATGTCGACAACATCGATACCATTTGAAACATACTCATTTTTCTTCCAGTATTATGAACGCTTATTGAAATCGAAAATGACAGGAACAGTTAGAAAGATTTTGAACCCATGCCCTTGGGATGTTTTGTTGTAAAATGGTTAATTCATTCAATAACATCACGGAAGCTCCAGCTATCTTACGATTTTCTTCACGACTTATTTAGATGGAAAAGGGTTTCCTGCTTCTAAAAATATCCATGAATCGATAGAAAGTAAGTGATAATAAGCATCTAGCTTTGAAGAACAGTACATGATTGCCGAACTTAAAAAAATAAAAATAAAAGATGAATGCTCTAAATTCACACTAGTAAAACCAAATTTAACTTACAACTAAAACTCTCCATTGTAATACTAAACATATATATTTACTTTCGACTATAACGGATATGAACAGTTTGTTTTTAGATTGACACAGATTTTTGTTCTTAAAACTTTTGGTCCTTGCTCAAAGTAATGAAATCAAAATGGGCCCTGTTCTAACAAAGCGTTATGTTGATTTATCAACAGTTATCACACTTATCTATCCTTCCGGCCCTCGCAATTACGACTGAAAAACCGAAAGCGTTTTCCAACGAAGACTCGTATAGCTCCCCTTGATGTTGCAATTGCACAGGATCATTCCAAACACTGTCCAAACATATTACTGCAAAACTTTGTGACAGTTAACCATCTTGGGTATATCCATATAGCCTTGACGTCATCATTTTCAAACACTCAGGGAGTAATAACTTTTGCTTCGCTTACGTAGCGGTGAGGGACGTGGAAGGTTCGTGATCTGACAGGAACTTTATCAGCGAAAGATATTCCCGGCAAACACACTGTGCATACAACCCATTATTAAGCGTGTTTGTTACCGAACTCTGATCGAAGGCTGCGAAGTGTCAACACCAACGCCTACGTGTCTCAGACGGTGTCCAACTTGAGGCACCTTTGTAACAGTAAAGCACGTACATATTGCCACACGCGCGACGTTAGAAGCGGTTAAGAAAATAGATAAAAGAAGGTTCGAAATCCTTAAAAATAACTAGAGGTCGTTTAGGCATAAAAAAATTATTATTGGATGGTTCTTGTCAGCCACTATATTGAAGTATTATATCCACAGCACAAACTACTCGTCGTCAGGAGATTAAATTGCACTGGTCAAAACAATTAGGGGTTCAGATGAGAGATCTAGGTTCTGAAGTATTGTCGTCAGCAGAATGAACTAAAGTGGTTCGGCGTCTCTTCGTTGGTTCTACGGAGAGGGTGCAGCTATATTACGGCAACCAAGATTGTTGTACGAGGGGATGCTGAAAAGTAATGACTCCAAATTTTTTTCGTCTGTTCGCACCATGGTTGAGGTTTTGCATGTCCTGCATATTACTCGATAGTCCTTGCCGCGTAGCTGACGCAATGTACAACCTTCTGCCGCTAGAGGGTTCCGAGTAGTACCGAGTAACATGACGGTCTGTAAAATGACTACGTCGGTGCGTGAGAAACAGCGTGCTGTAATCGAGTTTCTAACCGCAGAAAACACGCCTCCAATTGAGATCCACAGAAGAATGAAAACTGTGTACGTTGATGAGTGCATCGACATCAGTAATGTGCGCCGGTGGGCTGCCCGTGCTCGTAAACACGGTCGTAACCTCAACGTGTGTGACAGAGCACGGAGTGGACGACCGCGTACGGCAACAGACGAGACTCGCCGGAATCGGGTTGATCAACTCATCAGAGAGAATCGTCGGATAACACAGGCACAACTCTCACTGCAGTGTGGCATATCACGGGAGCGTGTACAGGCCCTGGTTGCAGACCTGCGGTACAGAAAAGTGTGTGCATGGCGGGTGCTCCGTATGCTCACCCCTGACATGAAAGAAAGGAGATTGGACATCAGTCAACAATTACTGTTGCCTTTTGAGCAGGAGGGTGATGGATTCCTTAACAACATTGGTGATGAAAGCTGGGTGCACCATTTTGACCCACTAAGCAAGCGAGCATCACAGGAGTACCGCCACCACGGATCACCAACCCCAAGAAAGTGAAAAACTATGCCGTCGGAAGGCAAGATCATGCTCACTGTTTTCTGGGATGATGGAGGTGTCGTGCATATAGAGTTCATGCCTAAAGGCACCACCATAAACTCCGCACGGTACAGCGAGACTCCCCGCAAACTGAAAGCACACATTCGAAGAACTCGTCCCAACATGGAACACCCTCTCCTTCAGCATGACAATGCCAGACCGCACACGACCGCTGCGACATCTGCAACGATCCGCCGCCTTGGGTTCACTGTCATCGATCATCTTCCATACAGTACAGACTTGGCTCCATCCGATTTTCACCTCTTTCCAAAGCTTAAAGAACACCTCGCGGTGTCCACTTTGCAACTGATGAAGCAGTGAAAGCGGAAGTGAGGCGGTGGATCAGACAACGAGGTCCAAATTTCTACAGTGACGGGATCCACAAACTGGTCTCTCGTTGGGAGTAATGTGTGCATCGCCAGGGTGACCATGTTGAGAAATAAATATGTAGAAATTCTGAATAAAAATGTGGTGTTGTAATACAGCTTGGTTTATTCCAAAAGCCGTAAGGTATTCCCGAAAAAAAAACCGGAGGCATTACTTTTCCACATCCTTAGGCAATAAAAGAAAATTTATGCTGAGGAGGTGATGTTGACTTATGTTTATTCCACCAAACGAATTACACAAGCAATTGCGTTCCGCTAATGTACTGAGTATGTAATGCAATGCAACATCAACGTGGCACAACCGAAACTATGGCATGGAAAGACACAGGAAAGCTGGAAGCGGGATACACACAGAGAGTAGAGGCTGCAGATACTGGAGTGTCTCAAAGTTTAATTTCCAGGACAGACTTTGAAGCGATTTCAGACATCAACCGTTAAAAGAAGGAGAGTCCAACGTCTTCCACGGGCAACATCAGTAAGAGATGACCGTTACTCCGGTTAACAGCGTCGAGTTGTGTTGGTCAGACCCGAACTGGGCAACTTTTAGTGGCTATTAGAAGGGTACTCTGGGAAGGACAGTTAATCCTACACTCGAACTGGCCAACTTCCGCTCGCAGGTAGCAGGACGGTCCGACCCAAGGCGTTCCTGGCCCTAGCTAAAATTACTCTGTGCACTAACTGAACTCGTCAGTCCTGTGAATGACACCAGCTCGCTGTCATCTGTGTAGAATCTCACGGTGTTTCGTTTTGTACTTCAATTTAACATGGAAGCGAATAATACGGCAGAAGGTCACGATTTGCAAACTGTTATTAGTGATCGTGGTATTTGATCTGTGACGGTTATAGAGTCAAACCTTACAAAAGAGATGTAGCAACGGAAGAACGTGGTTGACGATTCTGGGGTAAACGTTCGCGGTGTGCTCTTATTTACAGTAGGCAGCGAACACATATTTTCGCGCTTAGGACAACAATAAGATGACAACATCACAAAATTTACGGATTACATTGATGAAGATGTAGTCTTTCCTCCAAACGTTTGGGCAGCAGATTGCGCTTCCGTGTGCAGGACGACTAACACTTTCTAAAGCTTTCATTCCCGATTCAATGCTTCATGTGAATCTCATCACCCAAACATCTTTCAGTTTGTGGAAACCCTGAAGCAGGTACAAACTGATACTTACATAAGAATCAACTCAGCAAAAAATTGTATCAGCGTCCAAATGGACTCAAAACCGAGGAAGAGGCCCTCTTCCCTGCAACAGAGATTAGAATTACTTAGGAATGGAGAAATGTGCAAATTAGACTTTGCGTTTCATACCAAGCAGTCATGACTAGAAAATGAGTCAAACTAAATGCATTTGTTTTCTGCAAATATTTTTGTGTGTGAAATTTGTAATAAACCTTTGTATTCGTAATTCCTTGGCACAGTATTATTCCTTAAGAACTCTACAAGTAGGAGCAGAGGTTGCGCACTTCGTAAGTTTAGATTTGGAAGAATTTTGCGAGATTGTGCATTTGGTCTGCCAGGAGCAGGTAGGAGTTGCCGAGTTCGTGGGTGCCTGTCAGTCTAGTCGGAGCAGGTAAAATTTGCCCAGTTCGTGCGTGTCACTCAGGGGGCACTTTGGAGACAGTTCCCAGGTCGAGTCTTCCGTTGATCACTAACAGGTAGAAGTTGCCCAGTTCGGACGAGACCGTTATGTTAAGAGAAGAGTCAAGATTTTATGGTAGATGCACAATCTGGGGAGAACTGGAACTAGGTAAAATCCTGTTTGTGCCTAGGAAACATCACCATATCATGATGGTGGACGAGTGGATTGAGCAAGAGTCAGTACTGGCGGACGTACGGACATCTGTGTCGTTCAGAATGGCGCTTTGACTGCTCAGAGGTATAAACTGTTCGACCTTCTACCTCACGCTGGTGCCATAGAAGATGGATTACTTCTAGTGGACGATAAAGTTCGCCCCCACAGAACTGCCCCGGTGACCATATGCATGAAAGTGAGAAAACTGAAAGAATGGAGTGGCCAGTTTGTTCATCGGAGTTAAGCCCATGTCTAGGATGCACTTCCCATATGCACTGCAGCCAGGCCGGAATTCATGGAGCAGTTGCCAAATGTCCCTCAAGTGCTGACTGATAACCTCATATTGTCCATGTTACGCAGGTATGCAACTGTACCACCATTTTTCTCAAGTCGCCATTGGGTGCCAAAAGTTTTAAATCAGAATTCATTTCTAAATTTGCTTTACAGGTTTTGTCCGCCTTGAGCAAACACAAATGTTTTTTAATTTTTCCCTGACATGTTTCGCTGGCGTTGCAGCATCATCAGTGGGATGTTTATTATCTTAATACCACATGTTGCTATGTTTGTGGTTTTTCCACTCACAAAATGTCTCTGATAGGTTTTGACAGTTTGTCATTTTGGTGGATATCCGCTGTTTTACGTGTTGTGGACCGGCCTGAAGAGCTTTCAAACCTCAGAATTCATTTCTTTTTATCACTTCGTGTTGGTCCCTGTAAGGCATAAGTTCTCTTTTGTTTCTGTAGAGTACTTTTACATGTGTAACTTTCTAAATGGCCTAACGTAGAGTACGAAACCGGTCGGTCGTGTAAATTTAAATATTAATGCAACTGGAGCTAGACTTTCATTAAACTCAACCACAGTTGCGGCAACAGAAAAAGCATTCAGTCATGGAGAAATTAATAGTTTTGTATTTTGACTTGGTGCAGTGTTGCACTTTCTGTTTAAAGTCCTTTTGTAGAAAACATGACTATATTGTGGGATTTATACGACCAAATGATGATGGCATAGCTCATCGAAACCCGTCGTCAGAATTAATTAATCATATTACGACTTTAAGAAAAATGTAATAATCTCCATTACAAAGAAAGCGGGTGCAGACAGGTGTGAAAATTACAGAACCACCAGTTTAATAAGTCACGATTGCAAAATTTTAACACGAATTGTTTACAGAAGGATGGATAAACTGACAGAAGCCGACCAGTTTGGATTCAGGAGAAATGTACGAACACGGGAGGCAATCTTCACTTTACGGCTTATCCTAGAAGACAGATTCAGGTGAGGCAAACCTACAGTTCTAGCTTTTGTAGGTTTGGAGAAAGCTTTTGATTGGAATACACTCTTTCAGATTCTGATATCAGCAGGAGTAAAATATAGGTAACGAACGGTTATTTACAACTTGTACAAAAACAAGACAGCAGTTATCAGAGTTGTAGATGTAGACGTTGGGGTGGGTGTAAGACAGAGCTATAGCCTTTCCCCAAATGTTATCCATTTGTAAACTGAGCAAGCTATAAAGAAAAGCAAGGTGAAATTTGGAGAAGGAATTAAAGATCAGGATGACGAAATAAAAACCTTGCGTTTTTCTGATGATATTGTAATTCCGTCAGAGACAGCAATGGACCTACAGGAGCAATTGAACGGAATGAACAGTGTGTTGAAAGGAGCATATAAGATGAACATTAACAAGATCAAAACAAGGGTTATGGAATGCAGTCTTAGAAAATCAGGCGATGCTGAAGGAATCAAATTAAGTAACGAATCAAAAAACGTGGTAAATGTGTTTTGTTACTTGGGCAGTAAAATACATATAACGGTCGCAGTACAGAGGATATAAAATGCAGAATGGCAATGAGGAAAAAAAGCGTTTTTGGAAAAGGGAAAGTTGTTAACATCAAATATTAATTTAAGCATAAGGATGTCCTTTATGAAGGCACTTGTGTGGAGTGTTGCCTTGTATGGGAGTGAAACATGAACAATAAACAGCGCGGACAGGATACAGGCTTTTGAAATCTGGTGTTACAGAAGAATGCTGAAGATTAGGTGGGTGGATCTCGTAACTAATGAGGAGGTACTGAACAGAATTGAGGGAAAAGGAATTTCTGGCATACCTTGAGTAAAAGAAGGCATCAACTGGTAGAACACATTCTTAGACATCAAGGAATTGTGAATTTAGGAGGGAAGTGTGTGGGGTAAAACTCGCAGAGGGAGACCAAGAGATGAATATATTAAGCAAATTCAAATGGATGTAGGTTGCTGTTCTTATGAGGAGATGAAGAGGCTTGCCCAGGGTAGAGTAGGATGGAGAGCTGCATCAAACCATTCTCCGGATTGAAGACTGCAACAACAACATTACGATCTTGTCGTTTTTCTTTCAAAATAATTAATCTATGTATATCGCCTCCATCCCGCAATATCAGGTAATGCTTTAAACACTGTTGTTACATTTTGTGCAGGGGGGGGGGGTAGGAGGGAGGTTGGGACTCGAACCCGGGTCTCCTGTTTACCTGACATTTGTTCCAACTCTCGCACTACCCAGGCTTCACACCCCTGTACGGACTATCCTAGCATGTATCCCGCACCACCCAAACTCTCATATATCTTCCTACTTTAATCACTGTAATCAGTGGCTCGCGGAAGACACTGTATTCCAGTCAGGACTGCGGTCGTTGCGTTGTGTGCATCGAACTGAAAGAAATATCAGAGGTGGATTACAATTAGGAATTACGTCTTTAGTTTGAGACATATCCAAAGAAGCTATGGCAAATAATTATAAATTGGACACATTTAGTTTCCATGTACTTAACAAAGTACATTTAAAATATGTACGTGACTTTTATAACTTCGACATCAAGCACTATATCACATGCGATGCTGTTTTGTAAGAATTTAGTGTTGCAGATCTGAAGATGACAACAAAGATGGTCGAAACCGATATTGGCATATTTATTCTTAACAAATAATTTAGATGACCCCTCGTTTGAAAAATGTCAAGCATACACAATATCCAAGAGAACTAACGTCTCAGTTGTTAAGCTTAATAGTTGTCATGATCTTTTTAAACAAATGTTCCCATTGGAAAATAAACAGCGATCAGAATATTTCTGTATAATATAATAATTACAGCAGTCTAGATCGCAATCATATATTTATTTTTTATGATGACTGGTTTCGATGAATAAATATCATCGTCCAATCATGTCCTTGTGAGTAGCTTGCCCGCCTCTTGAGGAGTGACACTGCTGCAGTTGCTCCTCAAGAGACGGGCGAGCTACTCACAAGGACCTGATTGGACGATGATATTTATTCATCGAAACCAGTCATAATAATAACCACTGCTCACTGCAGTGTAGCTATTCAAGAGTCGGGAGAGCTAATCAAAAGGACATGATCTGAGGATGATCTTTATTGATCGAAACCAGTCATCATAATAAACACTACTCACTGCAGTGATGCTCCTTGAGATGGGAAAGCTACTAAAAAAAAACATGATCTGAGCATGATCTTTATTGATCGAAACCAGTTATAATAATAACACTGCTCACTGCAGTGTTGCTCCTCAAGGGACGGGCAAGCTACTCTCAAGGTCATGATCTGAGGATGATCTTTATCGGTCTAAACCAGAGTTGGCGCAGTGGTAACGCACTGGATTCGTATTCGGAAGGATGGTGGTTCAAATCCACCTCCGGGCATCTAGATTTAGGTTTTCCGTGATTTCCCTAAATCACTTCAGGCAAATGCCGGGATGGTTCCTTTCAAAGGGCACGGCCGATTTCCTTCCCTCATCCTTACCCAAAAATCCGAGCGTTAGCTCCGTCTCTAATGACCACGCTGTCGACGCGACGTAAAACACTAAGATTCCTTCCTTCCGGTCTAAACCAGTCATCATAATAAACACTGCTCACTGCAGTGTTGCTTTTCAAGAGACGGGAAAGCTACTCACAATGACATGTTCTGAGGATAATCTTTATTAATCGAAACCAGTCATGATAATGAAATTAATATCTTTCTGCAATCTAGAGTACTATAATTATTACATTGCCCAAATGTTGTATTCCCCAGAAATTGCCCCCTACTCCACTCCCCAGAATCATTTCCTTTTCGCCTTTTCGCCGTTTCAGATGGAAGGTGAAAAGCGAATCGTTGCAGAACGTTCCCGAATCGACTTGACCATTGCATTAACCGCTGAAAGAGGTTTATTATATGTGAGGGGTCACTGTGACAGCAGAGAGTTGATGAATAAATGCCGCGGTGGAGTAGCCGAGCGGTCTAAAGCGTCTCGCTGCGGAGCGCGCGGTTGCTCGCCGTGGACGTTCGAGTCTTCCCTGGGGCATGGGTGTGTGTGTTGTCGTTAGGTTAGTTTACCTTGGTTGAAGTAGTTTGTAAGCTACGGAGTGATGACCACGCAGTTTGGTCCGAATCATTTGAACATTTTTGATGAATATATAACCATACTTACAACAGTCGACAATTTCCGTTACTTTTTGATCACATCTCGTCCACCTTTGTCATAAATTCTTCTGTTGTTTCCAACATTGTTTCTGGAGGCAATCTGGTTGCTTAAACGATGTGTGAATTTCACTGCCTTCCCCACTTTCGAAAATTCAATTTTTCAAGCCAGCTCCAAAGGTTTTTCCTTAAATACTTGTTCCCTTTGTGCGTCGTAATTCTTCATTTTTTCTTGTTCACTGTGTGTGTGTGTGTGTGTGTGTGTGTGTGTGTGTGTGTGTGTGTGTGTACCCGTATGTATGTGTGTGATTCTGTGTGTGAGTGTATGTGTGAGTGCGTGAGTGCGTGCATTCGTGTTTGTGAGCAGAGCGCTTGCGCCATGTTCGGCCTACAGAGGAGTATGTTTCCGCCGAGAGTTGTAGTGACTCGTGGGATGGTGCCCAATGGGCCCCGTACGGTGCGCACTTTGAAGGGCGAGTGCACAAACCGTGTTTCTGCCTTACGGCCCTCCGGAGGGCTATAAAGGCAAACCGTGACGCTGCGGAAGGAACTGACGGCCGTTTTTAATATTTCATCTCTCATTAGTCCGAACAAATGGGCATCTCGAATTGAAGTTATTTACGGCCGTCCGGCGATTCGGAATATCGAATAAGCGCGGCCGACAATTCGTGTCGGATTCCTAATAAACGGATATGGAATGCCATTACAGCGGAATTTCGCAGGCAGGTCCGCGATGGGTTCAAACGTAATCAGCTGACCGTTCACTCATTCCGTAGCTGCGAAATCTGATTAAGCCCTGACTGAATAAAAGTTAGTGATTAGGTGCGACTGAACGCACGTGAAAACACACCACTCGTTCCGGTTTTTCCTCCTTTTTATGTATCCGAATAGTATCGATGCTTTGTATGCATGAGTTTCGCATTCAGAGTCTTTCGCTGCTCACATTTGCGGTTAATACCGAACAGTAATGCAGTTCAATGAATTCGTATCATTTGCGTATTACTGAGTAGGGCCAAAACAGACCGCTTTTCCAGATCGTTGCATTCCACTGTAGATACCAGGCATTGCAGCAGAAGTCACCATCTATTACCGATACTGCACGCTATTTTGATGCAGTTTTTCAGTAAATTAAACGACAGTGCTTAGCTTACAAACACCTACAAAATTTCATATTGAATGTGCTATCCATCAAAGTTATACTTCTCTGTTTATTTCATACCGCAAAACCAAATATAGATGTCCTATTTGCTTACGGAATCCACAGCTCCATCACTGGTCTGATGGATCTCCTTCAGTGAACCATTAAACATTTGAAATGGACAATCCATAGCGATGTAGCTGATGGTCTGAGTCACATCCGTGCAGATACAGTACAGGTTCTCAACAGTATTTCACTAACGTTCCCAAAACTGACATGTGCCGTGATTCCCGGATTTCATTGTTTTGTGTCCCAGCCTCGTCGCCGCTTTTGTGTCTCGTTCCCGTCGTAGGTGTCGGTGGCCGAGTAGAAAGACCGACACAGGAATAAAGTATGCACGCATGTGCAGGTAGGAGGTAACCAGCCAGTGGGACAGCAGAAACTAGAAACACTAGAGTAAATTAGAACGAGATCTATATTTCACAGAGACTTAGTAATACTTAACTTTTACATAGCTGATACATAGTTGAGCTAGAGGCCTGCCTAGTACCTGTCCGATAGCCAAGTCTTCACCGGTGCCTATCTGATTCCGAAGTGTTAACTGGTTCCTACCTCAGTCCCAAGTGAACGATATCGTTCAGTGGTGGCCACGAGCGGAGTTGTATCAGAGGGCGCTAGTGGCTGACGTCGTAAGAACGCCGCGCCGTGCGTGCATGGCGGCGCGCGGCGAAAGTAGGTGGCGCGCACTTTAGACTTGTGCGACACCACACATTGATTGGCCGAAACAAGGTGTTGCTTTGTTGGATGCGAGGGAAGTCCCCAATTACTAGATTTGAAGACGGCGAACAGATGCACCAAATGTTACTTACTGTAAACTGATCTTGCACCAACTTCTTCCTAACATCCTAGAGGGAAGCCGAGATTTCACCCTGAGACTATAAATTAATTACGTAAATAACGTATATATCGTAAGGAAAATTGCATCCCTTGTGACTGAATTTTTATTTCTCACTAATTTATTCGTACACACACACAAAAATTGTTTGTTCCAAGTTCTCCAGAAGAATTACGTTGGATTTATTTATTGAATCAAGACCACAGCACCTTATACTGTTCACAGATGTCAATGTCACTCAATCCGCACTAACATATAAATAACCGTGCAGGAGCAGTGCCAATGAGACGGCAAGACGGCGATCAATTCCAGCCATAACTCCTGGAAGGAACTACACTGCTTGTGTTGACTGTAGTTCTGCCATGCTTAGTCAATTCTGAAGTCTGATCGTATTCACATTGTTACTTTTTTTAGGAGGGACACTTATCTACTCAAGATTCCAGACATCTCGGATTGTAGCAAAGCGGTGTTCTTTGGACGTGGAGGAGGTACAGAGATACAGTAATGGTCGATGGTTTGCCACGCTTTCTGTGCCCAAGGGCAACCATAGCAGCTGATGATCGCTACTTACGGATCTCAGACAAAGCCTGAAACGCTTCTTCTTCTTTGAGTAGGTCTGCCCTCAGACACGTTTCAACTGGACGTACTCCACATAGCTCTGTTCTGTGCATCCTCCTTCATTTGTCCATAGCTCCTTCCTTTCTTCAGGTCTGCCAGCATTCCAAATCTTCTCTTACCTCTTCCTCTTCTTCCTTCTACTTTTCCTTCCATTATTCTTAGCAGCAGACAATTCCTACGTAATATGTACCCCAACCAGGGTGTTTTCATCTTCTGGATTGTCTTAATGAAGGTCCTTTCCTCTCCTACCCTGCCCAACACCTACTCATGTTTCATTCTGTCGGTCCATTTCACTTTTTCCATTCTTCTCCATAGCCACATTTAAGAACTTTCTAAATATTTTTGTTCTTTCTGTCTGATGTCCACGTTTCAGATCCATATGACACCACGCCCCACACAAAACATTTAGCAAACCTCTTCCTTAGAGTAATTAGAATACTTTTGGTCGTTAGCAAATCCTTTACCTTCCTGAAAGCTTTAATTTCTCTGAGCAACTTCCATTGGATGTTATCATGCTTCCAAAATATTCAAACGATTGCACCAATACTCTTCGCTCTAATGATAATTTAATTGTATCGTCTTCTTTTCTAATTTTCATGCCTTTGGTCTTATCAATGTTTAATCTCATTCCAAAATGTTTACCCACCGTTACAATATTTTACATCATTTCCTGTAGCGATTCTTTTGTCTCTGCTAATACTATCATATCATCTGCATATTTTATAGTTTTTATTTTTTCTCCTCCCAACACAAGTCCTTTTGCTACTTCCAAGGCCTCATCAATTAGCTTTTCTGCATATATTTTGAAAAGTGCTGGGGACATACAACAACTCTGTCTCACACCTGTTGCGATACTGACTTCATTTACTCGAACTACCACTTTCTGTCCAACATAAAGTTGTTTTATTAGTCTTATATCTTACTATTCTATACCAGAATCTCTCAAAATCTTCATCAGCATACTCCAGTTACCTTTTCTCAATCAACAAAATAGATTTATATTCCTTTGTTCTCTCTGTCAACATCCTAAGGCACCTAATTGCATCTCTGGTTTCTCTTCCTTATCTAAATCCGAATGATCTTCTCCTGTATTCTCCTCTATTTTCCTGTCTTTTCTTCTTAGCACTAGTCTGCTCACAGCTTTCGTAACATTACATATAAAACTAATTTTCCTATAGTCTTTACATTTTTTGGCATTACATTTCTTTGGTAATAGAACCATTATAGTTTTTTTAGGCCAGATACCTGTTTCATATATTCTGTTTATCATATTTGTAAATCTGATTATAGCTACGCTTAATAATGATTTTCTTGCAGCCGCAAGACGTCTTTCACAGTATAAGACGATTTCTTTACATCCAAAGTAACTTACGTGTTAACGACCGCAGTTTTCACCTTAGGTCTATTAACGAAATTGACATATGCGATCACTCAACATCAATTCCTACATTTTAAATTATTTTAATCACGAAGAGATATGACGTCATAAATACTGAGAGGCCACTGCTTGAGAATACTCAGATTTATGCGTCAATTATTGGAAAATGGGAGTAATTAGGGACCTGTAACAAAGTTTGCATGTAATTTCGGACTTTATTAAGCGAACTAAAAGAAGTCTACCGCTCTCAACAGTTTCGCTGTAGATGTAAAACTGTAGCATCAGGCATGACCTTATATCAAATAGTTAGCATTACAGATATGCATGTTACTATTTATTTTTGTCTGCAAGTCTCCCTTAATTCTCTTGCAACCAAAATCAAGCAAACTGTTTTCTTAATCTCTATATATATGAAAGCGAAACGACACTCACTCACTCAGTGACTTAACACGAAATCTTGAGAACTACTTCACCTATGAACCTGAAATTTATAGGTAGAAAAAGTCAGCTAAGAAAGTATTTTGTGATAGGTCGCACGCCGGAGCATACTTCTCCTACAGACTCACGAAATCTACAGTCTCATTCCGAACTTCACGAAATTTCGTACACTTGATCTTCAAACCAAGAGGAAGGTCAAAGTCTACCTTAACTTTCATACGGTGCAACATAAAAATGATCCCTTAATACCTTGGTTGCGCCATAATTTGAGAACGGCTCGGCCGATTTTACAGATCCTTTTATGTTGTTTCGTTATATATGAAATAAAACTGGAATATTTGAGAACTACAAAGTGCGTTTTTTAATGTGACCCTATGTTTCTATTTCACAGAAATCTATAGTTTTGTTCCGATATTGATGAATTTTTTGCACACTCTACCTTAAAGACAAGAGGAATGTAACTGTCTGTATGAAATTTCTTTAGTTGCATGTTCAAAATGTCCAAATGTTTGTATAGTCTATGGGACTTAACTACGGGGTCATCAGTCCCAAAAACTTACAAACTACTTATGAACTACTTACGAACTAGGACGGCACAAATATCCATGCCCGAGGGGGGATTCGAACCCCCGACCGTAGTGGCCGTGCAGACCGTGACTGGAGCGCCTTAGTCCCCTCGGCCACCGCGACATGGATATTTGTGCCGTCCTTAGGATTAGCTAGTTCATAAGTAGTTTGTAAGTTTAGGGACTGATGACCCGTAGTTAAGTCCCATGAGCTATACAAACATTTGTATTTGTATTTTATCTGTACGAGCAATATGTATTGTTGAAGTGGGGCGCAAGGTAGCCTCCACAATGCACCTTAAGACCGAGATATTCCTTTTGCTTTAAGCCACAAGAGCGCAAGATTTTATAAATATCGAAGAACCGTTTCGAAGACTGGTGTAAAGTAGCAATTACCACGTAACGTACGAACATTTATGCAGTCTGTTTGAAGATCAAGTGTGCAAATTTTCATCAAGATCGAAATAAAAATGTACACTTGTATGAATCATAACAAATGGACACTCTTCTTTATTGACGAGTATAAGACTAGCTGAAAACCCGGCTTTTCCAAGTAAGAGTATAAATTATTGTTCATGAAAACATACGTACATGCGCCAACTCTCATGGTTATCAAAGAGGGTCGAAGTCTGTTGTAACGTATTCTCTGAGACGCACCGTAAAAATTGTTAGATAAGCGGTGATTTCTTGTTGTGAATGGCAAGTGTGCACATTTTGATGCAGATCGGACTAAATCTGTAGACTGGTGTACAAGTCTGTTTCAAGTTACCCTCCACCACGTACAGTTAATTAACCTCCGCTATCCACTTTTAATTAGCCTCCGCTGTGCACAATACGAAATTTTACATAGACATTAGCAACCTTTCTCTAATTTTTAAGGTCAAGTGTGCACAAACCTCTCGTCCAGCACGTACTGTAACGATAGATTGGCGTCAAATTTTGTAAATAAAGTACCCTCCGCCAAGCATAGAACGGGATTTTATAACCAGAGTGACCTTCCTTTGGTTTGAAGGTGATATGGGCAAACTTTAATGGAGATGAAAACAAACTGCAGATTTGCAAGCAATAAAAATACAAGGCCACTCTACTTCCCAGCATATAAAGAAGGAATAAACAACAGGATAGACATACAAACGTTACATTTTCAGCAGTTCATCCATTGGTGAAAACCGTATCAAAAGCCCTACAAACCTTCCTATCAATTGCCTTTATTCACATGTCGAGATAAAAACGTTGCCGAGGACTTTAAATTGTAACATTTATAGATAGGTGTATGACATTACCCTGCGACAAAATATTTACTACTCTGACTGCGAATGTCGATCCAGGATAAATTGTTGCACGATGCCTGCCACAAAACGAAAATCCCGTGACAAATACGGCCGGATAACGACGTGAACTGGAATTAATAGCTGTTCAGTTGTATACAATTGGCGAATTATCTGCGCTGAACTTCTGGTCCAGCGGCATGCTGCAGGCTTCGCCCCCTGTGAACTCTCAATATTTTACGCGCCCCTGTCACGCACTGCCACCAGCTGCAGATAACGCAAACCGTTAATTCAGTAATTCACTTCATCCACTCGTCGGCTGTTTTTCTGCTTGTTGGCACCACGTTTCGGTGAGATAGTACCACGATGTAACAGAATTATTTTTAAAGCGCACTGTGGACTGTCATGAAATAACACCGACAACTAAGCAGGTATGCACTAAATACAAACATGCTTTGTCACTGCCTTATAATGGCTACGAAACAAACCAAGTTCCTTTGACGTGTTGAGGTGTTTTTACTACTAAATTGATGGAATGCTTTTTCTATCAACAGGTGATCTGCAGTTTGTTTTCCAGAACCTGTAATATTTGAACCGATTATAATGTCATATATGTGTAGTTTTGCGAAACATAATTAATAGTATTAGATGGGGACCAAGGGGTAAAAGACCACTGACGTTGTGTGGCATAGTGGTAAAGGAACGACGGCCACAGTGGCCGAGCGGTCTGCGGAGAGCCAGTCACGGTCTTCACGACCACTACGGTTGGGATTCCGAATCCCCTTCGGGCATGGATATTTGTGCCGTCCTTAGTATTAATTAGATCATAAGTAGTTTGTCAGTTTAGAGACTGACGACCCCGTAGTTAAGTCCCATAAGCTCTACAAACATTTGAACATTTGGCAAAGGAACTACCTAATGCGCCAGAGAACAAGATCATAATCCCAATCACAGTTCACATTTTCACTTGATGCCTCAGTCAGCATATAAACGTAATTCATGTTTTTGTCGCACAAGAGTTCTGTAAGCTACTTCCTTAGTCGGTGGAAATCCATTATCAATATTTAATGGAGCATCAAGACAGTTTCGAACCTGCTACATTAGAAGAACTAGCGTGGCAATGTCAACAGTAATGTGTGGAATACATAATCTAAATGCGATCCTGTGTACCGAGACGTGCATCAGACTGGTATCGATCATTTCGTTATAGTGTTTACTGGACTACTAAGGTATAAGCTACAGAACTCCATTTTAGTGCCATATATACGACCAACCTGCATCATAATGAAGTGGTCTGTTTTATGTACACCATAACAAAAGCCTTTAACACGGTGACGAAAGAAAATAAACCATATGTATACCGCACATGTTCTGTATATCGTCAGGTCCGCTATGAATCCCGAGACCTTTTCAACATATTTAGTCACACCATCCCACAGCACAAGCTGCAGAACTAAATATATGCATAACTTCGTCTTAGTGTCATATATATCTATATCTATAAATGTGAATGTCTGTTCGGTGTACGTTTATCACATCTGAACCATAAGACATAAAGAGCTAAACATTTGTACAGTTACTAATGTCTAGGCACGGTTTTATGGCGATGGGATAGCTATTTGTCAATATATATATATATATATATATATATATATATATATATATATATGTCTGTTCGGTGTACACTTATCATTCCGAACGACAAGACGCAGAGACTAAAATATTTGTACAGTTACTAATTTATACCTGAGGAAGGTTTTAGGCACGGTTTTATAGCGATCTGATAGATATTTAGTAATTTGAAGAATATAACGCGAAATGCGGAACAATAATTACTCTTTATATTTACTCTTTCAAATTGGTTTTATTGGTTCGATTGTTCCTTGAGGGTTGATAATGATAAAAGGATGGGGTATATTGGGATGGAAAGTTATCGGTGTATATAAAATTCTACGCGTGTGTGATAATATTCCGCTCTGCAGCGAAAACTACAGAATGCAAACGAATGGACTGTGTGTAATTGTTGTCCGAAGTCTCCCATTGTACACCATAGCAGTTCCATGCCGATAGCTATAAGGGGGTGGAAGATATGGTGGTTGAAAGTCGTCAAATTAATAAAAAAAATTTCGAACTGAAGACCAGCGATGACGTTTGCGAATCTATAGCAAGGAGGTTACATACAGCCGAACGTGATGCCACAGACCATTTCTTTGGTCTATGCGTGTTACAATGTCTTCAGCCCTTTCTCTGTAAGGATAAGCATACGAATAAGGAAATATAAGAACAAATAAAGAAAGCAGTAAAAAAAGAAATTTCTTTTAATACATCTCTTTAAAAATCGATTTGACGTTTCGCGCATTACATCAAGTGATCGACCTGTGATATTATTACAATCATTCTTGTTGAATTTCGTGATTTGATTCTTCGAAACGGGTGCATTTTTACGGGTGATTTGATCTACACTACTTACTTTCCTGATAATATTGATTAAAAATGTTTGTTTCTAAAGAAGGTATTGTATTTCATTTCACCCTTCAAAACCAAAACCTCATAGCACACTACTGAAAGATAGCTTATCTATCATAATCAACCAACACGCGAGCGGATCCGCGGGTTTAAGCTATATATATATATATATATATATATATATATATATATATATATATATATATGGTGAGTCATAAATGAGGATAAATATTTTATGCAAATTGTCACACATGGAGCTGCAAACTTAAATTCATTTTCCGCACGTTTCTATTTCAATAAATGACAATGCAATTGAATGGTAAAAATCTGGAAATATCCTCTTCACTCACGAGGTATATATGATACCTCTAGGTTTTATTTTTTTCTTGGACGCCTACCCAGCTGAACGTTTTATGATCTGAGGCATCATGTACTACAGACTTTGCGCTTGCTGCAGCTCATTTGTTCGTCCTTGTCCTGAATGCTAACAGGTAGCAGCGCCGTCTGAAAACTTCGGATTCTGCAGCTGCACAACATATCTCGACGAAATAAGGATAAAGTGATGTTTATTTCATAATTAAGATATTTTCGAAAGTGTACAGACATCCCTCAGTTAATTTCTACATGTAAATCGACGTAATAACAAATTATAAACCTTTAGACTTTCGGGTATCATATACGATACCTCGAGATTCAATGCCAGCTTTGTTTACATCAGTGGAAGTGAGGTTATATTTTTGTCTCACTTGATTTCCAGTGTTGATGAAAAGTTCATCAGAAGAGGACGATGTTCCTCCTGTTCAAATTCGAGAAAGAAACGCATTCTGGACGCATACAAACGAGTAAGAATAAGAGCATCATTAAAAGAAATAATTATTTCACACTAAGTAGTTTATTTATTTTGCAATTGCTGCTATGTGGTTTCAGTACAGGTAGTGTGAAATGCAAAATGGTATTGAAAAGAAACATACAATGCCATACTACCAGTTCAGGCTTGATATTGCTGAAAACTTCCACACAAGGTCAAGTTTGTTGATCGAACCTGAGGAAGAAGAACCAAACTCTGATGAAGATTGTTCCCAAGAAAGAAAGAGGCCAAGATGTCCTGTTTCACTACCGCCAATGGAGATAAGGCTAGCAAGTATGCGTCATTTGCCCGAAGTGATGATCTATGTTCAGAAGAACAGGTCAAAATACAGGGAGAAGTCTGCAGAGGCCTCACATTTGTACGATGTAAGAAGTGTAAAGTCTTCCTTTGCTTCACTGCTGACGAATTGTCTCAACAAATTCCACAAAACATAAAATTATTTAGGACTTGTCACACAAAATATCTTCTGATACATTAGGTAAAATGAAAAAGGCAACAAAAATTTGAAATTTTGTAATGGTAATTTTGTTTGAAAATTCTGAATTGTTTACTTACTATTATGAAAAGCTTTGTTACCAAATTTGTATTTTGAAATATTATTAAATGCTACAGCAAATAAGAACTATACGTGTAATGTTTGTGACGATTTATTTTTGTAATAACGCAACATGAAACTACAGAGTTGTGTGTATAACTACCCTGCTCAAGTCCCGAGGTATCGTATATGATACCTACTATAAAAATAACAGTACGCCTGCAAATTTTTTTGACTGTAATGTATTGTTAATTAGCATTAAAATAAACCAAATAGCACAAAATTAGTTCATTTACATTACCAATATGTGATCGGGACTGAAGAGGATATGCACTTTCGAGTATTACTGTGCGCCGACATTGGCCAAAGGGACAGATCGGGAACAGGGTACAAGTTCCTTTCTCTATGCGAAGTAGCCACGAAACATAATACTGGCCAGCGAAAACAGTACGAGATAGATGTGAGCGCTGTCATTGCTTGCAGTGTCATGCAGACCGTAATTTTACGCTGCATGCCTCGCCTTCTCGTGAGCGGCTAGACTACCTACAACACCCACATGTTCTCCCCTGTTGCCGATCTGTCCCCTTGGCAATGTCGGTGGACAGTAATACTCAAAAGTCCACTTCATATTTCTAGATTTTTATCATTCAATTTCATTGTCATTTATTGACAAAGGAAAATGCGGAAAACGAATTTATGTTTGTAGCTCAGTGTCTGACAATTTGTACGAAATATTTTTCTTCATTTTTTACTCACCCTGTATATAGACAGAGTTCTGCATATATATGTATGTAGTTCTGAAGCTTGTACTTTAGGATGGTATAAATAAATATGTTGGAAAGGCCTCGGAATTCATAACGGACCTGACGATAAACAAAACATGCCCTGTTCACATATGGTTTATTTTCTTTCGTCGCTGTGTTAAAGGCATTTATTGCGGTGTAAATAACGCAGACCACATCATTATCCAGGTTGGTCGTTTGTGTTAGACTCACAAGCCACAGGTACGTTTGGTCCCTATTCAAGGCTATGTGCTTTTGTTTTGCATTCACAGCTACGTGACGTCCGTTATGTACCATGATAAACACCTTCCGGAGAGAAGTGCATATAGTGAATTAGACTGTATCGTCCTGCATAGTAAAGTGGTGTGTGTTACGTACTTCAAAACAACTGCGTGTAACAAGGAAATGAAACCACATAAACAGACAACTCTGTAAACTTTCAACAGAACAACAGGAGAAAGCATGCTGTGTTGTGCAATTAGTAAAACTGAAGTCGAATATTGGAGTTCAACGTACTTTTCGCCCTAATCTTAATAATGGTAATTTAAATACAGATTTGGCATAAGCAGTATTTACCAGTGGCATCGAAAGTTCGTAGGAGATGGTTGTATCAACAAATGAAAAATCGCAGTACCTCCACGTACATCGAATGATAATGTCAAACGTATTTGTAAAGTGTACGCAGGAAGTCAAAAACGTCAACGGCACGACAAGCGGGGCAGTTTAATTTAATCGTCCCAGAAACGTACATGCATACATACACAGCAACAAAATACAAGGCCATACTAACACAAAAAAGTAAAACTCATAAATATGCTGTGAACAGTATGCGGCCACACTACATGCTTCCCTGCTAGCATCAATCACATTTTGGGCGAGCATCTAGTTGGACACTATTTACATTCAAGAAAAAGGCTTCGAGTCGCAGGAAAATCCCCATCTTGTCATTTTCTTCCAACTACTGAGCGCAGTCTGTCAAGCGGCTTCCACGGTGACCAGCTTTACTCGTGACTAGAGGGAGGCTTTCTGAGGGCACAATCATCCTTCACTCTGAAGTTCGTTGGTGGTTCATTGAGGCTTTCTGTTGAATGTAGAAAGCTTTTGCTTGACCTGAGCCTTTGGTTTGCTGGTTGGTATCCTTATAAAGTATGGGCCGTAAGGTTCAGTGCTGTAGTTTTGTCCAGTCTGGATGCGCACTTAAGACGGATATCTGGGCGCGGGATAAATGCTAAATAATAAATAGTTGTGTACATCTCAGACATCCTGTATTGAGTCTGCAGGTCTCATTTAAGGTGACATCCATTTGTTTCGCGTGACTAGATCTGTACCAAACAGGGCAAGCATATTCTGCGGCCGAATATTAATATAGCGAGTTCTGCAGTATCGTCTGCGCCTAAAGCCGTGGTAATAAATGAGCCACCGTTTCGCTGTTTGTTGTGTAACACATGTTTCCATAATTTTCATAATTAATGCATAAAAGATTCGCTTTTCCTCTTTCTACGTACGTTGGGATTACGTTTCTGTCTTCTTTGTTTTTGGATATGAAAACGCCACTTTCCTGCTGCAATTATCTATTATATGCAGACATGTTTAGCCCTTTTCTATTTCGTGACTTAGTTAGTGGTTTTTCTTATTTAGAAATTTCATTTGCGTTTCCAGTTGTAGCATTAACAGATTATAAACAGTTCACCTTGTAGAGCTAAGACTTTTCTCAGACCAGCACAAACATGTCATGAACCACAATCGTGGCTTTTATGACAAAGAGATGGGGGTATACAAACACAACTCTTATTTTTCTGACGACGGATTCAAATCATGTGAAAAATAATGATCCGTTTCATATATTACAAAGTTTGGTCCAATTAATATTCAGGAAGCTGATAAAATTAATCGCCAATTAAATTATTATAACTAACTTTCCCTGACAATCTAGTATCACCTCCTGCTTGCTTGACCAGAAAACCGTCGTCTCGTGGAGACTAAACAATTTTCTGGGGCTTGTAATTGTTAATACATTAAATTGGAAAGATGAAGATCAGCATAAAAGGCTTCCGGAGCCGTTAATTCAAAACCGGGGAGCCATCGTCTCTTCGCGGAAGGCCACTTCCGTTCCCACCCTCTAAGTTCTTAAAGATGGATACCCCATAGGCCCTTTGTGTCAAACATTGGTGCTCCGACATATAGTGTAGCAAAACAACTTGCTGGTTTGTTGAGCCCACTGGTAAGCCGTTGTGAACATCACATTAAGAAATCGCCTGATTTCCTTCGTCTTCTGGAGGGATGGCACTTGGGTATTTTATTTAGTTTTGATGTGGTTTCTCTTTTCATTCGCGTTCTTATGATTCGTTGCCGTTAACTGAGGCGACGTTTGGTACTAGTTTAACTAATTTATTGCAACATGTTTTGACTTCCACCTTTTTTTATTCAATGAGCAAAGAGATGGAGCTGCGATGGGAAGTCTTTTGTCACCTGTATATAAAAAAAATCAAATGTTTGTAAAACTTATGGGACTTAACTACGGGGTCATCAGTCCCAAAACTTACAAATTACTTATGAACTAGCTAATACTAAGGACGGCACATATATCCATGCCCGAGGGGGGATTCGAACCCCGCGCCGTAGTGGCCGTGCAGTAAGTGACTGGAGCGCCTCAGTCCCCTCGGCCACTGCGGCCGGCTTTGTCACCGGTCATTGCTAATTTATTGAAGGAGGACTTTGAAAATCGTGCACTGGAATCAGCGGAGTTGAAACCTGCTTACTTTTCTCAGATATGTAGACGACACTTTACTTTTTTGGCCTCATGGTAGTGAGAACTGGAATTTGTTTATGAATATCTAAGTTCAATCCACCCAAACATCCGTTTCACAATGGCAGTGGAAAAGAATGGTTGCCTTCCCTTCCTTGATGTGTTGGTCAGGAGTAAAGCAGATGATACGTTGGGACATGCTGTTTATAGGAAGCCAACTCATACTGATTTGTATTTGCAAGGTGATAGTTGTCACCATTCAGCTCAACGTGGAGGGGTTCTTCAAACCTTAGTGCTTAGTGCTCTCGTCATTTCTGACCCGGAAAGTTTGCCCACTGAGCTGTCCCATCTGGAGGTCATTTTCGTCAGAATGGGTGTAGCGCAGGGAAGGTTAAAAGAGCGTTACGCTATCGACCACGTGTGCAACGGACTAGTGATGATATCATAGAGTTACCACCCACGTTAGTGGCCGTTCTGCCATACGTTGGCAGCACTTCCAACAAAATTCAAGATTAGCCGTATTTTGCGTAAAAACAATATGAAATGTGTGTTTGGTCCACCATCAAAAATTAAGACACTGTTGGGATCCGTTAAGGATAATCTCGCCGGCCGCGGTGGCCGCGGGGACTGAGGCGCTCCAGTCACGGTCTGCACGGCCACTACGGTCGGGGTTTCGAATCCCCCCTCGGGCATGGATATATGTGCCGTCCTTATTATAAGGTAGTAAGTATAGGGACTAATGACCCCGTAGTTGAGTCCCATAAAAAAAAGGATGATCTCGGTTTGCGCAAGGCGGATGTCTACCGTGTGCCATGCAGCTGTGGCATGTCATATGTTGGTCAAACTATTAGGACTCTTGAGGACCATTGTATTGAGCATAAACATCACACACGTTTACAACAGCCAAACAAATCTGCTGTGGCCGAACACTTGTCTTGACACAGGCCACCCTATGGAATGCACTTCCAGTTACTGGGACTGTGTAATCAAGGAAGCTATTGACATACAACTAGCAGACAACGTTACGAATACGGATGGAGGATTTTACTTAAATTCCGAATGGGATCCTGCTCTCTCACTTGTCAAAAAAAAAAAAAAAAAAAAAAAAAAAAAAAAACGGAGGGATTAATCCGACCTATTTGTTGAGAGCTGATGTTTATTATCGATATCGTGTCAGCACTGTATGCTTGCTTTCTTGTCTTTACTGTTTACTTGTTGAAAATCGAGGTTTTAAAGATCGATGTACATTACTTCCTAACTGCAGTTTCGACTTGAAAATGAAATGGTGGTCTTCTACCGAAATATCGGCCGACGTCGAATTAAATACCTGGCTTACCTGTAAGTTTTTCGAATTAGAAACCCCTGCTAGAAGAGAGGAGGTCCAAACTGGCAACGGTCACAGCAACAGCAGATTAACAGGTAAGTCACTTTTAATTGTGGAGTGGAAGGCAGGCAGGTTAATTATTTCCACAATCTCGTTTGATTTGCTTCTTTCCCTAGTCAACGATCAGAAGAGTATATATAGGCGCCACATCGTCGCTTTATTCAATGTGGCTACTCACGGTTTTCTCGTCTTGCGAGTCTCATCGTTGTTGCACCTCGCATATCGTTACAGGCCAGAGTCGCACAACTCCTACATTTCGACAATTTCTTGTGCATTTCTTCACTTTTTGAATGTGTTATATTTATACATCTCACACTCTTGCCTGTCTGCCTGTTTAGTCTCTCTCTCTCTCTCTCTCTCTCTCTCTCTCTCTCTCTCTCTCTCTCTCTCTCTCTGTGTGTGTGTGTGTGTGTGTGTGTGTGTGTGACTGCAATTTTTTTTAGTGTTTTGATGTTTAGGATATACATTTAAATGTTTTGTGCAGGGGTTAATGGGAGAGTGAAGAGAATAGGCCTGTTACTACGTTCTAATGTGAGCTTCGTCCGCCCCTGTAGTCCAGTGGACAACGTGGTAGATTGCCTCGCAGGGGCCTGGTTTCAAGTCCCGGTCACGTTGGAGATTTGCTGCACTCTGGGACTGGGTGTTGTGTCGTCCTCATCATCATTTCATCATCATCAAAGCGCAAGTCACCCATGTGGCGCCATCTGAAGACTTGCATCAGGCAGGCCTAACACGATCCCAGCTGGGCTCTAACGGTCAGAAATGCCACACTACATCATCAGAAATGTGAGCAGTGAAATGTTTGATATGTTTACTTCACCCTTTAATAGGAATTTAATGATTGGTTTGGCTATATTGAACATGATAATTTTCTAGTAGAGTTATAAGGTTGTTACTCACAAGGAAAGTACATGGACTCCAACAAACATATCTGTATAAACGTTTGGTTACAGGATCTCTACATACACGTCAATGTGCTGGTGGGTGTCGTTTTTCTGCAAAGCTCTGCAACCGTGCTCTAGATAGCACTGTAGATGTAACTGTAGACGCCAAACGTCATGCAGATATCTTAACTATAACTTATGTAATAAATCATCGTACATGTTCTCTAGTGAATTGTCATCAAAAGCCGTGATGATAGTTGCAACTTTAACCTTCTTCCCGAAAGACTGTTGGTATTCACTGCCACTGCTTCCATCGCCTCTTCCCGCACTTACCGTAGCACTACCGCTTGCAATGAGTTGTTCGTCATTATCATTCCTATTATCATTATTATGAGTTTGTAACAACAGTATCTAACTTATGCTCATATTTCTGTACCATAACAGATACGAGAAAGCATGCAAATGATTCATCTTCTACACTAATACCGTCTTCACGAAGAAAGGTTCTTCGTAACTTCATCTCAACTAATCGCAATACATTAGCAGAATTGATTAGCAATCGCCGTCCCATCTGACGCTTCATCACACAAATAACATCACAAAACGCAACTTCGGAGGCATACTGCACCGTCCCTACTGGCGAACCGACAGGTCAAAGTGCACATTAGATTAGATTAATACTTGTTCCATAGATCATATATATGACATTTCGTAATGATGTGGAACGTGTCAGTTTAGTAAATGTTGTCTATACTTGACAATCAATATTTTAAGGATTTTTTTAAAAGTTTTATCTAAAAATTCATCTACATTCTAGAAGGAGTTGCCATTCAGAAATTCCTTTAATTTCTTTTTAAATACTAGTTGGCTATCTGTCAGACTTTTGATGCTACTTGGTAAGTGACCCAAGACTTTTGTGACAGCATAATTCATCCCTTTTTGAGCCAAAGTTGGATTTAACCTTGAATAGTGAATATCATCCTTTCTCTTAGTGTTATAGATATGAACACTGCTATTACTTTGGAATGGGTCGGATTGTTAATAACAAATTTCATGAGTGAATATATATATATTGTGAAGCTACAGTGAGTATCCCTAGATCCCTAAATAAATGTCTGCAGGAAGCTCTTGGGTGGGCTCCAGCTATTATTCTGATTACACGCTTTTGTGCAATGAATACTTTTTTACGCAATGTTGAATTGCCCCAGAATATGATCCCATATGAAAGCAGTGAATGAGAATAGGCGTAGTAAGCTAATTTACTGAGATTTATATCACCAAATTTTGCAATGACTCTGATAGCATAAGTAGCTGAACTCAGACGTTTCAGGAGATCTTCAATATGTTTCTTCCAATTCAGTCCCTCGTCAATGCAAACACCTAAAAATTTTAAATATTCTACCTTAGCTACAGATTTATGTTCAAAGTCTAAATTTATTAATGGTGTCACGCCATTTACTGTATGAAACTGTATACACTGGGTTTTATCAAAGTTTAATGAGAGTCCATTCGTAGAGAACCACTTAATGACTTTCTGGAAGATATCATTTACAGTTCCATCAGTTAATTCATGTTTGTCAGGTGTGATAGCTATATTTGTATTATCAGCAAAAAGTACTAACTTAGCATCTTCGTGTATGTAGAATGGCAAGTCATTAATATATATTAATAACAGCAAAAGGACCCAAGACCGAACGTTGTGGGACCCCATTTTTTATAACTCCCCAGTTAGAAGAATTAATTGTCTCATCTACATCATGTGAACTGCTTATTTCAACTTTTTGCACTCTTCCAGTTAAGTATGATTTAAACCATTTGTGCACTGTCCCACTAATACCACAATACTTAAGCTTATCAAGAAGAATCCCATGATTTACACAATCAAAAGCCTACTGGTGATGTCCGGTTATTCAAAGCATTTAATATTTCATCAGTGAAGGTATATATAGCATTTTCAGTTGAAAACCTTTTTTGAAAACCAAACTGACATTTTGTTAGAACTTTATTTATACTAATATGTGAGGCAACTCGAGAATACATAACTTTTCCAAAAAATTTTGATAAAGCTGTCAGAAGTGAATGGGCCGGTAGTTGATGTATCCCCTTTTATATGCAAAGGTTTAACGATAGCATATTTCAGTCTATCTGGGAAAATACCCTGCTTTAATGAGCTATTACAAATATGAGTGAGAATCCTACTTATCTCCTGGGAACAAGTTTTAATGCCCTGCTGGAAATGCCATCAATTCCATATGATCGTTTATTCTTGAGAGAGTTTATTATTTTCCTAGTTTCTGAAGGTGAGGTGGGTGGAATTTCAATTGTATCAAATAGTGTGGGTATGGCCTCTTCCATTAATTGCCTTGCTCCTTCTAATGCAATGCGGCATGGCACACGCAGAGGGCTCTAACGGACGACTGCAGAGTTTTGTAGATGCGGGAGTATCACTAGTGCAATAAGGGATCTTTACATTATCTTTCATACAATTTTGGTGTATATGTGTTTGTTCGAGCCCAAGTACTTTCCTTGTCAGATTGTTTTAATGTCTTCTTCTATGGATGTTGTTTTGCGATCGTGTTCTCGTAGGTGTTCAGCACATGTGAGTGCTTTGTCCCAAACTTCCAGGCTCTAAAGTGTTCCTTGTTTAGACATCTTACTTATTTTGTAAGTAATAAATGTTTCAGAAGTGCTCCTTCTTTTTGAACAGCCCTGTTCTTTGGCGTGAGGTGCCAGCTATTGCGTCCATCTTCGCGGCAGAGATGAGTGTATTGTGTAGCGCCACGGCGTGAGTCGGAGCGGTCGGATGTCGCAGTGTGCCGCCCCATTAGATCGCCAGGGGCGTGCCGGGGCGCCGCTGACTGATGGCGCCGGCCATTGTTGTGCTCTGGCAGGCTGGATGCGGGCCAAAGGTGTCTACCGGCGCCGAAGCCATCCTGTCATCGCACTCTGCACTTCTCACGACACTAGGGTTCGTTTATTCAAAACGATTAAGGGGGCTACAACAATGATCCCCGGACAGTGGCGGAGCGTCTTACAGTAGCTGTGTTGCACAACTCCCATTTTCTTAAAACTATGTACATATATCTCCTTTTATTACATACTTTTTCCTTTAGAAAGCCACACCTGTACCATGAAATACGCTGTAATCAACAACTTGTTGCCGAGGAACGGCCGAAATCCGTTGCCGAGCTCGTGACCAGTTCAGGAGGTTTGTACTGCTCCTGCAACTACCTGGCAGTCAGCTCGCCCATTATACTTGCGGCATCGGCGAGTCCACGCCTCACCGCGGCACCTCATTAGACGCGCACGGGGCCTACGAGAAAGACAGGCCCCAGCGCAGTCGTCATGCCACGTAAGCAAGGTAGTTCCGAGCCGGCGCGATCGCTAAGTGATTGGCCGGCCGCCAGGGCATGGCCCAGTGCGTCATAGTGGGCAGCCACCGAGCTAGCAATCGCGCTGGCTCGGAACTACCTTGCTTACATGGCATGACGACTGCGCTGGGGTCTGTCTTTCTCGTAGGCCACACATGCGCACCAGTGACGTCACAAGGGATTGCAGCGAGGCCTACGAGAAAGACAGAACCCTGCGCGGTCGTCATTCCAGGTAAGCAAGGTAGTTCCGAGCCGGCGGGATCGCTAGCTCAGTGGCTGCCCACTATGACACAGTGGGCAGTGCCCCAGCGGCCAGCCAATCGGCTAGCGATCGCGCCAGCTCGGAACTACCTTGCTTATGTGGCATGACGACCGCACTGGGGCCTGTGTTTCTCGTAGGCCATGGGGTTGCAGGCTGCCTGCAAACCCCCTGGCCAGCAGTAGTTCCCAGTGCTCCGTAAGGTGGCACCTTTCGGAGTCTAACATAAAGAGTCACGAAACTCCCGGTAGTTTTCTGCAACCTGGCGACTGCAGCGCTGCCAAGCGGCAGGGTCGTAAGAACATACCGAGAGGCGAGGAACCATTGTGGATTATATATGGAGTCCAACGACACGTTTAAAATATGACTGCATATCGAAGCTTATTGCGGTGTGATAAATTGTAGTTAGAGGAAAACTAAGAAAATGTACATTTTCTCAAATATGATAAGCTCTTACAATGTAGGATAAAATAAAGTTTATTACATTTTAAGGGTTTATGGTATCAGTAACAGAGAGAGAGAGATAACTAACCCAGTATTTTTCTTCAATTTTTCGTAGTCTACTGACAGGTTTAAAGAAGTCAAAACAATTTTTTTCACTGCAGTCTACAACTGGTGATGCAGCAATGATAGTCGAAAGTTAACAGGGATTTATTTGTACAAAATGTAAAATAAAATGTAATGAACTGTAGTTTAACGTGTACAGACAAACTGGGATTTTAGCAGGACAAGATTCTTAATGATTTACAGTACCTTTACATTCCTGGGGAGTAGGTACGATGAAAACATGACAGGAACGGCACATGCAAGCCATCGGAGCAAGAATAAAGCGAAAAGGGCTTTTATAAGACGAAACACTTAGTCTCTAAGAATGTAAAAATCGTGTCTAGTACCAGTATCAGAAGTATTAAGATGTTAAAAATCTGCAGAAAAAATACATGTGGAACGTGTAACTACATACCAGTATTGTTGTTGTTGTTCGGTCATCAGTCCCCCTACGTACCAGTACATTATATAACTATAAATCAGTTCCTGTTGAACTTAAGCGCAACGGGTTACAATTCGTTATTTGTCTTAAATCGTTTTTGGATGTTATGATTACGACCGTGCTGTGTGAGCGTTGGTATTACAATGCACTGGCATGTTATTATTACAAACTGACATTAACAGGATACTGGATTTTCGTCTAATAATTTTTTCGTATTTGTGTCACGAAATACAGTACCACGTTTAATGCCTAGGAAATATATAAACAACAGATATAATAAATAATAAATTCTTTGTTTCGGTAGTGCCATTATCTGCTACTGAGCTTGCTACCCAGCCGGTTGGAGCGCTAGTATCGTTTCGTCTGTCAAATAGTTTCATTTTTTCCCTACTGAGTTTCGCGACTGTTTCGCTGGGAAGGGAGTAAGACAGGGTTGTAGCCTTTCCCCAATGTTATTCAATTTGTACATCGAGCAGGCGGTGAAGGAAAGCAAATTTGGAATAGGGGTTAAAGTTCAGGGGGAAGAAATAAAAACATTGCGTTTTGCTGATGACATTGTAATTCTGTCAGAGACAGCAAAGGACCTGGAAGAGCAGTTGAATGGAATGGACAGTGTGTTGACGAGAGCGTATAAAATGAACATTAACAAGAGCAAAACAAAAATAATGGAATGCGGTCTTAGAAAATCAGGCGATGCTGAAGGAATTAGATTAGGTAACGAAACAATGAAGGTGATAGATCAGATTTGTTACTTGGATAGTCGCATACGATGGTCTCAGAACAGAGGATATAAAATGCAGAATGGCAATGGTAAGAAAAGCGTTTTTGAAAAAGAGAAATTTGCTAACATCGAATATTAATTTAAGTGTAAGGAAGTCTTTTCTGAAGGCATTTGTGTGGTGTGTTGCCTTGTACGGGCGTGATAAATGAACGATAAGCAGTGCGGGCAGGAAGAGAATAGAGGCTTTTGAAATGTGGTGTTACACAAGAATGATGAAGATTAGGTGGGTAGATCACGTAACTAATGAAGAGGTACTGAACAGAATTGATGAGAAAAGGAATTTTTGGCACACCCTGACTAAAAGAAGGGATCGCTTGGTAGGACACATCCTTAGGCATCGAGGAATCGTAAATTTAGCATTGGAGGGAAATGTGTGGGGTAAAAATCGCAGAGGGAGACCAAGAGACGCGTATAGTAAGCAGATTCAAGTGGATGTGTGTTGCCGTTCTTATGAGGAGATGAAAAGGCTTGTTCAGCATAGAGTAGTGTGGAGAGCTGCATCAAACCAGTCTCCGGACTGAAAGCCATAACAACAACAGTGATATCTTATTGAGATCGTTCTGCAGTTGGTTTTGATCTTCAGATGACTACTAGACGATAAATTGACGACGTCATCTGCAAACAATCTAAGAGAGCTGCCCAGATTTTCTCCCAAGTCGTTTATGTAGATAAGGAATAGCAGAGGACCAATAACACAACCCTTTGGAACGCCCGATAACACTGTTGATGCCTTACCATTGATTACTACGAACTGTGTCCTCTCTGACAGGAAATCCCCTATCCAGGAAATCCCATCACGTTATTACACTACGCGACCAACTTGAGCGATCAGGGACATTAATCGAACGTGTCACTGCCCTCGCTATCTTGCTCTGCAAAAGGCGTGCGTGATCAGCACAAATTCTTGCCCCGAGGTCTGTCGGTCTTCTGTTTGTATTTATAATGCTTGCGTCCGGACGAAGAGGCCGACGGAGGCGCATTCTGGCGGGAGCTGTGAGTACGACGCCGACGCCCACCGCCAAAAATATGGCCGGTGGCATTGTGTCGCGTTGGGCCGCGACCAACGGACTGCCCAGAGAGAGAGAGAGAGAGAAACAAAAAAGAGGAAGAGAGAGCAAGAGAGAGAGAGAGAGGGAGAGAAGGGGGAAGGGAGGTCTGCTGGCACGGCGTCTGAAACCCAGCGGTTCCCAGCCGCCGGTTCCTCTAGGCCGGCCACTGCAAAAAAAAGGAAGAAGACGTATGCGAACGAAAGGATAATGAATAATACTTTTTCAGAATTAAGCGCCGAGCTTACAGATTTAACGCCCGCTGCCCCCTAATGTTCATAAATCACCAGAGCCGTAAAGGCAGAGTCCGGAAGGGTTGCTGGTACGGCGCCTCAGTTCATCCCAACCTTGGGGGTCATTCCAACGTTTGTACACCACATCCGTGGCGCCAACGCAGTGGGAGAGGATGCTTTGTTAGCAACTTAGTAATTCACTGAAGGCCTATGTAGAATACAAGAGGCTTACACCACGATACTAACATGAGACAAGTGAATAACACTGCGAGAGTTTAGGTTAGGGTGAGAGTTTAAAATTGGAAAAGATTAATATTTAAAACTCACAACCACCAACTGCGAACCAAATTCCTAAACATGCAAACACACTGGAACTGTGATTGCGACTGTTTGACTCGTTTTCTAGGGGATGATATCACACGTTCGCAGCTTTCCTTCCCTGCATATGATTAACAAAACAATTCATAATAAAGTCAAGTTCGTGAGAGAAAAGGGTGTACTAACTACTATTTTTGAAAACACGTAGAAGTTAACTTTATGTTGTTTATTTCACAATATTAAAACCCTGTAGCTGTTACGTCTGTACGTCGACACATTTATCAAAAGAATTATAGCTCGTGAGCCCACAGACAAAATTAATATTTGTCGTAAATTGTTTTCACACCATGTGCCTGTCTCAAACACCGTTTATGTTCATGCCTATGCGACGACACGTGTTACATTAACAAAACACAGTCACTTTAATTCAATGCGATGCACAACTTGTTCCACTTGTTCACACACAGTAGCACTCGATTCAACTTGGCGCAGTCTACGACGAGCAACCACACATGGCGATTGCCACACACAAATCTATAACCTTCCACGTGGAGATCCACATGCCGACTGTTGCAGAGCGACGCCGCCCGGCCAGCTACCCCACTCGCTCCCGACTCGTCACTTCCTGCCCACGCGCGCGCGCGCCAAAAGCTCAACTGCCGGGTTTTTTTCCCTACGTCATCAACTTCCCCATGTGAGCTGTTTTAACCGATTTGCCAACGTACAGAGCTCAGCCAATACATTTCTAAAACTTTACTTAAAATCAAAATAATTACACTACACATTAAATAAATGTCTTCTTAGGTTTTTATATTGGTATAAACATCCTTTGTACTATTTATCATAATCGTGCAATTTCTTATATCACAGATAAGTGATTTAACTGAATACTTCAAGATAAAATACACAAGATTAATTGAAAATAAAATGAGAAATAGTTAATATATTATTTTTATAAACAAAAATTGCCATGCTAGTTGTGTAACTGTCTTGTATTCATTGGTAATTTATTACTTTTCATTGTCAATTAAACACATTACGTCAGATGTGACTATATCAGCTAATGTATTGTTTATTTGTCAACAGGCTATTTTGTAATGAGGGCCTTAAAGGTTCCTAACTGCATCGTATTACTTCAAATGCAAGTAGTATTAGAATATTTTATTTCCCGCTGTGCACTGTACTGCACCTGTCACTCGCCATTGTCCCTCTCTCCCTTCACCGGAAACGAACCTGGGAAATCCTAAGCTCGAACAAGCCACCAACGTCAGCCTGCTCGCTGGCCTCCCGTCAGCTACAAGCACACAGCAAATCTCAACGTGGACAATTTCTACCTTTGGCCTAACTATAAATGTCACCCAACTGCGTACATACATTGCTACCATAATTAATAAGATTAAAATTGTGTAACATTTGGTGCATTGGCATGGTCAATGTCTGCAGTGAACTTCATACTGTTTAATTATTAAATGCTATTAATCACCAATATTTCTTTTGGGCGGTAATCTCACAACACGCCTTAAAGGTGGCAACATATACGATCACATGACAAAGTTTTGATTTGATTCTCTCAGGAAAGCCAAAACAGTCTTGATCCAACCCACCACTGCCCGCACCGAAACTAAGTTTACATCTACATCTACAACCATATTCCGCAAGACACTCGACGGTGTGTGGCGGAGGGTACCTTGAGTACCACTGTCGATTTCCCCTCTTATTCCAGTCACGTATTGATCACGGAAAGAAGGATTGTCGGTATGCCTCTGTGTGGGCTCTAATCTCTCTGATTTTATCCACATGGTCTCTTCGCGAGATAAACGTAGGAGGGAGCAATATACTTCTAGACCCCTCGGTAAAGGTATGTTCTCGAAACTTCGACAAAAGGCCGTACGGAGCGACAGAGCATCTCTCCTGCAGAGTCTTCCACTGGAGTTTATCGATCATCTCCGTAACGCTTTCACGATTACCAAATGATCCTGTAACGAAGCGCGCTGCTCTCCGTTGGATCTTTTCTACCTCCCCTATCAATCCTACCTGGTACGGATCCCACACCGGTGAGCAGTATTCAAGCTTTGGGCGAACAAGTGTACTGTAACCTACTTCCTTTGTTTACGGACTGCATTTCCTTAGTATTCTTCCAGTGAATCTAAGTCTGGTATCTCATTTACGGACGATTGATTTTATATGGTCGTTCCATTTTAAATCCTTCCTAATGACTACTCTCAGATACTTTATTTAATTAACTGCTTCCAGTTGCTGCCCTGCTATAGCGTAGCTAAATGATAAAGGATCTTTCTTTCTGTGTATTCGCAGCACGTTACACTTGTCTACATTGAGATTTAATTGCCATTCCCTGCACCATGCGTCAATTCTATGCAGATCCCCCTGCATCTCAATACAATTTTCCATTGTTACAACCTCTCTATATACTACAGCATCATCCGCAAAAAGCCTCAGTGAACTTCCGATGTTATCCGCAAGGTCATTTATATATATCGTGAACAGCAATACGGCGTACGGCTGTACGGTATCGCTCCCTGTATATCTAGTAAAGCCAACCAATGCCCTTGAACAGTGCAAGGAGTCCCTTTACCAGTTCTTTATTAGAAACAATTTCTTCGGGTCTGGTTGTCCAAAATGTTCTGTGCCTTTTACTCTCCAATGCAATACATTCGAAGATTAGATGTGATGCAGTTTCATCACCGTCATCACAGATCCTTCATTTAGTGTCCTCTTCTGTTATTCCCATTGTATGTAGGTGTTTTTTTTTAAATTCCCATGGCCTGTCAGCAATCCAACCATGAGTCTAATCTCTCTCCTGTTCAGGCCCAGGATTGCAGAGCTTCTTTTAAAACATGGCTTTGGCACCATTACCTTGCCATGTTTTTGTTGATAGACTTTGGTCCAATATTCTACGTGCTGTCTTCTGAGCCAGTTACGTAGCTCCAATTTGATCATTGCCTTGGTGATTGTCAGGACAGGTTCCGGTCCAATAAATGGAGTTTCTGCCACCATCCTGGCTAATCTGTCGGCATGTTCGTTGCCACTGATCCCCGAGTGGCCAGCAGAGAACTCGATGCAGTATCGAACTGTTCGAACACTCGGATAAGAAGTGACTCTCGCTGCGTATCTCCAAACGATACGCGGGAAATATTGAAGTTATGGAGCTATCGGTTTCCTCAGAACTAATTTAATGGTAAGTACAAGTACGTGTAAAGAAAATCAACATTATGAAAAACTGTATATTTTCTTTAAAACAGTGCATACGTGACCTGTCTGGTATCACTGCAAGATACGAATCATTGATAAACAAAATATCTGCTACTATAACAGAACTAATGCATCACATTGTTGGCGGCTAACATTCAAGGAAAAAAATGTGAATCATTCATAAGTAGAAATTACATTTAATGTGATTGTAAGAGATAGGTTGCAAATGATCATTCTATTCCCTGTTCATACGGCAAGGGTAACAGATAAAAATATTACCACCTTTTAATAGCATTGAAAAAGGGATTAAAAGAGATGAAATACGGAAATCATTAGAAATTTAATACCCAATTAGGCAAATAAGTAATATAAAAATAAACTGTAATTGCAACCTCGAAATAACCTTTGCACGAAATGCTGTAGTATGTAAAGGCGTCGCTAGATCGCAGCACTAGAATTTTAAATCGCGATTGGTATCGTTTACTTATAGCCTATATTCGTTACTCTTTTTACTTATACCCTGCACCCTAGAAGCTACTATGGTCGGAATTTTATACTTACTTGTCCCCATGGTACATTAATGACACTCTGTCTTCGTTATAAATCGTATACTGCACAGCACAGAAAAGATTTATGAATATCATCGTTGTAAACCGTCGAGTAGGACCTCCAGACATTGCTAGATAGCGTCGTGATCGAATGTTCGAACATTTACCGAACTGTGACGTAAATTGTCCGAACAGCTCGAGTCATGTTCAAACCCAGCTCTAAAGAAAACTAACGATGTACGCAGCAGTTCTGTTTATTTGATCCTCTTTTGTTGGTTTGTTTCAAATAACACAGACAATATTTCGATCGACCTTAAATACTTACGCAAAATATGTCTCTGGTCTCTTTGAACCATAAATGCTTCACCTATTTTTGAATATTATGTAAATTAGTAAATAATTATTTTTTCTCTTTTTCCTAAATAGGAATCGACTAGTATCACTGTCAAAAATCCTATTTCCTCTTTATTTGATAAAATTTTCTTTTCTTAAGTAGTTTCTGTTAAAACATGTCTTTATATAGCTTTTACTACATATTATCACGACTTGATTTACGAAAGAAAAGTCTAAACATGGATTTTGGTTTTTGTTCAAAAGTGGAGATTTCTTTTCCCCTTTATTTAGGGTGGGGTGGTTAATTTTTTCGGTGCTTCATTTAAATTATCATTATAATATTCAGAAATGAAAATTTCTGTAACCATTAGTCAATTTCGTTAATGTGCTGGCTACTTTCGCAAGTTAACCCCAACTAAGCGGATCTCAAAATAAATAAATTAATTAATTACGTCATTAAATTAAAATAAATAAAAAATTAAAAAGTAAAATTGTATTAAAATAAATAAATAAGCTTGTTACTACCGCCACTTCTTCACTATTTGAAAGTATTTTAAACAAATCTAAGCCACTTCAGGCGTCGGTAAACGTTCCCATTATCAGATTAATTACTTTCAGTCAGCACTACAGAGGAACAATCAGTACGTCTTCAGTTAATGATTAATGGATGCTCAGACTACAGATTCTCAGTTTTTGCACTATATTCAGAGGTCGAGAGTTCGAATTTGATTGTGAAAGACTACGATTTAAGCAGCTCTTCACATATATTCTGTGGTTATTACATTCGAATTCTCATCGGAAATAACAATTCACAATCCTCAGAGGGATAACATAAAATGTCATGTTATTAGCAGAATCAATTGAAAATAATCTCCATGGGAGCAACACCGTGCTTAATCTCTACAAATAAAATATCAGTACATACGAGACCTATGCCTTCTCACCAAATCATTAACACGACCGAGGCACTACATCAGGTGCTTGTCATTCATACTACAAATTGCAATAGGTTCATGTATTACAAATCATTCAAATCAAAATCGGAGAAAATATTTCACAACTGAAATCAGAAATCTTGACTTACTTATAATCTACGCAAATGCAATTACGTAAGTTCATGAAACCAAAAATACTATGTTTATACACCACTAAAATAATTCATAACTGTTGCTGCTTGTTAAAAATTTGACATTTAAATGTCAAACTACTATTTCCTTACCAAAGTTCTCACGATTTTAACACTTTATTTTACTATCCACTCGAACTTCGAGAACATACAATCCCCTTAAACTTATCGCGCAATTTTAATCTTCTATGAAGTTTTCACCAAGCGAGACCTCAATCAGGGTAATCACCAGAGTATACAGCAGTTAATTATGATCCCCAAACTTCAAATGAAATAACTTTATCTCCACGTAGCATTACTAAGTAAGTAATATAATTCTGGAAGGAGACTTAAGTGACGATTTTACTGAGAGTATCCCCTTACGACATCTTGTCACACACTACCAAGCATAGTATACTAATTGTTCCCTTACAACTTTTGCTTTACATTGGTATAAATTATTTCTTTCTCGCGGTGGCGGCGTACGCTGTCTAAGTCCATAGCATACCGAGCAACCGTGTATTCCTCGACTGCTAGCTTCACAAGCTCGACAGCTACATACTCTCCTACCTGTCTGTAACATATTTTAGACAACATTTATACAAAATTTATCTTCACTTGGATGATGATCGACTGAGACGGTCTCATAACTGTCATAATTTTCTCAGGGGCAGTACAGGATGGGGGAGTGACGCCGAGCAGAGAGTGTGATGCCTCTATCAGGTTTGTGCCCCGGTTTGGAAATGTCGAGATTTGGCACTGCAGATTGCGCTGTAACGCATTATCGTGTGCTTACAGACAGTGCGTTGTAGCTCAGAACGATCAGTTCCACCGCTACAACGTTAACTCTTCGCAGGACGGTGGTATTCATACTAGCTTTTTGAATAATTTCTACCAGCATTGCTCGGTGGTCGAATTTTACTACCATTTCACCCACATGCTCACGCAGTCCTCTCCGTATCGGAGATATGGGGCTTGCTATCCATTGCGTTAATTACCACCAACTGTTGCTTGACGTATTCATTCTTTAACATCATGTCTTCCCTTCTCGTCCGAAATCACCCTTTTCACTCTCTGTTTGTTTATTTTTATTGGTAGTGTGATGTTGAGCTCAACTTCTCAATTATCCTCCTGCTAATTATATTTTGTATTATCCTCATCAAATGCCCTTCTGGTATAATTTTCAAAATCCAACTCTACGCCCTTCCTGTTAATGATGACCGCTTCATTGCCTCCTTTCTCGCCCACCGCCCATCCTATGTCATTGTCGATACTTCCGACTCCTGTTTGTTTTACCCCTCCGCCAGAGTGCCCCAATGCTCCATCCTCTCCCCCCTCCTCCAACTTATATACTCGGCTGACATGCCGCAACCCCAGCACCTGTCCAACTCCTGCTATAAGCTGTTGACACCACCTTCCTTGCTACCGCCCCTTTCCTAGCCTGATTCCAACATCCACATCAGTCCCAGCTCTCCGAACTCTTCACCAAGTATATCCAGTGGCGCCTTTCCGTTAACAGTACCAAATCCCAGGCAATCATCATAGGTCACACCACCCCATCCTAATGCCAAAGGGACCTTCACCTTAAGCTCCAGAACCGCCCTATCCCACAATCAAGCACCGTTAAATACCTATGCCTTACCTCGACCGCTCCCTGTACTGGAAACCCCACCAGCAAACAGTCCGTGATATAGTCCTCTCCTGCCTTAACCTCCTCAAACTCCTCTCCGGCCGGATATGGGGCGTCAAACCTTCCACCATCCTCTTCACCTACTGTTCCATCACGCGTCCTGTCTTGTGCTGTTTCCACCCCACTTCGGTTTCTGCTCCACCCACCCACTACCAATCTCTCCAGATCCTTGAACACCATATCTTCCGCCTCGCTTACCTCATCTGCCTCCCTTCCCCCACGCGAATCCTTTACGACCTTATGCCTTTCCCACACATCCTCAAGTTCCTTTAACACCTCTGCCTAGGATATGTATCGCACAAAGTTGTTTCCCAGCACCCGCTAGTATACCGTCTCTTGCTGCATCCCGGGCCTCTGCCGTGTCATTACCTCGATATCCCTCCCTACCTTCACCTTCACACTCTCCACTTCCTCTCTGAGGGTAACTTCCGCCACCTGCCCCTCCCAGATGACGCCTCTGTCCCGACATCTACCCATCCAGTCAACCCTAGTCCATCCCTGTATGTCCCCTCTTCTTTTCCCTCCTGTCCCTCTCCCTCCCACACTTGGCATCCCCCTCTTTCCCCATCCCTTAGAGTCCTTGCGCTTTCCTCCCAACTCCCCTTCACCTCCCATCCACCCCTCTGCTTCACCATTCCCTTCCTCATCCCCTGCGTGGTACCTGTGCCCTACAACATTTAAAAGTGCGTTTATAGTGTTGTGTCAGTGTTTGTGTATTGTGCCACAAGTGTCTCTCTTAAAACATAAGCAACCACCGAATAGGCAGAATGTTAGTGTTCCCATGTATTTTAAGCAGTGTCTTCGTCGTCGTCTAGTGTGCTCTATCAATGTGATTTTAACAGCCCTGTATTTTAACTTCTACTTATGTGTGATTTTAACCACCGTGGCTGTTTTAATTCTGAATATGTTTTCCTTCAAATTCTTTGCTTTATTTCTGTTACTCTCCTGTCAAGTGTTTAAGTTCAACATATCTTTATCACCTTTCTATGTTTTTAACAAACAACTTGATAAAATTGTTAATACAATCGGCTGAAGAGCTGCAATGAAGCTGCTGCCAGCCTGCTACCTCCAGTGGCAATAAAGAAAAAGAAATCATCAAACGCGCCTTCCCTCACCCGTTCCCAGCACTCGCTCAAGTCTCACCTCACCGAGTTCTCTGAATGGTGTAACCAATGGCTCTTTCCAGTAAAGCCAGATAAATCCCAGACAATCATCAGATGTCGAACCATCCCCTCCTTCCGCTGCACTGATTTTACCTCACCCTCCATGATTGTCCCATCCACCACACCACCACCCTCAAACACCTTGGCCTCACATTTGATCGATCCCTCTCCTGGAGTCCCCACCTCCGCACAGTCCGCCAAATGCCATGTCCCACTTTAACTTTCTAAAATTGCCGCCGGACGTGGGGTTGAGACCTTTGCAGTATCCTCTACACCTACTGATCCATTATGCGTCCCCTCCTCTGCAGCTTCCATCCCGCCTGGCTTTCCGTTAGCCCAGCCTATTACAAAACCATTCAAGTCCTAGAACGCCATGCCATTGAATTCGCTTCCTGCTTCCGACATGCAGATGCTTTACGACCTTATATCTCATACCCCAACCTCCTGAAGTTCTTACAGCACATCTGAATTCTTATAGCCACCCACAAAATAGTCCTGAAACCCACTGGTCTACCCCATACTCACCAATCCCTGGCCTTTTCCACACTTTCACCACTGCATCGCTCCCTCCCTCCTTCACACTCTCCACAACCTCTTTCAGGGTAACTTCAGCCATCTTCCTCTCCCAGATGACCCAACGCTCTCCCATTCCACATATTACCTATCCTTTCCCCTCCCGCACTTGGAGTCCTTACGCTCCTTCCCCGCCCCCTCCCCACCCTCTTCCTGTCCCCTTCTTCTGCGCTTCCCAACCACCCTCCCTTCCACTGCGGGGGCCCTCAGTGCTGTAGATTTTTAATCAGTGTTTCGTCCAGTGTTTAGTGTCCAGTGCATCAAGTGTCTTTTAACAGTGTGCCCGCCACCAACTAGAACAAGTGTCGCTCCTGAGTTTGCTTCACTATCTTCACGTCATGTCCAGCGTACTGGTGTGTTTTTAGTGCTACCAAGGCACCATTGTAAACTAACTACATGTTTTTCTTACTTACTTACATGTATTTCTCCGATTTTTTCTACTGTCAACTTTTAATTCTTCGCATTTAACCTCTATTTTCTAAGTTTTTAATTACTTTGTGTCCATTGTTATTAAGTTCGCTCGACTGAAGTGCTGCGGAAAAAGCTACTGACAGCCTGCCGTCTGTATGGTTGGTTGGTTTTAAAATTACAATAAAGAAAAAGAAAAAAATCAAATGTCCATCGAACCTCCAGCAGTAGATTAGCCAGGGCTGCTCTCTGGTACTTCTGCTGAGTTCTTTCAGGAAATTGTGGTCAGTACCAGCTGAGCCGGCTGCATATGATTATATATTTTTGACGACGTTACAGAGTTCATTTAATGAAATAAATCGCAATTTGCGGTAGTTATCGTTTCACTGTACTAGGTTTAGATGGAATAACAAAGCGCATCCAATGAAAATTTGTGCCCGACCGGAATTCGAACCCGGGATCTCCTGCTTACTAGGCTGTGGTAACAGGAAAGAGGCAGCGTGACGAATGGAGATGTGGGTGTGGCGGGAGACGTGCAGGGGAGAGTCCTCTGCAGTCGTCCTGATCGCTGTGTCCTCGGTGGCGGAGTGGTCAATGCGTCTGCCTAGTAAGCAGGAGATTCCGGGTTCGAATCCCGGCCGGGTACAAATTTTCATTCGCTGCACTTTGGTAGTCCATCTAAACCGTGTACAGTGAAGCTATAACTATCACAAACTGCGATTTATTGCATATGATTACTTTTATAAAGAGCGCAAATTCGACGCGCGACAAAACGTACTTACAAATTTCAAAAGAAAAAGTACATTAAAAAGATAAATAGTCAGTAGACAAATACAGTGTTATGAAATATACGTAGATATGCGGTCATCTTGAACTTGACGTAACATGCTAATCTGTAGGGAGCAGCTCAGTAAACGTGGTAGGCGACGTGGGCGACAGATGGCTCATGTGACGGCGCCTTTGATCATTCAGCGGCTGACAGTAGCTGACGTCACTCTGACAGGTTCACTGTCAGTCCCTGATGATGAGTGATATACTACATCAGTTAGACACCAAAATGATCATTCACGGATCTTGACAGTAATATCTCATCGCTATTTGATGTGGACAATTTCTTTCATCTACGGTTATCATCTAGTAACTATTGCTTCAAATCTTCAAAAGGTTTGTAAATCTGTGCCGCGGCGGAGCGGCCGAGCGCATTGAGGCGCTATTCTACGATGCGAGAGGCCGTTCCTCGTCGGGGGTTCGAATCACCCCCCCCCCCTCGGGCATGGATGTTTGTGCCGTATGTAGTATAAGCTAGTTCATAAGTAGTTCGTAAGTGCAGGTAGGAGGTGACCAGCCAGTGGGACAGCAGAAACTATAAACACTAGAGTAAATTAGAACGAGATATATATTTCTTAGAGACTTAGTAATACTTAACTTTTACATAGCTCAGTACTGCAGAATGCTGATACATAGTTGAGCTAGAGGCCTGCCTAGTGCCTATCCGATAGTCTTCACTGGTGCCTGCCTGATTCCGAAGTGTTAACTGGTTCCTATCTCAGTCCCAAGTGAACGATGTCGTTCCGTGTTGGCCACGAGCGGAGTTGTAGCAGAGGGCGCTCGTGGCTGACGTCGTAAGAACGCCGCGCCGTGCGTGCATGGCGGCGCGCGGCAAAAGTAGGTGGCGCGCACTTTAGACTTTTGCGACACCACATATATATTATTTCTCACGGTTTTTTTTCTTTGTGGATACGCCATATCTCCCGCATTACGTATCCTAAATTAATGATTAAGGTATCATTTTCAAGGTTTCGAACTGTTCGTAAAATCTAAGCTGATACCCGGCGAACGATCATAAATGGGTCATATATTTACGATTGATCTCGTCAATCACCGCGCCGAGTATCAACTTAGTTTGCGCAGTCGATATAAAAGCAATGTAGAAGGTGCCATCTATTGACAGTCCGTTTAAATAACGTGAACGACAGCTCTTGCAGTTGTTTAGATTCTTTATTCTCAAGGAGGTTAGAATCTCTGGAGATGCCCAGACACCGAAAAAGTGAAGCCAGCAAGATGCGCATTCCGGTATTTATTTGTACCCAAAACATTGATCGTACTGTGTGATAAACTAGTTCTAGTCGTTGAAATGTATGTCATATATAAGTAAATACTCCGATATAACTACCAGTTTAGTGGCTTTACGTAAAGAGTGCAACATTCACAAAGGATTTTAAGCGGCGAATCCTTGTTTTGGGCACAAAAGCATAGCCCCAGTGGCTTCAACCAATACCTCTTCTCAGCATAGATAACGCCTCCTCCCTAGATTCTAACCTCCTTGTTTATTCTTCATGCAAGCCAAAGATCTTCTTTGTTGCAAGCATTGTTTATCACACGATTTCGGTTATACACGTCGATGTAACCACGAAAGATACACAAATAATTTAATTTAACTAAAAGGCAGTTGTTTAGTTTCTTTACGCAAGCGTAGTTCATCACGAGATTTCTGTTTCAAACGTTGATGCACATCAGCTGTTGGAATTGTTCACTTTGTTCTAGCAAGCGTTGTGTACTGCGCGAATAAACAGAAAATTGTGAAAGAAAAAAAAATAAATATAAAAAATTTTAGAAAAATAAAATAAACATGAACAAGTTTATATATGATTTTAGACAAGATCGCTTTTTTCGTTTAATTACATAACCGGTTTCGGCGTGCTAGACGCCATCTTCAGTCCTAATACATCAAGGTTTTTTTTTACAAAATAAGCTGCATTACATATAGGAAAAAAATCTTATCTATCTACAAGGTCTAAATCAGAGGCACTTAAGAATCAAAGTTCAATACTGATTCTGAAGTGCCTCTGACTTAGACCTTGAGAAAGATGCGTTCAGACGTTTTACTATTGACGTGTAAATTTTATTTAGATGACACATTATAGTGGATGTACACCATTTTGCTACATTAAAAATTGTTGTAATAACAGTGAAGTCATGTAAACAATTACCACAGGTATTTAAATATGTAATTGTAGATAAGATTTTTTGGCTACATGTAATGCAGCTCATTTTGTAAAAAAGCTTGATGTATTAGGACTAAAGATGGCGTCTAGCACGCCGAAACCGTTATTTCGAGAAAACCCAAAGAAAATATAATTATATGGAAACTACATTAGCGGCAAAACATATAATACCTTTAATACCTTTACTACGTGGTAGAAATGGTAATGCTACTAACGAAAATGCAGATAAGGCAGAGTTGCTAAACACAGCTTTCCGAAATTCTTTCACCAAATAAGACGACATAAATACTTCAAAATTCGAATTGAGAACAGGTGCTAGCATAAGTGATTTAGAAGCAGATATTCTTGGAGTAATAAGGGAAATTAAAACACTTAACAAGGTCTAATAGCCCAGATTGTATACTTATTAGCTTCCTTTTAGAGTATGCTGATGAAATAGCTCGAGAGAAAACTAGAAAAGGCCACAGGTGACTCCAATGTTCAAGAAAGGTAAAGGAGCGATGCGCAAAATTATAGGTCCATATAATAGACGTCAACTTGCAGCAAAATTCTGGATCATATATATATATATTTTCGAAAATTAAGAATTTCTTCGGAGAGAACAAGCTATTGACCCATAGTCAACGCGGATTCAGGAAGTATCGTTCTTGTGAAACACATTTAGCCCTTTACTCACACGAAATGATGACTGCTACTGACAAGGGATTTCAAATCGATTCCATATTTCTAAATTTCCGGGTCGCTTTTGACACTGTACCTCACAAGCGTCTTCTAATCAAATTGCGTGATTATGGACTGTCGCCACGTTTATGATATTGTATTCACAATTTCTTGCCAGAAAGGATACAGTACGTATCACTTGACTTGTACGTCATCGAATAAATCAGCAGTGATATATGGCGTTCCCCATGGGAGTGTTATATGGCCCCTACCGCTCCGTGTCTTTATAAACGATTTAGGGCACAATAAAAGAAACTCTCTTACACTTCGATGGTGATGCTGTCGTTTATTGCTTACTAATGTCAGCATACTGTAAGATACAACTGCAAAAAGATTTAGATAAAAATGTTCATGGTGTGGCAATTGAAGCTAAACTATATAAAATTTGAAGTAGTCCCTATGATCACTAAAAGAAATCCCGTGAAATCGTTGCGTTACATTGGCAGAACACTTGGAAGGTGCAATAGCTCTATGAATGAAACTGCCTACACTATATTTGTCCGTCCTAATGAAGAGTATTGCGGTACATTGTGGGATACTCACCAGGTAGGAGACGAAGGACATAGAAAAAGTTCAGTAAAAGGCAGTTTGTTTTGTATTATCACAATACAGGTAACAGAGTGTCACGTAAATGATTCATGGGTTGGGGTCCAAATCGTTAAGAGTGTGGCATTATTTGTTGCGGTGAGATCTTTTGGTGAATTTTCTTTCACCAAGTTTCTTCTCCAAATGAAAACAAATTTTCTTAGCAACACCTGCACAGGGAGAAACGAGAAGGAAAAGGAAAAGATTTAAATATGTTTTTCCCTGCATGTTCTTCGTGAATGGAACGGTGGAGAAATATTAAGAAAGCGGTTCGATGAACCTTCTGCCACCACTTAAATGTAATGTTTGATTCCGTATTTTGCTCAGCGACTGTGTTGTAAGATGTTAATGATGAACAGCAGTCAGTCCCTAATATTTATTTGTTTTTGTATATGTAGATTTCGCTCCCAGTGCGACCGTGCTTTGAAACGTGGTTTAAGACATAAAACATTTCAATCTTCATGTTGAAGATCACCTTTACTTGAAGCTAGAAAAGTTTTATATATTTTAAACCACGTTTTGAAACAATGAGAATGGTCGCAGAGAGACCGAAATCTATAGTCGGAGCGAAATACGATGACCCCTGGCTCCGCCTACTGGGCTGGGACACCGCCCCGGCTACGGAAAGTGAATGCAAACGTGTTGCTAAGTAGTTAATTCGCTGCCCTACGGTATAGCTACAGGTTGCTTTCTCTGACAGAACTGGCAACAGTGCACAGCGCAGTCGAACGCGCGCATGCGCAGAGCAAAGCTCGCGTTTGACTTACTCCAATGGTCTGCTCCGGCGCTCAAAGCCGATTTGCGCAAGCACCAGGGATCATCCTATTTCAGCTCGACTATAGATATACAGTGCAAAAACAAATAAATATTAGCTACTGACTGCTGTTCATCATTAACAAATAGTTTAAGGAGAACTGGGCGAGCAAATGACTGAAAAATCGAAATAAAATTTGCGTTCATCTGAAATAAATGTTTCCACAGTTTCCAAAAATGTATGGTTTACTTACGTTTAAATAGTTACTATAGTCTTAAATGCTCTTTGAACAAATGTCTGCACACTGGTCATGCTGATGTTTCAGGCATGGAATATCAGCATAAACAGTCCATGCCTGCTACAGTCATGGAAACAATAAAGCCAGTATACAGGGACCGTGCAGATTAAAAATTAATCAGCAAATGTCTACATTTACCATACACAAAAGCTTTATGAGAGTTTCAACAGATGCGTGTGGCAACGAGTACCGAAAACAGTGTTTGTTAGATGGACAGTACTCAAAATAGGTGAGATGGATGCTGCCATCTGTTTCAGTGATGGTATAATTAGCAGGATAAAAGTAATGGACAAATGATACATACAACCAGGAAATAATATGATAGCTTTATCTGACTGCCACGGATTGTCACCGACTGGTTGAAACTGAAAGGGCTGCGGAAGCCACAACTAAAGAGTCAACAGTAAGGAAAATACTCCTGAAAAAGTCTGTAGAAGATACAGAAGCAGCTGTCCAGCACGATTAAGCCTCTGGAATGTTCTGAAAGAGGCTTACGGCGAGTAGAAAAAACTGTGAACATTCTTGTCTCATTTTCTCGAAACTACATTTTCAGAACATTAGGTACATATATCTGCATAATGCTTTCAGCTATGATCACGAAAATCTCCCAATTGAAGAATGGGGTAATATCTTTGTATTGTGCCTAAAACATTGCATAAATGATCTAAGTTTATCATTATGTATATAATATTTCCAGAAAAAATAATAATGAAGTGTAATAAGTGTTTTTTTCTATTTTCCGAGGTATACTCCAACTACAAAAGAAGAGGCATAATGTCCTCCAACGGTTGTTGACAGCAGCCTGCCACAGTCTAAATGCAATTAGACTGTCCATACACCAGTAAATGGTTCCAGAATGCGAACGTGTATTATAAAAACATGTGTCAGGCAAAATATTGTAATTCTTAGACTATAACAAATATTTCAGTAAATTTCCTATTATAGTTTTAGTTGTCGTTCCGTCTTGGTACAAAATCGCAACTTCCACCACATTGTAGATCAAGAGTAATGTTCACCGAAAGCAAGGTATGAATATGCAGCCCGTTCACATTCAGGTTCCATTAAATGTGATTTTCTGAATAAATATGTTTGGAGCGGCAAATGGAAATGTAGATGTATAAGCGACCGTACCCCTCCATACCAGTACGTCGGTACTGATTTCGAGTTGCATCCCTGAGCCCTCAGAGACACGACTCCAGAATAACCGTGACAGGAACCTCCTATATAGTGCGCTATTTGCCACCCACACACGCATTGTTACAGTGGCGGAGCGCCGCCCACCATAAAGTCTGCTTGGCCTTGCCTCGCAACAGGTGGAGCAGCTACCGAAGAACAAGGCAGCGCGCTTCAAGCAGGGCGGAGCGGTTCTCGCCAGTTCCGATAGCATCGCGAACGCTCTATGTAACCGCCCCTGTTACTGGTCTCCCTCAGAATTCAATTTTGAATTCAACTCGAAAATAAATGTACGGACTTTTATTTCGTTGAGAAATAGCAGCACTAGTAGACGTATCACCCACGAAATATTTTAGTTCAAAGAATGCAATCAAAATTGCTAAAATGGTTTATATTACTTATGACGCATATCGCCCTTTTGGTGCATCATCGAGTCACTGCGAGCAAGAAAAATGAGATTGTGCATATTACAAAATTATACAAAATTTGATAACTCATTTTCAAGAATAGCGTTGGATAAAAGGAGACTGGCTTGGGACAGAAGTATATGATAATGGAGAAGAGGCAGATGCAAGTACATATGTAAAAATACAATAAACTTTGAATAGTAGCAACAAATGTTAGTCTCATTAATAAGAGGTTTTCAGCCAAGATCGCTTTCTTCGTTTAATTACATAACCGGTTTCGGCGTGCTAGACGCCATCTTTAGTCCTAATACATCAAGCTTTTTTACAAAATGAGCTGCATTTACAGGGTAGGGTTTTCTTTTGGAAAGTATCATAAGCTTCGCGCTTTGAATTCCGTCATAAATATCAAGTGGCTGTAAGAGGTGACGAATAAGGGCTATTTTTTATGTTTAAATTCGGAATGCTTTTTTATTTAATTCTGAAAGAGTTGTTTGACTTGTTAGTGTGCCACGGGGGAGTGGATCACCCCTATTTTCATTAATTTGTTAGATATAAATCGTTCTATTACTGTCGATATTATTTCATGAAAATTAAGCCATTTATTGCTTTACACTCACACTGTTAGTTTCCAAAGCCTGAATACTTTCGCACAGGAAAGCGTTGACGGAATTTTTCTGTTTTCTTGCCTACATAACTTGATCTTGCCTAGCTACTAGCTCTGTGTTTGTTGCTAGGAGGTCAAATGTTTGCAAAATCTTTACTATTCTAGGGGCTTCATGAAACAGTTTTCAGAGAATATGTTCAGTGTAATTTCGATGTTTTTTGCTTGTCTCCAGTTTTGAACATACGCACTGCTGAAAACATTTAGGGGATCAGGAAGATACCATACACAATATACATATACGATCGTATTTTATTCAGATATTTAATATTCACAGAATATATGCCATAAACTGCGATTGGGCAAAGCTGAAAATGTGTACCCAGCTGGGATTCGAACCCGGGCTTCGTGCTTTCTAGGCAGTTGCGCTGACCCCTACACCACTGGGGACACAGTGAGCACCGCACCTGCAAGAACTATAAGCACGCCTCCCGTCAGATACAAATTCCCAGCTTCGCCCTGCCCACAGTACTCAAACTCGTAGTTATGAAACTAATTCCCACATTTTCAGCTTTGCCCAATCGCAGTTGATGTCATATATTCTGTGAATATTAAATAATAATAACTGCAGGATCAGAAGTGACGTCTGTTCTTTCGGAACAGACGCCACATGTATATATATAATATGCCAGTGACGGGCAATGATCCTATCGTTAGTGGGGAGGGGTGGGAAAGTTCGAAGCCCTTACTCTTACGGGAATTAGTTTCATAACTACGAGTTTGAGTACTGTAGGCAGGGCGAAGCTAGTAATTTGTATCTGACGGGAGGCGTGCTTAGGTAGTCCTTGCAGGTGCGGTGTAGGGGTCAGCGCAACTGCCTAGAAAGCAGGAGACCCGGGTTCGAACCCCGGCTGGGTACACATTTTCAGCTTTGCCCAATCGCAGTTGACAGAATGTTTTATTCGTTTTGAAGTAATCATACGCGCTATTCGTTTAATATTCTGCAAATTTATTGTTTTTATCAACCGGTTTTCGGCTGTTACACAATCATCAGGTAAACACTACAGAGATATAGCGATGCAGCTGGGAGTTTACATTCAAAGATATTAAGTGACTGTGTAGATAAAACATGTACATCACGATTGACATTGCTAAAATATGACAAGATATAAAGTACAACATTTGCCCTAAGAAAATAAACTCAACTTCAGAATTCGGTTATCAAATTATTTTAAATATAGCAGGTCAAACAATTGGAACATATAAGGGTGAGAATAACTTGAGTGAAACATCTATGAATATAAATAGGTAAAAATTTAAATGGTTAAATTATAACTACTGACTTAAATTCCAATATTACTGCCACAAAATACAATTGGCATATGGCACGTAGCTAAACTTCTGTGATCACAGAAAATGAGGCTACGGTTCTGTAGTATGGACTTAACGTAGCTAAATAGCAGTGGGTAGTTTATGTAGGCTGGTTAGATTCTGTAGACAGAAGTGGCGAGAATGGAAATTGTGTCTGGTCATTTTGAACAAGGTCTGGGGCAGTTGAAATATGTTTATTAATTTCCAGTATCTCAAAGCAGTTCATATTCCTTCCATTATGGATGTAAGACTTAATGTGTTACATTTCATTCCATTCCATGATGGTGGTGGTGGCGGCTGGTGCAGCAACAGTGTTGAATAATTAAAAAATGCTCAGTCTCTGTTGCAATATATTGCAACAGAGACTGAGCATTTTTTTAATTAATGTGTTACCTTGTAGCTGCGGCCTTGTAGCTTCCAGACGGTGTGGCCTTCCTAAACTTCATACAGAAAAGTTTCCACTTCGTCGAGCAGTGTCTTCCATTTCATCCCCATGTTACAAATTAGGTAAATTACTAAATGAGCTTATCAGAAGTAGAATGAACTTTAAAGCAAGCCATGACATTCTCAAATCAGTAGATTTGGTGAACAAATTAAAATACATTCCAGTCAGCAACTTATTCACCAATATATCTGGAGATGAATGCCTAAACATTCTAACAGACTTACTGAATAAATCAAGAGTTAACCTATTTACCCCAGATGATATAAAGTTAGCCTCACAGACTTGCCTACCACAAAAGAATTTTCAGTTCAGTGGCAAAATATACATTATGTTGGATGATCTATTCATGGGTTTTCTCCTTAGTATATTCATGAACAATTTTGAGAAACAAGTTCTTTGAAAGCAACCCACTCACTTGAAGGTTGGATACTCGTTTTGGCATATTGATGATGTGTTGTGCTTGTGCACAGGTACTACCATGCAGCTTCAAACATTCCTTAAATAGTTCTGCTCACAAATGTATCAAGTTGTCAACGGTGTTTGGAGGTAATGCAATAAACTAATTAGACCTAACAGATATAAGCAATAATTCCTACACTTACCAGATTCACAGGAAAACTTCCACCACAGGCAATGTAATACCTGCCATTTCACAACATCCAGTTAGTCACAAACATGCAGCATTTCACATTATGATCCACGTTTTAGTAACTTTTAGCATGAAGAAAGAATATTTCTAAATTGCATTAAATACTTTCAAACAAATAGCAACCAACAATGGCTACCTCCTATCTTGATAGAGTCCATAATGCACAAGAAATAGAAAAAAATATATCACTTCACTTAGTTACCCTGTTGTCAACACCTCAACTAAATGGTGCACAATCCCATATTTAGGAAAAAGTGCCGCTGCATGTGGCCAGAAAACTTAAATCCAAAAATTTAAGAACATGCTTTTCTGTACATAATAGCATTGGTCATATTCTTCCCAGTGGTTAAGACAACATTCCAGCCTTGGTAAAGAGTGGGATATTTAAAATTACTTGCAACTGCGGCAAATTTTAAATTCGTCTGTTAGGCAGGATAATATGTACCAGTCTGAAAGAACACCACAGAAGATTGAAACTTAGGAAAGAAAAATCAACATTTGCAGACCACCTGCTAAAAGAAGACCACAACTACAAGCTAGACCATGAATTCTTTTACCAGTTCCAGAAAGGAAGGAAAATGAACTGCTTTGAGATATTGGAAACATGTCAACTTCCCCAGACCTTGTACTAACTGACCAGACACAACTTACAATACCGCCACTTCTGTGAGCAGAATCTAATCCCACCACGTATACTACCCACTCCTACTCAGCAGCCTATATACCCACTATATACCCATAGCCTAATTTCTTTCTGTGGTCACAGAAGTGTAGCTACTTGCCAGAGACCCATCGTATTTTTTTTCTCTGTAGTAATATTGGACATTTAAGGCAGTAACTATAATTTAACCACATAAATTTTTAACTGTAAATACTCACAAAGTGTTCATTTATTTCATTATCACACTTCTATGTTCCAATTGTTTCACCTGTTAAACTTGAAATAGTTCTTTTTTTTTTTTTTTTTTTTTTTTTCAGAGAATTTCTAATGTTTATTTTTTCTTAGGACAAATGCTGTACTTTACTTCTTGTCATATTTTATCTCTTTGAAAATTAATGTACATGAATTATCTACGCAGCAATTCTTTGAATGTAAATTCACAGCTGCATCGCTATATCTCTATGGTATTTACCTGATGACGGCGTAACGGCCGAAAACAGGTTTGTAAAAGCAATACATTCGAATAATAATAAACATTTATCTCGTTTGTTGGATTCAAAATGCTCAATTGGGTTTACATCCGGTGTATAAGTTAGCCACTCCTTTCGTTCTTTTCCCTCGGCTTGAAACTGTTGTCTATTGATGCCCTGTGGGCACGAGCGTTATCGTCCACCAGAAATGAACCCATCTGCTATGACATCAGTGTAGGTCATAACTAAAGGTTGAAGAATCTAGTATCTATCCCTCTGAGCAATCAATGCGCCATTCTGAACGACACAGAGATCCGTACATCCAGCAGTACCGTCTCCTGTCTACACCAAACGTCCACCACCATGATAGGATGTTTACTGAACATGAATAGCATTGAAACTTCCTGGCAGATTAAAATTGTGTGCCGGAACCGGGACTCGAACCTGGGACCTTTACCTTTCGCGGGCAAGCGCACTACCGACTGTGCTGTCCCGACACGATTCACGATGCCGCCCCACAACTTTACTTCCGCCAGTACCTCACCTCCTACTTTCCAAACTTCACAGGAGTTCTCCTGCGAAACTTGCAAGACTAGCACTCCTGGAAGAAAGGATATGGTGGAGACGAGGTACTGGCAAAAGTAAAGTTGTGGGCCGGCATCGTGAATCGTGTCGGGATAGCACAGTCGGTAGTGCGCTTGCCCACGTAAGGCAAAGGTCCCAGGTTCGAGTCCCGGTTCCGCCACACAATTTTAATCTGTCAGGAAGTTTCACATCAGCGAACACTCCGCTGCAGAGTGAAAGTTTCATTCTGGATGAATACCATTGTTCTAATTTGCACGTTCTCTCCAGATGAAGAAACGACAAATGTCCGGCAGAACGCAAAATCTTGATCATCTGCAATCAGAATCCAACGCCATCCGTTATGACTCCAATCCTCGTGTTCCTGCGACCAGTTTCCGAGTGCTAAACGGTGTCGTAGTCTTAACGGGACACGCACCATAGGTTTCTGTGCGTAGATCCCACATTTCAAAAGGACTTTCTGTGTTGATATTTCGCGTCCTGTTGCTGCATTGAGGGTGCGTTGCGGCTGAGTTGTATTCAGTTTCCTGTCTTGATGAACTGTTAACCGGAGATGACGGTAATCCTTTCTAATGGACAACCTTGATCTTCCCTTCTTGTAACGATTCCTGCTCTCTGAAATCAAGTCCAGCACCTGGAAATTACATTTTAGTAAACTCTAATGGCTGCAGTCACCTCCCTCTGTGTACGACCCGGTTCCAAGCTTCATGTGGCTCCTCATGCCATTACCTTCCGTAAGTTGTTGTTTTGTTACACTACTCTATCTAAACCCACCTGTTTGTGTAATTCTTTTGGTACATCAAACAGAACATTCTGTTGTTACCATTACTTCGGTTTACGTAATATTGTTGTTGTCTCCAGTTCGTAGAACGCACAGAAAGACGTCGAACCATTTTAATTCATTCTCCCGGTGGCATAATGGTGTCCTGCAATTAAATTGGCTGCTAGTCGCATTGCTAGGGTTCCTGGTAGAATAATGTTTCTGATTATCAATAAAATTCTTCCGGGTATGAAACCGCGTCGTCATTTTATAAATTATACCGACGTTTCGGCCACTGTTGCAGGCGGCCTTCTTCAGGGTCTGTCTGGCTGCAGTCAGACAGACCCTGATGAAGGCCGCCTGCAACAGTGGCCGAAACGTCGGCAAAGTTTACAAAATGACGACGCGGTCTCATACCCGGAAGAATTTTATTGATAGTGACAACAACCGCCGAAGCCTACGTTTGCAATGTTTCTGATAGTTTCGATTGAAACTATAAATCATATTAATGTAGGTGATGTTTCTTGAGGAAGTAGGTGAATGAAAATATTATTATTTTTAATTCATCGAAATAATATAAATCTTATTCATACTAGTAATGCAATTGTGAATGTTAATGTTATGCGTCTAGTTCCTGTAAAATATATATTTCATAACCTAAATATTTCAACCTATCCTTAGATTGTTTTTATCAGTGTACTTTTGCCAACATATCGAGGTTACGTAAAAGTCAACACAAATTTTAATTGCGTGCTTTGGTGAAGTTTTTGAAATCTGATGCAGGCCTTCTTTGAACATTACATTAATTTTAGAGTCTGAGTCAGGAGGTCGCTAAAAAGAAGCAGTTATTAATTTATTCCGAGTGTCAGGTGCGATCTTCTTCAATTTTGCTACATCATAAATGGTTTGTGACAGCAATAAACTTGCTACCACTCATTTTATTCACTCTATTCGTGAAAAACCATTTTGTCTGTAAAAATTTCGTATGAACAAATCTACAGCTTTACCCAGTTTTCACTACGTATACCTGTTTGTGGTTAAGTTCATTCTATCAGCGCCTGTTTCTATTCCTGTAACATACAATCCAGCAATTGTGATGTTGGAGCTGTAAAATAGGCCCTCACTCACTACTTTAAAACTGCCCATAATGATTCAGTTATGTTGAGACAGCTTTTTCAATATAGAGGGGAGATGTTTTACAATTTTCTGATACTGTACAAAACATGTCTGAATATTTCTCGCTCTGTGAGTGTTGTGGTGCATTATCATTTTGGAATATGTCAGTGTTTGTTAGAAATAAGCTAGTCTTAGCCGCGGCGGAGTGGCGGAGCGCATTAAGGCGCTATGCTGCGATGCGCGAGGCCGTTCCCCGTCGGGGGTTGGAATCACCCCTCGGGCATGGATGTTTGTGCCGTCTTTAGTATAACGTAGTTTATAAGTTTAGGGACAGATGATCCAGCAGATAAGTCTCATAAGCTTTACAAAAATTTGAACATTTTTGTTAGTCATAGTAAGCAATTTTCTATCGAGAATTGAGAGATATTTACTCATAGTTATTCGATAACTGGTGGAACTGATAGAAACCGTTGAATACCGCGATAAAGATGCCTAAATCATGACGAAACCTCCCCTCGTTTTCCTGTAGAAAGCATTTTCCGTATTGTCTGTAGGAAGCAATATAAACGATGGCACTACTTCCATCGCAGGTTTGCGTTGGCAACCGTTATTAAGCTTTTAGCATCGGAAGCCGTTTGATTAACGTTACGCTCGAGGCTACTCTTTTCATAGAATCAGGATTACTCAAGTGAGTGATGAGTTTTGCAGTCGATTTTGTTGCGGTAGTTACTTGTTGTTCGGCCAAATGGTTCAACCTGCTCGTCAGTGGTTGCCGGTAAACGTCAGGCTTCCCTCATTATCACTCTTCACCAGTGATATTTTACATCGTTTCGTGTACGTTGTCATTACCGTGGATACAGTCGGTAATGAAACGTGGAACAGTGCAGCCGTTTTCGTCACTGATACTCTGTCTGTGCACCTTGCAATTGGCGTCTCTAGAAGTCTTAGACATCATGAAAGGATTAGAATAAAAGGAGGTGGCGTCACCTATGCTGAGAACAGGCATTGGTTGAAGCCAAAGTGGCCATCTTTTTGTGCCAAAAAGAGAGATTTTTCGGTTAAAGTATGCGTCAATATTGCCTTCTCTACGTAAAGCAACTAAATTGCCAGTTACATGCCGCACATTTCTACATCTACATCTACATACATACTCCGCAATTCACCGTAAGGTGCGTGGCGGAGGGTACACTGTACCACTACTAGGCATTTCCTTTCCTATTCCACTCCCAAATTGAACGAGGAAAAAAAGAATGCCTATATGCCTCCGTACGAGCCCTAATTTCTCTTATCTTGTCTTTGTGATCTTTACGCGAAATGTAAGTAGGCGGCAGCAAGATCGTACTACACTCAGCTTCAAATTCCGGCCCTCTAAATTTACTTAACAGAAATTCACGAAAAGAACGTCGTCTTTCTTCCAGCGATCCCCAATTGAGTTGCCGGAGCATTTCCGTGACACTCGCGCATTGGTCGAACCTACCGGTAACAAATCTAGCTGCTCGCCTCTGAACCGCCCTATGTCTTCCTTCAAACCGATCTGCTGCGGGTCCCAAATACTTGAGCAATACTCAAGACGTGGTCGTACAAGCGTTTTATACGCGGTCTCCTTTACAGGTGAAGTACATCTTCCCAAAATTCTCCCAATAAACCGAAGTCTGCTGTCCGCCTTACTCACAACTGTCCTTACATGCTCGTTCCATTTCATATCGCTCTGCAATGTTACGCCTAGATATTTGAACGACGCGACCGCATCAAGAAGCTCACTACTGATGCTGTATTCGAACATTATAGGATTGTTTTTTCTACTCATGCGCATCACCTTACATTTTTCTACATTGAGAGCTAGCTGCCATTCTTCGCACCAACTAGAAATTTTGTCTAAGTCAACCTGTATGCTATTACAGTCAGTTACAGACGACACCCTCCCATACACCACAGCATCATCAGCAAACAGCCGCAAATTACAACTTACTCTGTCCATCAGATCATTTATATAGATAGAAAATAATAGCGGTCCTACCACACTCCCCTGGGGCACGCCTGACGATACACTCGTCTCTGATGAACACTCGCCGTCGAGAACAACGTACTGCGTTCTATTACTTAGGAAGTCTTCCAGCCAGTCACAAATCTGTGAACCTATTCCATAAGCTCGTATCTTCGTTAGCAGTCTACAGTGTGGCACCGTGTCGAACGCCTTTTTGAAGTCGAGAAAAACACAATCCGCCTGTTGCCCTTCGTCCATGACTCGCAAGATGTCATGTGAGAAAAGGGCAAGCTGAGTTTCACATGAACGATGTTTCCTAAACCCGTGCTGATTCATGGAAAGAAGCTTTTCCGTTTCAAGGAAATTTACTATATTCGAACTGAGAATATGCTCCAAAATTCTACATGAAACCGATGTCAACGATATTGGCCTGTAATTGTATGGGTCAGTTCTCTTTCCTTTCTTATACACGGGAGTCACCTGCGCTTTTTTCCAATCACTAGGAACTTTGCGCTGAATTAAAGACTCGCTATAAATGCAAGCTAAGTAGGGGGCCAATGCTGCAGAATAGTCTTTGTAAAACCGAACTGGTATTCCATCCGGACCAGCAGACTTTTTCGTATTTAGCTCTCTCAGCTGCTTCTCTACACCGGAAATAACTATTGCTATGTCCCCCATTTCGGAATTAGTACGTTGATCAAATGATGGTATATTTGTGCGGTCCTCCTGCGTGAAAGATTTCTTAAAGGTTAAATTTAGAACTTCAGCTTTCCGTTTGCTTTCTTCTATTACTGCCCCGGAATGATCAACTAGTGACTGGACAGTGGGCTTTGACCCGCTTATCGATTTTACATAGGACCAGAATTTTTTCGGGTTCTCGGAAAGATCTTTTGCTAAGGTATGGCTGTGATAATTATTGTATGCTTCACGCATCGATCTTTTTATAGACGCACGAATCTCTACTAACTTTTGCCTGTCATCATTTGCGTGTTCTTTTTTGAATCGAGAGTGCAACAGCCTTTGCTTTCTCAGCAGCTTTCTAACATTATTATTATACCACGGTGGATCTTTTCCATCCTTAATCGTCTTTACTGGCACATATTTCTCTAACCCTTCATTAACAATGCATTTAAATTTAGTCCACAAGTCCTCTACATCCATAGTCCCAGAATTAAACGATGCCCATTCATTTTCTAAGTGCGATCGTAACATTTGCTTGTCGGCTTTTCCCAACAAAAACACGCTCCTAGCCTTCTTGACTGGTTTATGAACTTTGGTCACCATCGACGCTATGATGATATCATGATCACTAATTCCTGTCTCTACACAGACATCGTTAATAAGGTCAGGCCTGTTTGTGGCTATAAGGTCTAGAATATTTCCATTGCGCGTGGGTTGCCGGTTTAACTGCTCAAGACAGTTTTCGGAGAATGTGTCCAAAAGTAGCTCGCAAGACTGCTTGTCTGTACCGCCTGAAATGTAACTAGCGAGGTCCCAATCTATACTCTTAAGGTTGAAGTCACCTCCGACTAATATTGCATGGCCCGGATACCTATGCACTACCTGGTGTAGACTTTCCTTGAATGATTCTAAAACTGCTACGGCAGCACTGGGGGGCCGGTAAAAACAACCAACTTTACTTCTTTTAGACCTGTTATGCGTGCCCAGATAACTTCACAATTACTTTCAACCTCGATCGCAGTAGAAACAATATCTTTGTCCACAGCGATGAACACTCCTCCTCCGGTTGTATCAGATCTATCTTTCCGATATACATTCCACGCTTCGCTAAATATTTCTGAACTTTCCACATCATCATTTAGCCAGCTTTCGGTGCCTAAAACTATCTGAGCGCAATAACTTCCATGCAGCGCTGCAAATTCGGGAACTTTGTTTCTAATACTCTGTAAGTTCGCGGCTAATATTTTTATGTTCGAATTTTTGTTCCAAACGTGGCCTGAATTCGCTGTTTGAATGCTGACAGGCGAGTGCTCATCAGAGTTAGCGCCTAGCCTAAAAAAAAAACCATGTGCACTCCACAAGTACTCTGCTACCCGAGTAGCCGCTTCCTTAGTGTAGTGCACCCCTGATCTATCTAGGGGCACCCTACAATTCCCCACCCGATAACGCAGATCCAGAAATCTGCAGCCATGACTGTCACAGAGTCGACGAAGCCTCTGGTTCAGACCCTCCACTCGGCTCCAAACCAAAGGACCCCGATCAACCCTGGGAACAATGCTGCAAATCGACAGCTCTGCTTGCACCCCGCGTGCGAAGGCAGCAGCCTTCACCAATTCCGCCAGCCGCTCGTAGGACCTGAGGATGTCCTCAGAACCCAAGCGACAAGCGTCATTGGTGCCGACGTGAGCTACGACTTGCAGTCGACTGCACCCCGCACCCTCGATAGCCGCCGGCAAGGCCGCCTCCACATCTCGGATGAGGCCCCCCGGCAAACACACCGAGTGCACGTTGGAATTCCTTCCAGATCTGGACGCTATCTGCCTAAGGGGCTCCATCACGCGCCTGACATTGGAGCTCCCAATAACTAATAATCCCCTCCCCCCGTGCACCTGCTCGGACCCTGCTGAAGGAGTGGCCACACTTTCACTCACAGGACGAACGGGCGCGGACGGACGTCCAGCCTCCACATTGGCCTTCCGCCTCGAGCGACGCGAACGCCGTACAACCCGCCACTCCCCTTGCGGAGGCGGCGGCTCGACGACGTCCGGTACACCTGAAGGTGCCTCGGTAGCAGGGAAAGAGAGCGTAGCGTGAGACACCTGAGGTGTCCCACTCGACGCACCAGACTCCCCACCATCGCTACACCCCGAGACAGCAGCCTGAAGACGGCTGACCGTAGTCAACAGCACGCTCAGCTGTTCGCGAACCGCGGCCAACTCCTCCTGCGTCCGCACACAGCAGGCACACATCCTATCCATCCTATCGATACAATTAACAGCAATTAACAACTTTAAAGGAGCCTAGTATTCTAATGAAGGCGGCTGGCTGCTAACTTAACTGTGGTCAGTGGTAACTACACTGTCGAATCAACAAAACTGAGTCCGGCAGCTTAGCGCTGTTAACGCTGCGGCACTCGTGGCAGCTGGCACTGGACTGACTGATAACGAGCTTAGTAACGGTCTCTTTGTTTTTATTTATTTTGTTTTGAAATACACCGGTCAAAGACGAAGACTAAACACAACGGTATTTATCAAATACGATAGAATAAACTATTAAAACAGTAGTACAAACGAAATCTGCAAGTACGCGGGAATAAACCTCTTAAAACAGTACTACCGAAAATGAACTTGACTGGCAAATTAAATTTGACACAAATTAAATTCAGATACTTAGCGCTGTAATGATGTGGCACTGGTGACAGCTGACACTGGAATGACTGATAACGAGCTTAGTAACGGTCTCTGACTTGTTTTGAAATACACCGGTCAAAGACGAAGACTAAACACAACGGTATTTATCAAATACGATAGAATAAACTATTAAAACAGTAGTACAAACGAAATATGCAAGTACGCGGGAATAAACCTCTTAAAACAGTACTACCGAAAATGAACTAGACTGGCAAATTAAATTTGACACAAATTAAATTCAGATACTTAGCGCTGTAACGATGTGGCACTGGTGCAGCAACGACTTGATCTCCTACACACGCACACACACACACACACACACACACACACACACTGACACTCGCCCGCTGTTTCTTGGCTGTTAACTAGCCGTGTTTGTGAAGTTAACAATCGACTGCTTGCTCACAAAATCTAATTACGGCGATATTCACACAGCGGCGGAAGTATACAGTTCCCTTAAGCGAAACTCTGATTCTATAAGTTAAGCAAACAGCTCTACCTTCACTGTAATCTTTAGAGGAAACTGCACACAATTAAATAATGATCCGTATTCATGGATCTAAATCAAAAATAAATATTGGCAATGGAAACGCAAATATTCTCTACTCCAGAAGGGAGCAGAGACACAAGGTACATGAGCAAATTACCCCACATTAATCGAAAATAAATGATGGAGGGAGAATTTAAATTAGCACAAAATAATTATAGTTTAACAAATTAATTTATTGTTCAAAACAAGAACAACAGGGGGAAGACCATTTTTTTAAAAATTACAATAAAAAAACACACTTTACAAAATATTCAAAATATCCACAATTACATGGCCCTAAAATTGCCCACCTGCAAAGTTGAGTACAGGTAAATTACGATCACGTTTCATAGGGGGGAACGGAGGAATTGCAGCACATTCACACACAGATTCATACGTCAAGCTATGCAAGTACTTACCAAGACGACAGCCAAGCAATGTGGAGAATGCAGATCGAAGGTTCACTCGCGCACAGTGAAATAGTACTTCGCTTCCATAACGTATCAAGCTAGTGGCATAGGCTCATAATCAACTATCAGAAACAAACGCACTTGGTTTAAGACCACAAAGTGCGGTGTACAGATGGAAGTTTCCCTAGAACTTCTGACTATACATTAAATCAAGATTTCATTAAATAATATCTAAAAACGGTCGCCCTTGCGTTCGTTTAGCACAGGGAGGAGATAACTACTGAAGGTTAAAGTTGTTAGATCAATACAGCACTCTACTAAGTCGAAACACAAAATATGCATAAAGTTAACAAAATCAATTTCAAAGACAATAAAATCGCGAAATATATCGTGTAACCATTCTTTCTGATCACAGGAATGATATCTATTAGATAAGCAAGGTTACAGATTGCTACAGCACAATACAGATTTCGGTCACAAAAATTCATATAAGTGAAATAATTCTATTTCATGAAAATTAAAAACACAATATACGTCGTGCAACGGTTCTTTCTACCCAGAGGAAAAAGATCCATTTAATGGTAATTACCACGACAGGGAACACACTAATCGGCGCACATGTGGGCTGACAAGTACACAGATTACAAGTTAGAATGGACAATTTTCGGGGAAATTATCACGCTACACTCACTAGGAAACACTTTAGCAAATTAGCTATACAATTCAATTATTAACCACTCATGTGCACTGAATGATGGAAAAGCTGAAGGCTTACTCTGATATTGTCCACGTGTTCTGTCGACAAAGTACGAACAGTATGGGCACCGCGAATCCCCGAAAATATTAGAATTCAACTACGATAAGAAAGCGAAAGACATTGAACATATTTAAACAGGCGAAGAAGTGATTTAAAAGTTATAAAGTGCAAGAACTATGCTAACGAAACACCATCAGAGCCTCGGAATCAGATTCCAGCAAAAATCGACATAAGATTAGCAATCCTGTAGAAAATTAAGCAAAATCTCACTACTACACAGAGTGTTGCTGCTACTCCCGGAATTAAATTCGCAAAAAGGCATAAGTATGACTATGGAGCCTGAACTAAGTCGAGCCACGAGACCACAGCAGAACCAAACCCAGAGGTACTTACCCTACCAGGAACCAAGAAGCGAATGAATCGCTCTCTTCACCACTGCTTAGCTGTTACCAAGGAGGGGTAGTGGAGGGGAGCCCAGAGAGCGTCACCGTTTGTCAAGCAGGTAACCTGACCAACCCCCAGCCAATGAGGTTAAGAGCAACCTACATTAGGAATCTTTGCTAAGACTGGGTTCTGCTCAGCAGTTGGCAAACCTACTTCTCGCCCAGAGACATTCAACGCCCAGCGTTTGAAAGAAACGACAACACAAAACTGACGAGGCGCACCTAGCACTTGCTAAACTTTCTTACATACAAAGTTTCATTCATTCTGTGGAAGACAGGACAAGTGGGAGCACATCACAGTACACACTAATACACATTTGGGGCCTCATGTACAATAGACACTTAGAATTTTACATACAGATAAAACTAAATCAATATATAATGCCTAGTATATCGCATATTGCGAGTGGAGTGTCTTGCTACACTAAAAAGTGTCTGAAGTTTGTCAACATTTGTTCATGGGGAGTCAATTAAATGGAACACGTTATGTGGATGTGTTTCAACACACACACACACACACACACACACACACACACACACACACACACACACACTGTGCCCAATGTTTTGGGCACAAACGAATGCCGGAGTGCTTCACTTTTTCTGTCTTTGGGCATCTCCAGAGATTCTAACCTCCTTGTATACAACAATAACTGTGCCGTTACCCATAGACTATGTACACTCCTGACCATTAAAATTGCTACACCACGAAGGATGCTGTGATATGCAAATGATTAGCTTTTGAGAGAATTCACACAAGGTTGGCGCCGGTGGGGACACCTGTAATGTGTTGACATGAGGAAAGTTTCCAACCGATATCTAACACACAAACAGCAGTTGACCGGCGTTGCATGGTGAAACGTTTTCGTGATGCCTCGTGTAAGGAGGAGAAACGCGTACCATTACGTTTCCGACTTTGATAAAGGTCGGATTGTAGCATATCGCCATTGCTGTTTATCATATCGCGACGTTGCTGCTCGCGTTGGTCGCGATCTAACGACTTTTAGCAGAATATGAAATCGGTGTGTTCAGAAGAGCAATACGGAACGCCGTGCTGGATCCCAGCAGCCTCGTATCACTAGCAGTCGAGATGACAGCCATCTTATCTGCATGGCTGTAACGGATCGTGGAGCCACGTCTCGATCCTTGAGTCAACAGATGGGGACATTTGCAGCAGCATGGACTATCAGCTCGGAGATCATGGCTGCGGTTACCCTTGACGCTGCACCACAGACAGCGGTGCCTGCAGTGGTGTACGCAACGACGAACCTGGTTGCATGAATGGCAAAATGTAATTTTTTCGGATGAATCGAGGTTCTAATGGTCGCATTCGTGTTTGGCGACATTGCGGTGAACGCACATTGGAAGCGTGTATTTGTCATCGCCATACTGGCGTATCACCCGGCGTGATGGTATGGGGTGCCATTGGTTACACATTTCGGTCACCTCTTGTTCGCATCGACGGTACTTTGAACTGTGGCCGTTACATTTCAGATGTGTTACGCCCCGTAGCTCTTCATTCGATACCCGTGAAACCCTACATTTCAGCAGGATAATGCACGACCGGATACGGAAAATGTTCGACTGCTGCTCTGGCCAGTATATTCTCCAGATCACTCACCAACTGAAAACGTCTGGTCAATGGTGGCCAAGCAACTGGCTCGTCGCCGGCCGCGGTGGCCGAGGTGACTGAGGCGCTCCAGTCACGGTCAGCACGGCCACTACGGTCGGGGGTTCGAATCCCCCCTCGGGCATGGATATTTGTGCCGTCCTAGTTCGTAAGTAGTTCATAGTAGTTTGTAAGTTTAGGGACTGATGACCCCGTAGTTAAGTCCCATAAGCTTAACAAACATTTGAACATTTTTGAACTGGCTCGTCACAATACGCCAGTCACTACTCTTGGTGAACTGTGTTATCGTGTTGAAGTTGCATGAGCATCTGTACCTGTACACGCTATCCAAGGTCTGTTTGACTCAATGCACAGGCGTATCAAGACCGTTATTACGGCGAGAGGTGGGTTGTTCTGGGTACTGATTTCTCAGGATCTATGCTCCCAAATTGCGTGAAAAAGTAATCACCTGTCAGTTCTAGTATAATATATTTGTCCAATGAATATCCGTTTATCATCTGCATTTCTTCTTTTAATGGCCAGTAGTGTATTATCTCTGAACGCAGCGCTACGGTGCCAGCAGTAACGAGCAGGCAGTGAGTGTGAACCGGCTGTGCGACGAGTCTGCGAGAAGCGGACAGTCTGTGGAAGGCTGCGTAGCTCAGCGGTAGAGTCGCTGACTACTACGCAGGAGGCCCGGGTTCGATTCCCGGCAGGGGACTGGGTGTTGTATGTGGTCCTAATCAGCATCATCTCATCATCATTGGCACGTAAGTCGCCCACTCGGCGTCAAATAGAAAGACTTACACTAGAACAATCCCGCAAGGGATGTCCCGGCCAAGACAGCCATACGCTCATTTAATTTGTGGGAGTCTGTGGTGGTGTGCAGTTCTTCGTGTATGGCTCTCCGTCGTAAAAATGTAATTCTTGCCCAGTGGAAGATATATATCTCTGATTAATTACGCCCTGATATCTACAATTAAGGCAAACTTTATATGTTCAATATTTGATAACTGTAGCATTGTATGGCGCTTCTTTCTTGTTTTGAATCATCGTCCTAGAGGAACGCTTTTTTATCATTTTCTCTGATGCAAGATAAAGTAGAAGCATTATCATACATAGCACAAACCAATTCTTTAACCCCAGTAATAGCACCCATGCTATACAATCAAAGTATCCAACTAAACTCACAAATTGAATATTCGGTTATTAACGATGACAAGGAAAAAAAAGTATACTTACATAACAAAGACATACATTGGACAAACTACACATAAACTTAATAAAATATTTCAAAAGACTAAAATAAGAATTGCTTTCTACATCAGCAACACCATACAAAGCGAAACATAATGTGAAACGTAAGTCCCAAATGCTTGTAAGTCTGGAATTTATAACATCACATGTGAAGACAGCAATCAATTTTACATTGGGCCAACAGATCAAACCTTTTCAGATTTAATGAATACACACGAAATTGCGAAAGCAATTAATCAACTTACGTGACCATAAACACGAAGCAGAACTAATAGAAGAAGAAATTAAAATTGTTCTTAATTAACCTAAGGAAAACGCAATAAATGTAAGAACTGATATGTGTCTGTTAACTTTGGTCTTTCTTAATGAACGTTGAATTACTAATTACTTGCTAGTTATTCTCTCTGAAGCCATTTTTCCATGTCCCTTACATGAGTGTTGTGATTTTTAGTGAATGTTTTACGTGTGATGCATGAGTTATAAATGGGAAAGTACTGTACTAATCAGAAATTGGAGGGAGTGGAACTTAAAATAAAAATTTCACTAAAATTGGTGCGAAACTGTTAGTAATAGTAAAGAATTGTTTGCAGTTACTTAAATTAAATTCATTATTAGAGAACTTTGGCGTGTAAATGAAAGTTTGCTTTGTTCAATCGTACCGAGCCGGCCGCGGTGGCCGAGAGGACTGAGGCGCTCCAGTCACGGTCTGCACGGCCACTACGGTCGGGGGTTCGAATCCCCCCTCGGGCATGGATATTTGTGCCGTCCTTAGTCTTAGGTAGTTCATAAGTAGTTTGTAAGCTTAGGGACTGATGACCCCGTAGTTAAGTCCCATAAGTTCTACAAACATTTGAACATCAGAATTACGAAATTCAATTTACTTGATTCAAGACGTATGTAGATACCTGATGTGTGGCTATTTTTGTGTGATTCGTAATTTTAAGTTGCAGTACTAAGCCATGACCTATAGATCTTTGTCTATTTGAAGTGGAATAGCCACGCGGGAATTCACGATCGGTTCTAGGCGCCATATCAGGAACTGAGAGACCCCGGCGGAGTCATTCCTGGGGCATATGTGTGTGTGTGTGTGTGTGTGTGTGTGTGTGTGTGTGTGTGTTTGTTTGTATGTGTGTTGTCCTTAGGTTAGTTTAAGTTACTTTAAGTAGTTTGTAAGCCAGTGAACTGATGACCACAGTGGCTTGGAGCGATAGATTTATGAACATTTGATATTATTTTGTGCTTAAACTGGTATTGGATTTCGTGGGAGAGACGTTATTGCTGTTTATATTTCTCGCAGCTAATTTAATTGAATACCGTCTGGTCAGTATTACAATGCACACGCGCTGTGAATTTTAAAATAACTTTAATTCACATCACACATCGAACGTATTAGATTAACAACAAGGTAAATTACGAGTTCAGTTTATCAGTTTTGTTATTACCAGTACAGATCGTATTATCAACATTGACACTTTGTTTGTGTAGCAAACACACAAACTAAATTGAAATCATGTCGGTTGCGCTATTTAATTATACAGGGACGTGCTAGCTTTTATAGTTTAGCAGTTTATCTTTCGGAGAATTTCCGATCTGCAACAGACTGACCATATACAATAAACGTGCTTCGCTTTTACACAATAATTCGGTCAAGTTGGTGTGAAGTTGCAACAAGATGTAGTGTAACGGATGGTGTCCACATTATTTTGTCCGCCCCTGCATGAACATACATCGATTGGCTACTTATTGGTTCATAGTGATCTATCAAAGCGACGACGACGGTCTTTATCACACGTTTCAAGTTAGGTGTGCGGATAAGATCCATGCTACCTCCTAATCAGTGGCGACATGCACAGATTCCCTGTCAGCGTATGGTCTGGCATTATCCAAGATCAAGTAATACCAGCTTATTTGTTGCCTTTACGTTTGACTCGTCCTCGTTACCCTTTCTTCCTGCACAATGTGGTGACATAAGTCTTCCAGACTGTATCTCCAGTTGTACGCGTAAAGGTGTGGTTAAACAGGACTGGCGAAAGCCCAACTGCGGCTCCGTGCGAGCTACAAAATTAATGCTACCCCCCCCCCCCTTATTAAAATAGATGAACAAATAAATAAATAAAAATGTGTAACCTCTTACACTCGATCTGCGTAATTTAACTCCTCTGCATGCTTGTGCTCAATAGAAGTCGCAATTTCAGTTAAAGGAGTTTCATCCATTGTTTTAGAAAGAAACAACAAACTTAGTATATAATTTTAAACCTTTACGAAACCTTTTCTCGCTGACAACCTCCACACTACAGTACATCACTTCTGCACCACTAACTGTATTGTAGAGACATTTTACAGACATTGTGTATATATATTACTTAATGTCATCTTCGAAAGTATACCATACAACATGGCGAGTTTTATGTATACAATGACACATAGTTCAGGGGATCATGAGACGCATGAATAATTGCTATCAAACATCAGGTTTAATATATTTCATCTTTACTACTAACTCTATTTGTAACACATATAACAGTTTCCTAATATCCTACTGAATCATATTACCGTAGGACATATTGTTCAGGAGAAATTACGTTGCAAGGATTACGCTGTGTGAAGACGAAACTACAAGCCGGAATTTGCGAAAGCGGCTGGTGAAACCGTCAGAGAGTGTGATGGAATGTGATGGGCAGAAGAAGAATAAGGACATGGATCAGCATACCTGTGGAATTAGCATATACGCGGGTAATGCTGGGTACCAAGAAAGTCATACTAGTTATACTATTTGTAACTAAAGAACGTCCGAACCGATTTGGCTCAAAATTGGTGGGGAGGTAGCTTAGATGCAGGAGACGGACATTGGATACTTTTTGTCCCGTTTTGACCGCGTATTATATCAGAATTTGAGAAAATCTGAAAGTACGCTTGCAGCTGGGATCATTTTCTCCAACAATCAAATTATTCATTCGCTACTCGCCTAGCGACCAACAGAACGAACAAATACGCCAAGGAGGTTAGAATAAAGTGATATGGCGTTATGCATACAAGGTTAAAACTGTCAGACAGATTTAACATGAAACGTTGTTTCTTTACAAGCCCCTCCTTTTTGTTGTTACCTCCATGATGTTATCGGTGGTGATCATATCTTAAAGCATTGCAAAGATAGAATTGATGTCATTTCGTGGTATTTTGAGTGTGCAAAGAAATTAAGTACAGATCGTGTTTTTTTATTTAATTAATTTTTATTTATTTATTTATAACAAAGCCTCCATTGCTTCGGCGTAATATCGGGCGGCGTACGTGCAACGCAATCTTACTTACGTGATCGTAGTCAATGAGACGACGAAGATCGTACACAGCGATTGGAGGTAAATCGAAAAGAAATTCTCAACCGCGATCCGTTATGACTCTGAAACAAAGGATACAGTCGAGTCCGACTCCCTCAGTTGCAGTTTACGCACGAAATAATTTGGGTCGTCAGACGGCCACGCGTGGTAATTATAATTGAACGTTTGCGTCGATTACGCAGCGGATGCATCAGTTGGCTTCGGAACAAACTGTCGCCATCTAAAATTTCATTGGCTATCTCAAGCTTTGCCACGATTGGTCGGCTTCATTCCCACAACTGTTGTCAACATAGCTAAACCACACATGTGTCGCGGATTGTAAAATTTTACCGGTAAATAGCAATGTTGTTAATTGTGTTCAGTTAGATTTCTAATGAGACAAGAAATGAACGCAACACAAATACTTTCGAAACATTGTATTGCCATTCCACATATTTTATTTCAATTTATTGTTTTGTTTCATATGGAATGTCTGTCATTAAAGTATGATCATGCTACAATTACTTTGTATCTAATTCAAACTCTTAAGGAAAAAGAAACTTATTCTTTTCATTCTCCACGGCTTGGAGTGGATCGGGCTGTTTGAGATCCTGCCCATAAATAGTTGCGGTTCTATTGAGCCTATTATCAGACAAGCTGATAGTGGGGCAAAGGGGAGATCCCAATTGGGAATAAGTGGGAGGGGCTCACCAGTTCCGGCATACGCCTTACAACCAAGGAAAACCACCCGAAAACCTTGGTCGGAACCGGGGGATTGGGAACAATTTAATTTATCTCCGGGACGTTGCCCCGGACTACAAATGGATTATCGGGAGAGCACGAGTGCACTCACGACAATCAAGGATCTGACGCCCGACTTACTTTCGTAAAGTCTAGAGATCAGCTCTACCAACAGTGGACAAACATTACCCTAAAGGAACCGCACCCGTGGGCACGGTATCCTCTGCGTTCGACGAAACTCTTAAGAAGATATACATGTGTTATAAGGAACATATCTACACTGTTCGCTGCAAGAAAAATATGCTAAGCTGTGCTGTAAAAATGTGCGGTTTTGTTTTTTTGTTCCCAGTCATTTTTAACATAAAATCGTAAAGTTGTTTTTATGCCTACACTTATAATCATACATGTTCGTAGAATGCAACCATTAAACGTGCGGTCATTGACGCTACTAACTTCACAGATAGAGCAGTTCGAATCGTTTCACTAATTACCCGTTTCCAATTGATTTACCTGTCCATTTTGACTTCTACCCCCAAGTTCCTGATTGGAATAATAATAATAAATAAGATCAGAGAGCTGGGAAGGAGGAGACATAGTATGGGGGAATGAAGTGGATTTAGAAAGGGGAGTTGATATAGACGCAGAGAGTAAGGGTGTATGGTAAGAGGCAGTGGTGTGAAGGTAAGGGGAGGAGGAGATGCACAAAGGAAGTGAAGGGAAGGTAAGGGATAGACATAGCTACTGCGAAGCGTTGCCAGGTTTGCTAGTAGAATAATATTTCTGCGCTGCACTTCGACTGATCATTTGAAAAATCCGCCACAGCACATACACTATTTTTGTATTGTATTAGATCTTTCGTGTCTGAGTAGTCACCAGCCGCGGTGGACTTGTCGAACGCTCCAAGGCGCCTAGCTGCGGAGCGCGCCACTCTCACAGTTGGAAGTTCGAGTCCTCCCTCGAACATGGGTGTTCAAATGTTTCTAAAGCTTATGGGATTTAAATGCGGGATCATCAGTCCCTAACCATGAAAAGTAGTTATGAACTACCTTATACTAAAGACAGAACAATCATCCATGCCCCATGCCCGAGGGGTGATTCGAACCCCCAACGGGAAACGGCCTCGCGCATTATAGCATAGCGCCTCAATGTGCTCGCCACTCCGCCGCGGCGGGCATGAGTATATTTGTTGTCCTTAGCATAAATTAGTTTAAGCAGTTTGAAATCCTAGTGACTGATGACCAGAGTAGTTACGTCACCTAGATTTCATCTACATCTACATCTACATCGATACTCTGCAAATCACATTTAAGTGCCTGGCAGAGGGTTCATTAACCACCTTCATAACTTTTCTCTACCGTTCCATTCTCTAATAGCGCGCGGAAAGAAAGAACTCCTAAATCGTTCCGTTTTCGATCTGATTTCTCTTATTTCATTGGGATGGTCATGTCGCCCTAAGTAGGTGGGTGCTAGCAAAATATTTTCACATTCAGAACTAAAAGTCGGTGATTGAAACTTCGCAAACAGATCACGCCGCAATGAATAACGTCTTTCTTTTAATGATTTCCACCCCAATTCGTGCAACATTTCCGTGACGCTTCCCCCCCCCCCCCGTAACGTGATAAAACAAAACGAGCTGCCCTTCTCTGAACCTTCTCAATATCTTCCGTCAGTCCCACCTGGTGAGGGTCCCACAAGGGGATTTACAAACATTTGAACGTTTTGAGTAATCACCAAAGAATAAACAACCTGCGCTTCATCGTGTATGCACTATTCCTCGATTGATTTCCATTCTAGCTATTGGGACGACGCGTGCTTATGTGCCAACTGTCAAATTTTTGAAGTAATAGATTATTATAATAAATTAATTATTGACATGGTTTCACTGCTTATCAGACTTGGCCGAAAGAACAGAAATCATTAGTTGAGGGTAAAGACCGTAAATTTACGAAATCGAAAGATTGTAACATTTCGACCGTTTCGGAGGGTTGAATTAAATTCAACGACAAAGTTGAAAATTTTTGGTTACTACATTATTTATCCAATTAATCAACTTCATTAGATTTTGTGAAGAGGCGTTAATCTCTTATTGTTTGTTGTAATTTTATATGAAACGAGTAATTACAAAAAAGAAGAAGCCGTTGTTTGGAAGCAGTGATCGGAAAAAACGGATTGTGTAAAGAGGTTTTTAAAATGCTATCTAGTCATTTTGTGCGGTCAGACAAGTTCAGAACTCAACGAGATAGTGTCGGACGACTTGTTTGCGGCTCTTAGCCAGTCTGCAGAGCAAAGTTAGACAATTACCTGAGGGAAGGAACCTGATTGGGCTCCGCAAACTGAATGTCTCCTTTACGACCTGGACGCTGTTACGCCGTGCCGAGGAACTGAAATAGACTTGTGGAAGCCAAGCCACGTGCGAAACGACGGCTGCGGAGAACTTTCCGAGGATTCGATTGCAGGGAAAATTTCAAATTAACTCCTGCAGACAACATAGTTTGGCGCCATTTGAGCCAATACCACGGCTGCACTAACTTTCCGATTAGTTTGTTACAATACTCCAAGCAAAACATCTAAGTTAACGTATCCTTAGAACTGCAAAGTAACATAAAAGTAAGTACCATTTTCATGCCAGTACGTCGATCAAAGTTCTATTCAGAACTACAAGAACGGCTATATAGTATTGCTGTAATGACCTAAATACGTATTATAACTAGAAACGTCTAGAATGCCAACATGATGTTTGTACTCGATAAAAACTGATGAATATGGCTTGGTAATATCGTATCTTCACGGTCATAAAATTTTGGTTGTTCTAAATATATTTTATGCTGTCCTTTCCTACAAAAGATCTCATTTAGATGAAAAGCAATACGGTAAGTGAACTAGTAAACGGCACTTTCAATTTTACATTTAAAATACGCATTTTATCGCCAAATATTTCCGTCATCTAGAAATACGAATTTACGTCACATTGGCGATGAGTAGTGCGACTGATTGCCGATATCATAATATCAGCGCATTTTGCACTGTCAGTGACTGATACGAAAGATGCATCTTATAAATGTAATTATTTTAAACTGAACTGATTGTTATTACTAGAACTTGCGCATATCTATGCGAAACTAGATGGATTTATGTGGCATGTCACAATAAATTACAACCAATATTGTAGAAATTATAGGATTTTGATATGTTATTTAATGTAAATCCCCTTAAGATGTCAATAACTGGTACACTTACCCTACATACCGTATTTACACTTTTTATCCATGTATTAAATTCCGTGTACAATAACATAAAAACAAATGCTAGACCTATGAAGATGTCTAATACTGATGATTATGGCTGGAACCCTTAATTTAGCAATGAGCTTTTCAGCACAAATATGATTTCGAGCCCTTTTGAATTTGGTACTTGATGTAATACTCTCATTCTTCCATGTCAAACAAGTCTGGTCAATACAGAAAAGTATGTGTACAGAATGAGACACTTTACACTTGCCTCGTGAATAGCTCAGCCACTTTCAGTGACAGAGAAAACAATCATTCCAAGGGGGCGGCAGGGGGAGATCGACGTCGAAATCTTAAACAGCACCTCACATTTTATCTTTTGAATTGTCGATTCTTATTCTGTGGTAGGCAAAGCATAACTTTTGCATTTAATATTTGTATACTGTGGCACAGTGCTGAAATCGATGAAAACAAAAATGGACTGAAAGCCATTAAAAAAAGGTAATATCCTAAGAAATACTCATCGAATTAGGTTCTGGTAGGCCACATAGTTAATGCCAAATCCTTCACGGAAAACCGTTTTTAAAGTCAAGAAACTATTATTTCCCGGACGTAATACATACGTTGTCCACATTAAATTGTAATTACTTTCACAGTAGTCGCTAACTGGAGGCAGTTGTAACAATTCATTGGTTTATCAATGAGTTAAAAATCACTTTTTGCGTTCCCCACGAACAATGACGTGGATGCATACCGTTTTCTTCACTTTGGTCTTCGATTTGAATACTGCAAATCATTTTCCCACTATTCTGACCCATTTTACTACACACCTATCACATAACTAAAACCATATTAAATGTATAGTTGGTTTATGTTCTAGGAGGCGATCCAATTATGATATTGTAAAAAGATATAAAAAAGCCAAGATCGCTGATCATCAATTTTTATTTAAGACGACCGGTTTCGCTGAACTATATCAGGATCATCTGGTCCAACAAAATCATTTTACGATAGCAACTGATTGACATTACAAGATTATGGCCTTGTACAATGATTTTATTGGATGTCAATCAGTTGCTATATAGCATCATTTACAGTGCATAGATGCACTATGTCATTATAACAAAACATAATTATCTGGATAATTAAGTTTTATTATAATGACATAGTGCACCTATGCACTGTAAATGATGCTATATAGCAACTGATTGACATTACAAGATTATGGCCTTGTAAAATGATTTTATTGGACCAGATGATGCTGACATAGTTCAGGGAAACCGGTCGTCTTAAATAAAAATTGATGATCAGCGATCTTGGCTTTTTTATATCTTTCTACAATTAAATGTATAAGTTACGTACTTTCTTTTCAGAAAATACGCCATAAATTGCGATTTACATCAATAGATTTATGTCCTCGAAGTCTTCCGTGACGGCATTCTTCCATAAAATTTTCTCGGTTTACAAGCCTCGTCATGTCGGATAAAATCCTCGAGCTTTCGATGGCAAGCTCCGCCATCATCATCAGGAGTAAAAGCACTGACTACCGGCGTTGGCAAAGCGTCTTGCTTATATAGCTGCAGCGCTGCGTCTGGAAGCTTCTGGAGGTCCGGAGAGCGCTTGCGCGAAGAGACAGCGCGGACCGATGGGCCGCGATACCGTGTGACGTCACGTGAAGCGTGCCGCCCGCTTCTCCATTCCGCTTTCCTATTAGCGCGAGACCTCTGTTTCCGCTCTACGCCCAGGGCCCGCCCCTATGCCCTGCTGAGTGTATACCCCTGGTCTCTGTTGAAATTGTTGCCGTTTAATCTAATTTCAGTCGCTTCTTTTATAACAGAAACCAAGTAATATGATGTTTGGGCCAGAATTTTTGTGTTATCATTTAGTATTTTATGCCCATTTGTTAGGCAATGTTCTGCTAGCTCGAGGATTTTATCCGACATGACGCGGCTTGTAAACCGAGAATATTTTATGGATCAGTAGATTCAAACGGAACTCATTCGCAGAGATAAACAACTTTTGTTTGAAAGATTTCCTTCTATTTATATATACTAGCTGAAAACCCGGCGCTGCCCGGGTATTCATTTATTTATTCCTGTCATTTTTCAGGTATTTATTCATTTGTATAAGGGCTGTATATCTGTAAAATCTCTTGCGAATACAATTAGTAGTAAAGAAGTAATAGATTAAAATTGGAGCTCGATGGGGCGGTTTTCCATGAACTTTACTGTTTATGTGCTCATATCTCATGAACTACGAGTCATATTGTGATACTATTTAGAAGGTACATTCAACTATATATGTGTATACTGACTGTAAAATTTCCTGTCGCTACAATTTGTAGTGTTCAAATTATAAATTGTAACGTCATACCTAGAGCAGTAGTTTTACTCTATAAATAGCGGAAAAGTAGTAAGCGAGAAACTTTTATCATTTCATCATATTACTATGGTTGCCAGAGAGAAAAAGTTTAATAAAGGTTTGAAATTATGTTTAATGTTTGTTGCAAGTCGTTAAGTACTATCATTCTCATACAGTGTATTTCGAAAGTCTCGCCGCATTATATGGTATTTTTTGGGATTTCTATTGGTTATGACGTAATATCTTTTGCGCCATGTGTCGTATGTGATTCTTAACCATGCAGCAATTGTTACCTCACGGTAAGGAATATGTGTACAAAATTTGGTTCAAATCGGTCCAATGGTTTAGGAGAAAATGAGCAGCATTGTCTCAAATGCAGCAGTTTTTGCGCATCTAATTGTTTATGACGTCATATCTCGTGAAATATATATTGTATGTGATTCTTACACTTACGGCGACCGTCCTCATAGATTGAAGCTTACGTGTACAAAATTTCATAAAGATTGGAACAAAACTGTAGATTTGTATGCAACACGTACAAACATATGGACACTTTGCGCTCTCTCTCTCACACAAAAGTTTTTTTATCTCTGAGAACGTAACCTGTATATATATAGGGTACGTCAGAAGTCCCAGGGCCTCCTTTCATTTGAAATACTCTGCAGGAACTGGGAAATCACAATATTCCAGTAAGCTGTGTGTAAGGTGGTCTATCTTTTGGGTATGCACCGAAAATGGCAGTCATCTTGAAATCGGCAATCTAAGTCATTTTTGTTATGGAAAGGGGGTCGTAAAATCAAATAACATTATATACGACGTAGCGGATATGATTAAAAAGTTACAACACATTTTGGTTGTAGCGACGGTCTGAACTGTTCTCCATAAAGAACAGTTTAAAGAACATTTAATATCTTCAACATGATATCCTGCAGTGCATTTCTCGAGGTGGTGTCTATTTCTTATTTTCTCTGCATATAAAATTACTCAAGTGGTGTGAAATCAGTTGATGTGGGTGGCCATTCCAAAGAATCAAGTAAGCCAATCTAGTGAGCAAGATATTTAACTTGTAACAGCTGTAACCGCTTGTGGCGGAACGCCATTAAGTAATAACTACTCAGAACTAACACCACTTCTTGCTGCGTTTCCAGGTGTCATTGAGCATTTACTTTCGTGTCAGTGAAAATGGGCCCAAAAAACAGGTTCGCCATATTCCATATCACACCATGACCTTTACGTTACCAACTACATTGAAGCTTCCCTCTAGCGTGGATTCTGGTCATTCGAGTATGGCTGGTTGTAACGATTGACTTAAAAACTGTCAAAATTATTACCTCATTAGCAAACACTGGGTGTGGAACCTAACCACTGGGTGATGTGGTGCAGGATTAGCAGTCTGTTACAGCCTAACGATTAATTTAAAAAACTGCTGTCTAAAAACAAAAGAATATTCGCATATAGGGACTGAAATTTTAGTAGAGTTTTAGGTTTAGCCGGCCGCGGTGGTCGCGGGGACTGAGGCGCTTCAGTCACGGTCTGCACGGCCACTACGGTCGGGAGTTCGAATCCCCCCTCGGGCATGGATATTTGTGCCGTCCTAGTTCGTAAGTAGTTCATAAGTAGTTTGTAAGTTTAGGAACTGATGACCTCGTAGTTAAGTCCCATAAGCTTTACAAACATTTGAACATTTTTTAGGTTTATGAAACTTTGATCAAAGTTTGCAAATACGGCCAATAAAATTCCCAAATTAGAACGAATTTTTTTCTTAATCAAGTAAAACTGTATCTCGTATCGAATGGTATGAAACAAGGAAATTGCAAGGCTTAAATCTAAAAAAAAAAGTACTGATTGCTTTATTAAGTTTCGAGATAAAACAAAATAACTGTTACAAACAGTTAAAACAGGATTATACATGACTCGTTAACTTTTAAGTTCCGTAACCTGGTATTTACTGCAAATGTAGTTCGGGGCCAATAAACAAAAATTGGCCAATGTAATTGGAAAATTAAGAACTAATAATAATAGCAATAACAATTTTGCCTTGTATACAGACATTTTTGTGAAAAAGGGCCTTTTCGGAAATTGGATTGATCTTCTCAGGGCATCAATCCACAGGCTTATTTTCTTCATTATAATAATTTAAAATGGGCACTCCTTTTTAACAGTGCAAAATTATTTTGGGAGGACTTGCAACTTATATTAACGTGTTTTGATAAACTGCATAACTTCTGTATCATGAAAATGATGTTCAAAGAATTAATTTTGAACGTGGTTTTAAACATAATTAATGTTTCTTCTGGAACCATATACAACCCAGAATTTTTTCCTTTAAAAAATCAGTTGCTCGTAATTAATATTTTTGAGCATTAAACTTAAAGAAACTTAATATTGAATGCCAATACTTTCATAATAAATACTAGAATTTGTTACATTTTAGGGTTACAATGAGAATAATAAAGTGAAGCATGTTAGGGCTTAGTACGACAGCTGGGGACGGTCGAAAACCGAGAGTGGGGAAAACCGATGATGCTCAGTGCGAAAGCTGAATCCAATCGACCGCCCTTGTAAATATTTGATATCTTGGCTTTTATCCATGTTCCAATGTCCATTTCTATTTTTTAATATTATAATTTTCATCTTACAAGTAAAAACTCATAAATAGATCCATTTGATTTCAGTTATATTTACTTATATTAATCGTCATTTTATTAATTTTGTATTATACCTTCGTATTTTTCATTTAATATCTTACATATTTTGTTTAATCTCTTATACTTCGCCATAGTGACACCGGTTTTCTAACAGTTACATCATTTTTGGTACAAATGTAAAATTCATCATACCAGAAGCAGCGTGCGCCGGTTATACCGACCCTGGCACCCGCTCCAACTGATGACCTATGTGCTGGCATGCATGCTTATTGTTCTGTATACGTTGGCAGGCTTCACTTTATTGCTGAGTTACTGGCAAAATGAAAACAATAAAACGTATCCTACTTTTTCTCCATGAAATTAAAAGCATTTCATGTCAGCTTCCTACAATGTCATTGCTATAATATTATTATTACTTTGGCCACCAGGAATTTATTAGAGAAAAAAGAGAGAGAGAGAAGAGAAAACTTGGAAATCCTGACTGTAATGGAACAATAAATGAACTAACAGAGAGTTATATCCATTTGGAAACAGATATTGTAAGAGACGCTGAAAAATCTGTGAAGAATGGAAAGGCTACAGACATTGGAGGTATTCCCACAGAATAATTGATATTTGGAACAGAGCAATTATATGTATTACTAAGAAGTCTTTTGGAAAGATGTTTAAATGGAGAAGATGTACCAAATGACTGGAAAGTAGGATGTATTACAGTGATACATAAGAAAGGAAGGAAAGACGAGTGTAAAAATTGTAGAGGAATAAAAGTGACCAATAGCTTTAGTAGATCATATGGAAGTACAATTATATATTACATAGAACAAGAATACAAAGAAAAGGAGACGGAAGAAATAGGTTTTAGAGCTGGAAGATCAACAATTGGACATATATTTTGCCTGAAACAAATAATTGAAAAAAAATAGTTCAAACCCTGCCTAAACATTTCTTGTATGGAAAGCTTTACTATTAATGGGAATAAATCCAACAATTACATAAAATTCCACACCAAAAATTAAAAAAAAGGGGCGGGGGATATTCATCATCTGGATTCCAAGTCACAAAAGGATTACGTCAAGGATGTAGCATCTCACGTACATTGCATACAACATACAGAGAACTGCCTTACAGAGAAAAAAATGTGAAACCGTAGGAATACTAACAAATGACAGCACGATATACTTATTACAATATGTAGATGACCAACTGATCGTAACACACGTCTGTGAGGATATAGAGTATATGACCAGGAAAGTGATTGAAGAATATATAAAATCAGAATTAAATCCAAATTTGAATAAAACAAACTGCATGGTTATTGGTAGAAGAAAGGAAGATTTAGTATTAGAAGAATGGAAGGGGACAATAACAGCTAATGAGGAATGTACATATGTAGCTGTGAAAATTACAAATGATGGGAAACAAGACAAAGACATTAGATACAGAAAAAATGTAGGAAATAAGTCAAATTCTTCATTGAATGGAATTCTGTGAGACAAGTACGTAACAACTTATAACGAAATAAATATATTTAAAATAATAATTAGGAGTATTTTAGGAGTATTATAACTGACGATTCAAAAGTATAGACAACAAAATGGCATCTGAAATTAATATTATTACCAACAGAAATGGATTTCAAGCAACGTTCAGAAGATTATTAAGAAGTGAAAAAATAAGGTAGGAAAGGTAAGCGAATGGAACCTTGGTAGTAAATAAAAATGCCTAAATAACCGATTTAGAGTGAAATCATTCTGTATGATTGTGGCTGTGTGGTGGAGAGGAAAGGGGTGGACATACATATTATAACTGTCCAGCTAGCTACTTCATTCAATTCATTTAGTGTTGAAATTAACAATACAGTTTTTGACCTTAGTGTACTTTATGATCAATTAGCAGTTCACTTCATCATATACAGGGTGAGTCACCTAACATTACCACTGGATATATTTCGTAAACCACATCAAATACTGAGGAACCGATTCCACAGACCGAACACGAGGAGAGGGGCTAGTGTAATTGGTTAATACAAACGTTAAGAAAATGCACGGAAGTATGTTTTTTTTAACACAAACCTACGTTTTTGTAATGGAACCCCGTTAGTTTTGTTAGCACATCTGAACATATAAACAAATTGTTGCATTGTATAATGTTAATTACATCCGGAGATATTGTAGCCTAAAGTTGACGCTTGAAACCTCCGACGTTCAGTTGCGTGTTGTAACAAACACGGGCCACGGTCGGCGAGCAGCATCTGCAGGGAGTTGTTTACGATGACGAACTTGTTTACGAGTGTGGCTGTAGTGCACTGTTGTGGTTTGGTCTAGCTGTCGCAGTGTCCGCATGTAGCGCTTGCTGCTATTGTTATTCTGCATTCGTCTTTGCACGCAGACGTCTGCGATAATGTAGTGTTGTAGGAACTGTGACCATGGTGTACTCGAACTCTGAAAAGGCGGAGGTGATACTCATCTATGGCGAGTGTCGACAAAATGCAGGTGAAGCCTGCAGGGTGTATGCAGAACAGTACCCGGACAGAGAGCATCCAACGTGCCGCACATTTCAAAACATCTACCGCCAACTGTATGCAACAGGTATGGTCGTAGCACGTAAACGGGTCCGTAACAGGCCCGTCACAGGAGAAGCGGGTGCAGTTGGTGTGTTAGCTGCTGTTGCCGTGAACCCACACAGGAGTACACGGGGCATTGCGAGAGCCGGTGGACTGAGTCAAAGTAGTGTCATGCGCATACTGCATCGTCACCGCTTTCACCAGTTTCATGTATCGCTACATCAGCAATTACATGGTGATGACTTTAATCATCGAGTGCAATTGTGTCAATGGGCATTAACAGAGAATGCGTTGCAGTTCTACCTGTTTACCGATGAAGCGGGTTTCACAAACCACGGGGCAGTGAATCTACGGAACATGCATTACTGGTCCGTGGACAATCCTCGCTGGCTACGACAGGTAGAGCGACAGCGACCATGGACTATAAATGTATGGTGGGGAATCATTGGCGACCACCTCATTGGTCCTCACTTCATTGCAGAGGACCAAACAGCTGCAATATATATTGTGTTTCTACAGAATGATCTGACAACGTTGCTCGAAAATGTTCCACTGGAAACGTGTTGACGTATGCGGTATCAGCATGATGGTGCACCTGCACATTCCGCAATTAACACTAGGCTGACCCTTGACAGGAAGTTCGACGGGCGTTTCATAGGACGTGGAGGACGCATAAATTGGCCAGCCCCTTCTCCTGATCTTACACCTCCGGACTTCTTTCAGTGGGCGTGTTAAAGGAGAATGTGTACCGTGATGTGCTTACAACCCCAGAGGATATGAAACAACGTATTGTGGCAGCCTGCGGCGACATTACACCAGATGTACTGAGGCGTGTACGACATTCATTACGCCATAGATTGCAATTGTGTGCAGCAAATGATGGCCACCACTTTTGTCTGACATGTCGGGACACACTCTATTCCACTCCGTAATTGAAACCAGAAACCACGTGTGTACGTGTACCTCACCCCTCATGGTAATTTAATGTGCTTCAGTGAAAAGGACCAATAAATGTGTTAGCATGTGGACGTAATGTGCTGTTCTAGTCTCTTCTGTACCTAAGGTACATCACCGTTCGCTTTGGATCCCTACTTAATTCGGTGTTCTCCGATACACACGATCGAACAGCGGAGGAGTGGTACTCAAGCGTCAACTTTAGGTTACAATATCTCCGGCTGTAATTAACATTTTACAACGCAACAAACGGCACTGATTACGTATTTCTTTATATGTTCAGATGTACTAACAAAACTAACGGGGTTTTATTTTAAAAAAACGTAGGTTTGTGTTAAAAAACATACTGCCGTGCGAATCAGAGCACAGAATCCTGGGACTATATTAATATTCACGCAATATTCGCTCCACATTTATGACGTAGATATGAGTATATCTGTACCGTTCTGATGGTGACGGCTTAATGCAGGAGATGGCGGATGAAATCTGAAAGTAAAAAGAAAAAATAATAAATACTAACAATGTCATTTGTATTTGTTGCATTACTTAAAAATAGCCAAACAGCAATAAAGAGTAAAAAACTTAATATTTATAGTGTAAAAGTAAATAAGCTAAACTACATTATATTACATCATGGAGAGTGGTCTAGGGATTTGAAAAGTTGGTATGGTTACTCCTATACCATACATATACTGAAATAAAGTTAATTAAGACTAAGAACATGTATATTGTTGCAGAGATAATTATCATGTAACAAAATGGTTGATATAAAATTTCATATTTTATGTAAAGATTATCTTTCCTGTAGCGGAAGATCTTCTCCTATGGGAAGTTATTTTATTCCTCATTAAACCTTAAACCTCTAGTGTTCCTCGTTACAGGTATGTAACATCAAGATATTGCAGTAAATGATTCGCTAACAAACTCATTTTTCTCTAATGGGCAACGTGTCATATTTGTAACAATGTATGGAACCCATTCTGTTGGTCAGTCTTGTAACCACTTGGTCCTAGCAGCGATTAATGGAGTATAAAGTCAGATGTTTCTTTCCAGGGAAACCATACCTGGGCACTAGAGGGTTAATGTACTGAGAAATCCTAGCGGTTTTCGTAATTAACCCGCGAGCACTCGTGTGTGAGTATTTTTCTCACAGTAATTTTAAAACAATCGGCATTTTACCAATTTTAAATAGTCAAATAGGAGTGTCTTCTTATAAAAGCAACTACAAATACTTATTTAGACATATTAAGTACATTAGACATTGAACTTTGACTGTCAGAAAAATGATATACACTCCGTCGAACGTGTAACGTTTAAAACCGCGAATTCTCGCAGGTTTATATCACGGAGGGGAAAAGTCGTAATCAGCTACATTCTGTGATGAATGCTTTATTTCGCTGCATCTAGTTGTTAGCCATGGCTCATAGTCATTTTTATCAAGTCAGTAAAATAACGCTCTGTGACAGTAGGATACTACTGCCACTAACAGTGATCTGTACACTTTTATTACAATGGCATAGTGCACCTACGCACTTTAAATTATTTTATAGAACAAATGTTGACGTTACAAGATGCGGGTTTGTTAAAAAAGTTAATGTTTAAATGTTTGTAAATCTATCGGACTTAACTGCGTGGTCATCAGTCCGTAGCTTACAAACTACTTAAATTAACTTAAGGGCAACACCAACACCAACATCCCCGACGGCGGACGGCCGCGCGCACTGCAGCACAGCGCTCCAATGCGCGCGGCTAACCCGCCGCGGCGACGGCTATGTAAAAACAATTTTTGGACCAGATGATGCTGGCAGAGACCAGTGAAACCGGTCCTCCAAATAAAATTATATACCAGCGATCTTGGCTGAGACATTTTTGGACATATAATTAGTTCGCCCCCTTATAATATAAAGAAAGTCATAGTCAGATGTTGGCAGATATTTCTTCAACTAGTGCACATCATTTTGCTTCTGCAATATAATCTGCCGTAATGTTCATGACTTCCTTCTTCACAAATTTTTTACGTTATACATACGGTCTTTTTATTTTACTTACGTACTTGATAAAATCCTTTTTCGGTCCATTGCTGATTATTAAAAGTAACGTCTGTACATTATAAACTTCGCCTAAAAAAATTCCGTGACACAAATTTCATCAAAACATTCTCTGTACAAATTCCAGTTTCAATTCTGAAAAAGTTCGTAATATTCTCATCCATATCACCATGCCTAAGCACTGACATTCAGATTATTGCAATTGTCTTAGAATAATGTGCACAAAAAGGGTTGTTAATCAGATTTCGGACAAGTGGCATCTCGTATGTCAAAATTGGCTAGGATCCTCTTTCTAACTCCGTCTGTGATAGTTCCTCTAACTCCGTCTGTGATAGTTCTTTTCAATTTCCACTTCGGTGATCTGTACGTTGTTGAACTTCAAACAAACATAAACAGACCCTCCAGAATGAAACATCCCTTAGGCTGTGGTTAAGCCATGTCCCCACCATATCCTTTCTTACAGGAATGCTAGTCTTGCAAGGTTTGCAGGAGAACTTCTGTGAAGTCTGGAAAGTACGAGGCGAAGTACTATCAGAAATAAAGTTGTGAGGACGGACCGTGAGTCGTGCCAGGATAGCTCAGTGGTAGAGCACTTGCCTGCGAAAGGCAAAGGTCCCAGGTTCGAGTCCAGGTTCCGGCACACAATTTTAATGTGCCAGGAAGTTTTATAAACCCTGCAAGGCACTGCAAGGTATTAACACGTTCTAAAGCTCCTCATTCGAATTTTCCATTGTTCAGGCGTTGTATTGATCACAGAGACAAGGGGTATACTGCTTTCAAAACCTCTAGTAATTAATTTTATACACATTACAAGCGTTCGTATGGTGTATCAATTCCAGGAATGTCGCGAAACATCTAAGGAGTAAGATGTTCATACATCTACAATGCATTCGAAAGTACTGCGGCTTAAATCCGCCCTCGGCGATCCAGGAATATTTTCTTTAAATTCCCTATAATGTACTTGTTAATTCTGGGACGACACCTTTCAAAGGATCCGTCGATTTCCTACCCAAACTTTATCATAACAATCCAAGCTTGAGCTTCGTCTGTAGGAAGAAAGGAAGTAAGCTTAGTGTTTAACGCCCCGTCGACATCGTGGTCATTAGAGGTAGAGCTTACGCTCGGGTTGTTTGGATAAGGATGGGGAAGGAAATCGGCCGTGCCCTTTGATAGGAACCATCCCGGCATTTGCCTGAGTGATTTAGGGAAATCACGGAAAACCTAAATCTGGATGGCCGGTCGCCTTCGGAAGGATGGTGGTTCAAATCCATCTCCGACCATTCAGATTTACGTTTTCCGTGATTTCCCTAAATTACTTCAGGCAAATACTGGGATGGTTCCTTTGAAAGAGCACGGTCGGTTTCCTTCCACATCCTTACCCAAACACTCAGAGCATAAGCTCCGTTTCTAAAAACCATGTTCTCGAAGGGATGTTAAACTCCAAGCTTCCTTCCTTCCTTTTTGGCTGGCCAGAGATGGATTTGAACCACTATCCTCCCGAATGTGAGTCCAGTGTGTTACCACTGCGCCACCTCGCTCGGTGGCTTCGTCTGTAATTACCACAATGTTGATGTGAAGCAACTACTAATATCTTTACAGATCTATGGAATTTTGTCTTTTAAAAGTATCACATCCTGCAGAAGCAAAGAAAAGAAGATAACCTTTTGAACACATAAATGGCAAATATGTTCCTGTTTAATGCACTCTGGGTAATCATCTCCCTCAGTCCTCATTTCGCCTCCGACACAAGAAAAAAAATTGAATTGCGATCACATTCGCGCTGTTTGTGCTGAAAGCGAATGAGAAAGAGAGTGGCACTGGAACAGAGAGGAAATCCAGTGACGGAAGGGAGGGGGGAGGGGAGAGGGAGAGAGAGAGAAAGTGCACCAATAATGTTGGAAGGGAGACATTGGCAGTAAAAGAGGGGGGAGAAAGACTGATAAGGAAGACAGATGATTGGAGATCTCGCATAAGATTTGGGATTCTTGATCCCCAGGCTAGCGACCCTTAACAAGCAAAATGTTATCTACTTTTACCCATTTCTGTTCTCGAAGTGTTAACGTTCATTGATCAAGGGTTGCCAAGTGCGACGAATCTATTCACAAAGAAATTTGTAGAGATGAAAATATGGTGAGTCAGTAGGCAGACAGCCGACTGTCAGAAGGAAAGTGGCAATTTGAGGTAAATAGAATGGGACATAGACAATGTCAGAGACACAGTGTCAAATATGGTGCTAAGGAATATACAGAAAAATGGATGAAGAGAGTGTCAGCAGGAAGACAGTGGCGCATGCAAGGGATGAATATACAGAAAAAAATATTTTTGTTTTTTTTGTTTTAGGAAATTATGTCAGTGATTATGTGCCTCTCCTCACAACGCCATAGCTAAGAATAGGAATCGAACTTTTTCTTTAGGCATCTGTTTGAGATACAATAGTCTTGCCCCGCCCCCCAGAAATATATGCTATATTCGCCACTAATGGGAGAGACAGGCAGGAGAAAGTGTCACTAGAAGCAATCGGAGGTACATTGTAGAGCTGAGATTTTTCCCAGCCAAACACAAAGATGCCAGTGTGCCCCCTTAACAATTAATTACTTTTTTTATTAACCATCAGTTTCTGTTACGTATAATTAAAAATCGATTAATATGTCACAAGGTACGGCCGGATAAAAATTTTAAAAGTCCATAAATTTTATCGGAAATTAAACAACGTAAAACTAACATTCCCCGGCGACCTGATGTAACAGGATGATTACCTTACCAGAGGTCCGTCGCATCGTGAGGACGGATTTTTTCTGCCTCTCAGATTGATTACTATAGTGAATTCACAAAATGGCGAACAGCTACAAGGGACGTTGAAACTGTTATTTTGAACTACTGGAGACGGCTTCTTCATGACAGAGGGACATCACTGGATCGCCCATTACTTCGGCAGTTTCCCATCTCAGCATCACAGAAACGTATGAAATCAGACCGCACAGGTCGGAACCAATGTTAGAGGTTCCTCTGAAGAGGTTAGTTACAAGTTTTGCCGGTGGACGAATACTGCAGTTCAATATGTAACTCTTCTCGTTCTCAGTTGCTTTCAAGTTTTGAAAAGTTATCGGTTGATGAACTACTTCTGTGTGTAAGTTGCCACCATTGGATTAGATCTTGGTGCTGACTAACTGCAGCATCCATGAACTTCACCGTTCCGACGCATACATCGTCGCTATCGTCCGCGAGTTTGTAGAAATGTAACGGTTTGCATATGGAACGGTAGGCGCGATCAGCTTAAACATCATCTAGCTGTAGCTCTAGTGCTGTCCATGTCTGGTCTCAGTTGTTCATTCTCTTGGCTAAAAGATAACTTCAGTATTCTCGCAAAGTGCACACTCTCTCGATTAGGGTTAGACTAATTAATAGAATCATCATTTACTTCAATAGGTGTTTTAATTTTAATTTTTACCTTGAAACTTCTTTGTAGATTAGAATTATGTGCCAGAATCGGGATTCGAACTTGGGACCGTTAAGCGTGCCGGAATAGTTCAGTCGGTATAGCGCTTGCCCGCGAAAGCCAAAGCTCGCAGTTTCGAATCCTGGTTCCGGCACACAATTTTAATCTGACAGGAAGTTACATATCAACGCACACGCCGCTGCTGAGTGAAAGTTTCATTCTGGAATGTTTATCTTCTCCTGCAGCAAGACGAACCCCACGATGTGCAGCAGTATGGTCTTTGAACCTCACCGAAGGTCAAAAAGGTGGTAGCATAAAAGTAGTGAAGCCGCCCACCGCTTCTGTCGCCCTAGGAATGGTGACAAACGCTTCACAACACGAGTCATAGGCGGTATTCTGAGGATTTAAAATTTCAGTCTAATTCCCATGGCAATTCATAAGTGCCCAATTTTTTTTTAATGAGTGATGCGGAATACCACTCAATCCAACAAGATTGCAGAGTTGTATTGATATCATGGTCATTACATCGAATACCTTTGTGTAAATGGACGTTCATACCTCCAATTGACCTTCGATGACCTCCAAACACCTTACACCTTACTGTGAAAGCATCCCGCCTACTCGTTGCTTCTTATTTCAGGTTGGAATGGACTAAAATAAGTGACAGTAGATGTTCCTACTCGTCTTTAATCAGTTTCCCTTCCAACATCTCTCAATCACGAGTATAAAACAGAAAAAGGAGAAGTAATATAACTAGCACAACAGATAACGACTTGATCCACCGAGCATGCAGAGCGAGAAGAGATGTTGTTATGCGCATTACAAAGTCATAAAGCCATCATCACAGCAGGTATATGTGCACACAATAGGCAACTTATTTGGTGACTAGGACGATGATTTGGCAGTGCAATTTAGGGCAATCATAAATATAAATTTAGTTTCAACATGAAAATTTAATATGAGACTAAATTGTTAGTCTCCCAGTTTTCAAATACAATTAACATTCGTTATACGTTGAAATATGCAGCCTCCCTAGCTAAGTGGTACAATCCGCATACTTAAGTGGGTTGGAGGAGAGTCAAAAAAGTTCTACAAGCACAAAACCATTAACACATATGGGGATCTAAAACAAAATCTAGGCTATGAATAGGAATAAACATTGAGCAGGTCCGAAACGAGCCTTAGCCGGGAATTAGAGTAGCATTCGCCACGAGTTAGTGACTCGCCCTGTGTAATGACCATTTATTTTAACTGTAATGTCTGCCTTCTGATCTGCAGTAATCCGTTTCTACCATTTTCAACCCATTAAATAACAAACAGAAAACCCTGCCAGTAGAGACGACGTTCTCTGCTGGCAACGTAATAGCAGAAAAAGATCCTCAAGTAAGCTTATCTGTTAATTGGAAAGCAAAACTTAGGCAGGTTTATTAATTATAACAACTTCGCTCCATAACGAGCAACGAAACTCGCCACAGCTACAATATGAAGACAGTGAAGGTGGATGCTAAACATCATTGCAGTGAGAGACATGATAACGGGAATCGTGTCATTTTATGTTAGATGAGAGCGAATATTTTCGCATGCCAAAAATTTTGGAAAACGTGGCGGAATAAGGTCTGGAACAGCTGGTTTCCCAATTTTTGAAAGAGTTTTTTAAACAGGAAGATATTTACCTTTTTTATGCTTCAACAGGAGTATTTTCATCTGTTTTCAATCATGTTTTATAATGCTTAAGTGAAGTCCCAGAATGATTGCTTTAACGCAATAAGGCTTCAACTACACAGAGAGCTACACTGTCAATTTGATCTTTGACGAATAAACAACGGTACATAGTAGAACGAAAGTTCGCGAATAGACATGTTGTAGTATATTTGATGGATAAATAATGCCGATTACTTTCTTGTCACGTTGTGTTATTAACACGAGGATTCTGGAAGCAGCTACATAGTAAGTTTTCTTTGAATTTATAAGAAAAACTGTTGAATGCTGCGGATGAGAAGAAAGAAAAATATTACCTAACGGTGCTGTGTTCATAAACGTAAAAGGTGAGAATTATTCGTTACCCAGCGGCAAATTTATTGCAGCGGCATTAGCTTTTACTATGAAGTATTATGTAGCTCTAAACAAATGCGTAACGCGAAAGCCGTCGAGCACCTGGGAACTGTAGAGAACTGCAACAGCACGTAATTTGGATATAGCTCTTCTCCTGACCAAATACAAAGCTAGGTGTTTCAGTGAAATATTAATTTCATTTCTCTTGTCAGCTATTAGTTAAATTGGATTTGCAGCAACTATAATACCATGTCAATCTCAAATCGGCTTTATAGTCCTGTTTCGACGCTTTTACGTGGTCGCTTTTATCGTACAGTCAGATTTTAACGACAGTACTGCTAAAACTACCACAATGAATAAAGTACTTCAGGTTTCATGAAATACTTATTCGACTATTTCTTCCACAGTGAACCAAAATGCAGAGGACTACACACACTTCTAATGACATTTTTCTCGGATCTGCAGCCAGATAAAATCGTCAACATGACACAATATTTCGACAGACCAACTGGTTGCCATTTTCAGGTGAGTCGGCAGAAATGTTAAGTCGAAAAAATAACTTTTCAGAAGAAACTGCAGTTAGAAATGAAGACGGTTGTTGGTTGGTTATTTTATGTGAGATAAAACTGGGTTCCAAGTCTTACTTAAAGCGTAGCCTTTGTAAAATTATCGGCAATACAAATTTCAATTGATTCTTTAAGAACACATTCCCAGAAGCGTGAGGCAGAAGCATTTTTTTTCCTCATTATATGACATATTGTGCCCCTCATTAAGAGAATGTTCTGCAACCACCGACTTTTCAGGTTGAAGTAAACGAGTGGTGATGTTACACCCAATGATCTTGAACAGTGTGGACCGTTTGTCCAATGTAAGTCTTACAACAATGACACGGAATTCTGAACACACCGGACTTATTCACTCCCAAACAATCCTTGAATGCCCAATCAGGGCTCCAGTCGTTGCTGGTGGCATAAAAACACCTTTAATGTCAAATCTTCACATATTTTCGAGGATGTATTCCCAGCGTAAGGCAAGAAAGAAACAGACTTGTAGTTCTCCTTTAGTAGTTGCCCTTCAGTGGTTCACCTGGTGATCGAAAGTGAAACGCACGGCAGGTTTGTTAAGCAGTGTGCCAATTTTGCTTAGAGACAACCTCAAGGTGCTCCAGTTCTTCACCCAAGTGCTCCACATCAGAAATGGCGTACGCTCTTTTTACTAGATTACGCAAGACCCCCCATGTGTTGGTGTGACAGATGACAGCTACAAGCATGAAGATTAAGATCTGTATGTGTGGGTTAGCGATAAACGCTACATCCTAAAGTCCCATCGTTCTTCTTATGAACCAGAATGTCCAGAAAACTCCATAGTAAATTTAATATTGGGATGGAGACAATTAAAACGTTATAAAACATCGATTCCATGAGTCCACACGATAAAAATGTCATCGACGAATCTCCAATAGCAGTTAGGCTTAAGAAACGACGTCGTTAGAGCGAAGTCATCAAAGTCTTCCATAAAAAGATTGGTAACTATATGGGAAAGAGGACTCCTCATATACAGTCCGTCAGTTTGCTCGAAAAAGGCACCATTAAAAAGTAAATACGTCTAAGTCAGAACGTGACAACATGACTTTTTCATTAACGAATGTTTCACATGGACTCTTCAAGAGGAACCCGGGTAAAAAGGAAAACAATGTCAATGCTCTCAAGTAAGTCTGAAGGTCAAAGGCAAACTCGCTGCTGGCGCCGAATGAAATGAGACGAGTTAATAATATGATGTTTACATTTTACAAAGTGAGTAGCGAGAGGAGAAGCTAAGTATTTGGCTAGATTATAGCTGGAGTCCCAAATTAAACACAATAGAACGAAAAGGAGTTCCTTGCTTCTGAATCTTGGGTAAGACATACAGTGTCGGAGGGACAGCAGCTCCTGGGTGAAGTTTGTCAACACCATCCACTGTCAAGGAACTATTCTTTAAAAGTGAAATAGTGTTCCGTTTTATCCGTTCCGTGTCATAATTACGTAAACAGTGACAGTCTGAGTCCTCTAATAAAACATGTATTTTAGATTCATAGTTTCCAAGTGATAGAAGAAGCGTAGCATTCCCATTATCAGCCGAGAGGATAACCAAGACCTCATCTTCTCTCAAAGACGTAAGGCAGCTCTCTCATTACTTGGAATATTGCTTCTTGAAGGTGGTGCTCTACGAAGTTTGTAGGCGACCTCTTGCGTAATTTCATCAGCCTGATCCTTATGAATATGAGACTCGGCTTCTCAACAGCACACTGTCCTATCTCAGTTTGCGGCGAGTTACTGCTTTCGGGGTACTCACCTGATGATGACAGCCAGTTGGTCTATCGAAATATTGTGTCTAGTTGACGATGTTATCCGGCTGCAGCCCGAGTTATTACGCTGGGAAAATCTACGCAACCACTACATGCACTTCTATCAATTTTAGAAAATATCATGTATCATCCTGCAATCGTATGGTAATTAAGTTAAGGAACTTTCCACTGTGAATACTTCGGTCCGATGGGTGCATGAAAGTAACTGGAAATTAAAACAGGTATACACCTTGGTGAAGCGACAAAGTGGCTATGCAGTGCTACCAGACAATGATAACATCCGGGATGGATGGAGAAACTGGGCACCTGTACCGACTCAAAGCAAATATCAATCTAGAAACTAATGAAGCGATGTGATGCTGTTAGTTGTTATGTTGGCAGTCAACACGAACTTTGTGCCTTGCTCTGATTCACGTAATCTATCAAATAAATGTATAAATTGTAGTCTAATGAGCAAATGGAAATGAAATGGTTATAAGGCTTTTCGTGGTCGGGATTTCCCCGTAAGGGTTCTGCCGCCTATTTGTGTCAAATACAGAAATGAATACATAAATTAATTTTAACTTCTGATCTCATGCTTGAATCACGCCGCAAGGGACCCGCCATCTTCACTGTTTCTACTGTAGTACACAGTTATGGCGACAGAGGACAGCATGAAGCATGAATCTATAACGCACAGATGGCAATTAAAAAGGCCACAATGGCCTCAAAGGTGTACGAAATGCAAAAGTGTTACAAAAGACTAATGGGGCTGACTCCCCCCCCCCCCCCGTTCCCGCCAGCACCACTCAAAAATTTTCTTTAATTTTATTATTTTTTTAAACAGATCGGCACCGGAAATTTGAAGTAGTACACAAGTAATAAGTCACAACATAACTATTATTTGCCAAGCATAAGTGAACGTGACAATGGGTCGCCAACCTGATGCCACCACTGAGAACGTGTGCTGCTGTTACTGTGAGCGACCGCGCCGCGACCGCGCCGCGACCAGCTTTGATGCTGCCGCTATTGTTACTGCTATGCTGAAGTTATGAGATGATTGTTCCTATGCTGCAACCCGCTGCTTATCAGGTCTGCCGCGCCACCGAGTGGCATGTTATAAACAGTAATAATGTTATTTATGTAAATTTTTGCACATATAGTCTCAAGTTAATTAAACTGTGAGGACCTTTCTCTTTGGCTAGTAACACAGAAGCTGCTTAATTATTTTACGAGCTGATTTTAAAACACTCCATTTCCATCACGTTGCTCCTCTTCCACTTTCAGGTTAATGGGAGCCTACTTATTTTATTTCTTGTACAGTTGTTTTCGTAGTATAATTGGTTAAATTATAAAAAGCGTAAAATTAAGTCATCTTCTTATATATATATATATATATATATATATGAATTGCTGTTCGTTATTCTGCCTCAAACGCGAGAACGGCTGAACCAATTTAGCTAATTTTAGTCTTGAAACATTCGTGTAAGTCTAGGGAAGGTTTATTAAACGGTGATAAAATATGAAAAAAGTTGTCCGAAAAGGAGGAAAACCTAGAAAAACTGAAACAGTTTTTCCAGTGACCTATCAATACCGCTCGTTCAATGGCGATAAAATTTAGTACATTTCATGCTGAAAGCAAGAAGAAGGTTCGCATGAAATAAAAATTTGGAAAAATCCCCAGAAGGTAGGAAAATTTAGGAAAAACCGAAAGCGATTTTTTTCTATGAATAAAAATCAATTGCCACGTGGTTATAACAGCATCACTTGAATACGGCTGGACAGGACAAGGTTCGTATGAAATAAATGTTTAGGAAAATCTAGCGGAAAATTGGAAAATTTGAGAAAAACTGAAAATGCGTTTTTCAATGTGTTTTTGATTGGATTCAGCACTATAACTGACTATTCGCACGACGGAGAGGGGTATTTCTTTATTTCTTTTGTTCATTATTGTCTTGGAAACGTTTTTAGTAAAATAAATAAATACGGATAGTTAAAAATGAAAGTCGCAAAATTTGAACCAAGTTCCTGTTTCAATGTGTTTCTAAGTTTACGCAACACTATAAGTAGAGAACCGTTCATCCGACTGCGATAAATTTTGATCATTTGACGTTTAACGAAAGATGAACGTTCTTATGAACTAAATATTTGGGAAAGTTACTCGGAAAATTTGAAAATTCGCGAGAAACTGAAAGAGCTTATTTCAATGGGATACCAATATCATTCGTCTGATTGCAATAAAATTTTGCATATTTAACGTTCAAAGCAAGAGTAACATTCTTATGAAATAAAAATTGGAAAAGTTTCCAAGAATATTTGAAAATTGAGAAGAAGTAGAAAGATTTTTCTACGAAATATCAATACCATTCATCTGACTGCGATAAAATTTTGCACATTCGACGTTCAAAGCGAGAGAGAGGATTGAATGAAGTTATAGTTTAGAATAGTTGGCCAGAAAATAGGAAAGTTTGTGGAAAACTGACAGCTATTTCTGTTGTTCTGCTGTTCCATCCACTTTTTACAAAAGGGAGAATGCAGTTTTAAAAGTTAGTTATAACTTCTGAAAAATAGTTAAGAAGTCAGAGTAAATAGCTTTCCAGAGAGTAACTGTTATTCGATATTCAAATAAATTCGATAATCAAAAAATATCTTGAATTACACACTTTCTAAAGTATCTTATCCGGTACTTCAGCGCTCAAGCTATCTCCACACAAGACTTTATCACAATAGATTCAGTGGTTTATCTGATTAGCAAATGCAACCCTTTGTTGCACAGCTAGTACGGGTATGGCCTCGTGCGTTTGAATTTTGAATAGAAACATGTGTAGGCTCTTCTCAGTATTTTCTGCGTGCTGGAACGCTTCAAACCAGTCTCAGATGCAATTCTACGAACAGATGACATTGGATTTCGCTGAGTAATTCCAGAAACTGTGGCGATATTTTCAGGCGTAACTACGGTTTGCTTGCGACCAACATGCCCCACTAGATCATCAGTTACGCTGCCTGTTCGTTGAAATTTTGCGAAGAGCGTACGAATGGTTTTCGCATCGGGTCCTTTTGGAACATTAAACCGTGCTTGAAAACTTCGCCTTGTTGCCGTAGGACTCTTCTAACCTGTGGTACTGTAGCACCAGAAAAACGTGTTGTTCAATGGAGTAAATGGTTTTAATCCCTTCCTTCGGTACGTCAACCTCCTGTCACGTTTCAATAGTGAAACTGATCGCTGTCGGCTTCGGATCACTATAATATATAGCCAAATCGGTTCAGCCGTTCTCGAGTTTTAGCGAGACTAACGAACAGCAATTCATTTTTATCTTTGTCAGTTCATATACAGGTTCAGATCGTGTAAAGCGAACTTTCAAAGTATATTTCTAAACGCACCCAACACAACAACCGAGTCATTATTTTACTTGTTTCAAATCTAAATTTACCTCTCAATTTTTCCACATTTTATCACCGTTTAAACCTTCCCTGAACTTCCACGAATGTGACATAAACATTGTCCTGGACATATGTGCGTGAGTTGCCCCGTCTTTCTGCCCACTATCTAGCCGATATTTAAACTATCTCATGATGCCTTTATAAAGCTAGTGAGTTTAAAAGACATACAGGGTGTCCAGAAAAGGGCTCCCTGATTTCAAAATTAAATATCTCGAAAACAAAGATCGATAGAGGAATGCAGTAAACTGTACGTTTATTGTGGAAGCTGTAAGAAGTTTATAGTTACAAAAGCTGCTAACAGATGGCGCTGTACGCTGTACAGCTCATATCAGCATACATAAGTGAAATAATCGTATTAAAACACTCTTTGCCAACAATCACATCTCAATGTTTTCAAAATGTTCACAATTGCCATTACAGAGGTCGTGCAAACGAAGAATGAAATTCGCCATCACATTTCGTTGTGTCTCAACCGAGATGTATTCACATGCCACAGATATCGCCGATTCAAGCTCGTCCAGCATGGCGGGATGCTTCGGGTAGACCATGTCTTCCACTGTGCCCCACAAAAAAAGTCACAGGGAGTCAAATCCGGCGAATATGGAGGCCATTCCATGCCTCCACCAGTAAATTTGGGATATTCCAAAGCAATGACTCGATTCTCGAAGTATTCCTCAAGAAAGCGAAACACTTGTTCGGTCCGATGTTGTCGGGCTCCATCTTGCATAAACCATTCAGTACCTGGTCGATCCTCTAACGCTTGCTGTGTGGCGACAAATTGTTCCAAAATTGCAACGTAACGTGCACCAGTGACCATTTCTCGAATGAAAACAAGGCCAATAATGCCTCTGCTGAATACTGCAGCCCACAGTAACTTTAGGAGAATACAGGGGTTTCGCTTCACACCAATATGGCTTTTCGGAACCCCAAAATGGTCAGTTCTGCTTATTCACGTATCCATTCAGGTGGAAGTGTGCTTCATCTGTAAACCAGATGCAGCCAACATCAAATCCTTCACTATCAATCATTGTGAGCATCTGATTAGCAAAGGCAACCCTTTGTTGCACAGCTCGTACGGGTATGGCCTGGTGCATTTGAATTTTGAATAGAAACATGTTTAGGCTCTTTCTCAGTATTTTCTACGTGCTGGAACGCTTCAAACCAGTCTCAGATGCAATTCTAAGGATAGATGACATTGGATTTCGCTGAATAATTCCAGAAACTGTGGCGATATTTTCAGGCGTAACTACGGTTTGCTTGCGACCAACATGCCCCACTAGATCATCAGTTACGCTGCCTGTTCGTTGAAATTTTGCGAAGAGCGTACGAATGGTTTTCGCATCGGGTCCTTTTGGAAAATTAAATCGTGCTTGAAAACTTCGCCTTGTTGCCGTAGAACTCTCTTCTAACCTGTGGTACTCTAGCACCAGAAAAAAGGCGTTGTTCAATGGAGTACATGGTTTTAATCTCTTCCTTCGGTACGCTAACCTCCTTTCACGTATCAATAGTGGAACTGATCGCTCTGGGCTTCGGATCACTATTTATACTAGGCATTGCGTATGGCGATTACAGCGCCGTCTATTAGCAGCTTTCATAACTGTTATTTCAAACTGCTGTATAAACTTCTTACAGCTTTCGCAATTAACATGCCGTTTACTGCATTCCTCTATCGATCTTTGTTTTCGAGATATTTAATTTTGAAATCAGGCAGTACTTTTCTGGACACCCTGTGTCATTTAAATTAATATGGTTTATATTAAGAGGTAGGTTATACGAATTTAACCGGGTCATCTAGTACATTAATAAATTCAATAGTCCTTATTTTTTTAAAATAACGTTCATGGCAAAGACAAATATTCAGTCTCTCCGAAGAGGATCAAGGAAAAGAGACAGAATGCATCACATGTGGAGAAATCTTCGAAGAAGGCTGTATTCAGTGCTATAACTGCAAGGACTGGTACCATGAAAACTGATTTTATGTAGATGCTTGAGATATTTATTACAATTGTATGTTTTCAAGGCCAAGAAACAACTGGAGTACCACTGAATGCTGTGTCCGGGGCTACCCTCCAAATTTTTTAGTGCCAATAAACTGATTCAAAAGTGTATTTAGATAGTTCATAAAAAATTATTATCTTTGCTTAGTTCTAAGTGATATGACTAAAGATGTTACTCGTTTCATTTTACGATGAAAGTTGAGACAGAAAAATTGTTTATTGTTGTTTTATTAGCAAGTCATTTTTGTGTCCGTGGCTACCCGACCTTCCCCTACATCTATAATGATATCTAGAGAATGATTGCAAAGTTTTGCATAAAAACAACACGCCGGCCGCGGTGGCCGAGGGGACTGCGGCGCTTCAGTCACGGTCTGAACGGTCACTACGGTCGGGGGTTCGAATCCCCTCTCGGGCATGGATATTTGTGCCGTCCTTAGTTGCAGCTAGTTCATAAGTAGTTTGTAAGTTTAGGGACTGATAACCACGTAGTTAAGTCCCCTAAGCTCTACAAACATTTGAACATTTGAGGAACGACACCCACCAGCACATTGAGGTGTACGTAACCAAACGTTCATACAGATATGTTTGTTCGAGCCCAAGTACTTTCCTTGTGAGAGAAACAGCTGAAGAACGAGCATGCCAAACAGGTGGTTATTTTCCGCAGGCACAAGCGGAACGCCCGAGACCGCACCGACACTGTCGGCAAGCACGCGGGTGACGTCATGTTTCGGCCCGCCCCGGCCACCACGGCGCTCTCCGGATAAGGCGGGGGCGGTCGTGGGCGGCATGCGATGGGATTGGATGGACCGGCACAGAGTAGGGGGCGGGGGGGGGGGGGGGGGGGGAGGGGGGGACCAGCAGGCTCCGAAAATCCGGCGATAAATCGGGGCGTTAGGCGCGGCCGCATACATCAGGGGCTCAGCCGCGCTGGTGGTCGTGTGGCGGTGGTCGTGCGGCGGTGGCGGCGTGGTCGTCTGCCCCGCGATTACCTCGCGCCGCCGGCCGCATATAAACTCTGGGATTAGGCGCGCGCAGCTCATTACGCTGTCGTCGCGAGAAATGTCTGCCTCCGCGCCGACTCACTTATTGTCGCTTTCTTCTCGCCGCCGCGCTCGTGGCTGTTTTACGTCAGCCGCGCGCCTGGCTGTCTCATAACTGTCGCGGCGATTAATAAAAACAACTCCGAAACAGGGGTAGCTACCCCCTCTGCGCGAGGACGTTGATAACGGGGCTGCACCTCGCAACTTCGCGGGTATTGGAGCCGTGTCTCAAATTGGGAGCCACTATTTCAGATTACGGGAGTCGCAGGTAAATTTAATCCCCCTCGCGAGTGCTTCGCACTGCGACATGGCGATTTATCATTTAAATACGTCCGCATTTGCACGACCGAGTAACTAGTACCAATCGGATTAGTGTTTAGAAACGAGAAATTCTTGTCTCATTTTTTATGTTTGTGTTGCTGAACGTGAATAATCATACTAAGGTTTCTATCTTATTATTAAATTATTTTTTTATACAATAAACAAAGCATTTAGTTGCAAACGTAGGCTTCCGTGGCAGTTGTCACTATCAATAAAATTCTTCTGGGTATGAAACCGCATCGTCATTTTGTAAACTTTGCCGACGTTTCGGCCAGACACAGACACAGACCCTGATGAAGGCCGCCTGCAACAGTGGCCGAAACGTCGGCAAAGTTTACAAAATGACGACGCGGTTTCATACCCATAAGAATTTTATTGATAAAGCGTTTAGTCTTTTAATATATTGAGTGAAGGTCATTGTCATATGATTTAAACACACAAATTAGTTACGTTTGCAACAGATGAGCTTGGTTTTTTGTCACCATTTCTTGGGCAAATGTTGCATCTTCCTGATGTACATTTATTTCTATGAACTTCTAGAATAAACTCTTCCGTGTTTGAGAACTTAGCTGCCTTCAGTCGATGGATCTTGGTACAACCGAATTTGTAGCTCTTTTTAAGACCTGAGAATGCGTATATAAAGGTTGGAGAACTCTGCAATTAAGCTAGTTGTTTGTGCATTTTTGAGCACAGTAAGGCATCCTACAGCAGTCTTGCAGTTTTAGCAATTTGTTTGGTACCAGGAAGCTGAGTTAGTATATTTTGCTTCCTTGTTCTGTTATTATTAGGCTTGGGGATAGTCATCCATTTAGTTACTTTATCCTCACTAAGCATAAACCTCTCCGGTGTTGTTGAAAGGGAAGATGCCTTATCTTCAGCAGCATCGTCATGAGACTGATCACTTTCAGTTCGCACTGCTCTTCTTCTTCATTGTCATCAGAATAGGAAATAACTAATTTTTATCATCGCTTTTCAGTCAGCATCCGTACAGAAATATCAAGACATTTTCAGTAACATATTTTACCAAGGGGGGGGGGGGGAGGGGTTCTTTGTGCCCACCAAAAAAAAAAAATATATAAATAAATAAATAAAATTAAAGCATAAATAATATCCAGTAATTGTTCTTGAATTACTTTAATAACATACTTTTGAAAGATCTCTTAATGGGCCGGCCGCGGGGGCCGAGCGGTCTGCAGAGTTCCAGTCACGGTCTGCACGGCCGCTGCGGTCGGGGGTTCGAATCCCCCATCGGGCATGGATGTCTGTGCCGTCTTTAGTATAAGCTAGTTTGTAAGTTTAGGGACTGATGCCCCCGTGGTTAAGTCCCATATGCTATACAAACATTTGAACATTTGATCTATTAATGCATAATCAGGTGCCAGAACATGAATATTTCATGGAAAACAGTTTTCAATAATGTGTTTCATATCTTGTACCTAATTCCGTCTGTAGATACTTTATCAATGTCCACATTCTAGCGCACAACAAATTCCTCTTCAGGTTCACTCACTACATTGCAAATTTCATCAAATTCTATTTCAGAATCCGTAGATTCTTCCAAACTCTGCGATATTTCCATGTCAGTAAGTGACTGTCGATACTTAGTGCCACTGAACTGGAAACAATAAAGAATCAAATTGTTGCTGTCAACCCAGAGAAATATAACGTATGTGTGTTCTAAGATCACATAAGTGCTATTACCTGTGGCTAAGTCAGAAGGGGTCCAGTGATTTTTTCAGATATTCTTGATATCGAAGGGCATGTCTATGATATTTCCAACTGTCCTCCAGCATGACCTTTTAGGTCTAAGTCGAGTATTGTTCCGAGTAATGTTCTGGTGGATACGGAGTTTACTCTGTTTCAGGATATTTTATACCACTTCTTAATTAAAGTGGCTTGTCGTCTAAAACGTAGTGGGGATTTATTAAAAAGTGCAGTCGATTTTATGGTCGCAGATACGGTTTTATTGTGTTACTGATCTCGGTGACAACTTTAAACGTATGGCTCTATTAAGCCAAGCAGAACTACATTACTCCGCAACAGTCTGTACGTGTGATAAAAAAGAGACCTTCAGACTGTGTACGGCAGCTCCGTAGCTAGAATAGACAAGCTTTTCAATAATAATAATTCCTGTGCGACCGTTGAGGGAAGTCGCATCTACTACCAATGTGTGGGGGGAGGGCGTACTTCATGACCATAAACTTAAATTTTGCGACTAAGCTTAAAAGAAAAATCTAAAACAACCATTGAATCTGGAAGAGGAATGCATTAAAGACAATAAATATTTCTTACAAAATTTTCAAAAATTAAGTACCTGAATACTTCGGTGGGCATAAAGTACCCCCCCCCCCCCCCCCTTGGTGCTGCAAGGGTTAATTTATGGACACAGCCCACTTGTTACGTTTATTAAAACGACAATATTATTCACGATAGTTTTAACATCATAATTATAAATTTACATGTACAATAAATATCACTTTAGATCGATATCGATTTCGTCATGTTCTATTACTCCAAAAAGGAATTCTCAAAATTTTAAAACATGAAATAATGTGTGGTAAAGACGCAGTGTTTATTGCTTTGTAATTTAACAAGTTTCATGAAACAGTTTTACGAAAATTTTACAAATTCCGAACAGACCTCAAACGTCCTGGCCTGATACGATCAAAGTGTGATTCTAAATTTTGCGTACCTATGGGTTCTAGAAACTCACAATACCTTTCATTTAATCAACCTTATAATCGTTCTCGCATTTGTAAATATAACTGCTACATACGATACAGTTTGGAGGTACGGACTTATTTCTAAGATACTCTAGATCCTCAAAAAATGTTCAAATGTTTGTAGAACTTATGGGACTTAACTACGGGGCATCAGTCCCTAAGCTTACAAACTACTTATGAACTGGCTAAGACTAAGGACGGCACAAATATCCATGTCCGAGGGGGGATTCGAACCCCCGACATTAGTGGCCGTGCAGACCGTGACTGGAGCGCCTCAGTCCCCTCGGCCACCGCGGCCGACTCTAGATCCTCCTTTGGAGAATCTATTGAGCGGAGTGCTCACTAATAGAACTTCTAAAATCCATCTAGGTCCAACTAACACCTGATGATGGCTTGCCACTTACCGCGGCGGTGTGGCCGAGCGCATTGAGGCGCCTTACTCCTATGGGCGAGACCGTTTCCCGTCGAATGTTTGAATCCTCCCTCGGGGATGGATGTTTGTGTTGTCTTTAGTACACGTTACAAGTAGTTTGTAAGTTTAGGGACTGATGACCCCGCAGTTAACTCCCATAAGGTTAACAAACATTCGAATATTTGTTTACCACTTGCACAAGCAAAAAAGTTTAAAAAAGAAGAAGAAGATTAGTGTTTAACGGCGCGTCGACAGCGTAGACATTGCAGGCGGAGCTTACGCTCGGATTGTTTGGATAAGGATGAGGAAGGAAATCGGCGGTGCCCTTTGAAAGGAACCATCCCGGCATTTGCCTGGAGTGATTTAGGGACATCACGGAAAACCTAAATCTGGATGGCCGGAGGTGAATTCCAACTACCTTCCCTCCGAATGCGAGTCCAGTGTAATACCACTGTACCACCTCGCTCGATTTTGCACAAGCGATTGACCAACAAAAATAAATAAATTAAAATTAAATTAAAATGCTTGGCAGTTCTATTTTCAGATGGCATGGCTTTAGTTATGCAGCATGGAAGCTTCGAAGAGTGTAGAAACACCCTCAAACAGTCTCGTGGAGTAGCTTCAGATACACTATTTTAATTCCCAAACTATGAAGTTAGAAGTGTTTCACCTGAACACCTAACAAGCCAATCTATGTCCTGGAGCTATTTTTAGCTGGTAAAAATTTAAACAATTCATATCCAAAACAGTTTAGCGTCTAGTAGAACAGATCATTTAAATTTTAATTTCTCCTATAAAAACAGCAGCTAAGATACGCACAGGAAATATTATTATTCAAAATCTTGTCTGTTCTAGCTATGGAGCTGCTGTACACAGTGTGAAGGCCTCTCTTTTATCACACATGTAATCTGTTGCGGAGTGCTGCAGTTCTGTCTGGCTTAATAGTGCCATACGTTTAAAGTGGTCACCGAGATCAGTAACACCATAAAATCGTATCTGCGAACGTAAAAATCGACTCCACTTTGCAATAAAAGCCCCACTGCGTCTTAGGCGACCAACTTCTTTAATTAATAAGTGGCATAAAATATCCGGAAATAATCTCCACATCCACCAGAACATTACACGGGAGAATACTCGACTTAGATCCAGAAGGTCACGCTGGAGGACTGCTCGAAATATCATAGACACGCACTTCGATATCAAGAATATCTGGAAAAATCCCTGGACCCATTTTGGCTTAGCCAAGAACTTCGGCGAAATATCACCTATCTAACATGAGATCCATGGGTCACACAACACAGGCTCCACACAGGCCATCGAAGAAGTGGAGTGATACTCTTCAGATGAGACATACGACATAAAACTCGGTGCGGCTTGCGATTGTGAACAAAGAGTGGAAACGGTCCAGCATATCATATTGGAGTGCCCAGAATGTGCGGCCACAGTAACTACTGAGGAACTGTATGAAACCACCCCTAAAACCGTCGAGCGGATGGAACAGGCCGACATACTAACTTGAATGTAATTTTTGTAGTTAGTTTTTTATTGCTTGCTAAATGATCGTTTAGCAATAATTTATGTTTTTAATTTTATTGAAATCTCATGTTACATAAGTCCCATTATATTTTTACTATCTGAAAACCCGGCTTTGCCCGAATTTATAGTTATTTATTCCTGCCTTGTGTAAGTAGTTCTCCTATCCCTTCTCTCTCTGTCCATCTCCTTTTTTCTAAAAACATACATATTTTTCGAAGACTAATTATGGAATAGGGCAGTCTCGCATAATGTACAAAATTATAAATGCAGTATCCAAACAAAGAAAGACAGTAGTCAAAATACAAATGACATATAAAATGCTTACGATCTCATATTTATTGATTTAAATGTAGTACAATTGTATAACTTTTCAGGTATGTATTCATTTGTTTAAGTGCTGTATGCCTGTAAAATCTGTTGCGAATACAATTACTAATAAAGAAGTAATAGATTAAAATTTGGTGCGTGATGGAGCGATTTTCCATAAACGTTACTGTTTATGTGCTCATATATCAAGAACTACGTGTCGTACAGTGATACAATTTAGAAGGTACACTCAACTATATGCGCGTATACTGTTAGTAAAATTTTCTGCGGCTAAAATTCGTAGTGTACAAATTATAAATTGTAACGTCATACCGAATGCCGTAATTTTACTCCATAAACAGTGGAAAAGTAGTAAACAAGAATCTTTCTTCTTCCATTATTTTGCTTTTGTTGTCAGCGAGAAAAAGTTTAATAAAAGTTTCAAATTACGTTTAAAGTTTGTTGCAAGTCGATAAGTATTCTCATTCTCATATAGCGTATTTATAAAGTCTCGTCTCAATATGTGGCAGTTTTTTGCGATTCCTATTGTTTATGACGTCATATCTTCTGAACCATGTGTAGTATGTGATTCTTAACCTTGCAGCAATTGTTAGCTCACGGTAAGGAATGTGTGTACCAAATCTGGTTGATCGGTCCAGTGGTTTAGGAGAAAATGCGTAGCACTGTCGCTAAATGCAGCAGTTTTTCGCGCATCTCATTTATGACTTCATATCTTGTGAACTATACATCGTACATGATTCTTACACTTTGCGGCGACCGTCGTCATGGATTGAAGCCTACGTGTACAAAATTTCATAAAGATTGGAACAAAAGTGTAGATTTGTATGCAACACGTCCACACAAACAAACATACGGACACTCTGCTTTATGTATTAGATACTGCACGTAAAAAAATGCATTCGTAAACCACGTAATCCTAATAAATAAAATTTAGTTTATTGTTTGCAACTTGATTAAATTTAGATTTTGTTCTCTGAGAGGGAGGACCTCCAAATCTGACGAGCTTGGAGATTTGGAGGCCACCCAGGACGAGAGGCCCAGAGCATCCCCCCCCCCCTTTCGCCCTAATTCCTTTTAGTCCATAACTGTGAACAAAGATTATTTTGTCCAACAACATACCTCGCAGGTTCGGCAAAGTGTGTTCATAGCGATGACACATTGTAGTTGCACACTCCAGGAACCCTTAAATGGGCAGAGAGCCCTTGCAGTCGGAGAATGAGGTCATCATGACCCTATTACGACTCCTGTGAACAGCTTCGGATTGCTTTGGCTGAGGGAAGTGTGTCAAGTTTCCACTGGAGCCGCTGACGTTTCCTATCGTGATCGAAACCTTGGCACTACGTTTTGTCTCCTGTTCGCGCTTCCCTACAACAGCCTGTCAGACAAAATATATGCTTCGGCGATATGAATGGGAAACGCTGCATCATCCATCGTTCATCCAGTGCCTTACGCATCTTAAGCGACGTCGGATTCTGTCTGACGTGGCGATGCAAGAGTAGGCACGGTTGTGTGAATCGGTCAGTGGCGTAAATCTCTCAAAGCGCGTCGTGATTCCTTTTCTATGGAAACATTCCATGATCCAGTTAAGGCGTGTGTTTGGTTTCCATTCGACTGACCCCTACACTTACTTGACATTTACCGGAAACTTCAAAACGAAATGAATCTTCTCGATGCTTTTCTTCCCATACTTACAGTCGTCTAAACATTTTCGTATTCCGGAATTTTCTCGCCCACTACTCTATTCATATTAACTTCTCAACTGCAGCAATAGGGCCTGTCTCTCTTTACCTTGATGATTTTCGGTTTCTTTCTTTCGTAGAGAATTTTCTGCGTAAAACTTTTCCATGTTTTCTTCCGTCATTGAAGTTTTAGTCACCGTGCCTATGTGCATCACGGATAAATCCGGGAGACACAACTACTATTGAACTACATTCCAGGTCGAGATGGCTTACCTCCATGTGAGAAACACCCTGTGTGTCTACACAAACGATTTCATTGGTTTTGAGCAGTGGCAAGCCACCAAGGAGTAATTTTCCACGGAGGGGAAAGTATAATTCTCTGAGGTGTAAAAACAAGAGATTTCATTGACAAACCAAGAGGGAAAATCGCAAAGACTTTCCCCTACTTTCTACACTCCTGGCCATTAAAATTACTACACCACGAAGATGACGTGCTATACAGGCGAAATTTAACAGACAGGAAGAAGATGCTGATATATGCAAATGATTAGCTTTTCAGGTCACTCACTCAAAATTGGCGCCGGTGGCGACACCTACAACGTGCTAACATGAGGAAAGTTTCCAACCGACTTCTCATATACAAACAGCAGTTGACCGGCGATGCCTGGTGAAACGTTGTTGTGATGCCTCGTGTAAGGAGGAGAAATGCGTACCATCCCGTTAACGACTTTGATTAGGTCGGAATGTAGCCTATCGCGATTGTGGTTTATCGTATCGCGTTGGTCGCGATCCAAAGACTGTTAGCAGAATATGGTATGTTCAGGAGGGCAATACGGAACGCCGTGCTGGATCCCGACGACCTGGTATCACTAGCAGTCGAGATGACAGGCATCTTATCCACGTGGATGTAACGGATCGTGCAGCCACGTCTGGATCCCTGAGTCAGCAGGTGAGATCGTTTGCAAGACAACAACCATCTGCACGAACAGTTCGACGACTTTTGCAGCAGCATGGACTATCAGCTCGGAGTCCATGGCTGCGGTCACCCTTGACGCTGCATTACAGACAGGAGTGCTTGCGATGGTATACGCAACGACGAACCTGTGTGCACGAATGGCAAATCGTAATTTTTTTCGGATGAATCCAGGTTCTGTTTACAGCATCATGATGGTCGCATCCGTGTTTGACGACATCGCGGTGAACGCACATTGAAAGCGTGTATTCGTCATCGCCATACTGGCGTATCACGACGTGATGGTATTTGGTGCCATTGGTTACACATCTCGATCATATCTTCTTCGCATCGACGGCACTTTGAACACTGGCCGCTACATTTCAGATGTGTTACGACTCGTGGCTGTACCCTTCATTCGATCCCTGCGAAACATCACATTTCAGCAGGATAACGCACGACCGCATGTTGCAGGTCATGTATGGGGCCTTTCTGTACAGGGAAAATGTTCGACTGCTACCCAGGCCAGCACATTTTCCATATCTCTTACCAACTATAAACGTCTGGTCCATGGTGGCTGAGCAAGTGGCTCGTCACAATACGCCAGTCACTACTCTTGATGAACTGTGGTATCGTGTTGAAGCTGTATGGGCATCTGTACCTGTACACGACATCCAAGATCTGTTTGACTCACTGCCCAGGCGATTCAAGTCCGTTATTATGACCAGAGGTGGTTGTTCTGGGTACTGATTTCTCAGGATTTATGCACCCAAATTGCGTGAAAATGTAATCACATGTCAGTTCTAGTATAATATATTTGTCCAATGAATACCCTTTTATCACCTGCATTTCTTCATGGTGGCCAGTAGTGTATTAAACAAAAAAGGGTGATTATAAGTTATTAAAAATACACATACCATGCTGTAGTCCTTAGTTTATTTTACGCTGTAAACCCTACACGGGTTCACACATTTGTCCCATCGCAACACTAAATTTTCAGATACTCCTGATAGTTCTGGGGCAGAATTCGAGTGGCTGAACCACTGTCAAACTGCTGTCTTGCTATAATCGTTACTTCCGGATCGCTGTCCTGCCAGCATCTACCATTGCAAGCAGCATGAGATGCACCTCTTATCCTCATGTTGGTGTAACTATGAGGATAATGAATATCTGTATGTTTTGCTATTAACTGCATGTCAATATTGAGTAGTATGAGCGGTCAGCATCGTTTAGTCTGGCTTTTTATTTATTTATTTCCTATATAATTTATACTGCTAATAAACGGTCCCAAGGTGATTGAATTTTTGTAACTTTTCTATTTGATTTTGTCAAGATGTTGAGTTAGCGTAGAAGTGGTAAAAACTTTTCTGTTTTCTACTAATTTTGCAGGAAATGGCGATCGGCCAATGTGAAAGTGGCTACTGCAGAAAACGGCGGTGGCCAAGGAAAATATTTCAACTGTTCGTGATAAGACTTCTTGGAGGCTATAGAATACTTTATGTCTCGTTTCTGCAAAAGAAGGACCTGCCTGGTTAACTGAAGAGAATCGTTTGCAAAAATGTTAGAATCTGCGTGGCAAACAGCAGCTTTGGCCGGAATTAAACATTACCAAGGGCTAAAGAGTGCCAGTTTAAGAACTTCAAGTTTATCCGTTTCAATTTCGGAATTGTAATTAAACAGCGTATGTGATTCTAAACGAGAATTTACGAATGTTGATCACTGTCTCAAAACGCAGTTAACACATCTGTTCTAATAATTTTAAAACAGTTTATTTCTAATTTATTACTTTTTTTTTTTTTTGCGTATAACCACTCCCAAAAAATCAATACATATGTTAGGATAAACATTGTTCAGCTGAGTTATTTTGCGTTGCCTACATTATTTACAACCTTAAAATAAAACCTTCTTTGTTAGTTAATCACTTAATATATTGTATATCATTATTATTTCGCTAATGCTAACCTATGCATAGTTTTTGACAAATGGATCAGCTTCGGCTGGACTTGTCCCGGGATTCGAAAGCCTCGATTTCACCACTGCTTCTCCGTCGCCGGTTCCATGCACTGCTTGATTCGTTTCACGGAGCAAACATCATCTACACGGACGGTTCTTTGGCCGATGGCCATGCTGGATATGCCTTTATCCATGGTGACCACATCGAACAGCGGTCATTGCCTTGTGAAAGCAGCATCTTCACCGCAGAACTGGTCGGTATTTTGAGAGCTCTTGAACACCTCAGAGCTCGCCCCAGGGGATCGTTTGTCATCTGTAGCGACTCCCTGAGTGGCTTACAGGCCCTCGACCAGTTTCTACCGAAAAACACAGTGGTGCGAGCCATTCAAGATGCTGTCTTCGCCCTTGGCGAGTCAGGCCGTTCTGTCGTTTTTGTCTGGACGCCAGGGCACATAGGTATACCGGGCAATGAACGTGTTGATCAGCTGGCCAAGCAGGCCACCACTATGCGGTCCCTGGATATTGGCCTCCCAGTTTCCGACCTCCAAACCAAGTTGAACCGCAAGGTCTTAGGGGTTTGGAATTCTGAATGGGCAGATTCGACTGAACCGAATAAGCTCCGTGCCGTCAAGCCGTCTACTGCTGCATGGAAGACGTCCCTGAGGGCTTCTCGCAGGGAGTCGGTCGTCCTTTGCCGACTCCGTATAGGCCATACTTGGCTTACGCACGGTCACCTCCTGTGTCGCGAGAACCCTCCTCAGTGTCAATGTGGTGTGCCTTTGACGGTCGCCCACATCTTAATTGAATGTCGCCATTTAGCCGCAGCAAGATGCTATTTTAATCTTCCTGACAATTTGCAGCTAGCACTAGCTGACAATACCTCCACGGTTGACTCTGTTTTAAATTTTATGCGTGAGTGTGGACCTTACAAGTCACTTTAAAGTTTGTGTTTGTCATTTCTCTGTCCTCCGCCTGCTTAAGTCTGTTAGGTAGGTGGTTTTAACGTGTTCCAGAGTGGCTGGGTGTGTTCCTTATATCCTTGTGACCACCCAGCAAAAACACTCTTGTGCTGTTTCAGCTGTTGTATCCCTTCTTCGTTTTTAATAGTATCCTTTCTTTCTATTAGTCTGTAAGTTTTAAACTTTGACTTGTTAATGCATTCACTTCGGAACGCTTAACAAAATGTTTTATCTCTTTGACTGGAAAAAGGGACTGATAACCGTCGTTGTTTAGTCCCTTCAAAAAACCCAACAACAACAACAACAACAACAACAACAAGTTGATGACCCTAAGACGACATCGAGTCATATTTCTTTAACTGAGCCATACATACCGCTATAGGTGTATGTTGTGTTTTGCCAATACAGCATAGTTTGGTCACACGTATAGTCGCAAGATATATTGGAAGTCAGTGAGCTGAAATGTAAAGAAATGGATTGCTTGTCGTATTAACACAGGGCAAAAGCAACAGCACGTGACAAATTGATAACGAGATTAGGTTTAACTCTGAATGAGAATGTAGGTCAGAGAGTGAGCTACAACGAACTGTTCAGTGTTACGACTGTTCTCAACAGATTCGACAGCAAAGCAATGTCACCCACAGAAGCTCAGATATACATGTCTACGTCAAAAGGACATGATAAAAGGATAGAGAGTGTATAGGCTATGAGGGTAATGCATGGATAATTCAGAACTAGAAGGGAGTGTACATTAAAAGTCTTGAGTAAATGGACTGCGGTTGTAGGTGAAGGAATACAATATAAGATTACGGGAGAATATGGGGTTGTTAGTAGGGATAAGGGAAGAAAAAAAAATAATTTAGTTCTGCAATAAAACTGAGCTAGTACTTGCGAATTTTCTATTAAAAAACTAAAATATTGTATGAACAGTTGGGAACACCTGAAGGGTCATTTCCACAATGTAACTGGAAAACTTTTTCCATCTCCTTCACACTCACATTAACTATTACTACTGTGTGTGTGTGTGTGTGTGTGTGTGTGTGTGTGTGTGTGTGATGTGTGTGTTTGTGCGTGTGTGCGTTTTTCAGTGTAGGTGACTGTGTGTAGCATAGTATCATGTACGTTTGTTGTGCATGATATGAGATTGGACCGTGGCGCCTGCTTCATTTCCAAGTAAATATGCTCAGAAAATATAGATTTGCTAAACATGTTTTTAAAGATCTGAACATTACCATATCAACAAAATAGCACGGGGTACTTTTTAGAAGTAATTAGATTCTCTGTCTACATCTATATAGGATACTCTGTAAATCACATTTAAGTGTCTGGCAGAGGGTTCATCGAACCACAATAATACTATTTATCTCCCACTCCATACTCGAATAGCGCGCGGGAAGAAAGAACACCTGAATCTCTCTGTTCGAGCTCTGATTCCTCGTATTTTATTCTGATGATCATTTCTACCTATGTACGTGGGAGTCAACAATATATTTTCGTATTCGGAGGAGAATGTTAGCGATTGGAGTTTCGCAAGTAGCCCACGCCGCAGCGACAAGCGCCGTTGTTGTAATGATTCTCATCCCAGATCCTGTATCATTTCCGTAACGCTGTCTTCCCTGTATCGTGACAATACGAAACGAGCTGCCCTTCTTTGGACTCTTTCGATGTCCTCCGTCAAACCCACCTGATAAGGATTCCACACTGGGCTGCAATACTCCAAAAATGGACGGACAAGCGTAGTGTATGCAGTTTCTTTTGTAGTTCTGTTTCATGTTTTAAGGGTTCCTCTAATAAAACGCAGTCTCTGGTTCGCCTTTCTCACGACATTATCTACGTGTTCTTTCCAGTTTAAGTCTGAAGTAATAGTAATTCCTAGGTATTTTGTGGAGTTTACGGCCTTCACTTTTGATTGATTTATCTTGTAAACAAAGTTTAACGGATTTCTTTTCGTACTCATGTGGATGACTTCCCACTTCTTATTATTTAGAGTCAATTGCCAATTTTTACACCATACTGATGTCTTATTCAGAACTACAAGAAACAACGACAGTCTGGTTGTAGAGACCCAGACAATTACAGATGCGATTGCAGACGAATTTCAGTACATTTTTTTAACTGAAGTAATCTATTTGTGACTGTGGTATGAAGGAAGCAGCTTTGGAGAGAATACTGATTGTAGCTAGAAATCGTATGGAGACACTAAATTTCTAGAATGATCTACGGGGTAACAGTTAACTTTCGTAAGAGGAGAAGGCACTATGGAGTGGAAAGAAATGCAACAGAGAATCAGCGTAGTGGATCAACCAGTTTTTGAAAAGTACATTATTATCATTTTAAAAATGTGTTACTGATGCAAGGAAAACATTCTGTTACAGTTTTGTGGAACTGTAATGAAAAGAAATGAAACATTAACCAAGCGCGACGTCAACAATATTTCTGGAAGCCTGCATGAAAAAGTTCCGAGCGGCGCCTGAAAGCAGATTTTCATGAATTTTTTAGTATCGCTTTAATTTCAGCTACAGAACAAAACTCAGTTGTTGTGAGTTAAGGCTTTAAGAATGTAAGCGCTATTTCCATCGCTCCACTTCCCTAGAATTGCGTTCTATTCAAACAATTCACTTCAGGTGATTAATGGCAAGCAGGTTTTTTATATCTTACACGATCGGTGCCCAATTCACAGAAAAGCACTAAGCTTTAACGACTTTGCTGTCAAATGGATAGGAAACACAAGGTGGAATGCATTTACGCGAGAATGACGAAGAGTGCGGTATGTAGGAAAATTCCAATGATCCCTGATGTGAAACGGATGGGAAACAAAATATAAAATGCATTGAAGCGTACATTAGGAAAATTACCGTATTTTACAGAATGCCCGTTTTTTGCGAATGCGAAAAGTAGTCAACCTAAGTAGCATATTCATTTGTATACGTTACTTTGTGGTTTTGAATAAAATTAAATGTAATTAATATTCCAGTCATACATTCGACATATGGCTAAGCTAAGTTGAACCTTCGTGAAATGCAGAACCTCCATTGATATAACCAACGATATTGTTACAAACAAAATTAAGCAAAGAATATTTAATAAAAACATCTTTGGATCAGCAGCTCTGTAAATTACACCAAAGTAATTACAACAAACAGCGTGTCCTAAACAGTAACCAAATATAAATATATATATGAATGTAAGTAATTACAACTTGTACAGTCAATATAACATTGTCATATTAAAGTATTTTCATGTAAAACACACTTTGTTCTCTGTAATAGGTGACTTAGAAAACGGGCAAAGCCCGAAACTAGTCGTCAGCATTTCAAATAAAAGCAGCTTTGGTGCATATATAAAAATGTCTTTTCTACAATATTTAAGAGCTACAAAACGCGACATATCAAAAGCATTTGATATTTATATGGACAAAAGAAGAAGAATTGAAATAGAAACCACCAAAGAAACACGTCAGTGAGATAAGAATTGTACGTGATGCAAAGTATGAGAAACTCATTTGTAGTGCATCTGTCGTTGGCAACATAATCGCTGGCGAGAGAGGTCAAAGAAGTTGTAAGGGGAGTTGAATAATTTCGAGTGTAGGACGAGTGGTGAACTGAGGATTTCGGTGTCCTTTTCAGGTGCGAGGAAGCAGGGCATGACCGACGTAATTATATTTCTCATTTATTTTAGTATGTCAAAAGTTTTGCTGGAGGCAACTCGAAGAAACTAACAAGGAGGTATCGTAACTGCATTGACGTCAGGGTGCGCAGAAATAATTTATTTCGGGTATCTTTTAATAACGGAGGTGGCTCACTAGAACATTCATTGTGGCAAAATTTTAATATCTTTTATTTTTGTGTTGTATAACACGTAATTAATCAGAAACAAAGTTATGCTGGACGTAACACAGTTCTGTAGAAACTAGTCTGAACAGAATTCACGACACTGACGAGAATGTTTTTCTAGGAAGACTCTAATATCGGAGAAAAATTCGAACGAATTTCGTTTTGCAGTCTACTTCAGGGTTAATTTAATGATTCCGGCTAGCAAAAATTAATTGATCGGCACAAGAGAGTTTATATCATTACTAGCTTTTACCCGCCGCTTCGCTCGCAATGTTCTTTAGAGTTGGACAATGTTTCATTGTTTCCAAACCATGTTTCGATACGCAGAAATGCTTCAAAACCGCCATGTTCGACGATTTCGAAGAACCGCTGTGTTTTATTCTGCTTTCTGTCGGATCACATTAGCAGTCGATATTGAAACTGTTTAGTCCTGTCGGTTTCACTGTTTCAAAACAGCTGTGTTTCAGACCACGATGCAGGAAGGCGGAACAGACGAATTGAATAGAAACAATATTGTTTCATTTTTCGAAGCTCGGCACAGATAAACATTTAAGTCACTAAGAAGTTTAAACAGTGTCAAAAACTGATCGACAGTCGTAATTTGCAGGTTAAGATTGCTGCAATCAAGATTCGTTTCTAAAGTGAATGCTGTATTTCCAAATGACATAATGTCTGCTTTATAAACGTAAATGAACAATAAACATTTCTCACTATTTGCACTGAAATATTCAACAGAATTGTAGGTTTATCTTATATATACAGATACACACAACTTCACATTCAACTACCTTTTTAAAATAAGAAACAACATCAAGTCTAAAATGAAGGACTTTAACAGGGGAGATCGTAAATTTAATCTACAGCCCGTTAGTTTCTTACGAGCAATGTTGGCCGGACACCCAAATATAAGAAAAGATATAAATACATGAAAATCTAACGTAATGTGTCGTATTTGACGAATTTCATATTTATACTTCCATATTACGAAAGTCTAGACGGTAAATGAAACCGCGCATTAAAGATATCTCCAAAACTTGAATTTTAAGATAAGGTTTATCTTACTAAAGTACCCAGCAGTGCGATAACGGTGGATAAAAGCTTCACCCTTCCCAAAATGTTAGCACAACACCTATCAATATTAGGCACTAGAATATAGGAAATCAAAATGTGTTAATTGTATCTACTTTGATAAAAACCGATCTAATAGACATAAAGAAGTCAGGCCTCATCTAAAGGGAAGACAGGAACGTAACTTACTGAACGTCACTTATTTTGAAAGCAGTGCATTTGGTACAGGGTTTAAATTGTACTTATCGTCCTGGCGGTCTCGTGTGATAATGTTGGCAATCATGTGACGTTGGCATTAGCCATCAAGTGAAAATCCAAATGTTTTATCATGAAATCTCCGTTGTACGAGGGCAATTACTTTTAGTGAGCAGACAAGGGTACATTCAGGAACCTGTCAACCACAGAGCACGAACAGCATTATTTATTTACGTCAAGGTCTGTACGAAACACAAATGAAGTCATTCTATGCGGATTTCTAAGAATATAAACATCTTGGCAAAGATTTTCTGCTGTGTTCTTGATGTTACCAACATAACCACGTGAGGTCGCCGGGATGGTAAGTAAAATTTTGCCGGTTTAGGAAATATATAACTGCCAAGGCATGTGAAGAAAAGTTTAATTTCTTCTCCTACAGTCGCTGGCATCTAAATGCGTGGTTCTATAAAACACTTATACAGTTCACATTGACGATGTTACAATAAACAGGCCCAAACTGTTACAAAATACATACTGTTTCGTAGTTTCGAAACAGTGTTTTGAAACCTTAAACTTTACGGTTTCATTTGTTCCGAAAAAAAATGATTCAGTTTTCTCATCTCTTAATGTCCTTGCACACACTGTACGGTTTCATTTGTTCAAAAAAAAATTGTTTCAATTTTCTCATCTCTTAATGTCCTTGCACACGTGTCAAAAACCTTAAAAAGTGCAATAATTTCGCAACTTTTTCTTATGTTATGACCAGTACCATCAGGATAAAATAAAAGTTTCCAATTTTTCAGTTTAAATATAAATTGTGCTTAGAATGACGGTAAATACTGCCCTCCTGTATCGAGATGAAGATAAAGATATTATTAAATACCGAAAGAAACTCTGTTACATCGTAAATAAACCCCTGACTGAGGAAGCTACACGTTATAAACGTGTAAACAAGAAGGTTAGAATGAAAGGAGTTGGTATTATCTATGCCAATCACATACGTCAGTTAAAGCCTGTCCACCATATTGGTCAGTTTTGGTATGATATTTTTCCGGTTAAAACTTTGCGTTAAGTCGATCCTCTTACCGTTAATGCATTGAACTGACAGTCACTGCAAAGTGTGTACTTTCAAACAATATACTTTCTTCAATAAATAATAATAATAATAAATAGTCATCATAATATATTCGAAAACTTAATTGTTAACGGCTAATTTACACTGTTATAACACGTTGGGCATCACGGCAAAACCGTCGGACGTTTTATTTCTGTTTTAAGTGACATAAAATATTAGCTGTACAACACGAACACTTCTCCAAAACTTATCAATATGGTGGAGGTAGGCTTCACTTTTTCAGCGTTAGAGAGTCTCCATGTATTCTGGCCTCCTAGCATGTAAATTATGCGGGATTCAAACGTCATCGAAATCGGTTCGGCGGTTTCAATGCGTCAATATCATTCGTAAGCTTTGTATTCATTTCGTTGAATCCTATTAGATAGCGCAAATCAACAGTTTAAAATATTTTAATAAATGTTATAAATTTCAAACGTCAAAGAGATAATAGTTTTTACAAGGAGTCTTCATGCGTCTCATAAACTATAAGAGAAACGTTGATGCTCAGCTGTTCCATAATTCGAGTTATGTACTTAAAATCAACACATATCTTGAATTACACTCTCCACAACCAATGTCAACAAAATCGGTTAAGCGGTATAGTCGTGAAAGCGTAACAGAAGATCTTGTTTCGCATTTATAATATTGGTATAGATTTTTCACGTTATCGCTGACAGACAATGTCTGGCAGATATTCGCTGTGTCTTTCAGGAAACCATTTCAAGGCACTTAATCGGAAGACTTTTGTGTCAAAACTGATTATTTGAACCGAAATCGATTTTATCTCCGGTGAAATAAGACTAGACTAGTTAACGTCCATAATGTTACAAACATTTGATATCCATGAACTCATGTAGAGAGCTTGCTGTCACGATAATTTACAGTAGCTGTGATTGAAATGTATTATTTATTTGTAAGTTGCAGTGGTATACATGATATATAGGAAACAAGATACAGTATATCAGCCAGTGGTTCACAGTTACTTTTATGTTTAATATTTACCGTAAGTAAGTTAACATAAAAAGAGATGGCGTTATTTATGCCGAGCTCATACGTTAGTTTAATCCTGTCCGCTATCTTGGCGAGTTGTAGAATGCTATGTATCCGTTAAAACCATGCGATAAGTCTACCATCTTACTGTTAATGCAATTAATTTACAATCAAAGACATTATTGATAGATCTGAAGCATTGAATTAAAATTTGTGGTGCGGCCGGGAATCGAACCCGGCCCTCCATGCTTACTAGGCAGACGTCTTAACCGTTTTTTTTTTTTTTTTTTTTTTTTTTAATAAACTTTTATTTACTCTATTCCTTGTACATTGTACTGTATACAGAGAACATCAATTATAACACCTTGGAATACATATGCACAAGTAAAATACTTTACACAGGTACTCATAATGATATACTCACACATAAACAATCATAAAAAAAGAAAACATGTTGATTTACTCCTATTTTACAGTTCAATTTTTAAATAATTTAACCTTAGCATGTAGGCTTCTAAAACACTTTCAGTTTTTTTCTTGTAGGTATCGATATAAACTTATATTCAATTAGTCCATGTATATATATTAACCTATCCCCATTCGTTCAAATACGATAATAAGCATGTTTCCATATTTGGATTTTTGGTCCATATACTTGCTAAGTTTTTTATATTCATCCTGCATGTGCAGTTTGAAGTCAATGGTGGTGTCCGGTCCAAGATTGTTAACGACGTAGCTCACGTACTTTCCCAATAACCAGTATACTGCGTTATTTTTTTTCTCTGGAAAATATCTTGCATCTGGTCTACATATTATGGATGGAGATACGTATTCAGGTGAAGTTCTTGTGAGGAGTGCTATTTGCGCTCTCACCCATTTCCAGTTATTTAAGTTTCCACCACAGGTAAATCTGTGTATAACTGTATCAACAAGATTACATCGTTGGCATAGATCTGTTTGATTTATACCGATTCCACAGAGTCGTTCGTTGGTGGGAATTATATTATTGACGACTTTGTACCAAGCTGTTATTACGTCCGAAGAGTGTCCTTTTAGATTAATATTTCGCCATACAGCATCCCAGTCCACATTTCTTGACCTATCTTCTATTTTATTCCTTCTTTCACATTTCTTTCTTTCATTCATAATAGCCCTTGCTGTTAGGTGACTTGACCACAAAAGTGTATGGTTGACATAACTCATTTCGATATAAAAGGTCCTCACGTGTTGTAAGCAAACATTGATGTTTCTTACATCGATTGGAGGTTGAAGACTTGACGGTTTAAGAAAATCGAAAAGTTTACTTGTAATGCTTCCAGGTTGCTGCTGTATAATGTTCATCGTCCGTTTAACGAAGAGTGCTGATGCTTTGGTAGTTATGTCTACAATGCCTAATCCACCGTGACTGGGATCTAGAGTGGCTACTTTAGCAGTGACTCTAAATACTTCTCCTCTCCACAGAAAGTTTGTAACTTTTGACATAATTTTTTTAGCTATCATTTTTGGGAGCGGAAATACTTGTGCCGTATAATAAGCTTTTGATAGTATCCACAAATTTATATATTTTACTCTCTGAACTTGATTTATGTGACGTGATAAGTTATCCATTATGGCCCCTTGTACTTTATTCGCTGCGTCCTTCCAGTTTCTAGCTGCCATTTTCATCACATTTGCCATGAGCACTATTCCTAATGTTTTTTGTTGGCTGACCGAGGTTGCCCAATCAACATTTACATGGTCAAAGCCTCCCAGTTCCAGAATTTTACTTTTGTTAGCATTTATATTTGCTCCCGAAGCCTGACAGTATGTTCTAGTCACGTTTTCTAATGTACTTATTTCATTGCAACTTCGGACGACAACTCCTACATCATCAGCGTAAGCTCTGATTACTGTCTTATGGGCAGCCATTGTTATGCCTGTCAAATTTGCAAGCACATTGCGAAGCAATGGATCAAGTGAAATAGCGAATAAAAGCATGGAAAAAGGACTTCCCTGTGGAACACCTCTTTTTATTTCTATTTGTTTCGTTGTTTGTCCATTTACCGCTATTCTTGCATGTATCCCTGTTGCAATGTTTTTAATCACGCGGAGAGACCTCTCATGAAAACCCAGTTTTTGCATATTTTTAAGCAGGTATGTGTGATTGACAAGGTCAAATGCTTTATGGAAATCTAAAAAGATCAATGCACATTTGATTCTAGTCACATCAGTTATTGAAATGATATCTCGATATTCAGTTATGTTTTGAAATATAGTCCTACCAACTACACAGTTTTGATGCACACTTATGATTTTGTTTGCAAACGAAGAAATTCTTCTATTCAGAAGTCTGGCGATTATTTTATAATCTGTATTAAGCAAAGAAATAGGTCGAAAATTATTTAACATTTTATTTTCTTTAGTTTTTGGGACAAGAACAATTTTAGCTTCTTTAAATTCTGTAGGTATTGTATGGCCCTGAAGAATCTCGTTTGCAATGGCTGTTATTTTCTCTCCTATAAGTGACCAATAACGTGCATAAAACTCGATAGGCAGCCCATCAGGTCCAGGAGATTTTCTTGGAGGTGAGGTTTTCACAACGTCATGGACTTCGTCTTCACTGACTTCTGAAAGAATTTCCTCATTGTCATTTTCGGTAAGCTGTGACGTGATAATTCCCAAGCAGTCAACAAGAGAGTCTTCATTTACAGGGTTGTCAGCATAGAGTTCTTCATAATAGTGATGAATCTCATTAATAATGTCCTTTTGTGATCTAAGGATCATTCCATTTGTAGTTCGGATTTCTTCAATAAGGGTACTCCTTCTATTTCTGGCGTGCTTTAGCAAATGATATAAAGAGGTCATTTCGTCTTCTGAAGCGGTTTTAGCCTTAGATTTTATTTTCAGCCCTTCCATCTGTTTGCGTTTTATGGTTAATAATTTAGCTTTAATTTTTTTTTATATCCACCAAACGAAAGGAGGACTCTGATGCTTGATCATAAAGGTTCCTCAACAGGCTGTAGTAATATTCTATACTTTGTTTTATATCCTTGGTCCTTTGTGCGCTGTATTGCATAAGGACTCTTCTCAACTTTGGCTTCGCCATTCTATTCCACCACTCTAATATTGTGGAATATCTACCTATAGCACGCAGACATATCATCCATGCATGTGTTAACATTTCTTCTAATTCAGTTTCTTGTAACAATGAGACATTTAGATGCCACTGATTTCTAAAACGATGAATCGGTTGTACCATTAGATTCAAGCAAGCCTTTACACTGGAGTGATTTGAAAAATATACAGGAACAGTTTCAACAGTTAACAAAGATGATTTAAGATTCTTCGAAATGTAAAATCTGTCAAGTCTACTGCAGGAATTATGAGCAATATATGTATACTGTACAAATGCGGGATCTTTGATCTCCCACACATCCTGTAAATTCATGTGTTTGACTAGTTGTTTTAATTCAGCAGAATAATTAAAATTTGGTTGCTGGTCCCTCTTATTAAGAACGCAATTGAAATCACCACCCATTATCAGAATTGATAGATCTGAAGCATTGAATTAAAATTTGTGGTGCGGCCGGGAATCGAACCCGGCCCTCCATGCTTACTAGGCAGACGTCTTAACCGTTAGACTACCACATCACTAACAATTAAGGCACCTTGGAATAGTCTATGTACGATTTTCCTCCACAACACAAACTTTAATTCAGCTTCTTTGTTCCAAAGATAATTGCCACTACTGCCAAGGCTCTCCATGCAGCGGAATAGCACGTCAGCAATGGACATGGTGGAACAATCCTGTTACGGTGATATAAATATCAATTAATACAAATAAAGAATCCCCGAGACGGATTTACGTCTCAAATATGTCAAAGACATTATTGATAGATCTGAAGCATGCAGGTCCGGGTTCGATTCCCGGCCGCACCACAAATTTTAATTCAATGCCTCAGATCTATCAATAATGTCTTTGAATATATTTGAGACGTAATTTACAATCAGTGCAAAGTATGTACTTAATACATTATACTTTCTTGAACAAATACTAATAATTACTCATCATAATATATTCGAACAATTAATTTTTAACGCTAATTTTAACTCTTTTAACACACTGTACATCATGGCATAACCGCCGTACGCATTATTCTTGTTTTAAGTTACATAAAACATCAGCTCCAAAATACGACCACTTCTCAAATACTTAGCAATATTAGGGACTGATGACCCGCAGTTAAATCCCATAAGGGAAAAAAAAAAAAAAAAAAAAAAAAAAAACACTTAGCAATATGGCGGAGACAGGCTCCACTTTTTCAACAGTATCAAGTCTTCGCCCGATCGAAACATGGAACAGATCTCGAGATATCGCGAACTGTGAAAGACGACCGTCTGTTGTCTTCCATATATTTTTTATAAAATAGTAATTTATTTGATGTCGCTAGATTAGCATTTTGTTAAAACTAGAACCCCTCTCTTTTCGAGGCATGAGGAATACCATTTTCATTTCATGTTTAAAAAAATTAGTTTATGAAATGTTAGTTAATATTGCTAGGATTTTGTTATTTTAGTAATTTATTATTTTGGTTATGAATGTGGCAATAAGTATGGCTTCTCCGCTACGCCACTGTCCCTGTGAGAATGTGTACTTGTTTTACTTTTAAGTGGATGTGTGAGGATCTAATGGCTGTCTGGATGTGGGTCGTAATAGCTCGCTTTGTATGGTTCTCTCTGGCTCAGAGTCGGTAGTTAGTCGTTATCAACCCTTGCTGCTGATGCAAGCAAAGAGTTTTCTACACCCTTTGGTTACAAGCCAGTCAACGAGCCCTCCCCAGGGCTAGTCTCACGATCTTCTCTCCTCACCACAGCAGTTTTCTTGGATTCCCAATTAACGGTAGCTTTCCCGCCTCCTGGCCACTAGGTCTTCACTTTGTGCTCGGATCGTGATGAGGTAAGGTTGGTTGTGCTCTTGTGTCTGCGGAGATGGTAGCGACTCGTTGTCTAGCATGTTCAACTTAAGACTCTTGAACTTAGTTTCTTTTTTCGGAATATTTTTTTCCGATCGTGTTCGAGTTTTTCACTCCAGTGATTTCCGACAGATAAACGCGGTGTATGTGTTACTAGTTGCAGTTCGATTACAGCCTGGTATATTCAAACCTCTTGTGATTATGTGGTGGTGTACGAACTCTGTATAAATTCTTCCTAGTTTTGTGGGGCCCGACTTCTAACAGATGATATGTTCATTTTTGTACAGCGCATGTAAAATTTTTCTTATCGTTTTCCTTCCATAAGTATACGTGTTCCACGTGGTTAGTTCTTAGAACAAAGCCTTCAGCTTCCACTATTGTTTGTTCCATGCCAATCAGGCAGGTAACTATGCGTGTATCCTTCTGATTTCCACTAAGATTTCGCGATCTGCTCTCTCCGCCTATTTTAATTTTGCTGTTTCTTCTCCGAATTTGTAGTAAGCACTCAGTCTTTATCAGTAATTCTCTCTGACCCTTTTACAACCTCCTTCAATAGCTTGCTTATGAAACTATGTATTTCTCTCTTTTCCGTCTTTGTAATTATTTCACTTTTCTGGTTTTTTGAGACTGGATTTGATCCGTCTCTGAAATTGCTCCCTATCACTTGTAACTGCATTTCATTTGCTTCCTTATGTAATTCTAAACATGTCTAGGGGTTACATGCCGTAGTTAATTTCTTTATTTTTCTGAAATTGAATTTATACATTTTTACCAGTTTTCGGAACCACGTGGATCCGAACTCCGACTTCAGGGGTTTGCAGCTAGTCACCTGATTTCACGCCACTTATCGTGAAACCAGTACCTCGATAGTTTACTCTCAGATTGCAACTTAAGAGTCCGCCGTGATTTTGTGTACTGAATCAGATTTTTAACCACTTCACCTTCAGTGGAGTGCGATCATGCAACGTAGCCGTGTGTCGCCGTTAGCGTGTTTGCTCGCGGTCTAATGCAAATGCAACTTAACTTTGCTGTCCTCACGAACCATCTCAAATAAAGCACGACCGAGCAGAGCCATCTTCGCTGTTTTATTGTATATTGTGTTGTGTGGTACCTCCGGGTTTGCTGAATTTCGACTACGATATCGGCGCCTGCTTCTGCCTCGCTTCAGCACGATGATTTTGGTGAGTTTCGCTGTTGCATTACGTGTGTGTGTGAGCGAGTGAGTGTTGCTTGTAAATCCTCCCCCCAGTAGCGTTAAGTTCCGTGTAATTTATGATAAATTCAATGCTACGCATCGTCAGTATTACACTATGTAAACAAGATGCATTTTTATTGTATTAACAAAATTAGTTCCCCATTTTGCTTGCTTTCGACATGAATAAACAACTTTTACTTGCCTATAAATTGAACTTTTCGAGCACCTTCCCCTTTTATTTAATATTGTTTTTCACCAGTGCTGATAACAAGCTCATATGCAATTTTTTTATGTTTGAGTTCCGTTGCGCCATAAATGTTTTCCTTTAGCCACCTTTACGAAATAACTTTAATTGTGGTGGCTTGTTTATTAATGCCTGTGTGTAGTGTAATTTCGTATGAGCTGCTACGTATATTGGCCACTGTATCGTTAACTTCCTGTTATTAGAATAATTTGAACCAAGTCAGTTCTCAATGTGGGCCAGGGAACAAGGTTTTTGCAGCAGGGAGTAGCCGGTAGTTCACACGGACCTTTTGCTAATTTTACTGCTAAAATTAAGCTTTTTATATAATAGTAAACTCTTATCTGGATACCTCCTCCTAGAATTAAGCTTTTATTTCGTACGGTGGCGGACTTTTAACTGTGAGGTATGCTGCTCTAACAGCTCGACTCCTGTTCAAACACAGCAAAAGTTCTGTAAGCAGTTTATTGCAGGTCGAAATGGAAATCCAAATCTACAGCTACATTACGCATATAACTGAAGCCGTAAAAGTTTCGAGCAGTGCATGAAATTAATTAAGCCCGATAAACTGTCTGACATTATTTCCAACTTTTGTCTGAGAGTACGTCTGGGGTATTCTATCTCAAATGCGGCGCCCTACGTGGTAGCATACACCAAGTAATTGAATGTTCCATGACGTATTCAGTTACTATTTCCCAGTCAACACAAGTGAGCATAACACAACTAATTTGTGTAAATTCAGTACAGTCGAAGTTTCCCACGAAAATTGAAATATAGTAATTTCCCCGAATAACGAAGTTTGCAGACAGAGAACGAATTTAGGATCGGGATAATATCAAATTAGCATTTGCGCTTATCCAATGCAAGAAGGGGGACGCAGTGGTACTGCAGACCCTCTTCTACATGCAAGGGGTGGGCAAAATAATATGACATCTAACATAGACACAATATTCATTTGTTAGTAAGTAGTTGGCCCATTTTTGTCTTTGAGAAAAGCTTCTTAGAAGAACAGATTCGTGAATTTTCTTTATAGTACATCCATAAACGTAGCAAAACTTCCATCAACATCTACATCTACATGGGATACTCTGCACATCACATTTAAGTGCCTGGCAAAGGGCTCATCGAACCACCTTTATACTATTCATCTGCCATTCGACTCTCGAAAAGCGCGCGGGAAGAAAGAGCATTGATTTAAGTTGCTTTACTACTCCGAGGATATCTACTTATATGTTACTCATTCGTAATTCGAAATCTGGAATATTGGTTTCGTCTTCTTTAGTGGATAAGTTTCGAAAAGTTGCGTTTAGTAACTCTGCTTTACTAGCGCTATCATCGGCGAGATCGCCATTTCTATCACGTAGTGAGGGTATTGTTTCTGTTTTGCCTGTAGTATATTTGACATATGACCAAAATCTATTTGGGTTCTCAATCAAAATTCGGGAAAGAGTTTCGTTGTGAAAAATATTGTAAGCATCTCGCATTGAAATCCTTGCTACATTTCGAGCTTATGTGTAGGATCGCCATTCCTGAGGATTTTGTGTTCGTTTAAATTTAGCATGCCTTTTCCGTTGTTTTTGTAACAATGTCCTAACCTGTTTTGTATACCAATGGGGATCACCACCTTCTTTTAATAATATTTGGTATAAAACTGTCAATTGCAGTCGACGCTAATTCTTTGAATTGGAGGCACATCTGGTCTACACTCGCGTTTAGGGTTTGGAATGAGTCGAAACTGTCTTTCAAAAAGCTATTTAGTGTATTTGAAATGCCCAAATGTTTGTCAAGCGTATGGGACTTAACTGCGGGGTCATCAGATCCTAAACAAACAAACTACTTATGAACTACCTTATGCTAAAGACAGCACAAACATTCAAGCCCGAGGGGGGATTCGAACCCCCGACGGGTAACGGCCTCACGCATCGTAGCACAACGCCTCAATGCGCTCGGCCGCTCCGCCGCGGCGTAGTGTATTTCTATCCGCTTTTCTGAACAAATATACTTTTAAATACAAGGAGCGGCATTGAATTCAAATTTGTGCTGTGACCGGGATTCGAACCCGGGACGTCCTACTTACTAGGTAGGCGCTTTAAACCACTCAGCTAACACAGCGTTGCAGCGAAAGCGACTACACGGACTGTCTTAAAGCACGTCTCCCGCCACACCTAATACTTAAATTCTGCCTCAATGTTTCCTGTGAAATGCGTATCAAATTGCCAGGGATCTCCTATATTGGAATAGCACCCCAGAAAAGAACACGAGTGGGCCTTGTTCCTCAGGCCGAGGTGATATAAATATCAACAAATAATACATAGCCTTGAGACAACATCGTCTCATTATACCAAAGGTATTAAATATAAGAAGATGCATTGAATTAAGATACATATACTTTTCGTCTGTTTTGGGTAACTTTGGGACTTTCGATATTCAATCTCGCTACGACAGCTCTGTGATCACTAATACCTGTATCCGTTTTGATACTCGTTATATGCTCAGGATTATTTGTTGCTAAGAGATCAAGTGTGTTTTGACATGCATTTAAAATTCTAGTTGGCTTGTGAACTAATTGTTCGAAGTAAGTCTCAGACGATGCGTTGAATACAATTTCGCACGATGTTTTATGCGTGCCTCCTGATTTGAAAATATAATTTCGCCAACAGGTTGTGGATAAATTGAAATCACCGCCTACTATTGTTGTATGAGTCGGGTATGTGTTTACAATTTGACAGGATTTCTTTCAACCTTTCTGCTACTGTATCCTCAGAGTCGGGAAGCTTCTTACTATTTTCAGGTAGAACGTCTACCCATAATAGCTCACAGGAACTATCAACTTCAACTTCGCTACACGATAGAATACTTTTTACGGTGACAAACACGCCGCCACCTATTTTGTTTAATCTATCTGTTCTGAACACAGATAGATCTTTTGCAAAAACTTCAGCTGAACTTATTTCTGGCTTGAACTAACCTTCACTGCCTATAATGCTACCTATCAACGCACGGACTTCTGGTTATTTACGGACACAGCTACGACAATTTACAACTACAATACCAATTGTTCCTCGATCTAAATTTCTACTGTTATCCACCTGCACCCTTTGTCTATTTTGTTTTTACCTGAAGCCCTCTATCCTAAAAATACCGCCCATTCCACGCCACACAGCCCCCGCTACCCGTGTAGCCGCTTCCTGTGTGTACTGGACTTCTGACATACTTAGCAGAACCCGTAATCCCACCACCCTTTGGCGTAAGTCGAGGAATCTCCAGCTTACACGGTCACAGAACCGCCTGATCCTCTGATTCAGACCCTCCACTCGGGTCTGTACCAGAGGACCGCAGCCAGTCCTGTCGACGATGCTGCTGATGGTCAGCTCATCCTTCATCTCGCAAGCAAGACTGGTAGATTTTACCACCTCAAGTAGCCCCTCAGATCCGGATAGAATCTCTTCTGAGCCAAAGCGACAGACGTCGCTGGTACCGACATGAGCAACAACCTGCAGTTGGCAGCACTTTGTCCCCTTCATGGCATCCGGAAGGACCTGTTCCATATCTGGAACAAGTCCTCCCGCTATGCACACGGAGTGCACATTAGCTTTCTTCCTCTCCTTACTGACCAAATCCCTAAGGGATCCATTATCCGCCTAGCGTTGGAGCTCCTCACCACAAGAAATTCCACACTCTTCGGATCTTGCTGACTTAAAGGTTATCCAGGACTTGTGGCACTATCCAGCTCAAGAACACTGTCCGACAGCGCCTCAAACCTAAGACGGACCGGAAAGGCCTCACGATCGGTCCTCCGGAATGTCTTACGCCGATCGCCACGCGCCGGGGAGACCTGACCTCCCAATGATCTACAGATGAGGCAACTACCTCTATGCGTGCAGTGACCGGACTAGCCAAAGCCGCGGACGGATCGGTGGGCACATCAGACGCACAGGGTGACTGTTGGATCCCCGCGACCGACCGACGGCAGGAGCACCCATCCTCCGCAGCCTCAAACTTCGCAACCACAGCCAACCAAACCACTTAAATGATGTTGGAGCTGCTTTTTTTGTTCCTCATACCCCGTAAAGTTTTTGATCTCCAGTAACAGTTTTTGATGCCTTTTCATGCTTTCCAATGTCGGTTTTGTATAATTTTGGAATATACGAGTGTTTGCAGAATGAAGTTTTCACTCTGCAGCAGAGCATGCGCTGATATGAAACTTCCTGGCCGATTAAAATTGTGTGACGGAACTGGAATCCGAACTTGGGACCTTTGCCACAACTACCCGCGAAAGCCATAGACGCACAATTTTAATCTGCCAGGAAGGTTTATGGCAGTGTTAGATAGCATAGGAAGCAGTTTGCTGTCGAGGATGGTAAGGTACTCATTCACAGTTACCGGAGCAGTGCAAATCATGAAGTAACCTATCCCATGCTTTCCTCTAGTAAGCTGGCATGCCATATCGTAAGTTTCTTTTTAGGATTTACGATACAGATACCTGATTATATATAGGAAGCAATGCAAAGGATGATTCATCGGACCATAGCACATATTTCCAGTCATCAAGAGACCGAGTTTTATGATCGTGGTAGCCATACTGTTTTTGTTGAAACATTATTACTCAAGTTAATGCTGACTTTTGTAGTCGCTTCTGCCATCGCAGTTTTAAGCTACGTAGTGACAGAGCTCGTCGGTAGATGTCAGTTAACTTCACATTTCGGCCACAGCTCCTCTTCGCCAATGATGTTTTGCCTCGTTTTGTGTACACTGTCATTTGAGAGATCACTGAAAGATTTGTGTCGAAACAAGACCCTTGGAGTCGAGGATATTTTGTCTGAACTGCTGATATAGTTAGAAGAGGCCATGAAGAAATTGTTCCACCTGGTACGCAAGATGCATGAACAGAGGAAATATCGTCCGACTTCAAGAGGACTACAGTAATTCCAGATCCAAAGAAAGTAAGTGAATTGCAGACAAGTGTGAAAATTACAGAACTGACAGTTTAATAAGTCATGGGAGCAAAATTTTAACACGAATTATTAACAGACGAATGGGAAAACTGATGGAAGCCGAACTTGGGTAGGATCAGTTACGATTTAGGAGAAAATTAGGAACACGGGAGACACTACCCGCACTACGACTTATTTTAGAAGATAGGTTAAGGAAAGGCAAACCTACATTTTTAGCATTTCTAGATCTGGGCAAAGCTTTTGACAGTGTTGACTGGAATACACTAATTGAAATCCTGAAGTTATCAGGGGTAAAATATTGGAAGTGAAGAGTTAAATTCAGTTTGTACAAGAAAGAGACAACAGTTATTTGAGTCGAAGGACATGAAAAGGACGCAGCGGTTAGAAAGGGAGTAAGACAAGGTTGTAGCCTTTCCCCTATGTGATTGAATATGTATTTTGAGCAAGCTGTGAAGGAATGCCTGGATAAAATTGGTGAGAGAATTAAAGTTCAAGGAGACAATGAGATGGTAATTCAGTCAGAGGCAGCAAAGGACTAGGAAGAGCGTTTGAACGAAATGGACAGCGTCTCGAAAGGAGTGTATGAGATTAATATTAAGAGAAGTAAAATAAGACTAATGGCGTGTAAAGTCAGAAAATCAGGTGAAGCTGAAGTAATTAGATTAAGTGATTGGGGAGTAAATGTATAAGATGAGTTTCGTTGCCGTGGTGGAGGGGCCAAGCGTCCCACGGCGTCAAGCTGCAGAGCGCGCCACTGCTCGCCGTCGGAGGTTCGAGTCCTCCCTCTGGCATGGTTCTATTGGTTGTCCTTAGCAAAAGTGAGTTTAAGTTGCTTGTAAGCCTAGAAACTGATGACCAGAGTAGTTATGTCCGACAGATTTACAGACATTCAACATTTTTTGAATTTCGTTTCTGGGTAGCAAAATAACTTCTGATGGCGGAAGTAACGAAGATAAAAATAAATTAAATAAATAAACGCAGAGTAGCTATGTGAAGAAAAGCGTTTCTGAAGAAGAGGATTTTGTTGATATCGAACATCAATTTAAAAGTTAGGAAATCCTTTCTGAAAGCATGTGTTTGCAGTGTAGCATTGTATGGGAGTGAAACGTGGACGATAAGGAGTTCAGATAAAAAGATTATAGAAGGTTTCGACATGTGGTGCTACAGACGAATAGTGAAGATCAAATGGGTGGATTACGTAACTAATGATGAGGCACTGAACAAAATTGGTGAGAAAAGGAGACTCCGGCATATCCTGAGAGAAGGGGTAGGTTGGTGGGACACATTCTGAGACATCAAGGAATTTTAAACTTAGGATTAGAAGGAATTGTGTGACGTAAAAATCGCAGAAGGACATCGAGGGACCAATACAGTAAACAGATTGAAAAGGATGTAGGTTGCTCTTCTTATTCTCAGATCATGAAAAGGCTTTCAGAGGACAGGGAAGCGTGGAGAGCTGCATCAAACCAGTCTGCGGAATGAAGGGCACAACAACAACAGCAACAACAACATCATCATTACCGAGGATACGTTGCTAGTGAGACGTTAAGCAGGCAGCCGTTTACGTCACAGATGCTCCCACTATCTGCATACTATCGGGTTGGTCTCTTTGGGAGACTCAGAATTTGCTGGTTTTTCTGTTGATTGTTGTAGAACCAACCTATAATATACTGAAAGGTAAAGTATCCAAGATTTCGTACGTCATTTGTGCACTGCGGTCGGTTCTCAGTATAACACGTACGCAGTGGTACCAACTAACAACAACACGTTGTATATTACATGGTGTTTACAGTATTTTGCCCATCCTCTGTAAATTGTATTCTAGTCTCATACACAATTTCAAATATCTGAAAATGTGTTTATTGTTTGTCCTGAATTCTTCCGCAAGATTCCACAATTGTTTAAAAACTTTCCAATGAAACTAGAAAAGTTACATTTTGCAGCAAATGCTAACTTTGCAATGAATGGCATATTCAGTATTGTTACGTAGCGGTCTCGTGCGACGTACTTAGATGATTAAAGAACACTGGTTTAAACTCCGCACTTATTTGTTAAGAAACTGTTTCCCACGTACAAGAGCACAGGATAAACTGACCGCATCCGGAGTTTTACAGAGCATATGTGCATACAGTAAACAGAAACTTCTGCAACATTTTTTGCCACTGCATCTAGTACGTATAGAACTGCACATTGAAATTAAACCTAGGTCCTTCTGTTTCATTCAGGACCTCATTTATATGCCCATATCTCCAAATCGTCAAATGCTACGGGCCTCATGGCTAGAGTTCAAGTCTCGTTACTCGTAAGCACTGTTTTAGGTGTGGACATTAATCCAAAGACTGATTTGAAGCAGCTCTCCACGCTATGCTTTCTCTGAATAACTACGGCAGACTACATCCTTCTAAACCTGCCTGTTGTATTCGTCTCTCCCTTCGATTTTTACCCGACACCCTTCCTTCTAATGCTAAATCGACGATTCCTCAAAATGTGCCACACGAAACGATCCCTTCTATTAATCTAGATATCGCAGGAATTCATTTCTCCACAATTATCGTCAGTACCTCTTAGTTCGTTTGTCATATCAACCTTATTTTCAGCATTTTTCTGTAGCGCAATGAAAGCTTCTTTCATCTGTTTATCTTAAATTCTTATCGTCCATGCTTCAATCAAGTGCAATCCAGACAGGTGCGGCGGAGTGGCCGAGCGCATTGAGGCGCTGTGCTCCGATGCGCGAGGCCGTTCCCCGTGAGGTGTTCGAATCCTCCCTCGTACTTGGATGTTTGTGCTATCTTTAGTATAAGTTAGTTTATAAGTTAGGGACTGATGACCTGCAGTTAAGATCCATAAGCTTAACAAACATTTGAACATTTTGATATTCCACACAAATTCTTTCAGTAACGACTTCCCCGACCTTTAGATTAGTATTCAATATCAACAAATTTCTCGTCTTCAGAAATGCTTTTTTCCAATAGTCAGTTTGCATTTTATGTTTCTTGCTTCGGCCATTAGACGTCACTTTGGCACCGAAATAACAAAGGTCAGCTACTTATTACATTATTTCATTTCCTAATATAAATTATATAGCATCACCTCATTCCCTTAAACTACTTTCCATTAGCCTTATTTTGTCTAGCTAATGTTCATCTTATACCCTCCTTTCAAGACACTTTCCATTCCGGTCAGTTGTTTGTCCAAATCCTTTTAGCTGTCTTTGACAGAGTTACTATGTTATCGTAAAACTGCAAGGTCTTTATTTCTTCTCCCTGAACTTTAATTTTTCCCCCAAATATTTCCTCGTTCTCCTTTGCGGCTTGCTCAATGTGTAGAGTGAATGACATTGGGGAAAGGATACAGCCCTGTCTTACTCCCTTCCCAATAACTGTGTCCCTTTCATGCCCTTCGAATCTTACAACAGCTGTCTGGTTTTTGTACAAGTTAAATATAACTTTTAGTTGGATTTATTTTACGTCCCCTACCTTCAGAATTTGAAAGACTGTGTTATTTCCATACTAGTTTATCCAGTGAGGCAGCATATGTAAAAATGAGACCATAAACCACAGTTTTCCTTTATTCCTGGATTTACTTCAACTCGCATTACAAGTCTCGACATACTGTGCCACTGTATGCATTGACACTAACAGCAGGTAAACGTCGTGGAATTGAGTCTGAAACTACTTAATGTCAAACAGTAATTAAGTTACTGTACTGAAACATAAGGTATTCCAAAATTTAGAAAAACAGCTATTTCATCGTGTATATTGACTAATCTAGTAGTAGTAGCTCATGTTAAGAACTGATGTCTAAGTTACTCAAACTTTTAGATGTTCCAGTATCATACAGAAATTTAAAATTACTCTTTCCAAGAAACATGAATAGAGATGTTTTGCTATGTTAACAGTGAATGAAGTGAACCTCGAAACCTTTAACTGTAACAATCCCGTGTTGTGAAATAATCTGAATAATATTCGTGTTGCCGGCCGCAGTCTGCGGCGCGCCAGTCACGTTCTGCACGGCCACTACGGTCGGGGGTTCGACTCCCCCCTCGGGCATGGATATTTGTGCCGTCCTTAGTGTTAGCTAGTTCATAAGTAATATGACCCCATAGTTAAGTCCCATAAGCTACACAAAAATTTGAATATTTTTAGGACTCGAACTCTCTCATATCGTATTTAAATATTTCCATAACAGAACGTGGTTTGAATCAGCGAGATATACATTTCTCTTCAGAGAAGTACAGTAGAACACGATGGAATGGTACCGGTAGTCTGTCAGAACTCAGTGACAGGCATCTTGTCCTATCCCAGGGCCAGTGAGGTCAGCTGACCTGAATCCCCTCGGTTACTTCCTATGGAGATGTGTAAAGTCATATGTGTAAGAGACCCCAGAGGATACGAAGATGGTATTAATTGCCAGCATTGTAGCTGTTTGTGATGTCATTCCGTACGGCACTTGGGAATTCGCGATTTTTCACAAACCCATCTCTGAGATGCTGTCGATAAGAGAGTGAAAGGATAAAAGCCGGCCGCGGTGGTCGAGGGGACTGAGGCACTCCAGTCACGGACTGCACGGCCACTACGGTCGGGGGTTCGACTCCCCCCTCGGGCATGGATATTTGTGCCGTCCTTAGTGTTAGCTAGTTCATAAGTAATATGACCCCATAGTTAAGTCCCATAAGCTACACAAAAATTTGAATATTTTTAGGACTCGAACTCTCTCATATCGTATTTAAATATTTCCATAACAGAACGTGGTTTGAATCAGCGAGGTATACATTTCTCTTCAGAGAAGTACAGTAGAACACGATGGAATGGTACCGGTAGTCTGTCAGAACTCAGTGACAGGCATCTTGTCCTATCCCAGGGCCAGTGAGGTCAGCTGACCTGAATCCCCTCGGTTACTTCCTATGGAGATGTGTAAAGTCATATGTGTAAGAGACCCCAGAGGATACGAAGATGGTATTAATTGCCAGCATTGTAGCTGTTTGTGATGTCATTCCGTACGGGAATTCGCGATTTTTCACAAACCCATCTCTGAGATGCTGTCGATAACAGAGTGAAAGGATAAAAGCCGGCCGCGGTGGTCGAGGGGACTGAGGCACTCCAGTGCCGGTCTGCACGGCCACTACGGTCGGGGGTTCGAATCCCCCTCGGGCATGGATATTTGTGCCGTCCTTAGTATTAGCTAGTTCATAAGTAGTTTGTAAGTTTAGGGACTGATGACCCCGTAGTTAAGTCCCGTAAGCTCTGCAAACATTTGAACATTTTTTGAATATTCGTGTTGTTTATCCAATTATCCCATTGGACAGTCCTATTTCAGCTTCTTATGGCACAATCCTGCACTCTCTAAAATGGCTCTATACACGGCTACACAGCATATTCACAGAGATGTTTTACTACGTTGTAGTGAATCAATTGAGCCACAGAACGTTTAACTTTTACAGTCCCATGTTGCGAAGTAATCTGCATCTTATTCGTGTTTTTATCCAGTCCCTTGCTGTGGCACAGCTACAATCTGTATCGTAGCTGATAGGTGCCCCCTTCCCCTCCAGCAGGTTGCCGCCAGAAGGCCATCTCGATACCCGTCCGCCTCCAGAAATACGCGTTTGACGCGCCGGTTCCCTCGCGTGGCCGAGTTCTCGGGCCGCGGCTCGCGTCACTGGGACTTTCTGCTCAGCCGTCTTGGCAGCCGCACTGCAAACACGCTCAATAAACCAGCCGCACAATAGCCCAAGCCTGCGCCTATTTTTAAGTAATGGACCTCCGGGGAAGAGAACTCCGTACGTTATCATCCTACTGATGGAGTGAATAAAGGAGGCGCCCATGCGTTCTTTCACTCTTTTTTTTTTTTTCTTTTTGAGATGTTTTGAAATAGATTTGAGGATTCAAAATAGCAGTCATATATTTCTTCTGATAATTGGCATAAATGACACTGACATTATCAAAAAATGTTCAAATGTTTGTAAATCTATCGGACAAAACTGCGTGGTCATCAGTCCGTAGCTTACAAACTACTTAAACTATGGTAAACTAACCTAAGGACAAGCGCACACACACACACACACACGCCCCAGGGAGGACTCGAACCTCCGACGGCGGCAACCTCGCGCTCCGCAGCGAGGTGCCTTAGACCGCTCAGCTACTCAACCTCAGCCTGATATTATCGGAAAGAAAATTTAGTGTACAGTTCAAATTCGTCTCTTGTGTTTTGCCGCAGCTACAAATCGTATGAAATACATTGTAATTAAATGACCACCGTTGCGTTTAATATATTTTTATTGATTGCACTAATTATTTGCAGCTTTCCTTATTTTCAAGCGGTACCTATAAACAAGCTTTTATGAGTGCATAAATCTAAATAAAATATATGAAAATGTAATATTACACCTTATTATAGTTTTTACTTAGGCAATATACTGGTAATTATTATTTACTAATTGACTCGTGCGAATAATTCACACTATATCCAGATCTGTCACCGATAAGTAAGATACTACTGGAGAAAAGTTATATGCAAGTACATATGTATAAAAGATAATAAACTTTGCATAGTAGTAACAAATATTAGTCTCATTGTAAGAAAATTTATACAATAAAATACAACATGATTAATTGTGAAACAGATAAAAAACAGATACTGAATTTTTCATGTTTATTTTTTGAAAACTTGTTCATTTAACAAAAACAATATTTGAAGATATAGTGTGATCAACATTTACCTTTTGGCTGTATGTGTCTTTAATACAAACATAAATATCACTGAATGAGCGAACTCGTGAAAAAGTTAGGTATAAGAGTCCATGGAAGAAAAACAGGTTCTGATCAATAAAATCCTGCTCGTTGAAGCGTCTGATGATGTACTCGCCCAAGTGAGTCACCACTAATCTTGCACCATAATTTAATTACTGATTAGCGTTAAGATTTCTGAATAACATAATTATACCATTTTTCTGGGAGAAACCGCAAATACATGTCCCATTTACGATCGTTCGCCGGGTATCAACTTAGATTATTCGAAAATTACATTTTTTTTAAAATAAAGTGTTATAGTGAAAACAATAACTTTAAACTATCTTTGTATTTTTCGTCAATAGTGAAGAACGAAGCCTTTAAACTGATACATCAATCAATAATTTTGAATAAGTAATACGGAAGATACGGCTTACCCACAAAAAATACCGATGAGAAATAATATATATGATAAACTATGTGCTCTTTTACAGAGTGTATATAAAGATTGGCATCACTTTCAATTATTTATTGCACAAGAACCAAATATTGTACATATGTCATACATATGTCCTTTTGAAGAGAAAACCTGAAAGTACTTATTATTATTATTATTATTATTATTATTATTATTATTATTATTATGCATGTATACCGCACCACACCGCACTTTGGTAATTTGTCGACAGCGCTAGTCGCAAACCTTACGAGTTAAGGACCGGAGGAAGCTTTTTGTGTGTTGAAATTCGACAAAAACAAGTGTACTACAGCTGTTCACCAGATGTTTAGAATCAAGTACGGTAAGAAGCCACCAACAAATAAAGCCATTTGTCAATGGCACGGTTTCTTGTACCCGGTAAAGAGAAGCGAACGTTGCAGTCTGAGTGAAGTGAATGTGGAGCGACATTCATAGGGAGTCCAAAGAAATCGGTGCGTCGTGCGTCGCGTGAACTCGAAATTGTTCCAATGACAGTGTGGAAAGTTCTGCGAGAGAAGCTATGAAGCCATTGAAATTGGAGCTAGTGCAAAAGTTTAATTACGACGACAAAGACTAGTGTTTCAAGTTTTGTTCGCAGTTGCAATAATTAAATGACCTTGCAGTTAGCATTGTTGATCGTTTAATTTTTAGCGACGAAGCCACTTTTCACATTAATGGAAAAGTGAAGAGGCATAATTGTCGAATCTGTGGTACAAAGCATCTACACGAATGAACTGAATTTGAGCTTTATTCCCCAGAAGTAAATGTTTTTTGTGACTCGTCACATTGAAAACTGTACGGGCCATTCGTCTTCACCGAGAACACTGTCGCTGGATATTCCTGCTATGGACATGTTGCATTAGTAGCTAATGCCTCAAATACAATCGGGATCTCCGTTCATGTTGCACAAGGATGGTGCTGCAACCCATTTTCATGTTCGTGGATACCGCATCGATGGATTAGCCATGCTACAGAAGGGGACACCTGTTTATGAAATGGTCTCCCCAATCACCAGGTCTCACTCCGTGTGACTTTCTTCTGTGGGGACACATTTAAGAATGATGTGATGTATCACAGCTCTGGGAGATAATACGGAAAGCGACTGCCACAGTCGACGATGCCACCTAGGACGCGTATGACAAGAATCCCATTCCGTATTGACGTCTGCCGTGTCACTCATTGTTCGCATATTAAATGTTTGAAATAAAAACTTTCAGGATTTCTCTCCAAACGTCAGTATGTATGACAACTCTACAATCTTTAGTTCTTGTGAATTAAATAATTGAAAGTGTTCCCGGACTTTATGTACACCCTGTACACAGTTTATGTATTATAATATCGATTTGTGCCAGAGATCATACGACAAAATTATGCTATCAAATTGGGAGATATCAATTACTGTGGAAGACTGTATTTGGATACCGCAAGAGGAGCTGCTTATCTAGTCAGTTTAAAAATTCAAAGTCATTATTATAGCTAAAAGCCACAAATACGACCAACGAAACTTTGCGTAAGCTGACAAACCAAGATAGCTTATTTAAAACTAGCTGCAAGTACCCGGCTTTACCCAGGTTTAAAATAAGGTTTTCTGTAGAAGCGTACAAAACCGTTTATTTTCATGTAATAAAAAGGTACATTTATGTTAAGTACTCTCCCCGATGCACCGAACGAAATTTTATGTAGACAGCGACCTTCATCTTGTTTTCAATGTCAGTTGTACAAAATTTCATCTAGATCGGAGCAAAACTGTGGAATTTGGCGAAATCCATAAGTACCCTCCACTATGAATTTATCGAAATTTTATGTAGACAGTGTCCTTCCTCTTGTTTTGAAGGTAAATTGAGCAAAATTTCATCAAGATAAGTGCGAAGATATAGTTTTAAACGGACACATTGTAAACGCACTTTCACTTTCTCTTAAATTTTCTGGTTGGTTTTCCAAAACATGGAACGAAACCTTTTTAAGAACCTTCCCCAAGTAATTTTGTGTACGTGTACCAAATTTTACGTTGTTTGGTTGTCTGGATTTTGAGTTATAAGAGAACAGACAGACAGACAACAAATGCGTCTTATAAGTATAGATATATTTTAAAACCTGCTTTGGCAATTATATGAGTCAATCTTCATGTCTGTAAGATACATGTAACACTGCTACATACATAGGACCATGATGTCACACTGATAATAATTTTGTAGTTATTTACTATCACATGACTATCAAAACACAAAACGTGCCCCTGTTATATCATCTTGTTATATCCTATAGACATTAGTAACAGCGCTTTAATTTTCTATTTTATCCATAAGGACTAAATATCTCTTGTGTCGTATTAAGTGTACATATGAAAGTCTCTTTTATCTTCTTTTACGATCTAACGTCACTCAGTGTACCTGTACTATATACATCGAATACAGAAGTTCTTCAGCCGCGGTGGAGTGGCCGAGCGTTCCAAGGCGCATAGCAGCGGAGCGCGCCTCTGCTCGCGGTCGGAAGTTCGAGTCCTCCCCTGGGCATAGGTGTATTTCTTGTTCTTAGCATAAGTTAGTTTAAGTAGCTTGTAAGTCTAGGGACTGATGACCAGTGAAAAGTAAATCTTTCGAATCACATTGTAACAAGTTCAGTTCGCAAACAGAGAGTGTCATTGATGGGCTCGCAAATGGGTGTAGCATGTTTTACTCCAGATTCAAAAGTGGTTTATTTTCGACATATCAATGCCCAAGGCCATACTGTAATAGAAAGCCCAGGCTGGGATGGAACAATACATAAATGATATTTTGTAACTTATCAGGAAGACGCACGTCAAGCAGCTACAGACGCACGAAATGCACATTCACACACATGCATCATCAGCTTTCTGCCACTAATCTTCGTCTGAAAAAGAATCACTCAGGCAGACAGGCAATCGTCATCTCCTGCTGCTGCGTTCTGAACCAGAGATGACGGTTGTGTGTCTGTGAATTGTGCCTGTTTTATAGTACGAATCAGTATGTTCTTTTGCAGACGAAGGCTGATGTATGAAAGGTCAAGTTGCACCTGTGTATTACATAGTAATATTCAAAGTCTGAATCATACGTCATTATGTTGAATTTGATACTGTGTCATATGTGACAGTGACATGTATAACTTCCAGAATTGAAGATGGCAAAGTAAAAGTGTTTCAGCCGGTTTCAGTAAAATAAAGAAACCTTCATGTCTGCTTACATAGAGGTTCGATATGAAATATTAGATTACGTTCCCGGCTTGAAGAATGTCAAGCAGTTGCAACATATAAACAAAGTAAGTAACTCGATTTACCTGGAAAATGTAGTGGAGAGCTGAAGAGAATATGGATCGCGCAACCGCAATTGCACTAAAGCAGATGAATCTATATTTCTGACCAGGAGAAGAGCACATGTGGCGTATCACGATTACCGAGAATGTTTGCTGAGATGAACAGTGCTAAAATATTTTTTAAAATGTGGAAACACGACTGTTTGCGAGAAAATTACGGTCAAATTTATCGTCGTATTTCTAGTACCATTACTTTCTCAAATGTTCAAATGTTTGTTAAGCTTAAGGGACTTAACTGCGGGGTCATCAGTCCCTAAACTTACAAACTAGTTATGAACTACCTTATACTAATGACGACACAAACATCCATGCCCGAGGGGGGATTCGAACCCCCGCCGTGGCCCTTTAGTTGCGTCATGCGCTACACCGCGGAATAACCACGACCAATGCGGTTACCTTTGCACATCCTCAACTTTACCCCAGTGTACGTAACCGTATTTATTTCGTAAGCATTTCTGATTTACCTAGCCTAGTAGGTAGTAGGTTATTATACATTCAAAACTGACAAATAAAACGCGAATACGGCCACATGCACACTCGGCTACAGAAAAGTAGAAGTATAAACTACAATTTACAATTGGATCCACTAAAGTGCATTAGAATGAAGAGCCAGATAACCAAGGCACTGCATTAGGGACAGTGGTTCGACGTAGGCAAAAGTTAAGTATATATTTGTGATACTTTGCAGAAGTGTTTTGCGAAACATGTGTCCAAAAAGTGTTAAAATGTTTGTAAAGCTAAGGGGCCAAACTGCTTAGCTCATCGGTCCCTAGACTTCCTAGCCGGCCGCGGTGGCCGAGGGAACTGAGGCGCTCCAGTCACGCTCTGCACGGCCACTACGCTCGGGGGTTCGAATCCCCCCTCTGGCATGGATATTTGTGCCGTCCTAGTTCGTAAGTAGTTCATAAGTAGTTTGTAAATTTAGAGACTGATGACCCCGTAGTTAAGTCCCATAGACTATACAAACATTTGAACTTCCTAACTACTGAAAGTAATTTACGCTAATGCCCGAGAATGGCTCCATTGCACACCCGGCATTCCACAACAGCCACCTAATCCTTTTTCTTCTCGGTTTACAGGGACTAACGATATTTTTATGGTTTCCCAGTTTTTTCCTACCTTGTTGAAATGCAATGGAAGCTACAACAAAGACTTATTAGCTACGTGTCATACTAAAACAAGTTGAATAAGTATTTTGTTTCTTTTTGTGACCAGTGTATTGGCAGCATATGCAATGTTGAAAACTAGTAAAAAATTTCAGAGAAGTAGCACAGAAAAAGTGCAAATATTGGATTCTTTGTTGTTGTTTTTTTTCATATTTTCTGAAGTTACAACTTTTCACCTCGTCCTCCTACATTAACTCTGACACCAATAATAAATTCACTACAAATTACAAATTCACCTCCATTATCAACTGGAAATGTATAATGAGAAAAAAAAATCACGACTCCACAGAGTGAAACACTTCTGTAAAAATGTAACCGATTTAAAATGTGTCCCTGACGATTTATTCGGTTGTACGAAAAATAAACAGAGTGCTATTTAATAACAAAATGTGGTCATGCGAAAAATATGCACTGCGGTTGCGATTCATGTAGGCTGACTTTTACTAATTATTTCCTGTTGGCATATAAATTAATCAATCGACCAGTGGTGTTTTTGCGGTACGCCTTTAAAACGCGCATTTGTTTTCACGCTTCCGGCAAACAGACAGGGCTATGTCGCTGTGCGGTTGTGGTATTTATAGGTGCGCACAGTTTTATGAGCCCTGCATTAATCTCGTCCACTGGTGTGTGACGAGACTCGTATTTCCTTTGTCTGCACTGCCAATGACTCTATTAGAATTTAATGTAGATAAAATAAAACATGTTTACCTGCCTAACAAAAAAGAATTAATGCGCCCAGAAGATGAGTTCCAATATTAAAACATTTCCGTATACGTGCATATCATTGGTGTCTGACGAAAGGATTAGACTATGAAGTGTGAAACATCCACGGGAGTGCATTCGTCATGTCACCGCCGTACCGTGGGCAATGGGATTGTCGAGTGGCACTCTGATAGCTACACAGATTTAATGGCTCCAAGTAATATGTAACATTGCTACTTCAAATATAAGAGTCAAAGAAGCCTATTTTCCAAGACATTCCGCCACATGTATGACTGTTCAAATCGCGTAAACCACCTGTTAAAAGAACTGACTACATGAGAGTGGTTTCTCGCCTAAATCCATCTGGGCAGGAACGTAGAATTCGTTTAATAGACCTATCATCATCTGGATAGACGAACCTTCGAAGGAGCTTCAAGGAAAGGAACTTCCCAGGAAGGAATTATCTTTGGCCGGTGTAACTAACGGAAATTAAAATGAGGACATCATCAGTCATGTGCTAGTGGAGCAAAATAACAAACTATGGCCAACATACTTACGCCATTACGTTTATTTTCAGGTGAAAGGAACGAATTCCATCTAGTCAGGAAGCTGTACAATGATTGAAGGAGTTGGATGTGTGATGGAGATATGTTTATTAGTTAGACTAGTTGTTGTTGCGGTCTTCAGTCCTCAGAGTGGTGTATGCAGCTCTCCAAGCTACCCTGTGTTGTGCAAGACGTTTCATCTGAGAATAAGAAAGGCAACCTACATCCTTTTGAATCTACTTACTGTATTTTATCATCGATTTCCCTCTACGATTTTTACCCCACACACTTCCTTCTAATGCTAAGCTGACGGTTTCTTGATGTCTCAGATGTATTCCACCAACTATTACTTTCTCTTAGTCAGGATATGCTAGAAACATTTCTCCTCAATTATGTTGAGGATCTCCTCAATAATTACGTGATCTACCCATCAAATCTCCCTCATTCGTTGTAAGATACATGCTATGGGAAGGTATACATTTCATATTCAAATGTACCGCGAATTTGAGACCAGTGTCAAGCTAATCAGGCATGGGTCATTTATCTTTGGTTGCAGGCTTATTTTTCGATTGCAGTACTATCGACATTGGAGACGATGATAGTATTGTTGACAGGAAGTAAGGTTGTGATTAATGAGAGTGCAGATATAAAAATTGTTTCTGCCTTTATGAATATGGAGGTAATGCGGGAGGAAATTTTCAAATACACAATGGGTAGCTGAAAGCACATTCATTCATTCATTCATTCATTCAAGTGCGTAAAACTAGGTGGTACATTACAAGTTGGAACCCATGAAAGCAGCGGCGAAACGAAGTGTCAGCGGCGTCTTCATAAGATGGCGGGTGTCTTGATCACAAACCTTAAATTATACTGTGCACTAAACTAATTTATGTGGAGGAAGACAGTGGCTCACTATTCTTTAGTACCATGTGGTGTGCAACCACATAGCATTTACAAACAGAAATTAATTTAGAATATGTGAATAAAGCACACAAGAGATTTCATATAGAAGAAAGCTAATATTAATAAATCCATGGCTGAAGACTGAAGTAGCGACCATTATGAAAGCACGTGGTGCAATCGGTCATACAAGACAGGAAAGACGGAATCAAATCAGAAAATCTGAGATATATTTAGCATACTTGCGGATACTGTAATGACACGAGTAGTCAGTTAAAAGCAGCAAAGAAACTGAAACACACTAAGTTTGCACTAAGGCTGAAGGCTACACACGTATATTCTAACTTGAGCAAAACCCAACGCACAATCATCACTGGAATGAAAATGCAAATAATAAATTTACACTGAATTTACTTCACCTCGTATAGTGAAAGAAATTACTCAAGAGGACTATCACTGAAAAACCAAGACTGCCTGATCACAAAGAAATCAAAGTCGTAATTCAGGGAATAGTGGTTACTAACCCTTGCTACATGGCCAAGACAATTCCCTCTTCAACCGCTCCCAGAGAGGTCTCCTGTCACCTCTTTCGTCGAAGATTAGGTTGATACGACACTAAGAACACGGCCACCTCGCCACCTTGCCACCTCGCCAAGTAAGCTTGTCTCTGGCCACCCAGCAGACGCCAGTGCAGACGACAAACGAAGCCATGCGTTCTTAACTACAGCAAAACGCGGCCTAAAGCGGTAGACGGCGTCTGTAAGCCATTGCGCGGCAGTCAGTCAATATTAAGAGCACACATTCACATGAACACACAAGTTCAATCACATTGTGGAACCTCATATAAATGGGGGGCAAACATGTATAAACATGGGGCATTGTTTATTTATTTACACGAATTTGCCAACTAAGAACCGCATAACAAATTTTATTTCATATTCAGTTTCTTCTTTCTCTTATCTAGGGCTGCTCTTCTGACTACTGCCATTTTTGCCAGATGTTCAGGTGTCAGTTTCTTGTTTGTCTTCTTTCTTGGGGGCTCCTGAAAAACTTCAAATTTAGTTATTGCCTTTCTGTACTTGTCCCTATTCATCGCATACGTTTCTGTAAGTCCAAGTTCCTGGAGGACTTTCGTTATTCCTTGCATCCAACAGTTGGGTCTTTTTCTCTGTTGAATTATATTGAAGATTTTCTTCGTTAATCTGCAGTCATCCACTCTCACCAGATGACCGAAGAACATAAGCCTTCTCTTTCTAATTTGCGTTGTAACTGGTTTAATAAATTGATAGACCTTCTCATTGCTCATCTTTACCCATGTTTCGCCAATTTTTTTGTGTCCACCAAGAAGCTTCATCAGAATTACCATTTCCTTCCTCTCGATCTCATCTACTAGTCCTTTGTTCTTGAGGGAGAGTGTTTCTGCTGCATATTGTACTTCTGTTCTTGTCACTGGCTTGTGGTGTAATAACTTCGCATTTCAAGATAAGCATTTTTTGTTGTACAGCTTCATTGTTAAAATTTGCGCCCTCCTGAGTTTAGCTACTCAAAGTTTGACAGTTTCTTTCTCTATGCCAGTATCCGTTATTGTTTCTCCCAAATATTTAAAGTGTTTGACCCTTTCGATGCATCCGATAATTGTGAGCAAGTTGTTGACTTCCTTAAATTTGTTAGACATGCATTTAGTTTTTTCTTAGGTGCACGCCTTTCTAAGATTTCTGTTGGTTTAATTACATCTGGTATATTTGTGGACAGTAGCGCAATATCGTCCGCAAAAGCTAGTGCATGTATCGTAAGCCCTTTGACTGATCCTCCAATAGAAATTCCCTTCACTTTTTCTTGTGTGTATTCCGCCAATGTTTCCCTCATTATCTTTTCTAGAGAGATGTTGAATAAGATTAGGGAGAGTCCATTCCCTTGTCTCAAACTTGTTTGGATTTTGAAAGGGTCTGAAATCTTGCTTCGAAATCTTACCTTGGACTTTGGATCTGTCGATGTTTGCCTAACAATCTCTCTAGTTTTCCTATCAATTCCGAATTCCTCCAGAGTTCTAATGAGGCTTTTTCTGTCTATTGAGTCATATGCTTTTCTAAGATCAATAAATGTTGTAATATGTGGTTCACCAGGACGTGTTCTAATTATGTTTTTAAGATTTATAATTTCCTCAGAGCTACTAAAGTCTCTGGGAGAGCCAGCCACGACAAAACTATTTGAACTGGTGTGTAGGATGTATGAGCCAGGCGAAATACGTTCAGACTTTAAGAAAAATGTAATAATCCCCATTCCAAAGAAATCAGGCGCATACAGGTGTGAAAATTACAGAACCATCAGTTTGATAAGTCATTGTTGCAAAATTTTAACACGAATTATCTACAGGAGAGTGGAAAAGCTGGTAGAAACTGACCTCGGGGAAGATCAGTTTGGATTCAGGAGGAACGTAGGAACCCGGGAGGCACTACTCACTTTACGTCTTATCTTAGAAGATAGATTAAGGAAAGGTAAACCTACAATTTTAGCTTTTGTAGAGAAGGCTTGTTGACAATGTTGACTGTAATACACTCTTTCAAATTCTGAAGTCAGCAGGGGTAAAATACAGGGAAATAAGAGTTATTTACAAGGATTAAAGGTGAAGGATTAAAGTTCAGGGGAAGAAAAATGAAAACATTGCGTTTTGCTGATGACATTGTAATTCTGTCAGAGACAGCAAAGGACCTGGAAGAGCAGTTGAATGGAATAGACAATGTGTTGAAGAGAGCGTATAAAATGAACAATAACAAGAGCAAAACAAAAATAATGGAATGCGGTCTTAGAAAATCAGGTGATGCTGAAGGAATTAGATTAGGTAACGAAATAATGAAGGTGGTAGATGAGTTTTGTTACTTGGGTAGTAAAATAACATGCGATGGTCGCAGTACAGAGGACATAAAATGCAGAATGACAATGGGAAGAAAAGCATTTTTGAAAAAGAGAAATTTGGTAACATCGAATATTAATTTAATTGTAAGGAAGTCTTTTCTGAAGGCATTTGTGTGGAGTGTTGCCTTGTACGGGAGTGAAACATGGATGATAAGCAGTGCGGACAGGAAGAGGATAGAGGCTTTTGAAATGTGGTGCTACAGAAGAATGCTGAAGATTAGGTGGGTAGAACGCATAACTAATGAAGAGGTACTGAACAGAATTGGTGAGAAAAGGAATTTTTGGCATACCCTGACTAAAAGAAGGGATCGCTTGGTAGGACACATTCTTAGACATCGGGGAATCGTAAATTTAGCATTGGAGAGAAGTGTGTGGGGTAAAAATCGCAGAGGGAGACCAAGAGACGTGTATAGTAAGCAGATTCAAGTGGATGTGGGTTGCCGTTCTTATGAGGAGATGAAAAGGCTTCCTCAGGATAGAGTAGGGTGGAGAGCTGCATCAAACCAGTCTCCGGACTGAAGACCATAACAACAACAATTTACTGTGAACAGCATTGATCATTAATAAAAAGAATAAAATAATTAACACACAAATAGGTAGCATTAGTGTTGCAGAAACAATTTACGTTAATGAATCAGTCAAAATGGAACACGACTACACATTCGGTGGACATGTTTCACAATTTTGTCAGACAACAGCGACGGTTAACTGTACTGTCTAGCAGCGAACTATTTGGCAACATGGTTGCATGCCGTTTCTGCAACCGGGACAGTCTCGCATCCCAGTAGGCGGAACCACAGATCATCGTGTTTTAGTGACTGTAAGTAATCTTTGTTTTTATGTGTCACGATTAGCATTTGATAATAAAAAAACTAGCGGTTTGCCCTTTTAACACTTTCCGATTCGATTCCATAAATATACATGCAGAGCCTGCCATGATCTCGGGCACGCAGAGAACTGAACTTGGAGAGCGGAGAGATTAGGACCCGCAATACCGGTGAGAACCAATCGGCTGTTAATCCCGGCTTTCAGCGCCGCAGCCACGTAACAGCAGCAGAAGCAGGAGCAGTCGCAGGTGGCTTAGGGCACGCGCTAGCACGCCGACCGCCAGAGTTGTGGTAATCAGGTTGGAGGGCGCTGGCCGCCTGGCCAACTTCCCACAGCCGCCAGGCCCTCCCCCCCCCCCCCCCCCCCCCCCTTCCACTACTGTGCTTCTGGCCACGCCTCGTCTACGTGACGCACACCCGCCCACCCGCTACTGGCGCCAGCGGGATTGCTAGCATGGCGCTCGTGTGCGAGTTACAACGGCGTGAAGATCGTCTGGGTATACACTCGGCATTCGCATCAGTAGTACCCACTCCCTGTGGCTGTGGTTGTGACGATGCGGACCAGTAAGGCAGATAATACACGACCATATTAGTACATATACATCTACTAAGATACTCTTATATTCTACATCTACATCTACATAGATACTCTGCAAATCACATTTAAGTGCCTGGCAGAGGGTTCATTAACCACTTTCATAACTTTTCTCTACCGTTCCATTCTCTAATAGCGCGCGGGAAGATAGAACACCTAAATCGTTCCGTTTTCTATCTGATTTCTCCTATTTTATTGGGATGGTCATGTCTCCCTAGGTAGGTGGGTGCTAGAAAAATATTTTCACATTCAGAACTAAAAGTCGGTGATTGAAACTTCGCAAACAGATCACGCCGCAATGAATAACGTCTTTCTTTTAATGATCTCCACCCCAATTCGTGCAACATTTCCGTGACGCTTCCCCCCCCCCCCCCCCGTAACGTGATAGAACAAAACGAGTTGCCCTTCTCTGAACCTTCTCAATGTCTTCCGTCAATCCCACCTGGTGAGGGTCCCACAAGGGGCAACAGTACTCCAGGAGAGGACGCACATGTGTGATGTGGCCAGTCTCTTTGGTGGAGCTGGTGCATCTTCGAAGCGTTCTGCCGATGAAACGTAACCTTTGGTTCGCCTTCCCCACAATATTTTCTAAGTGTTCTCTCCAGTCAAAGTTGTTCGTAATTGTAACTCCTAGGTATTTGGTAGAATCTACGACCTTAAGGTTTGACTGATTTATCGCGTAATTGAAGTTCAGCAGATTTCTTTTAGTGGTCATGTGTATTACTTCACACTTTTCTTTATTTAGTGTCAATTGCCAATTTCCGCACCATGCAGAAATTTTGTCTAAATCGCTTTGCAGTTGCTTTTGATCGTCTGATGACTTCACTAACCGATAAACGACAGCATCATCCGCGAACAATCTAAGGGAGCTATTCAGATTGTCTCCTAAATCGTTTATAAAAACGAGGAAGAGTAGGCTACCTATAACGCTTCCCTGTGGAACGCCACATATCTCTTCTATATTACTCGATGACTTACCGTCAATTACAACGAACTGTGTTCTTTCTGATAGGAAATCGTGAATCCAACCGCACAATTGGGGAGATATTCCATAAGCACGCAATTTCATAAGAAGCCGCTTGTGGGGTACAGTGTCAAAAGCCTTCTTGAAATCCAGAAATATGGAATCGATTTGAGATCTCTTGTCGATGGCACCTAACACTTCATGTGAATAAAGGGCAAGCTGTGTTTCGCAAGAGTGATACTTTCTGAATCCGTGTTGACTACTGGTTAATAGGTCGTTCTCTTCGAAGTAGTTCATAATATTCGAATAAAGTATATGTTCCACAATCCTACTGCAAATCGACGTCAATGAGATAGGCCTGTAATTTTGGGGATCACTCCTATTGCCTTTCTTGAATATTGGAGTAACTTGGGCTACTTTCCAGTCTAATATCAGTCCAGCCTAATATCAAACCTGGACATCTGACCTAATGTTCGAAATTTAGTTAGCTGTCGATGCTAAAGGAATTTTTTCCGCTCTTTTAATTGGTGAAATCCGTTTTTTTTTTTTTTCCAAAAATAACATAAGTGTTATAAATCACAATCAAAATCGGACACCTACATAAGATCTTGATATCAAATTCGGACACTTGTTGAATGAAGCAGTGTGCACCAATGGGAATACAGTATATGATCACATGACCTCGAAAATCAGACATGGCGACAGTATGTGCCAGGTACTAAGACGTATTAGCCCGTACTTAAGTTTTTCAGTAATTTTTTATAGTATCATTACTAATAACCATCTTAAAGCGAGTAAAATGGAACATACTATATCACCAGCGTTCGAAGGAAAAGCTAGGAAGCGGTTGGCAACCTGGAAAGTGAAAATAAACGTTGAAAAGAAACAAAGGTAAGACTAACTTTTAAACTACACAGTTTAAGGTGTGTCGTACGAAATTATCATTTGTTGGAAAGAAGTTCGATGTCAGAAGTAACGTAAGGATGTTTAAGGAAAAATCTGGTGACAATTTCAACAGACCTTATGCTAATAATTATAGAGTCAGTGCCGTAAATTTTGTTTTGTTTATAAAATTAAAATGATTATTATGATTATTGTAATTCTCCATTTTTCCAATATGTAATAGAGTTCAGAATTCAATATTTGCCACTTTATGTCGATATTCCTATAATTTCACAGATTATACACCTGTAAAAGATTCTCGTCAGCAGTAAGCGAATGTCTGTGTATCAAAAACGGACATTTGAAAAAACGTGTTCACATCAGAAGCGGACACCTACACGGTTTGGTTTCAAAGACGGACATCTGTAATTTCAAACACAATTTTAAGGTGCTTCAATAATCAAATTGATATTAACCACTTCTAGGTATAAATCCTCGAGTATTAAAGTTGATAATGCTCATATCAGCTCATAAATATATTAGCTCTACGTTTCGCAATAAAAAGCGACGTTTATCTCAGTTTCTGGCAAACGACAGATGTCCGTCTTTGATAATAGGCTTCTCATGTTTCTTTGTCAAAGTTGATATGGCAAATATTTACGTCAAAAAATTGATAGGTAATGGGGAACTTTGACATATCTCGTCTCACGTCAAAGAAATATTATGAAGTCTAGGGTCTCGCCGCAGACTAGATCATAAATGGCCTTTGTCTTCTGTTCACTACAATGCGAAGTATCGCAGTTTTGAGCGCTAGCATTGCTGCAGTTATTCGACTGCAGTGTGTTTGTAAATACGACTGCAAGGTTTACCTGGTGTGTTCAATCAACTACAAAATTAATAGAACAGTATGAAGTAGAAGAAGTATTGTAAAAATTTGATCCATTCCGGCGCCGCCGGCCGCGGTGGCCGAGGGGACTGAGGCGCTTCAGTCACAAAAAAAAACCTCTCGTTTAATCCATACCTAACTTAACTTTCACTAAAAATTATCAATGTTTCGTACTGGTCATAAAACAAATAAAACATGTTTGACTATTGTGGTGTATTAATAATAGGTCACTTATGTCCGTAATACGACATTTATCTAAAAATCTCTTATACATGGAAAATCAATTACAATCACACAAACGCCGCACCGATATCCTGGAATAAACTTCGAAATTGATGCCAAATTTATTTGTCTTGAAACACGCAATCTCATTGGCCGCGGCATCGCGGCTTCTGATTGGCTTCTCTGCCGTTCCCTACCTAGCGAGTGCGACGGCTAGCCGCTGCCGCATAAACTGCACTTCAACCCTGATATTGATCTTAAATGACAAAAGATTGTGACCAGGCACAAATTTAGCGTGTAACGATCAGATTAATATGTATGAAGCAGTATAGCTCGAGGTTAGCAGTCATGGTCCTAATTACAATTTCGTTTGTTTTGTTGTGAATAATAAGGGTAATTTCCAAAAATGATTCCAATCGAAGTAGCCCGGCCTGAAACGATATACATCGAAAATACAACTGTAAATCGATTACGCTGGCATTGAAGTGCGAGATTTCAGAACATAAATATTTAGGAACATATAATTTCGTACAAATAATTTTGACGAGTGGTACTGTAAATCTACGTTCACATGAATATTTTTTTAGCAGAATCTTGATATATTCGTAGGAAATAGCTCAAGTTTTTCTGGCGAATTTCAGAGTAAATCTCATTGCTCCAACTATCACTGACATATATTGAAGCCGTGTTAGTACGGATCTAAGAAACAACATATTTGGAAGTCTTGACATTTTTGTAGAAAACTTTGGAATGTTTAATTACATTGAAATGTAATTTGGGATAAGCGTTACCGTTTTAGAATGTCTTCAGAAAAGTACATTAATAATCATCACTTCTTGGGTGTGACCGTTCTTCAATTAATTGAAACTGAGTGCATTCCGTTCGTCAATAATATTGATTTCTTATTTAAAATACAAAACAACGTAAAGGAAAAAATTGTCATATCCATGTAGTGACTGGTTCTCAATGTACTTCGTAGCTATTCCAGAGACGTTCATAGAGAATGTCACTACAAGGATGTGATAATTTTCAGTTTTCGTTACATAGTTTTGACTGAAAGGTCTTTTAAATGGTAAGAAATAAAACATTATATCATTCACAACAACAGAAACCAATAAAATACGTTTCCGTAACTACAAACAAAACACACATCATAAGCAGCGCGTCAACAGTAGCATAATCGATTTACAACTGCATGTTCGATTTATATCATTTCATTCCTAGCTACTTCGATTGCAAGTATACTTAGAAATTACCATCTACACCTACAACCATACTCCGCAAGCCACCTGACGGTGTGTGGCGGAGGGTACCTTGAGTACCACTATCGATTTTCCCTCCTATTCCAGTCACGTATTGTTCGCGAAAGAAGGATTGTTGGTATGCCTCTGTGTGGGCTCTAATCTCTCTGATTTTATCCTCACGGTCTCTTCGCGAGATATTCGTAGGAGGAAGCTATATACTGCTAGACTCCTCGGTAAAGGTATGTTCTCGAAACTTCGACAAAAGCCCGTACCGAGCGACAGAGCGTCTCTCCTGCAGAATCTTCCACCGGAGTTTATCGATCATCTCCGTAACGCTATCACGATTACCAAATGATCCTGTAACGAAGCGCGCTGCTCTCCGTTGGATCTTCTCTACTTCCTCTATCAATCCCACTTGGTACGGATCCCACACCGGTGAGCAGTATTCAAGCTGTGGGCGAACAAGTGTACTGTAACCTACTTCCTTTGTTTTCGGACTGCATTTCCTTAGTATTCTTCCAATGAATCTAAGTCTAGCATCTGCTTTACCGACGATTGATTTTATATGGTCGTTCCATTTTAAATCCCTCCTAATGACTACTCCCAGATTCTTTATGGAATTAACTGCTTCCAGTTGCAGCCCTGCTATAATGTAGCTAAATGATAAAGGATCTTTCTTTCTGTGTATTCGCAGCACATTACACTTGTCTGCATTGAGATTTAATTGCAATTCCCTGCACCATGTGTCAATTCTATGCAGATCCTCCTGCATCTCAATACAATTTTCCATTGTTAAAACCTATCTATATAGTACAACATCATCCGCAAAAAGCCTCAGTGAACTTCCGATGTTATCCGCAAGGTCATATATATACATCGTGAACAGCAACAGACCCACGACACTCCCCTGTGGCACACCTGACATAACTCCTGCTTCGGAAGACTTCTCTCCATTGAGAATGACCTGCTGCTTTCGGTTATCTAGGAATTTCGCAATCCAATCACACAATTGGTCTGATAGACCATATGCTCTTACTTTGTTCATTAAACGTTTGTGTGCAACTGTATCAAACGCCTTGCGGAAGTTGAGAAAGACAGCATCTCCCTGAGAACCCGCGTCTATGGCCCTCTGAGTCTCGTGGACGAATAGCGCGAGCTGGGTTTCACACGAACGCCTTTTTCGAAACACATGCTGATTCCTACAGAGCAGATTCCTAGTTTCGAGAAATGTCATTATATTCGAACATAATACATGTTCCAAAATTCTACAACTGACCGACGTTGGAGATATAGGCCTATAGTTTTGCATATCTGTTCGAGGACCCTTCTTGAAGACGGGGATGACCTGAGCCATTTTCCAATCTTTCGGAACGCTATGCTGTTCTAGAGACCTACGATACACCACTGCGAGATGGGGGCCAGTTCCTTCGCGTACTCTGTGTAAAAACGAACTGGTATCCCATCAGGCCCTGCGGCCTTTCCTCTTTTGAGCGATTTTAATTGTTTTTCTAACCCTCTGTCAGTTATTTCGATATCTGCCACTTTGTAATCTGTGCGGCAATCTAGGGAAGGAACTGCAGTGCAATCTTCCTCTGTGAAACAGCTTTGGAGAAATGCATTTAGTAATTCTGCCTTTAGATTGTCATCCTCTGTTTCAATGCCATTTACGTCTCAGAGTGTCTGGACACTTTGTTTTGATCCACCTACCGCTTTGACATAAGAATAAAATTTCTTAGGATTTTCAGCCAAGTCAGTACAAAGAACTCTACTTTCGAATTCGTTGAACGCCTCTCGCATAGCCCTCCTCACGCTACATTTCGCTTCGTGTAATTTTTGTTTGTCTACAAGGTTTTGGCTACGTTTATGTTTGCAGTGAAATTCCCTTTGGTTCCGTAGCAGCTTTCTAATTCGGTTGTTGTACCACGGTGGCTCCTTTCCATCTCTTACGACCTTGCTAGGTACATACTCATCTAATGCATACTGTACGATGGCTTTGAACTTAGACCACTGTTCCTCAACACCATCTGTACTTCAGACAAAACTTCTGAGCTGAGCCGTCAAGTACTCTGAAATCCACTTTTTGTCAATTTTTCCGAACAGAAAAATCTTCCTACATTTTTTAATATTTCTATTTACGGCTGAAATTACCGATGCTGTAACCGCTTTATGATCGCTGATTCCCTGTTCCGCATTAACTGTTCCGAATAGTTCGGGTCTGTTTATCACCAGAAGGTATAATATGTTGTCACCCTTTTCGTTGCAATTTTGGAATGTTTCTAGAAATTTATATTAGTATTCAGATTTAGAAGCGTATCGTTCCTGAATGAACAGGTCCGAACTAAAGGTTTACTGAAGTGAAAGGAACGACCGAAGAACGACTACTAAGGAACTGTCGTCCATCGTACATTTAGACCGCACCCGGTCACGTTCCTGAAACGGAACCTTATAGTTTATTTCATCTTGTCTCTAAGCTCGTTCCAGTTCATTTACTTTATAATTATGGAAGTTACCTAAATATTAAGTTGCAGGTATTGTATACATTTTATCAGGCAACAAACAGAAAAATCTGCTTATTTCTTCGTCGTTCTGATCTTCTGTAGAACCTATACTTATCGAAAGCCATTTTTCTTTAATTCTTAGATTTTTTTTATTTTTACTTTTTTTTTATTTTAGTGCTTCATTGAGGGACTAGTTTTTACGATCACTTTAATATTTTTCGGGTAAAATTCTACTCAAGGCTTCGGCAGCCTCACGTGATAATGTCGACAATGTATACCGAATGCCGGGAATTTAAGGAGACTAATCGCAGGGCACTTGCAAGCAGCCTATCAGATTTTGCTGGTAATCACCATTTCGCCTTCGGAATAAATACTGTTTCTTTCAGTCCGTAACTCCAGTTAAATAACGATGTATTGTACATACACTAGCCGCCAGTTTAAATTCAAAACTTGCTTAGTGTATGAAGTAGTATGCCTTCTCGCAAGTTGTAAGAGGTTATAAAGTTTTCAAACCAACGGGAAATCTCTCAGAATCATTTTATTAATGTTTGAGTTAATGTCATGCAAATGAAACCGTAACTCCAGTCAAATAACGATGTATTGTACATAAACTAGTCGCCGGTTTAAATTCAATACTTGCGTAGTGTATAAAGTAGTATGCCTTCTCGCAAGTTGTAAGAGGTTCTAAAGGTTTCAAACCAACGGGAAATCTCTCACAATCGTTTTATTAATGTTTGAGTTTATGTCATGCAAATGAAACCATACGTCACAAGCATTTAAACAGAATCCTTAAAAGAACGCGCTTGTTGTTGAATGTGTTACAGAATATTATACTGTTTTTGTCCACAGAGACTGTCCGTGTGCGAAAAGTCTTTGCAACCCTAACGACACAAACTGAAGAGAATGAGCTTCTCTCTTTTTCATAACGAAACCAAGGTAATTATTTCCCCATAACCGCGAACACAATGAGAAGATACAACAGTTCTACTAAACAAACCGCTTACACTACATTCGTCCGTCCACTTTGGCGTATTGCTACGCATTGTGGAATCACCAACAAGTAGGAGTGACGGACAATTAGGGGGAGAGAGTTCAGGGAAGTGCAGCTGGTTTGGTACTATAGCGATATAAAGGAGAGAGTGTCACGTAAATTATACACAAGTTGGGGTGTAAATCGTTAAGAGAAATGCATCATTCGTTGCGGCGAGATCTGTTCGCGAAATTTTTTTAAGAACGCGAACATATTTTGTTGGCACCCACCTACATAGAGAGACATGATAATCGTAATAAAATAAGAGAAATCAGGTCGAAAACAGAGAGATTTAGGTGTTCCTTTTTCCAGCGCGCTGTTTGATAATGGAACGCTAGAGAAATATTATAAAAGCGGTTTGATGAATCCTCAACCATGCACTTCAATGTGAGCTGCATTATACTTACGTAGATATAGATGTTGATGTAGAATATGAAAGAAAGTCACAAAGTCTCAAAAATCAACACTATAATGAATATAACGCTAGAAAATCTTTACCAAGATGTTAATATTCTTAGAATAATACAAACTGCGTCGTTACATCCTATACTCTCATCCGTATTCAGTTATGCTGCCTCCGTTCATTCGTTCCGTAGAATTACATTCGTGAGGAAGATTTTCGCGCCACTATTCCGGAATTCAGAACATTTTTCACATTTACTATATTACACTTCCTCTATCTTGCCACATTTCATTTAGTTCCATTTTCTCGAAATGAAATCCTGCCTACGCTCTTCAGCGGAAGTTTCATTACTCGGACGATTCAATTTACTTTCACGGGTTCGCAAATTTGCAGTTCATCCACTGTCACTTTCATCCACCAATTTCATTCCGTACTATAGCTGATTTTCACCACGTTCCGCTCCTCAGCGGTCCGAAATAATTTAACGATTTCGCCGTTCAACCAAACTCAGTGTTTTTGTTCCCAAATCAACTGATAAACCGGTACAGAGGATCATCTTCACCGGATTACAATTTATTTGTGCTTCTCTCTTTAGACCAAACAAAATGCGATATTTAACCATAAACACTTAATACCGACGATGGTATTCTAAATGAATTTACCTCGTTCATATTTTCCTTGTGTCGAGAAAAAATAAAGCATTTGCGTGAGACGATCTAATGAAATTACGTTAAATATTTTGAAACTCATATTACAAAAGTTCATATTATAAAAGTTTCTTCCACCGATATACACTGAGCAGGTATAAAATGAAAAGTTGAGCCCGACGTTCTAAATGTAATATCGGATTAGGTACTAAAACTAAATCATCTATCAAAAGCTATAAACATTTCCTCACTTCTATAATAGGTTTGAAACCAAATTCTGAATTTTTTACAGTATTTATTCACCTTTATAGCTGGTTTAATACTTAGGATGCCATCATGACTGGACAGGTATGTATCAGTGCCACATAAGAGACCTATGGCTAACCGATTGACAACTTTGTAGGGTCAGTAATATTGTAAACTTAAAAAAAATACAGTACGTGAAAATTAACCAAGCCATATTTCACCAAACATGACGAAGTAAATACTCGAGAATTAGAATGAAGAAACCTGTCGGGAAGTGTTATTTACAAGTAGATATCCTTGGAGTAATAAAGCAACTTACATCAGTTAACAAAAGCAAGGTTTCCGGGTCAGATTGAATACCAATCAGGTTCTATTAACTGTATGCAATAGGTCCATACCTATCTAACATATATAGCGAAAGATCAGTGCCTAAAGACTGGAAAGTTACACAGATCCCTCCAGTATTCAAGAAAGGCAAGAGAAGTCATCAGCATAATTACATGCCTATCTGATTGAAGACGATACGTAGCAGGATTTTGGAACCTATACTGCGTTACATTATGAACTACGTCGAAGAGAACGATCTGTTGACCCATAGTCAACTCTGATTCAGAAAGTGTCGTTCTAGTGAAATACAGTTGGCTCCTTACATAAAGAGGTGTGTGCTAGTTACAAGAGATCCCAAATCGATTCCATATTGTTAGATTTCAGAAAGGCTATTGTACTCCCAAATGACTTCCAATAAAATTGCGTGCTTATGGAATATCGTCTTGATGTGCGATTGGATCCGTGATTTCCTGTTAGAAAGGACACAGTACATTGTATTTGACAGAAAGTCATCGAGTAGGACAAAAGTGATAACTAGCGTTCCGCAGAGAAGTGTAACAGGGTCTCTACTCTTACTTATTTTTATAAAAGATTTAGGAGACAATCTGAGTAGCTCCCTTAGACAGTTCGCAGATGAGGCTGTCATTTATCGGGTAGTAAAGTAACAAGAATATCAAAAACAACTGCAAAATAATTTAGTTAAAATATTTGCATTATACAAAAATTGACAGTTCACCCTTAATAATGATAAGAGTGGAGTGATCCATATGACCACTAAAAGAAATCCGTTACACTTCATTTGCACGATAAATCAGTGAAATCTACTGTTCGTCAATTCAACTAAATACCTAGCAATAACAATTAAGAACAACTTAAATTGGAAAAAACACAAATAAAATACGGCAGGGAAAGTAAATTAAAGGCTACGTTTCATCGGCAGAATACAGTTCTATTAAATATCTGCCTACACCACACATGTGCGTCCTATTTTGGAGTATTGCTGCGCATTGTGGAATCGCCATCAAGTGGTACTGAAGGAAGATATAGAAAAAGTTAAGAAAAGGAAAGCTCATTCGTATTATCGCGATGGAGGTCAGAGAGCATCACGCAAATGATGCACGAGTTAAGGCGGAAATCAATAACAGAAAGGTGTTATTCGTCGCGGCGTGACCAATTTGTGAAATTCCTTTCACCAACTTTCTCCTCTGTATCGAACATATTTAGTTAGCATCCACCTACATAAGCATGCTTACTGCTTTAGGTTTCATTGCTATGGAGCAAATACGTCCTGATCCGTCATTTATTAGTTGTAGGCATGGTCTTGAGTGGACCGCGATCTAGAAACCGGTTTCGCAGCTTCTATTGAGGTTGATATTGTGTGGAGTCGTAGCACTCTTGTCATTCAGTTTGTGTTACAACATCGAATCATTACCCTATGCGCATTTTACAGGTCTGAAGTCAGTTTGTGTTTTTGGAAGTGGGAATAAAATGGCATACCATTTTATATTTAGCTCATTGATGATTTGTAAAAAATTTTATTAAATTAAATTTGTGCCAAGACTTCACCTCATTCAGTTTCAGGGTTTGCTGTTTGGATATCATCTTTACAAATTAATATAAGCCATGCATTTTTGACATTCTTATAAAAAGAGCATGATATGTCTCTTAATAAAAGCTACAATGAAGTTAAAAACTGTACTACTACGCCCTATCATCCTGAGCCCAAAGGCCTAAACGGGTTCTGTACGGAGCGGGACGTGATCAGAGCCCTAAACTGCAGGCCGTTGTATCGGAGCCACTACTCATCAAATAGCTCCTCAACTGGTACCGCAAGCGCTAAGCGCACCCGGCTTACTATCAGTAGTCAAAAATCCGCGCGGTAACCCATCCACGTGTTAGCGGAAGCCCGATATTGCTGAACTTCGGTGATCTACGGCATCGCCGTTGCCCCAATTTGAGATATATTGCTAGATATTTGATATATTTTATAGATTCGTGGTTTAAAAGAACAAAGAACTATTCCTGAAATAATTCTTCAACAATATCAATTAACACTTTCGAGTTCAATTTTACCAGAAGTTAACATTTAAAATAAAAATAAAAAAAGTTAATACAATAGAGAAAAAGTTATTAAGTTCAATGATTTGAAACAATTATTCTCAGCAATCTCATATACTTGCAGTCATCACAAACTATACTGACTATTGAATCGTTTACTCCATCACATTCACCGTGTACTCACAAATTACGCTGATGACACCTCAACGCCGGCCGCGGTGGTCGAGGGGACTGAGGCGCTCCGGTCACGGTCTGCACGGCCACTACGGTCGGAGGGTTCGAATCCCCCCTCTGACATGGATATTTGTGCCGTCCTTAGTATTAGCTAGTTCGTAAGTAGTTTGTAAGTTTAGGGACTGATGGCCCCGTAGTTCAGTCCAAAAATGTTCAAATGTTTGTAAATTATCGGACCAAATTGCGTGGTCATCAGTCCGTAGCTTACAAACTACTTAAACCTAGGTAAACTAACCTAAGGACAACACACAGACCCCTGCCCCAGGGAGGACTCGAACCTCCACGGCGAGCAACCGCGCGCTCCGCAGCGAGACACTTTATATCGCTCGGAACTCCACCGCGGCTAGTTAAGTCCCATAAGCTAAACAAACATTTGAACATTTTTTTTTGACACCTCCACCAGTGACACAGGATTTTGAAGGTGAGTACAGTACATTGCAGAACATGTACTGAAAATTCTTCGCATAACTTCGTCGTCTAAAAATGTCCTTTACTCAAAATGTTTCTGCTTCGTAGCTAAGGTTCGTCTTTTATTTCTTATTTTCAACATGTGCTTCTTTCTCGTGTTTATCTTCACGTTCTTTCATCTAGGGGCTGCTATTGTTATCAAAATTTGAACACCTATGTAAAAGAAATAGCATAATTAATAGAAAATTCTCACAGAATAAAAGTAGAATTCATATCTGCTTAAAATGACACACTCTCCCATTTTACCGTAACATATATACGCCATGGAAAAGCTGGTAGAAGCTGACCTCGGGGAAGATCAGTTTGGATTCAGGAGGAATGTAGGAACCCGGGAGGCAATACTCACTTTACGTCTTATCTTAGAAGATAGATTAAGGAAAGGCAAACCTATATTCTTAGTTTTTGTAGATTTGGAGAAAGCATTTGACAATGTTGACTGGAATACACTCTTTCAAATTCTGAAGTCAGCAGGGGTAAAATACAGGGAAAGGAGAGTTATTTATAACTTGTACAAAAGCCAGACCGCAGTTATTAGACTCGAAGGGCATGAAAGGGAAGCATCAGTTGGGAAGGGAGTAAGACAGGGTTGTAGCCTTTCTCCGATGTTATTCAATTTGTACATCGAGCAGGCGGTGAAGGAAAGCAAGGAAAAATTTGGAATAGGGATTAAAGTACAGGGGGAAGAAATAAAAACATTGCGTTTTGCTGATGACATTGTAATTCTGTCAGAGACAGCAAAGGACCTGGAAGAGCAGTTGAATGGAATGGACAGTGTGTTGAAGAAAGCGTATAAAATGAACATTAACACGAGCAAAACAAAAATAATGGAATGCGGTCTTAGAAAATCAGGCGATGCTGAAGGAATTAGATTAGGTAACGAAACAATGAAGGTGGTAGATGAGTTTTGTTACTTGGGTAGTAAAATAACATGTGATGGTCGCAGTACAGAGGACATAAAATGCAGAATGGCAATGGGAAGAAAAGCATTTTTGAAAAAGAGAAATTTGCTAACATCGAATATTAATTTAAGTGTAAGGAAGTCTTTTCTGAAGGCATTTGTGTGGAGTGTTGCCTTGTACGGGAGTGAAACATGGACGATAAGCAGTGCGGACAGGAAGAGAATAGAGGCTTTTGAAATGTGGTGCTACAGAAGAATGCTGAAGATTAGGTGGGTAGATCGCATAACTAATGAAGAGGTACTGGACAGAATTGGTGAGAAAAGGAATTTTTGGCACACCCTGACTAAAAGAAGGGATCGCTTGGTAGGACACATTCTTAGACATCGGGGAATCGTAAATTTAGCATTGGAGGGAAGTGTGTGGGGTAAAAATCGCAGAGGGAGACCAAGAGACGCGTATAGTAAGCAGATTCAAGTGGATGTGGGTTGCCGTTCTCATGAGGAGATGAAAAGGCTTGCTCAGGATAGAGTAGGGTGGAGAGCTGCATCAAACCAGTCTCCTGACTGAAGACCATAACAACAACATATACGCCATCTTAGCATTGTACGTAACTTTTCATTGAGCCAAAATATTTCAAACCAAACAAGTTGAAGAAAGTCTCACCTCTTAAAACATAGTTGAAATTCTGCTCCAGAAGATAATTTATACTTTCCTAAATTATGAAATTATCTATATTACTACTGATTGACTATGTATGGATCAAAATAAAAAAATCGCACTGATATGTTTTACGGCCCACTTAAGATTTGTAGTTTTATAAGTCTTTACAAACATTTTGGACCAAAATAATAATCTAAATAATTAAAAATTAATTAATAAGAGTGTCTGAAACCCTTCTAGGAAACAAAAATTTAGGTAGTCCAACGTCTTCCCCTCTACGCTACGGCTATCAATCAAAGGGCTGTGTCCTTAATCTCATACTATTGATGGTCGTTGTTAACTGATGCTAATATGGCATTTGTAGACACTAGATTATCGTAAGAAGAACGATGCGTTTTTGGTAATTCTTTAGTGTGCCATTGCTTTGAAATGATAACGTTTAAGTTACAATAAGAAAATCATCAAATACGCAACGCAAGATGGCGTATGCCAGAGAGAGTTCTGGGCGAGGAATGTCACGTGACATCTCCGAACGGCTGGTTTTGGTTAATTCAATTGAGGGTGTTAAATCTCCGTTATTTTTGCAAATATCTCTCAAACGAATCGAGATATGAAAAGAAAAAACCACAAGGGAACAAAGTTGTAGAGAATTTTCTCCTCTACATATCGGTTATTCATTTTTCGCGTCAGATGAACGGTTTATTTGCAATTAAAATGACATTACAGACGACTTTTGTTGGTATTATTAACGTATTTCTTGTCCGAAATATTTGAAAACGCGAGGTTCTGGTCTCTGGTAGCCAACAATTATGTCTATAAAGTTTGGTGCCGATCGATTGAACGGTTCGACTAAAAAGTGGGAACACGTTACAGACAGACAGACATCGTCAAATCGCGGTTATTTTTGCAAATATCTCTGCACCGATGCAAGATATAAAAAAACATAATAGAGCGAAGTTGTAGAGAAATTTCCCCTCTAACAATTAGGTTATTCAATTTTCGCGTCAGATGAACGGTTCGTTTGGAATTAAAATTACATTACAAACGGCTTGTTTTGGTATTACTACTGTATTTTTTGTCCGAAAAATTTGAAAAAGGGAGGTTCAGGTGTCTGACGGTCTACAATTATGTCTGTAAAATTTGGTGCTGATCGGTTCGTCTTAAAAATAGGGAACACATTACGGACAGATAGACAGACAGACAGACAGACAGACAGACATTCCAAAATCGCCGTTATTTTTTGCAAACATCTCTGAAATGATACGAGATATGAAAAAAACATAAGAGAGCAAAGTTGTAGAGAATTTTCATCTCTATAAATTCGGTTATTCAATTTTCGTGTCAGGTGAATAGTTAAGTAGTTATTTTCATTTAAATTTCGAGCTGTCAAAAGACGATTGCAAAGGCCCACTTTTAGTGTTACTACTGTAACCTAAAGTGGGCCAAAAGTCGAAGCTTTAGCTATAGGTTTTTCGTACACGGCAAGATGGGTGCAATCCGGAAGCTCGTTGCAATATACATAGTAACTGGGTTAGTAGAGTGCTATTCATCACACAGCATGTGGAGCCAACTATATAGCTTAAGCAGAAACCTTGATATGTCATTTCACACGAGTATGTACGTCAATATAGCCTCACTGCACCTACTTTGTATGTCGTGCATCCTACTGGTCCTGAATCCTGCTTTTCTTGGTGTTAGCACGTAATGAAACATGTAGTATGGATTTGAAGAGCTCACATTCATGACTGTATCTCACGTACATCAGTTCCCTAACACCGCAGTACCTTTGCTGCAAGTAATAGGTACTTAAGCGAGGTAATATAATGGCGGTAGGCTTGGCGGGTGAACACCAGATTTCGATAGGTGATGACATCCGTAGATTTAACAATGGAACTTCAAGCAGTACGTTTGCTGTAGTCATTGCTTTTCGAAGTAGGCCACAGTTTGGATAGAACTATATTGCAGGAGTACAACCTAGTCGCTTACCACAGTCGGTGTAGGCTATAGGATCAGCTGATTACTCGCACCTGGTGCAGCGGTTTCTACACCAGAGTGTCAATAAAGTTGCCTTCACGTCTACAAACTAATATTATACATGCGAAAGAAACTACATTACGGTTTCACGACTACATCGCTCAGTCGATTTTGATAGAATTGCGTGTGGAAATAGCTTGAACGTCGAAGAAGAACGTAGACTACCTTATAAAGTGAGTAATTCAACATATTTGTTGATTTTAAGTGTCGCGGCGGAGCGGCGGAGCGGCAGAGCGCATTTGGGCGCTATGCTAACATGCGCGAAGCCGTTCCCCGTCGGGGGTTCGAATCCCCCATCGGGCGTGGATGTTTGTGCCGTCTTTAGTATAACCTAGTTAATAAGTAGTTTGCAAGTTCAGGGGCTGATGACCCCATAGTTAAGTCCCATAAGCTCTATAAACGTTTTGTTTTGATTTTAAGTATTTAACTAGAAATATGGAACAGCTGAGCATCAACGTTTCTCTTATAGCTTCTGAGACGCTTGAAGAGCTATTTATTATTTCACGTTTGAAACTTGTCACATTTATTAAAATACTTTTAATGGTTGATATGTTGTGCGTAATACGATTCAACATAATACATACAATGCTTATACAAGACGTCAATGTCTTTGAAGCGCCGGATCGATTTTGGGGACATTTTAAACCTACATAACGTACACGTTGCATAACGTATAGCTTCTTCAGTCAGCTGTTGAGTGGCGATGTATTAACTGAAGTCTTTATTTTCATCTCTATGAAGGACTTTATTTACCGCCATTCTACGCACGGTTTATATTTATAGCGGAAAATTAGAAACTTTCCTTTTATTCTAATGATCGTGGTCATGACGTAAGTCCGAGGTTGCGAAATTATTGTACATTCGATGGTTTTTGACACGTACGCAAGGACATAAACACGAGCGAAGCCGCGGGTAAAAGCTAGTAGGTTATACTTCGAGATGATGGGTATTTTAGGAGGACTAACTTCATCTGGCGTTATGAGACCCTGTTGTAGGTGTTAGGTCCCAATAACAGAGATTCTCCCTTAACTAGTAGACGAGATTTGTGAATTGTTTCACCTAACTTAACCCCTATTTCCACATTGGGTTACCCTGGTAACATTTCTAACTTAAACAGCCCATTTTTCTGGTGAAACTAGTGCACACAAGCCTCAGGTTATTGCTCATTTGCATCTTGATAAACGTCATAATAAAAGGGAAAATTTAAATACTTTAATGGAAGAGCATTTAAATGGAAAGCGATAGAACACACCATCTAATCTATATTTGGGTTATCCAGGCAACCATATATCTCCATGATAACAGTGTGAAGTTCATAAACGTAATATTTTATTTAATACAATATATTAATTGTTTTATTATTTATTAGAAAACCATGTAATAGTACAACAGATATAGACGTAAATAAGTTAAAAATATATCAGTTTTTACTTCACGTAATAGAGTAAATTATATAAAATTATTAGATACTAATTTTTGTGGATCGTTGCAATGGAAAGATACACATCACATATTGGTTTTTTCATGTCTCCTACAAGCAGATTTACCTGTATAAATTTGGCCAGTTATTAGATAAGAATTTCGCAAATCACAAACCCACCAAACCTTCAAACCATATTTAGCTGGCTTTGACAGCATGTACTGCGTACACCTGGTTTTTACTTTGTAAGTGGTAACATAAATCTTTTACTGTCCCCTCTCATTAATTACTTTCTCATTCAGAAGGAACTTTACCTGTATAAATTTCGCCAATTATTTAATAAGAATTTCGCGAATAACAAAGACACCATACCTTCAAGCCATATATTTTAGATTGCTTTGAAGGCAGGTCTTTCCTATGTAAGGGAAAATCTGTTCATCAACTTTGAGGGAATCAGAAGGCACGTACTTGTTACGAAGATTTGAATTTAGCATATCAAAAATGTCAGATATTGCAGCAGCTTTGTCACTTTTCAAACGCTCCCTCCTATTGTTCACATTGTCATATCTTATAAATCTGCTTATCTGCTAAAACCTGTTGAGCGATAGGCTTGCACGATACAATGGGAATGCATTTATTTTCCACAGTTCCTTCCTGTGTTCAGTGTTGGACAATGTTACTCCATCTGTAAACAGTACACCAAGATATGCGTCAAATTTTTCTGACGTCAATGGCTTCCACACTATCGCTAGTCCTTCTGAATTGATATTATAGTCCTTGAATACCTGATTTACTTTCCTGTTGGTTTCACGTATTATTATATCACACATTTCTTCTGTAAATATACTCTTGAAAGTTTCTTTTATAGAAATAAGTTTGGTTGTAAGTGTTGGAAATATATGCTTCAGCAACGTTCTCGTACCGAAAAGTTCCTTATGCCATTTGGTTTTATCTTTGCCGTGTAGAATGCCTGCAGAAAACACAATTGCTTCACTGTTTTCGCCAGCTCTGTCATCTTGATCACTACTAGTATCACTTCTCTATTTCAAATTCAATACCACTACAAGCACCAATAACATCTTCAATGAAACTTCCTGGCAGATTAAAATTGTGTGCCGGAACCGGGACTCGAAAGTGGGACGTTTGCATTTCGCGGGCAAGCGCACTACCGACTGTGCTATCCCGACACGACTCACGATGCCGCCTCACAACTTTACTTCCGCCAGTACCCCGCCTCCTACTTTCCAAACTTCACAGAAGTTCTCCTGCGAAACTTGCAAGACTAGCACTCCTGGAAGAAAGGATATGGTGCAGACATGGCTTAGCCACAACCTAAGGGATGTTTCCAGAATGAAACTTTCACTCTGCAGCGGAGTGTGCGTTGATATGAAACTTCCTGGCAGATTAAAATTGTGTGCCGGAACCGGGACTCGAACCTGGGACTTTTGCCTTTTGCGGGCAAGCGCACTACCGACTGTGCTTTCATATCAGCGCACACTCCGCTGCAGAGTTAAAGTTTCATTCTGGAAACATCCCTTAGGCTGAGACTAAGCAATGTCTCCACTATATCCTTTCTTCCAGGAGTGCTAGTCTTGCAAGTTTCGCAGGAGAACTTCTGTGAAGTTTGGAAAGTAGGAGGCGAGGTACTGGCGGAAGTAAAGTTGTGTGGCGGCATCGTGAGTCGTGTCGGGAGTCGGTAGTGCGCTTGCCGGCGAAAGGCAAAGGTCCCAGGTTCGAGTCCCGGTTCCGGCACACAATTTTAATCTGCCAGGAATTTTCATATCAGCGCACACTCGGCTGCAGAGTGAAAGTTTCATTCTGGAAACATCTTCAATGTCTGAGGCAGCAGCATCCTCGTTACTCGGAATCCGTTCGCCTGTAGAATCTTCGTCGCTGAAATCTGAAGCAACAACCTCTTCTGTATCAATAGTCAATAACTGTCTAATATATTCTTCTTTCGCTTCATAGCTTAAGCTATTGATTTGGAGAGTACCAGTTTACCATCCATGAGAATCTAGAGTTGATGTTCACAGTAACAAAAGATACACAGTAATGAACAGTTCACAATGCTGTAAATAGTAGCGACTGTAGCCAGCAACAATTAGAATGCCTTGTTGCATGTATACCCATGGCTAAGTGTTGCCAACCATGACTGCACCGCAGTAAATTCATTGGGCTACCCAGGTAACCTGGTTATAGAACAAAGTATAATTTTTTGATTGTGGACGCAAGGGTTAACTAGAACTGCTTAGCCGGCCGCGGTGGCCGAGGGGACTGAAGCGCTCCAGTCACGGTTTGCACGGCCACTACGGTCGGGGGTTCGAATCCTCCCCTTGGGCATGGATATTTGTGCCGTCCTTAGTCTTAACTAGTTCATAAGTAGTTTGTAAGCTTAGGGACTGATGACCCCGTAGTTAAGTCCCGTAAGTTCTACAAACATTTTTTTTTTAGAACTGCTTTCTTACAAATCCCGTACACCACACTTACGGACTTAATATACAATCTACCGCTGCCTGTGGGCACAAGCCTCTGGCCCCAGCACGATGGAGCCACAGCAACGTACAGTGGCTGATGCGCGAGCACAAGTAACTGACGATCGGGTAACAGTCGATGTTGCGGAACGCTGGAGAGCGCGGGCAGGACCTGTTGCGTAGCCAACGCGTTCCGCTGATTTCAATTGCCACCCTCGACCCCCTTCCACGCTTCCATTGATTACGTTGTTTGGAGACATGCCAAAAGTGCGGTTTATGTTACTCCAGTTGCCACTAGAGCTGATTCGATAGCTCCAACGAGCAAGAAACTTCGCCGAATTCGATAGATTCCTCACGACGAACAGAATCCAGACATATGTGGGCATCGATACGGAGGTCTGCAACATGTACGAGGCGCGTCCAGAAAGTAAGTTCCGTTCGGTAATAAAATGAAATTGTACACAGATACAGAAGAAATTTTTATTGCGCTGAATTCTACAACTCTTAAACTACTTTTCTACATAACTGCCGAAATTTTGCAGGCATTTGTCATAGCGTGGCACCAGGTTTTGTATACCTTCTTCATAGAAATCTGCCGCCTGTGTCTTCAACCAGTTGGAAACAGTGAAATTTAGGGGAAGTCCATAGCGAGAGCACTAATTGTAAACCTACGGTTTTCCTGGATCTTGTCATCAATCGCGTGAACCATTTCTTATGTAACCAAAGGTGGACGCCCATTTCGTTCTTCATGGTGCACATCACTACGCCCGCCTTTGAACTGTCGGACCCATCTTTTCACAATCGAATCACTTATCGCATTTGGTCCGTAAAAATAGCAAATTTGCCGATAAATTTCACTTGGTTTCACTTTACTCGCATTCAGAAACCGAATCACCGACCTGATTTCACAGGCGGCGGGATTTTCAATCAACGCCGACAATTCAAACAAGCACAAAAAAACATACGCAACTGACAGCAATCTCCAAATGGCGCACGTTCTTCTCCTTGATACACATCGTCTACAGCATGTGCGGAACTGGAATAGCAGTGCTGCAGCGGAGATACATTGAAACAGAACTTACTTTCTGGACGCGCCTCGTAATTGAGGCACTGAGAGGATTGTTTCAACCAGTCATGTAAATTACTGTCAGAACATGCCTCACATTGTTCGCACCGTCAATATGTCAGACTAGCTGAAAACCTGGCGTTGTCCTGGTATTTATCTATTCATTCTAGCCTTGAGTTAGTACTTCTACCACTTCTCTCTCTGTTCATCTCCTTTTTATTTTATTTTTTTTAATTGTTACATTTATCAGAGAATATATACGAAATAAGGCTGTCTTGCATAATGTACAAAAATTGAATTACAGTATCTAAACGAACAAAGATAGAAATCGAAATACAAATGACATGTAACATGTATTTAATTCATAATTTGAATATAATCAAAACCGAGCGAAGTGGCGTAGTGGTAACACACTGGACTCGCATTCGGGAGAACGGTGGTTCAGACCATACTCCAGCCATCCAGATTTATGTTTTCCGTGCTTTTCCTACATCCCTCCAAGCAACTACCGAAGTGGTTCCTTTCAAAGGGCACAGACGATTTCCTTCCCCATCCTTACCGTCTCTAATGACGGGGCGTTAAACACTAATCTTCCTTCTTTCCTTTCTTCCTGGCTATAAACAATATTTCTTGTGACTTGTCCAGAATCTAATATCAATATTTTCCGTGGTGAGCTCATCCCTCAGTAAGCGTGATAAAGCTGTCCGTGTGAGAAACAGAGATTTCAAATACACTCCACAGATTTGAGTAGATTGCCCCGTTATTTATCAATCATAACAGAAAATGCAGTCTGTTAAAGGTAACAGCCAGATCTGTCGGAAATAATGGATATTCGTGAGATGTACACTTTCATTCTCTTCCTCTCCTTGTACCTCTACAGAAGTCTATTATTCTTCACACAGCGGTATGCGCTTCACAGTTCAAAGTTGCTTCAATATTATCAACAGCACTGTCATCTTTCAGGAATTTTTTTAAGCTCACTGGAATACAGCAGTAAATAAGAAAGGAAATGAAACGTAGGGCTTGATATGAATCGTTTATACCCATCGTAGTATATATGATCTCATATTTATTGAGTTATATGTTGTACAATTGTATAATTTTTCAGGTATGTAATCACTTGTATAAGTGCTGCGTGTCTGTAAAATCTGTTGCGAATACAATTAGTAGTAAAGAATTAATAGGTGGGGCGGTTTTCCATTAACGTTACTTTTTCTGTGCTCATATTCCATGAACTACGTATCATACTGTGATCCAGTTTCAGCTGTATGTGTGTATTCTGTCTGTAAAATTTCTTGTGGGTATAATATGTAGTGCAGAATTTATAAATTGCGACGTTATACCGAATGCCGCAATTCTACGCCGTGAACAGCGGAAACGTAGTAAGCGAGAAACTTTTATCCTTTCTTCATTTTGCTATGGTTGTCAGCAAGAAAAAGTTTCCTAAAGGTTTGAAATTATGTTTAAAGTTTGTTCCAAGTCGCTAAGTGCACTCATTCTCAAATAGTGGACTGATAAAATCACACTATCACGTGCCGCAAGACGGGGTAGTTTGCATTATTTATAACGTAATATCTCCCAAACTATCGGCCCTATCGCAAAATCCTTTCTTAGGTGACGTTTTCTACCTATAAACTACATTCCTGATAAATTTCAGCTTCATAGGTGAAGTAGTTTTCAGGATTTCGTGTTTAGTCAGTGAGTGAATGAGTGAATGAATGTCCTTTTGCTTTTATATAGAAAGAGATAGCATCGACGTTTCGGCCATTATTGCAAGGCGACCTTATTCTGGTTGACACGTTTACTCACACAGATGAAGGCTGCTTGCAATAATGGCCGAAATGTCTGTGCTCTCTGACATGCTGACGTTGTGGTCCAATCCCCAGAAGAAATTTATATACAACGACAACGGCCGCGGAAACCTTCGTTTACACATGCCCCATATTAAACATGGTAATCTGCGTGCAACTTTAGTTACAGATCGTAAGAATAGACGAATATGGCCCGGCCAATTCTAAAGACCTAAAATAAGAGAAATAGCATCTCCACTTAACTGGCAGTTTCAAAAACATTTAAGTAAAAATATTACGGCTTTTTATGAATAAACCCAAATTTCCCAGCAATATGGCATCTCGAGGAAGGACAAGGGGAGGTTGAGGAGGCAGGGGATAATGCTTCTCTAATGGGGAGTATCTTTGAGTGGGGACGTATAAATGCATGGCACCCAAACTTCAATGAAGCGTAGTGACACATTTTACAGCAGTATGTCATGTTTCATACGATGTAGTTTCATGTTAGGTGACTTAATTTTCATTAAATAAGGCCCGTGTTTTGTCCCAAGTTGAGCTGATGTTACATGCATGTTTTTTCAGTAGTTTGAGACATTTTTCGTGTTCAAATAGACAAGCAGACTTGCAGGTTGAGAATAAATTTTCAAACTACAGTATGAGCATCTTCAGTTAGCCTGATCCGATTTTGATTAAATAAATTACCAATGTTGCCCCAGAATTTCTTCAGTTTTCTTGTCACAGACAAATCAAAATCCATCTAGTAGTTATAAAGATTAGATTGTTAAAAAAATTGTAGTATGTGATGAAAATTTTAAATTACGGTAGCTTTTACTTCCATGATATGATTTTGGTCACATTAAGTCCATTGGTTACCCCAGTCTTTGCTCATGTTACTTTATTTCTATTTTTCATTATTCTAATCTGATGAAATTACCCCAATTTTGATATGATTTTGGTCACATTAAGTCCATTGGTTACCCCAGTCTTTGCTCATGTTACTTTATTTCTATTTTTCATTATTCTAATCTGATGAAATTACCCCAATTTTTGCTCAAATTACTGGTGATAAATCTATTAAAATTCCTCAAGTACAATCAGAGATTAGCATATTAAATCTGAAAAATTTTCAGTATCATACTTTTCAACTATCCAAATTTGATGAAGTGTGTGTGTTGCATCAAATATCGATCATGGGGATGGAATTCATTGAGTAGTTTCGGGAAAAGTTTTGCTCATACAGAATGTCAGCATGTTTTAAAAATACGGCCATACGTCGCAAATATTTCCTTTGTTGCAGCAAATCTAGTTTTCGATAACTACGTGACTTAAAATGTTGGTAAAACATATAGAAGTTTTGAACCATCTCGTTCAAAGTAAAGTTCAAACTTATACTTTGAATGTGAACTCAACCTCTCAAGTGAAGTTTCAGAGCTATAAAACATTTTAACGTACGCGTTGTTCTTTCTTATTGTTGTAGTCTTCAGTCCAAAGACTGGTTTGATGCAGCTTTCCACGCAACCCTGTCCTATACAGGACTCTTTATCTCCGAATAAGAACGGAAATATACATCCTTTAGAACCTGCTTTCTGCATTCTTCCCTCGGTCCCCCTGTGCGATTTAAACCTCCCTCCTCCCTCTCCTCACCACCCCCCCCCACCCCACCCCCCAACACAAACACACACACACACACACAAAACACACACACACACACACACACACACACACACACACACACACACTTTCTTCCAATGCTAAAATTGACCATCACTTGATGTCGCAGATTACGTCCTATCAGTCAATCCCTTCTTCTAGTTCTGTGCACTACCTCGACATTAGTTACGCGATCTACCCATCTCATCTCAGCATACCCCTGCAACATCGAATTTCCAAAGTTCCTATCGTATTCTCTTCTGAACTCTTTATCGCTCACGTTTCAGTCCCGTGCAATATTACATTCTAGACAAAGGCTTTCAGAAAAGGCATTTCAATTAATATTCGATATCTATAAATTTCCCTTCTTGAGAAATACTTTTCGTATCATATTCCTTCCTCATTTAATGTCTTCTCTACTTCGGCCATCGTAAGTTATTTTGCTACACAAATAACAAATTTCATCTATAACATCTACTGCCTCGTTTAATAATCTATTTTTACCAACATCATCAGATTTCATCAGCTCAAAAACTTGCAATAGACATTTAACAATGTTAAGTATGAGGTCATCCATATCACTACAAAAGTAATCCGTTAAACTTAATTTACACGATAAGTAGCCAAATCTACAGGCCGTCAATTGAACTAAATTCCTAGGAATAACAATTACAAGCAACTTAAATTGGAAAGTACAAATAAAAAAATAATTATTGTAGGGAAAAAGCAACAGTTCTAGTAAAGAAACTGCCTACTCTACACTAGTGCGTCCTAATTTGGGGTGTTGCTGCGCAGTTGGATCCACACCAGGTGGAACGGACAGCGATTTAGAGAAAGTTCAGAGAATGATAGCTCGTTTTGTGTTATCGTATGTAGCGGAAGGAGTATCATGAAAATGATGCAAGAGTTTGGTTGAAAATTATTAAAAGAAAGGCGTTATTTTTTACGGCGAGATATATTTGCGAAATTTCTTTCACTACCTTTCTCTTCCGAAAGCGAACATATTTTGCTAACACCTACCTACATAGGGAGATCATCATAATAATATAACATAAATCAGGTAGAAAACAGAAAGATTTAGGTGTCCTTCTTTTCCCCGTGAGCTATTAGAGAATGGAAGCATTGTGAAATATCATAAAATCGGTTCGATGAATCCTCAGCTATGAACTACAATAGCGTTTGTTAATATTGGCGTAGAAACATTCCATAAAAAAAAATTCAAATGACAATGACTCGAGAAAAAATTTCCTGGACATTATAAAAGACAAAATTCTGTGGTCTTGGGACTGCAAGACAGCGGCGGAGCGCATTGAAGGGTTATGCTGCGATGCACGAGGCCGTTCCCCGTCGGGGGTTCGAATTCCCCGTCGGGCATGGATGATTTTTGCCGTCTTTAGTATAAGCTAGTTCATAACGAGTTTGTAAGTGTAGGGACTGGTGACCCCACAGTTAAGTCCCATAAGCTTCAAAAACATTTTATTTGATAACTGTAATTACACATTTACGTTCAGCATGGAACGACGTTTCCTTAAGAAGAATATTTATTTTGCAGTGTACAGGTGGCCACCAAATTAATTAATTTTAATAAAATGTTTAGCTCAATGAATGTATACCATAGAATATAATTCAAATCATTGTAGGTTGAGAGAGTTGTCCGACAGTATGTATTATACCTCTTAGGAGCACACAGCCACTTACAGGAACCGATAGGTCAATTATTCCGACTATAATTTTGATATTTCACACAGTAGATGTATCTTTCAGCGTGTAACCCCCTTTTATTTACGAGAAATGAACACCTGATTTCTCTGTGTCGACTAACTTACATCCAAAAAGATAAATGCGAAGTAGTTTTTTTAAGCACCTTATGATACAGTAGTTTCTAGCCTATGTCATATGTCCATAAAAAACATTCGTAGCTCAACCTGCATCCACTATACAGGGTGTTTCACTAAGTGTGTTTGCCTCTGTAACTTATAAAATAATAGGTGACGGGAAATTTTAATGCGTTAGGTCAACACAAGAAATGTTACACTTTCTGCGGAGCTATGAACATAGTTTATTGTATCATTTTCCAAAGAGTTACAGCACAAAGATATAATTTTTAAAATTGAACAATAGTTTTTTCTATCGTGCATTGGATTTGTTGAAACCAGCAGCGTCCAAATCAATTTAAACTACATTCCTATCACTGTTAGTTTGGGAGCTACAACCATTCAAAGTTTCAGGGGCAGATACCACACGCTGTTCATAATACATGGGTGATGGATGTTATGCTGGTGGGAAGTTGAAGAGATGTTCACATGTGTGTCCATGCAATGCGCCGTCGAAGGATCTGTGGACGAGATGTAACATCGCCGGTGTGACGGAGCGACATGCGCCCTCGATGCGCTGTTTTAGATCTGGGGATGTGCGCTCAGTGACATAAACACGATTATTTAGAAAATGTTCAAATGTTTGTAATTCTATCGGACCAAACTGCGTGGTCATCAGTCCGTAGCTTACAAACTACTTAAACCTAGGTAAACTAACCTAAGGAGAAACACACACACCCATGCCCCAGGGAGGACTCGAACCTCCACGGCGAGCAACCGCGCGCTCCGCAGCGAGACGCTTTAGACCGCTCGGCTACTCCACCGCGGCGATCCTTTAGATATCTCCACAAAAAGAAATCTACTGGTGTTAAATAAGGCGACCTTGCGGGCCATGAATGAGGACCATGGCGCCCCAACCCCACCACACAGCCATGTGTTATGTACAGCGTGTGGTATGTGCCCCTGAAACTTTGAAGGGTTGTAGCTCCCAAACTAACAGTGATAGGAATGTAGTTTAAATTGATTTGGACGCAGCTGCTTTCAACAATTCCAATGCACGATAGAAAAAACTATTGATCCATTTAAAAATTATGTTTTTGTGCTGGAAAATGAAACAAACTATGTTCATAGCTCCGCAGAAAGTGTAACATTTCTTGTGTTGACCTACCGCATTAAAATTTCCCGTCACCTATTATTTTATAAGTTACAGAGGTAAACACACTTAGTGAAACACCCGGTATGTCTTAAGTTGGTTCATCGGGAAACAAAGCATTACCATAACCGCGCGGTCCTATGTTATTACGGTATACAATTAAGCAGCTTGGTCCGTGACGTCTGCTTGGTAGTGTTTGCACTGATAACACCGATTCCGACCACCGTGCCCTCAAATTCTAAAACTTTTCTGTTATTTTTTACGACAGGTTTCAAAGTCGACATTGGCAAACGTTATATCACTGTAATTGCCGTCTCAAGAGCTATCGAATTCAGATATAAAATGTAAGCGCTTCCATTTAGCAAACGTGCTTTCTTCAATATCTACAATTAAAGTACTTGGGCTCGAACAAACACATATACACCAAAATCGTATGAGAGATAATGTAAAGGTCCCTTATTGCACTAGTGATAATCCCGCATCAACAAAACTCTGCAGTCGTCCGTTATAGACCTCTGCGTGTGCCATGCCGCATTGCACTTTGACCTGTCGGTTCGCCAGTAGGGACGGTGCAGTGTGCCTCCGAAATTGCGTTTTCTGATGTTATTTGTGTGGTGAAGCGTCAGATGGGGCGGCGATTGCTAATCAATCCTGCTAATGTATTGCGATTAGTTGAGATGAAGTTACGAAGAACCCTTCTTCGTGAAGATGGTATTAGTGTAGAAGATGAATCATTTGCATGTTTTCTCGTATCTTTTATGGTACAGAAATATGAGCATAAGTTAGATACTGTTCTAACACTAACACATAATGATGATAATAGGGTTGATAATGACAAACAACTCATTGCAAGCCGTAGTGCTGCGGTAAGTGGGGGAAGAGGCGATGGAAGCAGTGGCAGTGATTACCAACAGTCTTTCGGGAAGAAGGTTAAAGTTGCAACTATCATCACGGCTTTTGATGACAATTCGCTAGAGAACATGTACGATGATTATTACATAAGTTATAGTTAAGATATCTGCATTACATCTACAGTGCTATCTAGAGCATGGTTGCAGAGTTTTGCAGAAAAACGACACCGACCAGCACATTGAAGTGTACGTAAAGATCCTGTAACCAAATGTTCACACAGATATGTTTGTTCGAGCCCATGTACTTTCCTTGTCAGTTGATACCGGTGGTAAAACCGTTAACAAAACAAGAACATAGGTGCCCCTCGACGCTCAAGCATATGCCGAAAACCGCGTTTCGATATGAGCAACCGTTCACAAAATGGTGTAGTTAGTACTTGACTCACTCTGTAGAACAAATCTGACCAGAATGACGACAGTCGTCTTTTCCGATTTTATTCTAATGAATATAAGATACATTGTCAAGTTTATGTGAGAAATACACATGTCTAGTGTAAAAAGTTTGCCAGTTGGAGGTCGTCAAAAAAATGTCAAAAAATCATAAAGCGTAATGATACGCTGTAGTAATAATAATTTCGTTATTGAATGTTGCAGCAAATCACAACTGATGGGTCGCAACAACACTTTCGCAGTGAAAGTTAAAATTTTGAATGAATAAAAAAATTTATATTAATTAACTTGAAACAGTCACTGTGGTAATTAATTAAGCTTGGCCCTATCTGACTTAGCATTGACTACAGCCTCCAACTAGCACCTCTTACGATTCACGAACAGCACAACTTCACTAATAAATGTGTCTGAATTCATGTAGTGGTGATGGCGTGTTCGTGTTATAATCAAAATTGTAATAGCTGATAGACTCATGATAATAGCTCACTATTGTGAAACTGCGTGGTGCAATGAGCCTCACAAATACTACAGTCAAAGTTCCCAATAATTTTGATAATATTGTTTAAAGCATTCAACTTCCTTATAAAACTTTACATGAACTATTTTTTGATTAATTGGTTCCAGGGCCTGGGTAGCGTACGCGTATAACTGGCTGAGCAGAGTCTGGCATTTAACGTATTTCGTAAAAATTACTTTCGTCAAGTCTGGTTAAACAACTATAATACTTTGACTACTGTTAGCCTGGTTACTTTCTATATAAATGAAACCAACTCTACTTTACGTGCAAACTCTCTAGCAAGTTAAAAGCTTTGGAATAATAATTGATTGCAAAACTTAGAACAGCACTGCACTTGAATTACTAGTCTCTGTGGTTGTAACACGTTTGGCAATTCTTTAACTCGTCTAGCAATTTCTTTAAAACTGATCGTAATTACTTTGAAAAATGGTGGAACTCGTTACTCAATGTACAGGCTTGCATAATCTACATAATCTAATCATGGTGATAATGGGGTGACTACAACTACTTGCAAAATTAAGACTGGTTTCAAAATAAGTCATATATAATTGAACCAAATTTCTGATTGGGTTGACACTACAGTTAGAAGCTTACAAAATAAAATGTTACAAAAGTACTCATCTGTTTTCGTCGTCTTCGTCGTGAAGCCCATACAATATAGATATGACTACAATAGGTACTCTTACTGCTGATTCAAAATATTTTTATCGACAACTGTTTGTTCAGCTCATCTGGCTGAAATCCTCATGCATTGATATCACTTCGATACACCTTCCAATCTACTTTGCCGGCCGCGGTGGCCGAGGAGACTGAGGCGCTCCAGTCACGGTCTGCACGGCCACTACGGTCGGGGGTTCGAATTCCCCCCTCGGGCATGGATATCTGTGCCGTCCTTAGTCTTAGTTAGTTCATAAGTAGTTTGTAAGTTCAGGGACTGATGACCCCGCAGTTAAGTCCCATAGAGTTTACAAACATTTGAACATTTTCTAATCTACTGATCACTACTTCATTAAACTCGCGCCACAATGCGCCTACTGTGCCTCTGCACCATCAACAAAACATTTACGTGTTTACTCTGGCGAGTCCGCTCCGCGACTGCTTCAGCAGCGTGACACTCACAGCTACTACTTGTGTACCAAAGACAGTCTTTACAACAGGTTCAACATTTTCTCTGGCGCATTACAAACTTACAGCATAGGAATGTCCGCGCATTCATGCGGGTTTACACATACAGTACATGTTTACACTAAATGATTCAATATAGGAAATGACGGTACATAAGAAATATATCTAGCATACAAGAAATGAAAATACGTGAAATGAACAAATTTAAGACAATATATACATTACGTTAAATCAAACTGTAAGATGCAGCGACAGGTGTTCTCTTACACTAGAATGATGAAAGTTCGAAGTAGGTTAAAGTGGGGAGCTCTTGTAGACCGGAACGTGTTTGCGGCTGGACGGCAGTGTAGCCACGAGGCGTTTGGTAGCGGCGGTCCAAACGGCGAAAGGCCGTTCCCTGACGGATCAATAACCGGCATTCTTTCAGTGGCTGTTGTTTACACAGCGCTTTGCAAATACGTCAGCAGCCCAGATCGTTGACCCGACTGTCAGCACCAGATTAATTAATGGCCTCTGTGCTCAAAAGAGACCCGTAGCTTTTCTGATAGGAGTCCGAGGCAACTCTGCCAGCGTTACCGCGCGAACCTGTGTCGAATTTCTGCCAATGCCTCGCATTTTAGTTCGTCCCTCACAATCGGCTTTTAATCAAATTGCGTGGTTATGGTATATCGCCCCAAATTTGCGATTGGATAGGGGATTTCTTGTCAGAGAGGACACAGTTCGTAGTAATCGATGGTAAGGCATCGACTAAAACAGAGGTGATATCGGGCGTTCCACAGGGTAGTGTTATTGGTCCTCTGCTATTCCTTATTTACATAAACGATTTAGGGGAAAATCTAAGTAGCTCTCTTAGGTTGTTTGCAGATGACGCCGTCATTTACCGTATAGTAAAATCATCTGAAACTTAAAACCAACTGCAGAACGATCTGAATAAGATATCAGTACGGTGTAAAAATTGGCAATTGACTCTAAATAATGATAAGTGTGAAGTCGTCCACATGAGTACGAAAAGAAATCCGTTAAACTTTGTTTACAACATAAATCAATCAAATGTGAAGGCCGTAAACTCCACAAAATACTTGAGAATTATTATTACTTCAGACTTAAACTGGAAAGAACACGTAGATAATATCGTGGGAAAGGCGAACCACAGACTGCGTTTTATTGGCAGAACCCTTAAAAGATGCAACGGAACTACTAAAGAAACTGCATACACTACGCTTGTCCGTCCATTTTTGGAGTATTGCAGCCCAGTGTGGGATCCTTATCAGGTGGGTTTGACGGAGGACATCGAAAGAGTCCAAAGAAGGGCAGCTCGTTTCGTATTGTCACGATACAGGGGAGACAGCGTTACGGAAATCATACAGGATCTGGGATGGGAATAATTACAACAACGACGCTTATCGCTGCGGCGTGGGCTACTTGCGAAACTCCAATCGCCAACATTCTCCTCCGAATGCGAAAATATATTGTTGACTCCCACTTACATAGGTAGAAATGATCATCAGAATAAAATACGTGAAATCAGAGCTCGAACAGAGAGATTGAGGTGTTCTTTCTTCCCGCGCGCTATTCGAGAATGGAATGGGAGATAAATAGTATAATTGTGGTTCGATGAACCCTCTGCCAGGCACTTTAATGTGATTTGCAGAGTATCCCATGTAGATGTAGATGTACATACGTACTGTAACATCACTTTTGTGTTGCTGCCTGTACGCATTAATGTTAAACGACGCGATTAAAAGATTAAACAATTTTGAAAATTCATCGTAAAGATGGTGCAGGATCAGCAACTGGTAATATATTGGAAACAATTTATTTTTTCCGCCACAGTTGCACTATTTAGGAGTTGGTAGCTAGTTTCGGACTTAATCGTCCATTTTCAAACCATTTCATTCGATTCCATGATGGTGGTAGTGGCGGCTGGTGCAGCAACAGTGTTGAATAATTAAAAAATGCTTAGTCTCTGTTGCAATATTTTATTCTCCAATAACGCGTTTCGCGCTGTTAGCGCATCGTCAGACTGGAAAAAGACAAATGTTTTGTTACAGTCCGTGAACCTGGCGGGCAGCGAATCTAATGTGGCTAAGGTGAGTATAATTGAAAATTTAGGCTTACTTGGGCGGAGATGGAACCGCAGAACTTGTTAAGATACCTCCTACACAGTTATAGATAGCTCTGCGGCTCCATCTCCACCCAAGTAAGTCTGAATTTTCAAATATACTCACCTTAGCCACATTAGATTCGCTGCCCGCCAGGTTCACGGACTGTAACAAAACATTTGTCTTTTTCCAGTCTGACGATGCGCTAACAGCGCGAAACGCGTTATTGGAGAATAAAATATTGCAACAGAGACTGAGCATTTTTTAATCATTTTCAAACCGTTGGAGGCCTGTGGATGCATCATCTATTTTAACCGATTTTAAATTTTAATATTTATTAATAGTACAGGTTTCGTCAGTCATTTGCTTCGTATAGTGTATTATTACGGTTGGAATAAGGCCAACTATTTGAAAATGGACGATTAAGTCCGAAACTAGTTACCAACTCCTAAACAGTGCAACTGTGACGGATAGTTAAGAATTTTTGTTAAAATTTCGATCATGGAAAAATCGGATTAAAATCTTATTAAATACTTTACACAAGGGTGGATGAAATTAATACACGAAATAATGGAATAGAATGAAATGACAGAATACAGATTGGGGTTGAGGCAACACGCAAAAGTAACGTGAAACACGGCCACTGAATGTGTGGTCCTTTTCCATTTTTCAGTTATTCATTAACCTAAAGTGTTACTGCCCCATCAATATTGTCTATTTGTATGTTTAATTTTTTTATTTATTTTTTTAACTGACGTTTTCGTGTCGCGTCTATATCCGCGAGTATGCTGAGTATTTCTAAGATTTTCTAGTTTGATTCCGTCTTTCCTGTCTTATATGACCGGTTGCACCACGTGCTTTCTAACGGTCATTACTTCAGCCTTCAGCCATGCTTCTATTACTACTAGCTTCCTTCTATATGAATTCTCGCGTGTGCTTGACTTGCTTATTCTAAATACATTTCTTTTGTAAATTCTGTGTAATTCCTCGTGGCCGCACACCACGTGGTACTTCAGAATAGTATGCCACTGCCTCCCTGAAGATGAGTTGGTTTGGTGCATATTGAGTTTTAAATTTGTGCTTCGAGACGCCTGCCATCTCGTCAAAACGCCGCCGACGTTTCGTTTGTCGTTGCTATGAGCTGTTCCTGCAAGCATTATGCACGTGTCTGTGAATGAATGAGTGTGCTTTCCTCTTCCCATTGTGTATTTGCAAATTTCCTCCCACGTTCCCTCCACATTCATAAAGGTTAGAAAAATTTTATTACAGGCAGTAACATTATGATTTAATTCACTGTTGTACAAGGTGTGTGCTTAATTTGTTCTTCCCACATTTATTTGCTTGTTCATTTTATTGAATAGATGATAATTTAAAGTATGAAACCTCTGATTTATAATTTCAGGCTCCGTGTCCCCTGTTTAGTTATCTATTCATTTATTTTTAACATTGATTTTGTGTTTGTTAAAACGTTGACTGCTCCCTTAAGGAGTGAGCAGGTAGATAAACTTCCGTTGGGCAAGTACTGTGGCCACTCGCAAAGTAATTTAGAGCAGCAGTGAGCGTTTTAACTTACATTTGCAGATTTCAACTGCCCGAGATCTTGTTTAAATAATGTAACAGGCTACTTTCATTCGCTACAGAGAAAACGTATGGAAAGTACCTATTATAGCTTCTTTCTGGAAATGTTGATCACAGCAGCTGAAACTGTTAAGTTGTTGAATGGATTAAATAAACTTTATTATACTTTCCACAGTAAATTAATGTTCAGACTGTTCGCCTCATAAGTCAATATTGACGGACCGTGTAGTAAAGTCTGATAAGTCAAATAACAAACAGAAAAATCTATAGGACTTCTCGAAACTGCAGATTCTAAAAGAGAAAAAAAAAAAAAAAAGGTAATGATTTAAAGTATCCGATCGGGATTTAATCAAGGTAATACACGAAGCGAAAGTGATGTCGTCTGAACATCATTTTACGATGGAATATCGAGGAGTTGACAATCTCAAACAAAACAAATAATTAGAAAGGACGGAACATTATTAAATAAAAACATGGTGGAGCCATTGCTCTTAACAAAAGAGGGTATATTTAAAAGTAAAACGTGAAAGCACTCACACTTCACACTTACATCACAAAGCAGTCTGCGTACATGTCCACACTTAACCTCAAACAAGAGAGTGTCTGATGGCCATTCCGTCCTCTCGACACGCCGGAAGACGAGCGAAAAAACCTTTTCACAGATAAAGTACTTCGAGAAGGATGGGAACACGTCGACAAGCGTCGCTGATCGATAGAACAATACAGGGTGTCTCACAAAAGATCAGGGCTGTTGCATTCGACAAAAACCTTGCGGTGTACTTGGTCCCTATATTTCCATTAAAACACCACACAATGTCCAATTATTATATCGTTTTTGGGATTGATAATGCTAATGACTGGTTTCTTCCTTCCGCCTAGCCCGTTTCCTACCAGGGATAGTGCCTTGTTGACTATTCAGACTTCAAAATAAATCAAATATTGCAGTTCACATAGTTTAGAGAACGACTTCAACAATCACTACTGAATGATAACGTAAGTTAACAAACATGTTACATACATTTATTGCCTAAGTATACGATTTACTACATTCAGCTTGGCAGTTTGACATATTCTGCCTTAAAGAACCAAAACCATTTACATCAAAACAAAAGAACAATGTTCACAGTCAGCGGAGATTTGAAGCACAGTATATTTATCACGTAGGTCTCAGCTATTATTTGCTTCATGGCTGTTGCATGATTTCTCTGGGTGCTTATCCACGGTGGGGTTACCCGGAACCTGCACAGACAGAGTTCCCTGGGCAGTTTCTGGCCTCAACTTAAATAATATCCCCACAATTAAACAACTTGCAATACTTATGACGAAGAGAACTTGTCAGTCTTCTAAAGAAATATGTTGATAAAGATTTTGAGCCAATCGGTAAAGAGAACACATGGAGACGAAGAAAGAACCAAGAACTACACTGCACAAAACAATTAGAAGATTAGGTGTGATGTCATACACAGTATACATACGTTAACGTATTTTATTGAGGTATTAGTTACAATTGTAATTTGTGCGTGACGCTTTACGATATTTCTGTCTCAACTATTTTCTTGAGGTTTACATGTCGGCTTCCTAGAACGAGGGACAAAAATGTTCAAAAGTTTGTAAATCTATCGGACAAAACGGCGTGGTCATCAGCCCGTAGCTCACAAACTACTTAAACCTAGGTAAACTAACTAAGGATAACACACACACCCATGCCCCAGGGAGGACTCGAATCGAACCTCCACGGCGAGCAACCGCGCGCTCCGCAGCGAGACACTTTAGACCGCTCGGCTACTCCACGGCGGCTAGAACGAGGGACCTTTGTGCTACCATAATTGTCAAAAAGTCATTCTTATTGCTCTCTAATATGGTGTATGATTATATCTGGCCGCCAGTACAATGATGTGTACAGTACGAGGTCATCAATCAGCTCTTGAGGGATATTTGGCCATTCTTCCATGAGTGGCATGTCCACTTCTTCTGCCGTTGTCGGAGGTGTTGGTCTGGCTGCAATGGTCCGCTCGGTGTTCCCAGACATGCTCATTCGGGTTTAAGTCCAGTGAACAAGCTGGCAATTCCATTCGTTCAATTCCCTCAGCTTCAAGCATGTTGAGAGCACCAGTGGAGCTCTCAGGGGACTAGCATTATCATCCACCAGAAGAAACCCAGCTCCTATCGCGCCGGCGTAGGGCGCAACAAAAGGTCGAAGGATCTCTTCTCTACATCTCTGAGCAGTCAAAACACCATTCTGAAGTACATAGAGGTCCCTACGTCCGCCAATACCGACTCCTGCCCACGCCATTCGTCCACCACCATGATATAATGATGTTTCCTACACATAAGTAGGATTCTTTCGAGTTCCATTTCCTCTCTAGATAAGGGAACGAAGATTGCCCGACTGAACACAAAATATTAACTCGTCTGTGAACAGAACCCAGCGCCATTCGTTAAGACTCCAATCCTAATGTTCCTACGACCAGTTACTAAGAGGTTTTGGGTTTCTTGGTTTTAATGGGACACACATCATATGCTTCCAAGCGTAGATGCTACTTTTCTGGGGGGTGCGTTGCAGCTGAGTTGCATTCAGCCTCCTCTCTCGACGGAGTGTTAACAGGTGATAACGGACATCTGATGCTGAATTTACCCACGGGCAACCTTTACACTGCCTTCTTTAAAAGATTCCTGTTATTTGAAATCGAGTCCAGGTACTGTATATTACACTTTGGGACACTCCAGTAGCCGCTGCCACCTCCCACTGTCTGCGCGCTTCCAGCATTCCTATTGCACTCCATGCCATAGCTTCGGGTAAGTCATGATGTTGTTGCATTGTAGTACCTGCTCACTACACTACCTGAACCAAACTGTTTGTGTAATTTGTATGGTAAATGCAAGTGTAGATGATATCCCGTCAGAGCTACTGAAGTCTCTGGGAGAACCAGCCATGACAAAATTGTTTCACATTGTGTGTAAGATGTATGAGACAGGTGAAGTACCCTCAGACTTTAAGAAAAATTGTATAATCCCCATTCCAAAGAAAGCGGGTGCAGACAGGTGTGAAAACTACAGAACCATCAGTTTAATAAGTCATGGTTGCAAAATATTAACACGAATTATATACAGAAGGATGGAAAAGCTGGTAGAAGCCGACCTCGGGGAAGATCAGTTTGGGTTCAGGAGAAATGTAGGAACACGGGAGGCAATACTCACTTTACGGCTTATCCTAGAAGATAAAGAAAAGGCAAACCAACATTTCTAGCTTCTGTAGATTTGGAGAAGGCTTTTGACAATGTTGATTGGAATAAACTCTTTCAAGTTCTGAAGCAAGCAGGAGTAAAATATAGGGAGCGTAAGGTTATTTACAACTTGTACAAAAACCAGACAGCGGTTGTCAGAGTTGAAGGGCATGAAAGGGATGCAGTGGTTGGAAAGGGAGTAAGACAGGGTTGTAGCCTTTCCCCAATGTTGTTCAATTTGTACATTGAGCAAGCTATAAAGGAAAGCAAGGAGAAATTTGGAGAAGGAATTAAAGTTCAGGGTAAAGAATTGAAAACATTGCGTTTTGCCGACGACATAGTATTTCTGTCAGAGACAGCAAATGATCTGCAAGAGCAATTGAACGGAATGGACAGTGTGCTGAAAGGAGCATATAAGATGAACATTAACAAGAGTAAAACTAGGGTAATGGCGTGCAGTGTAAGAAAATCAGGTGATGCTGAAGGAATTAGATTAGGTAACGAAACAATAAAGGAGGTAGATGAGTTTTGTTACTTGGGCAGTAAAATAACAAATGATGGTCGCAGTACAGAAGATATAAAATGCAGAATGGCAATGGGTAGAAAGGCGTTTTTGAAAAAGAGAAATTTGTTAACATCTAATATTGATTTAAGCCTAAGGAAGTCCTTTCTGAAGGCATTTGTATGGAGTGTTGCCTTGTATGGGAGTGAAACATGGACGATAAGCAGTGTGGACAGAAAGAAGATAGAGGCTTTTGAAATGTGGTGCTACAGAAGAATGCTGAAGATTAGGTGGGTGGATCGCGTAACTAATGAGGAGATACTGAACCGAATTGGGGAGAAAAGAAATTTCTGGCATACCTTGACTAAAAGAAGGGATAGATTTGTAGGACACATTCTTAGACATCAAGGAATTGTGAATTTAGCGTTGGAGGGAAGTGTGGGGGTAAAAATCGCAGAGGGAGACCAAGAGACGCGTATAGTAAGCAGATTCAAGTGGATGTGGGTTGTCGTTCTTATGAGGAGATGAAAAGGCTTGCTCAGGATAGAGTAGGGTGGAGAGCTGCATCAAACCAGTCTCTGGACTGAAGACCACAACAACAAACAAATGCAAGTCAACAGCAACCCCCCCTGCAACAACTTTCTGTTATTACCACTATCTCGGTTGTGTTAATGTTGCAGCCTCCACTCCGTGGAAGCGACCTAAAGACGTCGAACCAATTTAGTGTATTTTGCCGATGACAATACTTCAAAACCTAGATTCAAGATTACCATCTGTGAAGAATCAAAGTGAGGTCTGCTTACGATCTACAGGGTCCTCCATCGGCGATTCGATGATGATGAAATGCTTTCAGTGATTGTTCTGTAATTGTATACTCATACAGCATAGGATATTTCTTTCTATGTATTCGCATTACGTTGCATTTTTTATGAAGAGGGTCAGCTGCTGCTGCTGCAGAGTTCGTTTTGTTTGAAGATGATACAAGTATTGCAATAAAATGTACGTCAAGCAAAGTTATAGAAAGGTCAGTTAATGATATTTTCATGAACATTAATAAATGTTTTAAAGCCAACTCATTGTCATTAAACTATGAGAAGACTCACTACATGCAGTTCAGAACATGTAACAGATATCCCGCCAGCATATGCATTAAGTGTGAAGAAGAGCAGATAGAAGAGATTGACAGTATTAAATTCCTGGGATTACAGCTTGATAATAAATTTAGTTGGGAGGAGCACACCACAGAACTGCAGAAATGACTCAACAAATCTGTATTTTCAATACGAGTGTTATCAGACATAGGAGACATGAAAATAACAAAGCTTGCATATTTTGCTTACTTTCATTTCAAAATGTCATATTATGGTATATTTTGGGGTAACTCTTCAAGTCAATAAAAGTCTTCAGAGTCCAAAAGCGTGTAATACGTATTATTTGTGGACTAAATTCACGGACGTCCTGTAGAAGACTCTCCAAAGAACTGGGTATATTAACTACTGCTTCTCAGTATATTTATTCCTTAATGAAATTTGTCATAAATAATTTATCCCTTTTCCCAACAAACAGCTCAGTTCATACATACAATTCTAGGAATAAAAATGATCTACACAAGGACTTAAAAACACTTACTTTAGTTCAAAAAGGGGTCCACTACTCAGGAACACACATTTTCAATAATTTACCATCAAATATGAAAAATTTAGCTACAAATAAAGATCACTTTAAGAGGAGCCTAAAAGACTTTCTAGTGACCAACTCCTTCTACTCCATTAGTGAATTTCTAAATTGTACCAAATGATGCATGTATCGGTACTCATATTTTATTAGTATATTATCAGCTAAAACGATTAAAATGTGTGTATCTGTATTTATGTTATTAGTATTATCTATTATTCAGCTTGTAAATTTTGTTTCTTGACATGTTCCACATCCACGAGGATCCCCTCAACATGGATCTACGGAACGAAAAACTAATCTAATCTCATCTAATCTTCCTCTACATGTAAAGTATGTAGTCACACCCACCACTAGTAACTGATAATTTTAAGGTTTCGTACGCTAGTCAATAAAAACGGAATGCTTCCATTCTGTTTTTCGTCTGCCTATCTGCCTGTGCCTGTCGGACTGTTTCAGAACTCTCTTTCTCAGGAAAGTGCCAAAACCTATGATCTACTCTCCCTTGGCGGTGAAATACAATTGAAGGTTAAGCCGAATTATGTAAAATATCTCGATATTGGCAAGAGAAGATGTCATACAAAAGCCAAAATACTAACCGTCTTTTTATAAATCTGTTTTACAGAGGAATACTGCAATCAAAAGAGAAGTTCTTTTCAAGGAAAATATCGTGCGTGAAGTTCAAGAATTCTCATTCACTACCGGACGTCTGCTAGTGGTCTGTCAATACATATTATAAGACAAGTCCTCCGCCGGCCGTGGTGGCCGAGCTGTCTGCGGCGCGTCAGTCACAGTCTGCACGGCCACTACGGTCGGGGGGTTCGAATCCCCCTCGGGCATGGATATTTGTGCCGTCCTCAGTGTTAGCTAGTTCATTAGTAGTTTGTAAGTTTAGGGACTGATGACCCCGTAGTTAAGTCCCATAGACTATACAAACATTTGAACATTTACTTTGAAACAAAGTCCTCCAGCCACGTTATCTGCTTGTCCGCCCTAGATAAACTCAAAACTACTGAACGGATTTTCACACGGTTTCCACCAATGGAGGATGTGATTTATGAGGTAAGCTTCTGTCTATAATTCATTAAGTACGTGGCAATGGGTGAATGTGGCAAGAAAGATTCTGCGTAATAGAGCAATAAATACTCTTATGGAAAGTGGTATATTCTGTGACCTATGAACATTAAAATACCTGTGGAATATCGTCTATTGTACGACGATAACGTAGTTTCATCATTCACACTTCATATCGTGCATGATGTCATGTAATACTGACAACAAATACATCAGTTTTACGTAAGTCAGAAATCTTATTTTGAGTCGAACTAGCGAAAATGAGGAAGAAGAAGTTCGTTCATCGCCGACTTTGAGAGACATGCATCGCAAAGAGTCTGGGCGTCATCTGTGGAACGTGACTCGTATGCTCTGCTACTCGTGCGATACCGGGGCGGGTAGCGAGTTCAACACAAACTTGTTGTTGAACTTCGCAAATCCTTATTGCCGTGTCTCCTAGCATACCTGAAACTTTAATCTAATCTTCCTCCGCCTCTTACATTCAACACCAGCAATCAATTCGAATCAGTTCAAATACGAATCGAAATATACCTTTTACCGTTAAACCTTAACTTCCTAGTCCCGAATGTCCAGTTAATGAGTTCGCGAATCTAATATTCTTCTCATTTCCACCACCCACTGACAAAGGTCCACTCCGCTTCCTTAGAATAACAATAGAAAAAACTACCCACTCTTGTAATCCCACGTCCGAGTACTGATTCTTCTCTCTGCCAAGTGCCTTGGCGACACCTATACAACACTCTCATTAAGGCTTCCTCGTGGTTTTTCCTACATCGTTAGCATTATTTAGCGTCAAACCATATTTTCTCTTGATTCCTTCTATTGTGACCTCGTTGATTTTTGTTGTTTCCTCGTCCCGGTCTAGTCGTCAGTAAAAATACTGGTGCAGGAATTGATGTCAACTGTATAAACTGTTCAGATTAATAAAACAAGTTTTATTGACTGAAAATTATAATGCTCAACTTTAGAAAATATTTATGTTTCTTCTCTCTTCTTGCTTCTCGCGGCGTCGTCCGTATGGTGCTACCTGCGGTGAGACCTAGTGACTGCTAATTTCGTAGCCGCATTCTGACTTATTACTGTCCCATTTATGACTTCGTATCTGCCTAGTAACTGCCTGAGTTCTTAATAGTAACTGACGGGGTGTCCAGACGTACGTCGGCCTAGTTATAGCCGCTTGTAGAGGGCGCGCATCTTCGGTTACTCCCTGCGGCGCCTGCTTACGATTGGCTTCCGGTCGATCACTGCCTTCTCCACGATCGTTCTCTTACGTCTGGCTTCTGGCACTGACTTTACGCCACAATACCTCCATTTTACTATATTTTCCTGTTCTTCGCATTCCATTTAATATCCATTCATTTAACATTCTTATCGCAATCCACTGAGAACTGTTAATACCCATGATGGAGCCTCGTCGTTGCAAACGTATCGAAAACACACTCGCATCAGTTCAGAAACAACACCAGCAGCATAATGAATAAAGCATCGTGAACAGAACTCTATGAATAGCAAAACCAGAATTAACACTTCCAGAACGATATAAACCGTATTATAAGAAACTAGGAATAGTAAGTTATATGCTCCACTTTATTAAGCATTCCGTATTACTAAACTGTTTGCCATAGTGCTTGTTTACGCGTATGGGGAAAGAGCGTAGGCAGCCAGTACATTCCATCATCAAAAGATGTCCGGAAACGTCAAGTGGAACATTCTAGAGGGAGCTGAGAGATCGGAGACGGACCGTCTCGAAATATACCTGTCAGCATCTTGTGCGCGTTCGGAGGCAGCTATCGTCCAGAAAGCTGTCAGGCACATTTCTGGACGTTCCGTCACGTATACAGTCGCGTTTGTCGCTGAAAAGCTGGCCTTGCAGGCTAACGCTGACGCCTGTAACGTTATTCTGCTGCGTCGGTCGTTGACTTTTTCTGGACATGAGATACTGTCCTCAATGCGAAATTTACAACTGCCCCAAGTTTTTCGCAGCGTGTGGGACAGCATGTATTCAAGAAATCATTGACATAATTAAAGTAAACATTCGTCTCAGAAATCCAGAATCGTGTTTAAGCGCGTTGAACAAGCTTCAAGCATGTTGTCCACCAGTGCACGTCTGTGGAAACGAGCGTTATCATCCAGCAGAAGGAACCCACCTCCTATGGCATCGGCGTAGGGCACATCAAAAGGTCGAAACATTACCTCTGAGCAGTCAAAACGCCATTTTGAACGGCATAGCGGTCCAAACGTCCGCCATTTCGTACACCACCACAATGTTTTCTGCACATAAGCAGTATTGTACCGAGATGAGGGAATTATGATTGTTCGGCTGAACTCAAAAATACTGAATACAAAATACGGACTCATCTGTGAACAGAACTCGGCGTCATTCGTTATGACTCAATTACTTATTTTCCTTCTCCCAGTTTCTGCGGACGAAATGGTGTCGTGGTTTTAGTGGGACACACACCATTGGCTTCCGTGCCTAGAGGCCACATTTCCGAAGGCGATTTACACTACACTACACCACCTGAACCCAACTGTTCGTGTAATTCCGCTGGTAAACACAGGTCAAAACCAACCCCCTCTGCAGCAACTTTCTGTTATTACCACTATCTCGCTTGCCGTAATGTTGTTGTTTCTACTCCGCAGAACCGACAGAAAGACATCGAACCATTTTACTTCATTCTGCCTTTGACAATACTTCAGAAGACTTGATATCTCTACTGATCCCCTAACTGTTTTGACCAATCTATATTACCATTTAACAAGCGAAAGAAAGAAACTGGGTATTTAATACTCGATATTCGTCACGTGGTTGAAAGTTGGTTGACTACGACTACGAAAGTGACACCCACTTCGTAACATCAACCCATCCCTGTCTCTCCACCCTACCCCCGTCTCTGTTCATCACTTACTGGAAAATGATGTGTCTTAGCGACTTGCAGTCTACTTCACAAATAATTTTTTATGTTTTAGAAAGTTTTCTTCGCTGACACCCCTCATAAAATCGAAATGAAAATTTTCATCTTTTACTTCATTTTCGCCTTTCCTGTTGTCGATCTTTTTTTAGTTTATTACTTTTTAACCAGTTCCTCTATTTACAGCTCTCTTTAGAGACAGTATCAACATTTTATTTTAATGATTCTAAAATTGCTCGGAGATTGCTTGAATAATCACTAGATGTTGTTAGTAGATTATTTATTGTTAATTCAAAACATATTTCCGGTGACCTGTCAGTAAGATACATATACAGCCAATAAGTATATACACAAAATTATTTGCAATTTATAATTAAAATACAAAATATTTTATATATAGTTTTTATATATAAAATGTATATATATAATTTTTATATATAATTTGGAATTACATACCGATATAATATATATTTAGCTTTGATGAATTCAAATTTTTCAATTAAAATACTGTTGTTATGTATCTCCAAATTAGAATAAACCTCAATTGTGATTAAGATAATATTTATATAGAAAAATATAGAATAGTTTCTTTCAGTCAATGAACAGTAAAGTCTCAGTTTACATTAAGTTTTTCCTCTCTTCTAGTTCCAAATACGAAATATATATTCCATTAATTGACTAGTGAGGGGAAAAAAATCCGGTTGAATGCCTCTCAAAATCAAGTATGACCTGAAGTAAAACTGTAGCAGATCGTTGTCCACTGTAATCGGTCGCCGCCCAAGAAAAATTACTTCATACTTGTTTTCTGCTTATGGATCATTAACACTTCACGATGGACCTACACACGTGGCCAGCAATTCAAATTTTTCGGCACTGCAGTGCTTCACAGTACGCCCAACGACCTCCGAGTTGGTAGGCTTGCGATCGCGGCATGACGCCGTTCAGATAACCAGAAATTACTTGTAAATGGAGATAGACATTCGTGCGACTACAGTTTCAAAAACTTTTCTATACTTTTATCTCCATTTCACTCGCTGTAATGTGTGCTCGAAAATGCGTAGAACAGTAAGCTACCGGCTATAGAACTTTTTCAATACACGATTTGTAAAACAAGTGCGCATACTTGACAAAAAGCATTATTTAAAAACGACTGTTACGAATTTCAAAAAGGTGAATGTTTTATTCGAAAGCTAAGATGTACTACCATGTGCCCAAAAATCAGATTTTTTAACTGCATACTTTCATCGCAATCGAGTGAGGAGCGTTACAAAACTAAAAATTCAACCAAATGAAAAGTAGACTTTTTATTTTTTCACAGGCAAAGGAAAGATTTTAAGGAAAAGATAAGTTGATCAAACGATGTGGCTTCGTCTTATATGCCGTCGAAAGTTTTTACAACTTGCAAATCGGAAAAGTTGATTTCCCCCTCTTTTCCGTCTCGCTTTGGCGTGCAGTGTGAATACCCATGCCGTCGGCGTGCGCCGACTAGGCGCCAGCCGGCTCGGCACATCCCGGCTCGGCTCGGCCCGGCCGGCAGTGTGAACGCACCCTAAGACAATGATTCGTTATGTATACAAAAAGGTAACGTCCGATAAGTATGCGACAAAAGTGCGGATAACAAGGGTAGGATCTTCAATCCTGTTAGGAAAACTACCATAGTCTGTGCCTGCTTATGGCAGTCTACGGCGGCCTTGGTCAGTCTGCAAGTGTACAGCGATCATAGAGCAACCCATCACCACCGAAGACATAAGGAAACGTGTGGAAGTAATTCCATAGCGAATATGTTGTGACGCCTAACAATGCACACTCACCAGCGACGGGAGAGCGAGGTGGCGCGTGTGTTTAAATATTCCTCGGCTGAACATGGCACTTATTTGCTGACGGGCTCTGCGGCTGACGTTCGCACACACGGCCCTAATGAATCCGCGGCGCGGGCATTTAGCTGACGCGTCAGTCGCAGCTTGGTATTCGCGCGGCACCCCGACTTCCACACGTATCGCGCCGGCCGCGCATGGCTTCTCAATTTATTTCCTCGTTAGGCCGCCGGCCCAGTGCACACGTCACATCCGGTTATTGACGGCTGTAGCCGCACGTTAGCGCCCGAGCCCCGTTTTTTACTTTTATGGCGCCGCAGATGGCGTGACACCCTTCCTCTATCTCTCTCTCTGTGTCTCTCTCCTGCACTTATACACGCACAAACACATCTTTCTCTCTCTCTCTCTTGCGTCCCTCTCAATACCGCTGTCATGCTTGCTGCATCAGAGAGCAATATCGTACTTTTATTAAAATGTAGTGTGTCGTACCGTGAATATCCAAGACGTGTTTGTTTCAGTGAACATAAATTTTGCCGGCGTTGAATTTGCGTTAGTCGTATTTTGATTTCGCTGCAGACATTTCTCGCGTCGTACAGTTTCCCCTGCGCATTGAAGGTTTCTGGTGATACTGCACCATAAATTTAAGGAATTCCGTGGCAATGAATATAATAGGATGAATGACATGCTATACAACGTTTCATATTTTTCTTCAATGGCTCACAGAATTACCCAGTTGTTTCTAGGACATGCAACTACGCTCTTACACTTCTACGCAGTATAAATCCCAGACTAATGCCAGGTGAAACGGGATAATTTGCGTACCATTTTACACAAAAATCACTTGTTTACGCATCAAATTATTGATCACTTCATACTCCTTGAAGCATTAACTGTACAGTGATACAATTTTGAAGGCGTATTCGGGGCCGGCCGCAGTGGCCATTTACTCTGTTTATAGAACTCTTTAAAATCAAATGTTTGTATAGTATATGGGACTTAACTAAGGGGTCATCAGTCCCTAAACTTACAAACTACTTACGAACTACTTACGAACTAGGACGGCACAAATATCCATGCCCGAGGGGGAATTCGAACCCCCGACCGCAGCGGCCGTGCAGACCGTGACTGGAGCGCCTCAGTCACCTCGGCCACCGCGGCCGGCATAGAACTCTTTAGAGACAGTATCACCATATGTCAATGAAGCCGGCCGCGGTGGCCGAGGGGTCTGCGGCGTGCCACTCACAGTCTGCACGGCCGCTGCGGTCGGGAATTCGAATCCCCCCTCGGGCATGAATGTTTGTGTCGTCTTTAGTATAAACTTAATAAAGCACGGAATAATGTAGATAGGTAAAAATTGCCACACATGCTTGGAATGACGTGGGGTTTTATTAGAACAAAAAAAACAATAATTAATAAAAATAAAAAAATAAAGTAAAAAAATAACCGCGATGCAATGTATTAAAATTTGTGGTGCGGCCGGGAATCAAACCCGGACCTCCATACTTACTAGGCAGAGGTCTTAACGTTTATTTATTCTTTATTAGGTAGATCTATAGTTCGCGGTCGTTTCTTCAGTTTGTTCATGGTTGTTCGTTGAATGGTTGGCTCAGCTTTTTTATTACAGAGGGCGTTTCAGCTCCGTGACCGGGCGCGCTGAATCACAGCGCCTGGCGTTACACCACCACACCACCAACGACTAAGGCGCCTCGGAATAGTGTAAGTACGACTTCCCGTCACGTCACAAGTTTTAATTCTGCTTCTGTGTGTTACAGAATCGCATCATCCCCAGCCTGGCTGATAAACACCTGCTGGAACGTACGATTTTTATGCAGGATGGCGCACCACCCCATATTGCTAGACGCGTGAAAAATCTCTTGGGCGCGTCCTTTGGTGATGATCGTGTGCTCAGCCGCCACTTTCGTCATGCTTGGACTCCCAGGTCCCCAGACATGACTCCGTGCGATTATTGGCTTTGGGTTATCTGACGTCGCAAGTGTATCGTTATCGACCGACATCTCCAGGGATTCTGAAAGGCAACATCCGACGTCAATGCCTCACCCTAACTCCGGACATGCTTTATAGTGCTGTTCACAACTGTATTCCTCGACTACAGCTATTTTTGAGGAATGATGGTGAACATTTTGAGCATTTACTGCTTTGTCTTAACTTGATATGCTAATTATTGGTTTTCTGATCAGATGAAACGCCAACTGTCAGACATTATTTTTTTCTTTTTGATAAAACCCCATGTCATTCCAAGCATGTGTGTCAATTTTTACCTCTCTATCTACATTATTCCGTTATTTATTAATTTTTCAAATTTATACTGACTTTTTCATCAGCCAGTATTTTTGTTAAACGATCTGCAGAATCTCGTACCTCGGCTTGTTTGCGCTTGCTTCAACTTGAGATGAGGCGTCGGCCAACCAAATATCTATATTTCATACTTTTGTCCCAAGCTTAAATCTGAGTAAATTGTTTCTAGAAGGTACTGAACGTTGTTCATTTTTCTTCTACATCTACATCTACATGGGATACTCTGCAAATCACATTTAAGTGCCTGGCAGAGGGTTCATCGAACCACAATTATACTATTTATCTCCCATTCCATTCTCGAATAGCGCGCGGGAAAAAAGAACACCTGAATCTCTCTGTTCGAGCTCTGATTTCTCGTATTTTATTGTGATGATCATTTCTACCTATGTAAGTGGGAGTCAACAATATATTTTCGCATTCGGAGGAGAATATTGGTGATTGGAGTTTCGCAAGTAGCCCACGCCGCAGCGATAAGCGCCGTTGTTGTAGTGATTCCCATCCCAGATCCTGTATCATTTCAGTAACGGTGTCTCCCCTATATCGTGACAATACGAAACGAGCTGCCCTTCTTTGGACTCTTTCGATGTCCTCCGTCAAACCCACCTGGTAAGGATCCCACACTGGGCTGCAATACTCCAAAAATGGACGGACAAGCGCAGTGTATGCAGTTTCTTTAGTAGTTCTGTTGCATCTTTTAAGGGTTCTGCCAATAAAACGTAGTCTCTGGTTCGCCTTTCCCACGATATTTTCTACGTGTTCTTTCCAGTTTAGGTCTGAAGTAATAGTAATTCCTAGGTATTTTGTGGAGTTTACGGCCTTCACGTTTGATTGATTTATGTTGTAAACAAAGTTTAACGGATTTCTTTTCGTACTCATGTGGACGACTTCACACTTCTCAGTATTTAGAGCCAATTGGCAAGTTTTACACCATACTGATATCTTATTCAGATCGTTCTGCAGTTGGTTTTGATCTTCAGATGATTTTACTAGACGGTAAATGACGGCGTCATCTGCAAACAACCTAAGAGAGCTACTTAGATTTTCCCCTAAATCGTTTATGTAAATAAGGAATAGCAGAGGACCAATAACACTACCCTGTGGAACGCCCGATATCACCTCTGTTTTAGTCGATGCCTTACCATCGATTACTACAAACTGTGTCCTCTCTGACAAGAAATCCCCTATCCAATCGCAAATTTGGGGCGATATACCATAACCACGCAATTTGATTAAAAGCCGTTTGTGAGGTACGGTGTCAAAAGCTTTCTGGAAATCAAGAAATACGGAATCGATTTGCGAACCTTTGTCGATAGCACCCATCACTTCGTGTGAATAAAGAGCTAGTTGTGTTTCGCATGAACGATATTTTCTAAATCCGTGTTGACGTTGGGTCAATAGATCGTTCTGTTCGAGATAATTCATAATATTTGAATATAGGATATGTTCCAAAACCCTGCTGCAAATTGACGTCAATGAAATAGGCCTGTAGTTTACTGGGTTACTCCTACTGCCTTTCTTGAATATAGGTGTGACCTGTGCAACTTTCCAATCTTTTGGTACAGATCCTTCCATGAGAGAGCGGTTGTATATGACTGTTACGTAAGGAGCTATCGTTTCAGCATAATCAGATAGAAATCTAATGGGTATACAATCCGGGCCAGAAGACTTGTTCTTGTTAAGTGATTTTAGTTGCTGCACTACTCCGATGATATCTACTTCTACGTTACTCATTACGGCATCTGTTTGTAATTCGAAATCTGGAATATTGGTTTCGTCTTCTTTGGTGAATGAGTTTCTAAAAGCTAAGTTTAGTAACTCTGCTTTAGTAGCACTGTCAGTCATCGGCAGGATCGCCATTACTATCACGTAGTGAAGGTATTGTTTGCCCCGAGTATATTTAGCATATGACAAAAATATCTTTGAGTTTTCAGTCAAATTTCGAGAAAGAGTTTCGTTGTGATAAATATTGTAGGCATCTCGCATTGAAATCCTCGCTAAATTTCGAGCTTCTGAGTACGATCGCAAATCCTGGGGATTTCGTGTTCGTTTAAATTTAGTATGCCTTTTCCTTTGCTTTTGCAACAGTGTCCTGACCTGCTTTGTGTACCAAGGGGGATCGCCTCCTTCTTTTATTAATTTATTTGGTATAAAACTGTCAATTGCCGTCGATACCACTTCTTTGAATTTGAGCCACATCTGGTCTACACCTAGGTTTAGTGTTAGAAACGAGTGGAAGCTGTCTTTCAAGAAGCAATGTATTTTGTTTCCATCTGCTTTCCTGAACAAATATACTTTGCGTTTATTTTTGGTAACTTTGGGACTTTCGATATTCAATTTCGCTACGACAGCTCTGTGTTCACTAATTCCTGTGTCCGTTTTGATACTCCTTATGAGCTCAGGATTATTTGTTGCTAAGAGATCAAGTGTGTTTTCACATCCATTTACAATTCTAGTTGGCTCATGAACTAATTGTTCGAAGTAATTCTCATAGAATGCGTTGAGTACAATTTCGGACGATGTTTTATGCCTACCTCCTGATTTGAAAATATAATTTCGCCAACAGATCGATGGTAAATTAAAATCATCACCTACTATTATCGTGTGAGTCGGGTACGTTTTTGTAATTAGACTCAGGTTTTCTTTGAACCTTTCTGCTATTTTATCGTCAGAGTCGGGAGGCCGGTAAAAGGAACCGATTATTAACTTCTTACGATTTTCGGGTACAACCTCTACCCATAATAGCTCGCAGGAACTATCAACTTCAACTTCGCTACATGAAATACTACTTTTGACGGCAACAAACACGCCCCCACCTATTTTGTTTAATCTATCCTTTCTGAACACCGATAGATCTTTTGCAAATACTTCTTCTGAACTTATTTCCGGCTTGAGCCAACTTTCGCTGCCTATAATGATGTGTGTTTCGGTGCTTTCTATTAACGCTTGCAGTTCTGGCACTTTCCCGACACAGCTACGACAATTTACAACTGTTATACCTATAGTTTCCGGATCTACATTTCTCCTGTCATCCACCTGCACCCTTTGAGATTGCCCACTTTCTATTTCCCCGAAGCTCTTTATCCTAAAAAAAACCGCCCAGTCCACGCCACACAGCCCCCGCTACCTATGTAGCCGCTTCCTGCGTGTAGTGGACTCCTGACCTATTCAGCGGAACCCGGAAACCCACCACCCGATGGCGCAAGTCAAGGAATCTGCAGTCTACACGGTCGCAGAACCGTCTGAGCCTCTGATTCAGACCCTCTACTCGGCTCTGTACCAGAGGTCCACAGTCGGTCCTGTCAACTATGCTGCAGATGGTGAGCTCTGCTTTCATCTTGCAAGCAAGACTGGCAGTCTTTACCACTTCAGTTAGCCGCTCGAAACCTGAGAGGATCTCTTCAGATCCGAAACTACACACATCATTGGTACCGACGTGAGCCACCACCTGCAGTTGGCTGCACCCCGTACCCTTCATGGCATCCGGGAGGATCCGTTCCACATCTGGAATGACTCCACCCGGTATGCACTGAGTGCACGTTGGCCTTCTTCCCCTCCTTGGCAGCCATCTCTCTAAGGGGCTCCATCACTCGCCTAACGTTGGAGCTCCCAACTACAAGTAAACCCATCCTCTGTGAAAGCCCGGATCTTGCAGGCTGGGTGGTGACAGGGTGAGAGACACCATCCGACTCAGGAACATCGTCCTGAGCAGACAGAGCCTCAAACCTGTTCGCAAGACGAACCGGGGAGGCCTCACGATCGGTCCCCCGGAATGTCTTGCGCCTCCTGCCACGCACTGGAGCAACCTCCCACGCAACCACAGGTGGAATGTCTGCCTCACTGCTAGCAGTTTCAGGACATGTCGTTGCCGCAGGCCGATCGGTGGAGACGACGAGAGTCCGTTCGGTCCCCACTGCCGGCCAACAACAACGACGCCCATAGATCGCAGCTTCCAACTGTGCAACCGAGGTTAACACAGCTTGAAGCTGGGAGCGAAGTGTCACCAGCTCAGACTGCATCCGCACACAGCAGTCACAGTCCCTATTCATGATTAAAGTGCCAATAAAAACAAAAACTACAGTCGCGATACGTTCAAAGGAAAACTACACTGTGTTCTTGATAATAAACACCAAGAACATATTAAAATGCACATGAACACTAAAACATAGTAAGTAACTGATTACACCGTTAAGCGGCTGTAACAAAGTGAATCTGTTTCGATGAAGAGACAAGCTACCTACGGTCACGTGACACTGTAAGCAACAACTCCTCCTAACCTTACGCATGCGCAAAGGCTGTTTTGCCCCACATCTTTTCAAACAGTTAAATATTTGTTACAACGAAGAGTATAAATGTCATTTACCCTCAAAATCGCGACACATTTACTAAAACGCCCAAAGGTATGTGGCAAGTAACAAATCGTTGTTCTTCCCTTAATTTTAAAAAGAAGATTGTGCTTAAGAAATTGCTTACAGTCGGTCTTGATCCCACTACTTTCGACAGCACAGCGCGATGGCGCTAACCATATTGCTATTCTTGCTGGTTGGAGAGTAGTGACGTCATTATTATTCATGATGGGATCTTATGAATGCTTTTACAGTTGATGTGTCTTTAATTTATAGTTATAAGATATTTTACCAAATATGACGTGTTTTTGCCGAATATTCAAAGCGTCAAAAGCAGACATGAAGGACGGATGTTGACTTCATGGAGGATTTGCACATGTGCGCAGTAGCTCCATTGTCTTGCTTCGAAAACATTTGTACGTAACCGCCAGCGCTCGAGTAACCAGGAGCTGCCGTCTTCTTCTGATACAAGAACGAAACGAAGAATGATAGTTTAAAAACAGTTTTTGTATTATTTATTTATTTACTTTTTTCACGATGAAGTTTTCTCCGGGGGTTCACTGAACCAGTGAACAAATAGGACGCGCCACCACTGTTGTTGGACATGTCATTCGACAGTGAGTCATATATGGTCTTTGTGTGTTGTCTGAGTATCAAACTCCCTCCCCCTCACCCTATGCCGGCTGCAGCTGTAATGGAAACATTTGAGACCTAGCTGTGCATGTCGTTTTTGCAAGATGCATCGCCCTGGTGGACTGACTCCATTCCAACGAGCTATGACGGTCGATGCCCGACGGATGCGAATTTCGATTTCGACAGTGATGAAAAATTGGTTTCAAACATTCAACTGTGTCCAGGGTGTATTATGAAGGATGGAATGAAGGTGTTAAGAGTATCTAGCGCATTTAACTTTATGTATCACCGGCCTGTATCCACAATTTTGTATTATGTGCAAGGACTGATATGCAATGGTTTGTGTCTGAAATGATTTGCTCTGCAGATGGGACAAATCTAATCAGTAAGCAATGCTCATTTCAATCCAAAACAGGTAAGAGGTTTTTAACTGTGCCTAAAATGAACTGAACTTCCTCTCCCTCAAGTACAAAATGAAATATTTACTGCTAAACACGAATGTGGTATTAAGCAGTGTCTCACTAAATGAAAATTATTGTTCTACTGAGAGATGAAAATTTAATTTATTATCTTCAAAATAACAAATGCAAATGAAGTTATGAAAAAGTAAACAATTGAAGTTAAAAATGGAGGACAGGATTCTACCAAATGTTCAAATGTTTGTTTAGTCTATGGGACTGAACTACGGGATCATCAGTCCCTAAACTTACAAACTACTTATGAACTACTTACGAACTAGGACGGCACAAATATCCATGCCCGAGGGGGGATTCGAACCCCCGACCGTAGTGGCAGTGCAGACCGTGACTGAAGCGCCTCAGTCTCCTCGGCCACCGCGGCCGGCAGGATTCTACCATCAACGGTATCGTTTCATTACACGCAAACTGCAAATATAAACAAAATAATTGTCAGAAGAAAAACCGGTTTATCAGAGGGTGACTGAGACATCGTGCCTACACTTTATTCTACAGTTACGTTGAAATAGAAGAGGCTGTCACATTAATTGGAGTGAATAATGTACCGGTGCCGATGCTTTGCTTGGAAACGACCTAGCAAAAACAAAACCAGCTTTGCGCAGACATACAAATACAGTTTGCTGCATTTGCAGAGTCTGCGACAGCGACTTTGAAATCCTATCAAAACTAATTGGTTTAATCTGTACCTGAAGTGAATAAAAACTTCCTCTCGATCTTAATGAAGCCAAGACTCGCTACTTTCCCCAGTCTAAACTAAGTTGGCATGGTACGCTGTTTCAGCTGATCAACCTACAGTTGTGGCTTGTCCCTATCGTCTGCAGACGTGAACTAATTACTGTGGACGGGCAAAAATGTCCACTGCTCGTATTGTGAAAGTGCATTAATTAGATGTGAAGCATGCAAATCAACAATCAGCACCGGGCACCACTGTTTATAGCACAAGGCAAAATCACAGTGAGCCGGTAATTATTGTCACGAAAATGCACTTTGTCTATGTCGCACTATCACAGTGAGCCGCTAATTATACTCAGAAAAGTGCACTGTCTCTATGTCCCACTTCCGACCTCAGGATAGCGTTGTTTTGTCTCCCAAGAGACATACAGGCAGAGTGTCACTGCCAACAACATTCATGTGTGTGGAGTTAGTCTCGGGCAGCACAAAATTATTTCTCACGTTATCTGTAGCTGAAAATGTGCAAACCGTGCTACTGCTGACGAAAGAATAAATATATTCGTAGCTATGATACATTAGAGAAATGTGTCGGGTTCGAATCCCTGACAGGCAAAAATCATTTGCATCGTCATTCAGACACCAGTATCACGTTTTGGTGAACTTACTTAATATGTAACAGCATATTGTTCATAGTTATCAATTCATATACGTATCTGGTCCATTATTGCAACTTTACTACATGGCATTTAACACCTATGCATTCCCCTATGTAACATATATTAAGCGGTTCTCTAACAGAGACAATATATGCACGGGAGTCCTGACCCAGTTATTAAATTATCGTAATTTATTTCCAAGTTCAGACATTCCACCTTGTAAGCCGATGAATTGATGAAAGGAGAAAAGGAGAAAATATAAAAATGCAGTAAATGAAACAGGCAAAATGGAGTACAGACGACTAAGAAATGAGATTGACAGGAAGTGCAAAATGGCTAAGCAGGAGCGGCTAGAAGCCAAATGCAAATCTGTATAAGAAGGGGAAAAGTAGATACCGCCTACAGGAAAATAAAAGAGACATTTGGGGACAAGGAAAGCAACTCTACCAATATCAAGAACTCATATGGGAAACCAGTTCTCAGCAAAGAAGGGAAAGCTGAAAGGTGGAAAGAGTACATAGAGCAGCTCTACAAAGGAAATGAACTTAGAGACGAAGTTGTAGGAAGGGAAGAGGAAGTAGATCAAGATGAAATAGGAGATACTATACTGAGGGATGAATTTGACAGAGCCCTGAAAGACCTAGGTCGGAACAAGGCCCCAGGAGTAGATAACATACCCTCAGAGCTACTAAAGTCTCTGGGAGATCCAGCCATGACAAAAAATGAAATTTGAACTGGTGTGTGTGATTTATGAGACAGGCGAAATACCCTCAGACTTTAAGAAAAATGTAATAACCCCATTCCAAAGAAATCGAGTGCAGACAGGTGTGAAAATTACAGAACCATCAGTTTTATAAGTCATGGTTGCAAAATTTTAACACGAATTGTCTACAGGAGAATAGAAAAGCTGGTAGAATCTTACCTCGGGGAAGATCAGTTTGGATTCAGGAGGAACGTAGGAACCCGAGAGGCAATACTCACTTTACGTCTTATCTTAGAAGATAGATTAAGGAAAGGCAAACCTACATTTTTAGCTTTTGTAGATTTGGAGAAAGCGTTTGACAATCAGTGGCGTAGCTACTACACCATGGGCCCCGGGGCAAAAATGACGTTGGGGCCCTCTCTAAACTAAAACTATACCACAGACGCCGACTTTTGAAAATATTGGGGTATGCTCAGTGGCGTTACCAATAGGAGGGAGGTGGTTGCCGGTCTGCATCACCACCCCCCGCCCCCCGACAGGTATTTCTAAAAAAAAAAAATAAAAAAAAAATCTTTATTATATTTTCCCAATTCCATGTAAAAAGGTAAAGTAATAATTTTGTTCTATTTTAGTAGTATTTCTTCATTTTTGCTTTATCTGGTGTTAATTTAGGAATATTTTAATCTCTGAAAGGAGAAAATAATTTTTTAATACACAGGAAAGAAATTAACAGCCATTGATTTCAATTTCACGTTTCAGAACTACTGGGCAGGTTTTGCGACCATTTGAACCTGTTTTCCCGTAGTAGTAACTACTAAAATCATTTTCAGAGTTTTCGTCTTCTGAAACATGTGTATCAGATAATGATGTGCCATTATTGTGAATACTGTGTTCACTAACGCAAACACTTACATCGGATCGTCTTCTTGGCTTCATTCTTCTGCAAATTTATTTTCTATTCAGCATTATCCATAAACACTTCTGCCATGTCTGTCGTTACTAATAGGTTGACAACCCATTGTTACTTCACACAACAATTCAGTAAGCAGTATGAAAAATGACACGACTTACACTAACACGATTCCTTGAAGGCAATTGACTTCTAAGAGAATACATAAACGTTAAATTAGTAGTATACACATTTTCAAACCCACTTCATTTCTACTTATTTAATACAACAATTAAAGGTTACCGCCTTCAGTTTACGATATTGAACTAAAAAGCAGCATTTCATTAACATTCGGACTATTTAGAAAATGATCACTTCACTCACATGTAAACATGAATTTTAATGCCTACGAATTCAATTACCTGTTTGTTTTAGATAATCTTTTTACAGCGGTGTATTACAAAAGCCAGCCACCCACCAATGAAATGAGAGAGTCGAATTTAATTACAATTAAGAAATATAATGTAAAGAAAAAAATAATAAATACCAAAATTTTCAGTGGGGTATGCCGAACATACCCACTCAAATTTTGGGGTATGCTTGAGCGACCGAACATACCCATAATCGGCGCCTATGAACTATACAGATGCAATACTACTTCGTCAGGTCCTTAACTCTTACTGGAAGACATAATAAGGCAAACATAAATACTCTTAAGTAAATTACTGTCACGCAGCAGATAATATTTAATCGTACTCTCTAATATAATTATAACTGTGAAAGTTAATTTTTCTTTCAAGCAGAAACTACTGGGTGGATTTGGGTGAAATTTTGGAGAGGGATAGAGTTTGACCTGGGTAGGACATACAGATAAAACTACCATGGAATAGTTTTCGAAGTTGCTGCATACTAGGTGAATGAAGTCGCAGGCAGAAGCTAGTAAAAATGAACAATGAAGTTTTACTAAACCACGAAAATATGGCCCCCTGCCGCGAATCAAACCATTGAACACACTGCTAGTAATTCAGCAGGTGGCAGGGTGCACGTCTTAGCGGACAAGCAATAGCTTTTTATGTTTATATTCTGAGATGGGAATAATTTTTGGATTTCACTTAGTGCGTTTGAAGTTTGTTGGCAGTGTTCAAAACGTTAAAAGTCGAAAATCCTTCATTCACCTAAAATATTATATACAGTAGAACGTCGATTATCCGAAGTGTAATTGGGGGATATGGATGTTCGGAAAGCCGATTATCCGTATAATTGAACTGTACACTTCTACTTGCCAATAAGAAGTACTGTACAGTAAATGTATTTATACAGTATTTGGAGTCGCGCGATCGTTCACATTGCGCCGAGCGGCACGCCGCAACACTTGGAAGACGCAGCTGTTGCTGTGAGCAGCTTTGATGCTGCAGGTACTGTACTTCTGCCGACTGGAGTGTGCCGACTGTTGTACTCAGCGACTGTCGGCTTGGCCTGTCAGGAGGCCCCACTAGAAGCAATGTTCCGTCACCTTGTGGCCCAGTCCGGCTGCTGTGGGCAGCTTAGTTTGACGGGAGGGGGAACTGATGGACGCTAGGGTAGGAAGGTAAAAAATAAATAAAAATTTAAAAAACGACGCTCTACTGTAACTTTTTCCGAACTTTGCTCACGGAGGCCGAGGGGCCCCTTGATCTCGGGGGCCCCGGGGCACTGCCCCGCCTAGCCCTATGATAGCTACGCCACTGTTGACAATGTTGACTGGAATACACTCTTTCAAATTCTGAAGTCGGCAGGGGTAAAATATAGGGAAAGGAGAGTTATTTACAACTTGTACAAAAGCCAGACGGCAGTTATTAGACTCGAAGGGCATGAAAGGGAAGCATCAGTTGGGAAGGGAGTAAGACAGGGTTTTAGCCTTTCTCCGATATTATTCAATTTGTACATCGAGCAGGCGGTGAAGGAAAGCAAGGAAAAATTTGGAATAGGGATTAAAGTTCAGGGGGAAGAAATAAAAACATTGCGTTTTGCTGATGATATTGTAATTCTGTCAGAGACAGCAAAGGACCTGGAAGAGCAGTTGAATGGAATGGACAGTGTGTTGAAGAGAGCGTATAAAATGAACATTAACAGGAGCAAAACAAAAATAATGGAATGCGGTCTTAGAAAATCAGGCGATGCTGAAGGAATTAGATTAGGTAACGAAACAATGAAGGTGGTAGATGAGTTTTGTTACTTGGGTAGTAAAATAACATGCGATGGTCGCAGTACAGAGGATATAAAATGCAGAATGGCAATGGGAAGAAAAGCATTTTTGAAAAAGAGAAATTTGCTAACATCGAATATTAATTTAAGTGTAAGGAAGTCTTTTCTGAAGGCATTTGTGTGGAGTGTTGCCTTGTACGGGAGTGAAACATGGACGATAAGCAGTGCGGACAGGAAGAGAATAGAGGCTTTTGAAATGTGGTGCTACAGCAGAATGCTGAAGATTAGGTGGGTAGATCACATAACTAATGAAGAGGTACTTAACAGAATTGGTGAGAAAAGGAATTTTTGGCATACCCTGACCAAAAGAAGGGATCGCTTGGTAGGACACATTCTTAGACATCGAGGAATCGTAAGTTTAGCATTGGAGGGAAGTGTGTGGGGTAAAAATCGCAGAGGGAGACCAAGAGATTCGTATAGTAAGCAGATTCAAGTGGATGTGGGTTGCCGTTCTTATGAGGAGATGAAAAGGCTTGCTCAGGATAGAGTAGGGTGGAGAGCTGCATCAAACCAGTCTCCGGACTGAAGACCATAACAACAACACAAGCCGATGTTGGTGATATCGTCGAAATTTTACGTCTCTTTAGGCCTAATCGAGTCTAGATCAGACAGGCAAGGTTTTTTTGGTTAACAGTATCATTTAAAAAGCGGGATGACTGGTCACTATTGTTAATAAAAATTAATTTACAAAGTTTGAAGAATCCCTCTTCTCTAATGCACTGGTTTCTCGTATTCGTTGTATGAGGGTACTGGTTACCGGTTGAACTGATTGCCATAAGGGAATGTGGTGTGAAGTAGTCTCTTGTAGTGCCCGTTGTGTACAGTACAATGAGTGTACAGTGGTGTGTTTATAGGACCTGCAACACACCTGCGCTGTTTTGGTTGCATACAATCAGGTGAAGCCTACACATATGAATTCATGGGAGGCCCACTCTTTTTGGCGTCAAGTGTACCTTTCGACATTCTCACAATTTTGCAGCCGTGACACACCTGCTCTAGACCACTAATGAAAAGCACCACACCAATGTATCGGCAAATAGCTTATAAAGGTAACACCGGAAGCTCTGTGGCATGTAAATGCGTTTTTCAGGCAATACCGCTAGCAGTGCCATCTGTTGGTTTACTATACTTGCCTTGACGTCTGTGATTCTGAATTTTATTTCCGTGCTTAGCAATATTACTTTGCAGGGTGTCATTTGTTGCCCCATTTAAGATATTCTGTTAAGGAATAATTTCTTTCAAAGTGTAGGTCAGAAGAAACTAAAGCAATCGTCTCTGCCATGAAGTGTTCAACACCATGGTACTTCATGATGTGACGTAAAAATCTAAGAAAATATTTCCAGAAGAAAAAAATCAACGTTTTACAATTTTTTAACGAAATGTTTTCGATCTAAGAAAAAAAATTAAATTTCCGATTGCTCTCATTTCAGACCACTGAAGATGTGTGAAACAAAATTTTTCTGTTGATAAACGATTGCTGTTATTATAGTTGTGAATAAGGACAAATAATACTCTTCATAATATGTACAGTTTATTTGGATCGAATTCTAACTGAAAATGACACAAAGTTTTAACCATATAAATGAATGCAGTTTCCATGAGCAGTTATACAGCAGAACAAAACGTAGCGCATCAGGCCAAATACTGGAAATGGCAACGAAAATTTAAGACATTATTTTAAACTTCTGTTTAGCCTTGTGTTTTATAAAATATATTTTTGCTTCAATACAAACAGTTGACAGTGAAGGTATTGTGCTGATGTTCCTAAAGCCTTTTTTATGCTTTAAATGAAGAGATTCAAATAAAATTTGCTGTTATAATTTGTTGTTACAATACATTAACCACCATTTTTTTTAAAAAGAAGCTACACGCAGTGTACAAATTACATTTTCCCTTGACATTATAAAATCTTTTTCTGAAATATTTCTCCACAAAGTAGTCTGAGCATAGCTTTTATTCAAATTCTCTGGGCCATTATTTCTCAAAATTTTATCCAAGTGAGCTCTTCGCTTCCATATAACTCCCTGCCTGTACCTTTAAAGAACTTATGAAGAAGGATAAATCAACGTTAAAACAGTGTTTATTAAGAGTAAACGACCTCAATAGCATGATAGTAGCTCTCTTAAACGATCATATGTAGAATTCTCTATTTTTCAAGAACCTGAAGAAAGATTTCGGGTACATCACTGTTTGTAGTTAGCTATTATTGCTGTATGTAGCAACTACAGTCCCTCATCCAACTATTTTTCCACTTCTATAAAGTACACTGACGAATGATATAAGTTTTCTGAGTCTTACAGTGTTAATTGGCACTCATTCCCAGTTTTAGTTTACAAATCACACCACTAGGAGGTGCTTGCGAGTGCTGTCGCACATTTTGTGAAGAGTTTCCACTATTTTGTGTATAATCTATTTCGTATCGTTGGCCCTGCTACATCGTTTCCAGCCAGTGAGAAATCCAGTCTTAATTCCTGAAGGTTCATGTTAGAAATATGATGCACCTACAAATCATACACGTGGCTGCCTCTTGCCAAACAGCGGGTGGTTAGCTAGTCCAGATTCACACACTAGACAGATAACATTCTAAAGGAGGGACTATGATATACTCCTATCGTCTGCTAAAAGCTCTCAGTAGGGTCCACCCACTGCACAGGTCTAAGGACTTCCCCAAAATTCAGAAAATAACTCCTTTCTCAAAAAAATGACTTCCGTGCCTTGTCACACAGTCTAAAAAGTCTGTGTAGGACCAGACTCATATATGCAGCATACTAAAAGTAATGACTTCTGCAAGTGCAGGAACTACTGTCTCAAATTACCATCACAAATATCATGTGAGGGGTATCAAATTGCTTAGTAAAATGTGCTTAAGATGAAAAGCTTGAAAATGATATGTAAGAAAGTCGGTATTTCTTGATTCGTTTTAAGTCCACAACAGACCAACTACAGGTCGTCGAGCCTTCCTTAGTGGCCATGATCGACAACATCTGTGAAGGATTGTCTGCAGGGACAGAATGGCAACACTGCCCCTTATTACAGATCAACTAAGCACTAGATGTCGTAGACATAGATTGACATCTCATGACCGAGACATCACATGATCGATGAGGTCATGTCAGTCTCATTATATGGTCGTTAAACTGTTTTCCTCACCCAGAGCATAGACATCTGCAAACAAAAATCGTTATTACTAATGATATTATTGCTAAAAACAGTTCAATTTCTTTCTGATGTACAATTACATACAACGTAAATTTATGGAAAGAAATAAATATGAGATCGTTTAAAAATCATTTCAGTTCTTTTAGCTAATGGCTTGCAGTAGAGTTTGAAAACATAACGTTACCTCAGAAGCTTAATGATATCAGCGTCTGTTGCTCTAAGGCACAGAAGTTAATCCAGAAAGTAATGTTCCCTATTTTATTAAACCAAAGACAACATAGATACACGAAAAACTTTGTAGGCATAAGTTACAGAAATATTTTAGCTGTTTTTCAATATATTCACTAAGGGATTTGATACACCAGTCGTACTGAGGGATCATCTTTTGTATTCCTGTTATGTAGAATTCTGCCGCCTGTGACAGTCGTCTTCAGTTCTTCGCCGTTGTCATTAGCTGGCTGGAGGACACATATTTTTGAGGTGCAAACATAGTTCAAGATCATAACGGTGTACTGGACGATGAAACGGCTCTCAGCTGAACTTCTGCAGAACAGTTGCTCTGGAACACGTCGTATGGGAACGAACATTGTCATGGAGCAGCACAACATCTGCAGTGAGCATCCCATGCCTCTTGTTCTGATTTGCACGTCGCTGTTTAGCTTACGCATTGTTTAACAGTAACGGTAAGTGTTCAATGTGCCATCAATGGACAAGACGTCATTGAGCAGAATGCGCTTCCAATCGCAGAACACCGAGCAAACACAGTCTGCTAGAATTTCGTTTTGAACGGAGATCCAATCTGACGCTACTACATTGACTGCTGTTTGGTTTAGGGATAAAGTGAAATATTCAGACCCGTGACGATCCGTCGAGCATCTCGTCAGCATCATCATGATACTACTGCAGAAACATCAGTGCTGTTCCGAAGTATTTCGATTTGAAATCAGGTGTTTTTCGGAAGCCACCTGGCACAGAATTCTTTGAACAGCAACTGCTTAATGGAAATTTCATGCAAAAAGGTTCAGGATATCTGCAGCAATGGCTGCCGTGCTCCGCAGTCGTGAAGCGACGTGTCTCCAGGGTGCGCTGCTCAACCAGGTGATCACTGATGAGGGCGGTCGTCTATGTAAGTCCATTTAAGTCACCAATAAGTCCAATAGGTTTACACACATTTGAACATACGGGAATTTACTGCTACGGTTATCAGTCCTTTGGCTTAGAGACTATTAAACAAACTTATACTAAGGACAACACACGCACACACATGCCCGAGGGTACACTCGAACCTCCGACGCCGAACAAACGCGCGCTCCGTAGCCATTCCAAGAAGGCTATTCTCACCTTACTCCGCAGTTTGAAAGGCCAAATTCTAAGTTAATATGACTTTATTTCGTGTAGAAATATAGAAAAAGAGTTGCTTCGAAACTATTGTAAGGGTTTATGTCCCTTTATTAAAAATGCAATAGGGATATACAAAAACATTGCAGTTCACTTGATTGGTAATGAAAACAGAAACTAATAACTTGTACTACAATAACATAAACATTCAGGATTTGTGTTGAAGATTGCAGCATACACCAGTATCCCTAAGACCCAGTAATAGTTCTTGCACTGTATTCGTCGTGGAATATTATCCACTACAGAGGACTTTTTATCCAAGTTTCGGCATAGATCTCTCAGTTTGGCTGGTGGACCATCTCGCCCAAAAACAGCTCTTTTCAATGTATCACAGGTATGTTCGATAGGGTTCATGTCTAAAGAACATGCTGGCCATTCTAATCTTGCGATGTCGTTATCAAGAATGTACGTTTTCACAAGAACTGCTCGTTGTGCACGAGATTTGTCGTCCATTGAAACGAATCCCACACCGAAATACTGCCGCTGCGGTTGGATTATAAGTCGAAGGATTGCCTTCGTTTGATTGCCTTCTACGTCCACCAATGGTGTAAGGTGACTCCACATCGTGTAACCACAAAACAATGGGGAACTGCAATCTTGCTGCATTCGCTGGATGGTGTGTCTATGACTAACTAGGCCCCTATGAAAACGTTTCCGGTTATTATCAAATCAAATGTTCAAATGTTTGTACAGCTTATGGGACTTAACTACGGGGTCATCAGTCCCTAAACTTACAAACTACTTATGAACTAGCTAATCCTAAGGACGGCACAAATATCCATGCCCGAGGGGGGATTCGAACCCCCGACCGTAGTGGCCGTGCAGACCGATTATTATCATCTATATATATAAATGTGAATGTCTGTTCGGTGTACGTTTATCACGTCTGAACCACAAGATATAAAGAGCTAAAAATTTGTACAGTTATTAATGTCTATGCAGGGAAGGCTTTAGGCACGATTTTATGGCGATCGGATAGCTATTTGTCTATATACATTAATGTGAATGTCTGTTCGGTATACGCTTATCACGTCCGAACGACAAAACGCAGAGACTTAAATATTTGTGCAGTTACTAATTTATACCTGCGGAAGGTTTTAGGGACGGTTTTATAGCGATCTGATAGATATTTAGTAATTTGAAGAATATAACGTGAAATGCGGAACAATAATCACTCTTTGAAAATATATTTACTCATTGAAAATGGTTTTATTGGTTGCATTGTTGCTTGAGGGTTGATTATGATAAAAGCGTGAAGTATATTGGCATGGAAAGTTATCAGTGTATATAAAATTTTACGTGTGTGTGTATGTGTTAATATTTTGCTCTGCAGCGAAAACTACAGACCACAAACGAATGGTCTGTGTGTAATTGTTGTCCGAAGTCTCCCGTTGTAGACCATAGCAGTTCCATGCCGATAGCTGTAAGGGAGTGGAAGATATGGTGGTTGAAAGTCGTCAAATTATAAAAAAAATTCGGACTGAAGGCCAGTGATGACATTTGCGACTCTATAGCAAGGAGGTTACAAACAGAGAAACGTGACGCCAAAGACCATATCTTTGATCTATGCGTGCTACAATGCAACCCAAAAAAATCTCTTCATTTACGCTACAAACAATACTACAATGCCCTAAAATGAATTTGGACATTACTCTCACCATACGTGTTGTGATATTGCAACACACGCTATAAGGAATAATGTATATATTATTTATTGTAAATCATTAAGCACTTCACACAATATTATTTTTTATTTGAATGTTGATTAAAAATGTTTGTTTCTAAAGAAGGTATTGTATTTCATTTCATCCTTCAAAACCAGTCTCGTAGCACACTACTGAAAGCTAGCTTATCTATCATAATCAACCAACACGCGTGCGAAGCCGCGAGTTCAAGCAAGTAACTTTATAAAGGAAGGAAATTATTTGGGTTTTGAAACAGAAAGAAAGAAGTGAATGGATGAAGTAGTGTTTATGCAAAAAGGATTGTAATATTCATTTCTTCCACAACAACGCACGGAGTTCCATTGCAAACTATGCAACATATGTAGAAGACAGTTTTTTGAGGAACAGATGTCAATATTGAAAGATATTTTCCTTTATTTTAACTTTGATATCCTATTCGATATGCTTTAAAAAATAACATTAAAGTCAGTTCCATTTTTACTACAGTTCTGTAAGTTGCGATATTATTTCTGTATTTCGATTTTCGTAATATCATAAACGAAACGTAAAGCCTCCTTGAAACAAACAATACTTTCCTATTCGTGCCAATAAGTTTTTCGTTATGGCACTTACAACGTTCTCAGTATATTACGTAGTTTTTAATTTTTCTTATTATTTTTATAGTAATGTGAAACAGCATAATTCCATGGTATTAAAATACAGTTTCAGTTTCATGGATAGAAAAAGCTTTGTACAATGAAGTACATTGCTTTGTATTTCACGTGGTGAATGTGATATTTAGCGCTCAGAACCTCTGACATTTCCATATGTGAAATACGAAGTGGTACGGACTGTACAACGCATTTTCCCCTGACAGTAGCACACTACTAAAAGATAGCTTGTCTACCATAATCAACCAACACACGCGAGCGGAGCCGCGGGTTTAACCTAGTAGTAAATAGAAATAACAAACTGTGAGATGGTTTTTCGTCTTAAACATTTCAAAGACATTGAAGACAATGCTGAAGAATCGAATTAAAATTTGTAATGCGGCCGGGAATCGAACACAGCTTTTTTTTTTTTTTTTTTTTTTTTTTTTTTTTTTTTTTTTTTTTTTTTTGCTCTGTGGGTGGTTACTTGCGTTGCGGACGCTGTGTTCGGTCTTGTTCGTTGAATTCTTGGCTCAGCTTTTTTATTACAGAGGGCATTGATCTCTGTGACCAGGCGTGCTGAGCCACGGCGCCCGGAGCTACACCATCGCAGCACTAGCGATTAAGGCGCCTCGGTTAGTCTAAGCCAGGCATGGCCAAACACCTCCCGCGGCGGTGTGTGGGTCACTAGCGATACACGGTCGCGGCGGGCGGGTGAATTACAGTGTCCCCCGTGCCTGGTCTAAGCACTATGGGAGCACAGAAGCTGAATTACAGTTTGTGACGTGGAGGGAAATCGTGCTAAGACTATTGCGAGGCGCCTAAATTGCTAATGATGCGGTGGTCTCGAAGTCGAATTATATGATAGACAGATTCGACTTTGGGGCCTGGAGTCACAGAAGCGGTTAACCCTTTCGTGGTTGTTGAGACATATATGTCCCACTGACTTCGGACCTCATTTGTACCACAAGGTGGTGAGTTGCGTAATTCTGCATAGTTGGTGGCTTTTCAGAGCGCGGAAAAAAATCGAGGCACTGAAATTCTTACAGTGTAGAAGGTTGTGACTGTTTATATAGGCTGCCGCGTGAATTTTCGCGCGTACCATTGTTTATTGTGCCTTGAATCGGATTTCGTCGTTTTCTCGCTACCGAAAATGTCCGAAGTAAGTATATTTGCTATTTTATGTTTCTTAGAAGTTTACAAACAACAATTACGCCTTCTAAAACTCATCTTACTTCAAAAGTTTTTTTTCAGTGAATTTACAATTAGTGGGACGCATGTGTCCCAGTGACCATTGTGTAGCCCTATAGTGCCCTTATGTTGCAATATTATAGTACTCATATTTCAAAGACAAACAACTTTTCTGTAAATTTTTGCGCTAATAAAACGCGGTATGTGGTTTACTATTATCTGCATTTCCTATTATAGAAGCTGCGAGACAGCTCTCTCACGCTTTTTATTATTATTATTATTATTATTATTATTATTTTTATTTTATTTTATTTATTTATTTATTTATTTATTTTTTATTTTTTTTTTTTTTGTGGTGTGCATTACAAATTTTTGAATCATGTACTTGTTTAGACCCTATGACAGTTAGGATAACTTAAGAAATTATTTTTAAAAGTCTTAGGTAAATCGGTACCAGAAATGATCAGTGGGACGTATGTGGCCCACCTGTTTTTAGGAAAAATGGCCTGACCCAAATCAGACTCTGTAACAGCTGAGATAACTTAAGATATTCTAAAAAATGAGTAAAAACCACGAAAGGGTTAAGAAATGCAAAAGTATTGCTGATTGGCCTGAGGTGCAGAAGTGTGCAAAAATGTAGTGCTAGCAGTTGTTCGCTCCATAACTATGCTGGACGATGGCAACCTGGTAGAAGATGAGTGGGCACAGTTCTTAGTACCCAGGGACGCTATTGGCAAGAATAGAGCAGAGTCGTCACTATCGAGAGTAAAAGCTTTGAATCCGATGGTGGAAGTCCTAGTGGACACAGAACCTGTCTCAGCAAAGCAGGACTCGTACTTCGCACAGTTTGATGTTGTCGTAGCAACAAATCTCCGCCCGTGCTCGGAGGCCCTGAGAATTAATGCTGCCTGCCGTTTAGCTGGCGTCAAGTTCCTTTGCGGTGGGGTATGGGGTTGCTTCGCATTCACATTTGCCGATTTACTGCTCCACGAGTATGCAGAAGATGTTATTCAGCATTCAGCAGAGAAAAAGAAAGGTGAACAAACTAAACTAACAGTGAAAAATACAGCAGAATTTGTTCCATTTCGGGATGCTCTGGTAGTTGGAGTTCCTTAGTAGTATGTTGTAGAACTTATGGGACTTAACTAAGGGGTCATCAGTCCCTAAGCTTACAAACTACTTTTAACTAGCTAAGACTAAGGACAGCACAAATATCCATGCCCGAGGGGGGATTCGAACCCCCGACCGTAGTGGACGTGCAGACCGTGACTAGAGCGCCTCAGTCCCCTCGGCCACCGCGGCCGGCTTGGCGGTCCGAGCAGTATCCTAACAAGCTTCGTAAAATGGATTCTTGTTACTTTGTTATGAAAGTATTAATGAAGTTTTGTGATGAAAAAGGACGTAAATTGAATCCCAACAAACGAGAGGAACAAATTGCTGAACTTGTCTTTAGCATCTGAAGAGCTGAAGAAGCTTGGTGTTCAGGAGAATATGATTCCTGATGAAATGTTTGGGTACCTGTTCTCGCAATTGAGTCTTGTATGTGCAATTGTAGGTGGTGTTATGGCTCAAGAAATCATAAAGACTGTTTCTCAGAAAGAACAAGCACATAACAACATGTTCATTTTCCATCCACTGAACAATCTCGGATATGTTGCTTCTCTAGCCAACTGAACTAAGTTCATAATTCTTGTTTTATGTGTGTTTCACAGTATATGATCCAGTGTTGTATGTAATTCATTAGCTTTTGTAAAATACCATTTCGCATACCTCAAGTTTCATAGTCATTTAACTGTAACAAATGGCCTACTTTACACATGGGTTGTGGAAACTGATGTAAATGGCAATTCCGCGTTAGATAAGCGAAGAAAGTATACGAAACTATAGTGCCTGCCACCTTTGTTTATGGTTGACACATTATCATGTTAGGGTAGAAACTGTAACTTGTTCATCTACATCTACATAGATACTCTGCAAATCACATTTAAGTGCCTGGCAGAGGGTTCATTAACCACTTTCATAACTTTTCTCTACCGTTCCATTCTCTAATAGCGCGTGGGAAGAAATAACGCCTAAATCGTTCCGTTTTCGATCTGATTTCTCTTATTTTATTGGGATGGTCATGTCTCCCTTAGTAGGTGGGTGCTAGCAAAATATTTTCACATTCAGAAGTAAAAGTTGGTGATTGAATCTTCGCAAACAGATCAGGCCGCAATGAATAACGTCTTTCTTTTAATGATTTCCACCCCAATTCGTGCAACATTTCCGTGAGGTTTTCCCCCCCGTACCGTGATAAAACAAAACGAGCTGCCCTTCTCTGAACCTTCTCAATATCTTCCGACAGTCCCACCTGGTGAGGGTCCCACAAGGGGAAACAGTACTCCAGGAGAGGACGCACAAGTGTGATGTAGGCGGTCTCTTTGGTGGAGCTGGTGCATCTTCGAAGCATTCTGCCACTGAAACCTAACCTTTGATTCGCCTTCCCTACAATATTTTCTATGTGTTCTCTCCAGTCAAAGTTGTTCGTAATTGTAACTCCTAGGTATTTGGTAGAATTTACGACCTTAAGGTTTGACTGATTTATCGTGTAATTGAAGTTCAGCGGATTTCTTTTAGTGGTCATATATATTACTTCACACTTTTCTTTATTTAGTGTCAATTGCCAATTTTCGCACCATGTAGAAATTTTGTCTAAATCGCTTTTCAAGTGCTTTTGATCCTCTGTTGACTTCACTAACCGATAAACGACAGCATCATCCGCAAACAGTCTAAGGGAGCTATTCAGATTGTCTCCTAAATCGTTTATTTATAAACACGAGGAAGAGTAGGGGACCTATAACGCTTCCCTGTGGAACGCCAGATATCACTTCTGTTTTACTCGATGACTTACCGTGAAATACAACGAACTGTGTCCTTTCTGATAGGAAATCGTGAATCCAATCGCACAATTGGGAAGATATTCCATAAGCACGCAATTTCATTAGAAGCCGCTTGTGGGGTACAGTATCAAAAGCCTTCCGGAAATCCAGAAATATGGAATCGATTTGAGATCCCTTGTCGATGGCACTAACACTTCATGTGAATAAAGGGAAAGCTGTGTTTCGCAAGAGCGATACTTTCTGAATCCGTGTTGACTATTGGTTAATAGGTCGTTCTCTTCGAGGTGTTAAAAAAAAGTAAAAAAAATTTTAAAAAATCGTCATGACGTCTGCCTACTAAACATGGAGGTCCGTGTTCGATGCCCGGCTGGATCACAAATTTTCGATTAACAGTTTCAGGGTTTATTTACTACGATATTTATATCACCTTAGCCTAAGGATGCGTTCACACTGCCGGCCGTGCCGAGCCGAGCCGGCTGACGCGTAGTCTGCGCTCGCCGCCGGCCTGGGTCGGCCGAGACCATAAAGAGAGGGGAAATTCCTTTTTCCGATTTTCACGTTGTAAAAATTTTTGACGATATATAGGACCACCCCACGTCGTTTTATCAACTTATTTTTTTCCTTCTAAGCTAGTGCGCCTCGGTTGCACACAGTTGGTAGGGTGCCAGACTATAAATCCAAAGGTCGCGGGTTCGATCCCCGCCAGGTCCCAGTATTTTTATCTGTCACTTTCCACTTCTTTCACCTCTGGCAGAATTGCTCATGTGAAAAATACCGAGTAGCACCGTAGTTCGGAACCCATGTTAAACTGTAGGTCCCCCTATAGCTGGCTGGGTAAGTCAGTTCGAAGGTCGGAGGAAGGTAACGGCATACCACCTCCAAACAGCTCCATGCCTAGTAAAGCACTGTGGTGTTCAAACCAATCTGCCACACTGCAGACTGCTAACGAAGATACGAGCTTATGGAATAGGTTCAAAAATTTGTGACTGGCTGGAAGACTTCCTAAGTAATAGAACGCAGTACGTTGTTCTCGACGGCGAGTGTTCATCAGAGACGAGTGTATCGTCAGGCGTGCCCCAGGGGAATGTGATAGGACCGCTATTATTTTCTATCTATATAAATGATCTGATGGACAGAGTAAGTTGTAATTTGCGGCTGTTTGCTGATGATGCTGTGGTGTATGGGAGGGTGTCGTCTGTAACTGACTGTAATAGCATACAGGTTGACTTAGACAAAATTTCTAGTTGGTGCGAAGAATGGCAGCTAGCTCTCAATGTAGAAAAATGTAAGGTGATGCGCATGAGTAGAAAAAACAATCCTATAATGTTCGAATACAGCATTAGTAATGAGCTTCTTGATGCTGTCGCGTCGTTCAAATATCTAGGCGTATCATTGCAGAGCGATATGAAATTGAACGAGCATGTAAGGACAGTTGTGAGTAAGGCAGACAACCGACTTCGGTTCATTGGGAGAATTTTGGGAAGATGTACTTCACCTGTAAAGGAGACCGCGTATAAAACGCTTGTACGACCACGTCTTGAGTACTGCTCAAGTATTTGGGACCCGCATCAGGTCGGTTTGAGGGAGGACATAGAGGCGGTTCAGAGGCGAGCAGCTAGATTTGTTACCGGTAGGTTCGACCAATACGCGAGTGTCACGGAAATGCCCCGGCAACTCAATTGGGGATCGCTGGAAGAAAGACGACGTTCTTTTCGTGAATTTTTGTTAAGTAAATTTAGAGGGCCGGAATTTGAAGCTGAGTGTAGTACGATCTTGCTGCCGCATACTTACATTTCGCGTAAAGATCACAAAGACAAGATAAGAGAAATTAGGGCTCGTACGGAGGCATATAGGCATTCTTTTTTTCCTCGTTCAATTTGGGAGTGGAATAGGAAAGGAAATGCCTAGTAGTGGTACAGTGTACCCTCCGCCACGCACCTTACGGTGAATTGCGGAGTATGTATGTAGATGTAGAATCTTCGCATTGTTGACTGCCTTATAAGCTGTGAAAAAATAAAAAGTGTACTTTTCATTCCGCGAGAGTTTTTAGTTTCGTTGCGCTTCTCACTCGATTTTGATGAAGTATCCAGCCAAAAAATCTGATTTTTGGACACACGGTAGTGAAATATCTCAGTTTTCTAATAAATCATTCACCTTTTCGAAATTCGCAACAGTCGTTTTCAAATGATGCTATTTGTCAAGCATGCCCATTTGATTTACAAATCGTGAATTGAAAAAGTTGGATAGCGGGCAGCTTACTGTTCAATCCATTTTAGACCATACATTACAGCGAGTGAAATGGAGCTAAAAGTACAAAAAAGTTTTTGAAATGCTAGTCGTACCGATATCTACCTCCTTTCCCAAGTAATTGAGAGTTATCTGAGCGGCGTCTTGCCGCGTTCGCAAGCATACGAAATCGGCGGGTGTTGAGCTGAGCGTGAAGCAGTTCGGCACCGAAAAAATGAAATGGTGGCCACGTGTGTCGCTCCCTACTGATGTGTTAATGTTCCACTCCTAGAAAACAAATATAAATTCATTTTCCTTCGGTGGCGTCCGATTATAATGGATAATGATCTGCTGTGGCTTTACGTCAGATCATATTTCACTTTATAAGAGATATGCAACTTGGTTGTGGTCCAAATCATATAAGTAATTTAAAATTTTCTGACATTATACTTATTGGCTTTCTAGTCGGAGATGATAAAAGGAAGAGACCTAAAATTATACCGAAATTTATAGGTACATCTACGCCTAAGTCATATAGAGACATTTTTTCTTAGAAAATGTCGTATCACAAATAAAAACAAAGAGATTAAAGTAAGAAAGAACTAAAAAAGATTACATAAAAGTAACAATAAAAACATGTTTTACCTCCTTATAAGAGATTTTGCAAGTGCTGGTATACGTGAGGTTCAAATGTTTGTATACTCTATGGGACTTAACTACTGGGTCATCAGTCCCTAAACTTACAAACTACTTATGAACTACTTACGAACTAGGGCGGCACAAATTCCATACCCGAGGGGGTATTCGAACCCCCGACCGTAGTGGCCGTGCAGACCGTGACTGGAGCGCCTCAGTCTCCTCGGCCACCGCGGCCGGCTATACGTGAGGTTTATCGGTTTTATGTGGCACACACTGTACTGTATTTCGACCCATATCCACTTTCAAATAACTCTACACATTTCTCAGAATTTGATTATTTATTTATTTTGTAAAGAAGCTGTCTGAGGGGGAACTGCATTTCTACGAACATTTTGCTGAATCCTCTTTGTATGAAGGCAACTTCGATTTTTCTGTAATGTAACCGAAAGAAAAATGCGCTGATTTAGGCCTCCGACACTACAGGTCGGTTCAGTAAAGAATGAGAAGCGCGTGCCCCTTTGTATCTTGTGCTTTGTATTTGCTTCTTCGTGGGCTTGTCAGTAGCAACAAGGTATCCCCACCCACTGTCAGCTGAAGATCGAAAAAAGCATGGTGCTGAACAAAACTTGTTCATTGCTTCTACTAAGAGCCAGCTAAAAGTTCATTCAATTTGTTATTTTATTTCTATTGTTCTCACACTGTAGTAACTCATCGATTTTACGCACTTTAGAAACAGGTGGTGAAGAACTCATCTCATGAATTTCGACTAACATTTAGGAGAGTTTTTACTTATGAGAAGAACTGAAAGCATTTCTGAATTATTATTATTTTTTTTTTTTTCGTTTTACAGTGTTGTTGTTATGGTCTTCAGTCCGGAGACTGGTTTGATGCAGCTCTCCACCCTACTCTATCCTGAGCAAGCCTTTTGATCTCCTCATAAGAACGGCAACCCACATCCACTTGAATCTGCTTACTATACGTGTCTCTTGGTCTCCCTCTGCGATTTTTACCCCCCACACTTCCCTCCAATGCTAAATTTTCGATTCCGCGATGTCTAAGAATATGTCCTACCAAGCGATCCCTTCTTTTAGTCAGGGTATGCCAAAAATTCCTTTTCTCACCAATTCTGTTCAGTACCTCTTCTTTAGTTATGCTATCTACCCACCTAATATTCAGCATTTTTCTGTAGCACCACATTTCAAAAGCCTCTATTCTCTTCCTGTCCGCACTGCTTATCGTCCATGTTTCACTCCAGTACAAGGCAACACTCCACACAAACGCCTTCAGAAAAGACTTCCTTACCCTTAAATTAATATTCGAGGTTAGCAAATTTCTCTTTTTCAAAAATGCTTTTTTTCCCATTACCATTCTGCATTTTATATCCTCTGTACTGCGACCATCGCATATTCTTTTACTACCCAAGTAACAAAACTCATTTACCACCTTCATTGTTTCGGTACCTAATCTAATTCCTTCAGCTTCGCCCGACTTTCTAAGACCGCATTCCATTATTTTTGTTTTGCCTTTGTTAATGTTCATTTTATACGCTCTCTTCAACACACTGTCCATTCCATTCAACTGCTCTTGCAGGTCCTTTGCTGTCTCTGACAGAATTACAATGTCATCAGCAAAACGCAATGTTTTTATTTCTTCCCCCTGAAATTTAATCCCTATTCCAAATTTTTCCTTGCTTTCCTTCACCGCCTGCTCGATGTACAAATTGAATAACATCGGAGAAAGGCTACAACCCTGTCTTACTCCCTTCCCAACTGATGCTTACCTTTCATGCTCTTCTAGTCTAATAACTACGGTCTGGCTTTTGTACAAGTTGTACATAACTCTCCTTTCCCTGTATTTTACCCCTGCTGACTTCAGTGTTTGAAAGAGTATATTCCAGTCAACATTGTCAAATGCTTTCTCCAAATCTACAAAAACTAAAAATGTAGGTTTGCCTTCCCTTAATCTATCTTCTAAGATACGACGTAAAGTGAGTATTGCCTTGTGATGGGAACAATCGAATGAAAACAATCGATTCATTCGGTTGTTGGGAAAAAATCGATCATTCGGTTGTAGTTTCTCGTATCGGTTGAATTATTCATTCGTTCTTCTGAGTGAAACCAGTCGGTGGGACCAACCGAATGAAACAACCGATTCAGTCGATTGGACTATTCATTCGTTCTTCTGAGTGAAACCAGTCGGTGGGACCAACCGAATGAAACAACCGATTCAGTCGATTGGACTATTCATTCGTTCTTCTGAGTGAAACCAGTCGGTGGGACCAACCGAATGAAACAACCGATTCAGTCGGTTGGACTCTTCATTCGTTCTTTTGAGTTAAACCAGTCGGTGGAATCAACCGAATGAAAAAATCGACGCAGTCGGTTGGACCACTCATTCCTTTTCTTTTGAGTTAAATCAGTCGATGGGGCCAACCGAATGAAAAAATTGACACAGTACGTTGGCCTTTTCATTAGTTCTTTTGAGTGAAACCAGTCAGTGGAAGCAACCGAATGAAAGAGTCAGTCAGTCGTAGTTTTACTTTATTTTGTTTTTCGAATGAAAGTAGTCTGTGGGAACAACCGAATGAAAACATGCGAAACTTTTACAGTTTTGTACATTGACTGAATTATCATTCTTTCTTTTAAAGTGAAAAGAGGCAGTACCTTTTTCGCGGGGAGTGGGGACTCGAGAGGGGGTGCTCCTCGCTTGCGTTTTCACTGCTGACAGCGCCAGCAGGCGCGCGCCAAACTCCACACAACAGTGTCTGGCGGCGTCGCAGGGCGTGCCATCGCCGATTGTTGTCGGTTACTTACTGTCTCAATAAAGAAGCGTCGAAACTACAGGGTGTTCCAAAATGATCGCTACAAGTTTAATCTCGCATACTGTATCTCCGAAGTGGGAACAGGTAGAAACGTGCGGTTTGCGGCTTATTGTTCATACATATCTAAGGTACTAGTAGGACAGAGTTAAGTATTTTAACTTTGAGCATATTTGCTAGATCCAAATTCGAAGATCACTAAAACATTAGATATTGTAAAAAAAGTTTATTAAAGTATTTTGTACAAAAATGTTTCTTATAAAAATATTTTTGTTAATTCCATCTAATTTGAAGGAGTACGAGAAGACATACAACATTTATCAGTGCTGTAAATTTCCTTCACCGCGTCTGTATTCGTCAACGGTGTATGAAAACATTCATCTCAAGTTTCATAATTATTCACTCTTGTCACAGATATTTCTGTGGTTATCGGTGAAACGGTGTGGAGGTTTATTCCATCCCTGCGCCATGTACCATACAAAATCTTAGATGCCACTTGTTTTGAAAGTCAAGGGTGCTAAATTTCATCAGGATCGGAATAAACTCTATATTGGCGTCGACTTCTGGAATACCTTTTCTCATGCATCGAACTAAAGTAGATGTAGACGGTGACCATTCTCTTTCTTTGAAGGTGAAGAGTGAAATATATCATTAAAATACAAACGGAATTTGTTTAGGTTAGTAGGTAAAGTACCCTCCGCCATGCACCTACGAAATTTATTGTACACAGTTACCTTCGCCTTGTTTTAAAGGTCTAGTGTGCAAAATTTCATCAAGATCGCAGCCAAATTGTGGTTTTTGTCGAAGTTAGTATGTAAAGTACCCTCCGCCATGCACCGAATTAAATTTGATGCAGGGAGTGACGTTTCTCTTGCTTTGAAGGTCAAGTGTGCAAAATTTCATCAAGATTGGAACAAAACTGCAGATTTGCATGCAATAGAAACAGACACACGGACACACTGCTATATTCTTAAAATTTGTCTTTAAGAATGTTTCATGCTGAACCACGGTTCATTTATACCCGAAAAGGCTGAAGGAGTATGCAAATAAAGTCACACAAAGTCGATGAATTAATAAAAACATCCATATAACTGCAGAAACCGACAAAGACTTTTTCCAGTCGGTTGTATCGCATCAAGTGAATCCACTCAATGCCGAGAACATTCATATAAAGGACAGAGACTTGTTTCATTCGGTGCTCCCGCATCGACTGAAACCACTCAAACCCACTGAATGAGTGAAAACATTCATATAGCGGCTGCAACCGACAGAGACTGGTTTCATTCGATTGTTTCGCATCGACTGAAACCACTCAAACCCCACCAGTGAGTGAAACATTCATACAGCCACAGAGACTATTTTCATTCGGTTGTTTCATTCGACTGAAAAAACCGACTGAACGAAAAAACAATCGATTGACCAATCGGTTGTTAAAAACAGTCGATTGTCCCATCACTAGTATTGCCTCCCGTGTTCCAATGTTCCTCCTGAATCCAAACTGATCTTCCCCGAGGTCAGCTTCTACCAGCTTTTCCATTCTGCTGTAGATAATTCGTGTTAAAATTTTGCAACCATGACTTATCAAACTGATGGTTCTGTAATTTTCACACCTGTCTGCGCCTGATTTCTTTGGAATGGGGATTATTACATTTTTCTTAAAGTCTGAGGGCATTTCGCCTGTTTCATACATCCTACACACCAGTTCAAATAGTCTTGTCATGGCTGGCTCTCCCAGAGACTTTAGTAGCTCTGAGGGTATGCCATCTACTGCTGGAGCCTTGTTCCGACCTAAGTATTTCAAGGTTCTGTCAAATTCATCTCTCAGTATAGTATCTCCTATTTCATCTTGATCTACTTCCTCTTCCCTTCCTACAACATCGTCTCTAAGTTCATTTTCTTTGTAGAGCTGCTCTATGTACTCTTTCCACCTTTCAGCTTTTCCTTCTCTGCTGAGAACTGGTTTCCCATCTGAGTTCTTGATATTCGTAGAGTTGCTTTTCTTGTCCCCAAATGTCACTTTTATTTTCCTGTAGGCGGTATCTACTTTTTCCCTTGTTATACATTCTTCTACAGATTTGCATTTGGCTTCTAGCCACTGCTGCTTAGCCATTTTGCACTTCCTGTCAATCTCATTTTTTAGTCGTCTGTACTCCATTTTGCCCGTTTCATTTACTGTATTTTCATATTTTCTCCTTTCATCAATTAATTCAGTATTAATAGTAAGACAAGAAAAAATAAACAGAACACATTTTCATAAGTGTAATAAATTAAAAAAAAAAAAGAAAAGCAAAAAAAGAGACTTGTATTGGAAACAGGCTGGAGATGTGAGATACTTGGGCTGCAGAAGCAACACCGTAGCGCAATCGGCTCGCGCCGGAAATGTTAAGCATTTCGAATGTCGTCGGCTCGGCGTGAGCCGGCTGAAGTGGAGCCGTGTCGACCCGGCCGAAAGTGTGAACAAAAATGTTCAAATGTGTGTATAGTCTATGGGACTTAACTACGGGGTTATCAGTCCCTAAACTTACAAACTACTTATAAACTACTCACGAACTAGGATGTCACAAATATCCATGCTCGAGGGGGGATTCGAACCCCCGGCCGTAGTGGCCGTGCAGACCGTGACTGGAGCGCCTCAGTCTCCTCGGCCACCGCGGCCGGCCAGTGTGAACAAAGCTTAAGGTTAAAGGCAGGAATGTTCCAATATGTCTACATCTACATACATACGCCGCAATTTACCGTAAGGTGCGTGGCGGAGGGTACACTGTACCACTACTAGGCATTTCCTTTCCTATTCCACTCCCAAATTGAACAAGGAAAAAAAAGAATGCCTATATGCCTCCGTACGAGCCCTAATTTCTCTTATCTTGTCTTTGTGATCTTTACGCGAAATGTAAGTAGGCGGCAACAAGATCGTACTACACTCAGCTTCAAATTCCGGCCCGGCCAGAAATTCTCGAAAAGAACGTCGTCTTTTTTCCAGCGATCACCAATTGAGTTGCCGGCGCATTTCCGTGACACTCGCGTATCGGTCGAACCTACCGGTAACAAATCTAGCTGCTCGCCTCTGAACCGCCTCTATGTCCTCCCTCAAACCGACCTGCTTCGGGTCCCAAATACTTGAGCAGTACTCAAGACGTGGTCGTACAAGCGTTTTATACGCGATCTCCTTTACAGGTGAAGTACATCTTCCCAAAATTCTCCCAATAAACCGAAGTCGGTTGTCTGCCTTACTCACAACTGTCCTTACATGCTCGTTCCATTTCATATCGCTCTGCAATGTTACGCCTAGATATTTGAACGACGCGACAGCATCAAGAAGCTCACTACTAATGCTGTATTCGAACATTATAGGATTGTTTTTTCTACTCATGCGCATCACCTTACATTTTTCTACATTGAGAGCTAGCTGCCATTCTTCGCACCAACTAGAAATTTTGTCTAAGTCAACCTGTATGCTATTACAGTCAGTTACAGACGACACCCTCCCATACACCACAGCATCATCAGCAAACAGCCGCAAATTACAACTTACTCTGTCCATCAGATCATTTATGTTGTTATGGTCTTCAGTCCGGAGACTGGTTCAATGCAGCTCTCCGCCCTACTCTATAGATCATTTATATAGATTGAAAATAATAGCGGTCCTATCACACTCCCCTGGGGCACGCCTGACGATACACTCGTCTCTGGTGAACACTCGCCGTTGAGAACAACGTACTGCGTTCTATTACTTAGGAAGTCTTCCAGCCAGTCACAAATCTGTGAACCTATTCCATAAGCTCGTATCTTTGTTAGCAGTCTGCAGTGTGGCACCGCGTCGAACGCCTTTTTGAAGTTGAGAAAAACACAATCCGCCTGTTGCCCTTCGTCCATGGCTCGCAAGATGTCATGTGAGAAAAGGGCAAGCTGAGTTTCACATGAACGATGTTTCCTAAACCCGTGCTGATCCATGGAAAGAAGCTTTTTCGTTTCAAGGAAATTTACTATATTCGAACTGAGAATATGCTCCAAAATTCTACATGAAACTGATGTCAACGATATTGGCCTGTAATTGTATGGGTCAGTTCTCTTTCCTTTCTTATACACGGGAGTCACCTGCGCTTTTTTCCAATCACTAGGAGCTTTGCGCTGAATTAAAGATTCGCTATAAATGCAAGCTAAGTAGGGGGCCAACGCCGCAGAATAGTCTTTGTAAAACCGAACTGGTATTCCATCCGGACCAGCAGACTTTTTCGTATTTAGCTCTCTCAGCAGCTTCTCTACACCGGAGATACCTATTGCTATGTCTCCCATTTCGGAATTAGTACGTTGATCAAATGATGGTACATTTGTGCGGTCCTCCTGCGTGAATGATTACTTAAAGTTTAAATTTAGAACTTCAGCTTTCCGTTTGCTTTCTTCTATTACTGCCCCGGAGTGATCAACTAGTGACTGGACAGTGGGCTTTGACCCGCTTATCGATTTTACATAGGACCAGATTTTTTTCGGGTTCTCGGAAAGATCTTTTGCTAAGCTATGGCTGTGATAATTATTGTATGCTTCACGCATCGATCTTTTTATAGACGCACGAATCTCTACTAAATTTTGCCTGTCATCATTTGCGTGTTCTTTTTTGAATCGCGAGTGCAACAGTCTTTGCTTTCTCAGCAGCTTTCTAACATTATTATTATACCACGGTGGATCTTTTCCATCCTTAATCGTCTTTACTGGCACATATTTCTCTAACCCTTTATTAACAATGCACTTAAATTTAGTCCACAATTCCTCTACATCCATAGTCCCAGAATTAAACGATGCCCATTCATTTTCTAAGTGCGATCGTAACATTTGCTTGTCGGCTCTTCCCAACAAAAACACGCTCCTAGCCTTCTTGATTGGTTTATGAACTTTGGTCACCATCGACGCTATGACGATATCATGATCACTAATTCCTGTCTCTACACAGACATCGTTAATAAGGTCAGGCCTGTTTGTGGCTATAAGGTCTAGAGTATTTCCATTGCGCGTGGGTTGCCGGTTTAACTGCTCAAGACAGTTTTCGGAGAATGTGTCCAAAAGTAGCTCGCAAGACTGCTTGTCTGTACCGCCTGAAATGTAACTAGCGAGGTCCCAATCTTTACTCTTAAGGTTGAAGTCACCTCCGACTAATATTACATGGCCCGGATACCTATGCACTATCTGGTGTAGACTTTCCTTGAATGATTCTAAAACTGCTACAGCAGCACTGGGGGGCCGGTAAAAACACCCAACTATTAACTTTACTTCTTTTAGACCTGTTATACGTGCCCAGATAACTTCACAGTTACTTTCAACCTCGATCTCAGTAGAAACAATATCTTTGTCCACAGCGATGAACACTCCTCCTCCAGTTGTATCAGATCTATCTTTCAGATATACATTCCATGCATCGCTAAATATTTCTGAACTTGCCACATCATCAATTAGCCAGCTTTCGGTGACTAAAACTATCTGAGCGCAATAACTTCCATGCATCGCTGCAAATTCGGGAACTTTGTTTCTAATACTCTGTAAGTTCGCGGCTAATATTTTTATGTTCGAATTTTTGTTCTGAACGTGGCCTGAATTCGCTGTTTGAATGCTGACAGGCGAGTGCTCATCAGAGTTAGCGCCTAGCCTAAAAAAAAAACCATGTGCACTCCACAAGTACTCTGCTACCCGAGTAGCCTCTTCCTTAGTGTAGTGCACCCCTGATCTATCTAGGGGCACCCTACAATTCCCCACCCGATAACGCAGATCCAGAAATCTGCAGCCATGACTGTCACAGAGTCGGCGAAGCGTCTGGTTCAGACCCTCCACTCGGCTCCAAGCCAAAGGACCCCGATCAACCCTGGGAACAATGCTACAAATCGACAGCTCTGCTTGCACCCCGCGTGCGAAGGCAACAGCCTTCACCAATTCCGCGTGCCGCTCTTAGGACCTGAGGATGTCCTCAGAACCCAAGCGACAAGCATCATTGGTGCCGACGTGAGCCACGACTTGCAGTCGACTGCACCCCGCACCCTCGATAGCCGCCGGCAAGGCCGCCTCCTCATCTCGGATGAGGCCCCCCGGTAGACACACCGAGTGCACGTTGGAATTCCTTGCAGATCTGGACGCTATCTGCCTAAGGGGCTCCATCACGCGCCTAACATTGGAGCTCCCAATAACTAATAATCCCCTCCCCCCGTGCACCTGCTCGGACCCTGCTGAAGGAGTGGCCACACTTTCACTCACAGGACCAATATTCCAGATTTCGAATTACGAACAGATGCCGTAATGAGTAACATAGAAGTAGATATCATCGGAGTAGTGCAGCAACTAAAATCACTTAATAAGAACAAGTCTTCTGGTCCGGATTGTATACCCATTAGATTTCTATCTGATTATGCTGAAGCAATAGCTCCTTACTTAACAGTCATATACAACCGCTCTCTCATAGAAGGATCTGTACCAAAAGATTGGAAAGTTGCACAGGTCACACCTATATTCAAGAAAGGCAGTAGGAGTAACCCACTAAACTACAGGCCTATTTCATTGACGTCAATTTGCAGCAGGGTTTTGGAACATATCCTGTATTCAAATATTATGAATTGTCTCGAACAGAACGATCTATTGACCCAAGGTCAACACGGATTTAGAAAATATCGTTCATGCGAAACACAACTAGCTCTATATTCACACGAAGTGATGGGTGCTATCGACAAAGGTTCGCAAATAGATTCCGTATTTCTTGATTTCCAGAAAGCTTTTGACACCGTACCTCACAAACGGCTTTTAATCAAATTGCGTGGTTATGGTATATCGCCCCAAATTTGTAATTGGATAGGGGATTTCTTGTCAGAGAGGACACAGTTCGTAGTAATCGATGGTAAGGCATCGACTAAAACAGAGGTGATATCGGGCGTTCCACAAGGTAGTGTTATTGGTCCTCTGCTATTCCTTATTTACATAAACGATTTAGGGGAAAATCTAAGTAGCTCTCTTAGGTTGTTTGCAGATGACGCCGTCATTTACCGTCTAGTAAAATCATCTGAAGATCAAAACCAACTGCAGAACGATCTGAATAAGATATCAGTATGGTGTAAAAATTGGCAATTGACTCTAAATAATGAGAAGTGTGAAGTCGTCCACATGAGTACGAAAAGAAATCCGTTAAACTTTGTTTACAACATAAATCAACCAAATGTGAACGCCGTAAACTCCACAAAATACCTAGGAATCACTATTACTTCAGACTTAAACTGGAAAGAACACGTAGATAATATCGTGGGAAAGGCGAACCAGAGACTGCGTTTTATTGGCAGAATCCTTAAAAGATGCAACAGAACTACTAAAGAAACTGCATACACTGCGCTTGTCCGTCCATTTTTGGAGTATTGCAGCCCAGTGTGGGATCCTTATCAGGTGGGTTTGACGGAGGACATCGAAAGTGTCCAAAGAAGGGCAGCTCGTTTCGTATTGTCACGATACAGGGGAGACAGCGTTACGGAAATGATACAGGATCTGGGATGGGAATCATTACAACAACGGCGCTTATCGCTGAGGCGTGGGTTACTTGCGAAACTCCAATCGCCAACATTCCCCTCCGAATGCGAAAATATATTGTTGACTCCCACTTACATAGGTAGAAATGATCATCAGAATAAAATAAGAGAAATCAGAGCTCGAACAGAGAGATTCAGGTGTTCTTTCTTCCCGCGCGCTATTCGAGAATGGAATGGGAGATAAATAGTATAATTGTGGTTCGATGAACCCTCTGCCAGGCACTTAAATGTGATTTGCAGAGTATCCCATGTAGATGTAGATGTAGATGTAGACGAACGGGCGCGGACGGACGTCCAGCGGGCCGCGGTGGCCGAGGGGATTGAGGCGCTCCAGTCACGGTCTGCACGGCCACTGCGGTCGGGGGTTCTAATCCCCCCTCGGGCATAGATATTTGTGGCGTCCTTAGTTGTAAGTAGTTTGTAAGTTTAGGGACTGATGACCTCGTAGTTAAGTCCCATAGAAAAAAAAAATAAAAAAAAAGAAACGGACGTCCAGCCTCCACATTGGCATTCCGCCTCGAGCGACGCGAACGCCGTACAATCCGCCACTCCCCTTGCGGAGAAGGCGGCTCGACGACGTCCGGTACACCTGAAGGTGCCTCGGTAGCAGGGACAGAGAGCGAAGCGTGAGACACCTGAGGTATCCCACTCGACGCACCAGACTCCCCACCATCGCTGCACCCCGAGACAGCAGCCTGAGACGGCTGACCGTAGACAACAGCACGCTTAGCTGTTCGCGAACCGCGGTCAACTCCTCCTGCGTCCGCACACAGCAGGCACACATTGCCGAGGTGCTATTCCGCTGTATGGAGAGCTTTGGCAGTAGTGGCAATAATTCATGGGGACACAGAAGCTGAATTAAAGTTTGTGACATGGAGGAAAGAACGTGCTTAGACTATTCCGAGCAAGAGACGCAGTTGACTACCTAGGTATAGTATAACCAGAGTCGAACATAAAGAGTCACGAAACTGCCAGTGAATTTTTTGCAACCTCGTGACTGCAGCGCTGCCAAGCGGCTGGGTCGTAAAAACACACCGCGAAACGTTTGAGTAATGAATTTGTATTTGGAGTGTAGCAGCACATTCAAAATTCTTCGTATTTAAGAGCTTTTGTGACGCTAAAATCGTAGCAACTATCAAAAATGTAATTCGGAAGTCTCTCATTTGCAAAGGATGCTCAGAAGTTAGCGAATAATTTTACGAATGTTCAACTGTGTTTTTTAAAGCTTATGGGACTTAACTACGGGGTCATCAGTCCCTAAACTTACAAACTACCTATGAACTACTTACGAACTAGGACGGCACAAATATCCATGCCCGAGGGGGGGATTCGAACCCACGACCGTAGTGGCCGTGCAGACCGTGACTGGAGCGCTTCAAAAATGTTCAAATGCTTGTACAACTTATGGGACTTAACTACGGGGTCATCAGTCCCTAAGCTTACAAACTACTTATGAACTAGCTAAGACTAAAGACGGCACAAATATCCATGCCCGAGGGGGGATTCGAACCCCCGACCGTAGTGGCCGTGCTGACCGTGACTAGAGCGCCTTAGTCCACTCGGCCACCGCGGCCGGCTAACAAGTTATTATTTACGGTGGTTTGTTATACTTTTAGGCATAGAAGTAGCTAAATCTTTAACAATTCATTCATGTCCAAACTTTTGCTCTAAATCAGAATCACAAATACTTACCACTATTTTATTTATATTATTACTGCTGTATTAAAGTATTGTCTGAATGCTTCCAATAGCAGTTAATTTTTTCAGTAAAGCCAGCTTATAATGAAAAGAGGGATTAAAAGCGATGTAGCGTTTAGTCTCCTACAATGTAAAAATCGTGTATAGTGTCAAAAATACTACAACGTACGAAATACGCTAAAACAAAACTCGTGCAACATTTCAGTACGTACCGAGGTTACTTTTGTAATTAAGCACATCAGGTTGCGATTTATTTCTGGTTTCAAAACGTTTTTGGACGGTATGATTACGACTCGGGTATTGTGAACTGTTTGAATTACAATGCACAGGAAATTCGTTATTATAGACTGCCATTAACAGAAGTAGTGATATTACGTTAATGATGTTTTCATATTTGTATTAGAAAGTTCACAGCAACGTTCAGTGACTAGGAACTATGAAAGTAACAGCATTAAAAACAGCAACTTCTCAGTGTCATTCCTCTGTTATTCCCAACTGGCCGCTTAGAGCGCTAGTGTCGATTCAGCTGCAATTTTTTTCCTAGAGAGTTTCGCGACTCTCTGTGATAGACTGTGGTATAACTACAGTAAACACAAGCAGTATACTTTCTTCCTGGTGTTATGAATAAAACTAGACGCCCGCATTACTCTCACCGTGACTTTGGCACTGCTCATGTATAGCTATTTACATCTTTGTGTGGATTGACTGACATCTGTAGACAATCTGAATCGCTGTTTTCTTTATGCAAGTTACACATTCAACGTGTGCTCATGAGACCTTGGAACTAAGTAGATGCAACTCTGTTTTTGATGTTTTTAGTTCTACAATAGTCACCCCGTACTTTCTGGATGCGCCTCTTACATCAGTGGCAGTTTCAGGGAGAAGATAACGCGCAAAAATCACCCCATTCTGGGGCGCCTCCACATAACACTATACTGGAATGAAACTTTCACTCTGCAGCGGAGTGTGCGCTGATATGAAACTTCCTGGAAGATTAAAATTGTGTGCCGGAACCGGGACTCGAACCTGGGACCTTTGCCTTTCGCGAGCAAGCGCACTACCGACTGTGCCATCCCGACACGACTCAAGATGCCGCCTCACAACTTTACTTCCGCCAGTACCTCGCCACCTACTTTCCAAACTTCACAGAAGCTCTCCTGCGAACCATGCAAGACTAGCACTCCTGGAAGAAAGCATATGGTGGAGGCATGGCTTAGCCATAGCCTAAGGGATCTTTCCAGAATGAAACTTTCACTCTGCTGCGGAGTGTGCGCTGATATTAAACTTCCTGGCAGATTAAAATTGTGTGCCGGAACCGGGAATGGAACCTGGGACCTTTGCCTTTCGCGGGCAAGCGCACTACCGACTGTGCTATCCCGACACGACTCACGATGCCGCCTCACAACCTTACTTCCGCCAGTACCTCGCCCCTGGCACACAATTTTAATCTGCCAGGAAGTTTCAAATGTTAAAAATGTTTGTTAAGCTTATGGGATTTAACTAAGGGGTCATCAGTCCCTAAACTTACAAACTACTTATCAACTACCTTATACTAAAGACGGCACAAATATCCATACCCGAGGGGGGATTCGAACCCCCGACCGTAGTGGCCCTGCAGACCGTGACTGGAGCGCCTCAGTCCCCTCGGCCACCGCGGCCGGCGGAAGTTTCATATCAGCGCACACTCCACTGCAGAGTGAAAGTTTCATTCTGGAAACATCCCTTAGGCTGTGGCTAAGCCATGTCTCCACCATATCCTTTCTTCCAGGAGTGCTAGTCTTGCATGGTTCGCAGGAGAGCTTCTGTGAAGTTTGGAAAGTAGGAGGCGAGGTACTGACGGAAGTAAAGTTGTGAGGCGGCATCGCGAGTCGTGTCGGGATAGCGCAGTCGGTAGTGCGCTTGCCCGCGAAAGGCAAAGGTCCCAGGCTCGAGTCCCCGTTCCGGCACACAATTTTAAGCTGCCGGGAAGTTACAACACTATTCTGTTTTTACTGTCACCTTTCACTGGCAGCTCTACCAGGAGGACAGGGCTGACGAACGTGCGAGGCAGCCAACGGAAGGTTCAGGTGGAGGTAATGAGCGAGCTGGCATCAGCTGTGCAGAGCTTCAGGAATGGCAGTCGCTGGTGCCTTTGAGCTGCGGCGCGGCCATATGCATGCAGAACTAGCTGCTGCCTTTGACGGCCGCACCCCTGGCGTATATTTAAACCATTTTACGCGCGCTCGCCGCGGCTACACCCAGCTACTCGTTAGGAGTTCAGAAGTGGCGGGCCGCTACACTTCCGCGCAGCTGCCGCAACAGACGACTACGCTGCTCTAACGTCCGGCGGGAAATGAGCGGCCTGTTCGCGTCACGGCTGTTGGGGACGATGGGCGTGCGTCTCACGAGCGGAGCGCTAGTGTTGAGCAATAAAGATCCTGGTGGGCCGCGCGTGTTTGCAGCTCTGCCCCATACTGTTAGAACGCCCCAACCATACGGCTAGATGGTTAATTGTTCAAATGTTTGTACAACTTATGGGACTTAACTACGGGGTCATCAGTCCCTAAGCTTACAAACTACTTATGAACTACCTAAGACTAAAGACGGCACAAATATCCATGCCCGAGGGGGGATTCGAACCCCCGACCGTAGTGGACGTGCTGACCGTGACTGGAGCGCCTCAGTCACCTCGGCCACCGCGGCCGGCGCTAGATGATTAGCAATCACGAGAAACACGCTCCGAAACATTCGGTCGTACGTTATGTACCCGTAAGTCCGCTCTATAAACCAAATGGCGTGTTAGATGGTTTCATTGGCAAATGTAGCAAGCCGAAGATAGCGTGTTCGGATCCTAACTCGGTGTTTACTTTTCTTCATTATTCCGTATTTTCAAAATATTGTACATTTAACTGATCAGTACGTTAATTGACTATAACAATATTTATATATGAACTATTGTTAACAATTTGTGCTCCGTATTTTCAAAGTATCCATGTGCTTCTTCTTCACTGAACAATAATTATACAACCACACTCGTTGAACCTTTTCGTCCCACTTATTTCCTTCACTTATTCGTTCGTTGTACTCAACAAAGGAAATATTTCGTTTCTATCATGGATATTGTGTATTCATTATACAATACGAACGAATACTTGAAGGTAATAGCTTGTATGGAAAAATTCAAAATGTTGAAATTACATCCGTTTTCCATTTCAATGTGATTATATAATTTTATTTATTTATTTTAAGAGCATAAAGATGATTTGAAAATTTGAATTGGTAACAATATTTCATATAATTATGTTATAAGTATTATTGTAGCCAGCTAGCTTAACGCCCGATGCTTCGCATGCGTAGGCTGGTTGGTCTGCACCAGTTGTTCCTGCCTTTTAATTTAAATTTTCATAGATATAGCTTAAGTACTAACATAATGTAATGTTGCGATACTACTTGTAGCCGCGGCAGAATGGCCGTACGTATTTAGGCGCCATGCTGCGGTGCTGTCCGCCGTAGTAGGTTCAATTCGCCCCTCGGGCATGGGTGTTTGTGTAATCCTTAGCATAAGTTAGTCTAAGTTAGTTTAATTAGTTTTTAAGCCTTAGGGACTGATGATCCCAGAGTAAAGTCTCTCAAGATTTACAAACATTTGAATATTTGATTTTACTACTAGTTAGTAACCCACTATGGCACCTCTTAATAGTTGAATTTCGAAAAATACCCCAAGACGTGTCTTTTAAATTCCAACCAAGTATGCAAATATCATTTTTTTGTAATTCTGGGTTCCAAATTGGCTTAGTAACAACGTATTTTCAAAAATCGTTTCATCCCCTATTTCACCCCCTTACGGACGTAATATCGAAAAATCGATTCTTAAATGACACCTATAGAGTATGATCAACACCCTCTACAAATTTCTATCTTCAGTGGTTTGGGCTGGGCGATGATGAATCAGTCAGTCAGTCAGTCAGTCGGGACATTGCCTTATATATATATATATATATATATATATATATATATATATATATATATATATATATATATAGATTAACATATCGATCAGTTAACTGAACGAGAATCTGAAAAACAGGTAAAAATATTTTTTTTTTAATTTAAAAACGTGCTGAGGATTCGAACACGAAATCTTCGGCTTGCTACACTTGACAGGTACAAGCGCGGCCACCGCGTCCTTTGGTTCACAGAGCGAACAACATAGGACAGAAAGTTTCGGAGCGTTTTTCTCGTGATTGGCTAACCATCTAACCGTATGGGAGAGGCACTGTGACATCATGAGAAAGTGCTGCAAACACGTGCCACCCCACTCCGAACTTAATGTCCCTACCCGACACTCACCTCGTCAGTTTGACATTATGAGTAGAAAACGTTTTAGTCAAATGTTACGGATATAGAGATTTTGTTGTAAAACTAAACAACGAGAAACGTCAAACGTTCTCACAATTGCAAGAAGAATAAAAAACAAGAGAGAGAGAAAATAAGAAAAGCAAATCGCACCACTGGCGTGTTATACGACATCTACAACCATCTACAAACCACCTGCGGTGTGTGACGGAGGGTACCTTGAGTACCACTATCGGTTTCCCTCCTATTCCAGTCACGTATTGTTCACGGAAAGAAAGATTGCCGGTATGCCTCTGTGTGCGCTCTAATCTCTCTGATTTTATCCTCACGATCTCTTCGCGAGCTATACGTAGGAGGGAGCAATATACTGCTAGACTCCTCGGTAAAGGTATGTTATCGAAACTTCGACAAATGCCCGTACCGAGCTACAGAGCGTCTCTCTTGCAGAGCCTTCCACTGGAGTTTATCGATCATCTCGCCGCGGTGGAGTAGCCGAGCGGTCTAAAGCGACTCGCTGCGGAGCGCGCGGTTGCTCGCCGTGGAGGTTCGAGTCCTCCCTGGGGCATGGGTGTGTGTGTTTGTCCTTAGGTTAGTTTACCTAGGTTTAAGTAGTTTGTAAGCTACGGACTGATGACCACGCAGTTTGGTGCGATAGATTTACAAACATATGAACATATATGTCGATCATCTCCGTAACGCTTTCACGATTATTAAATGATCCTGTAACGAAGCGCGGTTCTCTCCGTTGGATCTTCTCTACCATCTCTATCAACCCCATCTGGTACGGACCTCACACCGGTAAGTAGTATTCAAACAGTGAGTGAAAATGTGTACTGTAACCTACTTCCTTTGTTTTCGGACTGCATTTCCTTACCATTCTTGCAATGAATCTCAGTCTAGCACCTGCTATACCGACGATCAATTTTATATGCTCGTCTCATTTTGAATCACTCCTATTGGCTACTCCCAGATAATTTATGGAATTAACTGCTTCCAGTTGCTGACCTGCTATAGTGTAGCCAAATGATAAAGGATCTTTCTTTCTATGTGTTAGTAGCACATTACATTTGTCTACATTGAGATTTATTTGCCATTTCCTGCACCATACGTCTATGTTGTAGATTCGTCTGCATTTCAATAAAATTTTCCATTGATACAGCCTCTCGATATACTACAGCATCATCCGCAAAAAGCCTCAGTGAACTTCCGACGTTATCCACATTGTCATTTATATATATTTTGAATATCAATGGTTCCACGACACTCCCCTGTGGCACACCTGACATAAATCATACTTCGGAAGACTTTTCTCCATTAAGAATGACATGCTGCGTTCTGTTATCTCGGAACGCTTCAATCCAATCACACAATTGGTCTGATAGTCCACAGTCTCTCAGTCTGTTCATTAAACGACTGTGGCGAACTGTGTCAAACGCCTTGCGGAAGTCAAGAAACACGGTACCGACCTGGGAACCCGTGTCTTGGGCCCTCTGAGTCTCGTGGACGAATAGCGCGACCTGGGTTTCATACGATCTCCTTTCTCGAAACCCATGCTGATTCCTAAAGAGTAGATTTCTAGTCTCCAGAAGACACATACTCGAACATACTGCGTGTTCCAAAATTATACATATGTATTCTACCGACTACATACTGTACTTTTTCCTATGGTTTCATTATTTTTCAATGTATTTAGTGCAAAAATATTAAAAAGATAAATTAAATTTTTTTGCACTAAATAACATTTAAGATATTAATACAAAATTAAGTATATAAAATAAAAATAATGATGTATAATGTTTTCAAATATTTAATTTTAAAAGATTTATTACCTGTATTGTTATTTATATCTGAAATGTTTGCAACAGTGGGCATTTAAACAGGACTGTGCGCTATTTATTTTTATAATTTCTTTAATAAAGTTTTCATCTTTTGTAACAGTTTTATTTGTAGTTAGCTTACTGAATTCTATTACTGGAAACAATTTAATTCGGGGTCTTTATTTTCTAACTAATATTTAAATTTTTATTTTTACTTTTAAGGAGGACCCTCCTCCACTGTCTTATTGTTAAAATCATTTAGTGCAGCGACTTACTCGTATATTTTATCTTCTTTATTTTTATTTATTTATTTATTTATTTTTTACTCTTCAGTTTCTACAGTATATATTCGCGATATTTCTCTTTGTTTATTATTATATTTCATTTGCCTTTTTTCGTACATTTCTATTTAAATTCGTTTTCAATTTTTCTTAACAGTTTTTTTTTTCATTGTAAAGCACATTTTCCTACGATATATTCATTCCTCAATGAATTGTCAACTTCGAAAGATTCTCAGAATCTTCATTAAATGACATACCACAAATGAATATTGTGATAGAACCATGTGAAGAATATCTTTATTGGTGTGTACCAGCTTTCAGAGTCAATGTATGGAAAAAAATTTAAGATCGGAGGCATATTAGTCGAGACAGGGAATAGTGACGTCCACGAGCGGCGTCCGGTTGCGCAGCCAGGCGGAAGTTCTCGTCGTCGCTGGTGGCCACTAAACACGTCTGTAAAATTTGATGCCAATGGGTTGAACTTCGCGACCTGAAAAGTAGGAACACGCTACCGAGAGATACATAGAAAGTGTCAAATCGCCGTTCTTATTAGAAATCTTTCTGAAACGGTGCAATTTGTGGGAAAAAACATAGGACAGTAAAGTTACAGAGAATTTTCTCCTCAATAATTTTCCTCTCAGATGAACCGCTAAAGCGTTATTTGCAATTAAATTTAGAGCTGTCAACAGGGCATCACAAGTACCCAAATTTTTGTTTTACCAACCTAAAGAGGACAAACGTATATCCAAACCAGTGGTTCCCAAATTATGGTCCGTGAAAGATATAAAATTTCCAACTTTTATTCATTTTAAATTATTGTAAGTCTAATCCATAATGGAAAATGTGCCAGACTACCAAAAGATATTTAAGATATTTAAATAACAATAAAAAATATCCATCTTGGTGGTGCTATATGAAATATTTATTTTAAAAAATGACAAAACGATTTCGTGCCTGTTATGGAACATCAATATTCGAAATCTACGCTGATGATGTCTCATGATTCGAAATCTGCACTGATGATGATGTATCATTGGAACAAAATCCATATGTGATTCTTTAAAATAAATATCTTATGTTGCAACACCAACCTGAAATTTTTTTTTTTCTTTTTTTTTCAAATCCCTGTTATATGGTTATTTAATCGTACTGTGTGACTACGATATCTTGACAACATCACTAATGGTGACAGAAATGGATAAAATCGGTACCATTTGAAACATATTCATTTGTCCCCTAGTGTTGTAACGCTTCTTCAATTCCAAAATGATAGAAAATATAAGATCACATTTGAATTCTCCTATTCGGAAAGAAATAAAAAATTGGCGAAAAATAACACTGAAATCAGTAAACAATAGCAACGACGTAGAGATAAAAATAATGTAGAAAGCAGTAAAGTATAACATCGTAATCGTAAAATAAAATAAATTAAAAGTAAATTAAATAAAAATTTCAAAAATGCGCCATACAATAAAACGATTTTTCCTGTTTCTATCTTTCTCTGTACATAACTGTATAAAAAACTCACAAGGTGTTTTTTCAGCACAGAATTATTCTACTCACGCTGTAACATATCCGGTAAAATTATAGCGAAAATTTTTAAAATAAATTCCGAAATCTGATTGCTGTCATAAAGGATCGATACTCATCTGCCGACCGTTCCGCAAATCAGTGCTCTTTGATATCATCGGAATAAAATATTAGTATAAATAATTTGATTTTAATTTAACCTAATTACAATGTGCTGTTGTTAAATAAAGGTCCCAAATAGCAATATTACCAGCAGTTAGTAATGTATTTAAGAAATGTTAGGTCGACGCTCACTATTCACGCTTTTGCGTCATTACATAAGTTACCTCTCAGAACTGTTAATCAGCGAGCTGCTTGCGACCCAACAGACAGCACGACGTCGTAAAATGAACCACTATTTCAACAGACGATGGGAAAAGCTGATAGAACTCATATTGTTCAACACTCTTGACTAACTCGTTTACTTCACAGAACACATGGTTCAAAAAATGTTATAAAATTTGTAAACCTAATGGACCATACTGCTAAGATCATCGGTCTCTAGACTTACCAAGTTCTTATAATAGCTTAAACTAACTAATGCCAAGAACATCACATACACTCATGGCCGAGGAGGACTATAACTTCCGACGGGAGAGGCAGTTCAATTCGTCCAGCGAAAACATGTATACGCGACCGAGTAGCGAATTACAAAATGTGGCCTAAAAGCGAGTAGGCAATTTCATATGGTAAGTGATTCTTTCATAGTTTTTGGTCGAACAAAATTATTGTCGAAATTAAAGTTTACCAAAGTTTTAGTCAATAGTAAAAACAAGCCATAGCTATTAGCTAATAGCGAGATATACAAACTTAGTTGCCCAGATTGTGATATGTTTTACTTTAGTCAATCAGGCTGGGACATAGTAATAGGTCAAGAGAGCATGAACGTCTTTGGAGGTTGCAAAATCATGACTGCACTGTTGATGAACATTTTCTGAGTGAGGGCCAGTGATACCAACCACAGTCCCACGTACTCCACTTAGGAACAAAGGCTAGAAACTCAGTCTACAAGGGGCCTTAGAAATAAACAAACATTTGGCTCCCAGTCCAGGCTTAATATTAAATGATCAAATAGTCCTCAGTACAACGCCACTTCTGAACCTACCCTAAAACTAAGAATTTCGAATGCAACTTTCCAGGACTGTTTCATTTTATTCCTCCAAATCTTGTATCCCCTTATTTTACCTTACTCTGTTTTTGAATCAACATCTGTTTGTCATAGGTGTCAATACTACGGTCTTATTATTACTTTACTGGTGTGAAGTTGTAAATCTAATTCATATTCGCTACAGCTACTGTTAATGTAGTTTGTGTGTTAATATGAGTCCAACTTTCCAAAGCATCGTAAATGTTTTGTATGACCCTTTCGTTAGTATTAATATTTCAACTTATTCGGTACTCTGTCCTTATATTAAATCTTTATTTAATAGTGATAACTATAATTGAATGCGTTTATTTTCACAGTTTTTCAGTTCAGGTGCATATTTTCGATTTGTTAAGCTTCACAATTCTGCAATGAATTTCACCTATACTCTTCCATCCCAACCCTCCATTTTTGTGTATTTGCTTATTTAACTATGATAGTGTTCCCGGTTTCTAATATTTATTCTGTATATCTTAGGTTTTGTGTTACATTGTGTTTTGAACAACCCTTCAAACTTTATATCCTTTTTTAATTTTATTCACTATGGGCATTGTTGCAATGAAATTGTTATGTATGCACTGTTTCTCGAGGTATAGTGTTAATGTTTCATTCTATCACGTCTTTTTAACACCTTTGACTGCAATGTTTTGTGTCCGACTCGGCAGAAAATCATAAGAAATGTTGTCCTACTTCAAAGGGGTAGACCGGTCGAAACCAGATATCCAGACACTCTCTGACCATAATGATGTTGAAACAGAGGATGGTACACAAAAGAACGAAATATTAAATGATCTTTTCCATAACTTATACACTGAAGATTGCACTGTAGTTCCTCGTCTAAGCCATCGCACGAACGACCAAATGGAAGATATTGAAATAAGTGTCAGAGGGATAGAAAAGCAACTGAAATCGCTCAACGGAGGAATAGCTTCTGGATCTAACAGGATACCAATTCGAGTTTACATGGAGTATGCAAAGGAACGGGCCCCCTTCTAGAAGAAGTGTACCGAAGGTCTCTAAAGGAGCCAAGCGTTCCTATGGATTAGAAAAAAAAAGACTGGGAGACACTGCAGTTCAGGGCAGCAACCACATGGCTGTGGAATGTGACCATAACAGCCCTCAGCTGCTTACGGGCAGCGGCCAACTCATCCTGAATCCGTGCAAGTCCCTGACCATTCCTTGCATGTTACTAATTCAAAATTACCGAAACCAAAGCTCTTGAAAATAAGAGAAGCAGTTGGAAAATAAGTTCCCCAGTCGACTGTGACCAGAGTTGCATGAAAGGAAAAAAAAATAGAATGAGATATTAAAGAAGATATATCTTTATTTTTCTACATTCCAAGTACAGTGAGACATTTGTCAAGCAGCTTTATAAACTTCAAAAGGCAGTCCAGGAAAAAAAAAAATAATCAGGAGTTGAGCCCCATAGATGTACAAACATTTGAACATTTGAATAAAGCAGGGCGTTGCATACGGAAGGCGCGTTTAATGGCTTGTTTGATGTCAGCATCGCTTCCCAACTGTCTTCCGCTGATTCTTCAAAGCTGGAAACTGATGGAAGTCACTTGGTGCGAGAGCTGGACTGTATGGCGGATGGTGTAGGCTCTCCCAACCTATAGTTGCAATATGGCTTTGCGTTTCCGTCGCCGAGTGTGTGGTCTCACATTGTCACCCAACAGCAGAACGCCAGATCTGAGAAGGTTAGGCCGCTTTTTCTGAATCATCTTTTCAAATTTCGACAGAGTGGCACAGTACCGACGGCACTGATGGTTTCATTCCCCAAAAAGTGCAGCAACAAACGCCTTGGACTTCCCAGAAAACTGTGAGTACCGCTTTACCTGCAGACGGAGTGCTTCTGAACTTCTTTCGGACAGTTAATGGCGGATGTTTCCATTCCACAGCCGGTCAAGGCGTCTTTCGTATGCAATGCCCTGATTTTTTCCTGGACGGCTCATTGAAGCTAAAATGCGGTTTGACAAATGTCTCCATAAACTTGTAAATTATGTAGAAAAATAAAGATGTATCTTCTCTTTAATGTCTCATTCTATTTTTACTTTATATATATATATATATATAATTTTATTTTATTTTTTTTTACCATACACAACTCTGCCCAATGGGAACTTATTTTTCAACTCATCCACGTATAATCACCAAGATCTGACTACTAAAAAACCTGCCATTAGATGTATTGCTCTGCAGGTCAACCTGGGCAAGCTGGTGTTGCATCACTTTGTTGTGAGGGCGTGTACAGGGTGTTACAAAAAGGTACGGCCAAACTTTCAGGAAATATTCCTCACACACAAGTCACTTCCTATGGCCTGTGTACTGCAAGAATTTCACTGTCAATATATGTGCAGTTTGGACCTTTTCCCAACGAAAATTGTTATTACATGAACAGTTATTTGCTGGATATGCTGTTCGCTTCGTTGTTAAATTTGCCTTTCCTAATGTTGAAGTTCAAGGCGGTACAAAATTGTTTGCTATTGATATTATCCTTGTTGAAAAGAATAATTACTCAAATATTACTACCATTGATAACATTCCGGAAAGTAATATTGTTGATTTTAAGACAATGATGTTGAATGAACCAGTGTGGAGTTTTTCTGACTATCCGCTGATCTGCTGCCAGTGTGTCAGCGACAAACCATTCTGTGTTCCTACTAGACCATCATGTGGATTTGAACGTACTGCAACTGATGTTCACATGTTAAACTTATGTTTTGTAGTCCCCTTGCCAACCCGTTCAATTTTTTATGTGTAATTGTGCAACTCGCCCAACGCAAATTGTTAAGAACTGTATTAACTCTTCTTTCTCCATCCTTTGGCCTACACGACAGCTTCCTGTCGCTCCTAAGAAACGACTGCATGTCACATTCGCCTATAAATTTAACTAAAAACCGATACTACAAGCACGTTAAACAAATATAATGCTGTTTGAAAGACTTTTCCTATCTTTCGTAATAAATTACTTGACCAATCAAACAGCTACATAAAGTACGAAGAGCAATATCTCACACAATCACTGCCCCGCTCGCGCTTTCCATTTGCTACAAAGTACGTGACCAAACGTACGCCCTGCGAATTATTACGGCAAAGCACACACTGCACGTAGCGCTTCAAATAAATCCTAGCGTTAACTCACGGATCTCTGATGTTATTCTTTCCGACGTGATTTGTGCTCCTTCCTATTTACAGAAACCGTTTTCTATTTTAGCTCCGTACAATAAATTTTCCGATGACAGTAGGACCTAATTTATCTGTACGTCTGTTTCAACTGTCGACTGTCTACTCAATTCGCTTGTTCCTCAAAAGCAGCAGATCTCTCATGTAATCGTGCCAGTCATATGTCTACTCCTGTCATACAACGTAATATCAGAATTGTTGATGTTGTGGTATTCAGTCCGAGCATTGGTTTGATGCAGCTCTCCACCCTACTCTATCCTGAGCAAGCCTCTTCTTCTCCTCATAAGAACGGCAACCTACATCTATTTGAATCTGCTTAGTGTATTCATCTCTTGGTATTCCTCTACGATTTTTACTCCCACACACTTCCCTCAAACGCTAAAATCACGATTCTTTGAAGTCTAAGAATGTGTCTTACCAATCGATCCCTTCTTTTACGCAAGCCATTCCATACCTGTACTACATTGCCTTAGTTTTACCCTTGTTAATATTCACCTTATACACACCTTTCAACACGCTGTCCATTTCGTTCAACTATTCTTCCAGGTCCTTTGCTGTCTCTGGCAGAATTACAATGTCATAGGCAAAACGCAATGTTTTTTATTTCTTCACAATGAACTCTAATTCCTTCTCCAGATTTCTCCTAGCTTTCCTATATAGCTTGCTCAATGTACAAATGGAATAACATTGGAGAAAGGCTACAATCCTGTTGTACTGCCTTCCTGCTAATGCAACTCTTGCATGCCATTCAACTCTGATAATTATTGTCTGGTTTTTGTACATGTTGTAAATAGTCCACTGTTCCTTATATTTTTCTCCTGCTGGTTTCAGAATTTGAAAGAGTGTATTCCAGTCAACACTGTCAAAAGCCTTCTCCAAATGTACAAAAGCTAGTAATGTAGGTTTGCCTTTCCTTAATATACCTTCTAAAATAAGCCGTGCCGGCCGCGGTGGCCGAGGGGACTGAGGCGCTTCAGTCACGATCTGCACGGCCGCTACGGTCGGGGGTTCGAATCCCCCCTCGGGCATGGATATTTGTGCCGTCCTAGTTCGTAAGTAGTTCATAAGTAGTTTGTAAGTTTAGGGACTGATGACCCAGTAGTTAAGTCCCATAAGATTTACAAACCTTTGAACATTTTGAAAATAAGCCGTACAGTGGGTAGGGCGTCTGCTCCTGCTTTCTTTGGAATGCGGATTAATACATTTAAATTAAAGTTCGGCTTCTATCTACTTTTCCTTCCTTCTGTAAATATTTCGTGTTCAAACTTTGCAACCATGACTTATTAAACTGATGGTTCTGTAATATTCACATCTGTCTGCGCCTGCTTTCTTTGGAATGGGGATTATTACAATTTTCTTAAAGTCTGAAGGTATTTCCCCTGTCTCATACACCTTACGCACCAGGTGAAATAGTTTTTTTCATATCTGGCACTTCCCGAAACTTCAGTAGTCCTGATGAAATGTCGTCCACTCGAGGGACCTTGTTTCGGCTTAGGTCTTTAAGTGCTCTGCCAAATTCATCTCTCACTATAGTAACGCCTATTTGATCTTCATCTACTTCCTCTTACCTTCCTACAATATTGTCTTTAAGTTCATTTCCTTTGTAGAGCCCCTCTATATACTCTTTTCACCTTTCAGGTTTCCCTTATTGGCTGAGAAATGGTTTTCCATCTGAGTCCTTTATATTCATACTTTTCTTGTCTCCAAATGTCTCTTTCATTTTCCTGTGAGTGGTTTTTATTTTTCCACTCATTACAGATTCTTCTACAGACTTACAGTTGCCTTTTAGCCACTTCTGCTTAGCCGTGTTACACTTCCTGTCAATATGAATATGTCTTTCGGGGCACCTCTAAACCGAATTTCTTTTCGTATTTATTTTTCTGTTTTCATCTCGGTAAAGGCGGACAGTATTTACCGTTATTATACGTATAATAATTTGAAATTTTTCTTTTATCCTGATGATCCTGGCCACAACTTAAGAGCAAAGTTACGAAATTATTGTAATTTCGATGGTCTTTGACGCGTATGAAGTAATATTAACGAGCGCAGCCGCGGGTAAAAGTGAGTATGGCTTATAAAAGCAGCATTTGTTCACGTGACATTCTTGAAAAAGCCACGAGAGCCATGGTTTTTGTGTACAAACACTATTAATTGTGACGATGGCAACTTCCAGACTTTTTTTATTCATTACAAATCATCGAGTTTTCACCACATATTCTGAATATTATGTTCTAAAACTTTTTTTTTCATTTTTTGTGTCCTTTACCAGGAATGAAAGGTTCAAATTTACTTAATTATAAAAATCGATTTTTAGCTGTTTCGGCACAGTGGAATGCAAATATTTGAATAACTAACCATAGCAAACTGCTAAAATTTTAACAATATGTTCTGTAGAAATTTATATACATACGACATTTTAAGGGTTTCTAATATCACTATACTGAGATATGGCGATCGGGCTGCTATGAAACTCACCAATCGACCTCAAGAAATCTAAAAAGAAAACAAATGTCAATAAATGTAAGTGGCTTAACTTCTACGGTTATTAGTTCCTAGGCTTGCTAACTACTTTAAATAACTTACACTAAGGACAACATACACATTCATATCTAAGGGAGGACTCGAATCCCCGATGGCGAGCAACCACGCACTCCGCAGCAAGGTGCCCTGGGGCGCTCGGCCAATTCACAGTGACCAAGAAATCTAATAGGCGAAAACATTTTAAGTTTGCTTATCTTACAGTTCCATATCTCCGACCGATACAGGGCTGATTTTATTTACGTTATTTGTTAGAGGTGCCGTGTAGCACCAAATTACGTAAAGTATTCAAACATTTATATAGGGTTTGCAGAGTTAAGAACACAATCCAGACTGTGCGTATGGTTTATATTAAGTCATACACTTCAGTGTATGAATCGATAGAATATATCAAAGTTTTATTTAAATTTCTGATCACAGTAATATCTGATGGCGTTGTCATGATATTAATTTTACATCCGGTTGTACGAACCCGCACGATTTATTCATATCCGTTGGTACGAACCCGCACAATTTACTCATTTCCGGTTATATATTCAAGAATACCAAATTAATTATCTCTGTAGTGTTTATCGTCCGCATTACACTTCTGTAAAAGGCTACGTTCCCGCCAGGTACCTTTAAAGAAGATTTCATCGCAAACAGATTTATAGTAGGTAATACTCTCCCATCTTGTAGACAATATTTTCTTGCTGTCGAAGATCTGTATCTTATATGTCCACAATTTTTTCTGTCAATTACTCTACAGTTCCATTCTCTAATAGCTCGCGAAAAAAAGGAAGACATAAGTCTTCCTGTTATCGATTTGATTTCTCTTATTGTGTTATGATGATCACGTCAACCTATTTTAGGTAGGTGCCAACAAAATATGTTCGCATTCAGAACAGAAAGTTAGTGAAAGAAATTTCGCAAATAGATCTTGCCGCAACGAATAACGCCTATCTTTTAACGATTTCCAACCCAACTCGTGCATAATTTCCGTGACACTGTCTCCACTACATCTCTGTAATACAAACGAGCTACCTTTACTATGAACTTCCTGTAAATCGCACCAAGCTAATTTTGGGATAGTTCCTTTCAAAGGACCCGTAGATTTCCTTCCCCATTCGTATCAAAACATTCCAAATTCGCTGACAGGACGGAAATTATAATATTCCTTTCTTCATCCTTCCCGTCCCTACAACTATAGATTTTTTAATTATTTTTTTAAAATTAGCATTCCATGTCGTAGAAAGGGATAGAAGATATATATATATATATATATATATATATATATATATATATATATATATATATATGTGTGTGTGTGTGTGTGTGTGTGTGTGTGTGTGTGTGTGGCGTCTGTTCCGAAAGGACAGACGTCACTTCTGATCCTGCAGTTGTTATTATTTAATATTCACAGAATATATGACATCAACTGCGATTGGGCAATCCCAGCCGGGATTCGAACCCGGGTCTCCTGCTACGAGTTTGAGTACTGTGGGCAGGGCGAAGCTGGGAAGTTGTATCTGACGGAAGGCGTGCTTAGGTAGTCCTTGCAGGTGCGGTGATTACTGTGTCCCCAGTGGTGTAGGGGTCAGCGCAACTGCCTACAAAGCAGGAGACCCGGGTTCGAATCCCGTCTGGGTACACATTTTCAGCAGTTGATGTCATATATTCTGCGAATATTGGATAGGAGAAAACAAAAATAAATAAAAAGAGCATTTTTCGGCAGTTTTTTTTTAATGATCCAGAGGAAAAAAAGATGCTAATAGTATGAAATAGATTATTCAAGAATAAAGATTTCTTTTAAAAATTACTCATATTTTGCATTTTCATTAATAGAACATTAAAATATTATGCAACGCAACTATCGACAATAAATGCTCGAATGCACGCTCAGATATAATTGTTAATTAAGCTGCGAGCCACCACGTTTGTTGCGTGAGTAAACACGCTTAGGCGTCTATTACTGCAATGCCGCTACACACCATTAGATTCGCGATAACATTCACTGTTCGCATCAACATTCATACCGCTATTTCTAGACCGCTCCGCAAACAGCGATGCGAGATGCGAACACAACACTGGAACAGAACAAGTACTGTGTCCGCCCCACAAACGAGTGCGGAAGGCCGACGGCAGTGGCCACAAAATTCCAAACAGCAGGAAGGGCGCTATAACAAATTATACGATGTCACGATATGGACGCGGAAGCTGCGATGCGCGAAGCATCAACTCCCCATTACGTGTCCGCAGATGGCCGCGTATAAAATCTAACTGCTGATAATTCCAACTCTTCACTTTTGCGTTTCGTACCAAGTTCATAACTTGTTTCATCAGTACTCGAGGTCTCTTTGTCTGCAGTTTACATTGGCAATGACCATTACACACAATTCGAAGTAGCGCCTATTACTATTATTACACAACACATAAATATACCATCCGTCTATTCAACGAATTTTGGAATCCACACGCTCATCCTCTACTGGAAAGATGCTGTAACGGTGTCAACTGCACTTTTCGAGGTCTCGCAAACTTATTTATTAAGGAAAACCTAGCCGGCCGCTGTGGCCGAAGTGACTGAGGCGCTCCAGTCACGGTCTGCATGGCCACTACGGTCGGGGGTTCGAATCCCCCCTCGGGCATGGATATTTGTGCCGTCCTTAGTCTTAGTTAGTTCATAAGTAGTTTGTAAGTTTAGGGACTGATGACCCAATAGTTAAGTCCCAGAAGCTATACAAACATTTGAACATTTTATAAAGGAAATCCTAATCTGATTTTCCATGAATCGATTTCTCAGGCACGCGTTTTCGGTTGCCACATAAGTAGTCTTTATGGCATTAGGAAAGATGAATTTGGCTGCTGGATTTCAATTTCCATAATCCGTGTTCACACTTAGTACACATTTCACTTGGATTGATTCCTGGCTTATTTCCCAGGTCCCGACTTAGATTTCAAAACACTGGTTATATGGCCGAAGTAACCTATTTTAAAGGTGATGAAGGATATTAGACTGACCATGAAGTTCAAAATTTAATTTATTTAACAGATGAGAAGAAAATCTTTCTAGACCTATATCAGTTGTAGAATACGATAGCTGAATGAACAACATCTAATTGATTGACGATATCCTATATTTTTCACAGCTGACTAATTTGTATTCAGCTATATACCCCCCTATCCTCCTATTTATCCCTCCTTCCTTTCTCTCTTTCTCATTCGTTTGCCGTGTATGTATGTATGTATGATGTGTGTGTGTGTGTGTGTGTGTGTGTGTGTGACAAAGACCATAAAATTTAAAAAATCAATCGCTGGTGACAAAAAGAGTAAAATGGCTTTGCTTTTTGTTAAATTTTTCCTTTTTGTGAAAAAAAAATCAATATGTCTTCCATTCAAACGTTTTATAACTTCTTCGGTAGTATGATGTAGGTTTTTTAAAACGACGTACTCTTGTAAACTGATATTTAATCGAGAAAGAATATTCGGGTCAAGTCTAATATCTATACATCACGAAACTTCCTGGCAGATTAAAATTGTGTGCCGGAACCGGGATTAGATCCTGGGACCTTTGCCTTTCGTGGGCAAGCGCACTACCGACTGAGCTATCCCGACACGGCTCACGATGCCGCCTCACAACTTTAATTCCGCCAGTACCTCGCCAACTACTTTCCAAACTTCACATAAGCTCTCCTGCGAAAATTGCAAGACTAGCAGTCCTGGAAGAAGGATATGGTGGAGACATGGCTTAGCCACAGCCTAAGGGATGTTTCCAGAATGAAACTTTCACTCTGCTCGCGGAGTGTGCGCGGATATGAAACTTCCTGCCAGATTAAAATTGTGTGGCCGCGAAAGGCAAAGGTCCCAGGTTCGAGTCCCCGTTCCGGTACACAATTTTAATCTGCCAGGAAGTTTCATATCAGCGCACACTTCGCTTCAGACTGAAAGATTCATTCTGGAAACATCCCTTAGGCTTTAGCTAAGCCATGTCTCCACGATATCCTTTCTTCCAGGAGTGCTAGTCTTGCATGGTTCGCAGGGGAGCTTCTGTGAAGTTTGGAAAGTAGTAGGCGAGGTACTGGAGGAAGTAAAGTTGTGAGTCGGCATCGTGAGTCGTGTCGGGATAGTTCAGTCGGTAGAGCGCTTGTCCGCGAAAGGCAAAGGTCACAGGTTCGAGTCCCGGTTCCGGCACACAGTTTTAATCTGCTAGGAAGTTTCATATAAGCGCACACTCCGCTGCAGAGTGAAAGTTTCATTCTAATCTATACATAACGTTCAAAACGATTGCCTAAATGTTCGGAATCGCTAATCCGATATTTTATAAATCTATTTCACAGCGTAATCATTCTAATATCAATTTTCGCTTAGGATTAGTTATGAAACATATAAATATGATGGTGGGTATCCACCTGATGCCATTCATTGTACAATAACTTAGATAAAATAGCACTTTACCAATGCATTTTTCATAGATTAATGAGTATTTATTCTCAGTATTAAGTTCAAATAATTATATTTATAATGTTATTTTGTTGTTAAAATTTGTAAGGCTATTCTAGATCACATTTATTTCTTTATCGGTTACCTACCGGTTTCGACCTTTTATATCATCTTCATACCATGGTAGAGCAGGCAAACGCGATTATCATTGCTGCTCTCCAAAATGTCTTCAGTAAGGTATATTTTGTATTGTTGGAGTTATTGTTCCGATCGTTGACCGTCATCATTTATTTCATAATTCATAATAATGATTTCGGTCATATTAGGCCTTTCCAATGCGAGATTAAAATTTAAAATTTTTTGAGGTGCTTGAAATACGTGACATTACCAAAGCAATATATATACCTATATAGTTTTATAAAACTAGTTCACAAGTACTATAATTTATTGTGGTTTTACGAAACTAAGTATATGGTGCTTTTACGATGATTTGTATTTTCGGCATGTCAGCCAATTAAAAATTTTTATGTGGCACTCGAAAATGGCCAATAAGGTTGAAACCTTGATAATGAATTAAAATATAACAGACTCAGTCAAGAGGCGCGCAGTTTCTTCAACAAAATTTTACATGACTGTGGTCTCCACAGAGGAATAGTCTGGGTGTGTGTCGTTGTGCCTATTTTTCCTTGAAATCTTCTTTTTGTTCTTTTACTGCAAATCGGAAAATATAAATCTCATGATGTTATTTATTTGCTATTGTTAGAAAATATGTTTAATTTGCCCTGTCACAGTTTGATCTTCATTCTGTATCTGTGGCGAAAAACTTTATTTTTTTTTTCACACTATACAGTTTAACATTGTCGGCCGATGAAGTACTTCGCCGGCCGCGGTGGCCGAGCGCTCTGCGGCGCGCCAGTCACGGTCTGCACGGTCACTACGGTCGGGGGTTCGAATCCCCCCCTCGGGAAAGGATATTTGTGCCGTCCTTAGTATTAGCTAGTTCATAAGTAATTTGTAAGTTTAGGGACTGATGACCACGTAGTTAAGTCCCATAAGCTCTACAAACATTTGGATTTTCGATGAAGTACATCTTTTAGTTTCCTTATTCAAGACAGTTATTACTCAGATTCAAATTATGAAACGTATTGTACGACGTTATAAACAGACAGGCATATTGTCATTTCTTTAGAGTGTTCTGATTTAATTATATACACACTGCAGTTAGATTCAGACTATTCTTTCATGATGCACTTAATAAACATTACGAAATAGTTCACGCCGAAGAGATATTATGAAACTATAAAATTCAAACAGGGCATGTATTTACAGAGACAATTTTGTCGCAAAGAAGGTTCAATCAATTACAAAATTATCATCTAACTGTGTGCCAATTGGACTACTGTATTTCAACGACACGTTCTACATACTCCTTCAATCCTTCTTTTCCGTCATTGGGCATTTAATGTACGCCAGAACTACATTATATTAAAAAAAGTCGGAACTCACTTTGATGATGCTACAAGAAACAGAAATAAAGAGGACTGCACAAATCTATAGCTTCTAAGTCCTTTATTTCAGGGAAGCAGCCTTTTCTGATACATGCTACTGAAATTTGTCTTTTTGTCACACTTTTAAGTATCTGATAACCATTTCGGTTATTTCAGTACAAGTTTGCTACGCAACTACATTAACACACACATATTACTCAGGAGAAATATGGTCATACTATTAGTTTCAGAGCAAATGTGATCCACGTTGTTAATTGGATCAACTTAGAAAAGACAGCTAGTTGAACTCATTTGGTTAATACCGCCATTCCAGAGGTACAATATGGATATTCGACGGAGTAAGGTGTAGCCTAGGTGAGTTTCTTCCCACTTCTCAGAATTCATGTAGCTCGCTAACTATATCATTCGGGATTCGGGATGATGGTGGTTCAAATCCATCTCCGGCCATCCAGACTTAGGTTTACCGTGATTTCCCTATATCACTCCAGGCAAATGCCGGGATCGTTCCTTTCAAAAGGGCGCGGCCAGTTTCCTTTCCCATCCTCTCCGAAAACTCCAAGCGTTAGCTCCGTCTCTAACGACGAAGCTGTCGACGGGACGTAAACCCCAAGCTTCTACTTTCCATTTTTGACTCAGGAGTAATTAGGTACAGTACCATAGTTATGAGCAGAATACAAGGAAAAATCGCAGTGACGTGTTTTACAACCTGCTTTTACTGTTCGTATACTTTCTTTTCCAAAGATGTGATACATAATCACCAACAATCTAAAAATAGTATATAGATTTGAATACAATAAAACATCTGTCATCCACTAAAAATTAAAGGGACACTCGTTAAATTCTGCGCCTACCACGCTGATTTAATCATAATGAATTCCTTTTGAACAAATGTGGTTGTAAATCATTTCTGGTCTTTAAACGTTTATGGACGATACGACTCTAGTATTGTGATAATGTCTATGCACTCAACACTCTGGCCGTATTTTAACACTCAGCCAAAATTATTCCACATTTCAGAGTTTAACTGTGACAAACATGCTCTTTTATTTTTTACTTTTATCTGTTTAAATTATTATTTTAATATATTTCCATTGTTTAATTATCTTTTTCTGTTAAAATACTATGACCTGACTCATAGTGGTTGTTTGTCCTCTTTTCTCAGGTTGACTATCTTTGCTTGTACTAGTTTACGGAAAATCAAATGACAGAGTCAGTTCGCTGTTAATTTTGCAAATATCTCCTCTACAAACGCTTTTATTCAATTTTCGTTTCAGATGCATTCATCTGGTTAAGGCGTTGTTTCCATTTAAATTTCATGATATCCAAAGACCATCACAAACGGCCAATATTTAGTGTCAGTGACCTAATTTTTGTTCGAAACATCTGAATAAGGGAAGTTCTGGGCGTTTTCGGCCAACAATTACGTCTTTAAACTTTGGTGCCGAGTGGTTCAACGGCGCGACCCCCCCCCCCCCCCAAAAAAAAGCATACTTTACTGACAGACGTTGCCAAATCGCCGTTATTTTTTGCAAATATCTCTCAAACAGTGCGGAATACGGAAAAAACATAAAACAACGAAGTTATAGAGATTTTCTCCTCTATAAATTCGTTAATTCAATTTTCGGTCGGGTAAACAGTGAAGCCGTTATTTTAATTTAAATTTCGAGATGTCAAAAGAAGATCACAAAGGCCCACTTTAAGTCTGCCATTCACAATTGCAACCTCTTGGTCTCAGAAGAGCCATCCGAGTCTTTCCACTTAGATTACAATCCACCCGCTTTCATAAAACATCTCATAAAAAGCCCTGAAACTAGTTACTTGTGCGCTGAGATCAGACAGTAGTTTAACCACCACCCGTGTTTCTGATTGACTATAGTATGAAATTTCTCTAAGCTATGTATCTCGGTATCAAAAAAATATGGTTTCAGTTTTTCTGAATTACGAAACAAGCTAGAAGATTCACCAGCGGCTATAGAAAGACCACTTAGCTCGTTCAAAGAGGGAAATGATTTACAGAATCCGTAGATGTGATAAACAGTATTTCCCCATGATCTCACAGGCCGGCAGCACGGTGGGTTTATAAGCGAACGCCCACGATAAAGTGCCCCACTTCGTCTTCCTCCGAATCGGCTGATTTAACTGCGACTATAGCAGTCGATTTTTCAAAGCAAGTGGCTAGTGAAAACACCGTTGTCATCTCCGATACTAACAGCAAACAATTGGTACAAGGTTGCCAAGTGACCAGATGGCGTGTAATTTTCGAAGCAGTATATTCGCTTCGTTCTCAAAACACACTCGCTGACATCACCCATACACGCCTTATTGAATTCAGAATGCAGTAATCTTTAAATTTAGCAGCACTGCTTCGCCATCTTTTCTGTTTTCTAGTGTTCGCGTTTTTCTGTAATAGTGGCAAGGGATATAGCGGAAGTAAGAATCTGGAAAAAGGCATTTCTGCTTATCCAGTGGAAAAATTACCACAAATACCATACGATTTGTCAATCTTTGTGCTCAGAAAACTAGCTGGTGGAACTGTTTATCAACAGATGTTGTTACCATAAATCGCACCAGGCCGAGATAGTTCTTTTGAAATCGCGCGGCCGATTTCCTTCCCCATACTTAACAAACATCGTCCGAATGTGTACTCCGTCTCTAATGAAAGCCCTTTTTAGGCGATGAACGAAAGTGGAAAAGAAATGTAATGATCTACTGAAGTGCTCCTAGCTTACTAGTCCCGAACTATAAACTCATGCAAATCATGAGGTAGCGCGTTTAGACGATAAACGTAAACAGAGAGTAAACGCTACTAGCGAACCTGTCGCCTAGTCGCGTTCGTTGTTTTGTGAGATTGTACACCACTAGTACATATTATATCTAATAATGAGTTCAATATAGGTAAACTTAGGCATAGCGACGGTTGCGTTTTCATTGGCATTCGTTGCTAGAAGGCGCATACAACGCCGAAGAAAAAAATGGGTGTTGAATGCGACTGTGGCTTCAGAGAAGACGAGGAGGAAATCGCGAGCATACAGAATGGCAATGAGAGAATTAAAATCGGAGGATCCTAATAAAATCCGGGATTTTATCTAGTTTTTCCTCTGTGGCTTGCTGTAACAACGAAAAGTAATCTGATACTGCTATAACTTCAACCTTTATTAACGAATATTTACGAGTTTCTGTGACTATGAGCGAAGAAATAGTACCTTATTACTGTACAGACTATTAGCAAAATAAAAAAAAAAATAAAAAAAATAGCTCCCTCTTCGCTATACGCCTCCATTAAAAGTGTAATTGCAGCTTCGTTCCATTTCATAATTACAACAGCAGTAGTCGTGATTTCACAGTAGCGCATAATTAAATAATTATGAAATTTACAAAGGTTTAAAACTTTTCATGAAAATATTTACGAAAAGTAGAATAGTGATTTGTTCAGAAAGTTCCTGGTGACGATGAAACGACCACAATCTTCGAGAAAAGTGGAAATACACGTAACTAGGAAGTAAAATGGCAGACTGATCACAACCGTGACTGCAGCAGATAGCTACTAGCTCGCGCATGCGCAGTGAACACACTATTACCGAATTTATGACTCACTCTATTTCTTTATCGCTGCGATTATCGCGCGTATACATTCCAGTGCTATCATGCTAGTGACCCCATTCAAACGACAGACGACTGCCATTAACACAACTGATTATAAACGTATTACAAATTCGTTCATCGCTTAAAAAAGGCTTAACACGTTGACGGATCATTAAACAATAACCTATATGCCATTCCCGCCAGAACAAATGAATTTATGAGTATGTGCAATTGAGTACGAGAGTACATAAACGGCTGACAGCGCCAAATCAAAGATTTCAATAAATATTTTTATTCAAGCAATGGAAAATCGAGGAAGCATTACAGCAGTATTTAAAAAGGATGGATTGCTGTTCAACAAATAGACGTCACAGTGATTAGCAGACAGGGACACTTAAAAGATTTCTCGATTGTTTTTCGGCTTTCGGCGCATAAACGCTTCCTCAGAACTAGTTACATGCCCCCTCCTACACACACACACACACACACACACACACTTCTCTAGACGCTGTGGCAGAAAGCGTTACGCCCTGTAGAAATAGCAATCGGTGATGGAAGGAATGAGCCGACAGCATGGGGAGGCAGCGATGCTTACATGTTTGGGGGAATATACACTCTCGGGAGAAAATAGAACACCCTCTTACAGTTTCCCGATAATTAAAGACGTATTGTTGAAACAGCGCATGAAATCGTTACATTAACAGTTTAATACGAGGGATGCCCACAAAATTCCGTTTTGTTATATAAAAGAAACGTGTACAGATATAGTCAAATTTTTTATTGCACGGAAATATACAACTGTAAACAACTTTCGTGCAAAGCATCTGAAATTCTGTATGCACTTGTCATAGCGTGGCATAAGTTTTTGTATGCCTTCTTCATAGAAGGTTGCCGCTTATGTATTCAGTTATGTGCTCGCTGTGTGAGGTCGGGCATTATCCTGCAGAAAAACAACACGTTTTGACAATAGTCCACCGCGCTTGTTCTGTATTGCGCGGCATAATTTCTTGTGCATTGAGTGTTTGAACTCGTAGTAAGAAAACAATCAGCAAAATGCCTTTTCTGTCCCAAAACACAGTGCACATGAGTTTTCGATGTGTCAAGATTTGCTCAGGCTTAACCTTCTTTGGGGGCAAGTGTGCCTCCAGACCATTAATAGCCGTTTTATTTCAGGGGTATCGTACGAAACCCAAGTTTCATCCCCCGTGACTATCCGAGAAAGAAAACCATCGCCTTCTTCATTGTAGCGTGTCATAAAACTTGAGTGCTCTGCCCATCCGTTGTTTTTTGTGTTGTTCAGTAAGAATTTAGGGTACCCAACGTGAGCAAAATTTTTGAAATTTCAGTAACAATTTCATGAATTAGTGATCGTGAGATTTGTAGAACTTCCATAGCAAGGGTACTAAGTGTAACTTTCGGTTGTGCTTAATCTTACCTTCCATTGTGTAAACCATTTCATCAGTAACCACAAACGAGCGTCCACTTCTTCATCTTGCACTTGATCACGTCCTTCATTGAAAAGTCTGAAACCATCTTCTAACCATTGAATCACTCATAGCGCTTTGGCCGTGAACCTCGCAAATTTGCTGATGAATTTCCTTTAGTTTAACTTTCTTTGTATTCAGAAAACGAATCAGAGATCTGGTTTCATACGCGGCGGCGTTTTCAATTACGGTTGACATTATAAAGAAGCAGTACAAAGCACTAGTCGGCAGCAACGATCTGATAATGCCGTACATGTCTTCTGCTTGAGTGAGAATAACTGCCGAGCATGCCCGGAACTGCGATCGTAGCGCTGCCGCGGATAGAACTAGAAACGGAACTTTCTTTGTGGACGACCCTGGTAGCTCAAGAGGTATTGGGTGTCTATCTGTGGTGAATCACCCATATTAGTACGTGGTGTAGTCTCTACCAGGCACATTCTAGCACCGATATGATCATGCAGATGGCAAATACCATCTTGCAAAACAATATTCCAAGCCTGCTTAACCTATTCACATATTTCTGCAAGAGTAGTGGGTTGAAGATATGGGGCGTCGCCATTCGCCACAACACCGGCGTTCTACACACGTCGACACGCCACTTCACGAAGAAGTGATAACTCGCTGTAAGGTACTTAGGCCGCCGTGGGCGCCTTCAGTCATGGTTACCTCTTTGCCTCGCTTCGAGCGCCGGCCAATCAGAAGAGGGCTCGGCTAGATATGCCGGGGCACCACAGCCACGAGAGTTCATTCTAGCAGTGAGTACCGAGAAAGTACGACGAGCCAGCCGTCTACTTAGCACTGTTGACTGTAGCTAGGAGGAATCATTGCAGAACTATGTATTAGATATGACCTCGCATCAACAAGCACACCTAAAAGTTGAATATTACCTTCTAACGGAATGAGCTATTTGACACTCAATTCTAGTACCTGATACCATTCTGCTTTATTGACTCGTTCGATACCAGTCACTTAATATCCAGAATATTTCATTTCATCTTAAGCAAAGCTTTCAAACAGTGTTTTAAGAACCTAACCTATTATATCTTGGGGACTGACACATACCACACACATAGTATATTTTCACTTAAAATGTAGATAAATAGTTTACTTACGTAATTATATCATGTTGTAGATGTAGCACTCTTGTGTTAATTGTTCATTAAAATAAAATTCACACTATAAATCATATGTGACGCACTATTTGTGATCTCTTTATTTACGTACAGGATTTTTAAGCCTATTATCTCACTAGAAGAATAACTAAGGATGATTCAAGTTTCAGTGTTGATTTAGGTGGACACAGTCAAATATTTGCAAAAATTGAAATCTTACACAAAAATTTATGTTCACTACTTTAATCAAGATTGATACTATTAAGAATTGTTAAATCACTCGTTTCATACAATCAAAATCACTACACTGTTTGTATTCGACTATAAACCTTAACGTCATAGTGGTCTGTTACCTTGAAATTGTGTATTTGTAAAATTACATGGAAAAATTAGAGAATTGTATATGTATTAGTCGTAGTTTTTCCAGAGAAATTATTTGAGATTTTTGCCGTTGTATAAAACTAAGTGACGTAGAACTATTTAGGATCTTCAGCTTTTGGCTTGGTGGAAAGAGGACGTATTGACAGTGTCAGTCTGCTTTGTGTATAAACAGTCCAAAGCACTTGCTTGGAGAGATATGTCAGTGTAAAAAGGGCATGTGATAAGATGGCGACGCAGAGAGATGTATACATTACTTGTGTTTACTGAAGTGTTTTGAAGTTTTATTAAATCCAGTGCTATTTTCAAAAGTTCATCGTCTGTTTCACTTATGAATTAACAGTGCTTCCAATGTTCCTGTATTTTAATCGCAAGCGATAATCATACTCCATAGACCACGTCTCCATTAACTAGAAATAGTTCCATATCTCTTAACTACAAATAGCGAGCTATTTTAACAGGTCGACTCTGCCAATCAACAATAAACGGTTTGGCAGCTTACAACTGACACCATCTGGACATCATTCTACGAATTCATCAGGCAGAATTCTGCGGGGATAAATGCAAAATTAAGTCATGGAATCGGCGGAGTTGTGCCCCTGTTACAACCTTTAATTGTAATAATAGTATATGTGGACTAATCACTTCTTTCAGTTGCAGACCTTGTCGACATTATAGCAAGCCACGGCCCACCTGTCAAACCTACCGTCCGCAGTAAGCATCCCGACGACACAAAAGCGAGTCGCACTAGTCAGTTTTCGTTTTGTTCGATTGGAGTCAAGTGTGGCGACCGAGTTGGGCAGGAAGGTTTCTGCACGTTTTGCAGATAACGTTGAGTTTAACCACAGTCTAACATATACAGTCACGACACTCCCACAGATTTTTGTTATACGCTGCGATAGCAGCGCTCCAAGCAGCCGGCAAGCTACGTTTCTGAATATGATAGTTGATGAGTGCGAATAGTATCGTTCAGATTGACTTCAGCAAACTTTTTACATTAGGGAACGTATGTAGTGCCTTATAAATAGGTAATAATTTAAAAATAGTTCCCTATTTGCCTTTCTTAGGTTTCGTAAGATCCCTGATAAGGTATGAAACGGTATATTAGAGGACAGTTAATTTACAAGCATCCTGTAACATACAGGCTTTAAATGAGTAGTTTCATTTTCTATTAAAAATAGAAATGCCTCGGAAACACCAAGAGACATGCCCTTTAGCAGAGAGGCGTGAATTTATACACAGGAACGTTAAGTATTCTTCATTACAATTCCAGTAAAATCGGTGAGGTTGGAACATAGGAAACGTATATAGAATGCAATAAATTATTTAGCATACCAAATCAACCATCACAGCTGTAGCTGAAGGAAAAATTCACAGACATGGCAATATAACGATAAAAGCAACCAAACTCTTTTCCAACAAAGAAGAACACAATTCCACAATTGTTGCTACATCTGAATCACAAACGGCAAGAATCATCAAAACACTGATTTTTAAAGATAAAGTAATTACACTTAAAAGAATATGCACGTATAAGAAAGACGAGTGACGTGTAAAACTGTGAGAATCATTAGACTCCGTACCGAATTGGTACACGTCAAAAACTGGCTGTCATAGTAAGAACAGACCATAATAGAAATTTATTATACCATTATGTTTATATGCAACTTACTTTCAGCGTAATAAGCTGCAAATAAACAGATATTCGTAAGTATTTGTTCATGACAGAGTTGTTCTTTATTCCATTGAATCATTTAAATGAGGCTGTTTTTATATTAATTTACGTATTATGTTTTTCTCTCGATATTTTACTAATGCTAGTAACGCAAATATTATAGTAAGTATTTATTTAATTAGGTACAAAAGCGATTATAAACAAAAATCACTACTTCGGCAGCTTGCCCACCGCTAGCAGCGCTTGTGCCGCAGCAACTGTCAGTTGGTAACAACTTTTACAGCAGTGAGTGTCGTGACTGTATATGATAGACTGTGGTTTAACGTATAGTGTGTGGGCGGCCATTAGCCTGTTGGAAAACAAGTTACCATCTTTATGCAACGATGGCGAAATAATGGGTCTTATAACACTCTGCACGTCCCGATCGGTGGTTGGCGTTCTCTCCACATTCACAATTGGTGACGATACTTGTACCTTATTGAACCCCAGCCTGTAATATCCATGATGGATGCTATATGTCTTGGACAATTGTATTCTATAAGACAAGCGCTCACCAGGTGTACGCCACACGTACAAACGACCATCACTTGCAATTTAGGGAGAATCTGCAATGGCTGAAGACCATGTCACAGGCCACGAGGGGATGGCCGCGCGGTTCGAGGTGCCAATTCGTACATTGTGGGGGCGCTCTCACCAGAACTTTTAGATGATGATGATGATTTTTGGGGGGGTGCTCAACAGTGAGCGTTTCAGCGCCAGGGCATAATGTATCATTCTAGTGTCAGTAGACTACTTTAAAATATGGTTACACCAAGGAAGAAACCCGAAATGCAAACAAGGTGATATACAGATGCATACACCCTGACATAAGGGAAACAATCTTAAGTTCCAGTGTTGCAGTGTCGACTAAAAGGATTAATGTGACGTAAAATGTTAAAATGACATAGCAGCTAACATGAGCTGACTGTAAGATCAAAGAGGATCAGCCAACCACTCTGCAATGCACTAAAACCTCCTGCCTAAAAGCTTAGACCAGAGTCAAGAAATTTCTCAAAATCTTAAATCTTTTCTGACACTCGTTTCGTCATCACCTAAAAGACACGGTATATCACCACAAAGATTCACCTCAATTCTCTTTGTACGGTACAAAATACACTCAGTTAAAATGGGAGTACAGTAATCTGCACGCCACAGGTATCACAGTCCGGGGGGCTCCTCTCGTTGGAATAAGAATGCATGGGTGTTTGGGCAGTGCCCGATTCGGGGCGGGTAATGGCGGCTTCATCCGCCTGAGAGGCCGGCAGGAGGATCGCCACGTACGCACAGTGGGCTTCAGCAATCGTAGTTTCTTCCTTGTTACTGACAGCGATTCAGCTTCCAACAATTGCAGGGACCGGAACCGCAACAAGGAAGTGAGATCCTGCAAACGTATAGGGCTCTGTGTCACATCGTGGTGTCTGCAGGCCTCTTTGGCAGCTCGATCGACTTCTTCTTTCCCTGGATTCCAACATGCCCTGGGACCCAACAAAATGAGACCTGCTTCTCCTGACGTTGGAGGCAAAACAGTGCGTCCTGTATATTTTGCAACTACATCGCAGCTGGATTAGTTCCTTTAACGATTGCGGCACATTAAGAGAATCAAAAATGTTCAAATGTTTGTATAGTCTATGGGACTTAACTACGGGGTCATCAGTCAAAAATGTTCAAATGTTTGTAGAACTTATGGGACTTAACTACGGGGTCATCAGTCCCTAAACTTACAAATTACTTATGAACTAACTAATACTAAGGACGGCACAAATATCCATGCCCGAGGGGGGATTCGAACCCCAGTGGCCGTGCAGACCGTGACTGGAGCGCCTTAGTCCCCTCGGCCACCGCAACCGGCATTAAGAGAATCGAAGCAGATAATAAACCGTTTCTCCTACATCTTCATATCGGCTCCAGTGATTTCACGATCGCACGAAGCTCCACGGAAAAAACACAATAGGTCCCAGAGGTTTTAGTCCTCCCTCGGGCATGAGTGTGTTAGTTTAAGTTGTGTGTAATTCAAGGGGTCGATGACCGAAGCAGTTTGGTCCCTTAGGAAACATAAAATGAAAGTATTCTTCTTGACGAAACCAAACGAGCCGTGCACGTCGATTCTGTGGTGTAAGTGAAAGAGGGGCGTGATGTGTTGTGAGCGTTCCTGTAGTCTCACTGCTAGTAACCGGTTGGTAACAGTTGGTGACAACAGCTCTGGGCTTACAAACCCTGTTATCCGTATTGTGGTAGTTGTACGATCTGCACTGTTTCCGTTACAATACATCGATCTTGCCTGATGTCTGTGGTTGTCAGTATTTTCACGTGACTATTGCAACCAGTATCGTTGCACCATTGAAGCAAAACTCACATCTTCGATGGCATTTCTCCGAAAGGACCATCCCACCATTCGGAATGTCAGAATTTGACTCCTTTCAAACTCGTTCATTAGGCTGTAGGAAGCATGGGTGTATTTCTGTGGCATAGTGGCTGATTGTTTCAAAAATTTTCAAATGTTTGTAAATCTATGAGACTTAACTGCTTGGTTATTAGTCACTAGCTTACAAACTACTAAAACTAAGTTAAACTAACCTAAGGACGACACATACACCTGTGTCCCAGGGAGGAATCGAACCACCGAGGACGAACGGCGGCGCGCACCGCAACACGGCGCCTCAGTACACACGGCTATTCCAACGCGGCGTCTGTTTGTTTGTTTCACACAATGATATTACACTGAGCCTTATAACTTTACCTGTTAAAGGGTACACACAGCTGGGGCTCTGGCAGCTTTGCTATTACGCTATCTATTTAATAGGAGCAGCGAACTGAAACTGCAACACCTTCTCGTGACGCAAATTACCGCTATTGTTGTAACGATTCAGGAGTACTGCAGTGCATATTTAACTTTTATAGTTAAAAGTTTAAAATAGGAAGTAATAATTAAAATGGGATAAAATAAATAAGCAACTACAGAGAATATAGCCCGGACTCCAAAACCAAAAATAAATTGGGTTATCTATTAGCATATGCCAACTCTGAACGAGTTGTTACCCAAAGTTCAAAGTTTGTGTTACTAACGGACCAAACTGCTAAGGTCATCGGTCCTCAGCCGGCCGCGGTGGCCGAGGAGACTGAGGCGCTCCAGTCACGGTCTGTACGGCCACTACGGTCGGGGGTTCGAATCCCCCCTCGGGCAAGGATATTTGTGCCGTCCTTAGTCTTAGCTAGTTCATAAGTAGTTTGTAAGCTTAGGGACTGATGACCCCGTAGTTAAGTCCCATAAGTTCTACAAACATTTGAACATTTCATCGGTCCTCAGATTTACACACTACCTCAACTAATTTACACTACTGACCATTAAAATTGCTACACCACGAAGATGACGTGCTACAGATGCGAAATTTAACAGTCACCATTTTTTTTTCAGAAGATATAAAAATATTGACATTCAGGCCGTTTGCATAGGATATCTATAGTTTTATTCTAACACAGAAAAAGTTACAATAACGAAAAGAGGAAACTAATTTATTTATTTTTATATAGACATCTTCTTATGCAGATTTTTTTTTCCAAGATCGTATTTGTATTGAAGTCTTCTTATCAAATATTTATTTTTAATTTCTTCCTAAGATCGCTGTATGACATACTGGTATATAGTTGATAAATGTAAATCGACATTTTCAAATCCACACAAGTGCGAGTGTTAGTTGTCACACGTGCCATTGGGAACGAGAGATAGTACTTTACATTACTGAAACTAGTTATCCAACTATGTATGGTACAGCGATCCTTACAAGAAAATAAAAATGCGTTTTACAAAAAGACTATAAAAAAGCTACACTGATTAAAACAATTTAGGGATCTAGTAACCTGGGTTGTGTGTTTGTGTTGTCCTTAGTGTAAGTTAGTTTAAGAATTTTGTAAGTCTAGGGACTGATGACCGTAGCAATTTGGTTCAGTAGGGTTCAACATTTGAACGTTTCGAGCAGGATGTTATCATGATTACAGGATACGAATTTGTGTTTGATTAGAGGATTATGAAAGTGAGTTTTATTAGGTGTAAACAATGATTTGATTACTACTGATGTGTCTTTGTGGGCCTTTATTTCACAGTAATTTCGACATTGTCTTTTACCTGAGACTAGTTGTCAGAAAGAAGGTACTTTAATTTCCTGCTTTGATTGAAATACGTGTTTAAAAAAGCTATAGTAAGAAGGGTCAAAACAAAAATGAACAGTGTGCGTTCCATGCACGATTCTTTAATGGAGTCCACTCCCACGAAAACGATCAGGTTAGTATCAATAACTGGTCTTTCTGACTTCCAGTGCGTATTAGTATACTTGAGGACGATTTTAAAAGAGAAATTAAATACGAACACCTTAATGTATTATCCAGAAAAGTGAATATGTTATAAAGGATCAGTGTGAATATGGGCAAGTAATTTAAGGCATTATTTTTTATTTATTTATTTATTTATTTCAGAAATTTTAGCTTGGAGCAGATGGCTTGGAATAGATGAATTGGTCGAAATTGATCTGGAAGGTACGAAGAACGCGCTAAAAGTGGAAACAAATTTCTAACTAAATAAGTTTATGAACGCGATTACAAATAACGTTTTCAGCAGTGTTTCTGGAATGGTGTAGCAACACAGTTGTTGATGACAGAACAGGAGCCAAGTGTCAGTGGCGTCTTACTTTCAGAAGAGGCGGTAGCGAACGCCCTACACGGGTCGTGTGTGTTGGTACACGTCTGTATCCCGACGCACGCAGCGGTTCGAATTGTGCAGCGACGAAAGACTAAGGAATATTGCCTCGCAGCTTTAACACTTTGACTGCCGGCCCTGTAAATTTTGCCATTTCTAAGAATGCCAGGTGTTTTTAGCAATATTTAGTATTTTGTATTAGAAAAACTTGACAACATTTAAATGTGGTAATAACCTTTTTTGAAAGCCTTGGACTTCTTCTTCCTGATTACCTACTTTCAGTTTCTTTGAATGTTTACTTCCTTTTCCAAATATTTTCAAACCATGACATTTTTTGGGAAAAAGAAAAAAGTTTACGGAAATCGTAAAGTCTTTACATCATGCTTGTCGTAGTAGAAAAGCTTTTATTCCACTTTCAATAATAAAACACTGATAAAAACACTTATTACATATATGCACACATTATTTTCACATAGTGTAATTTTTTTTTATTTTTTTTATTTCGTATGATACAATGTAAAACATGGTTCTTTGCACATTGCGATTTTGCACTCACTGCACTGGTATGATGTGTCTTTTCTTACTGCCTTTCCAGTTTGCTTTTTTCCTCTGGTTGAGCATATTTTGCACATCCTTTGAATTCTACTTTTACCTGTGGGAGATGGAATGTTTTCTAGAAAACCTGCAGATAACCTGCTCAGGTGGCCTCTATCGGAAGTTGGTTTGGAAGTACCGTCTTCACACATTGGCAATTCTACACACAACACCTATATGAACTTGGATAGAGGCATCTCCTCAACTTTTATTTTGTTATGGAGAATACATGCATATACCAGGCACCATAAGGAGACAGTGAAATGTAAGTTTCTTCCACCATTTCACTGTTCTATCTTCGAATGCCCTGTATGATATCCTTTGATCGGACAGATCAACCCCGACCCTCTTTTTGTTGTACTCCACAACACAAGCAGGTTTTTGTTTTTTGTTTACATCTTCTGTCTTCATAATTATATCATTTCTGCCCTGTGTCTTGTACTTAGCATATATACATATCTTTTGTCTTTTTAGCACACAGCCAAAAGATTTCCACTCCTCCGGAATATCTGTTTCCTTCTTTGTATGTTGGGTGCTTTCAAAGCCTAAGGCATTCCCTTCCTGTTTTTCATTCCAGTTCGAACAAGACCTGTCTTCTTTTCTAACATTCTTTTTACCCCTTGCGGCACGCTGAGGCCGTCAATGGACGGGATTTCCTATTTACAAACATGAAAAATCGAATTCCGTCAATTGACGGGATCGGCAGTCTACGGAAATTTTTGTATCCCGTCAATTGACGGGACTGGCAGTTAAAGTGTTAAGTATTGTGTTGCTTCCTCGAAATATGTAGCTGTGCGAAAGAGAAGAAATGAAAGGTGGCCCTTCTCGAATTGTTACCGCTGCAGCGCACATGAGCAGTGACTGCCGTTCCACCATAGAGTTGCGTGGCATATCCTTAGCTGGGCAAAAGACCGTTAATGCGTTAACCTTTAATTAACGAAGTTAACTTTTCAAGTAACGGACTACCATTTAAGTTAAATTCAGGGAAACATTAACGCTCTCTTTAACTTCTGCTGACTTTCTTTGAATTTGTTAAGCGTTAATTTGGTACCTACTACATACATCAAAAATGAACCTGCATGAGCTACGATTACGTTCTGGCAAGTTACCGTCGTATAAGCGTCAGTATGACCTTAGCAGCGTTAGGATGCGGACGATTGATGTAAACAATGGATGCAAGCGAGAGTAACTAAACTGGTTAAACAATTAGGGGATCAGTTGAGATATCTGTGTTTCGAAGTTCAGTCGTCTGCAGTTTGAACTAAAAGGTTTCGACGTCTCTCTGTCAGTTCTACGGAGCGGAGACAACAACACTGCCGGCCGCGGTGGCCGAGGGGACTGAGGCGTTTCAGTCACGGTCTGCACGACCACTACGGTCGGGGGTTCGAATCCCCCCTCGGGCATGGATATTTGTGTCGTCCTTAGTCTTAGCTAGTTCATAAGTAGTTTGTAAGTTTACGGACTGATGACCCCGTAGTTAAGTCCCATAAGCTTAACAAATATTTGAAAAAATGTTCGAATGTTTGTATAGCTTATGGGACTTAAATACGGGGTCATCAGTATCGTAGTTAAGTCCCATAATCTTAACAAACATTTGAACAAATGTTCAAATGTTTGTATAGCTTATGGGACTTAACTACGGGGTCATCAGTCCCTAAACTTACAAACTACTTGTGAACTAGCTAATCCTAAGGACGGCACAAATATCCATGCCCGAGGGGGGATTCGAACCCCTGACCGTAGTGGCCATGCAGACCGTGACTGGAGCGCCTCAGTCCCCTCGGCCACCGCGGCCGGCACAAACATTTGAACATTTTGACAACACATTACGGCAGCCGAGATAGTGGTAATAAGAAAAAGGTACTGCAGATTGGGTTGCTGTTGACTTGTGTTTATTCGACCAAACGAATCACCCAAGCAGTTACATACAGATAGTTCAATGGAAGAACAACGTGCCTTACCCAAAGCTATGGCATGGAAAGCCATAGTATGTATGGAAGCGGGACAGGCACAGAGGTAGATGGCTGCAGCTATTAAAGAGGCGCAAAGTGTAAATTCCAGACCCTGGGCGGCTTTTCAGACAAAAGCAACCGTTAAAAGAAGGCAAGGCCAAGATCCTCCACGGCTAGCGCAAGAGGTAAATATTATCTCCGGTTGACAGCCCGTCCAGTCAGAAGGCTAAATGCAACACAGCTGTAACGCACCCTCCAGGCGGCAACAGGAAGCGGAATATCGACACAAACATTCCGAAATCGCCTTTTGGAATGCGGCCTCTGAACATGGAAGCCTATTGCGTGTATGCCATTAAATCCGAGATACTGTTTAGCCCGCAGAAACTGGACGGAGGAACGTCAGAATTGGAGTCGTAAAGAATGGCGCCGGTTTCTGTTGAGTCAAGATTTTGTGTTCTGCCGAACAATCATCCTAGCCTCATCTGAAGAGGACGTGGAACGCTGTACAAACCTCTTATACGCAGGAAACATCAGCATATCATGAATGGCGTAATGAATGGTATTGGCAGACGTACGGTCCTCTACGACGTTCAGAATGGCGCTTTGACTGATCTAATACATAAAGCAGTGTGTCCATATGTTTGTTCGTGTTGCATACAAATCTATAGTTTTGTTCCAATCTTTATGAAATTTTGCACACGTAAGCTTCAATCCATGGGGACGGTCGCCGTAAGTGTAAGAATCACATACAATATATAGTTCACGAGATATGACGTCATAAACAATGAGATGCGCGAAAAACTGCTGCATTTTGCGACAATCCTGCTCATTTTCTCCTAAACCATTGGACCGATTTCAAGCAAATTAGGTACACACATTCCTTACCGTGAGGTAACAATTGCAGCATGGTTAAGAATCACATATGGCAGATGTTTCAAAATATATTACGTCATAACCAATAGAAATCGCAAAAAATGCCATATAATGCGGCGAGACTTTCGAAATACGCTGTATGAGAATGACAGTACTTAGCGACTTGCAACCAACTTTAAACATAATTTCAAACCTTTATTAAACTTTTTCTCGCTGGCAACCATAGTAAAATGATGAAAGGAAAAACTTTTCTCCCTTACTACTTTTCCGCTGTTTGTGGAGTAAAACTACGGCTCTCGGTATAACGTTACAATTTATAATTTGAACACTACAAATTGTAGCGACAGGAAATTTTACAGACAGTATACACATATATAGTTGAATGTAACTTTTAAATTGTATCACAGCACGACACGTAGTTCATGAGATATGAGCACATAAACAGTAACGTTCCGCTCTTCATGGACTAAAACTACGGGATTCGGTTTGACGTTATAATTTATAATTTCTACACTACAAATTGTAGCCACAGGAAATTTTACAGACGGTATACACGCATATAGTTGAGTGTACCTTCTCAATTGTATCGCAATACGACACGTAGTTCATGAGATATGATCGCATGAACTGTAACGTTCATAGAAAACCGCCCCATCACGCACCAAGTTTTAATCTATTACTTCTTTACTATTAATTATATTCCAAGAGATTTTATAGACATACAGCCCTTATACAAATGAATATATACCTGAAAAATGGCAGTAATAAATAAATAAATACCCGGGCAAAGCCGCGTTTTCAGCTAGTCAGATATATAGGAAACAAGATCCTTCGACCTTTCGTTGTGCCCAACGCTGATTCCATATGAGATGGATACGTCTGGTGGACGGAAACGATCGTCTTGAATCTTAGGGAATTGAACGAATAGAGTAGCCAGCTTGTTCAGCAGACTTAAACCCGACTGAGCATGTGTAGGATGCACTTGGCAGACGTGTTGCAGCCAGACCAGCACGTCCCACAACGGGTACCGAGCTGGATATTGCACTCACGGAAGAATCGCCAAATACCCCTAAAGAGCTGACTGATACCCTCTAACTGTCCATGCCACGCAGGTGTACAACTCTACTGGCCGTCCGAGGTGATCACACACTATATTAGAGGGCAACGAGAATGACATTTTCACTATTATATGCCGGTATAAGTAAACGGCATGTAAACCTCAAGTAAAGTGTGGAGACAGCAAAATATCGTACTGTATCACACACAGATTAGAATTTTTTACCATTTTTATATTGTGTATGATGTCTAACCTGATCCCCTAATGTTTTTGGGTAATTTAGTTGTTGACTTGTAAGAGTGTTTGGTTTCTGAGTTCTGCTTATGTACTACATCTTATTGATAGACGTGGGTGTCCTAGACAAACTTCTGCACCAAACATTCAGGCCGCGGCGGAGTGGCCGAGTGCATTGAGGCACTATGCTGCGATGCTCGAGGTCGTTCCCAGTCGGGGGTTCGACTGCCCTTCGGGCGTGGATGTTTACGCTGTCTTTAGTATAATGTAGTTCATAAGTTTAGGGACTGATGACCCTGCAGTTAAGTCCCATAAAATTTACATACATTTGAACATTCGAATTTCACAGAGGTACTAAATTTTATTCATTTGCTCGCTTTACTAAATCATCAGCATTAAATATACTATTACTAGTTAACGGCCGGCCGCGGTGGCCGAGGAGGCTGAGGCGCTACAGTCGCGGTCTGCACGGCCACTACGGTCGGGGGTTCGAATCCCCCCTCGGGCATGGATATTTGTGCCGTCCTCAGTCTTAGCTAGTTCATAAGTAGTTTGTAAGCTTAGGGACTGATGACCCCGTAGTTAAGTCCCATAAGTTCTACAAACATTTGAACTAGTTAACGTTTGACAATAATTGTACCAACTTTATTCAACTCCAGTTTTTCTTTCAGTAGTATGGTCGTTATAAAAGTGTTATTTGCCGTGAATAACACGTACCTTTATTCTTTTTCGTGTCCTTACCGAAACTATAGTCAGTTAGGAGTTTCGTAAATTTGTTCTTTTTATTCATCTTTTACCAGTATCGGTCACCTTCGGCTTTCCTCTCAGTAGCTTAACCGTTACAAATGTGTTAGCCGCGGCGGAGTAGCCGAGCGGTCTAAAGCGTCTCGCTGCGGAGCGCGCGGTTGCTCGCCGTGGAGGTTCGAGTCTTGCCTGGGGCATGGGTGTGTGTGTTTGTCCTTAGGTTAGATTACCTAGGTTTAAGTAGTTCGTAAGCTACGGACTGATGACCACTCAGTTTGGTCCGATAGATTTACAAACATTTGAACATTTTTGAACAAATGTGTTATTTATCGTGGATGACAGGTATCTTTATTCTTCTATTTTTCCGGAAACTACAGTCTGCTTCAACTGTATGTAACACGTTCATTTCATAACACGATTCTACAATGCATGTGTTAAATTGGACTACTACGAAAGTATTAGGTCAAATGCAAATCTCGTTTAAACCAACTAATGAAGCCCATAAAGATCAGAAGATCATAGAAGTACCAAACGGAAAATTTTTGCCGTAACGAAAGCAAGATGGCGGCTCAGGCTTCAGTTACAGAAGCAAGTTTGTCAGTGTAATAGTTTACAGCCCGCCAGATACACACACTTTAAGGAACGTAAAATATTATTTACGGGTTAATTTGATATTTAATAATCGATCACACATGATGTTCAACCTTCAGTTTAGAACATAGATAATTTAAATGTTCAAAGTGTTGACCGTTGGCGTTAGTGTTGCCAGACGGTCGGGATTCGTCTGGATTCTCTCGACATTTCATACGATATCCAACAAAATATATATCCCAACAAAATATAAAATCCTACGACGAACAGCCTGTTTTTAAGGTTCCTTACAAAACTTTAATTTGAATTTGAATTTCTGTTTTCCAAAAATTACAATATACAAACGGTCATCTAATTAATGCAAACTGCAGCTGCCAGGTAATTCAACAATTGCATCAAATACGCTCTTAAAGTTTTGTCAGCATAGCTATAAAAAGAAGCTCAGTTCTTATACCAACTCCGAGAAACTGAAATAATTATTTTATTTGCTGTCGAGTATAAAAACCTCTGTCATGTCCCAACTAGATGGCTACCTTTTTTTACCCACTTTAGTGCGTTTACTACATTGTTGACCAGCTGTAAAGCAGTATTTTTTTATTAAGAGGTGAAGCTGAATGACGAAAGAAGCTATGGGAATGTATATCCAAAGCCTAGCCCATTTTGATAAGGCTGAAGGGGTCGACGAATGTAGGGAGAAAGGAATTCTAAAAGTTTACTTCTACACAACTTGTTAGTTTTAAAGGAATAGCTTTGTCATTGGAAATTGATGCGTGCACTATCTTAAATAAATAAACAGTGTAACGAGAAAACTGCAAGTCATCTTAAGAAGGGGTTGCATGATAAATTCTTCAGAAGCAAAACTAGAACATATTATAAATATTTCTCGCGGTGAGACAATCCTTTTATGAGTCGAAGCTGAACCGTTTTCAAAGCGTGCAATTAACTGCTTGTACGATCGTCATGATTTTATTGAAAAACTCCTTATATAGGAAGCTTGCCACGTTGTCTCCAGATATAACAATTGTTTACGTGGGAAGAACTCACCACATTGTCTGAAGTACTTAATATTTTAAATGATATTGAAAGTGATGTTTTGTATACGAATTACTGTTGTCTTAGAGACTCATTTGAACTATTTGAACATTTTCTAAAATATGTGTCAGGTGACAAAATTTGGGCATGTTTTTTATTTTTTTATTTTTTTTTATTTATTTATTTATTTATTTTTTTTTAAATCCGAACAAAACCAACTGAAAAACATTGACGAGGTGGGATGGCTTGCGTGCCTCAACGATACAAATAACCGTACCGTAGGTGCAGCCATAGCGGAGGGGTATCTGTGGAGAGGCCCGACAAACGTGTGGTTCCTAAGGAGGGACAGCAGCCTATTTAGTTGTTACAGAGGCAACAGTCTGGGTGATTGACTGATCTGGCTTGTAATATCAGCTAACATGGCTTTATCATGCAGTTACTGTGAACGGCTGAAAGCAAGGGGAAACTTCAGTCGCTATTTTTCCCGAGGACATGCAGTACTGTATGAATATATGATGATGGCATCCTCTCGGGTAAAATATTCCGGAGGTAAAATAGTACCCCCTTCGAAACACCGGTCGGGGACTACTGAAGAGGCTATGATCATCAGGAAAACCCAAACTGGCGTTCTGCGGATCGGAGCGTGGAATGTTAGATCCCTTAATCGGGTAGGTAAGGTTAGAAAATTTAAAAAGAGAAAATGATAGGTTGAAGTTAGGTATAGTGGGAATTAGTGAAGTTCGGTGGAAAGAGGAACATGATTTCTGGTCAGGTGAGTACAGGATCACAAAATACAAAATCAGTTGGTGGTATTACAGGAGTAGGTCTTATAATGAATAAGAAAATAGGAATGCGGGTAAACTACTATGAGCATCACAGTGATCGCATTATCGTAGTCAAGGTAGACACGAAGCCAATACCGACCACCACAGTACAGGTTTAAACTAACAAACTACTTGAACTAACTTATCCCTGAATAACAAACACACACACACACATATATATATATATATATATATATATATATATATATATATATGTGTGTGTGTGTGTGTGTGTGTGTGTGTGTGTGTGTGTTGTTATTCAGGGATAAGTTAGTTCAAGTAGTTTGTTAGTTTAAACCTGTACTGTGGTGGTCGGTATTATATATATATATATATATCAAGGGAGGACTGGAAACTCCAACAGGGAGCAGCAGTTCCCTCTGTAGCAAGGCGCCATGGACCGCACGGCTCAAGATACCCACTGTAAATTATGATAAAAAGGGGGACTAAATCCAGCGGAGGTGCTGTGTAGAAACTATCAGTAACCCTGTCCAGTCCAGGAGCTCTTTTTTTCAACGCCACTATTAGTAATGACAATGTCAATCTACATTTCTTGAATCAAGGTTCTGTCTAGTTAAAGAACATCGGTACACATAATTTTTGCGACTGACAGCTTTCACGTGCAGCAGAAATTTGAGTTACGTGATGCTTCTCTAAAAATGCTTCACAACTGCCTTTCTAATTGCCATCTACATGGCATACTCTGCAAATCATATGTAAGTGTCTGGCAGAGCGTTCATCGGACATCCTTCATACCATTCATCTACCACTCCATTATTGAATAGCGCGCGGGAAGAAAGAACACTTGAATCTCTCCGTTAGAGGTCTAATTACTCGTATTTTATTCTGATGATTTTTGCCTATGTAGGTAGGAGTCAACAACATATCTTTGCATTCGGAGGAGAATGTGGGCGATTGGAGATTCGTAAGTAGACCACGCCACATCGATAAACGCCGTTTTTGTAAAGATTCCAATCCCAGATCCTGTATCATTTCCGTGACGCTGTCTCCACTATATCGTGACAATACAAAACTAACTGCCCTTTTTTGACTCTTTCAATGGCTTCCCTCAAACCCGTTTGATAAGGATCCCAGACTGTGGAGTAATACTCCAAATGAGGACGGACAAGCGTGGTTTATGCAGTCTCTTTAGTAGTACTGTTGCATCTTTTAAGTGTTCCGCCAATAAAAAGCTGTCTCTCGTTCGCCTTTCCTACGACTTTAAGTGGTTTTTTTTTTTTTTTTCAGTTTAAGTCTGATGTAATAGTAATTCCTAGCATTTAGTGGATTTTTTCTCCTTCACATTTGATTGATTTATCCTGTAAACAAACTCTATCTCCGTCCGACAGGCCACAGGGAGACCACTGGGTACTGACCGGCCGCCGTGTCGTCCTCTGCTCGAGGGCGTCAACGGATGCCCTATGGAGTGGGACGTGGTCAGCGCCCCCCACTCCCGGCCGTTATGGCAGTCTTTGCGACCAGAGCCACTACGTCTCCCCAAAGTAGCGCCTCAGTTGGCCTCACAAGTGCATCCCGCTTGCCAACAGCAGTCGGCAGAACCCGGACGGTAGCCCATCCAAGTGCTAGCCAAGCCTGACAGTGCTTAACATCGGAGATCTAACGGAACCGGTGCATCCATTGTGGCACGGACGTTGGCTATCTTGTAAACAAAGTTTAACGGATTCCTTTTGGTACTCATGTGGACGACTTCCACCTGTCATTATTTAGAGTCAATTGCCAATTTTTACACCGCACTGATATTCTATTGAGATCGTTCTGCAGTTGGTTTTGATCTTCAAATGACTTTACTTGACGTAAATGACGGCGGCATCTGCAAACAACATAAAAGAGCTGCTCAGATTTTTTCCCAGATCGTTTATGTAGATAAGGAACACTACCTTGTGGAACGCCGGATATCACCTCTGTTTTAGTCGATGCCTTACCATCAACTACTACAAACTGTGTCCTCTCTGACAGGAAACCCCCTATCCGGTTACAAATCTTGGGCGATATTCCATAACCACCCAATTCGATTAAAAGCAGTTTGTGAGGTACGGTGTCAAAAGCCTTCTGGAAATCTAGAAATCTATATAAATGAATTGCTGTTCGTTGGTCTCTCTAAAACTCGAGAACGGCTGAACTGATTTGGCTAATTTTAGTCTTGAAATATTCGTGTAAATCCAGGGAAGGTTTAAACAGTAATAAAACATGGAAAAGAAAAGAAAAAAATCTGGCAAAACTGAAACATCTTTTTTCAGTGAGCTATCAATATCGTTGGTCCATTTGCGATAAATTTTTGTACATTTCATGTTGAAAGCAAGAGGAAGGTTCACATCAAATAAAAATGTGGAAAGTAGGAAAATTTAGGAAAAACCGAAAGCAGTTATTTTCCATGAATAAACACCAATTGCCACATGGTTGTACGAGCATCACTTGAGTACGGCTTGACAGGACAAGGTCTGTACGAAATAAATTTTTTGGAAAATCTACCGTAAAATTTGAGAAAAACTGAATGTGCCTTTTTCAATATGTTTTTGATTGAATTCAGCACTATAACTGTCTATTCGCACGACAGAGAGGGGTAATTCATTTTTTGTTTTGTTTATTATGCCTTAGAAAAGTTTCCAGTAAAAAAAAAAAAAAAAAAAAAAAAAAGTTACAATGGAAAGTCGCAAAATTCGAACCAAGTACCTTTTTCAATGTGTTTCTAAATGTGCTCAACACTAAATTGAGAACCGTTCATCCGATTGCGCTAAAATTTTGATCATTTGACGTTCAATGAAAAGATGAACGTTCGTATGAACTAAAAATTTGGGAAAGTTACCCGGAAAATTTGAAAATTCAGGAGAAACTGAAAGAGCTTTTTTCAATGGGATATCAATATAATCTGCCTGATTGCGATAAAATTTTGCATATTTGACGTTCAAAACTTGGGATAGTTGGCCAGGAAATAGGAAAGGTACTTCTGTTGTGCTATCCATATTTTACAAAAGGGACAATGCATTTTTAAAAGTTAATTATAACTTGTGGAAAATAGTTAAGAAGCCAGAGAGTAAATAGCTTTTCCAGAGAGTAATTATTGTTCGATATTTCGCTTCATATACTTCAAATCAAAAAATATCTTGAATTACAAACTTTCTAAAGTATGTTATCCGGTACTTCAGCGCTCTAGCTATCTGCACAGCAGATTTCATCACAATAGATTCAGTGGTTTATGTAATGATATATAGCCAAATCGGTTCAGCCGTTCTCGAGTTTTATCGAGACTAACGAACAGCAATTCATTTTTATCTTTGACAGTTCATATACGGGTTCAGATCGTGTAAAGCAAACTTTATTCTTTCGAAGTATATTTCTGAACGCACCCAACACAACAACCAAGTCTTTTACAAGTTTTAAGTCTAAAGTTTCCTCGCAATCTTTCCATATTTCATCACCGTTTAAGCCTTTCCTGAATTTCAACTAATATGACATGTCGATTATTCTGGACATGTTTGCGTGATTTGCCCACTCTTTCCTCTCACTATCGAGCCGATACTTACACTATCCAATTATGCCTGTATAAAACTACTGACAAGGAAAGTACATGGGCTCGAACAGACATATCTGTATGAACGTTTAGTTCCAGGATCTCTATGTACATCTCAATGTGCTGGTGGGTGTCGTTTTTATGCAAATCTCTGCAATGATGCGCTAGATGGCACTGTAGATATAACTGTAGACGCCATACATAATGCAAATATTATAACTGTAACTTATGTAATAATCATCGAACATGTTCTCTAGCATATTGTCATCAAAAGCCGTGATGATAGGTGCAACTTTAACCTTCTTCTCGGAAGACTGGTGGTATTCACTGCCACTGCTTCCATCGCCTCTTCCCGCACTTACCGTAGCACTACCGCTTGCAATGAGTTGTTCGTCATTATCATCCCTATTATCATCATTATGTTTTAGTGTTACAATAGTATCTAACTTATGCTCTATTTCTGTACCATAACAGATACGAGAAAGCGTGCGAATGAATCATCTTCTACACTAATACCATCTTCACGAAGAAGGGTTGTTCGTAATTTCATCTCAACCAATCGCAATGGATTAGCAGGACTGATTAGCAGCCGGCCGCGGTGGCCGAGGAGACTGAGGCGCTTCAGTCACGGTCTGCACGGCTACTACGGTCGGGCGTTGGATATTTGCGCCGTCTTTAGTATAAGGTAGTTCATAAGTAGTTTGTAAGTTTAGGGACTGATGACCCCGTAGTTAAGTCCCATAAGCTTAACAAACATTTGAACTGATTAGCAATCGCCGCCTCATCTGACGCTTCACCACACAAATAACGTCACAAAACTCAACTTCAGAGGCACACTGCACCGTGTCTACAGGAGACACGGCAGGTCAAAGTGTAATGTGGCAAGGCACACGCAGAGGCCTCTAATGGACGACTGCAGAGTTTTGCAGATCTGGAAGTATCACTAGTGCAATAAGGGACCTTTACATTATCTCTCATACTATATTGGTGTATATGTGTTTGTTCAAGCCCAAAACTTTCCTTGTGAGTCTAAAATACTATATGGTTTATATTAAGAGGTAAGTGATACGAAGTTCACCGGGTCATCTAGTACTGAATAAATCTGAGATCCTTCGTCGACAGCACTCATCAATTCGTGTTTATATAGCACGCAGTCCTTTTGAATAAACTAGTGCCGTTTGCGTTTCTGACGATGTTATTAAAAAGTGCGTTCATTGAAAACCCCTCCCGAAATTATATCCTGCCAGCGCCTACGGACGAGAGCGAGAATCGAGGAGAGGCAGACACACGGACAGAGTAGGCAGCTAGCCCGGCGTGGCAGAGGCCGGAAGCGCAGCTGTCCCACGACACAGCTAACCGCCAGACACCTGCTGGCATCTTACGGAACTACGAGGGGAGCGTAGGACAGTGCTTTAGGGGGAGCTTCTCCTCTGTGCCCACGGGCGTCAGGAGATTCGGCACGGCACGGCCGCCAGCGACTAGCGCTGACAAAAGCGTGCGGCAGAATGGCCGCCCGGCCTCCCCCTCGGCTCTCCCCGCTGCCGCAGACGCACCGCGGGCACGTGCGCGCCGCGCCGCCTAGGTTATCTTTGGAGTGCGTAACCGGAGCCCGCCTTTGTGCCGCGTGCGTTTTTTCCAGGCCGCGGACTTGGACGCCGCCTCTGCCGCTGCCTGACCCGACAGTCGCCGCGTGCGGGGGCGGCGCCTTTGAAGTGTCCGGCACGGACCGCGCGCTCCACTGTGGCTCTGTCGACGCCAAAAAGGAAGCCGCATTCCAGCGAGAGCGTGTGGCGGAATTTCGCGAACAATTAGGTGCTCCAACCAACAGTTGCGCAAATGAAGTGTCGTTTAGTTTAAACGGCGGTTAATTTTAACCCAGAAAGCACTGACGTCATTTCAGAAGGACGAGAATGCTGGCTTTAAATGTTCAAATGTTTGTATAGTCTATGGGACTTAACTACGGGGTCATCAGTCCCTAAACTTACAAACTACTTATGAACTACTTACGAACTAGGACGGCACAAATATCCATGCCCGAGAGGGGGATTCGAACCCCCGACCGTAGTGGCCGTGGGGTTGGAACACTTGTGGGGAGTGACACTTGCGGGGAGTGACACTTGAGGGGAACCCGGGGCCCTTGGGGCGGCTGATGGCTTTTCCTGGGTACAGGCACACCAACAAGTCTAGCACTGCTGTTGTCAAGTTTCCACACTGGCAACATAACACGAAACTCAGTGAAATTGCACAACCCTTTGAAGACCAATATAGTAACTTGTTCTAACTACATATTAATTCGTCGAGTGTTCCTCCTGAAATCAAAAAGGTATTTTAATAGTGACAATGTTTGGAGAGTTATTAAGACATTCTCTTTTACTACAAGACGACGACTTTCCACAGTCATACCTCCAAAAAGCATATTATTCAGAACACTAAGCACATCAAGACACCTGCACAAGCAATAAATATATTAGGCATCGTGCACACATACGTTGATGTAATTGACCGCTATGTAGTTAACCCCACTATCATGCGACTTCCATCTCTTTAAAAATAGCTACTATGCATTTTAATAGGAGACGCAACCTTAAACCTTCAATTGAAAAACGTTAATAATAAGTCAATGAGTATTTTACATACTTGAAGCGTTTATTCGTAGACCCCAAAACGATTTGGCTGTATTCGAATTACAAATACATCTAAGAAATGTATGAAATACGGAATGTGTAAGGGAATGTCACACACCGAAAAATGCTAAAGATAAATTCTATTTTTTATCACCGTCATATAGAACCATTTTTACTCCGAACTTGGCATAAACCAACAGGGAGAAACAAGACTTCCAGGAAAAATGAAGCGAAATTGGCAGCCAGTAATTGGTTATAAATTACATTGCCTGTTAACTGTATAAATATAAATTACAAAATACGCAGAACTCCTGTTCAGTACAGTCAAAAAGGTCTAAGGTAATAGGCAGTTGTTTACAATCAGATATCCGTATCACTCTCCTCCTCAAGAAGTCTGTGTGAAGATTTATATTCAGAACATTTAAGAAAAAGGCTACTGTGGTATTAAAACTACAAGAAGCAGCTCATTTACTCAGGAAGGGAAAACGTTATGCTGTCCGTAATTTTGAATGGCTGTTTCTCTTGTAGTAACATACATTTTTTGATAAAACGTTAAAATCCTCTGAATACGGCACAGGTAGCGGCTGGAGGGCGTGGAGTAGGGGTCGTGTATCCCTACTTCTGGAACACCCTGTTCACTACCTGCAGCGTCCGGGTCTTCCCGCAAGTGTCTACACATTCCCTTTCCCCGCAAGTGTCACTCCCCACAAGTGTCACAAACTCGTGGCCGTGCACACCGTGACTGGAGCGCCTTAGTCCCCTCGGCCACCGCGGCCGGAGATTGCTGGCTTAGTTTTTCCACACTTGTAGTTACAAATTCGCGCACAGCGTATAGAACGCAGTATCACACACTAAAATAGTGAGTGAGGTAAATATAGGTAAGGTTGGGGAAATGCCAGCCGACTATATTATAACCCCATACTGCTTCAACAAGCCTTTCAATATAACAATTAGAAGTAGGGAGCAATGGCAGAAAATTGTTCGCCACCGTACGGGGGATATTGTCTGGTTCACTGACGAGTCAAAATCAGATCAAGGTGTTGGGGCCGGGGTATATGGGGTGCAGCCAAGACTGGAGGGCGTCATCTCTCTAGGAAAACTGGCCTCAGTATTCCAGGCCGAAATCACTGCCATCAGGGCGTGTGTGGAGGAGAATTTGCGTAGGTGCTACAAAGATCGTAGCATCTATATCTATTCAGACAGCCAGGCAGCCCTGAGATCACTGGCAGCTCCTGCAACAAGATCTAAAATTGTTGTAGAATGTCACAGGGTTCTGGTGGAGCTAGGGGAAAGCAATAGAGTAAACCTATTGTGGGTCCCTGGCCACTCGGGGATCAGTGGCAACGAACATGCCGACAGATTAGCCAGGATGGGGGCAGAGACTCCATTTATTGGACCAGAACCTGTCCTGACAATCACCAAAGCAGTGATCAAATTGGAGCTACGTAACTGGTTCAGAGGACAGCACGTAGAATATTGGACCAAAGTCCATCAACAAAAACATGGCAAGGTAATGATGCCAAAGCCGTGTTTTAAAAGAAGTTCTGCAATCCTGGGTTTGAACAGGAGAGAGATTAGACTCATGGTTGGATTCCTAACAGGCCATGGGAATTTCAAAAAACACCTATGTACAATGGGAAAACAGAAGAGGACCCTAAATGTAGGATCTGTGATGACGGTGATGAAACTGCATCACATCTAATCTTCGAATGCATTGCATTGGAGAATAAAAGGCACAGAATATTTGGGACAACCAGACCTGAAGAAATTGTGTCTAATAAAGAACTGGTAAAGGGACTCCTTGCACTGTTCAAGGGCATTGGTTGGCTTTACTAGATATACAGGGAGCGATACCGCACAATAAACTTAGTTTCGGTGCGGGCAGTGGCGGGTTGGACCAAGACTGTTTTGGCTTCCCTGGAAAAATCAATCAATCAATTAACGCAGTATGTTGTTCTCGACTGCGAGTGTAGCGAGAGTAGCGAGACTGAATATCGAAATTCCCAAATTCCCAAATGCACCAAAAATAAACGAAAAATATATCTATTCAATAAAGAAGATAAAAATTCGCTTCATTTCAAAACTAAAAATGCGAGTGTAGATCAGTTGTGGCTTACTTTCAAAGACATAATATCAGTAGCAATCGAGAGATTTATATCACATAAATTAATAAAAGAGGGGGCTGAGCCCCCGTGGTAAACAAAACAGGTCAGATCACTGTTGCAGAAACAAAGAAAAACGCATGCAAAATTTAAAAAGACACAGAATCCGCAAGACTGGCAATCTTTTACTGAAACTCGCAACCTAGCGCGGACTTCAATGCGAGAATCTAATAGTTGTTTCCACAACGAAATACTGTCTCGTAATCTTGCAGAAAATCCAAAGAAATTCTGGTCATATGTGAAGTACACTAGCGGCAAAACACAAACAATACCTTCACTACGCGATAGCAATGGTAATACTACCGACGACAGTCTTGCTAAGGCAGCTTTCCGAAATTCTTTCACCAAAGAAGACGAAGTGAACACTCCAGTATTCAATCCAAGAACAGCTGCCAGCATGCGCAACTTAGAAGTAGATGTTCCTGGAGTAGTAAAACAACTTAAGTCACTAAACAAAAATAAATCTTCCGGGCCAGATTGTATACCAACTAGATTCCTCTCAGAGTATGCTGATGCAATAGCCCCGTACTCAGCGAGAGATCCGTACCCAAAGACTGGAAAGTTGCCCAAGTTACTCCAATATTCAAGAAAGGCAATAGGAGTGATCCCCAAAATTACAGGCCTATCTCATTGACGTCGATTTGCAGTAGGAATTTGGAACATATACCTTGTTCGAATATTATGTACTACCTCGAAGAGAACGACCTATTAACCAATAGTCAGCACGGATTCAGAAAGTATCGCTCTTGCGAAACACAGCTTGCCCTTTATTCACATGAAGTGTTAAGTGCCATCGACAAGGGATCTCAAATCGATTCCATATTTTTGGATTTCCGGTAGGCTTTTGATACTGTACCCCACAAGCGGCTTCTAATGAAATTGCGTGCTTATGGAATATCTCCCCAATTGTGCGATTGGATTCACGATTTCCTATCAGAAAGGACACAGTTCGTTGTAATTTACGGTAAGTCATCGAGTAAAACAGAAGTGATATCTGGCGTTCCACAGGGATGCGTTATAGGTCCCCTACTCTTCCTCGTGTTTATAAACGATTTAGGAGATAATCTGAATAGCGCCCTTAGACTGTTCGCGGATGATGCTGTCGTTTATCGGTCAGTGAAGTCAACAGAGGATCAAAAGCAACTGCAAAGCGATTTAGACAAAATTTCTACTTGGTGCGAAAATTTGCAATTGACACTAAATAAAGAAAAGTGTGAAGTAATACACATGACCACTAAAAGAAATCCGCTGAACTTCAATTGCGCGATAAATCAGTCAAACCTTAAGGTCGTAGATTCTACCAAATACCTAGGAGTTACAATTACGAACAACTTTGACTGGAGAGAACACATAAAAAATATTGTGGGAAAGGCGAACCAAAGATTGCGTTTCATTGGCAGAACGCTTAGAAGATGCACCAGCTCCACCAAAGAGACTGCCTACATCACACTTGTGCGTCCTCTCTTGGAGTACTGTTGCCCCTTGTGGGACCCTCACCAGATGGGACTGTCGGAAGACATTATTGAGAAGCTTCAGAGAAGGGCAGCTCGTTTTGTTTTATCACGTTACGGGGGGGGGGGGGGAAGTCACAGAAATGTTGCACGAATTGGGGTGGAAATTATTAAAAGAAAGACGTTATTCACTGCGGCGTGATCTGTTTGAGAAGTTTCAATCACAGACTTTTACTTCTGAATGTGAAAATATTTTGCTAGCACCCACCTACTTAGGGAGACATGACCATCCCAATAAAATAAGAGAAATCAGATCGAAAACGGAACGACTTAGGTGTTATTTCTTCCCGCGCGCTATTAGAGAATGGAACGGTAGAGAAATATTTGAAAGTGGTTAATGAACCCTCTGCCAGGCACTTAAATGTGATTTGCAGAGTATCTATGTAGATGACATAGCTGCCAACTTTTGGAAAGGGCTTTCAGTAAAATCACTGGCGACAATCAGTAAAATTACGGTGACAATCAGTAAAATTCACGCATGACAAAAATATTTAACGATACTTCTCGGCTACAAAATAAAATAATTTATGAATGAAATAGTGTACTTCAATAAAATCACATTTACTTACAGAATAGGGCAATGATCTGTAGTTGAACATAACAGCCAAGAAGAAATCCAACAGCTCCAGGTGTGATAAACGTTGTTTTGGAGCATACCATATAGCAAGACTAACTTGATAAATTACACTGATTATGAAAGTCGACAAAAGCTTTACAAAATAAAAATTGGTTAATGTAACACAGTCAAGAAATCATATAGGTCCAATACACCACTGCACTATGCAAATCACACGTTAATTTGATTTTAATGTCATAGTTGTGGCCTTCTTAGCTTCCTGCAAAAAGTCTTGGGAAAATGTTTTTTCATAACAGGGACCAGAACTCCTGGTCTTCAAAATAGAAATTGATTCCAGAGATTCATTAGACATTGACGATCTGAACTGTGTTCTATTTTTCTTCACGAGGCTAAAAACACGTTCACATTCTGCATTACTATGGGGTATGGTGAGAATGGAGAGCATTACTCTAGAAATTCTGTTATACTTAAGCCGACCATCGGCTCCTCGAATTCTTGATATTTGTGCCCAACTGGTATCACTTGCAGCATCTTTATTTGTAATCAAATTGTCTTCCACCTGAAGAGCTGTGAACTGTGCCTGAAGCTCATTCACCACCTCATCTGTAGTTTCATGTTCTTCCTTAAATAACATAATCGGAAACTTTTCCAAGAAAAAACGAACAGAAGAAAACTGTGCATCGTCAATTTTGTCCAATCTAGCAACTTGAGCATGCTTTAACACATCATCCTTGAGAGGAAACTTGTTGATGATGTAGTCACAGGTAGTACAAAAGTACTTTCTCACCGATGAATAGAAAAGAATTTTATCCATTTCCTGAAGATCATTCACTAGGTTGGAAGTCTGAACACCAATAACCAACTCATCATCACTTCTTTGATTCTCAATCAAGTTGTACTCAACTTCAAGTAATGAGGTGGTTTTGACAATTTTGGGCTTCACAAACTTGGCGAACAACTGCTTTAGCATATCCATTAGAAGTTCTAATAAAATATGAACTTGTGGGGAAGAAGACTGAAGAGCAACATTTAATTTGTCAAACACAGGAATAGTCACATGCAGAAAAGTACAAAAGGCTTTATTCAAGTTTGAGGACTGGAACATAAACAATTTTTCCTCGCGTGTTGTACCAGAAGTTTTGCTTTTCAGGATGGGTCTGTCACACTTGGAAGAACATGCTATTCGTTTAGGGGCATGTGTAGTAGCAGAATCAAGAAGTCTCTTCTTCTGATACTCTTTGGATCCACTTTGTTCAACTCTGGGTATTTTAAATGATGTCAAGTTTGTGGAAATGGCTTGGGTACAGGATATTACTTCCTCCTTGAAAAATGAAAGAAGCGGATCCCACTGATCCAGTAGTCTATCCAAACATCTACCTACTGATAACCACCTAGTACAAACATGCTTAAGAATTTTCTTTGTCTCTTTATTGTGCAAGCTCTGAAATTTCTGAAGACGTTCTTTTCTTTTGGCACTCTTCTCTAAAAAATAAAATATATCGACAAGGATCTCATCGACTTTAAGAGATAATCTTCCCGCACCTTTTTCAGCTGCTAGATTAATCAGGTGGCAAATGCAACCTACGATGGCAATACCTGGTCGAACTTCCTTCAGAACTGCTGCAACACCATTTTTTTGTCCAACCATAACAGGAGCATTGTCGGAGCAGAAAGCGACACAGTTTTCAATTGGAATGTTAAAAGTTTTCAGCTGTGACAACATCAGGTTACCTATGTTTCGCCCTGTTGAGTCCCCATCTAATGCTGGTACGGATAGCACAGTGCTCACTACTTTTTCCTGAGTAAAATCAAAAAACGTCACAACAATAGGATACAACTTTGTGTCCGTATCATTGCTTCCATCTGTTGCCAATGAAAATGGTCCATTCTGAAGGAACTTAACAATTTCAGATGATGCATTTTTTGCCATTGTTTTGACAATGGATGTCGTTTTCGTGCGACCACAGCTATATTTTTTCGCCACTTCTGATGTGGGAAACATCTTCTTAAATAATGCACCAGCGTGATCAGCGGCACTTAAGGGCACATTGTGTTCCACCAAAAAAGAAGTAAAAAGACACTCGGCCCTAATAACATCATTGTCGAAGTTTCCGCATTTGGCAAAAAAGGCGTTGATTTTGGTATTGTCTTCCTTGGATTTGACGCAGCTTAAGTGTTTAGCGCACTTCACGTGATTACTCAAGTCATTTCTTCCCCCATGTGCAATATTAATGTCGCAGCCACATACCGTGCAAAAGGCAAATTTTTCACCTTTCTTTGATTTTAGAATGCACGGAAAATCGACAGAATATGAATTTTTAAATGTCTGAAAGTATTGTTTCTTGTTCGATTTATTCATGACGAACAATAGCAACAGCGAATAAAAATGTCCAACAACACGTGTCTCGCTATGGAGTAGAACAGCGAAAGGAACCTGGATCACTCACTGAACGTCACTTAAAACACTATGAAGTTATAATACAAGAATACTAACTGGTAGTGCAAACACTTTAACACTTCTTTAAAATATGTCACACGCTTTGAAAGGACGATATATTCAAGGAACGCTAACTTTGTAAACAAAGGAGTAAACGGGTTCCACTTCAACAAAAGAACGGATCGGAACAAACAACTTAAGAAGCACAGCCTATCGACACCTAGATTCACACGGAAGAACTGGTTACCGGTAGCGGCTTTAAATTTGAGTCCAATGACGACACAAACATCACACGGGTAAACGAACCAATCATATCAATGCGTAAGTTATCGACTATCTTAGACCTGCCTTCGACCCCGCGAACAATCGAATGTTCGGAAGATCGAGTATCGTAGACCTACCTTCGACCAACGCAAACAATCGATTGTACGGAAGAAAATGGATGCGATTATCGAATTTAGATGTTTCAAATGTTTTACCGCAAAATCGTAAAATAGCACTGTCCATCCGTAAAACCGTAAAATCCTGCAATTTCCGTAAATTTTACGGACAAACCGTAAAAGTTGGCAGGTATGAGATGTAGATGTAGAAGACGAGTGTATCGTAGAGCATGCCCCAGGGGAGTGTGATAGGACCGCTATTATTTTCTATCTTATATAAATGATCTGATGGACAGAGTAAGTTGTAATTTGCGGCTGTTGATTCTGTGGTGTATGGGGGGTGTCGTCTTTAACTGACTGTAATAGCATACAGGGTGACTTAGACAACATTTCTAGTTGGTGCGAAGAATGGCAAGTAGCTCTCAATGTAGAAAAATGTTAGGTGATGCGCAAGAGTAGGAAAAACAATCCTATAATGTTCGAATACAGCATTAGTAGTAAGCTTCTTGATGCTGTCACGTCGTTCAAATATCTAGGCAGAGCGATATGAAATTGAACGAACATGTAAGGACAGTTGTGAGTAATGCGGACAGCCGATTTCTGTTTATTGGGAGAATTTTGGGAAGATGTACTTCACCTGTAAAGGAGACCGCGTATAAAACACTTGTGCGACCACGTCTTGAGTAATTGCTCAAGTGTTTGGGACCCGCAGCAGATCAGTTTAAAGGAAGACATAGAGGCGGTTCAGAGGCGAGCAGCTAGGTTTGTTACCGGTAGGTTCAAATTCGAATGTTTGTAAATCTATCGGACCAAACTGCGTGGTCATCAGTCCATAGCTTACAAACTACTTAAACCTAGGTAAACTAACCTACGCACAAAAACACATACCCATGCCCTAGGGACGACTCGAACCTCCACGGCGAGCAACCGCGCGCTCCACAGCGAGACGCTTTAGACCGCTCGGCTACTCCACCGCTGCCCGATAGGTTCGACCAATGCGCGAGTGTCACGGAAATGCTCCGGCAACTCAATTGGGGATCGCTGGAAGAAATACGACGTTCTTTTCGTGAATTTCTGTTGAGTAAATTTAGAGGGCCGGAATTTGAAGCTGAGTGTAGTACGATCTTGCTGCCGTCTACTTACATTTCGCGTAAAGATCACAAAGACAAGAAAAATTACGGAGGCATATAGGCATTCTTTTTTTACTCGTTCCATTTGGGAGTGGAATAGGAAAGGAAAGGCCTAGTAGTGGTACAGTGTACCCTCCGCCACGAACCTTACGGTGAATTGCGGAGTATGTATGTAGATGTAGCATCGTATTTCATTTCATTGAATCTCCTGCTTCAATTTTAGACAAATTTTATTTTGTATTGTTGATTGCAAAGTGGTAGGATACGGCAACAAAGTTCAGGTTCATACAGATGATATTGAAGATTTCCTCATAGTTATGTTCGTCTTTCTTGAATATTCATTAATTTTAAATAGTGTTTTCATAATAATGATTCATCAGATTAAAATTCTAAAACATTCATTTTGCCGTCCTTCCAGAGAGATGGGAAATATTCCGAAACTAATGGTGTGATTGTGAAAAAAATTACTTATAACGTTTTTGTGAAGTCATATGAAGGTAATTTATACCTTCTGAAATAAAAGTAAAACAAAAATAATTCTGCTCTATCTGGGTTAAACCACTTCATAGGTGCACAGGAAGGTTTGAGTAGACTGGAGGGAGGGGGATAGGGGGGAAACAAACAAAACATATCGTATTGTCGTGTTTATGGCCCAATTTTGATTTGCCTGTAGTTTTATGATTTTTTGTAAACATTTCGGAGAAAAGTAATACAAATATAAATAAGGGAATGGGGGAAAGAAACAAAACATATTACATTGTCGTGTTTTATGACGCAATTTCGATTTGCCTGTAGTTTTATGAATTTTTGCTAGGGTTACCGCATGTTCATCATAAAAAAAGAGAGACACTTCATATAATAAAGGGGACACTTTATTGTTATGTTGTTGTGTGTGTTATGGTCTTCAGTCCGGAGACTGGTTTGATGCAGCTCTCCACCCTACTCTATCCTAAGCAAGCCTTTTCATCTCCTCATAAGAACGGCAACCTACATCTACTTGAATCTGTTTACTATACGCGTCTCTTGGTCTCCCTCTGCGATTTTTACCCCCACACACTTCCCTCCAATGCTAAATTTACGATTCCTCGACGTCTAACAATGTGTCCTACCAAGCGATCCCTTCTTTTGGTCAGGGTATGCCAAAAATTCCTTTTCTCACCAATTCTGTTCAGTACCTCTTCATTAGTTATGCGATCTACCCACCTAATCTTCAGCATTCTTCTGTAGCACCACATTTCAAAAGCCTCTATTCTCTTCCTGTCCGCACTGCTTATCGTCCATGTTTCACTCCCGTACAAGGCAACACTCCACACAAATGGCTTCAGAAAAGACTTCCTTACACTTATATTAATATTCGATGTTAGCAAAATTCTCTTTTTCAAAAATGTTTTTCTTCCCATTGTCATTCTGCATTTTATATCCTCTGTACTGCGACCATCGCAAGTTATTTTACTACCCAAGTAACAAAACTCATCTACTACCTTCATTGTTTCGTTACCTAAACTAATTCCTTCAGCATCGCCTGATTTTCGAAGACCGCATTCCATTATTTTTGTTTTGCTCTTGTTAATGTTCATTTTATACGCTCTCTTCAACACACTGTCAATTCCATTCAACTGCTCTTCCAGGTCCTTTGCTGTCTCTGACAGAATTACAATGTCACTGCAAAACGCAATGTTTTTATTTCTTCCCCCTGAACTTTAATCCCTATTCCAAATTTTTCCTTGCTTTCCTTCACCGCCTGCTCGATGTACAAATTGAATAACATGGGAGAAAGGCTACAACCCTGTCTTACTCCCTTCCCGACTGATGCTTCCCTTTCATGCCCTTCGAGTCTAATAACTGCAGTCTGGCTTTTGTACAAGTTGTAAATAACTCTCCTTTCCCTATATTTTACTCCTGCTGACTTCAGGATTTGAAAGAGTGTATTCCAGTTAACATTGTCAAATGCTTTCTCCAAATCTACAAAAGCTAAAAATGTAGGTTTGCCTTTCCTTAATCTATCTTCTAAGATAAGACGTAAAGTAAGTATTGCCTCCGGGGTTCCTACGTTCCTCCTGAACCCAAACTGATCTTCCCCAAGGTGTGCTTCTACCAGCTTTTCCATTCTCCCGTAGATAATTCGTGTTAAAATTTTGCAACCATGACTTATCAAACTGATGGTTCTGTAATATTCACACCTGTCTGCTCCCGATTTCTTTGGAATGGGGATTATTACATTTTTCTTAAAATCTGAGGGTATTTCACCTGTCTCATACATCCTACACACAAGATCAAATAGTTTTGTCATGGCTGGCTCTCCCAGAGACTTTAGTAGCTCTGAGGGTATGTCATCTACTCCTGGGGCCTTGTTCTGACCTAGGTCTTTCAGGGCTCTGTCAAATTCATCTCTCAGTATAGAATCTCCTATTTCATCTTGATCTACTTCCTCTTCCCTTCCTACAACATCGTCTCTAAGTTCATTTCCTTTGTAGAGCTGCTCTATATACTCTTTCCACCTTTCAGCTTTCCCTTCTTTGCTGAGAACTGGTTTCCCATCTGAGTTCGTGATATTCGTGGAGTTTCTTTCCTTGTCTCCAAATGTCTCTTTTATTTTCCTGTAGGCGGTATCTACTTTTCCCCTTCTTATACATTCTTCTACAGATTTGTATTTGCCTTCTAGCCACTCCTGCTTAGCCATTTTGCAGTTCCTGTCAATCTCATTTTTTAGTCGTCTGTACTCCATTTTGCCTGTTTCATTTACTGCATTTTTATATTTTCTCCTTTCCTCAATTAAATTTAGTATTTCCTGTGATATCCAAGGATTTTTTGTAGGTCTTGCCTTTCTACCTATTTTGTCCTCTGCTGCCTTCACTATTTCATCTCTCAATGCTACCCATTCCTCTTCTACTGTTTTATTTCCCCCTGTTTCTGTTAATTTATGCCTAAATCTCCCTCTGAAATTCTCTAGAACTTCACGTTCCTTCAATTTATCTAGGTCCCATCTCCTTATTTTTATACCTTTCTGCAGTTTTTTCAGTTTCATCCTACAGTTCATGACTAACAAGTTATGGTCAGAGTCTATATCTGCCCCTGGGTATGTCTTACAGTTTATAACTTGGTTCTGGAATCTATGTTTTACCATTATAAAATCTATTTGAAACCTTCCGGTGTCTCCTGGTCTCTTCCAAGTATACAACCTTCTTTTGTGATTCTTAAACAACGTGTTTGTTACGATTAAATCATGTTCCGTGCAAAATTCTACCAGGCGGCTTCCTCTTTCATTCCTTTTGCCCAGACCATATTCACCTACTATCTTCCCTTCCCTTCCTTGTACTACTACCGAATTCCAGTCTCCCATAACAATTAAGTTTTCCTCTCCCTTAATTGTCTGAATAATTTCCTTTAGCTCCTCATATATTTCTTCTATCTCCTCACCATCGGCAGAGCTAGTTGGCATATATACCTGTAGTACTGTTATCGCTGTTCGCTTCGTATCTATCTTGACAATGATATTGCGATCACTGTGCTGGTCATAGTAGTTTACCCGCATTCCTATTTTCTTATTCATTATCAATCCTACTCCTGTGATACCCCCAATTGATTTTGTATTTATAATCCTGTACTCACCTGACCAGAAATCCTGTTCATCCTGCCACCGAACTTCACTAATCCCCACTATATCTAACTTCAACCTATCCATTTCCCTTTTTAAATTTTCTAATTTTCCTACCCGATTAAGGGATATAACATTCCACGCTCCGATCCGTAGAATGTCAGTATTGTCTTTCCTGATGATCACATCCTCCTGAGTAGTCCCCGCCCGGAGATCCGAATGGGGGACTATTTTACCTCCGGAATATTTTACCCGAGAGGATGCCATCATCATATGTTCATACAGTAGAGCTGCATGTCCTCGGGAAAAGTAACGGCTGTAGTTTCCCCTTGCTTTCAGCCGTTCGCAGTAACCGTGTGGCAAAGCCACCTTAGCTGATGTTGCAAGGCCAGCTCAGTCAATCATCCAGACTGTTGCACCTGTAACTACTGAAAAGGCTGCTGCCCCTCTTCAGGAACCACACGTTTGTCTGGCCTCTCCACAGATATCCCTCCGCTGTGGTTGCACCTACGGTACGGCTATCTGCATCGTTGAGGCACGCAAGCCACCCCACCTAGGCAATGTCTGTGGTTCATGGAGATTTATTGTTAACATAATGTAATTTACAACTTTAATTAATTAACCACGTAAAACTACTTCAAACTAAAGCAGTAACCTTGTGTGGTTATTGTAGAAAAAAATATTATGATCATAGATAGTTCATTCATCATCACTACACTCAATTGTCTCATTCTTGTCTTTTTCACTTTTGAACCAACTATATTTGAAGAACGACGAAATCTCTCTCAACAGCTGTTTGTTTTTCAGCAAGTACGGATAAAAGCTCAGGCATTTCAAATCTTTGAAATTATACTGTACACATACAATAACTTTTATATTTTCTATTTTAAATCTATTCCTGTCTTTTGTCCACTGTGTGTTCAAAAAAAAAAAAATAATAAAAAAAAGGCCGTTTTCTGCTGGAGTTATGATTAGGTATTGTATTTCTATTTAAGTTAGTAATTTATTTTGAAGCAAAAGCTACCTAGGGTCTCTAACACAGCTTTAACCTAAACCACAAAGTATATCAAAAGCAACACCAAAGAACATAATGCAGAAGTTAGAATACACTAGCTGAATACAGGATAGACAACCGGCTTCCTTCGCAGAAAAGTTCCGAATCGTTTTCAACTGTCAGACCCATGAGGAGAGCGAAATTGTGAACGGCAATTCCGCTCTGTGTATGCGCGGAATAGTTGCGAACAGTTTGGAACTGCAGTGCGAACGAACCCGTTGTCATCAATGACCCAGAAATAAGTTTTCTTTCTCGGAACCCAAAAAAGAGGACATTTCGTTGAATTTTATAAATTCCGGGCGGACACATTTTCTTACCTCAATAAGAGGACGTGTCCGGGAAAAAGAGGACGTATCGTAACCCTAATTTTTGCAAACACTTCGGACAAAAATTATACAAATATAAATAATAAAAAATTATGGACGATACGATTACGACTCTATAAAAGGTAGAGCAGTCAACAATCCGAAGATTGGTTTGAACACCACAGTGCTTTACAAGGCATGGCCCTGTTTGGAGATGGTATGCCGTTGCCTTCCTCCGACCTTCGAACTGACTTACCCAGATAGTTATAGGGGGACCTACAGTTTAACGTGGGTTCCGAACCACATGCTACTCTGTATTTTTTACATGTGCAATACTGTCAGAGGTGAAAGAAGTGGAATGACAGATAGAAATCCGAGGACCTGGCGGGGATTGAAACCGCGACTTTTGCATTTGTAGTCTGGCACTCTACCACTGTGCAACCAAGGCGCACAACGACTCTATTACAGTGATAATCTCTATGCACCCAAATCGTAAAATTCTTTATCACCGTATTTTAACAAACAGCCAAAATTATTTGCTATTTTTGAGTTTAGCTTTGACAAACATACTCTTTTTTGAACTTTTAAATCTGTAAACAATTATTTTAGTATCTACCCACTTTTTCATTATTTTCTCCGTTAAAATATTATCACCTGTCTTGCTTTCATAATTTGTACTTAGTTTATTTCCTTTGCCTGTACTGCTTACGAATGACTATAGCCTGGAAGGAACATAGCATACATTTGCCCGAAACTCTCTTGTGCATACGCCATATTGCTTTAAGCGTTTGTCATTTCAAAGCAATGGGGCACTGAAATTTGTCAGAAACACGTCGTTCTTACAATGAATTAAAATCAAATGTCTAAAAATGCCATGTTATCAGGTAACACCTCGCAGCTGTTCGGCGTAGCGTATTGGCGGAGAATTAGTTTGTGATGCGTGTTAGACGGTTCCTGAACCGCCCACAATCGGCTGCCATGGGTATAACATTTCACATAGTTGTTATTTGACTTTTAACATAATATCATCTTATGTACATCCTTCTTAATATTTGTAGCATTACTGTATTGCAGTCGGCCTGAAGATGCTATTACAAGCAGACTGAAACCGGTTGTTTATCGACAATAAAAAAATTCTCTTGTAATGGAGACTATGTTTTAAAAATGTAATCTTTCTTGTGTTTGTTGACTCCCACTTCACTCTACCTTATGAAATAATGTCCTTAAGCAATTTTTTGGTTTCAGTTTGCATCTGTTACCAAGTCAGAGCTGTAGGGTTGTTACTAGTACATGCGGTCTGTGTAACGTAACTCACAAATACTTGTAATAGTGTAAATATTTTTAAAAACTGAGTAAATTATCATATATTCAGTTTTAATGGTTCGATTTCATCCAGTCATCTCTAAATATGCAAATAATTTCTTAATATTTTTAGGAATCCACGTAGTAAAAAGACCGGTATCAACATGAGTAATTTTCTCGTAAAATTTTAAGCTTAATTAACGCAAGTCATCCAAATCATACAAAAATACAGTTTGGTTAACGTATAATAAAAAAAATAGAAATAAAAAAAATAAAATAAAAGAACAAAGAAGAGCGTTCTAGTAGACCTCACCTTACTATGTCCAAATATAAACACAAGTTAAGGCTTTACATAAGAGTGGTAATAGGCGAAATTAAATTAGACATTCGCATATGACAATCTTAAGCCTAAGTAAACAGCAGTAAGAAACAAAGGAACTATCTTAACTTGTTAGTTTATCGAGGAATGAATCATGAGTTAACTCTTCAATTTAAACTTGAAATCGCTCGGTACTAAGATTCTTGCGTTCTTGTGGCAGCTTATTTAAAATGGATGCTACAGAATACTGCACGCCTTTCTGCATAAGAGTCAAGGAGGTGTGACCCAAATGAAGATTCGATTTCTGTCTATTATTGACCGAGTAAAAGCTGCTAACTTGTGGGAATAACCTAATATTGTTACCAACAAACGACATTAAAGAATATATGTACTGTGACGCCAATGTCAAAACTCCCAGACTACTGAAAAGGGATCGACACGACTTTCGCGAAATTACACGACATATTGGGCGAACCACCCTTTTCTGAACCATAAATATCCTTTTTGAATAAGTGGGGAAAAAAAATCAAATGTTTGTAAATGTATGGGACTTAACTCCTCTGATTATTGGTCCCCAGGCTTACGGAATACTTAAAATAAGTTAAAGTAACCTAAGGATATCACACACAGCCATGCCCGAAGGAAGACTCGAGCCTCCGACGGCGACCAACCGCGCACTCCACAGCAATGTGCCTTAGAACGGTCGGCCACTTCACCGCAGCTGAGTCAATAGAGTTACCCCAAACAGTGGGGTTTGGGTTGTTTGATTGGGATAGGGAGACTAACATAGTGAGTTTATCAGTCCCTCGGTGGCGAGGGGAAGGAGTGAGGATAGAAGAGGGGGTAAGAAAATGGAGTCCGGGAAGTAAAGAAGGAAGGACGACTGCATTAGCTCGGGGCCCCGTGCTCGCCACGCACGTACAAAAGATCCGTAGCCCCAAACAATGATAACATACGTGAATGAAAGTGAGCACAGTAGACTACTTTTGGGGTTCAAAAATCAATTTAATGATAAATGAATCAGAATTTAATTTTTGAACTAGATCCTGAACATAGGCTTTCCAGGATAGCTTACTATTTATCTGAACATCTAGAAATTTGAAATGTTCAGTCTCACTTATTGTATGCCAATTATGTGTAATCAAAATGCTTTCTAGAATGCTACGTGCGAGCCTTGAGTATATTTACATCAACAGCTATATCTATATAAATACTTCGCTAGTCTCATTTAAGTGCATAGAGGAGGGTTAATCGAAACGCTTTTGATATGTCTCTACCATTCCATTCTCTAATAGCGCGCGGGTAAGACCAATTCTTCCATTATCTATCTGATTTTCCCTATTTTATTAAAATGGCCATGTCTCCCTTTATAGGTGGGTGGTAACAAAATATGTTCGGAAGAGAAACTTAGTGACAGAATTTTCGCAAACAAATCTTACCGCAACGAAAACGCTTTTCTCTTACACTGTAGACTGAGGAAAGCAACGCGATATGATGAGTCAGCTGTACTCGCAAGAACGTTAGCGTTTGGTGACATCAGAGCGGTATCTTGTGATCGACGCCAATAACAACTTTAATATTAAGCATGTGAATTTTCTGTTGTGTCACTTCTACTCAGTTACTGCAACAATCACAATACTGTATACAACAACAATGACTGCTGTTAGCAAATTCTGTCCGTAGATCTATTTTCACACAAGTTCATTTCTAGCAGACCTAGGAAGGGCCATTGTTAACGTACACTGTTCTACCTAGAAACCGCACTTGTAGAACCTGGGCGGTACATAATTCACCTGTATTAATTTGTAAGTGACAAAGAATATTCGACTTCAGAAAATGTAGAAGAATATGGTTTAGTCATTGTGGATTCGTACTTCATGCACAATACTATGAGACAACGTTCTTCTCACAATTAATTGAATACTGCACTCGCTTTTAAAATAATAAATCGTGTCCTCCCCGTATACCTTATGGCTGTTGCGCCGAGAGAGTAATGAGGAAAGCAATGTGGGCTGGAAATATACTGTTCATTATACATAGTTCAAGTACGATAGCTCTTACTACTCAATACAGATAGTAAGGACTGCCAGCAGTAAGAGATGTGATGAAGTATACTCAGTCACCTTCTATCAGCATGAACTAAGCCAAAATAGGGCGCTTGTGCTCATAAAAAGTATTAGAAAAGTAGCAAAATCACTCATGTTACTCCTTTTCTTAGTAATTAATATTTTTAGAAAGGCAATAAAAGAGTATATCACGCAATCTATTTTAATATAATCACTAAAACTATTCAACATGCAATATAAGTCTCTAAAACATGCTTTGATATATAATAAGTCAGAAATATTCTTTTATCCCTCAATAGGCCAAAATCACGCAAACATGCATGCAACATGCATTTGATAGAAATTCTCGTCCTTAGTGATAAGACTGTTGAGATATTCGTGTCATTTCGATGACTGAAGCACGCCACCTAAACGACGTCTTTAACGAAGCATGTTGGCATTTATTCCCATCTGCTTGCATTACGGAACCTCCTCATACCACTGTTGCATAATAATAGATGTGAATGTAATAAGTCTATTATCATTTTCTTTTCAAAACGTTTGTTATTGTTTTTTCTAACGTGACTAGCTGAAGTTATTTTGTATTATTTGGTGCTGCAGAAGTTTGTTTTATAAGCAAATATTAATTAGTTAATGCCAAAGGCATATCGTTATATTTAAGATAGTATGTTAATTAGTATTTCTCATAAAAATAAGTAAATTCATTTCTCATAATATAAAAGAAGGTATTACTATGTTTGATAAGTAATGTTAGGAAACGTTCGCCCTCATTAATGTATAATTACCGTTAATTACGAAAGTATTTCGTTAAATATGTAAACGAAGCACAATTATTGCAATTGGATTCATATATGAGCTAACTCAATATTATTTACTATACCTTTTACTATAGCCAGTTGTGTGTAATTGTTTATTTTTCCATTATAATTAAAGTAATGAACTCAATTAACAATACGTAATTTTCAGTGACATTGTTTGTAATATATAAATAGGATGCGTTCGCGCCATGTAATTGAGTAATGTTTCATCCGTGACCAGAGGCACAATTTACGCCAATTCCGAGTATTGTTTCATCCTCGATCTAATGCACAATCCACGTAACTTTGAGCTTTAATTTTGAACAGTTACAGTGATTAATCCATCTTTGTGACACACTGTAGACCTCATACTTGTACCGGGTGATCCAAAAGTCAGAATAAATTTGAAAACTTAATAAATCACGGAATAATGTAGACAAAGAGTTAAAAATTAACACACATGCTTGGAATGAGTTTGGGTTTTATTAGAACCAAAAAAATAAATAAATAAATAAATAAATAAATCTTGCGCGCGTCGTTTGGTGATGATCGTGTGCTCAGCCGCCACTTTCGTCATGCTTTGGCTTCCCAGGTCCCCAGATCTCAGTCCTTGTGATTACTGGATTTGGGGTTACCTGAAGTCGCAAGTGTATCTTGATCGACCGCCATCTCTAGGGATGCTGAAAGACAACATTCGACGCCAATGCCTCACGATAAGTCCCGACACGCATTACAGTGCTGTTCACAACATTATTCCTCGACTACAGCTGTTGTTGAACATATTGAGCATTTCCTGTAAAGAACATCATCTTTGCATTGTCGTAATGTTTTATTCTAATTATTAATCCACAAAATGCAGCAACCAGTTGCTTCTAATAATTTATTTGCGACGACCATGCTAATTATTGCTTTTCTGATCAGATGAAGCGCCATCTGTCGGACGTTTTTGAACTTTTGTTGTTGTTGTTGTAATAAAACCCCATGTCATTCTAAGCATGTGTGTCAATTTTTACCCCTCTATCTACATTATTCCGCGATTTATTAAGTTTTCAAATTTATACTGACTTTTTGATCACCCAGTATATTCCACACACGAACTGTGTAAATTGGTATTATTGATGTGTGGAAATACTGACTGGGTCCTAGTAACAGTAATTAACGAGACTTGTACTCTGGCCATTCATGGGGACCATTGGACACTAATAAAGAATTGAAATGTCAATAAACTGCAATCCTACATGTTGCCAACTTTATTTGTAGTGGATTAGTTTTGCCCCAATAAATTTCAGCCAGCCACTACCGAGAGCAACCATCTACGAGAACATCAAGAACCAACGAACTACAAGCCGGTAAGGTACACGTAGCAGCCATGAACGATTGTATTCGAGGTGAGCAGTCACCTCCAAGAGCAGTGAAGTAGTCTTGTGTAGTTCTCGAACGAACTAGTTCGGAAGAGCGTTCCCACAGGCGAACTACGCGAACTAGTTCTCAGATCCTCACCTCTTAGTTCGTCCGCTCCTTTTCCGAAGACTGACGGGGACGGTGAGAGGACGCGAGAGCGCGCAGAATCGCGTGATTTCCTTCTGCCTATTACCGTCATTTCGAACTGAGATGCAGCTCAACTGTAGTTTCATAGTTCACTGCAACAAATTTTCTTTTCTAAGGTATTCAGCAGTGTCTAAATATAACCCTCATTCCATAGTGTAAAGAAGTAGAGAGGAGTCAAAACTTAACATTGTTTGCATTTATATGCGAGAAATTATGCATCAACCATTTTCTCTCGACATTAGCACTTCTACGCACTGACCTAATTATAAAGGAAAGTGTTTTGTAGGTAATGTTTCTTCAATGACCTGTTAAATAAATAAAGAAATCCATTTTAAAAATAAAATACTACGAGTACTCTGTATGGAAAGTAGTTGAATACCATTGCATCACCCATTCGTGTAAATAACTGGTTTATTTGCTTAAGTATTTGACGTCAAATTACGGGTAATAGCACACGCTGGGGCAACACTGATCATTATATAAAAACGTTGTCATAACAAAAGAAAGAGCTCTTTTAGTAGCGGTAGCAAAAGCCAAAAAGAGCAGACGAACTAAAGCGAGCGACCTACTTCGCGGCCGAGCTGCGAACTAAAAGGAGAGCTACTGGTCGCGAACTGAAATGTGCGCGATCGGTTGCGAACTAAAATATGCGCTGTCGGTCGCGAACTAAAATATGCGCTATTGGTCGCGAACTAAAATATGTGCAATCGGTCGCGAACTAAAACATGCGTTACCGGACGTGAACTATTATGTCAATCGTGTCTCGCTTGTTAGTTCGTTGGATTCTTTTCCAAAGACCTACGGACAATAGCGAGAGGACGAGCAGCAGAATTAAAAATCACGTGTTTGCCTTCTGCTAATGAGAGCCATTTCGAGGTGAGCGTCTGCCTGCTAGAAAACATAGTACAGTGCTACAAAATTTCTGCACTCTGCAATACCTAAAAAAATTCCATACTTGGGTATCAGTCCCCTTTTCCTTACAAGGCAATACATCCAAGTAGGTAAAAGTAAAATATAGTTCAATACCCAGAAGAGAAGCGTAAGGGCATACAGTGCCAATGAACTTGATACTCTGCAATTTCTAAAAAATTCCATAACGGCAAGATAACTCTAAACTTAAACGCGATAAATTATCCACGAGTGGGCTAACTCTGCTCAACCCAACAAGCTTCATGCAGTGAAGCTACCTACGGTCACATGGAAGTCCTCACTGCGGTCGTCTCGTAGGGAATCTGTTGTTCTCTGTCGCCTACGAATCGCCCACACATGGTTGACGCGAGAGGACGGCGAGAGGACGCACCACAGTGTGACTGTGGCGCCCCCCTTGACAGTGGTTCACATTCTGGTGGACTGTCCACTTTTAGTTGCCTTGCGACAATCGTTTAATCTGCCAGATGCGCTTTCTTTTATGCTAGGAGACGATTGGTTGAGTGGTGTTGTGGGATTAGAGAGGACTAAACTACTTGGGAATCAGTCCCCTTTTCCTTACAAGGCAATAAAAAAAGTAAAAGTAAAATATAGTTCAATACCCAGAAGAGAAGCGTAAGGGCATACAGTGCCAATGAACTTGATACTCTGACCAACACTGAAGTAGGCGGGAATAAGAGGGACCAAGTGTTGAACTAAGCTAAAATAGTGTGGAGAACAGTGGCTGGCTGATCACAAACAAATACAAGGTGAGCCAGTCACTCTGCACAGACTAAAAACTGAGGTAAAAACAGGGTAGAAGTAAGAAAAACATCAGAGTAAAATATGAGAGGCGGGAGCTGAGACACCAGGCACAAGCCCACCACTAAACAGAATGATAAAATCCAGCTGCGCGTATAAAACCTAAAACTCGGTCAGCCATAGAGGCATTGTCAGATAAAATCAAGGCAGGCGCAGTAGGTAGATTAAAAGACTGCCGCAAGGCGGCTAAAAGTGCTGCTATGGTTGAACGTCTTTTAGATTTTATTCGCGCAGCTGGTTTTTATCATGTGATTTAATGGTGGTGTGTCTTCTTCTTCGTTTTTTACTTGTATCCTTTCTCATATTTACCAGTGATTTTTACTCTTTGACCTATTAACGCATTTCCTTAGGACTGCTTAAACAATATTTTATCTCTAAGACCGGAACAAGGGACTGATAACCATTCCTGTTTAGTCCCTTCCAAACAACAACAACAACACAAACTGTTTCTTTTGGTTTGCGTGATATTGTTAGCGGCTCAAGCAGCAAGCGCATGAAGCAGCTAGGTGGGGGAACTTCTCCCTCCACCTGCATGCGCAGACCACGCCGCTCAGCCGTCAATGGGAGCGGACGAACTAAAAGAACGAACTAAAAGTGAGCGCTCCCGATCGCGAACTATTATCACAGAGTAACATATACAGAGAAGCAGCCCCCCCTAAACCACTGTCCTACGCTCCCCTCTTAGTTCCGTAAGATGCTAACAGGAGTCAGGCGGTTCCCTGGCTTAGTACCGGTAGACCACACTAGAGGCACTTCTGAGGATGCCTCTCGCACGTCAGAGGGTAGCATGGAGGGGAGACTGAGAGGAGAGCTCGTGCCACCTGCCACGAGGCCACGGCTGTGTCCGGCCACAGTGTAACATATACAGAGGAGCAGCCCCCCCTAAACCAATGTCCTACGCTCCCCTCGTAGATCCGTAAGATGCTAGCAGGTGTCAGGCGGATCGCTGGCTTAGGGTGCCTCTCGGACATCAGAGGGTAGCGTGGAGGGGAGGCTGAGGGGAGAGCTCGTGCTGCCTGCCACGAGCACGAGGCCACGACTGTGTCCGGGGTCACAGACAAATATATACAGACGGGAAACCTCCGTAAGGCCCGGTCCCACGCTCAGGAGTGCGGGGAGGGAGGGTTACCAACAGTTCCGTAAGATGTCCCATGATGGCGCTGCGGTCAGAAGCAGCCATTTAAACTGGTCAGAGCAGGCGGCAGGTAGCGGCTGTCCACACCACCACCTCCCCTCAAACACCACCATGGCAGGCGGCACGAGCTCTCCCCTCAGACTCCCCTCCACGCTACCCTTAGAAGCGCCTCTAGTGTGGTCTACCGGTAGTAAGCCGGGGAACCGCCTGACACCGCTAGCATCTTACGGGAGTGTAAGGCAGTGGTTTAGAGGGGGCTTCCTCTCTGTATATGTTACTCTGTGCCGGCGTACAGGCGTTTGAGGGGAGGTGGTGGTGGGGACAGCCGCTACCTGCCGCCTGGTCTGCCCTATTTTAAAGGGATGCTTCTGACCTCAGCGCCATCATGGGACATCTTACGGAACTGTTTCAGCACCCCACGCCCCGCACCCCTGAGCGTTGGACCGGGCCCTTAAGTAGGTTTCCGGTCTGTATATATTTGCTGTGCTATTATGCGCAAGTCTACAGTGAAGGCTGTGCCGCTTCAGCCGCCTGCCCCGGCATTAACTCGGCACACAGCTACTGCCGCTACAGTAGAGAGCCAGTCCCGCTGGCTGGGAGAGTCGACCCACTGTAGCGCGACCAGCTCATCGCTTGCCTCGCGCCCAGGCCGGCCGCTTTAATGAGAGGCGGCGGCAGCGGCGCCTGTGCCACGTCGTGTGTTTGTTTGGGGGAGGCGGCGAGTGACGCCTTCACAAACGACTCGCCAGCGCGCCACCGCAAACAAACACGGCGCGCTCTAACCCCGGGGGCCAGCAGCTGCCGTAAAGCCACCAGCGACCCTAGCACGCTGCCCAACCAAGCGCCGATTCCTCGCCTTCTTGCGTACTTGTTGCCTCGTCGGCCTTTTAACACCTAGACTGCCGGCCCTGTAAACTTCCAAGAAAGGGAACCGAGGGAACGTAGAAAAAATTATGGGGGAACCAATTCTAAGTAAAACAGAGATCAGACAGAAAGGGTTCCAACTTTGGCAGCAATCTTGGGACGAAGAGGAATCTGGGAGGAGAACTCACGCTCTCCTGCCAGATATCCAGGAAAGGTTGGGTATGAAACACTTCAAACGATCTAGGGGGATGCTGCACTTCCTCACCGGGCATGGACCCTATCCGACATATCTATGTCGGTTTAGGAGACAGGCTACACCAGCTTGTGCCTGTGGTGCCCAGATAGGCACGCCTGAACACATCATTTATGGGTGTCCCACGTATGACGACGTGGCTGCGGATCTCAGAAGGGCTCTGCCTATTCAGACAGCCAGGCAGCCCTGAGATCACTGGCAGCTCCTACAACAAGGTCTAAAATTGTTGCAGAATGTCACAGGGTTCTGGTGGAGCTAGGGAAAAGCAATAGAGTAAACCTATTGTGGGTCCCTGGCCACTCGGGGATCAGTGGCATCGAACATGCCGACAAATTAGCCAGGATGGGGGCAGAGGCTCCATTTATTGGACCGGAACCTGTCCTGACAATCACCAAGGCAATGATTAAATTGGAGCTACGTAACTGGCTCAGAAGACAGCACGTAGAATATTGGACCAAAGTCCATCAACAAAAACATGGCAACGTAATGATGCCAAAGCCCTGTTTTAAAAGAAGCTCTGCAATCCTGGGTCTGAACAGGAGAGAGATTAGTCTCATGGTTGGATTGCTGACAGGCCATGGGAATTTCAAAAAACACCTACATACAATGGGAATAACAGAAGAGGACCCTAAATGTAGGATCTGTGATGACGGTGATGAAACTGCATCACATCTGATCTTCGAATGCATTGCATTGGAGACTAAAAGGCACAGAACATTTGGGACAACCAGACCCGAAGAAATTGTGTCTAATAAAGAATGGTAAAGGGACTCCTTGCACTGTTCAAGGGCATTGGTTGGCTTTACTAGACATACAGGGGGCGATACCGCACAATAAACTTAGTTTCGGTGCGGGCAGTGGCGGGTTAGACCAAGACTGTTTTGGCTTCCCTGAAAGAATCAAATCAAATCTAATCAAATCAATAACACCTTTGAGCTCATAAGAATCCCAGACACGTTCCGAGTACTCGACGAAATCGCCAATAATGTCTCGCGCAAACTGCTTCGGGTCTTTATCCTGAATCAATAACCGGATCTGACCCAATACCCGATTGAGACAGCCACATCTGCCATGCCGCCGGGGGATGGACTGGTCTCCAGCAATGGAAGATTTCGCCATCCCCTGGATTCGCGGATTAGATGTGGCAAACACCGAATTAGACCATAGACGTAAGTTAGATGTAGGTTTTTCTTAAATAGTAGAATAAGACACACAGGGGGGGGAAGAAAAATTTTTGTGGGGGGGCTGTGGAGACAAAAGAAATTGGCCGCCCAGTGCCAGGGGCATGCTCACTGGCATTCGCTCGGTGAGCTGGCCACCACAAGCAGGTTTGTAATGCTGGAACACATGTAACACCACAACAGTAGCATAAAACACAACATATCATACACCTCAACCAGTATGAACATCAACAACCAGCAAGATGTCCAGTGGTTTCTGCAGAAACATGTTATGTAATGAAATGTAATGTCACCATTTAGCCATAAGAAATTTATGTATTATACTATTGCCCATTTTAGTCTTAGGTAATGGGTTGTATTGTTTGATATTATAATAAAGAAAAGTAGTTATGTTAAAAAAATACAACTTTGCTATTTCTAAGAATGCCAGGTGTTTTTAGCAATATTTAGTATTTTGTATTAGAAAAACTAGACAACATTTTAATGTGGTATTAAACTTTTCTGAAAGCCTTGGACTTCTTCTTCCTGATAACCTACTTTCAGTTTCTTTGAATGATTACTTCCTTTTCTACATATTTTCAAACAATATCATTTTTTGGAAAAAAGAAAAAAGTTTACGGAAATCATAAAGTTTTTACATCATGCTTGTCGTAGTAGGAAAGCTTTTATTCCACTTTCAATAATAAATCACTGATAAAAACACTTACAGCCTTTCCAGTTTGCTTTTTTCCTCTGGTTGAACATACTTTTCACATCCTTTGAATACTACTTTTATCTGTGGGAGGAGGAATTTTTTCTAGAAAATGATTTCCTGTAGATAACCTGCTCAGGAGACCTCCATCGGAAGTTAGTTTGGGAGTATCGTCTTCACACATTGGCAATTCTGCACACAACACCTTTATGAACTTGGATAGAGGCATCTCCTCAGCTTTTATTTTGTTATGGAGAATACATGCATCCACCAGGCACCATAAGGAGACAGTGAAATGCAAGTTTCTTCCACCATTTCACTGTTCTATGTTCGAAAGCCCCGTATGACATACCTTTGATCTGACAGATCAACCCCGACCTTCTTTTTGTTGTACTCCACAACACAAGCAGGTTTTTGTTTTTTGTTTACATCTTCTGTCTTCATAACTATATCATTTCTGCCCTGTGTCTTGTACTTAGCATATATACATATTTTTTGTCTTTCCAGCACACAGAGTCAAAAGATTTCCACTCCTCCGGAATATCTGTTCCCTTCTTTGTATGTTGGGTGATTTCAAAGTCTGAGGCATTCCCTTCCTGTTTTTCATTACAGTTCGAACAAGACCTATCTTCTGGTTTTCTAACATTCTACATACCCCTTGCGTCACAATGAAGAGACGGTGAGACCGTCAATGGACGGGATTTCGTATTTACAATCATGAAAAATCGAATTCCGTCAAATGACGGGATCGGCAGTCTACTGAAATTGACGGGGTTGGCAGTTAAAGTGTTAAGTCAGCCTCAGACGTGGCTGCTTCCACCCCGTCTGGGTCTCTGCTCCCCCCCCCCTCCTATCATGAATCCCTCAAAATCCTCGAACGCCACGCCCTTCGCCTCGCCTACCGCATCCACCTCCCTTCCCCCACGCGGATCCTTTACGACCTCATTCCATTCCCACATCTGGTCCAATTCCTTCAACACATCCATCTCAAGTACATTCACCGAAAGTCAGAGTCCCGTCACCCACTAGTATCTCCTCTCCTCCTGGATGATGGGCCCCTGCCACGCCTTTACCACCATATCCCTCCCTCCCTTACCTCCACACCCTCTACATCCTCTGCGAGGGTGGCTTCCACCACCTAACTCTCCCAAACGACGTTCTCCACAACCGTCCTGACATCTATCCCTCCTTACAAATTTAACCTCTCCCTGTAGATTATCGCCCCCTCCTCCTCCCCCACCCGTCCGCCTCCCGTGCCCCTCTTGGCTCACCCCCTCCTTCTCCGCCTCCCTGGGAGTCCTTCCTGTTCCACCCCCCCCTTCTCCCCTCCCCCACCTCCTTTCCCCTTCCCCCGCGCTTTCTCCATCCTCCCTCCCCCCGCCCCTGCGGGGCCAGTTCAGTGCTACTGTTTTAACAGTGTTCAGTGCTTCGTGTATCTATTGTTTCGACGCTCCGTGTTTTTTAATCCCTTCGCTGCCGTTTACGCTCTGGCGCGTGTAAACGTTACTTGAGTCAGGCGCCGCTCACGCTGTGACGCGTGCTGCGACCTAGTATCCTATTACGGGCTGTTGTAAACTGGCATCGTCTAATAAAGCAGTATACTCTGGTAGTCACTCAGGGAAGTGTATAAGTGATATGCCCACGTACGTGGTTCCAGATTTCCGCGTTTGCATTACCGGCTACGAGCCACACACGCTTCTCATGATGTCATGATAGATTTATTGGATTCTTATGTAAACAAGCAAGCAAGCTTCTGATTATTTTAATTTTATTTCGATTAGTTACCAGTTTATAAAAAATCTTCTTAGTTTTGATATTATTCATACTTATATTGCTGATGGTACAGAAATAAGCATATGTTTTATGAAATACCTTGTATGTACTGTTTATATTGTTCATTTCTTGTTTTCACAAAAATACAAATGCAAATAAAATACCATATCAAAAAAAACTGAAAACTAAAACATTCAGTGGCTCAAAACTATGAAAAGATACTGTCAAAATACGATCACGCACCAGAGCGTGAAGTGGCACCTAGCATCATCGCGCCAGAGCGTGAACGGCAGCGAACGTGTTAACGTTGTGCACGTGCCCATGGGCAGTGTTCAGTGTTTCTTTTACTCCAATGTCACCGTCACTTTATGTCTAGTCGTCTGCAATGAGTGTTTTTTAGCCACCGTGGCAATTTATTTTTTAACAACCATGTATGTCTTTCCACAGTCTGTACTTTTTACATTCTACATTTTGCATCTTGTCATTGAAAAAGCACCGTTTAATCACTATGTTTTATATTCGTTTGTACAATACTATCATCCGCTCGGCTGTAGAGCAGTGGCATAGGCTGCTGGCAGCCTGCCTTGTAATAGGGCATTAAAACCCAATAAAGAAAATAAAAAGCCTCAGACGTGTTATCACTAGTGTCATTTCCCAGATACAGAGGCGGACAAATGTATTCAGACACGGGGAGTAATCTGAGAAGTAAACCTTAAATATATTTTAAATCAAAAATATGTTTTATTCTTTACAAATGTGTAATACATACGTCAATCGGAACATATGCAGGAGTAGAAGTAACAAAACACGCCTTAGGTAAGAAAGACAAAAGAAAATCGAAATATACACTGGGAAAAAGGACTTCAGACACTCAGTAGCCAGTATTCAGTAATGCGTCTCTTTCTCTGAATTACAGCCCTCAATATTTGTGGCATGGAGTAAAACAACCTTTTTTGTTATATTCGAACCGTTATTAACCTATTCTTCTCCTATACAGGGTGAATCGCCTAACACTTGCACCGCAAATATTGCGATTGATGGTAGGATTTCACAGAATAGATTGGTAGTCAGGGGCTCGTATTTTTAGCTAACAAATAGATTGTAATATTACTTAGAAAGTGTATTATTTATGCAAAAATACATTTTAAATGGAACAATGGTTGTTTCTACGTGCACTGTATGTTTTCACTCCAGCTGCGCACAAATAATTTTGAGTGACGTTTTTATCACATTTAGTTTGGCAGCTACAACTGTACAAAGTTTCGCGTGTGGAGGCAGCGATAGCGTAACTGATTGGTCGAGTAGATAGCCCCTGGGACACGGCCCACTGTCTCATGACACCTCCCAGTCAGCAGCGCTGTCGTAGCCTCCGCCCCCAAAACTTTGAAGGTTTCAAAAATCCCAGTGCATGATAGAAACTACCATTGTTCCATTTGAAAAATTGTATGATTGCATAAAAAAATACACTTTCTAGGTATTTTTACAATCTGTTTATTAGGTAACAATATGTGTCCTTGATTACCAACCCAGTCTGTGAACACCGCACTTTCCTCTTCCGCAATATTTGCGGGGCAAGTGTTAAGTGATTCACCCCGTATATGCACGTAAATGCGTCAAACTGCTCACATGTCGTTCTTGTAGTCTCGTTTTCAGTTCATTCCAGATGTTTTCGATGGGATTGAAGTCCGGAGAATGTAGAGGGGTAATGAGGCGATGACGAGTGTTGCATAGTATCTAGATTTTGACAATTGCCGCCGTATGTTTTGGAATCATTGTCTTGTTGGAAATAAAAATCATCTCCAAGATCCAACTTCTCAGCACTTTTCTTCAGATTTTCAAAATGTTCAAATGTTTGTAAAGTCTATGGGACTTAAGTACGGGGTCATCAGTCCCTAAACTTACAAACTACTTATGAACTAACTAAGACTAAGGACGGCACAAATAGCCATGCCCGAGGTGGGATTCGAACCCCCGACCGTAGTGGCCGTGCACACCATGACTGGAGCGCCTCAGTCTCCTCGGCCATCGCGGCCGGCTCTTCAGATTTTGTTAGAGTATATCGAGATATACAAATTTGTCCAAGGTGCCTTCAATAAATAAAAGCTCACAACACCTCTGGAAGACATACATCCCCACACCATCACACTACCGCCTCCATATTTGATGGTTGCTTGCATGTTTCTAGGCTCTCACTCTGTGTTTACCTGACGCCACACTGTAGTCGGCGTCACCTACGAGGGGGAGCCAATTTTCAGCCGTTCTCTGCTTCCCCCTCCATTACCGCAATAACAGCCAATAATGTTCATTCTGTAGGCGCGTGGCTGGCCGTGAGTTACGCAATGTTTCTCCCGCTGACTCCACTGTTGGCACTCAGCCGTAGCTCCTCCCCTCTACGCTTTCCCTTTCGCTCCGCCTCTATGCTCCATCCACGTGGCTCAAAGTAAATTTGCATTCGTCACTCCACAGAATCTTGTCGCAAAAGGACACATCCTTACCGCTTTTTTGCGTAGCACTTACTGACGAACAGTTTGCGCCTTCGTGGCTTGAATCCAGTGCTGTTGAGGCATCTGCGCACAGTTCTAACACTAACGTCGATACCAGCGCCTTCTACCTCTTCTGCCGCTAAAGCAGGGGCCATTTTACGCGGGTCTTCTTTCACCAGTCGAACTAGCTTCCTCTTGTCTTTGTTTGTGAGTTTCTGAGGACACCCCTGTCGTGGATGACTGACAAGAGTGTTTTCTTTTTTACATTTCTGGACGATACTAAATGTAGTCTTTCGACTTCGGTTGACGACCTTGCCTATTTCTGCATATGATTTTCGCTCACTGTGCAGTCGCAAAATATGCCTTATCTCTTCCACGGTCGTTCCCCGACCTTTCTGGGGCATGTCACTACGTAGGTATTTTTCGATGAGATCTGTGCTTATCTCTAGTATGAGACAGCTGCCTTGCGTACAATTACTGCTTGCTGCCTCCGAGCCGGCCGCAGTGGCCGATCGGTCTGCGTCACGCCGGTCACCTTTTGCACGGTCACTATGGTCGGAGGTTCGAATCTCCCCTCGGGCATGGATGTTTGTGCTGTCTTTAGTATAAGGTAGTTCATAAATAGTTTGTAAGTTTAGGGACTGATGACCCCATAGTTAAGTCCCATAAGCTCCACAAACATTCGAACATATTGCTGCCGCCGTGTTGTACTTTCAGACTGCGGTTACTTTGTCAACCGGAGCAGTGTCTACTTTTTACCTGCGTGAAACACACACCTGTGATGGTAACACAGAACTAATGGTTCCACGTAGAGTGCACGGTGCATTCATATAGTCGACGTCATCTGAAATATTCTCTGCATTGTGGCAAATACGCAGAGACACATTCCATGTATGCATTAGTCACAATTGACCTTGATACGCATGTGACTTCTGTTTGCATACTTTTGTCCGCCTCTGTATGTTCTCCATATCTGCATAACTGTTGCTATATCCTAAATCGTAGGCATGGTAATCGGCGTGGATGAGCACAGTGGAGACAGAATTACAGGGCATAAAAATGGTATCATTTTGCGTTTAATTTTTCACGTCTGCCTACATCTTGATCCGTACACTACACGTCCCATCGCGGTGTTCGGCGAAGAGTACTTTCTGTACCACAAGCAATTCCTACTAGCGTGTTATTGGACACACTTTAGAACTTCCTGAATTTTTATAATTTTCCCAAATATGTAGGACAATAAAACAGTTAAAATATGAATAATATAAAGTTAAACATTTAAAACAATAATGCAATACATAAAATATTCAATAAAACAATACATACAATATTTTTATTTGTTTGTGCGAAATATTTGCAGAAGTGCACCAAAAGACGGGCTACTGCAGTTTTTGTTTTAATAATTTCCTTCAGTTTTCTACCTACTTCGAAGATATTTTCAAAGAAATTATATTACGTCAAAAGTTCATATAATTGGATGGTCATTCTTAAATAAAGTAACCATGAATCATAATTACTAACTACTAGCTGTTACCTGCGGCTTCGCTGGCGCTGATGTCCTTGCACACATCGCAAAGGCCACAAAAGTAAAATATTGTTGCAATTTGGTTCTTAAATTATGACCAGGATCATCAGGATAAAAGAAAAATTTACAATATTCCGGTTTAAGTAAAAAAAAAAAAAGTACATAGACGACGGGCCGTGGTGGATTGACCGAGCGTTCTAAGGCGTTTTTCTGCGGATCACGAGGTTGCTCGCCGTCGGAGGTTCAAGTCCTCCCTCGGGCAATGGTGTTTGTGTTGTCCTTATCGAAATTTAATTAAATTTAGTTAAGTAGTTTGTAAGCCTAGTACTGTAGTTAAGTCCCTTAGATAAACCAAAATTTCAACGTTTTGATTCATAATTACGCTGAATACTTTCCTTCCTTGTCGAGATGAAAATAAAGACGTTATTAAATTCGAAAAGAAACTATTAGTTACATCGTGACTAAACCGATGACTGAAGAAGCTGCACGTCATACAAAGTGTAAATTATTCAATATTCATATGTCAACGAAATCGTTTCGGCAGTTTAAAGACGTATAAGTATTGCATTCAATATGTTGAATCGTATTACGTACAACACATGAACCATTAAAAGTATTTTAATAAAAGTGATAAATTTCAAAAGTTAAAGAATAATAGCTTTCCCAATGAACCTTCAAGCGTCTCAGAAGCTATAAAAGAAACGTTAATGCTCAGCTGTTCCATGATTCGAACTATGTATTACCCGTTCACTTTACAATGGCCAGTCTGAGCTGTGGGCGCTGCGAACTGTTGGCGTGTTCTGCTATTGGTTGTTCGAATGAAGCACACGAACAGTATAGTTCCGCTCAATTACAATGTTCCGGTAACGTGGTTTGTCAGCTAAAGAAGATAAACAAATGTATATTCTTGTTGAGATAAACAATCCAAATCAAAAATAAGAATATAAAGCAGTGTGTTTTGCAGTCAGACAAAACCGCAATGTTTCTACAAAAAGACGTTACATTCGCTTTTAATATTTTCTTCTGCAGGAAAGCGTATGAAATGAAAAAGAACTGCATTGTTACTATTGAACAACTGAAGCGACGCGTAATACATTTGCTTTTAATACATTGTTCCACAAAAAAGCACGAAATTAAAACTGTTGTTTTACGATGTAACGAAGAATCGGTCGCGTAGCTAATAACATACATTTTCTGTTAATACGTTATTCTACAGTAAAGGGTAATAAATTAAAATGTAATATAGACTTGGATGCACGATCTAAAAACTACGAACAAGAAGCCCCTACTGGGAGGATCGACGGTTTGAAACCATTATTATTCTTCAGCGCAAGTTGGTCATTCACCCTAGTGAGCCCTCCTTTATGAGTAAGCGACGAAAAAACATTCGAAATTTTGCACACATCTCGAGACGTTGAAACAGAAAACACATTCAGATTCAGATAGCTGGCGAAGTGCTTGTTTATGAACAATCAATTATATAAAGTATGTCGCGGAAGCCGTTGTAGCGTAGTGGATAGCATATCTGCTTCTTGATCTGAAGTGTGCCATTTGTAATCCCTCCGCCTATCAAAGAATTTTTCATTTCGAAATGTGTGGGCAATTCTAAAATTTTACGACAAAATGGTTTTTCAATGATGAGAAAAAAGGAATATGAATGAAAAATCATATTTAAAGCAATCAATCAATATAATTTTGATCACAGTCATTTCGATAAAGATATGAAAATAAAAGAACATTGAAGCGCGTAATAAGATCTCCACCTCTTGCAAATTATGCAGACGGAGATATCCACTGCGTTCTGCTAGCTACTAAAACAGACGTTCTGTTGTAAAGATTGAGAATCGTACCCAAAACTGTAACTTTTTTCATCGATTACTTACGAACGAAGTCCAACTCAAGTGAATGGTCAGCCACTGAATGTGTAGTTTGAAAAAGCAGATTATAATATGACCAATCAAACGCAAAACTGCATTTCGCTATTAACACACCATTACACAAGCCTGTGCAGGGAAATAAAATGTGTTCTATAATCCCATAGTTAAAATGTAAAGCATCATGTGGCGAGATGCAGCATAACAACAGGCCCGAAACGTTAATCCATATGTAACGGTTGAACACCTGGCTGTTCGGCATACAATTCTGTCTCATCTGATGACTCTGTAGAGCTGTTACTGATGTCCGAAGCAGATGTCTCTGTCGACTCTGAATCTGCCTCGTCAGATATGTCCTCAGAACCAGACGACGAAATTTAACTGTCACTGTCTGCTGAAGCTGGATAATTACACTCTCAATAGTTTCGTCCATCAGTGCATCTCTGTGCCGATCTCTGTGCCGGTATTCGTGCCTATTAGTTTTCACTTTATCACATGCCTTTTTCCAGTCATCTTTGGTAATGCTCTGTATTGCAGCCGAAGTCATTTGCTTAAGTTGGGAGAGGGTAACAGTGCTGACGTTGTTCGATGCAACTTTATGTTTGATTAAATTCCAGGTAAGTTCGATGGGGTTCAGATGACAATGGTGGGGTAGAAGGCGTAATACTAAGTTCTTTAACGGATTCTTTCGGTACCGCATCACGCTCGGGCTTGAAACGTCTCACAATTTCCATGAGCTCGTTGCGTGTAAAATTTGCACCTAACTGAATTTTATGATTAGTCAGCCATGATTGTATATCTAGTTTACGTGAAGATGTGTTACGCGATTTACTTTCGTGAACTTAATGATAGGAACCATTGTCTAGTAACACAATACATCCACTTGGAAAGTTTGGTATTAGCCGCTGTTGCAACCATTTTATGTAATTTTTACTGTTCATTTCGTTGTGAAAATCTTCCGACTTTGATCTGGAATCATATATGAGCTCTGCACCCCCAATGAACTCCATTTCTCCTCCCGCTTGAACCACTATCGAATTACACAAGAAAATCAACACGATAAAGCACATTTACGATACTCACAAAGGACCTAACATACGTCGCGTCGGCTCGGTCCACGTTCTCAGCCAACTCTGCCTCTAATGGCGGACACCTCTCCTAACCGCTCGTCCGTTTCAAGATGCTCTGCGGAGTTCTCCCATTGGCTGAAGGCATAACGTGACCCACCGCCAAGTCTTTCAATTGGACGTCCCTTCGGCAACTTGCGTGTCCGACCTACAGCTTAACGTGGAATCCGAACCATGTGTCGTTTCTGGCGACTCCTCACATCGTTGAGAGGTGAAGGATGGGTTAAAGTGGAGACTGAAAAAAATCCGAGGCCCGACTGGGTTTCGAATCCGCGGTTTCCAGTCGACCACTTTACCCCAAGACCACCGAGCCCGACACTAAAACAATTTTAATACGCAGCTGTAACCGAAACTAATATGCAAAATTTTAGCCACCGCTAAACGCGGGTTACGGACTCACTGTCTACGTGCTACTACCTCGCTCTGCGGTCGGCGGGAGACTGCCGCACACCACCCAACCAACAAGAAACGTTCAAACCTAAGCATTGTCGCCCAGCAGCTGTCGCTGCACGCCAACGATAACTACTGTTCGACCAAAACGTACCAAAGAGGTTACTAAGCTAAAACCCTGTATCCTCACAACCTGAACGGCCAACTAAGATCGTCTAAAGTAAAGGATTCAACCGTGCTGTTGGCATTAATAAAAATGAATGCAAAGTCTTTGTCAGGGCACATTGTACTGCGATCTGTGGCGATACCCGTGAAATTGCAAAAATTTCCATCACAGACAAACCTTCACTGTTATTTGTGACGTTTAGAAGTTACTGTTTAGTAAATGGCATCTAAAACAGTTTTGTGACCTCAGAAACCAGAAGATTCGCTGTACGTTCGCCATATTAGTTAAAACTACAATTACGCCTCAGACTGTACAATCCCTACTTTTGACATTGAAAAATGATGATTTTTCTATAGCGTACCGTGATAAGCAATACACATTTACGAAAAAGGGAATCATATTTTCTAGACAAACTTCAAACAACATGGAGGTAATATTTGAGTGCTTTGCTGATTCACAAGATACGAACCCTCAAAAATAGCAATTTTGCATGCAGCGTTTTAGAACAGTTTGCTTTCTAGCGCTATCGTGAACGGACCGATATTACGACAGCCGGCCGCGGTGGCCGAGAGGACTGAGGCGCTCCAGTCATGGTCTGCACGGCCACTACGGTCGGGGGTTCGAATCCCCCCTCGGGCATGGATATTAGTGCCGTTGTTAGTATTAGCTAGTTCATTAGTAGTTTGTAAGTTTAGGGACTGATGACCCCGTAGTTAAGTCCCATAAGCTATACAAACATTTGAACATTTTTGATATTACGACAACAAAATGAAGTAATCATTATGTTGTAAACTTTAAATAATACGAGTAATTATTTTATCTTCATTTCATACACAACCATGCAAAATAGTCTATGCATTTCGTTTTTACCTCTTAAATTGTTTAAATTACGTTGTAGTACTTTCCTACATTATATGCTGCACAGTAATTGTGATGAATAACGAATATAAAATCACGCCGTTCATCTAGCGCAGATATTTAAATGTTCGAATGTTTTTAGAGCTTATGGGACTTAACTACGGGATCATCAGTCCTAAACTTACAAACTACTTATGAACTAGCTAATACTAAGGACGGCAAAAATATCCATGCCTGAAAGGGGATTCGAAATCCCGACCGTAGTGGCCGTGCAGGCCGTGACTGACGCGCCGCAGACCGCTTGGCCACCGCGGCCGGTGCAGATATCTACCTGTGAAACGCACAAAAATAAAATTTTGTAGTGGAGCAGATTTTATCAAGTCGAATTTGAAATTTCGAATTTCAAAGCAACCTGGATACGACTCTTACCACAGTTACTACTTTAGCTATCTACTCCCCATCGTTTTTCGGGTTTATCTTGATAACGGAGAAAGATTTTAGAAAACGGAAAATATACATTCGTAGATGAATTTGTGCCGTATATATTACTTAAATTAGAGTAATTTGTTATTGTTAATCAAATAAATATTTGTGCGCCGTGGTGAAAGAAGGGTAAAAATCGCCTTTTGGTGTTTGAACCTCTGGATCTCTGTAACGACTATATATATAAACCATTGGAAATGCTGTTTGAGAATATTTTCAAGATTTTTGGTATTTGGAATAACGAGAGTCTGAACTGGAAGAAACACATTGAAGATCTGCTGAAACATTTGACTTCAGCTAATTATGCTAGCCGCGGTGGAGTAGCCGAGCGGTCTCAAGTGTCTCGCTGCGGAACGCGCGATTGCTCGCCGTGGAGGTTCGAGTCCTCCCTGGGGCATGGGTGTGTGTGTTGTCCTTAGGTTAGTTTACCTAGGTTTAAGTAGTTTTTAAGCTACGCACTGATGACAACGCAGTTTGGTCCGATAGATTTACAAACATTTGAACATTTTTTTTTTAAATTATGCTATCAGGGTCATCACAAAATTTGGTGACATATATCTCAGTAAATTAGTTTGCTATGTCTATTTTCATTCAGTACTTTCATATGGGATGATATTCTGAGGCAAATCAACATTGAGTAAAACAGTATTCATTGCACGAAAGCGTGAAATCAGAATAATTGCTGGAGCCTACCTACAATCACCTTGCAGACATTTATTTAAGGAACAAGAGATATATTGTGAAGCTACAGTGAAGATCCCTAGATCTTTAAATAAATAGCTGCAGGATGATCGTGGGTGGGCTCTAGCAATTATTCTGATTACACGAAATTTGTTATTAACAATCCGATCCAATTGAAAAGTAATAGCAGTGTGCATACCTACAACGCTAAGAGAAACGGTGATATTCACTATTCAAGATTAAATCTAACTTTGGCACAGAAAGTGGTGAATTATGCTGCCACAAAAGTCTTTGGTCACTTACCAAGTAGCATCAAAAGCGTGACAGACAGCCAAATGGTATTTAAAAATAATTTCTAAATGGCAATTCCGTCTACACTTTAGATTAATTTTTAGTTATAACTTAGAAATTTCGCTTAGTAAGAAAGAAATCCTTAAACTATTGAATGTCATGTATAGACACCATTTATTAAACTGACACGTTCCACTTCATTGTAAAATATCGTATTTATGATCTACGGAACACGTATTAATCTAATCGAATCTAAAATCTTTTCAGATGGTAAAATTTCCGACTATTTGCAATGATCAGAGTGTATCAAATTGTCCATTCCCACAATTCATAATGTTGATACAAATAAAAATAAAAAATGTTTTTTCGTAGTTTTTCAGGACCCACATATGATAAAATGATGTTCTTATGAGCCGTATAAAACCCACCATGACCACACGTAAAGTGCAAAAACCAAACGATTTCTTCAATTTGGATGGGCTCCGCGAAGTGTGTAATGTTTAAATTTTCACTATCTACTGTAGAAGAGCTATGGTGTCCCCATTCTTCAAATATTTATATAAAAATGTTCAATAGGCTAAAGGCTATCCAAAACACTTTAGCCCTCATCTCTGTAATGATCCAAAAATATGGGTCCCTGAAAAATCGCAATTCACACGCGGCGGTTTCGAACATTTTATAAGGTTCACTGTAAGTCCATCCTCCCTTCCTTCCTCGTTCTGTCCATCTTCCCTTCTCCCCCTTGTCTGTTCATGTCCACCCCCTGTCTCTCCGTCTTTTCTTCTGCCTCTCTCTCAGTCAATCTCTTCCTCACCCTGTGTAAGCAATATTAAGAGGGATGATTAACAAGTCCGTGCGAAGTCCGATATATGGTAACACCGGCTCGTATCGAGGTCGGGTAACATTAAAATCACACAACTTGGAACAAACGTGAGGTCAACTTCACGTCACAGGCTGCATCGCAGATCGCACGAACAGCTATCGACTTGCGGTCACGTAACTTGGTGCAAACGTGATATTCTAGTGTAATGTGAATTGGTTTATTTCAGTAACAGCTATCGTATCATAATAAACGTCGTCGTTGGTTCAATTACAGTCTGCTGCAAAAGTGACGTTCCTTATGTAATGGTAGCATGAAAACAGCTCGTTCTCCGTACGATAGTTTATAAACAAAAACTTGTATCGTCCGAAGTTTCGCAACTTTATCCTAATAGAGTGATTGTGAGCCGTTTCCATTTTAGTTTTCTTTCTTCGCTTCCGTGTTTCTAAAATACTACGGGACTTCTTAAAAAAAATTAAACACTAAACATGGACATGCATGTCAATATTCAAAATATGTTCGAGAGTTTCTTTTTCTGATACGAATTCTAGAAGTTTATCCTTTAGTATGACGATGCTATTAGCAGTGTCTCTTATAGTATATGCAGTGTCACTGATGTATGTTAACAACAGAACTAGACCCAATACACTTCCCTTTTCTCTAGGCCTTAATAAGTGAGTAATGGGTTTAAGCTGAAATGTTAATAAGTGTAATGCCCTTAATGGCAATAGGTCTACAGAATTAGGTAATGCCACTTTGTAATATGTGTAGACAACATTAAATTATAATTAAAACGAATATTTGTAACGGATTATCGAGGAATTTCGAGTCTCAAATATCTCCAATATTAGGACTGTGGGATCAACATAAGGGTGTAGAGAAGCCAGCAGACGGCTCTGGTAGTGTCCTGAGAGTAAGCTGTATGCATTTGCAAATGAAATTATTAAAGTTTTCCTCATAGGATCTTGGGTAACCAAAAGCCTCGCAATCGTAAAATATTCAGAAATAAACTACCAAATGTTGGTAACATGCAATGAATATCGTTCTAACCACACTCTTGGAAATCGCGACACTTTCGAAAATAAACTGCCCAATATTGAGATAAGCAAGCAATATCGGCCTAACCAAATGCTTGAAAATCATAAGATACTCGGAAATAAACAGCGAAATACTTCTAAGAAGCAAACAATATAAATATCTACGTCACTTTATGTTATTTAGCAGTTTATTTATTTATTCATCCTTTGATTGCTGTTTGGAGAGATACTGTAGTGTCTTTTACTGTTGCAGTTTAGCCTATTAAACGTTTCCCTTAGGCTTGTCTCTAACCATATCCCCAAAAATCGGTACATATTTGGAGCAAAGGTAAAATGTATCCCCGTAAATCGGTACATATTTGGAGCAAAGGTCAAATATTTGTGACAACGAAGAACAGAAAGGTGACTGCTGATCGTATCATTTTCTCAAAAGAAATGTCATTGCTGGCCGTATCACTTCCAAGAATTTCATTCTACATTTTCTAATCAGACCAAAATCACCAAATCGATGTGACTAACTGCTGAGACAGCGCTCAGTTACAGGTAACATCATGTATTGCATACTATGCTACCGTAATATGAATAACAGAGGCCCACAGTGTGTTATGATTGAGCAACACCTACTTTATGTTACAAACTGTAAGAGTAAAAAAATATTTCCATAGTAGCAGTTTCAAACCAAAAACCTTCTGGCTGTAGACCTCTAACGCTACCCATTACGCTGCAACGAGGTTTGATTATGCTTATGATATAGTTCTCAGGGTTTTCGCTTATTGGTGTGTTATTATTTACATGTAGTGATACGAAATGGAGCCGAGAACGATTTTTGTGATTCATCGGTAATGTGTTGTCCCCATGAAACGACTTACTGCGAATTACAATACCAAAACTCTTAGCCGCGGCGGATTGGCCGAGCGGATTGAGGCACCATGCTCCTATGCACGACGCCGTTCCCCGTCCGGGGTTCGAATCCGTCTTCCGGCATGGATGTTGGTGCTGGTATAAGTTAGTTCCTAAGTGGTTTGTAAGTTTAGGGACTGATGACCCCGCAGTTAAGTCACATAAGCTTAAAAACGTTTTAACATATTTTTTCTTTCGAAAACTTTTAGAAATACGGCAAATCAAGATGACGTCTGTCACATTGAAGTAACAAGTAACAGACAATAGTCGATAGCTGTTTGCGCGGTCTTAGATACAGCGTGTGACGTAAAAATTACGTCACGTTTGTTCCCAGTTGTGTGGGCAGAACGTCACCCATCGAGGTCATGTTTAGTTAGTAGCATCTTTGGAAAGAACGCACACCAAGTTTCAGCCATATTGGTCTATTGTGTTTGACATTCGTGTGAATCAAGGAAGTCGAGTTACTGTCAAAGAATGGACGAAAAGGATTTTCTTGTGGTGATTAAACATTACTCTATGAAGGCAAAACGCACCAGGAGACTAAAGAGAAGCTTTATAAACATTATGGTGACTCTGCACCTTCGATTAGAACAGTTTATAAGTGGTTTCAAAGTTTTCGGAGTGGCCATATGGGGACAAGTGACGCTGAACTTTCTGGGTGCCGTTTGGAGTTTACGACTCCAGAAATCATTGATAAAATCCATGATATGGTGATGGATGACAGAAGAGTTAAGGTGCGTGAGATTTCTAGTGCTATGGTCATCTCGAATGAACGGGTAGTAATACTTTGCATGAACATTTGGACATGAGAAAGCTATGCGCAAGATAGGTGCCGCGATTGCTCACGCTTGACCAAGAACGGAATGGTGTGAACTGTTGCAAGGAAGGTTTTCAGGTGTCCCGGAAGAATCCGCAGGACCTTAAGCGTCATTTAGTCACTGTGGATGAAACATGTGTACATTACTATACCCCTGATACCAAAAACCAGTCTAAACAATCGGTTACCAAGGGAGAATTTGTACCCAAAAAAGGCGAGGACCGGTCCTTCGGCTGGAAAGGTTATGGCGACAGTCCTTTGGGAATTGCAAGGGACACTCCTCATCGACTATCCGGAACAGGGTGAAACTATTACTGGTGTATATTATTCATCGGTAATGGACCGTCTGAAAATCGAGTTGCAAGGAAAACGCCGACGATTGGCCCACAAAATATCCTTTTCCATCACGACACTGCACCACCACACACCTTAGCAGTTTTGATCGCAAAACCATTGGAAATAGGATTCCGACTCGTTTCACATCCTCCATATTCGCCAGACTTGGCTGCCTCGGACGACTATTTGTTCCTCAACACGAAGGAATGGCTGGCGGGACGAAGATTTAATTCAAACGAGGAGGTGACTGCAGAAACTAATAGCTATTTTGTTTTGGAGGCCTGTACAATTCCTATTATTCTGAAGGAATCAATAAAAAAAAGCGTTGGACGAATTGTATAAGCCACGGTGGATTAGCCTTGCGTACTGGGGCACCTTGCTGCGGTGTTGGCGGCCGTTCGCCGTCCAAGATTCTAATCCCTCCTCGGGCATAGGTGTTTGTGTTGCCCTTAGGTAACTTTACCATATTTTAAGTAGTTTGTAAGCTACGGACTAATAACCAAGCAGTTGAGTCCAAAAGATTTACAAACATGTTTGAAGTGTATAAGTCTAAAAGGAGACTATTTTTAAAATGAAAAATGTTTTTTACCAAACACTTTAGTAGTTTTTATTTCTGCACGGGCCTTACAAATGCTCCTCGTACATATATTCACCAACTTTCATGGCTGACTATGAAACGGTATCGATATTTATAGTAAGGTAGCCTCTGCCATACTCTGTAAGATGTGTTCTGGAATATGAAAACGTTATGCAAGAATATATACAGGGTGTCCCAGCGCCGGCCGCGGTGGCCGAGGAGACTAAGGCGCTCCAGTCACGGTCTGCACGGCCACTACTGTCGGGGGTTCGAATCCCCCCTCGGGCATGGATATTTGTGCCGTCCTTAGTGTAAGCTAGTTCGTAAGTAGTTTGTATGTTTAGGGACTGATGACCCCGTAGTTAAGTCCCATAAGCTTAACACTCATTTGAACATTTTGGTGTCCCAGCTATCTTGTCCACCCAAAATATCTCTGGAACAATAACAGCTATTGGAAAACGACTTTCACCGGTATCAATATAGGGCTGGGGCCCATGACTGTTCACATTTGGAAACATTCGAAAACAAAAGCAAATGATCTTTTTAACACAAACTTATGTTTTTTGAATGGACACCCTACATTTTTTCTTCAGCAATCCATAGCATGACAAATCACATAAACAATGGCGTTGATTGCATCGCAATATTCCAATTACATCCCGAGATATTGCGACGCGAAGTTGACACTGAAATACGCGAAACGCGCGGCTAGCGCACGTCCTGAGCAGCATGGGGTTCTCGCCTGAGTCTCAGGACGTGCGCTAGCCGCGCGTTTCGCGTACTTCAAGCGTCAACTTCGCGTCGCAGTATCTCGGGACGTAATTGGAATATTGCGATGCAATCAACGCCATTGTTTATGTGGTTTGTCATGCTATGGATTGCTGAAGAAAAAATATAGGGTGTCCATTCAAAAAAACATAAGTTTGTGTTAAAAAACTCATTTGCTTTTGTTTTCGAATGTTTCCAAATATGAACAGTCATGGGCCCCAGCCCTACATTGATACCGGTGAAAGTCGTTTTCCAATAGCTGTTATTGTTCCAGAGATATTTTGGGTGAACAAGATAGCTGGGACACCCTATATATATCAGCATTCATCGATATCGTTCGAACGGTGTCTATGTCTGTTATAGTGTACCGCACCGTACGAAATTGTTTTGAAGGCAAAGTGTGCAAATGCTGTCACTGTCGGAATAAATATCAAGAATTGTATGACATGCTAAACGGTGACTTTTCTTTGTAGTCCCAGTATTTCTGTCTTTGACTCCGTATGGGATTTTAAATTTCTGACTCTGTTGATGATATATAAAGAATGATGTGTGAACATGCACTATCATAATGACAACTTTTCTACTTCATATTGCACGTTCTTAATAAGTTCTGGGATGACGAAACCGCGCAAGTATCATATTATGTAGGCTTAGAAATATAATAAGCGCACATTTTCTTGCATTGTGAAGTTGGTAACTCACGATTCCTGAGATTATTTATTGATTAATATTTTGCAGATTTTCGATCGCTACTGGAACCCTCTATCATTCACCGCGAACAAACTAAAATTTAAATTAATACTAAATGTCAACGAATTTCTCTTCTTTAGAACTTGGGTTTCTTTCCATAGCCAAACTGCATTTAAATATCTTCTTTACTTCGGACATCTAAAGTTATTTTGCTAAACTCATCAACTATTGTAACAGTACAATAAATATTTTCGCATTATTTATCTGTGACGCTTGTCGCCAGCGTATGCGTTTTAGCTTAAAACTATACCTCTGCCCACATTTTGTTTTCGATTTCAATTTTTTCTCCTAGTTGGAGACAGAACGGTAGCGCTCTTCGACTTTTTCTCTATACGCTGTGATACTGAACCACAGACACTAGACTGGCAAACTTGACTTCCCGACCAGTGTTGCCAGACGTAGGGAATTTACTGTACTAATGTACTAACGTACAACCATTTTTTTTTCCATAATGCAGGAAGAATGAAATACTCGGAAACTGTCATTGAAAGGCTTAGAAAAATTGCTTCAGACTTAACATGTAACCGCAGTATGGAACATTTCATTCGAATTCCCAAATTAGATTTCGTCTTCTGAAAATTAGTTGCGAGTAAACGCACGACGCGTAATAGGCTGGTCTGCCGCAGTGGCCGAGCGGTCTGCGGCGCGCCAGTCACAGTCTGCACGGCCGCTACGGTCGGGGTTTCGAATCCCCCTCGGGCTTGGATGTTTGTGTCGTCTTTAGTGTAAGGTAGTTTGTAAGTTTAGGGACTGATGACCTCGCAGTTAAGACCTTTAAGCTTAACAAACATTTGAACATTTTCGTAACAGGCTGCAGCGCACCACTCATAAGAATACTGGCGTGTACGCCAGACTGCTTCCCCCTCTCTGTTTCTCCAGCGTTAAGACGACGGTGCTGCCACAGTGGCAAGGAAGAAATTAGCCCTCCTCCCTCCCCTTGTTCAACAGGGGCGGCCGGCTGGTAGTCGCCGCGCCATGCCACAGTTTCCAAAGCCGCTCCCTCCGAGGTTTGGTTTCGAATTCCCTCTTGGGCATGAATGTTGGGTTTGTCCTAAAATAAAATAAAATAAAATAAAATAAAAGGATGGGCGGCAGTTTTTCCACCCCTCGGAAAGTGCCGACCCGTGCGGCCGCACGTTTCGCACGTGCCTTGCGCCGGCTCTGATATCAGTGGAATGGAGAGTCAGTTTGGAAATAGTGTTAGAAAATATCAGCACAAGAAAAATTCATTATTTCCATGAACGAAACACGTTTTATTACCTGTGACTGGGCGGCGACATGATTTGGTTTGTGACTGGGGCGACAGTTTAGCTGACTTCGTTTTATATTTTTGCTTTGGCTTGCGACTTTTAAGCTGTAGATTACGTTTTGATTTTCACAGTTGTATTGGATGTATAGGTTCTAAATTCTATTTGTTACCTCAGTATGAAAATTAAGTTGGTAGATCTGGTACTTCTTCGCAGTTAATAAAATTTATATCTTTGTTGAATTTTTCACTGTAAATATTGGTTCTGAATTTCTACTTAAAGACTTTTTGTAATGTTTGAGCATGATAATCCGTTTCTCAGGCGCTCATATTTGATAAACCAAAGAATAAAAATTTAAATCATTGAGTCCCGGTAGTTCAGATAATTCACAAAGATACTGTTTTTGCCTGATCCTTTTCCTTTATAGAATTATTCTTTAGAAAATTTCACCATAAGTTTCTCATGACCAAAACTGTTACATATATTCCTTCACTTTTAGAGTATGCTGGGACAATATTAGGGAACTAAATACTCAAATAACTATTTAAGACCTTTTTAAGGTTCATAGATTCTCTATTCTGAAACCAAGAGTTACATTCACTACACTTTCACAGTACCCACTTCATAAGTTCACAATTCGTGATTATTTTCGTCAAAGTTTGATTGTTTTAATTCTGTCTGGAATGTTCATCAGTTTATTACGGGAGGCAGAAGTTTCTAATTCTTCCGTCGTAGCCTATCCCGATCAAAGTCCAAAGATAATGTTCGCTTTCGCGTATAATCACGATATAAAAATTTATATTAAATTTTAAATATTTTCTCGGTTTTTTCCTGTCTTGGAATGAAACCGCGTATAACACTTTAAGCTAAATACTGAGAGATAGTCCCACTGAGAGCTAAGTACGTAGAGTAAGCTGAGCACGTAGAGAGATGAGCACATAGAGAGCTAAACACATAGAGAAAGAGTAACTCAACTGTGGGTACTATTTATAATAGCAACCTGACAAATGAACTCTGATATACGAGATGTTTTGACCTAAGTATTCCCTGGATACTATTACGCTGAATTACGCTAATATAATTTGAATTTACTAAAAATTTTGAAAAATGAAAAAATTCTGCCTCTTAACAAATTATTAAAATTACGTAACAATGAAAAAGGTCGGAACACCGTGATTCTAATGCTATGGTCGCGATGTGGTGTTACAAACCTTGATTAGACTGTTATTTATTTACGACAGGACGATATACTAGTAAGTACTTGTAAATGAGAAGATGCTGACATGAAAACGCTGAAACATTTGCGACAGCCAACGTTATAATGAACAAAGAGCTAGATATTGAAAATGGAATCCTGTAGAGTGACGGACTTCCTGTTTTGTGTTGACTGTGAACTAAATAATTACTGCTGTCTCGATAGTGTCTCGATGTAACCCTGAGCGGTCAATAAATCAGTTATCCTCGTGTAACAGTGCACTCGGAATTAGCGGCATATTTGGGTATACTAATTAATGCTGTTCCTCTCTATGGTTGCCAGGTTCTTGATGTACCCTTGTCCGATCGATAAATCAGTAATCATCTTGTTACAGAGCATTTGGAATTCGCGGCCTGATCTACACTTGACTCCATCAATCAATAACGATCAGTCAATGGAGAAACATATCTAGCAAGTGAAGCATGATGCCAGATATTTATTTTAAAGTTTTTCAAAATTGTAACATGGATGTAACATGATGTAGGGACATTAATGAGGTGGTGGGGAGAACGTAGGGAAAACGTAGGTACATTTTTATGTGACTGTAGGTATTTTCTCTCTCTGCCATCTGGTAACACTGTTCGGACTGATGCCTGTCGCCGCCATCTTGCTTTACCTCACGTCAAAGTGAGTTCGTGTGATCAGTACTACTATGATTGACACGAAATGATGTTGTAAACTTTAGTAGTTGTTTAAACATACTTCTCATCAGAGCTAATACTCCGTATTAGCTCAATTTAGCATAATCATTGTAGAATTGTATTATGAGAAAGACACTTTACAGAAATTAAAGCAGACAGTAGTTATCGAACTGAGCACATACGTCAGTTGAAGCTTCTCCGCCATATTGGCAGTTTTGGAATGCTATTTCTCCGTTAAAACTATGCGTTAAGTGACCCTCTTACTGTTAATGAATTGAACTGACAGTCACTGCAAAATACGTACTTTCAAACAATATACTTTCTCGAATAAATAAAAACAAATACTCATCATAATATATTTGAAAACTTAATTTTTAACGGCTAATTTGCACTCTATTAGCAAGTTGTACATCACGGCAAAACCGTCGGAAGTTCTATTTCTGTTTTAAGTGACAATAAACGCTAGCTCTGCAATACGAACACTTCTCCAAAACTAATCAATATGGAGGAGGCAGGCTTCACTTTATCATCGTAAGGGCGTCACTCTGTATTCTAGCCTCCTTAGAAAAATCACTGATAAGAATAGTAAATAATACGAGGTATCTGCGACAAACAACACATTCTAACGGTCGTACCGTCGAAAGAAACCCCGAAGTTGATCGAAACAGGTAACAGGTTAACAAAAACCGAAAATTAATTGGACTCATTACTGTAGGAATCAAAATAGACTGCAGTTTTCGTAAGAACTTTCTAAAGAATAAATATACGTGACATCCACGACGAATGGCTCTTTTATAACAAGGCATACTACTGACAGAAAATCCGAATTGGGATGAATTTGGTAACAGATTAATGAAAACGGCAAATGAATGAACTCATTACTGTGCCCATCTTCCGTTTGCTATCCGCTCTGTAGCTCAGTAGCAGCGTCTCTGACCGCCGATGCAAGGGGTCCGGGTTTGATTTCCGGCAGGGGACCGCTAGTTGAGTGTTTTCCTAATCAGCTCGTCATTATCGGCACGTACGTCGCCCACGCGGTGTCAACTATAAAGACTTACACTACGATGGCCGAACAATCCTGTAAGGGATCTCTTGGCCCACAAAGCCATACGCTCATTTCCATTTTTTTCCGTATGCTGTATGAAAAATTACAGCAATATCCAACACACGAATTGACCGTTAGGTCAAAACTCTAATGACAGCGTAGTTACACAATGAGTTCATCAGCATTTTAAGGCTGTTTTCTGTAAATAAACATACGACTGCTCGCACGTTTATAATTATAGAAGTATGACGGCTAGACACCATTGATACTGTATATGGCATTGCCAGGTTAGTAATATATGTCTGTGTACAGAACGGACGACTTTTCTTTGCCCCTAAAATTATTTTATCTCGTAGATTACCACTTCTTTTTACTCTTGGATTATTTGCTTATCGAGGAAAATGCCGAGTTTGACCATTAGTTCTGTAACTGGTTGGGTAAATTAGTTCCAAGAACGGAGGGAGGCAACCGAGTAACACGATGTTTAATGAAGCACTATGGTCATTAAGCTTTACGTCAGACTGATAACGACTTTATTAGTAGACTGTTAATATTATGGTGCTGTGATTAAGGGTTAATCTGTCTAGATGCTTACTATGCATTGTATCTGACCCCACCAAGTACGGGGAACTGCGAAATGTATGGCTTTCGCTCTTAATTAACAGTAACATCGCGGTAACTGAGAATTATCCTGGTGATAAGAGAAATTTTACTTCGTATTTTGTTAAATTTTATATTGCTGAAGTTTCAGTTCAATTAAGTGTCAAGTTTGGAACTCATAGGAAAGTTGAGCTCGCTTGTACTAGGAAGCTGTAGAGGTATAACTTCACGGAACCTACGTACATATTTTTTCTCCTTTTATTGATGTTACTAAAAATAATTGTTAATAAATGTCATTAATTTCAAATTCTACAAAGAAATCTATGTGAACCTAAATGTTTCTATGTACATTTACATATTTTTACTCTAAGATATACTCTGTGGAAAATCAAAAGTGAAGCATTATGTGAGAGGTTAAAAGTAGGCAACTGTACGAAATAAAAGCTCAATTTTGGGAGGAGATATCCAGATATTTACTGTTATGAAAAAGTTTAATTTTAGCAATAAAATTAGCAAAAGGTCCGTGTGACCTACCGGCGACTCCCTGCTACAAAATCTTTTTCCCTGTCCCAATTTGAGAACTGATTTGGTTCAAATTATTCTAATAGCAGGAAGTTAACGACACAATGGCCAACATACGTAGCAGCTCACACGAAATTATACACAGGCATTAATAAACAAGCCACCACAATTAAAGTTATTTCATAAAGGTGGCTAAGAAAAACATTTTGGCGCAACGGAACTTTAACATAAAAAAGTGCATCTGAGATCGTTCTCAGCGCTGGTGAAAAGCAATATTAAATAAAAGGGGGAAGGTGCTCGAAAACTACAATTTATAGGCAACTCAAATTTATACTGAACTTAACTTGATAATTCAGGTCGAACGCAAGCAAAATGGGGAACCAATTTTGTTAATACAATAAAAATGCATCTCATTACCTAGTCTAATACTGAAGATGCCCAACACTGAATTTAACATAAATTACACAGAACTTATCACTACTGGGGGGAAGGATTTACAAACGACACTCACTCACACACACACACGCAACGCAACAGCGAAACTCACCAAAATCAGCGTGCTGAGACGAGGCAGAAGCAGGCGCCACTGTCGTAAGCGGAGGTACCACACAACACAATATACAATGAAACTGCGAATATGGCTCTGATCTGTCATGCCTGATTTAAATGGTGCGTGAGTGTAGCAAAGTTAAGTTGCATTTAGATTAGACCGCGAGCAAACATGCTAACGGCGACACACGACTACGTTACATGATCGCACTCCACTGAAGGTGAAGTGGTTAAAAATCGGATTCATCACACAGAAGCACGGTGGAATCTTAAGTTGCAATCTGAGAGTAAACTGTCTAGGCACTGGTTTAATGAGAAGTGGCGTGAATTCCGGTGACTACCTGCAAACCCCTGAAGTCGGAGTTCGGAGCCACGTGGTTCCGAAAACCGATAAACATGTATAAATTCAATTCCCGAAAAGTAGAGAAAATTAACTACAGCATGCATCGCCTAGAACGGCGTAGAATTTCATAAGGAAGCTACTGAAATGCATCAAGATGCGATTCGGAGCGTTCACAGAGACGGAAAAAGTCCAGTCTCAAAACCCGGAAAAGTGAAATAATTACAAAGTCGGAAAAATAAAAATAAAAACTACGGCAATGAATCCATGGAAATGTTTAGAATTTGATGAGCAAGCTATTGAAGGAGGTTGTACACGGCTCGGAGGGAATTACTGACAAAGACTGAGTGCATACTACAAATTCGGAGCAGAAACAGCAAAATTAAAAATAGGTGGGGAGAGAAGTTCGCGAAATGTTAGTGGAAATCAGAAGGATACAGGGATAGTTACTTGTCTGATGGGCATGGAACAAACAATAGTGGAATCTGAAGGCTTTGTTCTACGAACCAACCACGTGGAGCACATTACTCATGGAAGGGAAACGATAAGAAAAATTTTACATGCACTGTACAAAAAATGAACACACCATCTGTTAGAAATCAGGCCCCACAAAGCTAGAAGGAATTTACACTGAGTTAGTACACTGGCACATAATCACCAGAGGTATGAATATACCAGGCTGTTATCAAACTGCAACTAGTAACACATACACTGATGGAAATCACTGGAATGAAAAACTGGAACACATTTCCGCGCACGACTGGAAGGAACATTCCAAAAATTGAATCTAAGTTCAAGAGTCTAAGTTAAACATGCTAGACAATGAATCGCTACCATCTCCACGGACACAAGAGCAGAACCAACCTTACCTCATTACGATCCCAGCACAAAGTGAAGTCCTAGCAGCCAGAAGGCGCGGGAAAGCTACCGGAAACTGGATAATCCAAGAGTACAGCGGTGGTGGGAAGAGATGATCGTGTCACTCGACCTGGAGAAGGCTCGTCGACTAGCTGGTAACCAAAGGGTGTAGAAACCTCTTTGGTCGCATCAGCAGTCGGTAACGACTAACTATCAACTCTGAGCCAGAGACAACCATGCAAAGCGAGCTATTACCACCCACATTCAGACAGCCATTAGATTTTCGCACATCTACTTAAAAGTAAAACAAGTACACATTCTCACAGGGACAATAATAAATTATTAAAATAACAAAATCCTTGCAATATTAACTAACATTTCAGAAACTAATATTTTAAAACATAAAATAAAAATGCTATTCCTCATGCCTTGAAAAGAGTGGAGTTCTAGTTTTAACAAAATGCAAATCTAGCGACATCAAATAAATTACAATTTTATAAAAAATTATATGAAAGACGACAGACGGTCGTCTTCCAAGCTTCAATTACGTGAGGAACGTGACGTAATGACCGTTAGGTTAACGTCAATGTGTGAAGAGACGTATAAAATATTTTTATTAATATGTACAAATTAGTATCGTCTGCTGAAAGATAGTGATAACGATTGAATAAACAATGAGGAATGTATAGGAATTATATTCCTGTATTATCAAAGCACATGCTATTTCCTTTTCAGCGACTCCATGGTCTCCACAGATTTAACGTTAAACGTTATATATTTTCATAGATCAACCATTTCTCATACTTGGTGTTTCGGAAGTAATAGTAAATACAGAATGCCCTGATTATCAAAATTTATAACGGAAAAACCGCTTGACTGAATAATTTACGTTTGATGCCGTTGCGTACGTTAGTGTTGTAACGGTACGGACCCTTAAAATAACTAACTTCATCTTAGGGGGTGACTTAGTCCTGCTACTTTTGAATTGTTGCTGTCCATACACGTATAATTCATTTGTAAAACTAAACTTTCAATTTCAAAGTCAGGGAACTTTTAACTAGGGCGGCAGCTACTAAATAACTAACTGCTACATGAGGTTTGAGTTTTTACTAAAATTGTTTATTGCCCTATGCATGATTATGTCTGATGAGAACCACTAAATTCGTTAGACTCTGTCTGGTATGATCAGCTTGTATCCCCAATATTGCTAACAACATAGCTATAGCAATATTTAATCATTTGGATAATGTACCTAAAATGATTGCTAATAAAGTTTATTGTTATATCCAAAAACCCAAGTTAGAAAGCGATGAATAAATACTGAGTTCCGACTAACGTTCAAAATCAGTCCACGCAAGTTTTAAATATTTCAGAGTCCAGCGTGGCGGATTCCGAGGCTATGTTCATCACCTATCTATCGTATCACTCGATTTCACTGCACTCGCAACACACGTCTGCCAGCAAGACTGAACTACCGTCGACTGATCCTGGGCAGCTCCCGACACCCACTTATATACAACCGACGTCATTCCAGCAATACGTCCCCCTAACGAGGTTCTGTGGCGCTCCCAGTAGAGGACAAACTTTTTAAATAATGATTGAAATGTTGCTATGACGGCATCGTTAGATGCGCGCTAAGATTCTAATGCAAATACATAATTTACTTTAACTTCTAACACTAAAAACACCCCCCAAAATCATAAGTTTAAGCAAATGAGTACCTTCATCATGAAAAATAAGTATTTCGGTCGTCAAACAATGAATAATTAAGTATTCATTTAGGTAAAGTGTTTTTCAGGCAGATTTTCGAGGCCTCATTTCAATGCACTGTTCCGAATTAGTTTGCTCATAAATTTAAACAATTTAATTTCTTTTTCTCAAAGACAACATATTGAAGTAAACAAAAATAATATATTCTAAACACGTCATAATGTGTGATTACGACAGCTGCAACTTAATTGTTATTAACAAATCACTACACAATATGTCACACCAAACTTTGCGTCTTGAGGCCTTTCATTTGAGCCCTCGCTCGTCACTATAGTTAGTTTAGGTTGGGTTGAGTTGGATTGTTTGTTTGGGATAAGGGGACTAAACTACTGAGTTTATCAGTCCCCCGGTGGGGAGGGGAAGGAGTGAGGATAGGAAAGCAGGGGAGGGGGAAGGAAATGCAGTCCGGGAACTAAAGAAGGAAGGAAGACTGCATTAGCTCGGGGCCACGTGCTCGCCATGCACGAACTCACGAAAGAACCGTGAGCCCCCTGGGGGGTGGGAGGGGATTAGTTTAGCGTCTGGATTATTGCAAGTGAATAAATATTAGTTTCCTGAATAACATTTGATATAAAATTAATATAAATGACGCCAACTCATCATCTGAATCGTGTTTTCTCCTCTTTCATTTGGTAGTACGTGCTAGTGTATAACTCTAATAGTGTCAGTGTAGTATCTTAACTTAAATACAATGCCGTTTTTAGGCGGGAAAAGTGGCAGTTGGACTCACGTCAAGTCCACCGCGGGTTTTCGAGTTGCACGCGGCCCGGCAAAGCGAAGCTGGGCGTCCCATCGCTTCGTGCACTTCGCCTGCCGCGCTGGTGGGAGAACCGGCAAGGCTCACCTCCTCGCTGCGACCGATTGCCTGTTCACTCGTAGCAATTTTCGACGCTTTCCGCTGTCAAAGTAGCATGCTTTGCGCTCCAAACTGTGTTGCACGTTGTTGTAACGTCACAGTGTTACTAGTTTCCGTGGCCAATAGATGGTGCTAGTGCTCCACAACAGCGACACGAAGCAGGAGAAAACGCATTCGATGCTTTGGTTTCACGTAACGAAATCGCCCATCAAAATCTTGAATTGTTTGTTAAGGTTATTGGACTTAACTGCGGGGTCATCAGTCCCTAAGCTCACAAATTACTTATAAACTAACTTATACCAAAGACAACACAAACACCCATGCCCGAGGGAGGATTCGAACCCCCGACGCGGGAGGCCGCGCGATCTGCAATGTGGCGCTCCAGACCGCTCGGTTACTCCCGGCCTGCTCCACTGACGACTTCGGACGGAGGTTAACGCGGCGGCTGGTTGGTACCTGATTGGCTTTTACAGGCCTGTATGGGATACGTAGGTTAGTTTAAAAGAGCAGAAAATCAGTTCCTGACTCTATTTGGTATTGAAAATGTAAAATTATTGCACCACGTGACATTTCATCTACAGAAAATGCTTTCGTGCAGCTGAAGCGAAAGCGCAACGACATAATTGAAGGGCTGATGGCCGCCTGTTAATTTAGAAATGCGGCTGGCTCATTTTTTTGCGTATTAAATGAATTTAAGTTTGTGACGATACTGCTGGCCCTCTCATCTCAATGTTATCGTACGATACCGTCTGCGTCGGACCCGGAATCGTGTGGTGTAATAGTGATATATTTAGCGTGTGAAGTTACAAACGAAATAGCCAGTCTAGGAATCAGTGTAGGACAGTCTCTCGGTGATACTGTGATCAAAACAAGTGATAGATTTCATTAAGAGATTTGTATAAGACGTTTCCAGACAGTTCTATAAACTATACTTTTGTCATTGTACATTATTTTAATAAATAGACAGACGAATGGTACAAACGTATGTAAAACATAAAGTCATGAAATAAATAGGCTCATAAACAAGTTGTATTGACCAGTTAATTGTGTTAATTAATGTAATAGTCGAAATTCAATATTGTAATTCTTTGTATATATTGACTGATATGAGATTTTAAACCTAGTTTCAGAATTGACAATATATTTGATAGTTCAATATATGTTAGGAACATGTATGATGTACTCATTAACAAATTAATTGACATTTAACATCGCACTTTGTTGTCAACAGAAAGATCAGAAATTTCGTCTTAAAAATACATGCGGCATCTAAAATTATTGTATGCATAGTTTTCATTTGATATTGTGATTATTTTTGTAGTCATGCAATGTTTTATTTGTGTATTTGGTAATTGTAAATTAGTACATTCAATTGTTATGAAGAATGCAGAATGTAATGTCATTATTGTCGATGTTTCATATTTCCCTCACCGCCTTGCGTGAGGGAGTTCGAGTTTTGCCGCTTCTGAAGTACTTTGGAATCTATGTCAGTCTGTGTTGTTTTGGTAATTTGTGTACGCAAGTTTAAAGTTGTAATGTTTGGTGGAGAAGCACTTTCAGTGCAAATTAAAGAAGAAGTGAAAAATTGTACGAGTATTTATTTCTACCACGACGCCCCAGGAGAATAATGTTGCAGCGAGCAGAACCCCCATACATCTTAATGTTGAAAAGCAGATTATTCTATTTGAAAGTGGTAGAATGAAATGTAATTGGTTAAGAATCCATAAAAACGTTTCAAGTTATTGATTACGGATCTTACGACGATGAATTCTTGGTCTCGTTAGAAAAACAGTACAGAACAATACGCGCACGGTCATTGCATCGTCTGAAAATTCGCCTTCGCCATCGCGTTTCAAGCGACAGCGTAATTGGTCGTAAAATTGATACGCGGAAAAAATATTGTTACTTTTGGAAATAGAAGGAAAACATTGAAATAAAAACAGGGAAACTAATTATAAATTCAATTCTCTCATACAAAATTAGACAATTTACAGTTCCATCTTCATTCTAAGAGAAATGAGTGTTGGTCTTGTAGCCCACTAAATAACTTTAACATTCAGGTTCTCTACTTTACTTGTAACGTAAAAGCGTCGCTCTTTGTAGAAAGACTCTGTCAAAAACATCACTGGACAGTAGTACAGATCTAATTACATTTTCTTCACAAGAATCATAGTTTCAAACTTAGTCGTAAGAGGGGGAAAGATAGCAAAGTCTCCTGTATAAAGACTGAAGGTTATTTTAACTCAACTACCTCGTCTCATTGATCTGTCGTAAGAAGTATCATTACTAAGTTGACAGCCGACGCGGACCTGTGCGCTACTCGAACCATACATATCAAGAGAGCAAGTTGCGCTGGGCACCATCATAAGACTGTTGCTTACGTAAGCCATGTCGTGACGTATGACGCTGCACATGTGCCTCACTAAATTTGACGTGCGCGAGATGCTACAGTGTTTTCACTGTGTTATACATGGCGACCGCAGCACCTGCGTACATTAGCAGCGAAGACAAGTAAACAGATTCTTCCGACCGTTCGTAACGGCTACAAGCACGCGCGAACATTTTACATCAGCGATTCAGTAGCGTTGTGGTAATTCATACATTACACCTTATTTCTTCTACCAGTTGTTGTTCTCTTTACATTTTCTATTTCTGACTACATCCGTGTCAGATAACATGACTTCAAAGGAACGTTATGCAGGGTGTTACGAAAAGGTACGGCCAAACTTTCAGGAAACATTCCTCACACACAAAGAAAGAAAATATGTTATGTGGACATGTGTCCGGAAACGCTTAATTTCCATGTTAGAGCTCATTTTAGTATTTCTCTTTAAAAGTAAATTTTATTCCAACGTGAACAAATTGTAAATTTTCACAATCAACATGTGTGGGCTGATGAGAATCCGCACGCAATTGTGTAATCATGTCAACAACACAGATTTTCTGTGAACGTTTGGGCAGGAATTGTTCGTGATGTCTTGATTGGGCCTCATGTTCTTCCACCTACGCTCACTGGAGCACGTTATCGTCATTTCATACGGGATACTCTACCTGTGCTGCTAGAACATGTACCTTTACAAATACGACACAACATGTGGTTCGTGCACGATGGAGCTCCTGCACATTTCAGTCGACGTGGTCGTACGCTTCTCAACAGCAGATTCGGTGAATGATGGATTGGTAGAGGCGGACCAATTCCATGGCCTCCACGCTTTCCTGACCTCAACCCTCTTGACTTTCATTTATGGGGGCATTTGAAAGCTCTTGTCTACGCAACCCCGGTGGACGGCTGTGATACAATACGCCATTCTCCAGGGCTGCATCAGCGTATCAGGGATTTCATGTGACGGAGGGTGGATGCATGTATCCTCGCTAACGGAGGACATTTTGAACATTTCCAGTAACAAAGTGTTTGAAGTCACGTTGGTACGTTCTGTTGCTGTGTGTTTCCATTCCATGATTAATGTGATTTGAAGAGAAGTAATAAAATGAGCTTTAACATGGAAAGTAAGCGTTTCCGGACACATGTCCACATAACATATTTTCTTTCTTTGTGTGTGAGGAATGTTTCCTGAAAGTTTGGCCGTACCTTTTTGTAACACCCTGTATATAAAGGGTGATCCACAAAGATATGTAAAGATTTTAATGTGTTATTTTACAAGTAAAACCAAAGAGAAAAGTTCTTATACATAGGTCCAGAAATATTTAGTTAGGGATAATAAAAGATTATGCCTGAAATTTAGCAACGTCGCTAATGTGAAGCCATCGCAAAACTGTACGAGGTTAAAGAAAAGCACGATTTCCCTTTACTTGGTTGTTATTGATCTGGCGAATTTAATGAAACATGTCCCAAACTTGTATTTGCAGTAGTTTTCCAGAACGTCCAGAGATTAAAAAAAGTAAATTCCAGAGATTATAAAGTAGATTTGTTTACTATCCATTAAGAATGTTGGCAACCGTCAGTGAGTGGTTTCAGTCGTTACCTAACGTTGAAACGAGCTACTTTTCTGTATTGTTCAATGAATGGATATAATAACAACATTACTTTTAGTGAAAAAACATATTAAAAGTTGTAGTTTATTTATGAGATAGTGATGCCTTTCATATTTAAGACTGTGGAATATGCCGATATTAAGTTTATTTGTGACAAATGTGGTGATAATGCTGCGGCTGCAGTTAACGAATATCGAGAACATTATCCAACTCGGAAGATACCGAATGAACGAACTCAAAATGTTCAAATGTTTGTAAAGTCTATGGGACTTAACTACGGGGTCATTAGTCCCAAAACTTACAAACTACTTACGAACTAGGACGGCACAAATATCCATGCCCGAGGGGGGATGCGAACCCCCGACCGTAGTGGCCGTGCAGACCGTGACTGGAGCGCCTTAGTCTCCTCGGCCACCGCGGCCGGCAATGAACGAACTATTAGTGGAGTATTTTGCTTTTTGCGGAAGACAATTTCTATACGTAGCGTTCATACGAGGACACGATCATGAAGACGATGATGAGGATATTATGGATGCTGTTCAACGTAGCCCGGGTACCAGTACACGACGTATCTCTCAATGATTACGCATTACACACTCTAAGGTAAGGCGTACACTGAAATGCAATAATCTGTATCCTTACCGTAAACAAAAAGTGCATCATTTACATCTGCGAGTTCCTGTACTCAGCTTGGAGTTTTATAACTGGTTAAATCTAATCGGCATTTACACAAATGCAATTTTTTGCTGATGAGGCACAATTTACTTGAGATGAGGTAAATAATTTACATAACGAGCAAGTATTGTCTGAAGCAAACCCACATATAAGAGTTATATGTAATTTCCAGCAGCGATTTAGCATAAATCTGTGATGTGGTATAATCAACACACACATTTAATTGAATCATTCATTTTCCAAGGACGACTAACTGGTGAAACGTACTTACAATTCTTTCAAGAAGAAATGTCCAACATGCTCGTAGATGTTCCACTTGCTACGCGAAAATGTATTTCCAACATAATGGCGAGTCTACACACTTTAACTATGCAGTTACTAGACGATTAAGTAAAGGTTTTCTCCGCCACCCAGATCGATTGATTTAACTCCAAAGGATTTTTTTGTATGGGAATGGATGAAAGACAGTTTATATCGACAAAGTCAATACATGTGAGGTATTACTTGCTAATAATGAATAGTAGTGTTTGTTCGTCTGAGAAACTACAAATAAAAAGCTATTTTCTCACCAGACGCGTTTCGTTTTAATGACAATAAGACATCTTCAGTGGTGAAAATTTTAGTCTTGTTTTCGCCTCACATCATGGAATGCCGGTTTGTTTCATGCAGTAAGACAGATTCTTCTTGCTGCCTCACTGGTTTTTCCACGAATTTCATTTTCACTATTGCACTTTCCATAACTGTTTTCACAGATCAGACATATTTCTGATCTATGGAAAACAATTATGGAGAAACGGAAAAGAAGGTTACGATTTGCTGTGCACATCTTGAGGATGGACGATGAGAGGTTGACTAGAAGATATGGAATGCAACATGTCATGCAGGAAACAACTGGGAGAAGGAAGTAAGAGATGATTAGAAGAAAGGAATTTGCAGGCAATGATACACGACAGGGAGAAATCTAAAGGGTTGGTGGTTGGTCAGATGTGGCCGTACACCAAAATCATAGTGGTCATAACAGAAAAAGAAAGAAACACAAGAAGCGAGAGAATGAAGAGGTTTTGAGAAGAAAGAATACGCACAAAACAAGCCACACGTGATCCTGAAAGATCCTAACAAAGCAGCAGAAGAAGAAGAATATATATTAAGTTTGCAGATAAATTTTTGCAGTCATGGTTTAAATTCAAATGCTTGTAGCGCTTATGGGACTCAACTACGAGGACATCAGTCCCTAAATGTACAAACTACTTATGAACTAGCTTATACTAAAGACGGCACAAACATCCATGCCCGAGAGGGAATTCGAACCCCCGACCGCAACAGCCGTGCAGACCATGACTGGCACGCCGCAGACCGCTCGGTCACTGCGGCCGGCCACTGTTTAAATATCTCATATCCACAGCCAGTGCCGTAGCTAAAGGGGGGGGGGGGGGGCGGGTGGCTCGTCCCGGATTCACCCATATGGAAGCGACAAAGCATGAATCAAACACAAAAGGTGATGTGCGGAATCTGACAAAAGAATTGCTTTATAAGGTGATACCTACTGATGAAAAAATTTTCGGCCTTGGATGGTTTACTCTCCTGTAACGAAAAACCTCGACTGCTTCTGCAGTCGCTTATTTGCTGTCGCGAGTTGTACCAGTGTAAGATCTACATTTATAACTGGATTTCAGAAGTGGTGGAATCTGAATCGTAAATTTGCCGACCACGAATCTACAAATGAAACTCTGGAAAAGTGGAACACTTTGAAAATGGGCCTAAAATTAGATAAAAGAATAGATGCAATTAATGGACACTGCGAAACTGAAATGGAAGAATCTCTTAGCTAGACTATTGGATATAACTTTGTTTTTGGATAAACAGAACCCAACATTCCTTGGATATGACAAAAGGCAACACTACAAATAAAGTCAATTCCTTGGAACTAGTCAAATTATTGTCGAATTATGATACGGTGGTGAAAGAACACATCTTGAACTTGGAACATAGCAAACTACAAAAAGTATCATTTTTGTCGCCAGAAATACAGAATGAATATATCAATGTTTTGCCGGACCATGTGAAATACAGGCTTATCAACGAAATTAAATCAAAAAAATGTTCAAATGTTTGTTAAGCCTAAGGGACTTAACTGCGGGGTCATCAGTCCTTAAACTTAGAAACTACATTTAAACTACCTTATACTAAAGACGACACAAACATACATGCCCGAGGAGGGATTCGAACCCCCGACCGTAGCGGCCGTGCAGACTGTGACTGGCGCGCCTTAGACCGCTCGGCCACTACGGCCGGCAAATTAAATCTTCTACATATCTTGGTATCATGTTTGATAGCACAGCTGACATTTCACATACTTAGCAAATGCTCGAAGTGGTTCGTTTTGTGAAAACTGCTGGCAGAAAATTGGAAAGCAAAGAAGTATTTTTTCTCCTTTAAAAGGGATAAAAAGCCGCTGATCTAAGTGAAGAAATTCTTAAAAATTTTGAAAAAGACGTTTTAGATGTTATGATGTGTCGTTCACAAGATTATGATAATGCAGTTGTTATGAGCGGCATGTGTGGAAGTGTACAAGCTATTATTAAAGAAAAAAACAAAAAAGCAATTTTTATTGGATGTATTGATCATTCAGTTAATTTATGTGGTCGACATACATTTGCACAAAACGTGACTTGTGTCACGTCTTTCGGAACAGTAGAGAGCATTTTCACTTTTCTTTTCTACTTCCAATAGCCGTTGGGCAGTTCTTATTAAACACAGCAATGTATCTGTTAGAAGACACTCGACAACGCGTTGGAGTGCTCATTATGCTGCAGTAAATATACTGGCACAAAACTTCGATGGCGTTGTTGCTACAATTATAAAATTATGTAACCAACAAGAAAATTTAGACACAAAAGGTTTCCATATTTCATTCCTATATGCAGTTTTGGAATGATGTTCTAAGCGAAGTAAACTGTACTCAGATTGCTTTGCAAAGTAAAGGGTTGAGTCTTGATCGGTCAGTTATAAAAATAGAGGCACTTGGTCTTTATATGGAACAAAATCGAGGTCGTATTGTAGAAGAGGCAATTGGTGTTGCTGAGAAAAAATCGGAAGACTACGATATTCCAATAGAAAGACGAATTCGGAATTCGTCGTAAAAAACGAATAGTTGGAGAACAGACCACTGATGCAGAACTCTCACTGAGAGCAGAACATCAAAAGGATATGTTGGAATGTCTTGACCAATTCAGTAGTGAAATCCGAACAATGTCGTAGTCAGTTCATGATGTTGCCTCATTGTTCGAGGTTGTGCATTCAAATACCTCTCTTTTGGACAAAAACGAGGAGCTGAAGATAGATGTGTCTTAAAATTCATTGTGAAGTGGGATTTTACTGACACTCTTCCAAACCTTTATTTGTGGCGATTTGCGTATCAGTTGTTTCGGGTGAGAGGAGCTTTAGTAAATTGAAATTAATTAATAACTACTTGCGATCCACAATGAGCAACACGAGGCTAAATAATCTTTCCATGTTAACTATCGAACATGAAGCAACACAAAACATTAATTTCCAAGATATTATTTCTGAGTTCGCAGCTGTTATAGCTATAAAGATATTTTAAGTGTATATCCTTCAGTAGTTAATATTCTGAAGAATTTATACTAATGTAATGTGTATAATACAGTTTCATAATAGATAATGCATAATAAAAGAATATTAATGTATTATAAATTGCAGTTAGATGATTAACTACTTTGTTTTGTATTACCTAAAAAATTCGTATCTAGTTTAGTTATTTTAAAAGTTTTTATTCGTGGGGTGACACCGCTGAGAACGTTGGCAACGAATGACGTATGCATTAACTGCATGTTCTTCACGATTGGTCAAGTGATATCTCGACACTGAGCAACAGTTGCCAACATTATCTCTCGCGATCGCCGATCTGAATGTAAAATTTTACCTCATTCCGCATCAAAAATCCATGCTCTCATAATAAAACTTTTTTAAATGAGCGTAAATACACTTCCCTTTGCAACAGTGTTCTGCCATGCAGTTGCTATTACGATCGATCAATGTTTCAAGCGATTAGTGTTTTTATTTTTATTTTATTTTTTATTTTCATTTTTATTCCTTTTTTAATTAAAACTTGGGGCGCGCATAGGTGGCTAGGTGGACGTAAATTGATTAGTTTGTATTGTAAAACGTAATGTCACATTCACAGAACAATGGGAAGAAGAAAACTCAAATTCATAGAAATAGATGTTGACAACAGAAATAATACAGATGATTTTTATAACTAATCTTGCCTTCGTTGTTGTTTGTCGTGGCTTTTCTTTGTAAAAGGGAACTCAGCTCTTTGAGCTGCATTACCGTTCTCTCTCCTGTCCGATTTAAGGAACTGTACAGTTTTGTGACACATTCCAAAGCGTGTTGCTTTTCCAAAATCGTCGAGCCATCGCCTTTTTATTTTCTATAACTGCTTATTTATCTAAAACTAGATCGGTCAAAAGGTTTTTCTCAAACAAAGGAACTTTTTCTTCCTCCTAGTCGCCCACTGCTTTTGAAAACAGAAACAGAAACCTCGTGACAATTATACAAACTATGACGCGTATTCGATTTTCCCTTAATAATCGACGAAATTAAAGTAATTTCGAGTTGCGTTGGTAGTGGCATCTGTGATCTGTTGCCGGCCGCAGTGGCCGAGCGGTCTGCGACGCGACAGTCATAGTCTGCACGGCCACTGCGGTCGGGGGTTCGAATCCCCCCTTGGTCATGGATGTTTGTGTCGTCTTTAGTATAAGGTGGTTCATAAGTAGTTTGTACGTTTAGGGACTGATGACCCGCAGTTAAGTTCCTCAAGCTTAACAAACATTTGAACATTTTTTTGTGATCTGTTGAGACGTACTATTAACATCTAAAGAAGGAGTAGGTACCTCATAGTTAACTAACGGTCGTTAAAATCAGCTACCGAAACCCCAAGGAAGATATGTGGCATGTTAGATTATAACATGACGGTAAATGTAGTTTTCCAGAAACCGGGCATTAGACAATTAGAATACTTTCTACACTTTCGCGTGTCTATGACTTGGCGCAGACCGTTAGTGTGGTGGTAGGAGGGGCTTCTGGCCACCGCTTAAACTCACCATGCTGACCCGTTTTCAGTACGGATCAAAAGACAAAGACAAAGAAGAAAGGAGAAAAAATTCTAAGGGAGGATGATTAAATTTTACGAGGAGACTACAGGTCCTGTTAATCACGAATTTTGGAGAGTCTCCGATATTTTGAAGAGGACCCTTTCATAAGTACCCGGGTAGCAACTTTTCATTCACCAGTCCTAGCTGACAAGAAATTCTTGTGAATATTATCCATGTAGCCTCTTGACGGTAATATTAAGAAGGTGCAGCGAAGCCGGCGTACTGCAATAGCTGAGGTTTGCGGCTACATCGTGGGCGGTACGTGTCCAACGTTCTGTAATTTATTCGTAATTTATGTGCAACAAGACCGGTAGATTTTCAAATAACGTCAAAGGATATCGACAGTATAAAACCGTGACGCCAAAAATATTTTGTTTTTCTTCGGAACCGTTTGCTGTGGTACAACAGAACTACGGATGTTATTTAGCGTAAAAGCTATAGAGCACCTCGCATCCATAAAAGGCTACTACCATGCAGCTACGCGGCGTTTTGAAACACTACACGCTCGAACGCGATTTAAATTCAGAAAAATGGGTCATTAGTCAGTCGGTTTCGTTGCGAAAAATACCATATGAAAGCAGGTGCACCAAATTGATGAATTCAATAAATTAATGTACTTTTATGTAACTCTGCCTCGAAGCGATTTGCCAGTTATACTACAAACTACAAACAGTATACAGGTATGAACACAGCGTAATGCGATTCATAATTAAGCAGGACCATGATAACATACACTTGTGTATAAAGTTTTACCCCAGGCATTAATTCTGATGACGATAAAATTAATAAACATATAGTCACATCATTAGCTATGGTCTGTATATTATAGGAACATCATCCTTATTAGCACTGCTTAAATATTTCAAATGTGTCATATCTTTGTTCATTTTATGAAGTTTATATTGCCAAGTTTATCATATATCGGCTGCATTATACCAGGCGCGTCCAGAAAGTAAGTTCCGTTTGGTAATAAAATGAAATTGTACACAGATACAAAAGATATTTTTATTGCACAAAATTCTACAACTCTTAAACTACTTTTCCACATAACTGCCGAAATTTTGCAGGCATTTCTCATAGCGTGACAACAGGTTTTGTATACCTTCTTCATAGAAATCTGCCGCCTGTGTCTACAAACAGTTGGAAACAGTTTCTTTCAGCTCCTCGTCATTGGTGAAGTGATGACCGCCAAGGAAAGACTTGAGATGTAAGAACAGATGAAAGTCGCTAGGATCGAGGTCAGGGCTGTACGGAGGATGGTCAAACACGTCCCAGCCAAATCCCTGTAGGAGGTTTTTCGTCACATTTGCAGTGTATGGTCGTGCGTTGTCGTGAAGCAATACCTATTGACAGCAGTCCCCGGCGCTTATTCTGAATTGCACGGCGCAATTTCCGAAGTGTCTCGCAATAAGCACCTGCTTTAATTGTTTGACTACGCGGTAAGAAGTCAATGAGTAGGGTGCCTTTCCAGTCGCAGAACACTGTGCACATCATTTTCCGAGGTGTCATGATTTGCTTCGGCTTTACCTTGGTGGGGATGAAGTGTGCCTCCATTCCATTGATTGTCGCTTACTCACAGGGGTGTCGTAAGAAACCCACGTTTCATCTCCTGTGATTATCCGTCTCAGAAATTCTTCGCCGCTTTCAGTATAACGAGGAAAAAACTCAAGTGCACTACCCATCCGTTGTGTTTTGTGTTGCTCAGTGAGAATCTTTGGTACCCAACGGAATTTCAGTTGTTTGGTAACAATTTCAAGCATCAGTGATTGTGAAATTTGTAGGGAGTCCATAGCGAGAACACTAATTGTAAACCTACGGTTTTCCTGGATCTTGTTATCAATCGCGTGAACAAGTTCTTCTGTAACCAAAGGTGGACGCCCACTTCGTTCTTCATCGTGCACATCACTACGCCTGCCATTGAACTGTCGGACCCATCTTCCCACCATCGAATCACTCATCGCATTTGGTCCGTAAACATCGCAAATTTACCGACAAAATCCATTTGGTTTCACTTTCCTCGCATTCAGAAACCGAATCACCGACCTAATTTCACAGGCGGCGGGATTTTCAATCAACGCCGACATTTCAAACAAGCACAACAAAGCGCACGTAACTGACAGCGATCTCCAAATGGCGCACGTTCTTCTCCTTGATACACATCGTCTACAGCGCATGTGCGGAACTGCAATCGCAGCGCTGCAGCGGAGATAAATTGAAACGGAACTTACTTTCTGGACGCGCCTCGTATAAACTCCGAAACTGAAAATTGCGAATATAATAACGACGTTTGTTAAAAACCATATAACTTTCATCCCAAGCTATTTTTAATCTTTTACTGTTCTAAGGGTATTAAATCAGAAATACTGAAGTATGTTTTTAAGCCTCGTTTGCCCCCTTACGGTTGGATGGACACGTTTGAAAGAAATATGTTCCTTACTTGCCTCTGCACTAGAACATATTGAAGGATAAACAAAACCGAAGTATATCCGTCAGTAGGTTTACTTCTAACTTTACGCACTTATGTCTATCTTACTCTACAGTTACTACTTATTCCATGTTTTGCATACAACGGTCAAACGAAGGGGCCGCGGTGAAATGGTCGAGTGCTCTAAGGCGTCTTACTGCGGAGCGCGCGGTTGCTTCCGCCGGAGGTTCGAATCCTCACCGCGGTGGAGTAGCCGAGCGGTCTAAAGCGAATCGCTGCGGAGCTCGCCGTGGAGGTTCGAGTCCTCCCTGGGGCATGGGTGTGTGTGTGTTGTCCTTAGGATAGTTTACCTAGGTTTAAGTAGTTTGTAAGCTACGGACTGATGACCACGCAGTTTGGTCCGATAGATTTACAGACATTTGTTCGAATCCTCTTTCTGACGTGGGTGTGTCTGTTGTCTTTGGCAGAAGTTAGTTTATGTCAATATAAGGACTGATGTCCACTGCGGTTTGGTCGCACATCATTTTCTCAAAAATGTTCAAATGTTTGTAAATCTATGGCACGTAACTACGCTGTTCATCAGTCCCTAGGCTTACGAACTGCTAACTTATACTAAGGACAACAAATACACCCATGCCCGAGGGAGGACTCGAAACTCCGACGGCATGCAACGACTCGCTCTGCAGCTAGGCACCTTAGAACGCTCGACCATTCCACTGCGGCTAACATTTTCTAACTAGATCAATGATTGACTCCTCTGACTTTTCGAAGGATATAAACCGTGTGAGCCAAGTGTTTTTTATTTATTTATTTCACTGTTATCGCCTCGTCACATTATTAAATTTAATTGTAAGGACTTGTAAAAAATAGCGAGAGAGTCTTGTATTACAGCTCGTGCTATGTGTTTGTGTATATGTTTCTGAGTGTGTGAGAGAGTAACATTATTGGCACTAGCGTGGTCAATAACTTTATCTCATTTAATGAATCTTAACAGTAATTGTATTTATCTATAACCATCTGTAAGCCATCCTCATCTGATATGTTGAGTTAGGCAATCAGTTACCACGCATCTTAAAATATCCTTCAGCCTTTCTTCGCTGTCAGTCAAGTATGCTTTCGTGTTGTGGTCTTCAGTCCGCAGACTGGTTTGATGCAGCTCTCCACACTACCTTGTCCTGTAAAAGCATCTTCATCTGAGAATAAGTTCGGCAACCTACATCCTTTGGAATCTGCTTACTGTATTCGTCCCTCGGTCTCCCTCTACGATTTTTACCCCACACACTTCCTTCTAATGCTAAGTGGACAATTCCTTGATGTCTCAGAATGTGTCCAACCAATCTATCCCTTGTCTTACTCAGGATATGCCAGAAATGCCTTTTCTCCCCAATTCGGTCAAGCACCTCCTCATGAGTTACGTGATATACCCATCTAATTTTCATCATTCGTCTGTAGTATCACGTTTCAAAAGCTTCTATCCTCTTTCTATCTAAACTTCTTATCGACCACGTTTCACTCCCATACAATGCTATACTCCAGACAAATGCTTTCAGAAAGGACTTCCTAACATTTAAATTAATATTGGATGTGAAACGCTTTTCTTCCCATAGCCATTCTGCATTTTATATCTTCTCTACTATCACATATTCATACAGTAGAGCTGCATGTCCTCTGGAAAATTAACGACTGTAGTTTCCCCTTGCTTTCAGCCGTTCGCAGTAACTGCATGGCAAAGCCATGTTAGCTGACGTTACAAGGCCAGCTCAGTCAATCATCCAGACTGTTGCCGCTTTCAAATACATTTAATCATTTTTCCAGAGGCATCAATCATATGATTCTGCAACACCTCATTGTTACTGACCCGTTGTAACGTCTCCATAGCCAGAACTGTAACGGATTCAGGACAATTACAACCATTCAGACGCGATCAATGAACTGCAAGACAGCTAATGTAAGTACTGGTTTCCGGACATATTAACACAAGAATTGTTCTCCTAGGTTTTGACCAATGATATCACGTGTAGATTTTAAGCCTCGGTATATGTTAACGACGGGCGTCCCCTTGCAACGCCACCGTACCAGACAATGTTGGGTCGTCTAGCCTCACCGAGAAAAATATGAAACAATTTATAACCTTGGTAATGTGGCTCTAATGCCACGAAACTAGTTTTTGAATAAATGAGTACCACCAGCTGAAGCAGTTTCCATTCAATATCACTCCGTATAGGCTATGTGCTACATTATCTAATCCGACGCAGAGTTATTAAGGTCACTAGCATTACCTTTATTTCTGTCACGGACACGAAACACAAAATTAAAAATATATATTTAGGTGAATAGGCGTAGTGCTTAGTAGATGAGACGATCAAAAACTAGGCTGAAGGATTTCACCTCTAAATATTTGCATGTTCCACTTACAAGACGTTTACGGCCTCCATATGCTTCTGCTGACTCGGCCACGTGCTTGACGTTAAGCTGATCTTAAGCACGTGACTCAATCATCACCGAGACGTCTTAGGCCATATTTCATACTCAAGTGTCGACACTAAACGCACGCGTGAAGCTCATACACATATGACTGTTCTACTTACAAATTCAAAGAATATAAGGATGTCAGAACTAGTTTCTAGGATATCAGAAATCAGTTTAATCAAATAAAAGGGGACAATTGTGGGTAATTACGTTAGTTAAAAAGCATTATGAGTTGATGAGCTTTACAGAGCCTGTCATAGAGTACGACCGATTCGATTTTCTTCTACAACAAATTTTATGATACTTTATTTTGTGATCTGTGGTTGAACAATCGTGACATGGTTTTATACGTTTTGTTTTGTACATTGTAGGTGTGGTTTGTCTGTAACGTATATGACATAAATCTCGTAACCAAAATAAAACAACCAAGATCCTTCTAAGGCTCTAAAAACCTCCACCAGCAAATAATATTCACACAAAAAGTTGACAGTCACGAAATTATTGTGTTAGAATCGTAGTATGTCTTACATCTGTTTTAATTTAAAACCAGTAGTCGACTAAGTAAATGGGCAAGGGAAGAGGAACACAAACTTGAGATGGCAAAGGAATGAAATGGCGAGGAAAACGAGGTTGGTGGAGAGAATAATAATATAAATGTAGCAGTATTAGTTAGATAATTCAACGTCTATGTTTACCTTTGACGAACGACACTTTGTTGGTGATGCGATGAGAGAACGTTGTAGCCAACAGTTGAAAAGGAAAGCGTTGTGTCCTAAGAAAGGGCTGCGGCAGAATATGATTTGATGACACTGTGCACAAACACTTGACCACACGCGACTTCCAGAAAGCTGCCGAATATCAACAATTGTGTTTCCACTACGTGAATATACACTTTCACTGGTAATTAACAATGATGAATTGTACGAAGTTTGTTTAACGAACTGGGGTAACAGGGGCTATGAACGCTTATCTTTTCAGTGGCAGTAAGTTTGTTTGTATTGAGGTGAGTAGTATTTCAAGTAATAAATACGTCTTTAAGAAAAAAAATTGTGTAGGTAGAAAGAAATAAAATTATTTCACTAAAGAATAAACAATACAAATTATTTGTTTGAGTACAAAACAAACTGTCTGTGTTTTTGTCAATATTTCTGTCCTTCCTGATCTAATATAGGATCATTTTTTTATGCTCTAAATGAAAAAAATGTCCTTACGTGTGGTACATATAAAGTAATCGTCAGTTTTCAAATTCGTCCTAAAATTATCGAGAGACTGTAATAGGTTCATGTAGTGAAAAATAGAATGACTTATCGAGTTATCTTGCACTGTAAGTGGAAATAATTTACGTGCCTCCTGTTCGGACATGCAGGACCTCTGTGACACTCAAAGAGGAACAGGTGTTACTTTTGTCTGCGACAGGTTGGCAACAGTAATCACTGGACAGTAGACACGAAATACAGGCCACCAGAACTGGTACACCGTGCATGGTTTCTGACGGGAGGCAATCATAAAGTTACGTAAATCTGTAGTCAAATTTTTTAATTTGGAAAAAAACAAAAAAACTTTATGAAAAATTGTAACTGACACACGTAGCGGTAAAAATATTGGCTTATCGAATTATTTGTTATTGAAACGGGAAGAAATTTGCACCTTTGTTCTTCGCAGTATTTCGGTGAAAGTCACAGGGAGGGGTGTATTTCCGCTGTTAGCAACAGGTTGGTAATAGTAGGCACTGGACAGTAAACACGAAACACACGAGTGCGTAACTAGTACACCGTGCGTGGTGCTCGACAGGAGAGCGCCATCAAATCAGGTGAGTCAGTTCGCGGCGAGGCGGGGCAGAGTCGACGATGGCCGGTGTCCGCGCGTCTCCGGCCGCTGGGACGTGGGCGCGGCGGCTGCTGGCGGTGACGTCACAGAACACGACTCGCGGCGCGGCTGGGCGGCGGGCCGGCGTCGCGTCCCGGCGAGCACTGGCCGCTCCTCGCTCCTCGCGCTCACCGGCCCAGTCGCGCGCGACACAGCCAAAATAGCTGCCCCTCCGCCGCTAAAGATAGCCGCGCCGCGCCGCGCCGCCCGTCTCAATGCCCATTCTTCCCGCCGACGACGCCGGACTGCTCCCTTTATTCTGCCTCGCCGCGTCCCCGCGTAGCGTTTCGGGCACTCGGAAGACCGATGATCTATTCCCGAGCGTCACAACTTACTTGATATTTTGCAACAATGGGGCCCTTACACTAGGGTGATCATCATCATCATCATCATCATCATCATTAGAGACTGATTATGCGCCGGCCGCGGTGGCCGAGGGGATTGAGGCGCTCCAGTCACGGTCTGCACGGCCACTACGGTCGGGGGTTCGAATCCCCCTCGGGCATGGATATTTGTGCCGTCCTTAGTCTTAGATAGTTCATAAGTAGTTTGTAAGCTTAGGGACTGATGACCCCGTAGTTAAGTCCCTTAAGTCCTACACACATTTGAACATTTGAACTGATTATTCCTTTCAGCGTTCAGTCTGGAGCATAGTACCTCTAATAAACTTCCTCCATGATCCCCTATTCAATGCTAACATTGATGCCTCGTCCGATATGCCTTTTACTTCAAAATCATTCTGCACCGAATCTAAGTACATTCTTCTTGGTCTACCTCAACTCACCCTCCGCTGCCGAGCTGATGAGTCTCTTTGGTAACCTTGCTTCTCCCATATGTGTAACATGACCCCACCATCTCAGTCTGTTCGCTCTAACTGCTTCATCTATGGTGTTCATTCCCAGTTTTCCTTTGATTTCCTCATTATGGACACCCTCCTGCCATTGCTCCCATCTATTAGTACATACAATCATTCTTGGTATTTTCATATCTGTAACCTCTACCTTATGAATAAGGTAACCTGTATCCTCCCAACTTTCACTCCCATACACCAAAGTTGGTCGAAAGATAGAGCGGCGCACTGCTAACTTAGTCTTGGTACTTACTCTCTTCCTGCAGAAGATAGTAGATCTTAGCTGAGCACTCACTGCATTAGCTTTGCTGCACCTCGATTCCAGTTCTTTCACTATGTTGCCACCCTGTGTGAAAATACATCCCAGGTTCTTGAAACTGTCTACCTGTTCTAACTTTGTTCCTCCTATTTGGCACTCGATCTGTTTAAATCTCTTTCCCACAGAAATTACGTTCATTTTGGAGATGCTGATCTTCATATCATAATCCTTGCACCTCTGATCGAGCTCTGCAATATTAGTTTGCAACCTTTCAACCGAATCGGCCATTATAACCAAGTCATCCGCATATGCGAGGCTGCTTATTTTGTTTTGACCTATTTTAATCCCGCCCTACCAGTCTACTGTTTTCAACATATGATCCATGAATAGTATGGACAGCAGTGGTGACAGGTTAAAGCCTTGTCTTACTCCTGAAACTACCCTGAACCATGAGCTTAATTTGCCATCTACTCTAACTGCTGCCTGACAGTCTACGTAAAGCCCTTTAATTGTCTGCAGAAGTTTGCCTCCTATACCATAATCTTGTAGAACTGACAGTAGCTTCCTCCTAGGAACACGGTCATTAGCCTTTTCTAGATCTATGAAACATAGATACAATATCCTGTTCCACTCATAGCACTTTTCCATTACCTGCCGTAAGCTAAAATTCTGGTCCTGTCAGCTTCTAAGAGGCCTAATACCACGCTGATTTTCACTTTTCCATATAACTGCAGAAATTTTGCAGGCGTTTGTCATAGCGTGGTACCAGGTTTTGTATACCTTTTTCATAGAAATTGCCGCCTGTGTCTTCATCCAGTTGGAAACAGTTTGTTTCAGCTCGTCGTCATTGGTGAAGTGACGACCGCCAAGGAAAGACTTGAGATGTCCTGGATCTTGTCATCAATCGCGTGAACCAGTTCTTCTGTAACCAAAGGTGGACGCCCACTTCGTTCTTCATCGTGCACATCACTACGCCCGCCATTGAACTGTCGGACCCATCTTCTCACCATTGAATCACTCCTCGCATTTGGTCCGTAAACATCGCAAATTTGCCGATAAATTTCACTTGGTTTTACTTCCCTCGCATTCAGAAACCCAATCACCGACCTGATTTCACAGGCGGTGGGATTTTCAATCAACGCCGACATTTTAAACAAGCACAACAAAGCGATATCCAAATGTCGCCTTGATACACATCGTCTACAGAGCATGTGCAGAACTGCAATCGCAGCGCTGCAGCGGAGATAATTTGAAACGGAACTTACTTTATGGACGCTCCTCGTAAAAATACGGGACACGTATGAGTACCGATGCATGTACCACTAAATGTTACCTTTACCTGTAGCATTAACGCATACTTAAATATGCGAATTGATGCACACACAGTATAGTAGACAAAACCAGTGTTTCTCCCCCACCTCTGTTTCCTAGGCTTACGTGTCCTATACGCTGGTTCTCGTATTTACATTTTCTCAAAATCACTTATTTTAGAAAATTATTACCGCAACAGGAAAAGTTGTTAATTAGTTAAAGAACTTGAAATCAACAAGACAAGCACCGGAATTACGAGTTTTTGGGACGGGACAAACTACATAGAAAGTAATCTCAGCAACTGAGACATACCAAGTCAGTTGCTAATACAAAAATTAAGCAAACACAGCTGGTCGCCGCGGTGGAGTGGCCGAGCGTTCTAAGGCGCCTTGCTGCAGAGCGCGCCGTTGCACACCGTCGGAGTCCTTCCTCGTCCAATGAGTGTTTGTTATCTTTAGTTTCAGTTAAAGTAATTTGTAAGTCTATGGACTGGTGACCATAGCAGTTTGGTCAAATACGTTTACAGACATTTGAACATTTTAAACAGAACACACCAAATAAATTGCATTACTAATTAAAGAAATATTTTTTCTTTTATAGTTATCACATGCAGACAAAAAATACAGTTATGATTACTTACGTACTTTTCGTATTTCTCTGTGAGTTGTATTTTGCAGAATAATCTGTGTCATCTGGAGGTCGGTATTTTCATATAATAACCACCACAGCAAGTACTGTAAAAATGAGTTATACTTCCTTCACAATTTGCACACTAAATGTGTTGTTATCGCAGTCCATAAAATATTTGTGACGGAGAACCCTGTTTCCACACCATCATTTGCTACAGATACATTCAGCTGCAAATAAGTCGAAAACGAGAGACCAGTTTTTACCAACTCGCTATACAGTTCTCAATTAATAAATTTTCATTCAATAAATTTTCTCTTCGCATATATTTTAAAGATGGTTCATTTTCTTAATAATCTGATCTCATCTTTGCCGCAGCGGAGCGCGTTGAGGCGCTATGCTCCGTGCGGTTGAGCGCGCGGTTGCTCGCCGCCAGAGGTTCGAGTCCTCCCTGGGGCATGGATGTGTGTATGTTTGTCCTTAGGTTACTTTACCTTAGTTTAAATAGTTTGTAAGCTGCGGACTGATAACCACGCAGTTTGGTCTGACAGATATTTATAACCTTTTTTTTTTTTTTTTTTTTTTTTTTTTTTTTTTTTTTTTTTTTTTTTTTTTTTTTTTTTTTTTTTTTGTCAGCAAGTCAGATAAGCGAGTGAGTCATACTCTATTCTCAAACGTTGCAGTCCACAGGCACTATGGCGAAGTTAATCAGCTACACGGTCAAGTCACAATCTTCTCCTAAAAACTTCAGCCCACAAATCCATTAAGCCATAATGGCAGCCAGTCAGCAACACAATGGTGGCAAACTCTGTTGCCAGTTATCTATGCAATTGAGTCCCACTCTGATGTAAAAAGTCAAAGTGCTCTAGGCCCTAGCAGCCAGCCAGTCAACAACACTATGTAGGCAAACTCCGTTCTCAAACACCACAGCCCACTAGTCACACAGTCATATGCCAATCTACTCTCAAGTGCCTCGACCCACCACCCAACTAGGCCATAGTGAGCAGCCAGTCAGTAAGCAATTGTTGCTTACTCTGCTCTCAAGTTCCACAGTCCATTAGGCCCTAGCAGACAGACAGCCGGTTGGCATTAAAGGCCCACTCTCCTCTCAAATATCACAGTCAGTAAACTATGTGATCATGTCACACTCCCCTCTAAAATGCCACAGCCTACTATGCCCTAGCGCCCAACCAGTACCAGTAAGCTATATGATCGAAGATCACACTGCTCTCAAACGCCACAGCCGAATAGGCCCTACTGACCAGCCAATCAGATATGTGATGGTGTCCCTATTGGTTCTCAAACGCCACAGTCCTCTACCCCCTTGTGGCCATCCAGTCAGCTACATGATTGTGTCCTAGTCTGGTCTAAAGTCCACAGCCAACCAGGTCCTGGTAGCTAGCCAGTCACCTATACAGTAGTGTCCCACTCTACTCTCAAGCTCCAAAGCCCTCTTGGCCCTATCAGCCAGCCAGTCATCTACATGATCATGTATGATGTCACAGTCCACTAGGCACTAGTGGCCAGCCTATATTCTCTCAAATGCTCTGCCCACTACTCCCTAGTGGCCAGACAGTCTCTTATCCAATCGCATCCCACTCTAGTCTCAAACTCCACAGCCTGCTACATTCTAACAGCCAGTGAGCTACATGATCATGTCTCACTCTGCTCTCAAACGCCACAGTCCATTAGACATTAGCAACCAGCCTGTCACTTACATGATCCAACCCCACTCCACTCTCAAAGGCAAGGCCCACTAGACCCTAGTGACCACTCAGCCACCTATGCTATCACTTCCCATTCTGCTGTCAAACGTCACAGCCCACTAGTCCATATGACTATCAAATATGCTACGCAATCACATCACTCTTGACTCTCAAACACCACATTCCACTAGGCCCTAGTGACCAGCCTGTCATTTATGCGTTATCTGCCCACTCCGCTCTCAAACTGGAGTGCCTCAGCCTTCTCTTTCGGTGATGGTGGTGGTGGTGGTGATACAAGATGCACCGTATTTAAATGTTATTTCTTCTGTACAGTGAGCAAGAAGTAAAGAAAGCTAAAGAGAATTTGGAGAATGAACCACACAATATCCAGAAAAAGTCAAATACTTTGATGTCTGCGGATCAAACAGAATTTTTGAGAAAGTCAACAAATAACTTATATGAGTAGTTTAACGGAATAACTGTGTCTAAAAGGAAAAAGGAAAATGAATGTTAACAAAAGCAAAACTAAGTCATTGGAATGTTGTCAAGCTGATTTAGCAGATGCCAAAATCAATCAGATTAGCAAACGAGACATAATGGTGGAGAATCAGTTATGGAATTTGAAGAGTAAAGTAAATGTCGAAGTAGAAAAAATATTAAATATAAACTGGTAATGGCGAGGAAATCGTTATGAAGAAGAGTAAACTGTGAAATACGCATTTAAGCAGTAGTAATTCTTTTCTAAAATTTTGTGTCTGGAGTAGCTTTTTGTGAAGGTGAAATATGGACGATAAACAGTTCAGACAAGAAAAGAACTGATGCTTTTTAATTGAAGTGCTACAGAAGAATGCTGAAGATTAAGTGGGTCATGAGAATATTTTGTCACAATTTGACTAGAAGTAATTATTTAATGAGACGAACTACAAGATATCAAGGGACCATCAGTTTAGTATTGGAGGGAATTTTAAAGCGTAAAAGTTACACAGGAAATTCAGAAATATTACTGTTTGCAGTAGTTGTTCAAAAATGAAGGGGCTAGCACTGTCAGTCTTCCGAATGTTGACAACAACAATATGATACTAATATGCAGTTGCAAAGTAATAAAAAATTGTATTTTGGGTAGCAAGAATCTGAAACCTTCGTGTGTGTGACTCTCAATATGACCGCGGTGGCCGAGCAGTTTGCGGCGCGCCAGTCACGTTCTGCATGGCCACTACGGACGGGGGTTCGAATCCCCCCTCGGGCATGGATATTTGTGCCGTCCTTAGTGTTAGCTAGTTCATAAGTAGTTTGTAAGTTTTGGGAATGATGACGCCATAGTTAAGTCCCATAAGCTCTACAAACATTTGAACATTTTAATTAAATAAATACTCATAGCAAGAAATGTCTGTCATTCCTGTCAAATACAGACCTCATTATTTCGATGAGAAAGAGCATGTAATCTTATCTATTTGATGCTCTACAGTGATAGTGACAGCAACGTAATTCCTACATACAGGCTGGGACGATGCCAGTCTGATGTATATATTAGAAATGTATCTTGTTATGGAGGCCGCGGCGGAGTGGCCAAGCGCATTGAGGCGCTATGCTGCGATGCGCGAGGCCGCTCCCCGTCGGGGGTTCGAATCCCCTCTCGGGCATGGATGTTTGTGTAGTCTTTAGTATAATGTAGTTCATACGTTTAGGGGTTGATGATCCGCAGTTACGTTCCTTAAGGTTAACAAACATTTGAACATTTTTTGTTATGATGTTGCACACCAAAACTAGGCCTCTTGTAGATTCTACTAATACAGTACAAATAAATTGAAATTGCTACGCACCATGTATGATAACCTTTAGAAGGAAATCGTGAGTTAATACGTGTTGGAAATACAGGGCGGAAATAAAAATCCGCTGAAAGTTTTTCAATTACTGAAGATTGATTGCTGAATCAGTGTTATGCTGTATTTGAAATGATTCCATTTGGAGATCAATACCTCAACCAATACTGAAATACCAGGTGTCGATCCATGCTGAAACAACGATGTTAGTACGTGGTGTAGTGAAAACGTAGGGACTAATTCTAGCATATATCCAATCAAATACGGGACAATTCTGTCCAAAGTTTCAATATTCCACACCTGCATGTCCTGTCTGCATACTTCTGGAAGAGCTGAGTGTTGAAAAGTCGCGCGTGTTAGATGCCATTCCAGCATATTTCACCAGTGCTCGATTGGAGACAAGTCCAGAGATCTTGAATCGCCGAAGAGGAATTCAATGGGGATTGACAGGCAGGTTGAAGGACTTGGAGTTTGCAGATGACCTGTGTTTGCTAGCCAGGAATTACGCGGATATGGAAGCAATGCTGAATGATTTAAAAACCGAAGCATCGGAGGTGGGGTTGTAGATAAATGGGAAAAAAAGGAGATGCACTGTAATAACCGAAACGAAGCACTATTTTTTAGAAAACCAAGAGATCGAGTAAGTCGAGCAGGTTTGCTGCCTGGTAATTCTAGTCACCCCTGAGGGGGGAACTATCAAAGATATAGGAAACAGAATAAATAAGGCTAAAGTGGCATTTGCAATGCTGAGACGAATCTTGAAATCAAGGGAACTTAACAGCTATACAAACTACGCTTATTCAATATGTCAATTCGGTACTGCTCTATGGGTGTGAATCATGGAAAACCAACAAACAGCTGCTTAGCAGACTTCAAATATTTGTGAATAGAAGCTTGAGGAATATCTTGAAGATATGGTGGCCACAAGTAATTTCCAACGAAGAACTATGGAGAAGAACTCAGCAAACACCCATTGATATTGAGATACACCGTAGGAAATGGAAGTGGATTGGGCATACATTAAGGCGTGGCAAAGCAAGCCCTGGAATGGAATCCACAAGGCAGCAGGAGAAGTGGCAGACCAAGGAATGCATGGAGGAGGAGTGCAATAGCAGAAGGGACCGATAAAGGAGAGAAGACCTGGACTGAGATCAAGACACTGGCGCAGAACCGAGTCCGGTGGCGGAAGTTCGTTGATGTCCTATGCTCCACTTAGGAGATACAGGAAATAAGTCAAGCCAGAGATCTTGCTGGCCAGAGAAGTGGGTGCACGTCTTGGTGAGCACATTGAGTTTCAGAAGCAGTGGTTGAGCGAGCAATATCTAGCTCCAACAACACATCACCTTCGTATTGCAAGGACGGCAAAAGAACGGGATGCACACAACAAGCCATGATGGGGTAGCCGCCTGGTATGACATGTCATGTAATAGCTTAAGCGACCGTTCCCGCCAGAGGTTCGCATCCTCCTTCAGTAATGGGTATGTGTGGGTCCTGAACATAAGTTAGTATCTATAGTGGCTACACGAGATGGCCTTTGGCCCCGAAAATCGTATTTATGATGTTTTGTTGATTGTTTCGCACGCCGCCTCTTAGTGATGGCCCATAATTGAAATCTGCAGAAAATAACGGAAAGTTTGCGTTTACGTCAAGTTGAACGATTCTCTTCTGTCGTTGTTGGTCCCATTCTAGCAGCATCTTTTCCCGACCGCAGTGATGTCGGAAAATTTATTCCTTACCGGGTTCCCGGTACTCACAGTGCACTCGTGAAAAGGTCGTAGGGAGAAAATCCTCACCTCATTGCTATCTCGTTGTTGTTGTGTCTCATTTCTCGCGTGCCGACTGTATCACCATGTTACAATTCTTTTAAATCCTGATAACCTGCCATTATAAAAGCAGTATAACGCCTGCACCAGACACCTATCGTCTTATATAAGCGTTGTCGACCACAGCTCAATTCCCTGTGAGTTCATGTATCTCTGTGTTTACCTACGCCAGCCTATACCAGTTTCTTTGGCTCTTCGATGTATTACAGAAATTTTCCAGTTTTAATCATGCTTGTGCCAGCAGCAAGTGAATAATTTTATATATATATATTTGGGTCTCATGCCACTGGTTGCATCGATTAAAACTGTAATATATGCAGGTTTAGACACCAGCAAAGGGTGCCTTAATCAAAGTTACATTTGTTTTACATGTAATTTTCAAAATTCTGATGAACGCAACCCTCCAGTCACGGTCTGCACGGTCACCACGGTCGGGGGTTCGAATCCCCCCTCGGGCATGGATATTTGTGCCGTCCTTAGTCTTAGTTAGTTCATAAGTAGTTTGTAAGTTTAGGGACTGATGACCCCGAAGTTAAGTCCCATAGACTATACAAACATCTGAACATTTGATGAACGCAACCAGTGGACAGAGTCCTAAAATTTAAAATAATACAAAAGTATTATAACTCATTAGGTCTCTTTTTCAGAATCAAGAAAACAGCATAAATTCTTCTAATGAAATGTACTGTCTATCTAAATAGTCGAACGCACGTACGAAGTAATATTTAAGGAAGGAAGGAAGCTTAGGGTTTTAAGTCCCGTCGAAATCTTTAAGGAGCTGCAGACTGAAGAGAGCAATCACACAGCCAGGATACGCACGTCTTCTTGCGCATGTGCAAATCCTGTAACAACTTCTCTTTCAAACATGTAACTATTTGTGACAACGAAGATCATAATTCACTCACAGCAGTCTAAGCTGAGCTATTAGGTTGCTGTCTAATCATACCCTTGTGAGCGCAATATTTTCGGAAATAAACGGCAGATCTTTGTAACAAGTGTTCAATTATCTGTATTGTCTAAGCTGTACTCTTAGGTTCTTCCCTAACTACACCCTCGGAAATCGCTTGCTTACTTACTTACAATGCTGCTCCAACAACTGCCCCTTATAAAATATCAAAATATTTTCAAAACTTTCTCCCTAAAAATAAGGCTAATGCTTGGTGTCAGAAGACTTTTTTTTCCGAGAAGTTTTGTGTCAGTCTATGTGTTATTTACTCCTTGTCCCTCCGCCATGCCCTAGTTTTCATTACTGAAATTTTTCACTTCGCTTGAAATCTCATATTTTTGTGTTCAAAAATGTTCAAATGTTTAAGTCTATGGGACTTAACTACGGGGTCATCAGTCCCTAAACTAGTTCGTAAGTAGTTCATAGGTAGTTTTACCTACGAACTACTTACGAACTAGGACGGCACAAATAGTCATGCCCGAGGGGGGATTCGAACCCCCGACCGTAGTGGCCATGCAGACCGTGACTGGAGCGCCTCAGTCTCCTCGGCCACCGCGGCCGGAGTATTTTTGTGACTCATCTCATTTCAGCAAGATATACAACGATATAACAACAAATTAACTTTTTTGTCTTTACGGAGATATGTCATTATATTTTTTAATTATAAAATCGGTTAAGTCTATACTTGTTTCTTTTCTGAATCATCATTGCGATCAGCGTCTACAGTGTATGTTTAGTGTTAATTATCGTGATAGTATCGAGAAACTAGGACGTTCTCTCATTGTTTTCGCAAAATACATTGTTCAGTGCCTCTGTGTTTTCGGTACTTCCCAGAAAATATTTCACGATTTCATTGCTGAATGGTTCATGATGACTGCGCTAATCAGCGCCTCTCCCTAGACTTCAATGTGCCATTTGAACGGTCTCTTCCAATAAGATGATAGGAAGTTTGTGTGAGACTTAGAATGTGTTTGAGTTTTTGTTTTTAGTATAAAATAATACTAATAATCATAATAAAAAATTGATAAAGGAAGGAAGTTATAAGGGTTTTGAAACAGAAAGAAAGACTGGAGAAGTGAATGGACAAAGCAGCGTTTATGCAAAAGGATTTTGTAATACACATTTCTTCCACAACAACGCAGAGAGCTCCACTGCAAACTCTGAAACACCTGATATGAAGAAGGGAGTTGTTGGAGAAACAGCTCTCAATAGTGAAAGACATTTTCCTTTAGTTGAACTTTGATATCCTACTCGAAAAACTTTAAAAGGTAACATTAAAATTAGTTCTATATTTACTACAGTTCTTCAAGTTGCGATATTATTTCTATATTTCGATTCTCGTATGATCATAAAAGAAACGTAATGCCTCCGAATTAATTATACTTGAAACAAAAAATACTTTTTTATTCGTACCAATAAGTTTGCTGATACAGCACTTACAACGTTCTCAGTAAATTACGTAGTTTTTAATTGTTCTTATTATTCTAGTAATGTAAAACAGTTTCATGGATAGAAACAAGCTTTGTACAATGAGAGGTACATTGCTTTGTGTTTCACATGGTGCACGTGATATTTGGCGCTCAGGACCTCTGACATTTCCATACGTGAAATACAAAGTGGTACGGACTGCACACGCGCATTTTCCCCTCACAGAACGGGCTTTCAGGCTAACAGCCGCTGTACCAGACACCGAAGCAGGCGCAATACGGCTTGACGTGTAACAGCCAAACCAAAAATATCGCCACTACGTTGTAGCGTAGGCGTTACCATGTTGCCAGCCACGAAACACTCTGAATACAACGGACATCAAAGGAAACACACTTGGCACAGCAGAGAAATAGAGTTCCCAGAGGTGAGCTCCACCGATATTCGGTGGGCAAAACCCATAAAGTTACAGCGTTATGTTAGCGATAACACGCCTCTTCAACCGCGGGTTTAAAATATTGCTTATATACAAAAAGTTCCGCGTAGTAACATTACATTATGACCCGGCGTCAGAACTGTTGATACAGAGAACCACATTTAAAGTACTTAAATGATTCTTGCTAAAGTGCACATAGTGAGAACACGTAAAGAATCAAAGCTGGATGAAAAATGCGGAAAGTGAAGAGAATGTACGGAATAAGGGAGTGGGGGGACTGGGTTGAGCTGTGAGAGGTCTTTGCTCTTTTAAAATAATGTTTACTTTATTTTAAGTAAAATCTTGAATATTTATTTTAATAGAATACCGTAATTTCAAGTTAATCTAATTTAATGCAATGAATGCCAAAAGAGTATTAGATTATATTTAGTTCATAAAATCTATCTTTAACTTTTTGCTGTACTGAATCAATTCTGTTCAGCAGAACGTGCCAATGATGTCTCTCAATATGAAAACAATTTGTTTTATTTAGTTAACTAATTTAAATCCTTATGCATCAACTGATCAATGAGAGAAACATGCAAGTAGCAAATTCAATTTAAATACAAGACACACAAATTCGAATAAAGGAACACAATTGTTTAGTAAGATCACTTGCCCACACAAAAGGCACCAATAAAATTCTTGGTGGGAAGTGCCAATGGACAGGTATACCAATATAGCCTCTGAGCTTAAACAACTTAACAGAAAGTTACCTTTAATGCTTAATGATTGGTTTCCAAAACAGGAACATAATCTCACAATCAAAGCATAGACACTAAGAAGCTAAACATTTTACAGAAACATCAGTTATATTTAGGGGCTTAGATTTTAATTAACGTACCGTGTACTGACCAACTTAATTAACAATTAGCACCCCTGTAAGACAACACAGACTAGTCTCAAATTGTGAAAGTACAAACCCTGACGTTTCTATACATCTCCTAATGAATAGTTTTCCCGGTTTCGTAACGTCTGGACTGTGAAACCTTACCAAATGGGTGTAAGGCATGGGAGAAAGTGGACAAAACTTTTGTTGCTCACCGATACAATTTCCATTCATATCTCTTTTATCATTCCCACTGTCCAATGTCTCCTCTCTTTTTTATTATCACTGTTGCTACCTCCATCCATTAAACTCTTTTACTGTCACTGTCTTTCTCTCGCCACGACTGTCTGCTATCACTTTCCCTCCCAATCTCTTTGTCTTCACCATCTTGCATCTTAAATTTCTGCTATATAGGTTTGGTGAGGAAGGCCGACTGAGGGCAGAAGGAGCTGGTTCCTCTTCCTTTTTATCTCCTAAACAGGAACATATTTGCAATTTTTATGCGCCGAAAGGAGCATTTTTTAGTTCTTCCTTTTATTGCTCTTGATACTGCAAGGTGTGTTGCTTTTATGGAACAAATTCTGTGTCAGTAAAGATTAGACAATTTATGAATGAAACATAGCAGGTAATGTTTTAACGTTTCGCTACATTCATTATTTAACGAAAGAGTTTTTTGCTGTTACGCTAACGTCGGTTACATGATGGCAGAAAAGTCAAAAACTAGTTCGGCACGAAATGACTATCGTAGAATATTACAAAATTTATTTCTGTGTTTCATTCAAAATATATAAAATAATTTATTAAGAGTCAACTGTAGTTAGTAACGCAATATGAAAATTTCTTCGTATAATTCGACTCATTTTACATATACCGAATAACGAATAACAGAAAGAAGTTCACAGATTTATCAAGAAAAGCTGTGTCGCGCGACAATTGCCGTGCGTTGTATTGCGTCGTGTTAAGGACTTCGCGGCCACTCTCCGGCGGATGTTAGAGTATTCCCGTGGACAAGGATGTATCTGTTCTTATTAGCATGTTAGTTGAAGGGGTAAATAAGTCTATGGGCAGATGACCTTAGCTGTACGATCACAAACATTTGAACATTTGACAGAAGCTTTCAAACTGTATAATGAGCAAAATCAAATTTTTCACAGAATATTTTTCTTAAAATGTAATCATAAGTATTTCGGAACGGTCGTGAAGTCCGCTGAGACCGAAGTGATCATATTTCGCGGTTCGCGTGTCGCATATAAAACAGTATTTTGATAACTAAGTAAGACATTGTTTTACTCTCAATTTGAAATTAAAATTTCAATGCCTCCTCTGAATTTCATACACTGCTATTTATGATATAAGAACAACAATAAGCAAAGTCTGTGCTAAGTGTTTTTGCCTTTGCAAATGTCTTTAAAGAGAATTCAGAACTTCTTCTAATATATAAAGCAGTGTCCGTATGTGTGTGTGTTTGTGTGTAAGTGTTGCATACAAATTACAGTTTTGTTCCAAGCTTTATTAAATTTTGTACACGTAAGCTTCAATCCTTGAGGACGGTCGCCGTAAGTGTAAGAATCACGTACGGTACACAGTTTATGAGATATGACGTCATAAACAATGAGATGCGCGAAAAACTGCTGCATTTAACGGCAATGCAGCTAATTTTCTCCTAAACCACTGGACCTATTTCAGTCAAATTTGGTACACACATTCCTTACCATGAGGTAACAATTTCTGCAAGGTTAAGAATCACATACAAGTGGTTCAGAAGATATGACGTCATAAACAATAGGAATCGCAAAAAAATTTCCACATAATGCGGTGAGACTATAAATACGTTATATGAGATTGAGAGTAATAATCGACTTGTAACAAACTTTCAACATAATTTCAATCCTTTATTAAACTTTTTCTCGCTGACAACCTTAGCAAAATGATGAAAGGAAAAACAGTTTCTCGCTTACTAATTTTCCACTGTTTATGAAGTAAAGCTACGGTATTCGGTACGAATTACAATTTATAATTTGTACACTACAGATTGTAGCCGCAGGAAATTTTACAGACAGTATACACACATGTAGCTGAATGTACCTTCTAAATTGTATCACAGTACGACACGTAGTTCATGACATATGACCATATAAATAGTACCCTCTGCCAGGCACTTAAATGTGATTTGCGGAGTATCGTAGATGTAGTTCTAGAACGTTCTGCTGTTCATGGAATAAAACTACGGCATTCGGTATGAAGTTACAACTTATAATTTCTACACTACAAACTGTAGTCGCAGGAAATTCTACAAACAGTATACACGCATACAGTTGAGTGTACCTTCTAAATTGTATCACAGTACGGCACATAGTTCATCAGCTATGAGCTCATATACAGTAACGTTCATAGAAAACCGCCCCATCACTCACCAAGTTTTAATCTATTACATCTCTACTACTAATTGTATTCCCAAGAGATCTTACAGACATACAGCCCTTATAAAAATGAATATCTACCTGAAAATGGTAGGAATAAATAAATAAATACCCAGGCAACGCCGGTTTTTCATCTAGTTACTTTATATATTGCTGTAGAGTAACTATGGCGAATAACGAAAATGGCTGAAATAAAATCATTTCTTCATCGAGCAAGTATAGGAGACTAGCAGTCGTCCAAAAACAGTTTTTTTCATTGAGTAGAGTTCTTTAAAACTGAAAAAAAAAGATTTACTATGGCGGGATCGTCGTGTCTCACCAGAATCGGTTCTTCTGTTACCCCAACGTCAAGGTTTTTCAGGTGTATCTTGATAACGGTAAATATTTTCGGTAACTGGAAAATGTCACTCATAGATAAACGTCTAAATCATTTACAGTTAAATTTTAAGGTAGTTTCAATGGTCATTCAATTGGTTATTGGCAGCCCATTATGTAAAAATTACTAAAATTTGTTTTTGTGATCACAGTGTTATGTTTCCATGAGATCTGAAAGCATTACCTACGACGTCTGATAAATTAGGCATATCTCAAGATCCAACAATATGTTCAATATCTTGAAAACTACAAAAGTTAATATTCAAAATATCGGAATATGGCAAAATTAAATTTAAAATTACCAACATTTTAGTGCGTCATGAGATTTCAACAAACTATGTCTTAGATGATAGCTTATAACCCAAAGCTATCATCTAGAAAGGAACACAGTGTTATCTATTCATTTAAGCATTTATTACACTAATCATATCAATTGATTACGGAAATATAGTCAGATAATCGTGTCCTCCACGGTTACTTAGAAATTGTAACCAGCATGATATGAACGTCTCCTTAGGGTCGTGCAACTATTTAACGAATGTTTGTATATTTTGCCATTAACTTTACGTGCAGTATGAGCAGTAAAGATCATGAAATCTGGTGTATTTATTTATTTTATACATTATCTGTACTGCTGATATGAAGGTTAGAAATTAAATAGTGGCTACTGTTTATTCACAACCGATACAAAAACGTTACATGTTTGCATCTGTTACTGACCTTCAAAGTAATCACCAGCGTGGTGTCGAAACCGTTGCCAGCGATGTGGAAGGCGTAGCATACCATTAGAAGAGCCAGTTCTGTTTATGGTGCGAATGGAGCGGTCTACTGCCTGTCGAATCTCCGGAACAGTTATGAAGCGAATGCCACCAAGTGGTTGCTTCATCTTCGAAATCAATTCAAACTCACAAGACTTAAGCCCGGGGAGTATGGTGGATGGTACAGTTCTTCGCAGTGCCATCGATCGAATAGAGCAGCCACAGCCCATTTTCTATTATAATAATGGGTGGGTTGCGTATAAAGTGTTACCGCTTCTTTCGCAAAGCTGGTCGCAGGTGATGCGCCAAAACCGAACGGTAATGCTGTGCATGGACGTTCTGCCATGGAGGAACGTAATGCGTTAGGATAACATCATCACAGTCGTACACGAGAATCTCCATACCTTTCACCATACTGTGGCTCTAACGCACATTTGACTTTCACGGGGACCCATAATAACGCCATTCTTTGGATTGGCGTTTCAGTTTTGAGTCTTACGATGTGACGCATGCCTAATCTCGTGTTACGATACGGCTTGAGAAACCCTCCCCTTCGCGCTCATAGCTTTCCAAGTGCGTCTGAGCAGCATCGTAACGCATCTACAGGGTGTTACAAAAAATGTACGGCCAAACTTTCAGAAACAAAGAAAGAAAATATGTTATGTGCACATGTGTCCGGAAACGCTTCATTTCCATGTTAGAGCTCATTTTATTACTTCTCTTCAAATCACATTAATCATGGAATGGAAACACACAGCAACAGAACGTACCAGCGTGACTTCAAACACTTTGTTACAGGAAATGTTCAAAATGTCCTTCGTTAGCGAGGGTACATGCATCCACCCTCCGTCGCATGGAATCCCTGATGCGCTGATGCAGCCCTGGAGAATGGCGTATTGAATCACAGCCGTCCACAATACGAGCATGAAGAGTCTCTACATTCGGTACCGGGGTTGCGTTGACAAGAGCTTTCAAACGCCCCCATAAATGAAAGTCAAGAGCGTTGAGGTCAGGAGAGCGTGGAGGCCATGGAATTGGTCTGCCTCTACAAATCCATCGGTCACCGAATCTGTTGTTGAGAAGCGTACGAACACGTCGACTGAAATGTGCAGGACCTCCATCGTGCATGAACCACATGTTGTGTCGTACTTGTAAAGGCACATGTTCTAGCAGCACAGGTAGAGTATCCCGTATGAAATCATGACAACGTGCTCCAGTGAGCGTAGGTGGAAGAACACGAGGCCCAATCAAGAGACAAACGTACCGCGCCACAGCTATTGCCCCGTGCTGATCCATACATCAAATGGGCATCTGCCAACTCCACATTTGTAAACATTGCACTGACAGCAAAACCACGTCCGTGATGAACACTAACCAGTTGATGCTACGTACTGATGTGCTTGATGCTAGTACTGTAGAGCAATGATTCGCATGTCAACACAAGCACTGAAGTCAACATTACCTTCCTTCAATTGGGCCAACTGGCGGTGAATCGAGGAAGTACAGTACATACTAACAAAACAATTGGGTATTTTTACAATTGTCTACACGAATTATTTCAATTTACATTTAAAGAGAAATACTAAAATGACCTCTAACATAGAAATTAAGCGTTTCCGGACACATGTCCACCTAACATATTTTCTTTCTGTGTGTGTGAGGAACGTTCCCTGAAAGTTTGTCCGTGCCTTTTTGTAACACCCTGTATTTTCGTCAATTCACGCGCAACGCATTTTGATGCAATTTTTCGCATACCCAGGCGTTCCTTCAGGATGCGAAGCACAGTTGTATGTGGGAATCCGGTTTCTGGGAGGGAGAGAGAGAAACCGACGTAGGTGTTCACTTTGCTCCGTTGATGTATTACGCTTGATGTATTACAACTAAAGGATTACTGGTATCAGAACTGCAATTTCAATATTTTTATGGTGCACCGTGTAATCAAATTACTTCTGTCGTTCGACTCGACTATCAGGCCGGTCGCGATAAATGGCTCCTCGTAGGGCTGCATATTTGTTGTTAAATTCATGGAGCTTGCTTTCCGAGAAGAGACAATCATCACACTCCGCCCTCTGACATGGCGATATTCACAATGCTGAAATATACAATAATATAATGGCATAAAGGTACACATGAAACACGAATAGATAACCGATCTCGTTAAAGCTCTCGCTTCCACAACGTGGAGGGGCACCTCGACGCGCGTTTCAGACGGTTTCTCACATCCCTCTAAGTAATTTGCTATCCAAGTCCACCAGTGATTCACTTTTAGCAAACATTTAAAAAACTTTCACACACTGTAACATGTACACTGTCGGAAATTTAAATTAGTAACCGTTTTAGAGAGACAGTAGAAGAATGTATAAATAGGGGAAAGATAGATACCGCCTACAGGAAAATAAAAGAGACATTGGGAGACAAGAAAAGGAGCGCTTTGAATATCAAGAGGTCAGATGCAAAACCAGTATTAAGCAAAGAAGGGAAAGCTAAGAGATGGAAGGAATATATATAGAAGGCCTGTACATTGGAAATAAACTTAAAGACAGTATTCTAGAAATGGAAGACGAAGTAGGGGAAGATCAGATAGGAGATATTATACTGCGAGAAGAATTTGACAGAGCACTAAAAGATTTGATTCGAAACAAGGCCGCTGGAGTAGACGTTGTCCCGTCTGAACTGCTATTATCGTTAGAAGAGCCATTCACAAACAAATTCTTTCCCTGGTATGCAAGATGTATGAGACAGGGCAAATACCCTCAAACTTCAAGAAGAATGTAGTGAATCCAATTCCACAGAAAGAAAGTGCAGACACATGTGAAAATAATAGAACTATCATATTAACAAGTCATGGTTGCAAAATACTGAAACGAATTACTTACAGACGAATGGAAAAACTAGTGGAATCCAACCTCGGGGAGGATTAATTTGGATTTAGGGGAAACGTAGGAACACGCGAGGCAATAGTCACTAAGCGACTTATCTTGGAAGATAGATTAAGAATGGGAAACCTACGTTTATAGCATTTTTGGATCTGGAGAAATCTTTTGACAATGTTGACTGGAATACACTTTTTCATATTCTGAAGGTAGCAGGGGTAAAATATAGGAAGCGAAGATATAAAATGTTCAGATGTCTGTAAATCTATCGGACCAAAGTGCGTGGTCATCAGTCCGTAGCTTACAAACTACTTCAACCTAGGTAAACTAACCTACGGACAAACACACACACCCATGCCCCAGGGAGGACTCGAACCTCCACGGCGAGCAACCGCGCGCTCCGCAGCGAGGTGCTTTAGACTGCTCGGCTACTCCACCGCGGCAGCGAAGATATATATATTCAACTTGTACAAAAACCAAACAGCAATTATCAGAGTCGAAGGGCATGAAAGTTTCGCAGTGGTTAGGAAGGGAGTAAGACAGGGTTGTAAACTTTCCCCAATGTGGTTCAATCTGTACATTGAGCAAGCTGTGAAGGAATGCAAGGAGAAATTTGGAGAGGGAATTAAAGTCCAAGGAGAGGATGTTAAAAACAATTAAACGTAATAGATAAGGTCCTGAAAGGAAGGTATATGATGAACATTAACAAGAGTAAAACGAAGGTAATTGAATGTAATGTCAGAAAATCAGGCGATCCTGAAGCAATTAGGTAATGCAACAAACGTAGTAAATGAGTTTTGTTATTTAGGTACCAAGATGGCCGGAGTAAAGAAGATATAAAATGCAAAATGGCTATAGGAAAAAAAGCATTTCTGATGTAGCGAAAATTGTTGACTTCCAATTTTAGTTTAAATGTTAGGAAGTCCTTTATGAAAGCATTTGTCTTGAGTGTAGCATTGTATGGGAGTGATACGTGGACGAAAAGGACTTCAGACAGAAAGATGATAGAATCTTTCGAAACGTGGTGCTACAGACGAATGATGAAGATTAGATGGGTAGATCGAGTAACTAATCAGGAGGTGCTCAACAGAATTAGAGAGAAAAGAAGTTTCCGGCATATCCTGACTAAGAGAAGGGATAGGTTGGTGGGACATATTCTGAGACATCAAGGAATCGTCAACTTAACATTATAAGGAAATGTGTGGGGTACAAATCGTAGAGGGAGACCGAGTGACGTATACAGTAAGCAGAATGAAAAGGATTTATGTAGCCGTACTTATTCTCAGACGAAGAGGCTTGCACAGGATAGGGTATCGTGGAGAGCTGCATCAAACCAGTCTGTGGACTGAAGACCACAACAACAACTTAGAGATTTGCAAATCACAATTTATGGAAAAACAGTGCATTTGGATTATATGAAATGATTACAAAATGCTGAAATGGACGTATACATATGGGACCAAACTACTGTGTTCAACAGTCCCTAGAATTTCAAATTACTTCATTTATCTTAAACGTATCCTAAGAACAACACACACACACATCCATGTCCGATGGAGGATTCGAACCTCCGGTGAGAGCGGTTTTGCAGTCTCTGACGGCGTCTGGTACCGCACGGCTATTCCCGCGCAGCTGAAAAGATTACGTTTACAGTGGTACGTTCGAGTGGTACTGTAGTAATCACTACGCGAAATGTAAGTGTGCGACAGGAACATCGTACTACACTCAGCTTGAAATGACAGCCCTCTAAATATCATCAACTGAAATTCACGAAAAGAACGTCGTCTTTCCTCTACCGATCCCAAATTGAGATACCGGAGCATATCCGCGACACTCGCGCATTGGTGGAACCTACTAGTAACAAACCTAGCTGCTCGCCTCTGAACTGCTTCTATGTCTTCCTTTAAATTGATCTGCTGCGGGTCCCAAATACTTGAGCAATACTCAAGACGTGGTCGTACATGAGTTTTATACCCGGTCTCCTTTACAGACGAAGTATATCTTCCGAAAATCCTCCCAATAAAACGAAGTCGGCTGTCCACCTTACTCACAACTGTCCTTACATGTTCGTTCAACGTCATGTCACTGCAATGTTACGCCTAGATATTTGAACGACGTGACTGCATCAAGAAGCTCATTACTAATGCTGTATTTGAACATTATGCGATTGTTCTTCCTACTGCGCATCACCTTACATTTTTCTATATTCAGAGCTAGCTGCCATTCTTCGCACCAACTAGAGCTTTTATCTAAATCATCATGTATGCTATTACAGTCAGTCAAAGACGACACCCTCCCATACACCACAGCATCATCAGCAAACAGTCACACATTACAAGTTACTCAGTCCATCAAATCATTTATATAGATAGAAAATAATAGCGGTCCTACCACACTCCCCTGGGGCGCGCCTGTCGACACACTCGTCTCTGATGAACACTCGCCGTCGTGAACAACGTACTGCGTTCTCTTATTTAGGAAGTCTTCCAGTGAGTCATAAATATGTGGACTTATTTCATAAGCTCCAATCTTCGTTAGCAGTCTGTAATGTGGCACCGCGTCAAACTGCTTTTTGAAGTCGAGGAAAACACATTCCGTCTGTTGCCCTTCAACCATGGCTCGCAAGATGTAGTGTGAGAAAAGGGAAAGCTGAGTTTCACATGAAGGATGTTTCCTAAACCCGTGCTGAATCATAGAAAGGAGCTTTTCCGTCTCAAGGATATTTATTATATTCGAACTGAGAATATGCTCCAAAATTCTACAGGTAACTGATGTCAACGATATTTGCCTGTAATTATGTTGGTCAGTTCTCTTTCCTTTCTTATAAACGGGAGTCGCCTGCGCCTCTTTACAATCACTACGAACTTTGCGCTAAATTAAAGATTCAGGAAAAATGCAAGCTAAGTAAGGGGCCAATGCCACAGAAAACTCTTTGTAAAACCAGGAGATGTTTTCGTATTTACCTCTCTCAGTTGCTTCTCTACACCGGAAATACCAATTACTATGTCCTCCATTTCGAAATTGGTACGTGGATAAAATGATGGTACATTTGTGCGGTCCTCCTGCGTGAAATATTTCTTAAAGGTTAAATTTAGAACTTCAGCTTTCCGTTTGCTTTCTTCCAGTACGGGACAGTTCCATGAAGTTCTACAGTTCCAGAGTTACAATCCAGGAGTTCCATCGACGAGAGCAGTGTGCTTTTAGCACAAGCTGGAACAGTACAATAGCCATATTTCGTACTATTATATTACAGAACTGTATTTGTAGGAAATGTTGACAGGAAGTGTAAAATACCTAAGCAGGAGTGGCTAGAAGGCAAATGCAAGTCTTTAGAAGAATGTATAAACAGGGGGGAAATAGATACCGCCTACAGGAAAATAAAATAGACATTTGGAGACAAGAAAAGCAGCTGTATGAATATAAATAATTCAGATGGAAAAGCAATTCTTAGCAAGGAAGGGAAAACTGCAAGGTGGAAATAATATACAGAGAAGCTCTAAAAACGAAATGAACTTAGAGACAATATCGTCGGAAGGGGTGAAATAGGAGATACTATATTCAGAGATGAATTTGACAAAGTACTGAAAGATCTAATTCGAAACAAGGCCATTGGAGTGGTCGACAGTCACTCAGAACTACTGAAATCTCTGGGAGAGCCAGCCATGACCAATCTATTTCATCTCGTGCGTAAGATGTATGAGGCTGGATAAATATTCTCATAGTTAAAGAAGAATGTAATAATCCTCATTCCAAAGAAATCAGGCGCGGACAGGTGTGAAAATTTCAAGACAATCACTTTAATAAGTCATGGTTTCAAAATACTAGCACAAATAATTTTCAGAAGGATGGAAAAGCTGTTAGAAGCCGACCTCGGGAAAGATCACTTTGGATTCAGAAGAAAAGTAGGTACAAGAGGGGCAATGCTCACGTTACGACTTATCTTAAGAGATAGGTAAAGGAAAGGAAAACCCACATTTCTAGCTTTTGTAGATTTGGAAAAAGCTTTTGAAAATGTTGATAGGAATACACTCATTCAAATTCTGAAGCAAGTAGGAGTAAAATACAGGGAACGGAAGGTTATTTACAACTTGTACAAAAACGAGGCAGCAGAAGGGTATGGAAGGGATGCAGTGGTTGGGAAGGGAGTAAGACAGGGTTGTAGCCCTTCTCAAATATTATTCAGTGTTAAATTTAGCAAGCTATTAAGGAAAGCAAGGGAAATTTGTAGAAGAAATTAAAGTTCAGGGTGATGAAATAAAACCACCGTGTTTTGCGGATGACACTGTAATTCTGTCAGAGACAGCAAACGACTTGGAATACCAGTTGAAGGGAATGGACAATTTGTTGAAAGGAGCATATAAGATGAACATTAACAAGATCAAAACATGGGTAATGGCGTGCAGTCTAAAAAATCAGGCGAGGCTGTAGGAATTCGATTAAACGAAGCAATAAAGGAGGTAGATGAGATTTGTTACTTGGTCAGAATGAAAATATTCGACGTTGGCTGTACAGAAAATATAAAATCTAGAATGGCAAGAGGAAGGAAAGAGTTTTGGAAAAAGAGAAAGTTGTTAACATCGAATGTTAATTTAAGCCTAAAGTAGTCATTTTTGAAGGCATTTGTGTGGAGTGTTGCCTTGTATGGGAGTGAAACATGCATTAGTGCGGACAGGAAGAATATAGAGGCTTTTGAAATGTGGTGCTACAGAAGAATGCTGAACATTAGGTCGGTGGATCGGGTAACTAAGAAGGAGGTACTTAACAGAATTGGTGATAAAATGAATTTATGCCATGCCATGACTAAAAGAAGAGATCGATTGTCCGGACACATTCTTGGACATGAAGGAATCGTGAATTTAGCGTTGTAGGAAAGAGTGTGGTGTAAAATCTCAGAGGGAGACCGAGAGAGGAATACGGTGAGCAGATTCAAGTGGAAGTGGGTTGTCGCTCTTACGAGGAGATGAAGAGGCTTGCTCAGGTTAGAGTAGGGTGGTGAGCTGCATCGCACTAGTCACCGCAGTGAAGTCCACCACAACAATAACAAGATAAATGAAGGATGTTTCCTAGTATTTTACGAACCGTGCTCACAGGTTCGTCCAAGGCTCGGGAAATTCTCCCTGTAGCACATGTTTGTATACCACTATTCAACTCCTCCTACGTTGCTGTGGCAAACTCTTCCATTGACATGAAATCAATTCGACTACTTCCTCTACCGGGTCACACACCAAAGGATGCTTTGTTTTCGAATTTCCGAATCAAAGGCCTTTCTTCATACACTTCGGCGTCGACAACTGTGCACTTAGTCATTATTCTTGTAAATCAGCTACACAAGCTGCTGCACTGAGACGGTCATGGCGAACGTCTCAGACGCAAAAAAGGAAAATCCTTTGTTTCTTTATTGTTATTTCAATTTCCTTAAACGCGCACGCAGCGCTCTTTAGCCGAGAGATACTCAATAACAATAGTGGGGTGCACAAAGGAACTCAAGGTGAAAAATTTAAAAGGTAATTAAATTGGAAAGAGCACGTAGATGATGTCGTGGGAAAGAGGAACCAGAGACTGCGTTTTATTGGTAGAACCCTTAAAAGCTGCAACAGAACTACTAAAGAGACTGCATACACTACGCTTGCCCAACCTTTTTTGGAGTATTGCTGCCCAGTGTGGGATCCTTATCAGGTGGGTTTGACGGAGGACATCGACAGAGTCCAAAGAAGGGCAGCTCGCTTCGTATCGTCACGATACAGGAGAGACAGCGTTACGGAAATGATACAGGACCTGGGATGGGAATCATTACCACAGCGGCGCTTATCGCTGCGGCGTGGTCTACTTACGAAACTCCAATCGCAAACATTCTCAAAAATGTTCAAATGTTTGTTAAGCTTATGGGACTTAACTACGGGGTCATCAGTCCCTAAACTTACAAACTACTTATGAACTACTTACGAACTAGGACGGCACAAATATCCATGCCCGAGGGGGGATTCGAACCCCCGACCGTAGTGGCCGTGCTGACCGTGACTGAAGCGCCTCAGTCACCTCGGCCACCGCGGCCGGCCAAACATTCTCCTCCAAATGCGAAAATATATTGTTGACTCCCACTTACATAGATAGATATGATAATCAGAATAAAATACGAGAAATCAGAGCTCGAACGGGGAGATTCAGGTGTTCTTTCTTCCCGCGTGCTATTCGAGAATGGAATGAGACATAAACAGTATAACTGTGGTTCGATGAACCTTCTGGCAGGCACTTAAATGTGATTTGGAGAGTATGCCATGTAGACTCGCAGACACTGTAGCACATAAAACATTTAAAAGAAACACAAGGTGTCGCCTGCAGGTGGGTCGTTCACTGTTCATAAAATAAAACACCACACTGAGGCAACACCAAATTCACAAAACATAAAGGCACTGAAGATGATGAGATGGGTGGAGGGGGTAGTGGATTAACACAGTAAATTAAAATCAGAGACGGCGTCTGCTGCAGGTGGACCATTCGCTGTTCGTTAAAAAAATTATTACAATTCACGCAGACGTAGCACCAGACCAACATGATGGCGATGAATAATAGGGAGGGAAGCTAGGGCAGTAGGTGAGGTGTGGTGGTGGGAGCGGCGTGAGGGGAGGGACGAAGGAAGAAGAATCAGGAGGGCCCAGGGCCGAGCGGAGGAAAGCGAGGTCATAACTCCCAGGAAGCCAGGAGGGTTGGGAGAGGGGCGGGATGCTGGGGGATCATGTAGGAGAGACAGGACGGTTTGGGCCCTTTGAGAGGGAGGAGGAGGGGAGGTGGAGGATTCACAGCTGGTAGGAAGGATAAATGTCAGGGCGGTGGGTATCATCCTGGAGGGGGAGAGTACGAAAGTTGCCACGGGAGAGAATATGAAGGAAGAGCAGATAGCTGGCTGGGGGAACACTGCAAGGGAGGCGCGGCAACGAACCAGGATCTGTGAGGGGGGGGGGGATGGACGAGAGGACTGGGCGGGTCTAATTTGCAAGAGAGGTAGCGGAGGCGGAGGTGTTCAATGAAGAGGACAAGACGAGGGAAAGGGATGACGTCATAGAGGATCCACATGGAATATGGGGGATACGGAAGGCGAGGAGGAGTACATGCAGTTCTAGGATCTCGAGGATTTGTAGAAACATGGGAAAGGGGGGAGTTGGAGATCCAGGCAGGTTGAGCTATGCAAAGGATAGGACTATGGAAGAGTGTAGACCCTAAGTTCGGCCAACGAGGGTTTTCAGGAGACAGAGAATGGAGCGAGCTTGATTTTGGATGGTGCGCAGGTGTGGATTCGAGGAGAGGGTATGGTCTATGGTGCGAGCATGAAGGTCGGGGTGAGAGTTTAAAATAGAGAAAGTTTAATTTTTAAAACTCACAACCACCAGCTACGAACCAAATTCCTAAACATGCAAAAACACTGGAACTGCGATTGCGAATGTTTGACTCGATTTATAGGGGATGATATCACACGTTCGCAGCTTTCCTTCCCTGCATATGATTAATAAAACAAATTCAAAATAAAATCAAGTTCATGAGAGAAAAAGGGTGTACTAAATACTATTTTTGAAAACACGTGAAAGTTCACTTTATGTTGTTTATTTCACAATATCTGAACCCTGTGGCTGATACGTCTGTACGTCGACACATTTACCAAATAAAGTTATAGCTCGTGAGCCCCCAGACAAAAATGAATATTTGTCGCGAATTGTTTTCACACCACGTGGCTGTCTCAAACACCGTTTATGTTCATGCCTATGTGACGACACGTGTTACATTAACAAATCACAGTCACTTTAATTCAATGCGATGCACACCTTGTTCCACCGGCTAAATATTCACAAACATACAGTAGCACTCGATTTAACTTGGTAAAGTCTACGACGAGCAACCACACGTGGCGATTGCCACAAACAAATCTAAAGTCACCACCTCGAGATCCACATGCCGACTGATGCAGAGCGACGCCGCCCGGCCAGCTCACCACGTGCTCCGGAGTCCTCACTTCCTGCCCTCACGCGTGCCCGCGCCAAAAGCTCAACTGCCGGGGTTTTTTCCCCTACGTCATCAACTTCCCCATGTGAACTGTTCTAACCGATTTGCCAACGTACAGCACTCAGCCAATACATTTCTAAAACTTTACTTAAAATCAAAATAATTACACTACACATTAAACAAATATTTTCTTACGTTGTTATATTAGTATAAACATCCTTTCTACTGTTTATCATAATCGTGCAATTTCTTATACCACAGATAAGTGATTTAACTGAATACTTCAAGATTAATTGAAAATAAAATGAGAAATAGTTAATATATTATTTTTATAAACAAACATTGCCATGCTAGTTGTGTAACTGTCTTGTCTTCGTTGGTAATTTATTACTTTTCATTGTCAATTAAACATATTACGTTAGATGTGACTATATCAGCTAATGTATTGTTTATTTATCAACAGGCTATTTTGTAATGAGGGCCTTAAAGGTTCCTAACTGCATCGTATTACTTCAAATGCCAGTAGTATTACAATATTTGTGCATTGCACGATGCCTGACACTCTCCATTGTCCCTCTCTCCCCTCACCGGAAACGAACTGGAAAATCCTAAGTTGGAACAAGCCACCAACGTCGGCCTGCTCGCTGGTCTCCCGTCAGCTACAAGCACACAGCAAATCTCAACGTGGAGGATTTCTACCTATGGCCTAACTATAAATGTTGTCACCCAACTGTGTACATACATTGCTACCATAATTAATAAGATTAAAATTGTGTAACATTTAGTGCATTGGCATGGTCAATGTTTGCAGTGAACTTCATACTGTTTAATTATCAAATGCTATTGATTACCGGTATTTCTATTAGGCGGTAATCTCACAATGGCCAGCCCTCGGTATTTAAGGGTGGGGGTTAGGGCGGATTGAGTGACCATGTAGGGTGAGGTAAAGATCGTGGGGACAGGAGTAGAGGGTGGTTTGACCTACAAATGATTGCTTGATTGCTTGAGTTTTGGCGGGATTGACAGAGAGGAGCCACTGGTTACACCAAGAGGCAAAGAAGTAAAGGTGTTGCTGGAGGAGAAGAGGAAAATCCGTGTAGATGGCATATATATACCAACTTCATTGAGTCATACTCATGACATGTACATTACTTTCATTTACATAGTATGGCACATAGAGCGCCATCCACTGTTTATATTTCTCTTCTGCCATATCTTTCACCCCTTTTCCGATAATATTACGTTGCAATATGATGTCAGTCGACTAGTAGTGTTAGTTTATATATCTATATACTAATACTAGCTGGTACCCGGCGCGTTGCTGCCGCGGAAGAAATAATTGTGCAAATAACGTTTGTAATTTGAAATTGTTAGCTTGTTTAGTTACGAATAAATTATATATATATATATATATGCCACCATCTTCCCTCTTTCCCTCTCTCATTCTCCTCCTCTCCCCTCTCTCATTTTCCTCTTCCCTCCTCTCTCTGTCCGTCTCCTCCTCCACATACTCCTCTCCAAATGTTTGTGAAGCTTAAGGGACTTAACTACTTATGAACTACTTTATACTAAAGACGACACAAACATCCATGCCTGAGGGGGGATTCGAACCCCTGACGGTGGACGGCCGCGCGCACCAGAACACGGTGCTCCAGCACGCGCGGCTAATCCGCCGCGGCAACACCTCTCCCTACTGTATATGGAAACATACATATGCGCCAAGATTCATGGTGATAGGTCAAATGTTGTCAACGTCGCAAGGTACCCTCGGCCATGCAGATTATTAAAATCTCCTTCATGAAAACTTACATTTATGTGCTGACTTTCTTGAGCACTCAAACAGTTTCGATGTTTTTTGTAATGTACCCTCCGTCATGCACCTACGTAGGCTTACGAAAGGTAGCCCATTTATTAATTTTGGGGTATAAGCTAACTACATTCCACATTTCATTCAATTCTGTCCAGCCGTTTCAGCGTGAAGAGTAACAAACGTGTTAACCCGCTGTAAGGTACCTTCTGCCATGCACCGTACTGTGGAATCCTAAAGGAAGTTCATGCGTTAATTCAGGGTGTAAGCTATTTACATTCAAGTCCGTCCAGCTGTTTCAGCATGAAGAGAGACAAACGTACAAACCCACTGTAAGGTACCCTCCGCCATGCACCATACGGTGCCTTACGAAAGGCAGCCCACGTATTAATCAGGATATAAGTTACCTCTGTTCCAGATATGAGTCATATCCGTCCAGTCATTTCAGCTTGAAGGCATAAGAAACGAATTAGCTAATTGTAAAGCACCCTCCGCCATGCACCATACGAATTTAATTTTAGTATGCGAATAACCTTCGGCGAGTGCAAGGAATGAGTTAACAAAGTTTTATCGCAATCGGATGTACGGCGTGGCCGTGCATAAAATACGAACACAAAACAAACAAACATTAATTTTTATATATTACATATGTCCTGAAGTATGTGTCGTTCAGTGATATAAATTTGATGGCACATTTAGTGATACGAATCGATACTATATTCAAAATATGTTGTGAAGACAGTCATCAGTAATGAAGTAAAACATCACAAGATCATGCCTCTACAGCAAAACTGTGAGATGTAGACTTCTTTTCGTTTCATCATTCTGTAGGTGGAGGGGAATCAGTTACAAAACGCTTCATAAACATCCGAAATTACATGCAAAATTTGTTGCAAGTCCATAACTACTCCCATTTTCCAATAAATGACGCATAAATCTGGGTATTCTCACGCATTGGCCTCTCATTTTTATGACGTCATATCTCCTGAGATAGGTGTCGTGCTAGACAAACAAACATTTATATATATATATATATATATATATATATATATATATATATATATATATATATATATATGCCACCATCTTCCCTCTGTGTACGTAACAGCGCCTCTATCGGATCTTTGCAATACTACGCTGCAATTCAACCGTAGCATACACCAGAAACTACAAATTACGGTATCTTTTCTTTCCCTAATCAGATTTTGATGAAATGAATGTTATATTGATCATAAAAGTTCGTATAGTACTCTTGGAGATTTGCTGTTCTACACCATACTTATAAGAACAGTATACACAAAAACTTCAAATTACAATTTCCTTTCCCACCCTTAGCCAAACAATCTGAACGTAAGATCCGTCTCTTAATGGACACGTTGTCGACGGGGCGTTGAACGCTAATATTCCTTCCTTCCTGGCTAAAGCTAGGGGTGCAGGTGACCCTTAACGACATCGACAGAAGTCACAGAGTAGGACGTAAGACAGGGGAATCCACAAAACATAGGCCCATAATAGTGAAGTTTGTTTCCTACAGGAAGAGATCCGAAATCTTTAGAGCCAAGAAGAAACTGGTAAAATCAGGTCTGACGATACGTGAAGATCTCACTTCCGAGCGGTTAAAAATTTCGAATAGTGCAATCGCAACATTTGGCCTACACAATGTATGGACAAGTGATGGCAGAATAATGGTGAAGACGAACAATGGCAAAATATCAATTACAAATGCGAATGAACTCGAAAGCCTCTGCTTTAGGAGATAAAAACACTTGCCGCCACTACTTCTACAAGTAGCTTACTATTTTTTTCTTTTCTATTTTCTTTCTTCTCTTGCTACACTTTATATCGATTTTGTAAAGAAAATCTTATGTACATTAATATATATTATACTACATTAGTTAGCTTTCTCTTTATTATTTTAGCAAATTATCATGATTTGATTGGTGTTATTTGTTGTTCCACTCCCATGAACCACAGACATTGCCGAGGTGGGGTGGCTTGCGTGCCTCAACGATACAGATAGCCGTACCGTAGGTGCAACCACAGCGGAGGGGTATCTGTGGAGAGGCCAGACAAACGTGTGGTTCCTGAAGAGGGGCAGCAGCCTTTTCAGTAGTTACATGGGCAACAGTCTGGATGATTGACTGAGCTGGCCTTGTAACATCAGCTAATGTGGCTTTGCCACACAGCTACTGCGAACGGCTGAAAGCAAGGGGAAACTACAGCCGTTATTTTTCCCGAGGACATGCAGCTCTACTGTATGAACATATGATGATGGCATCCTCTCGGGTAAAATATTCCGGAGGTAAAATAGTCCCCGGATCTCCGGGCGGGGACTACTCAGGAGGATGTGATCACCAGAAAAGACAATACTGGCATTCTACGGGTCGGAGCGTGGAATGTTAGATCCCTTAATCGAGTAGGAAAATTAGAAAATTTAAAAAGGGAAATGGATAGGTTGAAGTTAGATATAGTGGGGATTAGTGAAGTTCGGTGGCAGGATGAACAGGATTTCTGGTCAGGTGAGTACAGGATTATAAATACAAAATCAGTTGGGGGTATCACAGGAGTAGGACTGATAATGAATAAGAAAATAGGAATGCGGGTAAGGTACTATGACCAGCACAGCGATCGCATTATCATTGTCAAGATAGATACGAAGCCAACACCGACAACAGTAGTACAGGTTTATATGCCAACTAGCTCTGCCGATGATGAGGAGATCGAAGAAATATATGAGGAGCTAAAGGAAATTATTCAGACAATTAAGGGAGAGGAAAACTTAATTGTTATGGGAGACTGGAATTCGGTAGTAGGACAAGGAAGGGAAGGGAAGATAGTGGGTGAATATGGTCTGGGCAAAAGGAATGAAAGAGGAAGCCGCCTGGTAGAATTTTGCACGGAACATAATTTAGTTATAACAAACACCTGGTTTAAGAATCACAAAAGAAGGTTGTATACGTGGAAGAGACCAGGAGACACCGGGAGATACCAGATAGATTTTATAATGGTAAGACATAGATTTCGGAACCAGGTTTTGAAGTGTAGGACATACCCAGGGGCAGACATAGACTCTGACCATAACTTGTTGGTTATGAACTGTAGGCTGAAACTGAAGAAACTACAGAAAGGTAAGAAAATAAGGCGATGGGACCTAGATAAATTGAAGGAACCTGAAGTTCTTAAGAATTTCAGAGGGAGCTTCAGGCAACAATTGACAGATACAGGGGAAAATAAAACAGTTGAGGAGGAATGGGTAAAATTGAGAGATGAAATAGTGAAGGCAGCAGAGGACAAAATAGGTAGGAAGGCAAGACCTACAAAGAATCCTTGGATATCACAGGAGATACTAAATTTAATCGATGAAAGGAGAAAGTATAAAAATGCAGTAAATGAAACAGGCAAAATGGAGTACAGACGACTAAGAAATGAGATTGACAGGAAGTGCAAAATGGCTAAGCAGGAATGGCTAGAAGGCAAATGCAAGGATGTAGAAGAATGTATAAATAGGGGAAAAATAGATACAGCCTACAGAAAAATAAAAGAAACATTTGGAGATAAGAAAAACAGCTCTATGAATATCAAGGACACTGATGGAAAACCAGTTCTCAGCAAAGAAGGGAAAGCTGAAAGGTGGAAAGAGTATATAGAGGGGCTCTACAAAGGAAATGAACTTCGAGAAACTATTGTAGGAAGGGAAGAGGACGTAGATGATGATGATGAAATAGGAGATACTATACTGAGAGATGAATTTGACAGAGCACTGAAAGACCTAAGTCGAAACAAGGCCCCTGGGGTAGATGATATCCCGTCAGAGCTACTGAAGTCTCTGGGAGAACCAGCCATGACAAAATTGTTTCACATTGTGTGTAAGATGTATGAGACAGGTGAAGTACCCTCAGACTTTAAGAAAAATGTTATAATCCCCATTCCAAAGAAAGCGGGTGCAGACAGGTGTGAAAACTACAGAACCATCAGTTTGATAAGTCATGGTTGCAAAATATTAACACGAATTATATACAGAAGGATGGAAAAGCTGGTAGAAGCCGACCTCGGGGAAGATCAGTTTGGGTTCAGGAGAAATGTAGGAACACGGGAGGCAATACTCACTTTACGGCTTATCCTAGAAGATAGATTAAGAAAAGGCAAACCTACATTTCTAGCTTTTGTAGATTTGGAGAAGGCTTTTGACAATGTTGATTGGAATAAACTCTTTCAAGTTCTGAAGCAAGCAGGAGTAAAATATAGGGAGCGGAAGGTTATTTACAACTTGTACAAAAACCAGACAGCGGTTGTCAGAGTTGAAGGGCATGAAAGGGATGCAGTGGTTGGAAAGGGAGTAAGACAGGGTTGTAGCCTTTCCCCAATGTCGTTCAATTTGTACATTGAGCAAGCTATAAAGGAAAGCAAGGAGAAATTTGGAGAAGGAATTAAAGTTCAGGGTGAAGAATTAAAAACATTGCGTTTTGCCGACGACATAGTGATTCTGTCAGATACAGCAAAGGACCTGGAAGAGCAATTGAACGGAATGGATAGTGTGCTGAAAGGTGCATATAAGATGAACATTAACAAGAGTAAAACTAGGGTAATGGAGTGCAGTGTAAGAAAATCAGGTGATGCTGAAGGAATTAGATTAGGTAACGAAACAATAAAGGAGGTAGATGAGTTTTGTTACTTGGGCAGTAAAATAACAAATGATGGTCGCAGTACAGATGATATAAAATGCAGAATGGCAATGGGTAGAAAGGCGTTTTTGAAAAAGAGAAATTTGTTAACATCGAATTTTGATTTAAGCCTAAGGAAGTCCTTTCTGAAGGCATTTGTATGGAGTGTTGCCTTGTATGGGAGTGAAACATGGACGATAAGCAGTGTGGACAGAAAGAGGATAGAGGCTTTTGAAATGTGGTGCTACAGAAGAATGCTGAAGATTAGGTGGGTGGATCGCGTAACTAATGAGGAGATACTGAACCGAATTGGGGAGAAAAGAAATTTCTGGCATACCTTGACTAAAAGAAGGGATAGATTGGTAGGACACATTCTTAGACATCAAGGAATTGTGAATTTAGCGTTGGAGGGAAGTGTGTGGGGTAAAAATCGCAGAGGGAGACCAAGAGACGCGTATAGTAAGCAGATTCAAGTGGATGTGGGTTGTCGTTCTTATGAGGAGATGAAAAGGCTTGCTCAGGATAGAGTAGGGTGGAGAGCTGCATCAAACCAGTCTCCGGACTGAAGACCATAACAACAACAACATTTGTTGTTACACTTTTTTTTCTCTTTCTTCTAGCAAATTATCATTATATTTTTAGTGACACTTACTGGTTCACTTTAGGATAGTGCTGTTTTACTATTAATCTCATACTTACATTATTAATTACGGTACCATATTAGGTTTAAATTCAATTTTATATAGCGTTGGTCTCACGCATCATTGGCAATTGCTCACTCTACTATCGATATTGTTATCTTTATTTAGTGTTGTTCCGTGCAGATTATTTTTACTGTGCTTGGCGAGATTCTCCCCCCCCCCCCCCCCTCAGCGCCACGCTGCCGCTCGGCGGACAGAGCCGTGCTGACCTTGGCTGCAGCGCCTCCCTGTCCCTCCCCTGTCTCTGAACCCACCTGACCTGCTTCGGCTCTCTCTCTCTGCTGTCCTGCACTCCTCCCCCGACCCCCCGGACCGCTAGCCCCCAGCCACGCCACATTCCAATGTGTCCTGCGTTCGCAGAAAAGGACGCCGCCACCCCACAGCCCACTGCCGTTGCCCTACCGACTAGCGGTATCATCGCGCGCGCTACAACTGAGCGCACAAAGCTCCACGTTGCACACGCAAATGTTCAATCTCTACAAGCTCATTTAGTTGAGTTCCGCCATATATTTCAAGACTTGGATCTTCATATAATTCTTCTATCGGAGACCTGGCTCAAACCAAGCATTACCACCAGTTCCGTAAATTTAGACGGCTATGTCTTCCTAAGACACGACCGATTGAACAAACGCGGAGGCGGCGTTGGAGCTTACATACGCTCTGAATTATCTCCTACCGTGTTGCACACATCAAATAATGATGAAACTGAACAAGCGGAATACATGTTCGTAGAGATAAAACCCCTCAAAGAAAAGTGTCTCATATGCGTCCTCTATAAACCTCCGAAGGTATTTGCGTTGGACTGCTTCGAAACTGCCCTCTCAGACCTCGAATCACCTTATGAGCACATAATTATAGCGGGAGACACTAACATAAATTTTCTGTTCAACAGTCCGTCCTGTATGAAGTTCAAGCGTATGCTTACGTCTTCGAATCTGACCTTACTTCAGCTTGCACCCACCCATCACACAGCTGATAGCCACACTTTAATAGATATATTTGCAACAAGGTTTCCAGACAGAGTAATTCGAACGTCACAAACATCTGCACCTGGCATGTCTGCCCATGATGTAATTTTCATGACATACTCGCTAGAATGCCCCAGGAAGAAACCACTTCTAACTACATACCGTGACTTAAGACGCGTCAACTTACCTGAACTGACAGCTGATGCACAAGAAATAGTTTTCGAGCCAACCTCCGACACCCTCCCGGACGTAAACGAGAAACTGCACAAAATTACAAATAAACTTAACCAGCTGTATGATAAATATTCGCCCATCAAAACCAAAAAAGTGAGAAGGAAACCTGCACCCTGGCTAACTGATGAACTAAAACAGCTCATGAATCTCAGGGACAATGCACATCGGACATACAAACTGCACCCTACACCTGAAAACCACACCGCTTACAAGCAGAAACGTAACAGAGTCAGCCAGGCTGTGAGAAATGCTAAACTCAGATACGCCTATTCATTAACCGACAACATAAATAGACCGGCCGTCCTCTGGAAAAACCTGCGCGGTCTTGGTATTGGAAAAGTAAAAACTGCAGCCGAACCCACTGTCCCCATTGAGGAACTAAATCAGTATTTCACAACGCCTACCACCACAATAGATCACCAAACGAAACAAACACTTATTGACCATATCAAGAGGATAAACAACGCTAACCATGATAAGTTTTGTTTTAAGCATGTTACTGGAAGTACAGTCAAAAAAGCCATTATGCGTATTACATCAGCGTCTACTGGGGATGATGGTATCACTATCCAAATGGTAAAGCTGATTATTGATCCACTGCTGCCCATCATAACAGATATATTTAATCAGTCCTTAGCCACAAGTGTTTTTCCTGATGCATGGAAACGTGGACTAGTTAAGCCACTGCCAAAAAAGAACATTGCCACAGCACCCTCTGATTACAGACCTATCTGCATTCTTCCGGCACTATCCAAAGCTCTAGAATATATAGTAAATGATCAGCTAACCAGCTACTTGACTATTAATAACCTTTTTGACGAACACCAATCACGTTTTCGCAAATATCGCAGCACAACATCTGCTTTGATAAAAGTGACAGACGATCTTAAGCAGGCAATGGATAGACAAGAGGCGACTATTATGTGCTTCTTAGACTTTAGCAAAGCTTTCGACACTGTGGACTTTGACATTTTACTTGCTAAACTTAGCAGCCTAAATCTCTCTCAAGGCGTGGTGCAATGGTTTCGCTCATACTTGACATCGCGTCTTCAGTGCGTCATGTCCGGCACCAAAAAGTCACAGTGGAGAAAAGTACTATCAGGCGTACCACAGGGCTCGGTATTAGGTCCACTCCTCTTTTCATTGTACGTAAATGACGTATCATCGGTCTTGTCCTTTTGTAAATACCACATGTATGCCGATGACCTCCAGTTGTATTTAAGTGCAAAACCAAAAAACCTGAAGACAGCAATCGAAAATTTTAATTCTGACCTATGTGCACTATCAAAGTGGGCACAGAATATAGGATTAAAGCTCAATCCAAGGAAAACACAAGCAATTCTGGTAGGACATCCTAGGCTCATTAACCACAAATTCCGCGAATCTCAACCATCATTAATATTAAATGACACACCTATCTATTTTTCGCCCTCGGCAAAAAGTCTGGGAGTGATAATAGACGACAAACTAAATTGGGCTGAGCACACAGCCGCCCTGTGTAGGAAGGCATCAGCATCTCTTCATGCCCTACAGAGATATAAGAAGTTTTTTCCTCTCGATCTCAAAAAGAAACTTATACAAACACTTGTAATTCCAATTATTGATTACAGTGATGTTATCTTGCAAGGTCTTTCTTGGGAAAGCTCAAGACGTCTGGAACTAATCATGAATGCCTGCGTTCGATATATATGTAACATCCGTCTCTTTGATCACATTTCACCATCTTATATGCAACTATCCTGGCTCCGTGCCGACAAGCGCAGAGATTTTCATACACTCTGTTTCCTCTACTCTCTTATCAACGTACACTGTCCCTCATATCTTTCCTCGACCTTAACACTCTTATCTGAACACTCTTATCTGAACAGAACTACTCGTTCGTGTCAGAGCAAAACCCTTTCTGTCCCTATCCATCACTCAGCCGGTTTCTCAAAATCCTTTTCAGTAGCAGGAACGAGGCTCTGGAATCATCTACCTCAGTATATCAGAGAACTGAATAACACTGCCAGCTTCAAACGACAGTTAATGGATTATCTACTGAAGCAATAATTACGCCAGTCTTTAATACCCTACGGTCCAGGTACGTCACATCCATTCCTCCTCCCAGATATTCTCTTACTGCCATTGATCTCGCCAGGTACAGCTTTCTTAACTTCCTTTTGTCAGAATTCGCCTTGCCTTAACCAGTCTCGATTTAAAAGTACAACCTGTATCTGCTAATATCAATGTTGTTACACCAACAGCAGCAGAAGGTGTCTCAGTGGTACTACTAGTATTAATCCTATTAGAATTAAGTCAATACCTTTTATTTTACATCCTTTTACATGTAGTTAACTTTTATAAATTATGTTATTAATTGCTTATTTGTAAAAATCATTGGTATGTTATAGGTAACTCAAATGTAAAAAAATTCTGTATGTGTAAAACCCTGGTCCGATGTAAGAGAGGGCCTGATGGCCCTAATCTGATCAGGCTAAATAAATAAATAAATAAATAAATATAAACAATATTTCTTGTGATCAAAATATCCACGGGTGTACTGCCGGTCTATAGTGTCCAACGGGCACAATATTTCGGCGATCATACATGTCGCCATCATCAGGTGAACTGACGGACTGAGCTCCTGGAAACGCGCCGGCACGGAGATCCGCACGCCTGGGCTGCTCAAAGGGAACTGGGTTCTAGCCCGGTAGCGGGCCATTTAAATACCCGCGGCCCGCGGAGCGACCCCTCCGCGGTCCGCGCCCCGCGCCGCGGCCGCGCAGTGGAACCGATTGCGCCGGCGTCTGAGAAGACGTCGGTGTGAGGGCTCTGTCCGCCGTGGTCGTCACTTCGTTACGTTTGCTAGATTTACTCTTAATTAACCCAATCGCTGGTTCCCAAGCTTTGCTAAGATTATAGCCAGAGTCACGGTTTATGAGGTCGTCACTTGTGCGAATTTCAATGGCCTCTCTAACGACGCAGTCCCAGTATCTCGACGTCTGTACCAGAATCCTAGTGTGTTCATACTCCATGGCCCGCTACCGGGCTAGAACCCAGTTCCCTTCGAGCAGCCGTAGCGTGCGGATCTCCGTGCCGGCGCGTTTCCAGGAGCTCAGTCCGTCAGTTCACCTGATGATGGCGACATGCATGATCGCCGAAATATTGTGCCCGTTGGACACTATAGACCGGCAGTACACCCGTGGATATTTTGATCATCAAATACGCCAGGAGAAACTGAAGAATCACAATATTTCTTGTGACTTGTCCAGGATATAATATATTTTCTGTCGAAAGCCCATGTCTGGGCAAGCGATATAAAGCTTTCCGTGTGAGAAACATGAAGATTTCAAATACACTCCACAGTATTGAGTAGATTGTCCTTTGATTTATTAATCATAATGCAAAATGCAAGTCCCACTGCAAACTGCAGTCTCTTAATGTTAGAAGCAAGATCTGTCGGAAATAATGGTCATTCATCGCATGTACTCTGTTTCATTTTCTTCCTTTCCTTGTAGCTCTATAGATATCTATTGTTCCTTCCTACAGCGGTATACGCTCCTTCCTACAGCGGTATACGTTCCTTCAAAGTTTTCAACAGCACTGTCATCTTTAAGGAATTTCCTTAAGCTTACTGGAATACAGGAATGTCTTAGCAGTAAATAATAAATGTAATAAAAAGTGATGCCTGATGTGAAAAGTTTTTACCTATCGCAGTATATATGATATCATATTTACTGAGTTATATGTTGTACAATTGTATTATTTTTCAGGTATATTTTCATAAATGCTATATGTCTGGAAAATCTGTTGCGAACGTAATTAGTAGTAAAGAAGTAATAGATTAAAACTTGGTGCGTGATGGGGCGGTTTTCCATGAACGTTATGTTTATGTGCTCGTATCTCATGAACTACGTGTCGTTCTGTGATACAATTTAGAATATGAATTCAACTATATGTGTGTATACTGTTAGTAAAATGTCCTGTAGGTACAATATATAGTTTAAAAATTATAAAGTTCAACGTTGTACCGAATGTCGTAGTTTCACTCCGTGATCAGCGGAAAAGTAGTAAGAAAAAAACGTTTCTCCTTTCATCATTTTCCTTTGATTGTCAGCGAGAAAAAGTTTCCTAAGGATTTGAAATTATGTTTAAAGTTTGTTGTAAGTCGCTAAGTGCTCTCCTTCTCAAATAATGTACTGAAAAAGTCACAGTGTCACGTGCCGCAAGACGGGGAAGTTTTCATTGTTTATGACGTTATATCTCTTGAACTATCGGTAAATTGTAGACGACGTCTACTACTTATAAACTAATTCCCGCCAAGTTTCAGCTTCATAGGTGAAGTAGTTTAGAAATTTCGTGTTTAGTCAGTGTGTGAGTGAGTGAATGAGTGAGCCCATGATTGAGTTTCCTTTCGCTTTTTTTTTTTCAAAAGTAATGGTTACATTATACTGCTTTGGGGCACACCAAAATAAATTTCACGTTGGAAGACGTCAATCCGTTTCCTTTGTACTCGGTCTCGTAGACGAATAGTGCGAGTCGAGTTTCACATGAAAGTCGCTATAAGAATGCGTCGTTTCTCAAAGCAGCTTATATTAGTGGATTTCTTCTTCATATGGTTCATAAAATCGGTTCAATGATTCCTCTTCCACCTATAATCTACATATTCTGCACTTTGACAGGAAAAAGTATGAACCAAGGAGAAAGAGACCCATAAAATTGGGCCCTAAAATACATACTTTAGGGAGCGTGAACACTTGTTCTTATATCTTCGTTACATCGAGCTAGGTGACGAAGTGATAGCGAACTGTACTCGCCTCCTGGAAGACGGTGGTTCAAATCCACTGCCGGCCAAACAGATTTATATTCCTCATGAAGTTCCATTGAAGGGGCACTGTTTATTTTCTTCATCATCATTACCCAAAAATCTTAGCATGAGCTCATTTTCAAATTACCACGCTGTCGAGGGGACGTTAAACGCTAAACGTCCTTCCATATGAAATACACCTTTCCCTGCGGCAAGCTCTGGGCTATTACGCACAGCATACATAATCCAGTAAACAAGCGATGACACATTCCTCTGCAGTAAACATCTGTTAGTGTTTTTTCCGTGACCATATTTCACAGGCCATAACATAAGCTGGTGTCTGACGCTTCCTGCGTGGAATAATAAAACTTCCATAATGCTGGCAAGTGCAACGATACAACTACATACATTTTTCAAATCCATTACAATACAACCTGCTCCAATTATAACTAATGTATTGATTGCACTTGTACAATGAAGTAGAAAATTTTTGATTCATAATAGGAAAGATAAATAAGTTCTCATACTTTTTAATGTTTGAGTTTCAGAGTTCATATTAAGTGGACATTTTCAACCATTTAGTCCACTATATTACCACTCAAAATATGAAATATCCTTTTTTTAATACCATATACAATTTCCTTGTCATGTTTTGTGTCCACAACGTCTCTAAAAAAATATTCAAATGTTTGTATAGTCCCTAAACTTACAAACTACTTATGAACTACTTACGCACTAGGACGGCACAAATATCCATGCCCGAGCGGGGATTCGAACCCCCGACCGTCGTGGCCGTGCAGACCGTGACTGGAGCGCCTTAGTCCCCTCGGCCACCGCGGCCGGCGCAACGTCTCTAAGCAGTAGTTAATCTCTCATTTCTCAATGCTCATAACGTTCTGACTCTGGAATGAAGAGAGTCAAAGGAAATTTTTATATTGTTATATGAAGCAACAGTCAGGATCTTTCAGTCTTTTTTAATCTGATTACCGGTTTCGGCAGACTATACTGCCATCATCGGATCTCTCTTTAACACAGGACACGTCACTTAGGAAATATAATACTAACGAAGTTTATCACTATAATTGCCATATCATAATACAAACAAATGTTTCTAACATCTTGCCACTATGACAATAACGGCGATGTAAATAAAAAATTAAAAAAGAATTTTCAATCTTGACTGCGGTTTTATATAGTAATTCATTAGATCAGGACGCCCCAGTAAAAAAATAAAAAATAACACATATTCTGATAGTTTACATGTTTAATAAAGCCTGCGATTGGTATAGTGAAGCGGCGTTGTTCTAGACGCAATACCAGCCATGAAGAATAGGTACATAACATGACTTATAGTCGTGCAACTACAAAGAAAATCTTTTGACTTTCTCTCTCGTTCGGTCTGTCTCTCTCTTTCAACGCACACACACACACACACACACACACACACACACAAACACACACACACAAACACACATACACAATGTGATCAAAAGTATCGTGACACCTGGCTGAAAATGACTTACAAGTTCGTGGCGCCCTCCGCCGGTAGTACTGGAATTCTTGTGGTGTTGGTCCACCCTTAGCCTTGATAAAAGCTTCCACTCTCTCAGGCATACATTCAACCATGTACTGGAAGATTTCTTAGGGGATTATAGGTTATTCTTCTCGGAGTGCTGCACTGAGGAGAGGAGAGGTATGGATGTAGGTCGTAGAGGCTTGGCACAAAGTCGGCGTTCCAAACCATCCCAAAGCTGTTCTATAGAATTCAAGCCAGGACTCTGTGTAGGCCAGTCCACTACAGGGATGGTATTGTCGTGTAACCACTCCGCCACAAGCCATGAATTATGAACTGGTGCTCGATCGTGTTGAAAGATGCAGTTGCCACCCCCGTTTTGTTCTTCAAGACTCCACAATAAACCTCTTTTTATATAAATACAACCTCTGATAATAAAGCTCGGTGAATAACCCTGTAACATTAACGTAGATGAACTGTGAATTACAGTTACCTACTTTCCTTCGAAATAGTCATCTCCCATAACAATGCAACGGTGAGCTCTGCGATACATGTCCTGGAAATACGTTGCTTGTAGTGGCCATTTGAGCAGCAGCTGAATATTATGTATCTCACTGTACTGTTTTTAAAGAAAACCCCTTTTGCTTCTGTAATTGAAGGGTTTTTATTTTTATAATTCACCCATACGCGTTTCGCCTTTGGCACAAGACATCATCAGTGAGTGTCCTAAAATATTTACATGTTTCTGTTTACGCATAAAGGTTAGGTTTTTACAATGCACAAAACATTTCGTTTCTGATTCAAACCAGTTTGTTGTTTGCTATAAAATGGTGTATTTACAGCACTTGCTACTCCATATCAGTCTCTTCCAGCAACCAGGTCGAAAGGTTCCACGGTTTTCTGAAAACTTTTGCATTTTTCTGGTTCCACTGTCATCTGCTGCCATACTGTGTCCACTGTAGTTTGTTTTGTAGTGTTGCCAACTTCCTCAGCTTAATTGAATTCGACTATTTCATTGAAAGTGTGTTGAAGGTATCTTTATGTGTGTGTGTGTGTGTGAGAGAGAGAGAGAGAGAGAGAGAGAGAGAGAGAGAGAGAGAGAGAGTTTGTATTAATTGTTATTTTTCTTTTTTTTTGTGACTGTGTGTGTGTGGGGGGGGGGGGGGATTGTGGGTTTGTGATTATGTGTTGGGATTTGTGTCTATCATATGATTGATCAATTGTTTCTCAACTTTTGTTTTATATATGTGACAATTTTTTTGTAATGTTAGGAGATGTTTTTCATTATTTATTCTAATTATCTTCATGTCTTTTCACACACACACACACAAAGATACCTTCAACATACTTTCAGTGAGATAGTCGAATTCAATTAAGCTGAGAAAGTTGGCAACACTACAAAACAGACTACAGTGGACACAGTATGGCAGCAGATGACAGTGGAACCAGAAAAATGCGAAGTTTTTCAGAAAACAGTGGAACCTTTCGACCTGGTTGCCGAAAAGAGACTGATATCAGGTAGCAAGTGCTGTAAGTACACAATTTTATAGCAAACAACGAACTGTTTTGAATTAGAAACGAAATGTTTTGTACTTATGTAAAAAACCTAATGTTTATAGAAACATGTAAACATTTCAGGACACCCACTAATGATGCATGACACAATTGTGACAAAGGCGAAACGCGTATGGGTGAATTATAAAAATAAAATCCCCTCATTTGCAGTAGCAAAAGGCGTTTTCTTTTAAAAACAGTACAGTGAAATACGTAATGTCCTGGAAAATCTGCATGAAGTTCTCCTTTGGGATGGTGTTAAAAAGCTCATCACATTGCACCATCCCCTTTTATTGGTAGGAACTATTGTATGATACTGGCTGTGAGTCGACAAGCATTGTGCAACTTCAACATCTACCATACTCACCGCATCTCACAACGGAATGGTCAGACTTGTCTTGCCGAAACATGTATTGATTTTTTAGCACTGTTAGTTAACAATGAAGGAAGTCTGGATGCAGAATGTTAGCTGCTGACAAGACCTGGAAGTCTGTAAAAAACGTTTATGAAGTATGACATTATTGTCGCATTTTCTTTGTCTGGTAATGTAATTGTAGTTGCTGGTGTTGCTTTCGGAGATAATTGATGATGGTACGTGGCACTATCACACGAAGAGTCTTCATGAGTGCCACTTTCTTACGTTTCTTCGCCGTCTGTAGATTCCCAGTTTGCAATGTCAAGTGTTCCAGTCGTTTCTAGCCACATGTCTACGCTATTTACATGCTCGTCTAGAAGTTTAACTACCATGTAGCACATCACATTATCTTCACGGGTGTTTTATGTTGATTGCTTCATTTGGCGTCTGTGGTATATCTCCATGGCAAGCAGCAAAACATTTATAGAGTTTGCCATCACCTGTGAGGGGAGATTGAATGTTCACCTAAAGTGGCTTTCAGAATATAGATGTAGATGTACAGAATGTTTTTCACATCTCTATCCAGTTTCAGGACGGTATGTTTCGAAATACGTACCAGAAATGAAAAAGAAGTGCATGCCACAGAAACGAATATTCGTTTCCCCTTTCCACCAAAACCGTGCAACGATATTCCTCTTTAGTGAACGCCGCGATAAGACGGCCGCACCTCCCGACCATGCGCACAATGCTCACCAAAACAACAGCTTGCGACTTGCAATTTCCAGGGGTGGCCAGCCGTCACCGCAAGCGCCAAGCAGGAAAAACAGCCATTTTCATGATTATTTTAAGTGACTTCAAAATGTTCAAATGTTTGTTAAGCTTATGGGACTTAACTACGGGGTCATCAGTCCCTAAACTTACAAACTACTTATGAACTACTTACAAACTAGGACGGCACAAATATCCATGCCCGAGGGGGGATTCGAACCCCCGACCGTAGTGGCCGTGATGACCGTGACTGGAGCGCCTCAGTCACCTCGGCCACCGCGGCCGGCTAAGTGACTTCCAGGTCATGTCAGCTGCTAACGTTCTGCATACAGACTTACTTCAGTGTTAACTAACAGTGCTAAAAAAAATCAATACATGTTTCGGCATGACAAGTCTGACCATTCCCTTGTCTGTCTTCCAGAGTTGTTCCTATTCTCTCGACTCAAACTCGCCTTGATAGTAAAGAGATTTACCGATACTACTGACATCCAACGAAACGTGACGAAGCTTTTGAACACTATCCCAAAAGCAAAATTCGTGCAAAATTTCTAGGACATACATTGCAGAGCTCAGCGGTGCATGGTTATGGGAGGTGACTATTTCGAAAGACAGTACGGTAACTGTAGTTCATAGTTCATTCACGTTAACGTCACAGGACTATTCACCGAACTTTATTATTAGAGATTGTATATCGCAACGTGATCTCCGAATCACATTCACGGCTTATAAGAGGGATTCAGAGAACAACTGGCGTAACTCCACCTACGGTAGTGTTTAGTAAGAGGAGTATTCATTAAGAAGTATATAAACAATTATGAATGTTAATAATGTATTTGTATTTATGAATACATAATAATTTGCACAGAAATATCTCTAAATATATTAACAAAACAGAATATCATACAGGAAATTCGTAGGAAATGACTTGTTAAACGAAAGAGTTACCGTACGTAGTTTGAACACTGAAAACTTATATCAGTCATCCACTGTAACTTCAAGTACATTGTGTGAATACAGGTTCGTCGTTTTCCTCGACCGAAATCTGAACGGCGAGTAGACACCTTCGTAGGCAAGTTCTGTAAGAGTGCATGATACACACGAGGAATAAATTTTAGATGATCAGGCATATCCTTCTTTCTGTTGGTTCTCACAGTCCATCTGGTCGTGTAAATTCTCTCATGTGTCACTGAAGCAAGGCTTTGAAGTTGTCTGCTTAACTTGTACTTACGAAAATCCACCCACAAAACTTTTCACTTTGACGGAAACCTCATGGAAAATGGCACTATCCGTTCAAATTGCATCCATCTGGTTTGCAGCCAATTTAACGGATGCCCATCAGAAGCCCTTTTCCTGATTACTGTGCCGTCTAGTAGCTCCTTCGTAGAGACAAAGTCTTTCTACACCCTTGGATAATAACTATTCAATCACCAGCTGAGTAAATATATATTTTTTGCGACTGGATAATTAAGTCAGATCAAAGTCTGCATCATTAGGCAGATAGCTATGGCCAGATACTGTAAATCTGTGGTTTATTGCTTCCACTTTCAAGTCTGGGTCTTGCACTAATTTTAATAAGGAAACACACACAGGCTACAGTTACGGTTCTGCCCTGTACATGAATCAGAATATGCAGTTATTACTTGGTAAGTTTGGTGGATAAACTGGACTACACTCAATAATATGGTCACTACAGGAGCCTTCACATTCCATCTTCCACTATTTATTATTATTCATCGTATGGCACAAACCGTAAATTCTCATAGCTCAGTAATTACAAAAAGACACTAAGACATTGAATATACTCAATTACCTCCCTTGTTGCAGCTAGGAAATCGGTGAAGGGCCGTTTGTAGCCTCGGACGGGGCATTCTTCCACTGTGTTCCATCGTTTCACTCTCAGCACCGCAGACTCAATTTGGCGTTGTCATCTCTCCCCATTTGTGGACAGCGTCAGCGCTTCTTCCATGGCCAGTCCGTACGCGGTTCAGTGTTGCTCACACTTTGCGTGGTTGGTTGTAGCCACGCGATTTCTCACTGGTCAAGAAGTTTTGGCATTTTGGTGGGTAGTCTCTTTGCCAATGTTGTTCCCAGAGACTGTGGACATCAAAGTTGGATTTCGTCAGCTCTTTAGCGGAGAGTTATGTTGGTCTTCTCGATGTGAGTCTTCTGCGTTCCAGGTCAGCAACATCGTTGTGGATGGGGAGCTAGGGGTTGTTAGTTTATTGTACTCTCTAAGAAGAGCATTTTTCGCCGTATCTCTGGTGGTGGAATAAGGCTCAGGGTTGGCAGTCATACAGTAGGTGTGGATTTAATTGTGCCGCTGATAGTGCGCATGTAATCCTTTAGCACCACGTCACTCTTGTTTGTATATGAACTGTTAATCCAAACAGGAGCGCAGTATTCTGCCACCGAGTATACTATCCCAACTGCTGATATGCGAAGTGTTTTTTTCTGTAGAGTCCCAAGCTGTGCCACGCTCAGAAGCTCTTTGAAAGACAGCGTCCTGTCCAGTGTAACTCGTAGATATTTGGGGTGGTTGTTAGGGCTAAGATGTTTTCCTTTATAGATAACATTAAGCTTTCTTCTTGCTGAGTGGTTTGAAAGGTAAGGTACTTCGGTCTTGGTTGGGTTCGGCTGTCGTTTCCATTTGCGAAAATAGTCAAAAAGCAGCTTTAAGTCATAGCATAGAACGTCTTCGGTAGCCTTAAACGATGTAAGTCGGGCAGCTATAGCTGCATAGCCAAATTACCTGGTTTGCGTGTTTGGTGTGTCAGAAGAGTAGAGATTGAAGAGCAGCGGGACAAAGACTGAGCCTTGTGGTAGCCCGTTGTTGAGTGTTTTGGAGGAGCTCGTACTTTCTCCAATAGTCAAGTTAAAAGCTCTTCCAGCCAGCACATTATCTTCCACTATTGCACATGGACAATTGGACATACGTACTTTGTGCTCTGAAAAAATTTTCAAATCTTTGTTAAGCTTAAGGGACTTATCTGCGGGGTCATCAGTCCCTAAACTTACAAACTACCTATGAACTACCTTATGCTAAACACGGCACAAACATCCATGGCCGAGGGGGGATTCGAACTCCCGACCGCAGCGGTCGTGCAAACCGTGACTGCCGCGCCGCAGACCGCTCGGCCACTGCGGCCGGCCTGTGCTCTGAACAAAGGCGGGTAGCCGTTAAAACAAAAACACAGTGGTCCACACTGTGGACAGATGATGAAACCTCCGAGACACGTACTTATAGCTCTCTCTGTTATCAAACATCTCTATAACTCGTTTTCAACTAAAAGTGGAGTTACGCTACTTGTTGCTGTGAACCCCTCATATGTCGGCGACCGTAACTGGTTTTTGTAACGGAGGCGATTGGTGGAGAATGTTTCCGTATTGGGTGTAGACACTGAGAGAACAGCAGACCGCAAGTGCTCAGACACAGAATCGGTGCAGCGAAATGACCCGTCGTTATCGGTCTTGAAAATTCTGTGGTAATTCCGTGCTCAGGGCGCGTGGACAAATAGCTGGCCGCTTATCTGCCGGTATTGGGCGGTTATCCGCGATTAATGAAGAACCTCGTATCGCGGCGAGCAGCCGCCGGATTACCGCTGAAAAATGGCCGCTGCGAGCCTGAAATACAGCAGCGCCCGTGGCCGTGGCTGCTCACCAGACGCCCGCCGGCCCGTGGGGCCAGCACGAAACTTCAGTGCAGTCGACTGCCCTGACCTGCGACGCTGATCAACAACGAGATAAAATTGGTACATTCATAAAGAAGTGAATGGTACATCAGAGGGAACAAGAACAATATACTAGGAAAAAGAGACTGAATTAGAAATTAAAAGGATAGCAAAGAATGCAGCATGGGAGAGAACACGTGATAATGTTAATAGAAAACTAGGATTTGGGACAGCGAAAAAAGCATGGTAAAAATTATAAACAAAAATAAAAACCGACTTAAAAATACTATTCGAGGACAAATTAATATACACTAAAAAGTAAAAAATAATTGCGTATCCTTCTACAACTTAATAATCAACTCACTTTTTCTACTCATCAGTATGTAGGTAAGATCTATGTGCTTTCCACGCAAGAAGATAGGTAGGTACCTACCCGCTTGAAAGCTAACTCAACACATACCTATTGAAAGTAGCCTGTTATTAAAATAAACAAAATCTCGGGCAGTTGAGATCTGGGAATGTAAGTTAAAACGCTCACTGCTGCTCTAAATTAATTTATGAGTGGCCCACAGTACAGCGCAATGGAAATTTATCTGACTGCTCACTCCTTAAGGGAGCAACCGACGTTTAAACAAACATAAAATCAATGTTAAAAAATAAATAAATAGATTATTAAACATGGGACGGTAAGCGTGAAATCATAAAGCAGAGCTTTGATACTTTAAACTCGTAATCTATTCAGTAAAATAACAAGCAAATAAATATGGGGAGACCAAATTAAGCACACACCTTGAACAAAAGGTGAATTAAAACATATAATTACTACCCATATTAAAATTGTTTCTGCCCTTTATGATTATGGAGGTAACGTGAGAGATATTTTCAAATACATAATGGACAGCTGAAAGCACATTTATTCATTCACAGACACACGCTTAAAGCTTGGCAGTACATTAGAATCCTGGAAAACATGAATGCAGCAGTGAAACGAAGCGTCGGCGGCGTCTGGACGAGATGGCGGGCGTCTTGATCACAAGATTTTAAATTATACAGTCCATTAACGAACTCATGTGTGGGAAGGCAGCGGCATACTATTCTTAAGTACCACGTGGTGTGCGACCATGGTGAATTACATAGAATTTACAAAGGAAATTAATTCAGAATAAGCGAATACAGCACATGTGAGAATTTGCATAGAAGAAAATTAGCATTAATATAATCATGGCTGAAGGCCGAAGTAACGACCATTACGAAAGCACGTAGTGCAATCGTTCGTACAAGACACGAAAGACGGAATCAAATCAGAAGATATGAGAAATATTTAGCATACTCGCTGATACAGAAACGACGTGAAGACGTTAGTTAAAAACACAAAGGAAATTCAAACGTACTGGGTTTATACAAAGGCTGAAGGCCACACATGTGTATACTAACTTGAGCAAAACCGCAAAAAATGTTCAAATGTCTGTAAATCTATCGGACCAAACTGCGTGGTCATCAGTCCCTAGCTTACAAACTACTTACACCTAGGTAAACTAACCTAAGGACAACACACACACCCATGCCCCAGGGAGGACTCGAACCTCCACGGCGAGCAACCGTGCGCTCCACAGCGAGGCGCCTTAGATCGCTCGGGCACTCCACCGCGTAAAAGCGGACACACAATCATAACTGGAATGAAAATGCAAATAATAAATCTACACTAAATTCAATCGAGTTCTGTAAATTAACAAACACTTCACCTCTCAAAGCGAAAGACTTACTCAGAAGAACTATCACTGAAAAACCAAGACTTCCTGATCACAAATAAATCAAAGTACTAATAGCATGCCTTCCCCTCAGCGTGATTCGGCGGACTACTTACTTCCTCAGTCATCGCAACCAGAATGAAGAGTGAAGACTAAAGCTCTAAGGCCTCGGAGAAAAGTCCCCCCGCCATACACTGGATGTATAGCACGCTAAAAGCGACGCAGAATACGTTCAGAGACTAGTTTCACCAATCCTTGCTACCTTGCTAAGACAATTCCCTCTACATCCGCTCCCAGAGAGGTCTCCTGTCACTTCTTTCTTCCAAGATTAGGTTGGTACAACACTAAGAATACGGCCACCTCGCCACCTTGCCAAGTATGCTTGTCTCTGGCCACACAGCAGACGCCAGCGCAGACGACAAAAGAAGCCATGCGTTCTTAACTACAAGAATACGAGGCCTAAAGCGGGAGGTGGCGAGTGTAAGCCATTGCGCGGCAGTCAGTCAATATTAAGAGTACACATTCACATTCACGTGAACACAGAAGTACAATCAGACGGGTGGAAACATTTATAAATATGGGGCAAACATACATAAACATGGGGCATTGATCATTAGTAAAACTAATTAACACTCAGATAGAGAACATTAATGGTGCAGAAACACTTTAGGTTAATGAATAAATCAAAATGGAACACGACCACACATTCAGTGGACGTGTTTCACTATGAATAACATACAATGTTCGAATGTAAAATGAAATTAAAAATATTAGACTGCTTAAAAGTTAATGTAATTAGTACGGGAATATATTGTAGTTACAATTATTGTTATTTTTGAGTCGATGTCAGCGAAGTAAACATCCGATCCGAGTTCGGTCTCAACATTCTCGTATCATTGTTGCTAGGTATATTGTAGTATTTCCTTGGTGATCCCGACTCCAAAAATAACAATAATTGTAACTAAATTATATTATTACATTTTACATTATCTTATCGTAATATAGTTCATTGACTTGTAAGTAGTCTAATATTTTACATATCATTTTACTTAGAAGGACTCTAAAAGATAATTTGATCATAGATTGTTATACACATGTATGTGTTGATTTAGATTTAAATTGGGTAGGTACCTACCTGTCTTCTATCGTGGTAAACACATAGAACTTATCTACATATTGATGAGTAGAGAAAGTAAGTTGATTATTAAATTGTAGAAGAATACGCAATTATTTTATTATTTTTTTTTTTTTTTTTACTTTTTATTGCATATTAATTTGTTTTGGAAAAGTTTTTTAAGTCGGTTTTTTTTGTTAATATTTCTTTTATTTTCTTATTTTTAGCATATCTCAACTATATAACTAGTTTTTCTGAATATGGGTAGACCTACTAAACGTGTGCTCATATGAGACAGCGCTGTTTAAATGAAAACAAACGTAGTCAGGAAGAAACGCTTATCTCTACAGGGGAAAACTACCTCAACGACAATTTCAAAATAGACTTGCGAAGAGCGCAACAATAGACTTTCAAAAATGCGGATTTACATGAAAATAGTTTTGAACAGGGAATTACTTGAGCATAATGACGTTACGGTAGATGACTCCTATATACGGAAGACCTATAAAAGATTCGGTCGAGTACCGTTAATTTGCTGCTAATAATTGGAGAGTTCCGTTACTTTGTCATGGATACCATAATCAGATCCTAAACAAACTTTCATCAAACTATCCTTGAAGGACATCCTTTCTAATAAAAAATAGAATCATAGAAATCGGTTAGCGTGATATTGAGTTATTCGTTCATCTGTCACACACATACTTAATGCAAAGATAAGACTTATATGGTTTTCTTATGGATGCCACTGTCAGAACGGACCAAATTGAAATGAGACCACATGAAGAGCACCAGCTTTCAAATAATAATAAAAAATAAAATTAAATTAAATTTTAAAAAAAAAGCGGTTCACACAGTCGAAGATTCTGAGGTAACAAACATAAAAAAAGACAGTCGAACCTCCTCCACTTTTGAAGTGGGTTAAAACGGACTTATATAAGATATAAAAGGCAAATCCAAGCTTTAATTGGTAACACAAAAGTAGTGGGAAGAATAGTTGCAAAAATGATTGAATGTTCAAATGTTTGTAAAGCTTAAGGGACTTAACTGCGGGAACATCAGTCCCTAAGCTCACAAACTACTTATGAACTACCTTATACTAAAGACGACACAAACATCCGTGCCCGAGGGGGGATTCGAACCCCCGACGGCGGAAATGATTGAATGAAGATAGAGAATTATATCTAGAGGAAGAAACAGCAGAAGAAAATGAACATGAGGATGATGACATCCAAATTGTACAAAGTGAAGTATTTCACGTGTTAAGAACAGCGAAGAATGGTAAATCACTTGGACCAGCAATATGAATATGGCGTTTCTGAAATATTATGGTGACACAATTTTGAAACTGATGACGCGGCTGTTTAAAAATGTTAACATGGAGATTCTATACCCAAGGAGATAAAAATTGCTTATGTTAGTACCATATTTAGAAACGTAGGTCACAAAATTTGTTCGAAATATCATGGAATTTATGTTACTAAGTAACTAATAGGAATTCTTGGGAAAACAATTAATAAGCAACTGGAAAACATTTTTAGAACCGAAGAAGTGCAATATGGTTTTACAGCTGGTAGATCATGAGCAGACCATATTTTCATATTAAGACAGATCTTGGAGAAACAAAGAAAAATAATATATAGGATTTATTTTAATAGACCTAAGAAAAACGTACGATATTGTTCCAACAAAAATTCTCTGGAGAGCACTACGTATGGCAAACATAACATATACAATAATACAACAGATGTTTAAGATAACATCTGCCAAAATTGGCAATACACATTCACAGAAATTTAAAGCGAGCAATGTAATTTTGCAAGGCTCTCCAATCTCACCAACATTACTTAAAATCTATATAGATATTTGCATCAGACTGTGGCCCCGTAAATGTAATAGAGTGATCCATGAGGTTAGAAATAAGAGATGAAGTTTATCTGCATCTTTTATTGTTTTCTGATGATCAGGTTGTCACAGCACAAGACGGGGAAGATACAAACTACATGTCTAATCAACTAGTAACTGCATTCACAAATTAGCGTCAGAAGATTAATTATCAAAAAACAAAATACCTTACTAATGATCCAGATGAACTATACATAGAGGGCAAGAAAATAAATAAAATAAACACTTTCTGTGATTTGGGATCCATTTTAGAAATTGAGGGACATCAATAAAAGAAATAGTAGTGAACGGTATGTCATTGCAATGCTCAACTCTGTTCCCAAGAACAGGAATGTAAACAGGAACGCATTAAAAAAACTTCAAGCTTTAGAGATGGATTTCGGGAGAAGATCGGTCAAAATTTCCAGGAAAGAAAAAATAAGGAACGCCGAAGAAGTAAAGAGGATAGAAATAAAAGAAAGAATATATGAAGTGATGGTTAGGAAGAAATTACAGTGGTACGGGCATGTACGAAGAATGGAAGACTCCAGATATCGAAACTGAGGGGAGAAGAAGAAGAGGAGGACGACCTGAGACCACATAGTTCCAAAATGTACAGTAGACTGAGCTCAGGAGAAGAGGACACACAGGATCGAGACACCTGGAGAATTATCTTGAATATTTGTCAGAAGAACGTGTGTACATTGTGTACAGATTTCCGAGTAAATTATTATGTTGGGGATACACCTTTATAATGAGGACAAGTTTAATAAATAAACTAATAAATACAGTAATGTATGAATGTAAGAAGAAATTTGAAGAAGAAAATTACTGAAAACCAATCTCAGTGAGAATCAACAAAAATAACCTACAAATTCCCTACCTAGCATTTGCAGGCTACCTCGCAACAATAGTAGATTCTAGTGAAACGGCGCTAAAACAGAGAGAAATTTTGAAAAGAATTTGCAGAAAAAGTGGACTTGTAAATATCTTTTGAAAAGACTGAGCTTACAGCTTTGCAAATTACAAACCAAATTAAAAAGAACCCTATTTTAAATATCTAGGAGAAAACTTCAGGCATAAAAAGCAGGCATCAAGAAAGTTCATATTGATGCAATATAGACTTAACAAGTTGGGTCTGTTGTCTCTCTTTACTGAAAACTCTCAAGATGGAGAGTAAAACAAACGAAGGGAGGCCGCTCTGCCCTAAGAGAGCAAACGCAATCTGCAGCACCTTGTTGCGAGCTGTTGCAAGCAAAGTACAAAGAAACTTCGCAGCTCACACAAAGAACTGATGAAGGTGGCCATTGTGCTGGCTAGTAATTGGCGACTCCGATGCTGTGTACATGGCAATGCGCTACCGGCTTACGTCTTGTTGCTGGGAACAAAATTCATAGGTGTGCCTTAGACTTATTTTACTGATACACTTTTATTCAGTGATATAGTCAGTGAATATGTCTTGCTTTATTTAAAAAAAAGTTATTTTTAAGATTGTAAATATCTGACAAAAATGGTATCAAGTAGATTGTAAATCAACTAAGAAGCAATACGATCCGTAAAGAATAAACGACCTCCTCTGTCATTATGTTGGGCGTATAAGGTTCCAAGTATCTGCAGGAAGGTCTATATTGGGACTAAGAAGCCAAGCGACAGTACAGGACTCAAAGAACATAGAAGACTTGCCGACTGGCGAAAACTGAGAAAACAACTGTGGCTTAACACGCACTTTAATTAATAAGTCATGAGCTTTTCGCAAAAAAAAAAAAAAAAAAAAAAAAAAAAAAAAAAAATACCTGCAACGACATACAATTACCCGCGGATATATAGGGAGACAAATGGGAGTAATGTTAACAGGCATGAAGCAACCCTGAAACGTAGTGATATATTGACTGTTCATCTTCATAATAGGTTGATATGTTTTAACCTCGACTAGTGGCAGTCGATAGTTAAGTTTTATCTTTGGAAAGATTAATTTTTCTGATCAGAGGATCAGGCGGTTCTGTGACCGTGCAGGCTGCAGATTCCTCGACTTGCGCAAAAGGGTGGTGGGTTTTCGGGTTCCACTAAATAGTTCAGAAGTCCACTACACGCAGGAATCGGCTACACGGATAGCGGGGACTGTGTGGCGTGGACTGGGAGTTTTTTTTTTCTTTTGTCTTTTTAAGGCAGTCTCAAAGGGTGCAGTTGGATCAAAGAAGAAATGTAGATCTAGGAATTATCGATATAACAGTCGTAAATTATCGTAGCTGCCTCGGGAATGTACCAGAACTCCAAGCGTTAATAGAAAGTACCGAAATACACATCATTACAGGCAGTGAAAGTTGGCTCAAGCAGTAAATAAGTTTAGCCGAAGTTTTTGCAAAATATCTAACTGTGTTCAGAGAGGATAGATTACACAAAATAGGTGGAGGCGTGGTTCTCGCCGTCAAAAGTAGTATTTCGTCTTGCGAAGTTGAAGTTGATAGTTCCTGTGAGCTATTATGGGTCGAAGCTGTACCAGAAAAATCATAAGAAGTTAATAATTGGTTCCTTTGATCGGCCTCCCGACGATACAATAGCAGAAAGATTCCGTGAAAACCTGTATCAAATTGTAAACACATAACCCTCTCATACAATTATAGTAGACCGTCATTTCAATTTACCCTCAATCTGTTGGCGAAATTATATTTTCAAATCAGGAGGTACGCATAAAACATCGTGAGAAATTGTACTCAACGCATTTTCTGAGAATTACTTCGAACAATTAGTCCATGAGCAAACTGGAATTGTAAATGGATGTCAAAACACACTTGATCTCTTAGCAACAAATACTCCCGAGCAGTGTCTGTTTATCCGCCGGCAGATAAGCAGCAGACACCGCCTTCATATTCCGTAAGCGAAAGAGGCTTGTGATTAGAAGCGACATACAGTACTTTGATTTTTGGGTGCGCGTTTTCGTTTCAGTTTGTAAATTTATACTGTGCTCTCGTGCATATTAGATTCAAATTCATGTTTTGACAAACAGTGTAATCTTTCTTCGAGTGCATCGCGACAGTAGTGTTTTTTCTTTTCCTTTTTTTCGGCACTGTAATCCTTAATAGGGACTGTGACTGCCGTGTGCGGATGTAGTCTGAGATGGTGACACTTCGCTCCCAGCTTCAAGCTGTGATAACCTCCGTTGCACAGCTGGAAGCTGCGATCGAGGGGCGTCATTGTTGGGCGGCAGTGGGGACCGAACGGACTCGCGTTGTCTCCATCGAAGGCTTGCGGCAGCGATATGCCCTGATACTGCTAGCAGTGAGGCAAACATCCCACCCGTAGTTGCGTGGGAGGTCGCTCCAGTGCGTGGCAGGAGGCGCAAGACATTCCGGGAGACCGATCGTGAGGCCTCCCCGGTTCGTCTTGCGAACAGGTTTGAGGCCCTATCTGTTCAGGACAACGTTCCTGAGCCGGATGGTATCTCTCATCCTGAGATTACCACTCAGCTTGCAAGATCCGGGCTTTCACAGAGAGTGGGTTTGCTTGTAGTTGGGAGCTCCAACGTTAGGCGGGTTATGGAGCCCCTTAGAGAGATGGCTGCCAAGGAGGGGAAGAAGTCCACCGTGCACTCCGTGTGCATACCGCGTGGGGTCATTCCAGATGTGGAACGGGTCCTTCCGGATACCATGAAGGGTGTGGGGTGCTCCAGCTGCAGGTGGTGGCTCACGTCGATATCAGCTATGTGTGTCGCTTCGGATCTGAAGAGATTCTCTCAGGTTTTGCGCGGCTGTCTGAAGTGGTAAAGACTGTCAGTCTTGCTTGCAAGATGAAAGCAGAGCTCACCATCTGCAGCACAGTTGACAGGACTGACTGTGTACCTCTGGTACAGAGCGAGTGGAGGGTCTGAATCAGAGGCTCAGTCGGTTCTACTACCATGTGGGCTGCAGATCCCTTAACTTGCGCCATCGGGTGGTTGAGTTCCGGTTTCTGATGAATAGATCAGTTATCCACTCCACGCAGGAAGCGGTTACACGGGTAGCGAGGGCTGTGTGGCATGGACTTGGCGGTTTTACAGGATATAGGGCTTTTCGGAAACACTAAATGGGCTGTCTAAAAGGGCGCAGGTAGATCACAGGAGAAATATAGATCTAGGAACTATCGGTATAACAGTTGTAAATTGTCGTAACTGTGTCGGGAAAGTACCAGAACTCCAAGCGTTACTAGAAAGCGCCGGAAAGTTCAGCAGAAGTATTTTCAAAAGATCTAACTGTATTCAAAAAGGATAGATTAAACAAAATAGATGGAGGAATGTTTGTTCCCGTTAATGTTTGTTTATCCTGTAGCGAGGTTGAAGTTAATTGACCCTGTAAGTTGTTATGGGATGAGGTAGTACTCGAACATCGTAAAAAGTTAATAATCGGTTTCTTTTACCTAATAAAAGACGGTGGTGATCCACCTTTGTACACAAAACAGGTCAGGACACTGTTGAAAAAACAGCGAAAAAGGCATGCAAAATTTAAACAAACACAAAATCCCCAGGATTGGCGATTCTACACAGAAGCTCCAAATTTAGAGATTACTTCAATACGAGATGCTTACAGTATTTTCCACAACGAAACCCTTTCTTGAAATCTGACTGAGAACCCAAATAGATTTTGGCCATATGTCAAATATACTAGAGGCAAAACACAAACAGTACTCTCACTATGTGATAGAAATGGCGATTTCTCCGATGATAGCGCTACTAAAGCAGAGTTACTAAACACAGATTTTCGAAATTCATTCAACAACGAAGACGAAACCAGTATTCCAGATTTAGAATTACGAACAGAGGACAGAATGAATAACGTAGAAGTAGATATCATCGGAGTAGTGAAGCAACTAAAATCATTTAAAAAGAACCATTCTCCTGGTCCGGACTGTACACGCATTAGATTTCTATTTGATTACGGTGATGCGGTAGCTCCTTACTTAACAGCCATATAAACCGCTCGCTCAAAGAAGGATCTGAACCAAGTTGGACAGATACACCAACATTCAAGAATGGCAGTAGGAGTAACCCACTAAACTACAGGCTCATTTCAGTGACGTCAATTTGGAGCAGGGTTTTGGTACATATCCTCTTTTCAAATGTTAAGAATTATCTCGAATAGAATGATCTATTGACCCAATGTCAACACGGATTTAGAAAATATCGTTGATGTGAAACACAACTAGCTCTTTACTCACACGAAGTGGTGAGTGCTATCGAGAAGGGATCTCAAATTGGTCCGTATTTCTAGATTTCCAAAAGGCTTTTGACACCGAACCTCACAATAGCCTTTTAATCAAATTGCATGGTTATGGAATATCGCCCCAGATTTGTGATTGGAAAAGGGATTTCCTGTCAGAGAACACACAGTTTGTAGTAATAGATAGTAAAACATCGACTAAAACAGAGGTGGTATCGGGTGTTCCACAATGTAGAGTCATTGGTCCTCTATTGTTCCTTATCTACATAAACGATTTGGGAGAAAATCTGAGCAGCTCTCTTAGATTGTTTGCAGCTGACGCCGTCAATTTATAGTCTAGTAAAGTCATCTGAAGATAAAAACCAACTGCACAACGATCTAAATAAGATATCACTATGGTGTAAAAATTGGCAAATGACTCCAGAGACTGCGTTTTATTGCCAGAACGCTTAAAAGGTGCAACAGAAGTACTACAGTGACTGCATATACTACAATAGTCCGTCCTCATTTGGAGTATTGCTGCCCAGTGTGGGATCCTTATCAAGTGGATTTGACGGTAGTTATCGAAAGAGTCCAAAGAAGAGCCGCCAGTTTTGGATTGTCAGAATACAGGGGAGACAGCGTCACGGAAATGATACAGGATCTGGGATAGGAATTATTATAACAACGGCGCTTATCGCTGCGGCGTGGTCTACTTACGAAATTCCAATCGCAATCATTCACCTCCGAAAGGGAGACTATATTTTTGACTGCCACCTACATAAGTGGAAATGATCATCGGAATAAAATACGAGAAATCAGAGCTCGAATGGAGAGATTCAGATGTTCTTTCTTCCCGCGCGCTATTCGAGAATGGAATGGTAGATGAATAGTATAAAGGTGGTTCGGTGAACCGTCTGCCAGGCACTTTAAATGTTATTTGCAGAGTATCGCTCTTCGACGTCCGACTCGTCCGCTGGCAGAACTAAGCACCACCCGGCTCATCTCTCGAGATGTCCAGTGTTCAGCCAGCCTTCCAGAGCCCCTGAAAGTCCGACAGCCCAACGTACACCGAAGACTTGCGTGTATCGTACATTCCCGGCGAGCTAAATAAAAGAGAATAATATCACCTTGCTTACAACGACCACTTCTAGCAGATGCATTCAGCGCACGGCACATGGGCGTATTCCTACGCCACGGTTCGATTGTTCGCCCGCCTTTACTTAATGGTACGCCGCCACGCTCCAGGCAGTAATGTTCCGATCGTGGACGCCTCACCAACAGGACGGGACGACTCCAGCCTTCCGACGACGACAGACAGACAGAAGAGAGACCATGAGAGAGACCACACCAGCGTGGACTTAGTTTCTGTGCGGTTACACCCGAACTTGTTGTTCAGTCACGTGGAATGGTAAAGCTTTCCGGACTTTGTGAAGTTCCGAGTACTTAGAATAATTGTTGAACAGTGGAATAAACGTTGTTTGAAGAGTGACCACTGTTCACTTGATACAGCACAGCGCTGCACGAAACGGTAGGAGCAGAAATGAGTTGTAGTCAGCAACCATACAATGCGGAAGATTCTCGGCAAGTATCACATCCGGCTATAAAATCGTTCATTGTATGATCCGTATCAGTTATCCTGTAAACATTCTTTTAACTAGGTTTAAAGAGGTGCCAGGTGTTAAGCTAGAGCATCCTTTAGTTGGAAGTTCGTAAAACGAATCAAAGTTAGAATTTAAAGATAAACTAGTTTACCATTTGTGAAGGGTAAAATAACGAAGCATGTTATTTAATCCCATAGTGAATTTCAGCACTATTTTGAACTGTCTTTGATATAAACTAGGCTGCACATAAGTAAAACAACTTCAGCAAAAACATGAGAGAGAATAAGACGCTACTAAGGAAAGGCAATGAGGAACCATACTGTGGAAAAGGAACATACCTTGCTAAGTAGCGTTTTCACAACAACATTAAATCTACCGAAGATTGTCACTGTTTCTACTTCATTAAACTACACACATTCAAAACCCCAAGAATACCGGGGAAGATGTCAGCAGTGTTATCTTTGACCACAGAGCGAACGTGCTGGAGTAAGCTAAAGAACGAGAAACTTTGTGAAGTCTACAGATACGTGCTAGTGTTAATAGCAATTTAAAAAAAAATTCCTTTAGATTTTCTCTTCGATGGATTATAATTTTCAATTACGTTTTAATTTTTTTAAGAATCAACTCGTATACTTTAAATCTAAAAAATTAAAAAAATCCTATCTCAGTATCTTAATTTTTTTACTCCTATGTCATTTTAGCCTCACGTAAGTCTGAAATGGCATACTATGCAGATTTTGCAAGAATGTGAAAAATTTACGGGATCTATTAATCCAAAAACCTGGCACCAGAATAGCAGATGCTACACAGGAAAGAGGCAACGTCCTGATAGATATTTAAGTTAATTTAGTGGTTTATTAACGAATAGCGACCTAAAAACAGACTGCTAAGTCACTTAGTCTGCCCTTCCCTACGACGAAGGGAATATTATTAGAACAATACGTAAATGATAAATAACAAAATCAGAGAGATAATAAAGGATACAACTATAGGGGACCCGCATATTGAACTTACAGCAGAAGAATTCCAGTAACACAAAGAGTCAACATACGCAATCACCTCCAAAATTGCAGTGTCACGCACGTGACTGATGAGCTGGTCCCCTTTTCCCACAATTATTCGGAGTCTACACCTAATCCAACGATAAATACCTGTGCTCTCTAAAAGAGCATTTCTTTCTTTTCAGTTTACCTTTGCTGCACTTTATTACACGACAGCTGATGAGACAAAGAACTCGTTAGAGTACTGACTAATGACGCGGCGGTGCTCTATATTCTGAATTGCAAAATACGTTACTTCCGAAAATGGAACAGGTGTTATTTCAGTTGGATTATTGTGTAGGTAAGGCAAGAGTTAAGTGGCCACAGAGAGATATTTGACCATTACTTGTTTCTTTGTTTGCCCTGGAAAATGCAGTGCCGCGGTGGAATGGCTGAGCGCTCTAAGGGGCCTTCCTGCGGAGCAGGTGGTTGCTCCCCGTCGAAGGTTCGAGTCCTCCCTTGGGCATTGGTGTGTGTGTGTGTTGTCCTTAAGTTAATTTAAGTAGTTGGTAAGCCTAGGGAGTGATAACAGCAGTAGTTACGTCTCTTAGATTTACAACATTTGAAAAAGTGCAATTGCCTGCCGAGACCTGGTGAACTAGTTCTAATACATATCATTGTTATCAGTAAGTAATATATGCCTATATGATCTTCTTTGACTTTCAGTCGTCTAATGTTAAATAAATAATGTAGGTTATCTGCTATGTTTCTGGGTACCCTGGAACTCAGCTCTCTGGCCCACTTTTGACTGCTCCAGCCAAGCGAATAATTCAAGTGACACAGCATCGTCATCTTTCCGGTCTCCATTAGTTTCAGACACTGTTTAGGAAATATTAATAAACTTAAAATTCCACTTACATTAATGCCAAATTTCTCTTCAGGGGCATGTAATACGAAATCTAAAACGTAACAGCCAGCGGCGGTGGCCGAGGGGACTGAGGCGCTCCACTCACTGTCTGCCTGGCCACTAAGGTCAGAGGTTCGAATCCCCCCTCGAGCATGGATATTTGTGCCGTCCTCAGTATTAGCTAGTTGATAAGTAGTTTGTAAGTTTAGGGACTGATGACCCCGTAGTTAAGTCCCATAAGCTATACAAACATTAGAACATCTTCTATATCTAGAAATGTGAATGTCTATTTGATGTACGTTTATCACGTCTGAACCACAAGACATACAGAGCTAAAAATTTGTACAATTGCTAATGTCTACCCGGGGAAGGCTTTAGGCACGGTTTTATGGCGATCGGATATATATATATATGTATATATATATATATAACGTCCGAACGACAATACGCAGAGAATTAAGTATTTGTACAGTTACTAATTTATACCTGAGGAAGGTTTAAGGCACGGTTTTATAGCGATCTCATAGATATTTAGTGATTTGAAGAATATAACGCGAAATGCGGAACAATAATTACTCTTTGAAAATTATATTTACTCTTTGAAAATGGTTTTATTGGTTGCATTGTTGCTTGAGAATTGATAATGATAAAAGGGTGGAGTATATTGGGATGGAAAGTTATCGGCGTATACAAAATTCTACTTGTGTGTGTCTTAATATTTCGCTCTGTAGTGAAAACTATATAACGCAAACGAATGGTCTGTGTGTAATTGTTGTCCGACGTCTCCCGTTGTACACCATAGCAATTCTATGCCGATAGCTATAAGGGGGTGAAATATATGGTGGTTGAAAGTCGTCAAATTATTTAAAAAAAAAAAAATTGGACTGAAGGCCAGCGATGACGTTTGCGACTCTATAGCAAGGAGGTTACATACAACGAAATGTGATGCAACAGACCATATCTTTGGTCTATGCCAGCTACAATGTATTCAGCTCTTTCTCTGTAAGGATAAGCATACAAAGAACGAAATATAAGAATAAATAAATGGCACACTACTGAAAGATAGCTTATCTATCATAATCAACCAACACCCGAGCGAAGCCGCGGGTCTGAGCGAGTTTTGAATAAAATGTAACAAACGAAGTTTTTCTTCATAACTGCCATTTGCTTTTCAAAGAGTATACACAAGTCAGCATACGATCCTAGTACGGAATTTGATGTATGAATAGCTTGGTGTGATTCATCTCCTCGAACGATGGAAACTAAACTTATGATAGAAAATCTAGTTGTTTCTTGACGTGTAAGAAAAGACTTAACGCTACATCATCACTATAGTTCAGCCTTAGGTCGTCCTCGAATATTGACATGAAATGCGTTACACTCATCTCACATCAAGAAAAAGCGCTCTGACTTTCATCAAGCGCACAAGGTCAATGACCTCCTCCTCCATTTATTCCCCATCTACAGTGCTAAAAAGATATCGCTGGTTTCTTTCGAGTACGGGTGAGTGGGGAGGGTGCGACGTCCTTCTCCCTTTTTGCTCTTCCTCCAACTGATATCTTTTTGTCCTCTACAGAGACGTAGGATTGGACAATTAAGTATCTACTGGATGGCTGTTATGGAGAGGAGTCCATTCAGTTAAACACACGTCAAATAAAACTTTGTACTTATCTTTTATCTTGGCCGGTTGCGTTGCTTGCTGCGGTTTTCTTGCATTGTGTACCATTAGCTGTCTTGCTATTTCACTGTAAATATTTTCCAGGAAATATTTGTTGAAATGAAAACACATAGTAGAGTTTATACTTTTTTATTAACTATTACTGCACTTCTTCTCTTGCGCAAAGTTTCAGAAATATAAATAACACAATATCAGATACATGGCCTCAGAGCAAGAGTCAGTGTGTCACTGCCAGTGTCCTGCGAGAGTGAGAGTGCCCCAGCGTCTGCGAGTTCGATGCTTTTATTCCCACTCTGAGGTTCACAAGTATGTCTTTATCCACTTAAAATTTTAAAGCAAGGTAAATGTTATTTACATATTACGTAAAAGTAGTAAACAATATACATATTTCATTTCTTTAATTTAATGGTGTTCGTGTTTTGCTAGTTATTTGTAAAATAGTTTTAAAATGTACGTCTAACAAAGTAGTTGTCATGACTTCGAAAAATGGCGTCTGTTTGTTTACTTAGAGTATATTAAATGTTTTGACAGATCTGTTACTAGTGTATTGTTATTTGTGCGTGTTATTAAATGACTTATTATTTTCGTGAATATATTTTGGTGTATCTGTTTCCTTCATCAGTGACCAATGTTTACATGAATTTGGAAAGTCCCGTTATATTTATTAAATCGGCAATTAATGGCAAGATTCAGTGTTATAGAGTCTGTTGTTGTTGTGGTCTTCAGTCCGGAGACTGGTTTGATGCAGCTCTCCACAATACCCTATCCTGAGCAAGCCTCTTCATCTCCACATAAGAACGACAACCTACGTCTGTCTCAGTCTGCTTACTGTATCCATCTCTTGGTCTTCCCCTGCGATTTTTTCCCCACACACTTCCCTCGAACGCTAAATTCACAATTCCTTGATGTCTAAGAATGTGTCCTACCAATCTATCCCTTCTTTTAGTCAAGGTATGCCAGAAATTCCTTTTCTCCACAATTCTGTTCAGTACCTCCTCATTAGTTACGCGATCCACCCACCTAATCTTCAGCATTCTTCTGTAGCACCATATTTCAAAAGCCTCAATCCTCTTCCTGTCCTCACTTTTTATCGTCCATGTCTCACTCCCGTACAAGGCAACACTTCATAAAAATGACTTCAGAAAGGACTTCCTTAGCCTTAAATCAATATTCGATGTTAACAAATTTCTCTTTTTCAAGAACACTTTTCTACCCATTGCCATTCTGCATTTTATATCCTCTGTACTGCGGCCATCATTTGTTATTTTACTGCCCAAGTAACAAAACTCATCTACCTCCTTTATTGCTTCGTTACCCAATCTAATTCCTTCAGCATCACCTGATTTTCTTACACTGCACTCCATTACCCTAGTTTTGCTTTTGTTAATGTTCACCTTATATGCACCTTTCAGCACACTGTCCATTCCGTTCAGTTGCTCTTCCAGGTCCTTTGCTGTATCTGACAGAATTACTATGTCATCGGCAAAACGCAATGTTTTTAATTCTTCACCCTGAACTTTAATTCATTCTCCAAATTTCTCCTTGCTTTCCTTTATAGCTTGCTCAATGTACAAATTGAATAACAATGGAGGAAGACTACAACCCTGTCTTACTCCCTTCCCAACCACTGCATCCCTTTCATGCCCTTCAACTCTGACAACCACTGTCTGGTTTTTGTACAAGTTGTAAATAACCTTACGCTCCCTATATTTTACTCCTGCTTGCTTCAGAACTTGAAAGAGTTTATTCCAATCAACATTGTCAAAAGCCTTCTCCAAATCTACAAAAGCCAGAAATGTAGGTTTGCCTTTTCTTAATCTATCTTCTAGGATAAGCCGTAAAGTGAGTATTGCCTCCCGTGTTCCTACATTTCTCCTGAACCCAAACTGATCTTCCCCGAGGTCGGCTTCTACCAGCTTTTCCATCCTTCTGTGTAATTACAATCAATTAGAATGCATTATATAGCTTTTTTTAAACTAATGCTGTCTCCCAAAGGTAAAACTTATTGGGATAATTTCATAAAGATATTGGGTCTGACACTAAAGGGTAGTGAGATAGGGTGTGCATATATATAAATGTTACACGGGGCAGGGGTAATACTTTGGCTGGATGTATTATTATAGTTTATTCTGCAGAGGTAGAGAAAATCTTTGGGAGGCAGAGAGCATCGTCGTGTACCTCGACGTAATTGTCGAAGCAGCACCTGGCAATTTCTGGACGCCATATCCCTTGGCGCAGGATATTAGCGTATAATGTATGAGTAAGGGGACGCCTGCTGAGGGAGGCATCCCCCCACCCTACCACCACTCGCGACAAGTACACCCCCCCACCACCACCACCTCATCCCTTCGCCATCCCACTACGCCCCGGTTAATTCCCGCTGTGAGCGCAACAAATTTGAATTCGGCGCCCTCCCCAGGGCGAAAAAGAGCTAATTAACTTAAGACGAGTTGCACACTTGATGGGACAAAATCAAGTTACCGGCACACGAAGACAAAGAGGAAAGTAGGAGAGCGACTTCATCGCGACTAATCCGATTTTCCCGCCTCGTCGCTAGTCGCCATGAAGCTATGAACTGTAAAAGAATGAAATCTCGCTGCGGAAGGAAAAGTTGGCATCCCCTGTTATCTTGTGCCACTTTGGCTTTTTGAAATTTTCAGTAGTTACAGCAGCCTGTGTAACACATGTGTGAATAACAAAGTTTGCAGTGATGTACTTAAGCTTACTAAAAATTTGAATTTTAAAAAAAGTTTATGGCCATGTTCTCGATCTGTAAATTTGCCGCCCCTTTGGTTGATTTATTTCTTACTTCTGCTGACATTCTGATATTTCGTTTGGATTAGACCAGAGACTTTATTTTATGAAACCATAGTTAGTAAAAGAAACTTAAAAAACACTATAAAATTGGTTGCGTTCTGATACATTTTTAAGGTTTCCTTGACACACAGCCAGTAGAGAAGACAAGCGTTAAGAAACTGTTCAAATCATTGATATAGCCTTCCTACAAAATGTGTGTTGCACAGACGAAATGTCTTTGAAAACGATAGAGAAATTTACTCCACAAACTGTAGCAGTAATACTTCAGAGAGGGGCTTACTGACAATTTATTTTTTATCGTGCGTCACAGTCTCAGGTTTATTGAAAGACAATTTCACATTTCCACATCGACTCTATTAGGAACACAGACATTTATTTTAGCCTAGCAGCTGATTTTGACCATGTGTTTTAACCTATTGCTTCCTGGTTTCGTCTTAATTTTCTATTTACACGTTCAGGATAATCAGACCTACTAGTATAGGGAGTTGATTATGTCATTCGCTAATAGATAGACGGACTCATCAGAACCGTTTGCACACTTGATATGCCAAACAATAGCAAAGCCACTGTTTGCGTAAAATATGGTATGGTGCATATCAGTGAGTACTTTACTTACGAACTTCGACAAACTCTAAGAATTCATACTGTGAATGGCGAATGGTACCTCTTTGAAATAAACTTAGGCACTACTTCACTGATAATCGTGAAAGCGAACAGATAATTTATCACAGATGGAGTAGGCAGTGGACTGTGGAGATGGAGGAGGAGTTCGATGGATAAACGAGGAGGAGATTGGCGGAAAAAATGGAAGGAGGCGATGGGCAGAGACAGGAATAGGGGTTGATCAACAAAATGAGGGATGATGAGGAAATGAAGAGAGGAGGGGGAAAGGAGAAGATGGACAGAGAGAGAAGGAAAGAGAAGTTGTACAGCGAAAGGAAAGGGAAGGGGAAGATGAACTAACTTAATACTGGAGTAAATGAGTAGCAGGGCGACGCCGGTTTTTCAGTGTGCAATTTATAATTATTTCCTGCAAACCGGATGAAGTAAGCGGGACTGAAATATATCATTACTGCGGAAATAATGGGACTATCATGTAACAACGAAGTGAAGAACTCCGTGGAAGCACAGCTGGGAACGTAACGATATAGTCCTGTTCAAAATGAACGTACATGCTTCGCATTCTTTGATTTCGTTTCAATGCGTAGAACATTTCCAGTACTGCTCACAGAACGTCGTTGCGTCTTCATGTATTTATAATTTTATTTTATTTTATTTGTCCTGGCGAGAGAGCTTTGAAAGCTTCTTACGTCTTACTAATACACACAAAACAGCGATATGTTACCCCAATTTAGCGAGTAACAGTATACATAACTTGAAGCATAACAACCGAATAGTAGCAGCGTTGCTCATATATGTAATTGGAGTCTTGAGCTTCTAAAGAAACAAACGGATATAGACACAACCTTAAACATACAATATTAAGAAATTCCTTGCAGATGACTACATAAGATCAATAAAGCCGGTTGGGAGATGCAATTCTAACCAAAACGACAAGTTACGGTTGCTGGTTAGCGCATTCCTTAGATCAGCAGTTGCAATTTGCCCTCGTGTTTCACTGTTACTTCTTTGGAGGACTGGCAGCGAATTCATAAACGTGAAGTATCGTAAAAAATCGCAATGTGTTTCTTGCCCACTTTAGGTTTTGTTGTACTTTTAAAAATTTTTTTACAAAAATTTCGGACAAAATTAATAAAAATGTAAATTATATAAAATTAAATAAAATTATGGATCATAAATTTACGAATGAATATTGTAATATGTATTCACTCAACACGCAATATTCTTTCTGACCGCATTTTAACAAAAAACTAAAATTATTTTATTTCTGAGTTGAGCTTAGACAAACTTTTTTTAAACATTTATCTCTTTAAACTGTTGTTTTACATCTCTACCATATGTTTCCTATAATTTTCCTTTAAAATATATATGATAGTTTGTACTCTTATCGACTACTTTTTTTTTTTTTTTTTTTTTTTTTTTTGCCTGTACTTTGGCAGTGTCAAATCGCCGTTAATTTTCCCTATAACTCTCAAACCGCGCGAGTTATGGGAATAACATTAGAGTTGTTGAGAATTTTCACCTCTACAAACAAGTTTATTCAATATTAGTTTGAGGTGAACGGTTAAGGCGTAATTTCCAATTAAATTCCGTGCCGTCAAAATGCTATCACAAACGGACTATTTTTAGTGTTACTAACCTATGTTTCTCCGAAACATTTGAAGGAGGATATGCTCGCTGGAGACCGGTTTAACGGCGAGACCTAAAAAGTGAGAACACGTTACAGAAAGACGCAATTTTGGCATAAACAGACATTTTAGTAATCGTGGCTGTTATAAAACTAATCTGATGAAAACGTCTCTCATCATCAAGTTCAACAAAGAATGTGTGTTGCTAAAAGTAGTTCCAAAATACATCAAAGTTAAAATTAACTGCAATAGTAAAGCTGTGAGTTTAGCGAAACGAAAATCTGAAATGATTTCGTTAAAGTCTGAGATAAAAATGCAGTACAAGAAAAAAGATAACCTAAACAATTTGATGTGAAACTTGCATCTGCAACTAGGAAATAGCTTATCACCTTCACAATTCTCATATGTTATCCAACACATAGACAATAAAGTTAAAAATGAACAGCAAATAATCTTATCTAAACACAAAAAGAAACTGAAAGTGTTAAAAACTATTAATAAATCTGAATGGCACATAAATAAACACGCAAACAACACAAATTCTTTGACAGAGTAATTAATACCACTAATATCCAATTCAGTGACAATGCACTTACCCTGTTAAACAAAGGTTTGAAACCTATGAACTCAAATACACTTATATTTGAGCACAATTATTTCAGCTTCAAAACGTCATAGCCGGTACAAAACTAGCATGTGACACAGCTTAGCTAGACACATGTGAGAAAAATGCACTTCTTTTATATCATACAAATTAGTAATACAACAGTTACAACAATACCCACAGAAGCACTGTACTAAAAGACTTAAAAAACATCGACAACAAATTATCTGAAAACAAAACACTGATATTAATGGCTGATAAAGGAAGTTCTATTGTCATAATGCATGAAAGATATTATCTAGAGAGAACCTTAAACTTTTTTTAGAGCATGAACATTACTGAAGTAACATCTGATCCAACAATGAAATTTCAAACTAAACTCCGCAAGTTACTGAATAACTGTAACTTTTTACTGAACAACTATGAAGTACGCAGCAATACAGCTATGAATCCCACAGTACCAAAATTACGTGCACAGCTAAAGATTCATAACGAAAATTGCCCGTTTCGACCTATAGTCTACTCAAGAAACAGCCCCGCATACTTCATAAGCAGGAAGCTAAAAGACATTATTGCCAAATCCTACACTTTTTAAAGTAGCTACACCATCCATAACACCTATGAACTTAAAAATTTTACTGAAAATATCCTTATCCTGTGTTGTGTTGTTGTGGTCGTCAGTCCGGAGACTGGTTTGATGCAGCTCTCCACAATACCCTATCCTGAGCAAGCCTCTTCATCTCCACATAAGAACAGCAACCGACATCTGTCTGTATCTGCTTACTGTATCCATATCTTGGTCTTCCTCTGCGATTTTTACCCCACACACTTCCCTCCAACGCTAAATTCACAATTCCTTGGTGTCTAAGAGTGTGTCCTACCAATCTATCCCTGCTTTTAGTCAAGGTATGACAGAAATTTTCTACAGCTAAATCACTGGACATAGTCAATCTATATACACAAACATCGCAGTAAAAGAAACAATGAACATCATAAGGAATAATCTGATTATATATAAAAAATTAGTATTGCAGAAACCTATGAACTCATAGAAAAACTCACACTTATACTTGAGTACAATTATTACCCCTATGAACCACAGACATTGCCGAGGTGGGGTGGCTTGCGTGCCTCAACGATGCAGTTAACCGTACCGTAGGTGCAACCACAGCGGAGGGGTATCTGTGGAGAGGCCAGACAAACGTGTGGTTCCTGAAGAGGGGCAGCAGCCTTTTCAGTAGTTACAAGGGCAATAGTCTGGATGATTGACTGAGCTGGCCTTGTAACATCAGCTAATGTGGCTTTACCACACAGCTACTGCGAACGGCTGAAAGCAAGGGAAAACTACAGCCGTTACTTTTCCCGAGGACATGCAGCTCTACTGTATGGAAATATGATGATGGCGTCCTCTCGGGTAAAATATTCCGGAGGTAAGATAGTCCCCCATTCGGATCTCCGGGCGGGGACTACTCAGGAGGATGTTGTCATCAGGAAAGACAATACTGACATTCTACGGATCGGAGCGTGGAATGTTAGATCCCTTAAGCGGGTAGGAAAATTAGAAAATTTAAAAAGGGAAATGGATAGGTTGAAATTAGATATAGTGGGGATTAGTGAAGTTCGGTGGCAGGATAAACAGGATTTCTGGACAGGTGAGTACAGGATTATAAATACAAAATCAGTTGGGGGTATTACAGGAGTAGGTCTGATGATGAATAAGAAAATAGGAATGCGGGTAAACTACTATGAGCAACACAGTGATCGCATTATCGTAGTCAAGGCTGATACGAAGCCAACACCGACAACAGTAGTACAGGTTTATATGCCAACTAGCTCTGCCGATGATGAGGAGATCGAAGAAATATATGAGGAGCTAAAGGAAATTATTCAGACAATTAAGGGAGATGAAAACTTAATTGTTATGGGAGACTGGAATTCGGTTGTAGGAAAAGGAAGAGAAGGAAAAATAGTAGGTGAATATGGAATGGGCAGGTGGAATGAAAGAGGAAGTCGCCTGGTAGAATTTTGTACGGAACATGATTTAATCGTAACAAACACGTGGTTTAAGAATCACAAAAAAAGGTTGTATACATGGAAGAGACCAGGAGACACCGGAAGGTATCAGATAGATTTTATAATGGTAAGACATAGATTCCGGAAGCAGGTTATAAACTGCAAGACATACCCTGGGGCAGATATAGACTCTGACCATAAGAAGGGGAAAAGTAGATACCGCCTACAGGAAAATAAAAGAGACATTTGGGGACAAGAAAAGCAACTCCACGTATATCAAGAACTCAGATGGGAAACCAGTTCTCAGCAAAGAAGGGAAAGCTGAAAGGTGGAAGGAAATGAACTTAGATACGATGTATCAAGGGAAGAGGAAATAGATCAAGATGAAATAGGAGATACTATACTGAGAGATGAATTTGACAGAGCCCTGAAAGACCTAGGTCGGAACAAGGCCCCAGGAGTAGATGACATACCCTCAGAACTACTAATGTCTCTGGGAGAGCCAGCCATGACAAGACTATTTGAACTGGTGTGTAGGATGTATGAGACAGGCGAAATGCCCTCAGAATTTAAGAAAAATGTAATAATCCCCATTCCAAAGAAATCAGGCGCAGACAGGTGTGAAAATTACAGAACCATCAGTTTGATAAGGTATGGTTGCAAACTTTGAACACGAATTATCTACAGGAGAATGGAAAAGCTGGTAGAAGCTGACCTCGGGGAAGATCAGTTTGGATTCAGGAGGAACATAGGAACACGGAAGGCAATACTCACTTTACGTCTTATCTTAGAAGATAGATTAAGGAAAGGCAAACCTACATTTTTAGCTTTTGTAGATTTGGAGAAAGCATTTGACGATATTGACTGGAATACACTCTTTCAAATTCTGAAGTCAGTAGGGGTAAAATATAGGGAAAGGAGAGTTATTTATAAATTGTACAAAAGCCAGAACGCAGTTATTAGACTCGAAGGGCATGAAATGGAAGCATCAGTTGGGAAAGGAGTAAGACAGGGTTGTAGCCTTTCTCCGATATTATTCAATTTGTACATCGAGCAGGCGGTGAAGGAAAGCAAGGAAAAATATGGAATAGGGATTAAAGTACAGGGGGAAGAAATAAAAACTTTGCGTTTTGCTGATGACATTGTAATTCTGCCAGAGACAGCAAAGGACCTGGAAGAGCAGTTGAATGGAATGGACAGAGTGTTGAAGAGAGCGTATAACATGAACATTAACAAGAGCAAAACAAAAATAATGGAATGCGGTCTTAGAAAATCAGGCGATGCTGAAGGAATTAGATTAGGTAACGAAACAATGAAGGTGGTAGATGAGTTTTGTTACTTGGGCAGTAAAATAACAAATGATGGTCGCAGTACAGAGGATATAAAATGCAGAATGGCAATGGGAAGAAAAGCATTTTTGAAAAAGAGAAATTTGCGAACATCGGAAATTATTTTAACTGTAAGGAAGTCTTTTCTGAAGGCATTTGTGTGGAGTATTGCCTTGTACGGGAGTGAAACATGGACGATAAGCAGTGCGGACAGGAAGAGACTAGAGGCTTTTGAAATGTGGTGTTACAGAAGAATGCTGAAGATTAGGTGAGTAGATCGCATAACTAATGAAGAAGTACTGAACAGAATTGGCGAGAAAAGGAATTTCTGGCATACCCTGACTAAAAGAAGGAATCGCTTGGTAGGAGACATTCTTAGGCATCGAGGAATCGTAAATTTAGCATTGGTGGGAAGTGTGTGGGGTAAAAATCGCAGAGGGAGACAAAGAGACGCGTATAGTAAGCAGATCCAAGTGGATGTGGGTTTCCGTTCTTATGAGGAAATGAAAAGGCTTGCTCAGGATAGAGTAGGATGGAGAGCTGCATCAAACCAGTCTCCGGACTGAAGACCATAACAACAACAACAATTATTTGAGCTACAACAACAAAATTTATCTGCAACATGATGGCCTGTCAATGGGAAGTAGCCTGGCTGGAATATTAGCTGAGATTTACATAAACCATTTGGAACAAATAATCAGCATATCACAACTAAGATAATATACTACAAAAGATATGTTGATGATAATATCTTGCTATTTGGTGGTCCAAGCAGTGAAATTGATGCATTGGCAGCATAAAAATTTTAAATTCACTGTTGAACATGAAACAAATAAGAGCATAAATTTTCTTGATCTTCAAATATGCAACATTAACAACTAACATCTGTATGGCATATATAGAAAACCCACCACCTCAGATGTTAGCATTGATAACTCATCTTGTCACACAAGCCAACACAAGATGGCATACTTCAGAGCCATGATCCACCGAATGGAGAAATTACGTATGAGTCACACAAACCAACAAAATGAAATAAATCTACTAAAATCTTATTTACATATTAATGGATATAATTCTATAATGATAGAAACACTCCACAACAAAATAAAAGCCAAAACCACTGGTCTACACAACAGTAGTTCACACAACAGTCGCTCAAAAACAAATCCAACACTGTAGAAGCTAAACCTAAATACACTGTTATCCCATACTTAGGTCCACTATCACACCAAATAGCAAATCTATTATGAAAGAAAAATGTTAAAATCAGTTTCTCCACTAACAATAAATTACAACAAAAGCTAATCCATGATATAAATCCTTCCAAGGACCTCTACAGTAAATCAGGAGAATACAAGCTCCAATATGATTCGTGCCCAAAATTCTACATAGATGAGACTGGCAGAATCTTTGAAAGCCGATACAAAGAACACCTTGATACATTTAGACTTGTCAACTTGAACAGATGTACATTTGCAGCCCGCATGGCTGCAGAGACCCATTCCGTGAAATTGTAGGAAATAGTATGAAAGTATTGCACTTGGCAGAGAAAGGAGGCACATTGAAGTTTTTGGAAGAAATGGAAATACACATATACAAAAATGTCTGCTCTGATTATATGCTTAATGAGCAGACTGAGCTGGCTAATACTCCCTTTTCAAAAAGCTTTCAGAAACCTCTTTCCACACTCCAATTTAAATAAATCACACCTAGCTGCAGATCAAGTACAACTTTGGAAACAATGTACGTAACTAAAATAATCAACAGTTTTCATGATACTAAATATAAATATCACATAGTAACTGCACATATTCATTTAACGACAATTGTATCTTGTATAAAATAATTTTTAGAGTTGTTCAACATTCATTTAAATCTGTATTGGAATCTTTATAACATATCACAGCATCTTTAGTAACTGCACATATTCACTTAACTACATTTGTGTCTTGTATAAAATAATTATCAAAGTTGCTTGACAGTCAATTAGATGAGTATTTGTATCCTTGGTGCTCATGTTCTCTAGTACTTAACGGAATATCTTTGGTGCTCTTGTACTTTGCTGTGTTTATTTCTGTTGTCATCTGGTGCTTGTGGAACGTACATGTGGTGCAGAAATATGTGGTGCAGAAATATGTGGTGTAGACTTCAAATCGGTGCAGTGACTGAACACAAGTGGCTAGATACGACAAACCAAAGTTCATCTGTGACCACAGTTAGGAATGGGTTTCGCTGGATACAAATAACAAGTACTACAGATGGACATTACAAGTACGTTTCGTCCTAAAACAAGCCATGAACATAATCAATGTATAGCTATAAAATCAGTATATCCTGGGACACAGGTGTTTAGAAAGCATATACCATCTGAAGATGAAAACATAATATCCGAAACCGGTAATGGTACTTCTTAAACAACGTATAATAAAACCAATTGCGGCTGGTTGCTGTTCTTCAGCAACAAGTTATTAGACAGATAGACAATGTCAAATCGCCGTTATTTTTGGAGGTATCTCTGAAACAATGCTATAAGCCTATATGAAAAAAAAAAAAACATGAAAGAGCAAAGTTGTAGAGATTTTTTCTCGTCTACAAATATGTCTATTCATTTTTTTCTCAGTTGAACTGTTAAGTCGTAATTTCCATTTAAATTTCGAGCTGTCAAAAAGCGATCGCATTGGTCCCGGTACTATCGTAACCTAAAGTGTGCCAAAATGTACTCCCGCAATTATCTCACTCCAAAGTCAGTTTAATATGGAAATGGTAACGTTCAAGTTTCTTGAGAACTTTCCTAGAGTGCACTGCTTGGATACTTAAAATTACAAAGAAACGATGATATTTGTATGTGCTAAAATTTAAAATCATAACTGTACAAAGTGCAATGTGGGAGAAACTGTTCGGCCATAGATATTTGGTGGTATTCCTGCAGTACGTGCGCCGGTTTTAAATGTATAATACGTACACTGCATGCACCCACAGAGAGTGACTATAACTCTACGTAAGTACTAGGAAATGGCCGTTCGTGGAAATCATCTGACCGTGGAAAGTAAACGACTATAATCGTTATAGAATCAAGGTGAAGCACGTTGGCAGAAATTTTCGACAAAGATAAGAACAGTCTACCATCATGCGTTGCTTTCAAGAAAAATAGATTTAGGACGCTTCGTGACAATGAGTTCATGGTCGATGCAGACAGTAGCGTGAGAAAGCGGAAGTTATACAAAGGCTCGCGAATTAGTACCAGTAAAGCATCTCTTTTCAACTATTACCACGAAATTATACTGGTGTCAAAACTTAAAAAATGCTAACTATTTTTCCGAATTGTTAACAATTCACGATGTAGTCATACGAACTGTCAACAGATGCCTGTACAATCGTGTTCTGCGTGAAGGATGATATTCTGATCAGTGTACAGCAATGCCGAAAATTACGTCACGGCGCATATCAATCAACGTAGTGCACTCAATGTGTACAATTTCACAGATGGTGCAATATGGTACGGAGAAGACGCCGTGCAGACTCTGGAATGCCAAAGGAAGAATGTAACCAGGACAAACTAATTAGGCCCGATAGTTTAATGCGGATTGTTCTGTTTATCTCGCACGTGATGACAGTTAATAAGAAACCGAAACTGTTAGATTAGATTGGTGCTTGTTCCATAGTTCGTTAACACGAAATTTCGTAATGATTTGGAACGTGTCAGTTTAGCAAAAAGTATCTTTAAAAGATATTTGAAGAGATGCAGGTTTCTATTTTTTATTTGTGTTACGAAATTACTAATTTTATGTAAATATTCATCTACTGAATAGAAGAATTTGATATTTAGAAAGTTTGTAAATTTTTTGTATGCTAATTGATTATCGATCAGTCTTGCTATTTGGGAAGTCACCAAAGACGTTTGTGGCAGCGTAATTCACCTTTTTCTGTGCCAAAGTTAAATTTTTGAATAGTAAAGATCTTCTTTTATCCTAGTGTTGTAGCTATGCACACTGAATTTATTATTATATTGCGTTGAGTTATTGATAAAAAGTTTCATAAGGGAATATATGTATATCGTGAAGATACTGCGAAAATCCCTACGTCCTTAAATAAGTGTCTTCAAGATGAATATATATACTGTGAAGATCCCAAGTATCTTAAATGAATGTCTGCAGGATGGCTTGGTTGGCTTGAGCACCAGCTATTATTCTGATTACAGGCACTTCTGGGATGAACACTTTGTCACTAAATGAAGATTTTACCCGAAATACGATGCCACATGAGAGAAGTGACTGAAAATAGGTATAGTATGCTAATTTACTGTGATGTCTATCACCAAAATTGGCAATAATTCTAATAAGTACCTGAACTCAAACGGTTTAGTAGTTCATCAATGTGTTTCTTGCAGTTCAATCTCTCATCAATGAACAAACCTAAAAAATTTGGAATATTCTACCGTAGCCACAGATGTCTGTCCAGAGTCTATGTTTATTAATGGTGTCATGTCATTTACAGTATAGAACAGTAAATATTATCATTTATGGAAATTTAATGGGAGTCGATTTGCAGTGAACCACTGAATGATTTTCTGAAAGACTTTATTTACAATTTCATCACGTAATTCTTGTTTGTGAGACGTGATTATATTACTTGTTTTGTTAGATATAAGCACTAGATTTGCATCTTTATAAATACTGAACGGCAAGTCATAAATATATATCAAGAACAGCAAAGTACCCAAGACTGACCCCCGTGAGACCCCATTCTTCATAGATCCCCAGTATAAGGAAACAGGTGATTTTTGCGCATTACGTGAACCACTTATTTCAAGTTTCTACACTCTTCTAGTTAGGTGGAGAACGTTCTCACTCATACTACAATTCTTGAGCTTGTCTAAAAGAATTCCATGGTTTGCATAAGCAAAAACGTTAATTCTTTCATGTCCATCACAATGTACTGGTGTTGTCATTTTTGTTGTTTTATTTTGTTGTGGACATAATGTTTTTTTTTTTTTTTTTTTTTTTTTTTTTTTTTTTTTTTTTTTTTTTTTTTACCTGAGCGACCTTGCTCGTATTATTTAGTTCTGACATCATGTTTCTCATGAAATTTTTTAAAAATTCTTCTGATGAAGTTCCCACTAGTGGTGACAAAACCAGGTCAAGAACCATAAGTTTTACGCAACCGGTTGGCTGTATTACATTTCCTTTTTCAATTTAGATTACGGTTGCTGTTGTTCAGCAGTGTTTCAAATTGGACTTATGTAAGGTCCGCACGATATGGTCTCGGGATTAAGAGCGGCGTTGCAGGTGATGTTGCGTAGGGTCCCGAGTCCCTCGAATCCTTAACAATTTCCGAAATTGAGTGTCCTATGCGTCTAACTCGACTACCGTTCCGGAATCAAAGTTAGTTAAATCCCCTTATAATGAAACACAGTTTTGCCAAGATTGAAAACTATTTTTATCTCCCCCGCGATCTTGGCCAAACCTTTATATCATGGCGGCCTTGGAGTGGCCGAGCGCTGTAAGGCGCATTACTGTGGAGCGCATATTTGGTCGCCGTCAGTCGTTCGAGTCCTCCCTCGGGCAAGGGTGTATGTGTCGTCCTTAGAATAAGTTAGTTTAAGATACTTTAAGTAGGTTTGTAAGCACATGGACTGGTAACTGCAGTAGTTATGTCCCCAACATTTCCAAACATTTGAGCATTATTTAATTTTAAATGGTGTAAGGCGACTTTTCTTTGTAGAAATACATTAGTGAAATCCCGTTAATACACTTCGAAAGCTTTTTCTTTTGAATCGCCGGAATACATATGACAAATCTTTTTTATAGCTCGTGAGAACCATATTAACGCCATATGAATCAGTGCAATTAGCTATCCAACGACTATTGCTATCTCAGTGTATTTCCGATGGAGCTCAACGAGTATATTGCAACTTTGCTTCCACCTTCATTAAGGAAGGCAAAATTAAGGATTTCAGTTGTGAACCAAACCACTGATATGAAGCCTTTGTAGTTTCCTTAGTGTTCAGTAATCAATTTTCTTTTAAATGTTTGCAGATGTTTGGAAGAATTTGTACTAGGGAGAATTAACTTAAGACATGACTTAAAGTTTGACTTACTTACATTGTCTCCACACGGAAGTACGTCAAGATGACTTCGTAAGTCCTATATGCGACACAGTGATGAGAAAGTGATAGTGCAATCCAGTCTTTTTTCAGAGCACAGCAGTGAGAAGAGAGCTTAAATCGGAGCCCAAACAGGGGGTATATTCCGGAAGAGATCTTTTTACAAATACGTGTGATGTTTATCTGAGACTGTAAAAAGGTCTTTGAACCACTTGTACAGTTTAATTTCGGATACTTTGTTATCTTTATATGTCCGTCATCAGTTGCGGAACCTTTTTTCTTCCATTACATATTTCGTCCCGCTATGATCATTTTCAGAATCTTGTAGCTGCGCCCACAACCCGTTTTGACAGTGCTATGACCATGCTATCGTACCGTAATGAGAGTACTTGCAATTACGCACTCGAGACGGGTTCTTGTCACAACTATATGATTCTGAGGAAGATCAACGCGAATCAAAACTTGTAAGATTCACGACTATTGAGGGAGAATAAAAGAAAAAAAGTGTTTTAATCAAAGGTAGGGTTGCTCGATCTGTAATTGTTTCGACTACAGTAAAAAAGTGTAATTTCAATTAAGATAACTATGCCCGGGTCCCAGAAAGTGATTTCCATTTTGCTCTATGCAGAGAGGCTGTGCAGCGTTCTTAGATTTTGAGGGGGTAAGTCATGTGGACTGAGACGAGTTTAAGAATTGGGACGGAGGGGTGAAGGAGGTGTCCCAGGAGAATCCGTGCTGTTGTGTAGAGACACCGTGCCTAGCTAGGACACTCGTTGCTAATCTCGGCTTTGGTCCCAAGTTTCATAGAAGCCCTTTGAAAGTAACTATCCCGACATTTGTAAGGGAAATCACGGAAAACCTAAATCAAGGTGGCTGTAGGCAGGTTTGAACCGCCTTCCTCCCAAATTCGAGTCACGTGTGATACCACTGCAAACGCTCTATGAACATGTGACGAGCGACAATTCAACTAACCTGTAAAGTAAAATTTAAAATTGATTCCGTAGATAGTCTTCCAGGCAAACCTTGGACGTTAGTACTGAACGAGGAGGCGCAGTGGTAACACACTGGACACACATTTGGGAGGATCGAGGTTCAAATCTTGATTTTGGATTCCATGAGTTCCCTATATCATTACAGGCAAATGATGGAATGGTTCCTATTTAATGACAGTGCTGCCTTCATTTCTCGACGATGACAGAAAATATCCGAATGTTTGCTCCATCTCTAATGACAATGATGTCGAGGTGAAGATAGACCTTAACTGCCAACATTTCCACACTGAACTTTGGGCACCAGGGTGTTTTGAATGAAAAAAAACAGTATTAAACATTTAAATTGATTGGGAAACGTAAATTTAGAGCAAGAGTTTGGATCCACCTGGGAAGATATTGCTAGTATCGACGAAAATGGATATTTCTCAGAGATAGTAGATACAGCTGAAGATCACAACCGTAAAAATATTGACAGCATATCAGTACCGACGACATGTTCGAACCAAGACAGCATTCCTGAAGGTCATTTGCTATTGGATCCATCGATGATCACGGAGACTGCACACCGTAGTTACATTTGCTAGCCTAAGACACCAGTATTGGCTTCCAGAGTTAGTGTGCATCGTGATGGAGAATCTTCGGCGAGGTCTGCCCGAGTGGAAAGCCAACGCGGCAGTCTGCCGCTTGGCGAAAGCATGGATGCGGTGGGCGGGGAAGTTAACGCCTGCTGCTGGTAATTCGATTGCCGGCTACCAGGAAAACGGCGAGGGGCAGGAGGTCGAAGAAGAATTTCCAGCGCGGCTGGGGGCTGCCAAAGGGCGCTCCAGTCGGAGACAGTAAACCAGAAATCCGTTTCTCAAAGTCTGTGCAAATAAGGAGTTGACCCTAGGGAAGAAACCGTCTTGTGTGGCTTCCGGCATTTCCTGAGCATATCGTCACTTGTTTCGTAAAGACGCACCAGTAAACAAAGTTATACGCTCTGTTAATAAACCTAATGAAATTTATGGTTTACCTGAAGTCTTTGGTACCATAGCTTAGTCTCACACAGTGTCATATTCACCTCACCAAACTGATCTACTCTTCTTGCTATCCAACTGATCAACTTTTAACCACATCAAAAATTTCACCTCCATTATTCGTTGACTCCGCCAAGTCAATTCAGAATTGTCACATCTCAAATTTAACCTGTAGCTGCGCTACAAACTATTCAAATGACTGTGAATCCAAAGTACCAAAATTGATTTGGTCACGGTCCCTGGACTTACGGACAACACAAACTTATTCACGCTAAGGACAACACAGACAACCACGGCCGAGCGAGAACTCGAACCTCTGACGGGGTGCGCCTCGTAAATGGACTAGCCTGTCTCGCGTAAGCGGCGTGCGCACAATCGAGGGAAACACAGACACTAGTGAGCGAGCGGTCCAACGGAATGGTTTAACTATGTTTTCGCAAGAGGATCAACGTAGACCGTCAATGCATAATATTGCAGTCCGGTTTTGGAGCATCACCTGCGACCAGCATTGGGAGAGAAGAGACAAACATTTTTGCACAACCCACCCATCATCTTGCACGACAATGCGCGGATGCGTACTGCAATATCTCTCCTCAGTAGATAACAACTGAAAGACACTGTCTGATACTGAAATTGTGTTGATTGACAAGACAAACTCATCATCTTCGCCGGCCGCAGTGGCCGTGAGGGCTGCGACGCGCCAGTCACGGTCTGCACGCCCATTACGGTCAAAGGTTCGAATCCCCCCTCGGGCATGGATATTTGTGCCGTCCTTAGTGTTAGTTAGGTCATAAGTAGTTTGTAAGCTTAGGGACTGATGACCCCGTAGTTAAGTCCGATAAGCTATACAAACATTTGAACATTTTTTAATCATCTTCTGGAAACAAAACAAATTAACAAACTTCGGAAACTACGGCAAAAATAACAAACATCAACTAAAAGTTTTCTTCTTCACCAATTACGTACAAGCCAGGGAGGTAACGAAGCCTTGACAGAACGGCCAAGGAGCCGGAGTCGGACGACGTATTCTGTTGAGGAAAGTCCTGGTGGCGCGGCGTCGCTAGAAGAGACTCTTCCCCTGAGGCGTCGGTCACGCTTCAGCAGCTATGGTTCTCGTAGGCGATCTGCGGAGAACTGGCGTCGTGTTGCACTGCGCCTCCCTAAATAGTCGGCGCGCAGTGATACGTGGCATTCTCGAGCTGGTCTCACGTGACTGTGCGGAGGAAAATAGTTCCGGCTTATCGCGCTCTCTGGCGGTGCTCGTCGCGTCCTCTGGTGACTCCGGAACCGCCGCTGTGAAACGCCTCACTGGTATGCATCCATGCGCTTGTACCCTGCATTGCGGGTTGTCTACTGGTCAGGTGAACCGCCGGTACATCACATCCCTCCCCCGCGAAGAGATGAGCGAGACGGAGGCCAAAGTCGGAGTCTGGATCGACTTCCATGGTATCCTGATGAGCCCAGCAGTGTGTGGTTCACCAGAGGTGTGTGGTCGACATCCATCGGTATTGGCCGTGGTGCAGGAATTGGTTGCCTACCGTTGATATTGAAGGCGCCGCAGAAGGGGTTGCTCTTGCAGGAGCTGCAAGCTGCCTGGTCGATTGGCCTGCAACAGCAAGAGGTGGTGAGTCGACTGCAGTCGTCAACTGATGGCTCCTGGGGCACACCTGGTTCATGTGCTTGCGGCAAAGGGAGCCATCTGAAAGTTGAACCTCCACCATTGCTCGTCCCAGTAGTTTCATGACCATCGCCAGATCCCAACGGCGGCCGTGATGGGAGAACATCAGGACCCAGACAGCCGTAACGGAGCGGCTGAACGCATTGTGGCGCTATGCTACGATGAGCGAGGCCGATCCCCGTCGGGGGTTCGAATCCCCCGTCAGGCATGGATGTTTGAGCCGTCTTTAGTATAAGCTAGTTCATAAGTAGTTTGTAAGTTTAGGGACTGATGACCCTGCAGTTAAGTCCCATAACCTTTACAAACATTCTGACCCAGACATAATCATGGACAGCAAACCGGTCAGTATGCTCTACAGGTTGCTGTAGATGTAGGAGTGAGAGGAACCAACGCTGTGGGCGCCCATCGAGACGCTCCACTGGACTGCTTCCCTCATGTGGATTTGTCCTGTAAGAGCCCAAAAAGATGGACAAAGCATCGTCCAGTGAGTGGTGTGCGGAGAGCTTCGATATTTGATTCTTGAAAGTCCATATGAACCGCTCTGCCAGTCCATTGGACGCAGGGTGGAAAGGCGCCATGTGTACTGGGGTAATGCTATTGGATGCACAGAAGGCTGGGAATTCTGCGGACGTAAATTGAGGGCCATTGTCAGTCACAATTGTCTGGCATGTCTTCAATGGCTAAGATGCGAGTGACCGCCTAGATGTCGTGGAGGACATCTGGGAGACATAAGGAAACACAGAGCCAGCGTCGACTGTAATAAACCACTAGGAGCCCAGTAAGGGGGCTGCGAAGTCCAAATGGAGCCTGTACCAGGGTGTTGATGCCTGTGGTTATGAGAAATATCGACGTGCAGAAGCAGCTTGTTTGCTTGGGCAGGAAGGACAGTCTGCTACCATAGAGGTGATATCTGTGTTGATCACCTTCCAGTAGACATGTTGACATGCCAGGTGTTTTGTTAGCACGAATCCCCAATGACCTCGATGAAGCAGGTTGAGGACCTTGTGTTGGAGGGAGGGAGGAGTGACAACCCATGGTCGGCCGTTTTCGCCCCGGATGAGAAGAACACCATCACGGACGGTGAATTCGTCCTGTCGATAACAATAATTTTGAACCCCTGGGGTAATCACCTGCTGTCGATTCGACGGCCAACCTTGCTGAACCACCCGGATGATCTCGCGAACAAGTGGATCCTCTGCAGACTGCTTGGCTACTAATTTTTCTTCAATGGTAAGGGACTTGAGACTGTGTTCTTCCTCTGTGCCTAAGTGGCAGCACACTTCCGGGTCAACATCAAATGAAGGATCCTGACCTAATGGGAGCCAGGATATGAGATCGGCATTGGCATGATTGGTCTCGAGCGATACTGAATATCATAAGAGTAATTAGCCAGAAATAAAGCCCACTGTTGGACGCATCTATTCGTTTTGGTAGGGGATGGTAAAATGACGACCATAAACAAAGTCATGGAACTTTCTTAAAGCGAAGACTATGGCCAAGGCCTCCTTTTCAATCTTCCCATAGTTGCACTGTGCCGATGTCAATTTTTTTGGAGACGAAGGCAACTGGTCGTTCCAGCCCATCGATCCTGTGCGAAAGGACTGCACTCACGCCATAATCAGAGGCATCTGCCACAACAATCACAGGGAGTGGTGATCAAAGGCCATAAGACATGTGGGCTGAAGCAAGGCCTGTTTGAGATTGCGGAAGGCACTTTCACATGCCGTCTCCCAATTCCATGTCACATTCTTACGAAAGAGACGGTACAATGGAGCTGCAATGGTTGAGGCATGTGGAATGAATTTCCTGTAATAATTCAGGTAGCCCAATACGGATTGCAGCTGCTTGACGTCCGAAAGGGACGGCAAATCCTGCATGGCTTGGACATGATGAGGCAGCCACGTCCCGTGGCACTGAGGACGTGGCCCAAGTATTCGACTTGAGGGAGAAAAATTTGACAGTTTTCCAAATTGCAGTGAAGGTTGGCTGCCTGGAAAACAGTAAAAAGGATGTCCGGATTGTCAGCTAGGTGTTGGACAGACTGTCCGGCAACAATAATGTCATCCAGGTAGTTGACAGTGCAAGGCACGTTCCTTGCAAGAGTTTTGAGGAACCTCTTGAAAATCGCTGGGGAACTCGCGATCCCAAAGCGAAGCCTATTATAGTGGAAAAGACCAAAAGGAGTGTTGACAACCGGCAAATTGCGGTACTATTCGTCTAAAGGAAGCTCTAAATATGCGTCCTTGAGGTCGATTTCCGCGAAGAGGTTGCCCCCACTGAGGCGAATGAGGATCTCGTCGATGTTGGGAAAGAGGTACGTATCAACAAACGACTGGGCATTGATGGTTTTACTGATCGTGTTCCTCGTGTTCCTTGTTTAAATGGTTGTGACACGTTATTTATCTTCATCCAGCTTCAATACAAGTAGAATCAATTTCCCTAAATTACCTTTATGTATCGGACTGTTTATGCGTTTGTATGAAAAATGATATTTCACTGCATAACACTGCATTTTCTTCTGCTCCTGTCAAATACAAAGGCTGAGTCAAAGTAATGAGAACATATTCTTTTCTAAAATGTCTTGATTAACCGTGGTCCTAGCAGATATCCACTTTCAATACAATGCTCCCCCATTACTTGACAGTTTTCCAAAAGAATATAATTCGTCGCGTACCACCAGATAATGCTCTCTCCGATGTTGTGCAGGGAACCTCGCGATCGATTAAGTGCTGCATAATCAGTGGCGACTACCTACTATGTCATTAAATTTCTATTATAAAAACCTTGTCCATATTACTATGGACACCGTGAACTTGTTCTCAGTTGTTAACAAGAGTACGGATCACATGAGGTGCTTAGTTTCTACTACTGCCATAAGTTCTAAGAGTTATCTTACCAACCTGACGTCTTCTTCAGTAATTGTGCCAGCGCAGAAGACAGCACGCAGGTTGTTGGTTCTTGCTCTGGAGGCTGAAATTGTGGTGGATAGCTAGGACATATTTGCCTACACAGTAATGAACTGAAGATGGGGGGTGCTAGCTAAGTTATGAATCATGACCGCACAAAAATAACAAACTGTACATAATGAACTATGTTGTTCATTATCTTTGCTTTAAAGATAATAACTATTAAATAAACCATTAATCTGCTATAACCTACCTAAATCTACGTACAACATTTCTGGACTCCAGTGCTACGTGTCAACAGTATGAACGCCCGATCTGTAATACCGTCGGCAGCGTGAACCGTGTAGGTCGCTCCTCATTGGCTGGCGCCAAAACATGGCCGACTTGCGTCATCTGTCTTATCGTTAGCATTTTGCTCTCATTTACGGTTGATTCTTATACATTTTATTTTACTGGGACATAGCTAAACACTGTCAGGTTCCCTATTCAGAATTATACCCGGGTACTACAATTATTTTATTAAATACTAGCTCATGAAAAAATTGTATCACCTGGTATGCAAGATTTATGAGACAGGGGAAATACCCTCCGACTTTAAGAAGAATATTGTCATTCCAATTGCAAAGAAAACAAGTGCAGACAAGTGTGAAAATTACAGAACTATCAGTTTAATAAGTCATGGAGGCAAAATACACGAATTATTTACAGACGAATGGAAAAACTTGTGGAATCCAATCTCGAGGAAAATCAGTTTGGATTTAGGAGAAATGTATGAACACGGGAGGCAATACTCACATTACGACTTATCTTAAAAGATAGGCTAAGGAAAGGGAAACCTACATTTTTAGCGTTTGTCGATTTGGAGAAAGCTTTTGACAATGTCGACTGGAATACACTCTTCCAAATTCTGAAGGTAGCAGGGGTAAAATATAGGGAGCGAAGAGTTATATTCAACCTATACAAAAACCAGACAGCTGTTATTAGAGTCGAAGGGCAAGAAAGGGACGCAGCGATTAGGAAGGGAGTAAGACAGGGTTGTAGCCTTTCCCCAATATTGTTCAATCTGTACATTGAGCAGGCAGTGAAGGAATGGAAGGAGAAATTTGGAGAGGGCATTAAAGTGCAGGGAGAAGAAATAAAAACATTGCTGTTTGCCGATGACATAGTAATTCTGTCGGAGACCGCAAAAGATCTGGAAGAGCGATTGAATGGGATGGACAGTGTCTTGAAAGGAGGATATAAGATGAACATTAACAAGAGTAAAACTAAGGTAATTGGAATGTAATGTCAGAAAATCAGGCGATGCTGAAGGAATTAGATTAGGTGATGAGACAGTAAAGATGGTGGATGAGTTTTGTTATTTGGGTAGCAGATACAAAATGCAGAATGGCTATGGGAAGAAAAGCGTTCCTAAAGAAGCGAAACTTTTTTACATCCAATATTAATTTAAATGTTAGTAAGTCCTTTCTGAAAGCAGTCGGCTGGAGTGGGAGTGAAACGTGGACGATAAGGAGTTCAGATAAAAATATGATAGAAGCTTTTGAAATGTGGTGCTACAGATGAATGATGAAAATTAGATGGGTAGATCACGTAACTAATGAGGAGGTGCTTAACCGAATCGGGGAGAAAAGGAGTTTCTGGCATATCCTGACTAAGAGAAGGGATAGATTAGTTCGACACATTCTGAGACATCAAGGAATTGTCAACTTAGCATTAGAAGGAAGTGTGTGTGTTGAAAATCGTAGAGGGAGACCGAGGGACGAATATAGTAAGCAGATTCAAAAGAATGTAGGTTGCCGAACGTATTCTTAGATGAAGAGACTTGCACAGGACAGGGTAGCGTGGAGAGCTGTAGCAAATGTAGCTAATATGTATGGGATATTTACCCTAATCTCTTTTCTTCTTCTCTCTATGTCTATCCCTTCCTCCCTCTATTTCCCCATCTCCTTCTCCCTCCTCTATTTCCCCATCGCTTCCTCCCCTATCTTTTTCCATCACTTTCACACCACACCCTCTTATCCCACACCATATCCATCTTCTTCCCCCTCCTCTATGCGTCTATATCATCACCCCATTTCAAATCCATTTCATTCCCCCATTTTCTACATCCTCCTCCCCCTCTCTCTCATCTTATTTATTGTTATTGCAGTCGGAACTCTGATTGGAAATAGAAGTCCAAATGGATGGGTAAATCAGTTGGAAACGGATTATTAGAGAGACCGTTCGAGCTGCTCTATCTGTGAGGTTAGTAGTTTTTTTGGCCGTACTTTTAATGGTTTTATTGTACGCAGAGGTATGATTATAAATTTTCATAAAAGCACATTTCCTGTTTTATGTTAAAAATGACTGGAAAAAAAAGAAAACAAAACCATACATTTTACAGCACAGCTTAGCATGTTTTTCTCGCAGCTAGCAGACTACAAATGATTCAATATGTAACGCTTGTTGGTGAACGATATTTTTGTCTTTCCGTCGGGAGAGAAACCGAACAGTGCGGTAATGAATTCTTATTAGAAATCTAACGGAAACACGATTAACAACATTGCTACATTCCGGTAAAATTTGACAATCCGCAACACATGCGTGGTATACCTATGTTGGCAACAGCTGTTGGATCGTCGGACTCAGGCTGACCAATCGTGGCAAAGTTTGAGATAGCCAATGAAATTTTACATGGTGACAGTTTTTTCGCATAGTTAACAAAATTCTTTTAATAATCCGAATAATAATTTAGTTTTGGTCACATTAAACTTCCTGAGGAAGATCATGTTTTTCATGTATAAGAGTCAAAAGGATTTCCCTAGTGGAAATAGTGAGATTACGTTGGGCATACGCCGACCGATACTACGCCGCAACAATGGAGACAATGTTCTAAAAAGAATGAACAACGATCTGAATACAATTTGCTTGTAGCACTCAAAAATACCACGGATTGACATCAATTCTATCTTTGCAACGCTGCAAAGAAGTGATCACCACCGATAACACCATTGAGGTAAGAATAATACGGAGGGACTTCTAAAGAAACAACGTTTCATGTTAAATCTGTCTTACTGTTTTAATCTTGTGTGCCATTTCCCTTTATTCTTATCTCCTTGGGATATTTTTTCGCTTCGATGTAGCGTAATTTGTCGCTAGGCGAAAGCGAATGAGAGAGCTGATTATTGAAGAATCTAGAAAATGATCCGAACTGGAAGCGTACTTTCAGGTTTTTTTTTTTTTTTTTTTTTCAAATCCAGATATTTTCCAGTAGGATTTCCAAACTTTTCTTCCATACAAACCTTGTCCTGAGAATTGCGAACAGAACAAAGAAAAGATCAGTCAAATCGCTAAAGCCATTGTCCAGTGATGCTCATTTATATATGCAGCAATTCATTTTTATTAATATAGGTTAAATAAAACATGATATAGTTTTGGTGGGCGACTGACATATACATCAGCCAACCAGTGTGAGATACAAGCAACTCGGGGATCTTTTCTACATTCCGTTTCACTGGAACCGAACCTACTGGTAGCGCCTGTTATGCTTCTCATACTACCTGTACCACGTATCTGTTACTGGTTGTCTTGCTGTGCGGAAGCGATTCTCAAGTATAAATATGGTGGTTGCAAACCAGAAATATTACAGTAGGCACGCAGATTGTATACGACAATTTCCGAACCTGCAGCAGAAGGTCACAAGTAACGGGGGAGTATCTATAAATATATCTCTGAATAAAGCCATTTCAGATAAGTATAACGTTTCTCATTATTTTTTATCTAGTCTTTGTACTGACGTTGATCACCTTAGATAGGTGACAGGTTGTAAATATTTTAAAATTAGGAATCGTGTTTACATTTCATGATACCACTTCAAAATAAATAAATAAAGAAGTAAATAAAAGAAAACGGAAAAAATAATATAAAAAACTGCTCCTGTTTTGCAGTAGTCAAGCAGAGTTATCAGTCTACCCTCGTAAATTAAATACTTCAAAAGAAATACGTCCTTTTGTTTCTCAGAACAACAGTGAGTAAAAAACATATCTTGCATCAAAGGCTGAGCTCACACAGGCACAACACATGAAGGGCAAGCGAAACGAACGCGAGAGCGAATAAAATTATATTTCTGTTCCGCAAAAGACTGGAAATGAAAAAGGAAGAGCTGAATCCGTAACTTTCATTTCGTACCTCATTACAGTTTCGCCCTGTGCCTTTCAGATCTTCACATTGCCAAAACTGAAGACCAGATCTCTTGAATTCTCACGAAAAACCAATAGGTCTGTAATATACGGTGAATGCCTGCAGCAAAGAATTTAAATTATTCAGGTTGGTAGGAGGTGGGAGTTGGTAGGGCAATATATTACTTAGGTATCTGCATCTCTTCCAGCATTTAAACCCGGTAAAATTACGCACTCGGATGAAAGAACAGAAACGAAGCACAGGTCGAAAGAAATGAAAAGGGCTATGTTCTGTAAAAGCTATGTTTTTAATGCACTCTGTTTTTCGCAAGGTACCACAGTTCGTACAACGTGTTGATTAGTTCGTTACGATAAGGAAGTCAAAGAGTTCTCACATCGGAAACAAATTATAAACTTGTAGGATACCCCTAAACACTAACCTAAAATCTACATCTATATATGTTCACTGTAAATTACTCTAAAGTGCCTGTGTGTGGATTTATCAAATCACGTTCTTATTATTTACTTTCCCTTCAATTATTGAATAATGACAAAGAGGAATTCTAAATCTCTCCGACCGCGAATTGATGTCTCTTATTTTATTATGATTATCATTTCTCCGTGTGCAGGTAAGAATCAACAATGTTTACCATTCGGAGGAGAACGTAGTCGACTGAAATTTCGTAAGTAGATCTCATAAAAAAGGCCTTTATTGTAATAATTCTCCGCGGCCAAGCTCTTGGTATGGTGTCTTATAAATTATTTCTAATTGGTAGTGAAATTAGAATAGTGCGATTTAAACACATATGACCCGTTTGGGGTGGAGTTTCTACCGACAGAACCAAACGAGCAAACTAGGCAGAATATTCTCGTCTGCACCAACAGACCTCTCGTCTGAGTCAACAGATGGGGACGTTTTCAAGACAACAACCATCTGCCCCAACAGGTCGACGAAGCACGGGCTATCAGTTTGGATACCATGGCTGTGGTTACCCTTGACGCTGCATCACAGACAGGAGCGCCTGCGATGGTGTACGCAACGACGAACCTGGGTTCACGAATGGCAAAAGGTCATTATTTCGAATGAATCCAGGTTCTGTTTACAGCATCATGATGCTCGCATCCGTGTTTGGCGACATCGCGGTGAACGCACATTGGAAGCGTATATTCGTCATCGCCATACTGGCGTATCACCTGGCGTGATGGTATGAGGTGCCATTGGTTACACGTCTCGGTCACCTCTTGTTCGTGTCGACGGAACTTTGAACAGTGGCCGTTACATTTTATATGTGTTACGGCCCGTTGTCTCTAACCTTCATTCGATCCCTGCGAAACCCTACATTTCAGCAGGATAATGTACGACCGCATGTTGCAGGTCCTGTACGGGCCTTTCTGGACACGGAAAATCTTCGACTGCTACCCTGGCCAACACATTCTCCAGATCTCTCACCAATTAAAACGTCTGGTCAATGGTGGCCGAGCAACTGGCTCGTTACAAAACGCCAGTAACTACTCTTGATTGGTATCGTGTTGAAGCTGCATGGGCATCTGTACCTGTAGACGCCATCCAAGCACTGTTTGACTCAATGCCCCGGCGTATCAAGGCCGTTATTACGGCCAGATGTGGTTGCTCTGGGTACTGATTTCTCAGGAACTATACACCCAAATTGCGTGACAATGTAATCACATGTCAGTTCTAGTATAATATATTTGTCCAATAAATACCCGTTTATCGTCTGCATTTCTTCTTGGTGTAGCAATTTTAATGGCCAGTAGCGTAAATAACACAACTGATCCCCTAACAGTTTTGACCTGTGGGTGTTGAGATTTAAATAGCAGCGGAGTCGTATCCCGGACCGATAAATACGCCGCAGGTATGTTACGAAATAAATATTATAGTGTCTCCAGACTCTCATCTGACTATCGTGGCGGTATAGGTAGAGTCGGGGATTCGTCTGTAAAACAATGTGTCTATCTCCAGACGTTGTCCGTAAAGATGGGACCAAAATACGAAATGTACATATGATCTAAATATTTACTATACAGACTTCTCAAGTATTACGAAATGATCCGATGTTGTTTGGAAGATTGACACTTGGAATAACTCAGACACGTACGAATTAGTTGTAAATTGTGTTAGGTAACGTGCTGCAGTAGAAGTGTATATTTTTTCTAAAGTAGGACGAGTGCAGTTTAAGCCCAGTTTGATGAGTGCTTCAATGAAACGTTTAACGTTTATACTATCAAGGACAACATTTAATACTGGTGTCGGTGGCGGCTCATAACTAGACACTGGTTCTTATCTCGTAAGCGTCTCATTTGTGGACTCAAGTTCACTTGAAAGTTTTTGCTTCCATTACTAAAGCATACCATGTGGAATTTCGCTGCTTACTATAACATACCCTGCACACCAATTTAGCTGTGTGCTGTGTCATCTGTCGTGCCTTTAACCGGCTTTGAGTCGAACTCGCATAGTGCATGGACATCTGTACCTGTACACGCCATCCAAGCTCTGTTTGACTCAATTGCCAGGCGTATCACGGCCGTTATTACGGCCAGAGGTGGTAGTTCTGGCTACCGGTTTCTCAGGATCTATGCACCCAAAGTGTGTGAAAATGTGATCACATGTCAGCTCTAGTACATTATATTTGTCCAATGAATACCCGTTTATCATCTGCATTTCTTCTTAGTGCAGCAACTTTAATGGTCAGTAGTGTTCGTTTACCAGTCACGCGGTTTTCAGGCTTACAGGGAGCTTACAAACTGAACAGTTATTAGAGCGAATAATTAGCACTCAACGTAATCTGCTCTATGCACAGTGACGTATTGAAGGGGACTGTAGATTTACTCCTCCCCGCATCTGCCCTCTCCTGCTCGTCGCCGTTAAGCTACAGTGCCCCGCAGTGTATCGGCATTCATGAGCCAGAGCAAGTTCTCTCGCGGCGCTGCCTGCACCTCCGGCTCGGGTAATCACGTCTCCGGCGAACTCCCGTCTGTCAATGTTGGCAAAACCGGGAGCGCGCCTCGCGAGGATCGAAACCCCGGCTGCGTCAACATTTGCAAGACTGCACCGCCGCCCCGGAATCACTCCGAGTTTCACGTCGACGCCACACATTCCGCGTATAAAGCCAATACCGCATTTATTGATCCACTGTTGCCTTCTGCATTAATGAGACCTCGCCTGACACGTAAGTGGCAAAGAGAGAAGTTAACATTTCGGAAGATAAAAGATGATGAAAGCACTTCAAAGAATCAGCACGGATTGGAAAAATACACCGAGGTGACGTAAGTCTGGAATGAACGCTGTATTGCATAAACAAAACGACGTTGTATTGGCGGAACCGTCATTTATTCTCGGGTGACATCTGTGAATAAGTTTCAGACAATGGTATGACCACACGACGGGTACTACATCTACATACATACTCCGCAATTCACCGTAAGGTGGCGGAGGGTACACTCTACCACTACTAGACATTTCCTTTCCTATTCCACTCCCAAATTGATCGAGGAAAAAAAGAATGCCTATATGCCTCCGTACGACCCCTAATTTCTCTTATCTTGTCTTTGTGATCTTTACGCGAAATGTAAATACGCAGCAGCAAGATCGTACTACACTCAGCTTCAAATTCCGGCCCTCTAAATTTACTCAACAGAAATTCACGAAAAGCGTCGTCTTTCTTCCAGCGATCCTCAATTGAGTTGCCGGAGCATTTTCGTGACACTCGCGCATTGGTCGAACCTGTTGTTGTTGTTGTTATGGTCTTCAGTCCGGAGACTGGTTTGATGCAGCTCTCCACCCTACTCTATCCTGAGCAAGCCTTTCAATCTCCTCATAAGAACGGTAACCCACATCCACTTTTACCGGTAACAAATCTAGCTGCTCGCCTCTGAACCGCCTCTATGTCTTCCTTTAAACTGATCTGCTGCGGGTCCCAAACACTTGGGCAATACTCAAGACGTGGTTGCACAAGCGTTTTATGCGCGGTTTCCTTTACAGGTGAAGTACATCTTCCCAAAATTCACCCAATAAACCGAAGCCGGCCGTTCGCCCTACTCACAACTGTCCTCACATGTTCCATTTCATATCGCTCTGCAATGTTACGCCTTGATATTTGAACAATGCGACAGCATCAAGAAGCTCACTACTAATGCTGTATTCGAACATTATAGGTTTGTTTTTCCTACTCATGCGCATCACCTTACATTTTTCTAGATTGAGAGCTAGCTGCCATTCTTCGCACCAACTAGAAATTTTGGTCTCTGACAGACTGTTCCTAATGACCGAGAGCAGAGGCATTTGCGTAGGGTTGTCGGTGTTAATAAACGAGCAACACTGTGAAATAAACGCAAAGCAGTGTGGGGTGTACGCTTTGGACAGTGGGACGCTGCCTGACGTCTATGCGCGATGGCAGCAGACGACCGACTCGATTACCTCTGCCAACAGCACAACATCGCCTGCAGCGACTCTCCTGGCAGTGGCCGCATGACCAAATCTGTTGTACGCTAGACGACTGGTAAACCAAGTCTTGGTCTGGTAAGTCGTGATTTCAGTTTAGAAGAGCTGATAGTACTGTTAGATTTTGTTTATTTATTTACTACTCGTTCGGCATCTACGAAGGCGATGACTACATATTACTTTAAGTACAGTACTCTTACATCTCTATATTAATTACAATAATTTTGGAGTGCTCTTACAATGCTACACTAAGTTACAAATAGGCGTCAGCCACTCACTGGTTCAGTCTCAGAGTCTTTGTATGTCCTTCAATTCTCTATCATAGTTGTACATTTTACACACGAGCAGACTGTCCATTCATTGAATTTCGACGCAGTGACATTCAGGACTGTCTAACAGGCCCTTTTATACATTAGTTGTACAAAGAGTCTGCATACACTACTTTTGTCCGTCCTCAGTTGGAGTATTGCTGCCCAGTGTGGGTTCCTTATCAGGTGGGTTTGAAGAAGGGCACCTCGTTTTGTATTATCACGATACAGGGAAGACAGAGTTACGGAAATGATACAGGACGTGGGATTAAAATGGCGGTTATCGCTGCGGCGTGTTCTACTTACGAAACTCCAATCACCAACATTCTCAAAAAATGTTCAAATGTTTGTAGCGCTTATAGAAATTAACTACGGGGTCATCAGTCCCTAAACTTACAAACTACTTATGAACTACCTAATACTAAAGACGACACAAATATCCATGCCCGAGGGGGGATTAGAACCCCCGACCGTAGTGGCCGTGCAGACCGTGACTGGCGCTCCGCAGTCCCCTCGACCACCGCGGCCGGCCCAACATTCTCCTCCAAATGTGAAAATATATTGTTGACTCCCACCTACAAAGGAAGAAACGATTATCAGAATAAAATACGAGAAATCAGAGCTCGAACGGAGAGATTCAGATATTCTTTCTTCCTGCGCGCTATTCGAGATTGGAATGGCAGATAAATAATATAAAGGTGGTTCGATGAACCCTCTGCCAGGCACTTAATGTGATCTGCATAGTATCCCATGTAGATGTAGATTTAGATGTTGTTTGCATATACCAAAACTCGTTCTCACGCGGTTCGTATTTATTCACAGTTTCCTTCAGCGGTTGAATCCATCGCCGCGGCGGAGCGGCCGAGCGCATTGAGGCGCTATGCTACGATGCGCGAGGCCGTTCCCCGTCGGGGGTTCGAATTCCCCCTTGGTGTTTAGTATAAGCTAGTTCACAAGTAGTTTGTAAATTTAGGGACTAATGACCCCGTAGTTAAATCTACATCTACATCTACATCTACATAGGATACTCTGCAAATCACATTTAAGTGCCTGGCAGAGGGTTCATCTAACCACAATTATACTATTTATCTCCCATTCCATTCTCGAATAGCGCTCGGGAAGAAAGAACACCTGAATCTCTCTGCTCGAGCTCTGATTTCTCGTTTTTTATTCTGATGATCATTTCTACCTATGTAAGTGGGAGTCAACAATATATTTTCGCATTCGGAGGAGAATGTTGGCGATTGGAGTTTCGCAAGTAACCCACGCCTCAGCGATAAGCGCCGTTGTTGTAATGATTCCCATCCCAGATCCTGTATCATTTCCGTAACGCTGTCTCCCCTGTATCGTGACAATACGAAACGAGCTGCCCTTCTTTGGACTTTTTCGATGTCCTCCGTCAAACCCCCCTGATAAGGATCCCACACTGGGCTGCAATACTCCAAAAATGGACGGACAAGCGCAGTGTATGCAATTTCTTTAGTAGTTCTGTTGCATCTTTTAAGGGTTCTGCCAATAATACGCAGTCTCTGGTTCGCCTTTCCCACGATATTATCTACGTGTTCTTTCCAGTTTAAGTCTGAAGTAATAGTGATTCCTAGGTATTTTGTGGAGTTTACGGCCTTCACATTTGATTGATTTATATTGTAAACAAAGTTTAACGGATTTCTTTTCGTACTCATGTGGACGACTTCACACTTCTCATTATTTAGAGTCAATTGCCAATTTTTACACCATACTGATATCTTATTCAGATCGTTCTGCAGTTGGTTTTGATCTTCAGATGATTTTACTAGACGGTAAATGACGGCGTCATCTGCAAACAACCTAAGAGAGCTACTTAGATTTCCCCTAAATCGTTTATGTAAATAAGGAATAGCAGAGGACCAATAACACTACCCTGTGGAACGCCCGATATCACCTCTGTTTTAGTCGATGCCTTACCATCGATTACTACGAACTGTGTCCTCTCTGACAAGAAATTCCCTATCCAATTGCAAATTTGGGACGATATACCATAACCACGCAATTTGATTAAAAGCCGTTTGTGAGGTACGGTGTCAAAAGCTTTCTGGAAATCAAGAAATACGGAATCGATTTGCGAACCTTTGTCGATAGCACCCATCACTTCGTGTGAATATAGTGCTAGTTGTGTTTCGCATGAACGATATTTTCTAAATCCGTGTTGACCTTGGGTCAATAGATCGTTCTGTTCGAGATAATTCATAATATTTGAATGCAGGATATGTTCCAAAACCCTGCTGCAAATTGACGTCAATGAAATAGGCCTGTAGTTTAGTGGATTACTCCTACTGCCTTTCTTGAATATAGGTGTGACCTGTGCAACTTTCCAATCTTTTGGTACAGATCCTTCTATGAGAGAGCGGTTGTATATGACTGTTAAGTAAGGAGCTATCGCTTCAGCATAATCAGATAGAAATCTAATGGGTATACAATCCGGACCAGAAGACTTGTTCTTATTAAGTGATTTTAGTTGCTGCACTACTCCGATGATATCTACTTTTATGTTACTCATTACGGCATCTGTTCGTAATTCTAAATCTGGAATATTGGTTTCGTCTTCTTTGGTGAATGAGTTTCTAAAAGCTAAGTTTAGTAACTCTGCTTTAGTAGCGCTGTCATCGGACGTAATGAAGGTATTGTTTGTGACTTTCCCCGAGTATATTTAACATATGACCAAAATCTCTTTGGGTTTTCAGTCAAATTACGAGAAAGAGTTTCGTTGTGATAAATGTTGTAGGCATCTCGCATTGAAATCCTCGCTAAATTTCGAGCTTCTGAGTACAATCGCAAATCCTGGGGATTTCGTGTTCGTTTAAATTTAGTATGCCTTTTCCTTTGCTTTTGCAACAGCGTCCTAACCTGTTTTGTGTACCAAGGGGGATCGCCTTCTTCTTTTATTAATTTATTAGGTATAAAACTTTCTATTGTTGTCGATACCACTTCTTTGAATTTGAGCCACATCTGGTCTACACCTACGTTTAGTGTTAGAAACGAGTGGAAGCTGTCTTTCAAGAAGCAATGTATTTTGTTTCTATCTGCTTTCCTGAACAAATATACTTTGCGTTTATTTTTGGTAACTTTGGGACTTTCGATATTCAATTTCGCTACTACAGCTCTGTGTTCACTAATACCTGTATCCGTTTTGATGCTCGTTATGAGCTCAGGATTATTTGTTGCTAAGAGATCAAGTGTGTTTTCACATCCATTTACAATTCTAGTTGGCTCATGAACTAATTGTTCGAAGTAATTCTCAGAGAATGCGTTGAGTACAATTTCGGACGATGTTTATGCCTACCTGCTGATTTGAAAATATAATTTCGCCAACAGATCGAGGGTAAATTAAAATCACCACCTACTATTATCGTGTGAGTCGGGTACGTTTTTGTAATTAGACTCAGGTTTTCTTTGAACCTTTCTGCTATTGTATCGTCAGAGTCGGGAGGCCGGTAAAAGGAACCGATTATTAACTTCTTACGATTTTCGGGTACAACCTCTACCCATAATAGCTCGCACGAACTATCAACTTCAACTTCGCTACATGAAATACTACTTTTGACAGCGACAAACACGCCCCCACCTATTTTGTTTAATCTATCCTTTCTGAACACAGATAGATCTTTTGAAAATACTTCTTCTGAACTTATTTCCGGCTTGAGCCAACTTTCGCTGCCTATAATGATGTGTGTTTCGGTGCTTTCTATTAACGCTTGCAGTTCTGGAACTTTCCCGACACAGCTACGACAATTTACAACTGTTATACCGATAGTTTCCGGATCTACATTTCTCCTGTGATCCACCTGAACCCTTTGAGATTGCCCATTTTCTAATTCCCCGAAGCTCTTTATCCTAAAAAACCGCCCAGTCCACGCCACACAGCCCCCGCTACCCGTGTAGCCGCTTCCTGCGTATAGTTGACTCCTGACCTATTCAGCGGAACCCGGAAACCCACCACCCGACGGCGCAAGTCAAGGAATCTGCAGCCCACACAGTCGCAGAACCGTCTGAGCCTCTAATTCAGACCCTCCACTCGGCTCTGTACCAGAGGTCCACAAACGGTCCTGTCAACTATGCTGCAGATGGTGAGCTCTGCTTTCATCTTGCAAGCAAGACTGACAGTCTTTACCACTTCAGTTAGCCGCTCAAAACCTGAGAGGATCTCTTCAGATCCGAAACGACACACATCATTGGTACCGACGTGAGCCACCACCTGCAGTTGGCTGCACCCCGTACCCTTCATGACATCCGGGAGGACCCGTTCCACATCTGGAATGACTCCATCCGATATGCACACGGAGTGCACGTTGGCCTTCTTCCCCTCCTTGGCAGCCATCTCTCTAAGGGGCTCCATCACCCGCCTAACGTTGGAGCTCCCAACTACAAGTAAACCCGCCCTCTGTGGAAGCCCGGATCTTGCAGGCTGGGTGGTGACAGGGTGAGAGACACCATCCGACTCAGGAACGTCGTCCTGCGCAGACAGCGCCTCAAACCTGTTCGCAAGATGAACCGGGGAGGCCTTGCGATCGGTCCCCCGGAATGTCTTGCGCCTCCTGCCACGCACTGGAGCAACCTCCCACGCAACCACGGGTGGGATGTCTGCCTCACTGCCAGCAGTTTCAGGGCATGTCGCTGCCGCAGGCCGATCGGTGGAGACGACGGGAGTCCGTTCGGTCCCCACCGCCGGCCAACAACAACGACGCCCATCGATCGCAGCTTCCAACTGTGCAACCGAGGTTAACACAGCTTGAAGCTGGGAGCGAAGTGTCACCAGCTCAGACTGCATCCGCACACAGCAGTCACAGTCCCTATTCATGATTACAGTGCCAACAAAAACAAAAACTACAGTCGCGATGCGTTCAAAGAAAAACTAAACTGTTCGTTAGAACGCGGATGTGAATCCAATACGCACGACAGCTCAGTATAACTTTACAAATTGAGACGAGAAAGTGTAGACGAAAATCAAAATACTATATGTCGCTTCTAATCAGAAAATAAAGACAGACGACTGTCGCGACGCGGTTCACACGGCGGAATAATACACTAACCAGATATTTAACGTGAATGTGAATCAAATAAAAACGCGAGCACACAATAAATTTAATGCACTCAAGGGAAAACGCACTGAAAAGTAAAAATAGGTAGCTTCTAGAGAGAAGCCGGTTACAAATCCCATAAGCTCTACAAACATTTTAACATTTGATTTTTTGAATCCATCAATATTCTTGTTGGCGTCGGCCACTTAATTTTATTTCTTATGTTCAGTTGCAGCCCATAGTTCCAACCAAGCTGTTTTCCAGTCGAAAGCTCCAAGTTATTTCCCAATTTTTCGTAAAGATGACTTGAATGTAAGCCTATTTTAGGTGCTAAATCTTGATGGATGTCGTTGCAGCCAGTTTCCAGAGGAGAGCATTGTTGGATTTTTGTTTCTGTTTTGTAACCTCTAGGTGTGAGTTATACGTTAGAGTGCAATCTAGTTTCATTCTCAAGCATTTAGACTTACCTTCATGTCTAATATGTTGGCCATTGATAGAAAGCTGTAATTTTATATATATATATATATATATATATATATATATATATATATATATATATATATATATATATATCTGTTTATGACGTATGTAATGGTACTGGTTTTTTGTTTAGGTCAGAGATGCCTCTTGGAGTAATAGGGGTTCAGGACTTTCAGTTCTGCATTCAAAGTCTTTTGGAGGTCGCTGAAAGTTTACTTTGATATGCGATGACAAAATCGTCCGCGTATTTAGATGATTTCGTTTCTGGCGTGTGAGCTATGTGTAAATTCAAGAAAACGGGTTGTAGTGCTGTACCCTGTGGCAGACCATTATTCGGAACCACGCATTTGCCGCTCATACCATGAACTGAGACCTTGATGTCTGGTAGTAGGTTCTTGAGTAGCGTGTAAATCTGGTTTGGTGTAGCCCTCACCAATCTCTGGACCCCAGTTGTCAGCAAGACACTGTGCAACCTGGTGGTGGCTCCATTCCATAGGTCTGAGCACTGTTTCATCATGGAAGGCACCAGATACATTGGTTCCAGTGAAGCGATCATTGCCGTGTTCGACTAATTATAGACCATTTTCAACCAATCATGTTTCCAGAGAATTTTATTTTCACTCTGCAGTAGATTGTGGCAGATTAAAACTGCTTGCCGGATCGGGATTCGAACATAGAAATTTTGATTTTCCTGGACTAGCACTCTAAGAACTGAGCTATCCTGAAACGCTTGTTGGCTCGTCGTCACAACTTTACTTCGAACTGTACCTCAACTCCTACTTTCCAAACTTCAAAGAAGTTCTCCGGCAGATCTTTCAGGACTAGCAATCCAAGAAGATGGAATTTGGTGGACATATTGCTTATCCACGGCTTAGGAGATGTTTCCAAGATGGTATTTTCACTCTGAAGAAGAGTGTGCGCTGATATGCAACTTCCTGGCAGATTAAAGCTTTCTGCATGACAGGGATTCGAACCTAGAACTTCTGCCTTTCGTGGTCAAAATCTCTATCGACCATTTATTCATTTCTCCGGGAATTTCAGTCCATTACCGAAGGGTTTTAGTTTTTGTTCGTTGATCAGCAATCAGTCCTGGACTCAGCTTTTTATTAGAGAAAGTGTTCAGCCCTCTCACCGAGTGCACTGAGCCGCCGCGCCGGCTGCCGACTGAGCTATCCCGGCACGATTCACGGCTCCTTCTCACAGCTTCACTTCCACCAATACCTCGCCGCCTACTGCTCGCGAAAGGAAAATGACCCATGTTGGAATCCCGGTACGGCAAAAATTTATAATCTGTTAGGAAGTTTCAACGATCGAATTGTTATGGATAATAATGCGCCATGTCATTAAATCGTAGTTGTTCGCGTCTGGTTTCAGGAGCGAATGATTTGGCCACCAAGATTGTAATTCATGAATCATATCGAACGCATACGGGATATAGTGGTACTAGGTACCCTCCACCACGCACCTTTGGGTGGATTGTAGAGTATATATATGTAAATGTAATCGAAACGTCAGTCGTGCACAAAATCCTGCACCAGCATTCCTTCGTAATTACAGACGGCAATAGAGGCAACTTGGCGAACTATTCCTGCAAGAGACTTACAACGACTTGTTGAAGACATGCCACTTGCGTTGCTCCACTTCACCGGGCCAAAGGGATCTAAACATTGCAGTAGAAGGTACCCCAAGATGTATGTCAGCTCGTTGTAAAGGAACGCTGTTCACTATGCGTAAGTGTAAACATTGAGTAGGTGGGCATAAAAAGAATGTAGTCACACAAATGCATGTTTTGAAGCATATTTTGTGACATGGCGTACTGGAAATGGGGTTCAATTCATGTCAGTGAGTTACCCCACATACCGTCACACACGCAATTGTTTTAACTTTATGAAGTGGGATCGTTGCTGTTGTGAGCATGTAATGTGAGGAGGCACGGCGCAAAAGGTTGCTCATGCCGATATCAGACTGTGGTAGGGTGATATCAAACAAGACTGTGACGTAACGTTAGAATTGGGGAGAGTTAATGAAAAACTTTGGTCAGAAGTGTTCTTGGGAAGTGCAGCGTATCTGCACATGAAACAACACACTAGAGATTAGAGTGACCATCTCCAATGTATTGTGCAAGTGTCTGGAGTCCTCTCTACGTAGACGTAGCATCACTCATCGTACAGTGCACACGAAAGCCTATCAGGACTATGCACGTAACATAAATATAGTTCTTCCACTCTTGGTTAATTTTTTTTAACTGTGTTCTATTGTTGAACAGTTCTACATTCACCATGCCATCCCTCAGACCCCCTATCTGCCGGCCGCGGTGGCCGAGGTGACTGAGGCGCTCCAGTCACGGTCAGCACGGCCACTACGGTCGGGGGTTCGAATCCCCCCTCGGGCATGGATATTTGTGCCGTCCTAGTTCGTAAGTAGTTCATAAGTAGTTTGTAAGTTTAGGGACTGATGACCCCGTAGTTAAGTCCCATAAGCTTAACAAACATTTGAACATTTTGAACCCCCTATCACTCCTATGACCTCTCGGTCAATTAATTTGCACTTTCTCGAGTTCAAGTCATCCTAATCCCCATTTTGCTTAGCCTGTGTACTCCACACCAAAGTACATGATCCTCGCATTTCCCATGTGGCCACACTCACCCACAGACTCCCTGTCTGAGAATATAGTGATGAGGAGTTGAAACAACGAATCCCTGATTCGAGACTCCACTACCACCCTATTATTGGTTACAAATTAAAATTTGCGATCCTATATCTTTCCTCGCACCCTTCCTCCATCTGTCCGTTACAGAAAAATCGACCAGTGTATCCTGAACTGTTAGGTAGGTTATGCTGAAAGCACAAGTAAATTCATTAAGTTTGATCCCATGTGAAAATGAGAGTGCTAAGCGAATATATTAAATATATAGAAGGTGACAACAACCAGTTGCATATACTTCTTTATTGCGGCAGATCGAGGTTTAGGTCACTAAGTGACTATTATCAATGCTTGAGTCGGACCCCGTTGTCTTGGGGTAAAGTGCTCGACTGGAAACCGAAGTGACGCGGGTTCACAACGATGTGAAGAGTCGCCAGAAACGACACACGTTAAGCTGTAGGTCCCCTTTCCCTGTGGTGGATGGCGGATCAACGAAGGTACTTCGAGGCGGCTGTCGCGGTCGGTGTACGGAACTGCCGTCGGGTGGAGCCACTTGAAGTCATGAGCGGCGCGGGGCAGTAGTGTGGCACTCTCCGAAGCCGGCTCACCTCTCCACCTTCTGCGTTGTTGCGGTGCACGAGGACTGCGGCCCAGCTTTCCTTCCTGGCAGACATGGCGGCCTTGTAAGGCCGGATTGTGACTGCTTCGCAATTCTATCATCATCCTCCTTCGTCATCGTTCTCTCGGATGTACTGGCTTCTTGTGCAAAGCTGTGTGAGTGACTCTGTTAAACATCGGCTCGCCATTGTGCTCCGTTACCTAGTACTTGCGATGTGTAGTTGTGAATCTATCTCTTCCACCTATCTAGTTACCCTTGGCGTACACCCCGACACCACCCTCTCTTCATTTCGGGTGCGTACCGTCTATTAATTATATCTTTAGAATTGATAGGTGATTTTATGCCCAGTTGTGCTACCCTGTGATTTACAACCCCTGTGTTTTTGTGTTGGTGCGTGTTCGTTTGTCTTTCGGAATTGTAACCGGCCCCCAGCTGTTGCCTGCCATGTCTTTCGTTTGTTCGTGTGTTTTATGTTTGGTATCACCTCACCGGTGCAGTTATTGTTATTTACTTAATTCCTTACCCTCGTATTGTAGGGTGAACTACCAATCCATTTATTGAATGTGAATGATTTCACGACTTGCTAAGTGCTACTGGGGGAATCCTTACTTATTATTTTCTCACAGTATTTCCTTTCGTTATTGCGGGCCCCGTTGATGAATGTATTTTTTGGCAAGTTAAATTTTAATCATTGTAAAGTCCCTACCTCCCGGACTGAAGTTTCCGAGTGGAGAATGGGCAACTTACACCCTGTGTCCTTGGTAGTTCCTATGTTAGTTGCAGTGATCTTAACCTGTTAACGATTTGTACTACTGTGAATACCTTTCATTAGCCAGTTCTGTGCCTTTCTAATAAATGATAATTTGCACCTAGATTTAATTTTATCAACTCGAATGGCACTTTGTTTGGGCTAGTTGTGATTAAGTGCCCGTATCTCACGAATCCGACTGGTACTTGTTGTTTAGCCTGTTTAACAGGACACTAGTTAATTGATTGCATGTTATTCAAAGGCATCAGTAATTTGGGCTTGATTCACGTTAGTCCGTCCGTTAAGTTGGCAATGTAGTTCTATGCTGGTCTAAGTTGTCATTTTGACCGTTCCATTACTTGTTGTTGATCAGTTAAAGTCGCATGTGCACGGGTTGTTGGTATTTGTTAATAACGTGTTACCTTATGTAGTAAGGAGCTTTGTCTAAAGGTTAAGATTGTGACTTGGTAATCCTAAGTGCCGGCTCTGTCACTGATGCATTGAACCTTTAAATTCAAATCAATGCACTTGTGATAAGCGTCCGCCCTAAAATCAAAGATATTTTAACATTACCTGGCACACTAAAGTGTTTTGATCATTTGATACTGAATTCCGTGAGTTGCAAAAGTAAAGACTTTCGTCTCTGTGAAACTGTTACTTGAAATTTATTATTTGTGTCACCTGTTCAATTAAATGTTTGTAAGTAATGTTAGTTACTTAGATGAGTTACTTGATACTAATACATGTCTATTGGTAAGATTTTTGCTCCGATATTTCTACATCACGTTTCCTGAGAAGTAAACTAGTTAAGCCTGTGCACGGGTCGTTTGTATTCCTTAGTAACGTGTTACCTTATGTAGTAAGGATATCTGTCTAAAGGTTAAGATTTTGACGTGGTAATCCTAACTGCCGGCTCCGTTACTGATGTATTAAACCTTGACATTCAAATTAATATAGTGGTGTCCGCCCTACATCTAAGTCAGGACTGTAAAGACTTTTATCTCTGTGAAACTACTACCTGAAATTTGTTATTTGTGTCATCTGTTCAATTAAATGTTTTTAAGTGATTTTAGTTATTTTTAGTTACATTATATTGATATATGTTCATTGGTTGTATTTTTGGATGTTTTAATGAGTGAATAAACGGCCTTTCTTTAATTGTTATTTCTCTGTTACCATGATCCATCCTGGGGCCACTCATGAAATTCAGTAGATTTCTTTTAGTGGTCATGTGTATTATTTCACACTTTTCATTATTTAGTGTTATTTCTCAATTTTCTCAACATATAGAAATTTTGTCTAAATCGCTTTACAGTTGCTTTTGATTCGCTGTTGAATTAACTAACCGATAAATGACAGCATCATCCGCGAACAGGCTAAGGGAGTTATTCAGCTTGTCTTCTAAATCGTTTATAAACACAAGGAAGAGTAGGGGACCTATAACGCTTTCCTGGGGAACGCCAGATATCACTTCTGTTTTATTCGATGACTTGCCGTCAATTATTACGAACTGTGTCCTTTCTGATAGGAAATCTTGAATCCAATCGCACAGTTGGGGCGATATTCCATAAGCACGCAATTTCATTAGAAGCCGCATGTGAGGTACAGTGTTAAATGCCTTCCAGAATACCAGAAATATGGAATCGATTTGAGATCCCTTGTATATGGCACTTATCACTTTATGTGAATAAAGGGCGAGCTGTATTTCGCAAGAGTAATACTTTCTGAATCCGTGTTGACTATCGGTTAATAGGTCGTTCTCTTCGAAGTAGTTCATAACGTTCGAACACAGTATATGTTCCAAAATCCTACTGCAAATCGTCGTCAATGAGATGGGACTGTAATTTTGAAGATCACTCCTTCTGACTTTAATATTAGAGTGACTCGGGCAACTTTCCAATTTTTGGTTACGGATCTTTCGCTGATTGATAGTTTGTATATGATAGCTAAGTATGGAGCTATTGCATCAGCATACTCTAAGACATAAATACATTTTCCCTCATTGGTATTGTAGCTGAAAATTTGGCGACGATATAGTCTGAAGATTGCGCTAAAGAGCGTATTTTGTTGACTACAGCTGCAGTAAGGAAAGCCTCAAATGTAGCTTTAGTTCAACATATCCAATGCTCCTGTGTACGACATTGTTCATGACGAGTTGAAACTTCGTAAAGTTGATGCTCGATGGGTGTCTAAAATGACAGTAATATTCACGCCATGTTCTTTCGTGGTTCTAGCTGAGTCGCCTAAGCTGCACATATAACAAAATACCTTCATTAGATCAGATGTAGAACTATATCGTCGTAAAATTTTAACAATTTGGCTGCAAATTGGGGAGAATAATTGTGTGCAACGTTCCGAACCTCCTTCATTCTTCACACCATTTGGACCGGAAGACACTCATCAGTAATGTAGCTAAGGCAGGAATTTATACTTACCGACAGAAGGGAAATTGTAGATATGGTAGTAGCAAATGTAATGGCTATGCCACAGAATCACAAAATGAGTTTACTTGAGACTGAACTAAATGATATTACTCAGTGCTAAAATTGTCAAACGTGCTGTCCGTCGCGTACCTATCAAATTTGAGGTTATGAATTGCAGAATCTCTACCATTCATCGCCAGATATTTGTTAAACTTTGGAAGACTCTATTTGTATCGAAACAACAACAAAGACGTTCACGCTTTTTCAGTGTCAATGGTAAAACGTCAATCCTCTGTTAGACGCCGGTTATCTATGTCTCACTAGAAGTTGTTGTACTCTTTTAGCTTATAGTGAAATCCTGAATTTGGAGCAGACAGTCATAACAGGAAATGTCAGAGAAGTACGAAGGCTTAACCTGAGACTCTGCAGACGCCCTTTGATCTCTGCACTCCCTGCCTTCTTCACCGGTGTCAACAAACCCGTCCTCAAGTTGCAGGGTTCTCTTGTGTGACTACCTCCTTTCGTTGCTCTTCCTTTACGCTCTAACGAAACTCATAAATATCCAACTATTCAAAACCTTGTTCCTTTGCCTTACACTTCCATGTGACCTTTACATTTATTTTCTCGAATATACACATACGTCTTGTCGGACTTAAATGAAGGAACAGACACAACATTCTAATTTCGAAGGTCTGCAGTATCCCACCCATGAACTTCACTTTGGAAATTGTTCTTGTAAGAGTCTCTTCTACTATTTTCTGGGTCCTTCTGTCGATTTCGAAATCTTCCACGGTTTTAAAGAGGGTTGACTCCTATGCTTTGCTGTAATCGGTGAATGTACTGTACTTCTGTCAGACACGCTATAACCACGAACGAACATGCCGTGCATCTTAGACATCTTGCAGGCAATAACTTTACGAAATTTCAGCTCTTCTTGAAAAATATCGTACACCGCAACATTGACTAATTTTGAACTGAGGCTACAGTTCAGGCTTTTGTTTGTGGGATTTTGGACGATTTGCTAGTAACCAAATGACCCATTGCAGAAATATGATAACGCAGGGCTGAACCAGTGCCAGGTAAATAAAGATATTCTTTAAAACTGAACTCTAATATTTTCCCAGTATAATCGATATAATTGTGCGGGAAATCGTTTCAAGTAATTCTGTAAATACCCAGAGACTTAGAAGTATCATCTTTCATTTTTTCCCTGTCTCTGAATCTCTGCCCGTTTTTCCTGGGAATAAAATAAGCTGTTTGTAGAAAGATGTTTGCCTACACGGCGTGAAATCCTAATGTATTCGGAACTCTATGACAAAAAAGTCTTATTCGTGTTTTTATGTAAAGGACGTAATGTAATCAGGAACTCTTGCCCATTTGAGGGTGTAATTGAGGAACGTTTAGTTTTTGACCGTACTTCTTTTAATGTTCCTAACAATACTACAGTGGTATACATGGGAAAATGCTGTGAACTCTATCTACATCTACTTATATATTCCGTAAGCCACTTTACGGCGTGTGGCGGGGGTCTTTGTACACCACTGAACCGTCCCTCTATACAAGTCTCGCGGGAAAAACAACTGTCGATAATCCAACGTGTCGGTCCAAATCTCTCTAATTTTACCTTTGTGAACGCTTCGCTAGATATACGTAGGGAAAAGTAATATATTAGTAGACTGTTCATGAGACGTATGCTCGCTGAACTTTGTCAGGAGCCGATACAGAACGTCTCTCTTGCAGCGTGTGCCGCTGTAGTTACCTAATCATCTCCGTGACGCTTTCTCACTTACTAAGTTAGATCGTGACGAAGCCTGCTGCTATCCGTTGTATCTTCTCCATGTCTTCAATTAACCTTACCTGGTACACATCCCCCACTGATGAGCAATACTCAAGCACTGGCCGAACGAGGATTTTGTGAATCATCTGTTGACTGCACGTCCTGAATGTTCTTCATAGATCTCAATCTGCATCTGCCATAACTACGACTGATTTTATAAGTTACTATCTGTAAACCCGGCGTTGCCCGGGTATTTATTTATTCTACACTCTCGTAGCCCACCTCCCCTTCACTCCTCTTTCTGCATCCAACTCTATCTCTCCCATCTCTCTGTTCGTTTCAACCTTTCCCTCTCTCGGCATAGTTTTTTGCAAGGTACCCTCTGTCATGCATCATATACATTTATGTAACCAATTAGCTTCCTCTAGGTTTAATGGTCATGTGTGCGAAAATTCATCAAGATCGGAGCAGAACAATGCGTTTTGTCAAAATCCGTAAGTTAACTAAATTCTAGCATGCACCGAACGCAATTTTATACAGACAGTGACATTCCTCTTGTCTTTAAGGTCAACTGTGCAAAGTTTTATCAGTATCGGAACGAAATTATAGATTTGTATGTAATAGAAACACAGGTTCACATTGAAAAACGCACTTTATTGTTCTCAAATATTTCAGTTTTGTTTCATACAACCCTTGTTCTGAAAATAACAAAAACAACAAAAACAAGATCTGTGAAATCGGTCGAGCCGTTCTCAAGTTATGGCGAGACCAAGGTATTTAGGGATCCACTTTTATGTTGAATGGTACCCTCCCCCATGCATTGTATGAATTTCCTCTTGTTTTCAAGCGTGCAAAATTTTGCGAAGATCGGAATGACACTGTAGATTTCGTTAGTCTGCAGGGAAAGTATCCTTCGCCATGCACCTTTATTTTGTCTTATTGCAAAATACTTTCTTAGCAGACGTCTTCTACTTAATAAACTACATACCGGTGATATTTCAGCTTAATAGGTGCAGTAGTTGTAGAGATTTCGTGTTTAGTCGCTTTTATATTTATAGAGATATCTCCTGAATTGTGTGTCCTACAAAAACATTATTTACCATATTCGTAAAGTGGAGTATTAGGCAACTGGCTGCGAAATGTGCTGTAAATGGACTTGGTAGTAAAGGCGTGGTAAATTACAACCTTATGCTTATTATGGCGAATTTTCATGCATCTCATTGTCTTTGACGTCGTAGCACCTGAACTGTACGTCGTTGTACGATATTATTTAGAAGGTACATCCAGTGATATATATGTAAAATGTCTGCAAAATATGTCGAGAATAGAGAGTAGGAAAGACCTAATAAATCAAATCATGCGTGATGAGGCTGTTTTTCTTGAACATAATTCTTTATGACTCCATATGTCATGAACTGTGCGTCGGACTATGCTAAAATTTGAAACGTATGTTCAGTGGTATGTGTGTATACTGCCTGTAAATTTTCTCGCGAATAGAATCAGTAGTGTACGAATAATAAATTGTAACGTCATGCCAAATGCCGTAATTTTACTGCATGAAGGCCGAAAAAGTAGTAAGCGACAAACTTTTGTCCTCTCATCATTTTGCTGGGGTTGTCAGCGAGAAAAAGTTTCCTAAAGGTTTGAAATTATGTTTGATGTTTGTTGCAAGTCGCTAAGTCTTCTCCTTCTCAAATAGTGGACTGAGAAAGTCACACTATCGCGTGCCGCAATACGGGGAATTTTTCATTGTTTATGACGTCATATCTCCAGAACTACAGGCGCAATCGCAAAATACTTTCTTAACTGACGTCTTCTATGAACTACATTCCTCCCAAATTTCAGCTTTATAGGTGAAGCAGTTTTCGAAATTTAGTATTTAGTCAGTGAGTGAGTGAATAAGTGTCCTTTCGCTTTTATATAGATAGAGAGATTTCCATTTCAAATCGCCACTTATGCCTACTTCCAGATATTTTATAGACGTAACTGCTTCTACTGTCTTTCAAGATTTTGCATATTTATATAATGAAGGATCTTTCTTACTGTGCAAACAGAGAAATTTACACTGTTTATGAAGAGGATCAATTGACATTACCTGCACCATGAGGCGATACTCTGAAGATCATCCTGCATTTAGCTACCATTCTCCACTGTTGCTACTCGTCGATAAAGTACAGCATGATCTGCGAAAAGTTTCATTGAATTTCCGATGTTATCTACGAAGTGTATATACGAGTATATAAAGAGAAACAACGGTCCTATGACTGTCTCGTGGGGTACGCCTGAAATCAGCGAGGTACCATGGAGCTACCATAATAGTTAAAAGAGCATTATCGTTGCCCTCTAATATGGTGTGAAATCACCTCGAACAGCCGTACGGTTGAACATCTGCGTTGCATGGACAGTATGAGATTATAAATCAGCTCTTGAGCGATATTTGGCCATTCTTCCATGAGCGCAATATGCAGCTCTGCAACTGTTCTTGTACGTGTTAATCTCGTTGCAATGCGTCCGCCAATTGCACCCAATACATGCTAAATCGGGTTTATCCGGTGAACAAGTTGGCCACTCCATTGTTCAATTAAAAGCCAAACATGTTCTGTGGGTGACGAGCCTTATCGTCCACCAGAAGAAACCCATCTCGTATTGCGCCACCGCAGGGCAGAATAGAAGGTCGAAGGATCTCGTCTCTATACCTCTGACTAGTGAAATCGCAATGCTGAACGACAATACTGACTCTTGCATTCACCATGCGTCCACTGATGGTGATGTTTCCTGCACAAAAGCAGGATTGTTCAAAGTTCCACATTCTCTCCAGATTGACCCGCTGAACGAAAAATCTAGACTAATCTGTGAACAGAACCATTCGATACGACTCCAATCCTGATGTTCCTTTGCCCACTTTCTGCATGCTTTACTGTGTCGCGGTTTTCATAGGATACACACCATAGACCTCCGTGCGTAGAGGCTTCATTTCCGAAGGCGGTTTAGGACTGTTTCTGTTAATATTGCGCGTTCTTTTGCTGCCTAGAGGGTGCGTTGCAGCTGAGTTGCATTAAGCCTCCTGTCTGAACGGTCTGTTAACAGGCGATGACGGTCATCTCTTGACGATGTTACCCGTGGACGACCTTGGCCTTGCCTCCTTTTATCTGTTTCTGAAATCGCATCCAGGTGCTGGAAATTACATTTAAGGTTCGCCCCAATAGCTGCAGCCACATCCCTATGTTTCGCTTAGAGCCTCCCTATGGCTTACCTTGCCATAGCTTGTTAAATTTCTCTACCTGATCACTATACTATATAAACTCTACTTGTTTATTGATAGAGCTGAAGCATTGAATTAAAATTTGTGGTGCGGCCGGGAATCGAACCCGGACCTCCATGCTTACTAGGCAGACGTCTTAACCCTTAGACTACCACACCACTAACTTCAGCTCTATCAATAATGTCTTTGACATATTTGAGACGAAAATCCGTCTCAGGGATTCTTTCATTGTATTTAATTGATATTTATATCACCATAACAGGATTGTTCCACCATGTCCATTGCTGAGGTGCTATTCCGCTGCATGGAGAGCCTTGGCAGTAGTGGCAATTATCTTTGGAACAAAGAAGCTGAATTAAAGTTTGTGTTGTGGAGGGAAATCGTACATAGACTATTCCGAGACGCCTTAATCGTTAGTGGTGTGGTAGTCTAAGGGTTAAGACGTCTGCCTAGTAAGCATGGAGGTCCGGGTTCGATTCCCGGCCGTACCACAAATTTTAATTCAATGCTTCAGCTCTATCAATAATGTCTTTGACATATTTGAGACGAAAATCCGTCTCAGGGATTCTTTCATTGTATTTAATTGATATTTATATCACCATAACAGGATTGTTCCACCATGTCCATTGCTGAGGTGCTATTCCGCTGCATGGAGAGCCTTGGCAGTAGTGGCAATTATCTTTGGAACAAAGAAGCTGAATTAAAGTTTGTGTTGTGGAGGGAAATCGTACATAGACTATTCCGAGGCGCCTTAATCGTTAGTGGTGTGGTAGTCTAAGGGTTCGATTCCCGGCCGCACCACAAATTTTAATTCAATGCTTCAGCTCTATCAATAATGTCTTTGACATATTTGAGACGAAAATCCGTCTCAGGGATTCTTTCATTGTATCTACTTGTTTAATTCGTATGGTATACACAAGTCAAAACAACACCACCTGTAGCAATCTCGTTTGCCGTAAAGATGTATCTCTACTACACAGAGCCATCAGAAATACGTGCCGGCCGCGGTGGCCGAGGGGACTGCGGCGCGTCAGTCGCGGTCTGCACGGCCACTACGGTCGGGGGTTCGAATCCCCCCTCGGGCATGGATATTTGTGCCATCATTAGTATTAGCTAGTTCGTAAGTAGTTTGTAAGTTTAGGGACTGATGACCCCGTAGTTAAGTCCCATAAGCTCTACAAACATTTGAACATTTTTTTGGACAGAAATACGTGGAACTAATTTACTTCTTTCTGCAGATGACAGTTCTTAAGAATCACTACTCTTGGCCATTAAAAATGCTACACCACGAAGATGACATGCTACAAACGCGAAATTTAACGGACAGGAAGAAGATGCTGCGATATGGAAGTGGTTAGCTTTTCAGAGCATTCACACGATGTTGGCGCCGGTGGCGACAACTACAACTTGCTGACACGAGGAAAGTTTCCAACCGATTTCTCATACACAAACAGCAGTTGACCGGCGTAGACTGGTGAAACGTTGTTGTGATGCCTCGTGTAAGGAGGAGAAATGCGAACCATCACGTTTCGAACTTTGATAAAGGTCGGATTGTAGCCTATCGCGATTGCGCTTTATCGTATCGCGACATTACTGCTCGCGTTTGGTGCGATCCAATGATTGTTAGCAGAATATGAAGTCGGCGGGTTCAGGAGGGCAATACGGAAAGCCTTGCTGGATCCCAACGACATCGTATCACTAACAGTCGAGATGACAGGCATCTTATCCGCATGGCTGTAACGCATGGCTTATCCGCATCGTGCAGCCACGTCTCGATCCCTGAGTCATATACGGGGATGTTTGCAAGACAACAACCATCTGCACGAACAGTTCGACGACGTTTTCAGCAGCATGGTCTATCAGTTCGGAGACCGTGTCTGCGGTTACCCTTGACGCTGCATCACAGACAGGAGCGCCTGCGATGGTGTACGCAACGTCGAACCTGCATGCACGAATTGCAAAAGTCATGTTTTCGGATAAACCCAGGTTCTGTTTACAGCATTATGTTGGTCGCATCCGTGTTTGGCGACATCGCGGTGAACGCACATTGGAAGCGTGTATTCGTCATCGCCGCACTGGTGTATCATCCGGCGTGATGGTATTTGGTGCCATTGGTTACACGTGTCGGTCACCTCTTGTTCTCATCGACGGCACTTGGAACAATGGCCATTAATCTCAGATGTGTTACGACCCGTGGTTCAACCCTTCAATTATTCGATCCCTGCAAAACCCTACATTTCAGCAGGATAATGCACGACCACAAGTTGCGGGTTCTGTACGGGCCTTTCTGGATACGGAAAATGTTTGACTGCTGCCCTTGCCAGCACATTCTCCAGATCTCTCACCAATTGAAAACGTCTGGTCAATTGTGGCCGAGCAACTGGCTCGTCACAATACGCCAGTCACTACTAATGTTGAACTGTGCTATCGTGTTGAAGCTGTATGGGCATCTGTACCTATATACGCCATCCAAGCTCTGTTTGACTCAATGCCCAAGCGTATCAAGGCCGTTATTACGACCAGATGTGGTTGTTCTGGGTAGTGATTTCTCAGGAACTATGCACCTAAATTGCGTGACAATGTAATCATGTCAGTTCTAGTATAATATATCCAATTAATACCCGTTTATCATGTGCATTTCTTCTTGGTGTAGGAATTTTAATGGCCAGTAGCGTAAATAACACAACTGATCCCCTAAAATTTTTGACCTGTGGGTGTTGAGATTTAAAGGGCAACGGAGTTGTATCCCGGACCGATAACGTTTTGATTATGAATGAAAGACGCCGCAGGTATGTTGCGAAATAAATATTATAGTGTCTCCAGACTCTCATCTGACTATCGTGGTGGTGTAGGTAGAATCAGGGATTCGTCTGTAAAACAATGTGTCTATGTCCAGACGTAGTCCGAAAAAGTTGGACCAAAATACGAAATGTACATATAATCTAGATATTTTACTATACAGACTTCTCAAGTATTACGAAATGATCCGATGTTGTTTGGAAGATTGACACTTGGAATAACCTAGACACATACGAATTAGTTATAAATTGTGTTAGGTAATGTGCAGCAGTAGAAGTGTATTTATTTCTAAAGTAGGACGAGTGCAGTTTTAGCCCAGTTTGGTGAGTGCTTCAATGAAACGTTTATATTTCAATAACGTTTATACTATCAGGGACGACATTTAATACTGGTTCTTATCTCGTAAGCGTCTCATTTGTGGACTCAAGTTCCTTTGAAATTTTTTCTTCCATTACTAAAGCATACCATGTGGATTTTCGCTGCTGACTATAACATACACTGCACACCAATTTACCTGCATGCTGTGTCATCTGTCGTGTCTTTAACCGGCTTTAAGTCGAACTCTCATAGTGATTGGAATTCTTGTAAAACGGTCGCTTGACACCATGTACGTGTAGCAGTGGCTTGTTCCCACCTTCTCCTAATGGGTTTTCTGACATTCTGACATTTATCATTATTAAGGGTCAAGTGAAAATTTTTGCACCGTGTAGATATCTCATCTAAATCATATTGCAGTTGCTTTTGATGTTCTGGTGACTTGACTAACCGATAAGTGACAGCATCATCCGCCAACAGTCTAAGAGAGCTTCTCGTATTGTCTCCTACATCGGTTATAAAAATAAAGAACAGTAGGGGCCCTAAAACACTTCAGTGTGGAACGCCACATATCACTTCTGATCTACTGTGTCCTTTCTGACAGAAAATCACGAATCCAATCGCACAACTTTGGCGATATACCATAAGCACGCATTTTGATTAGAAGACGCTTGTGAGGTACAGTATCGAAAGCCTTTCGGAAATCTAGATATACGGACTCCATTTGACATCTTTTATCGATAGCACTCATCACAGTATTTGATTAAAGAGCTAGCCGTGTTTCACAAGAACGATACTTTCTAAATCCGTGTTGAGTACGGGATAATAGGTCGTTCTCTTCGAGGTAGTTCATAATATTTGAAGAAAGTATATGGTCTAAAATCTTGCTGCAAATCGACGTCAGTGATATAGACCTGTAATTTTGCGGATCACACCAATTGCTTTTCTTGAATATTGGAGTGACCTGTGCAACTTTCCAGTCTTTGGATACGGAACGTCCGCTAGCGAGCGTTTGTATATGATAGTTATATATGGGGCTATTGTATCAGCATACTCTGAAAGAAACCTAATTGGTATAGAGTCGTGACCGGGAGACTTACTTTTGTTAAGTGATTTCAGTTGTTTTGATGCTCCAGGTATACTTACTTCCAAATTACGCATGGTGGGACCTGTTCTTGATAGTAACTAGTTCAAATGAATTACGCAATTCACTTTCAGTAACGGTAGTTCAGTGACCTAGTTCAGATGAACTACATAGTTCACTTTTTTTTTCAGAAAAAACCTTTCACCCTTTCACCACATTTATATATGATGATTTCCAAAAAAATCCGATATAACTCTCCTTGTAAGTGGACTAGCAGAACTGTTTCGACCTTCCGATGAAACTACGTTTCTCACAAGCAGGAATGTCAGTTGTCACATTATCCGTGTATGAGGCAATGAGTATCCGCAGGAAACAGTTCATCATGAATGTTCTTCATCTAAGGCGTGCGTTTTTTGTGCCATTTCAGCCAAAAAAGCCTTTAGTCATTTTCCTTCGAAGGTGCAAAAGAAATCCGTTAAACTTCAGTTACACAATAAATCAGTCAAACGTATAGGCCGCAAATTCAACTAAATACCAAGGCGTAACAATTATCACAACTTAAATTGGGAAGAACGCGCGGAAAATATTGTAGGGAAGGCGAACAAAAGTCTACGTTTCATTGGCAGAACACTTAGAAGATGATAATAGTGCTACTAAAGAAACTACCTACACTACACTTGTGCGTCTTACGTTGGAGTATTTCTGCGTATTGTGGTATCCACACCAGGTGAGACTGCCGGACGATTTAGAGAAAATTCAGAGAAGGGCAGCTCGTTTTGTGTTATCGTGTTATGGGGGAGAGAGTGTGACGGAAATGATCCACGAGTTGGGGTGGAAATCATTAAAAGAATGGCGTTATTTGTTGCGACGAGATCTATTTGCGAAATTTCTTTCACCAACTTTCTCTTCAGATAGCGAACATGTATTGTTAATACCCACCTAAATTGGGATACATGATCACCATAATAAAATAAGAGAGTTGAGTAGAGTTTGTTAAACTTAAGGGACTTAACTACGTGGTCATCAGTCCCTTAACTTACAAACTACTTATGAACTGCCTTACACTAAAGACGACACAAACATCCATGCCCGAAGGGGGATTTGAATCCCCGACGGCGGACTGCCGCTAAAATAAGAGAAATCAGATCGAAAACAGAAAGATTTAGGTGTTCCTTTTTCCCGCGAGCTATTAGAGCTTGGAACTATAGAGATATATCATAAAAGCGATGCGATGAGCGCTTTGTCATTCACTTCGCTGTGATTTGCAGTGTCTATGTAAATGTAGATGTAGAAGAAATATTCCGAAATGAACGGCTCCGTAAAAGGAACTACGGTTCCTATCTCTACACCTGAGTATGATGGAACCTATTAAAGTATATTTTTCACTTGAATGGATTACTTTCAACACTTTAAAATTTCTTAGAATTGTATCGCGAAACTCCCTTGAATAAGACGATAATGAGGGTTTAGCAGGATAATGTTGAAATGCTGGATATTTTTACGATTTTCTAAGCTCGTGGCGGTCCACAGGATAAACTTCAGAGAAAAGGAGTATCCTTCGAAATGCAGGACATCTGGTTACCCTATATGTCATTGAACACCCGCCATCTTTTCATTAACAATAGAAATGGGCCAACAGCTCCCCTAGCGAACAAATGAACAACCGTATCAATCTTCAAACCTCCCTTACAATGACGACAGGAAGAGCTTAGCTCTCTATTCCACTCTTCAGTGTCCTCGATTTTCAATGGTGTCGAACCTATTGTGAATTACCCTGTACGAATATTACATCTATACTTTGAAAACTCAATGTTTCACAAATCATGTTGTCCCTTGACCTGTGACGTAAAAAAATTTCCCTCTTACTTGATTAGCAGCAGGCGTATAAAGCCAATCAAGTGTTAAATAAAATTGAAAACTAAAATTGCCCCCAGAGTGTTAGCAGCGACACGGCAAAATCTTTGTGTTTTGTAGACGATACCATACTCCTGTTATCAATCCTAGAAAATATATCTCTTTCAACCAACATCGGGCACTTGGTAAAATCTGTTCCATTCACTGCCACGTGCACACAAGCAGTGTAGGCGGATGAGCATTTTCAGATGGCGGAGGAAAAAGACGGCAGATTGGCACAGCTGCCTGTGTAGGTTTGTTTTTATTAGTCTCAAGACTCTGCTTTATATCGTCCCACAGTTTGTTTTCGGAAGAGGTGATAGCTTCTTTGTGGAGCTCCTCCTGTTTTATTGTTGCCAGCAACCACTCGGGAGGTTCAGCAGGAATGATGATGTAGCAAGGAGTGTTTTCACTAGAACTTCCAAACTTTTATTGTTGTTGGAAATGTGTTGAGCGATTTTATAAGGATCGATGCAGTAATTTAATGTGAGACGTTCATTACGCCTTCGATCGAATATTCGCTCACCCTCCTGGTTTCGCCTTTCAAGGGAATGAGATTTAAGAAGTTCCACCATGTTGGGGGTAACACGACCAGTTTTATTACCAAAATCTTTTTTCTACTACATCAGTCACAGATGTGTTAATAGTCATTTTCTTCGGTGACTGGTTTTAGAAAATACAATATTCATTGCCCAACAATGTCCCCACTCAGAAATACATCTCAGGCCATGTTTGGAAAATGGACTGTTATACGAAACTGCTCATCACAATAAGTGACTATCATCGCTACTTTGACAGATATTTAAAAAAAAAAAAATAGAACATTAATTGAATTTTCCGACGGTCCTAGACAATATATTAATATTATTAAAAAGAAAAATTCCCTTATGTTCTGCAAAATTATTTATTGAGTTACTAACCGGCTTTCGGTTTCTCAGCCCATCATCAGGTAACAAATGAATGTCGCTAACAATTCGTCACAGATGTGGGACTTACGAAGATGTTATTAAATTACAGAAGATACAAGATCACATGTTCACATGAGAGTACATTTTCATATCACTGAATTACATTTACTAATATATAAAATATGTAAAAAGCTGATTTTATAAGTAGAAGTTCAAAGCATTAATAACTGATTGTTAAAAGTGGGAGGGGGAAGGTGGGGGCTACAATGTAACAACCCCCATTGTTAAAAGCAGGGGGAGGGAAGAAGGTGAGGATTACAATTTAACAGCCCCCAACCTTCTGTCCCCTTCCCCCTCCCCCCTTATGCTCTTAAAAATGAATATTAAAACTTTGAACCTCTACTAATCAAATCAGCTTTTTATATATTTTTATATATTAGTAAATGTAATTCAGTGTCATGAAAATGTAACACTCTCCTGCGATCATGTGAACTTGTATCTTCTGTAATTTAATAAAATCTTAGTAAGTCGCACACCTGTGATGAAATTTTAGGGACATTCAGTTGTTACCTGATGATGGCCTAAGAAATCGAAAGCCAGTTAGTAACTCAATAAATAGTTTTCCAGAATATCAGGAATTTTTCGTTTTTGATAAAAAAAGTATAGAATGTAATGTAATGCAACATAAGATTCATTATTTTAAAAACGTCATGGTCTCGGCTTTACTGTACCGAGTATAGTGCAACAATGGTTCAATCAAAGTGCCGATCTTTGTGACTCTTTGCCTGGCGACCCCTGTTACACATTTTCGTACTTCCGATGATTAAATAAACCAGGGCGCATCCCTCATACAGTGGCGCAGCCCGGATTTATTTATTTATTTATTTATTTTTGGAGTGGGGATTTTTTTTAAAAAGCCTACTGAATTTATTAATCTAAGACTTATTTTTACCCTTTTTTTAATTTAACCAATTATACTACAGAAACATAGCAGAAGAAATAAAACTAGTAGGCTGGCATTAATTCGAAAGTGGAAGAGGGGCAACGTGGTGGAAATTGAGTGTATATAATCCGCTCGTGAAATAATTAAACTGTTTCTATGTTACTAGTCAAAGGGAAAGGTCTTTACAGTTTCATTAACATGCGATTCTATGTGTAACAACTGAACTAAAATAACACTGTTGTTGTTCATATGATTCACTCGCTGTCGCGGCTGACCTACTAAGCAGAGGGTAGCCACATATAAAAATTGGCTCGTAACTTCAGCATAGCAGTAACAATAGCGGCAGCTTCAAAGATGGTCGCGGCGGCATTAAAACCGCTCACAGTAACTTCAGCACACGTTCTCAGTGGCGACATCACGTTGGCGACCCACTGTCGGTTCATTTTTGCTTGACAAATTATAGTTACTTTGTGATTTATAACATGTGCAATATTTCAAATTTCCGGGGCCGACCTGTTTAAAAAATAAAAAAATGAAAACAATAAAAAATTATAAAATTAAATATCTATGGGAGGTGCTCTGGGGGGAGGGGTGGGGGCTGCGCCACTGTCCTCATACTATCAACATCTGTTTGAGCCTTCGTTATTGACCAGTGGCTAATGATGGTGCTGTCAGGGGCTTCGTTCGAAGAGCTGCTTTCTGGCTACCGCGCCTGCGCAGTACGAAAGTTCGCGTTTGAAGAGCGCCTGGCCCCGACTCTGGCTACTTGGAGTGGGGCGCCAGCTGTTCGAAGAGTTGCTTGCAAGCAGAATCAAGTAGCCAGATGCTGCCCGAGGAAATTTTTCTGGCTGCCAGATTCGCGCATGCGCGTGGCTCTCTTTTTACTTGTGGGGGTACACGACGCTCCCTTGTTCAAAATGGAAATTAACTTAGATCTACTGTGTGTTTCTTCTGTAATTGTACGGTCTTATGTATTCTTTTAATATCACCTGTAGAAGATGACAGAATTCAAAATTACATTTGTTCCAAATGTAGGGAGATTCAGATTTCGTATCCAGTGACGTCGATTTCTACGCAACGTTGTTGCGCCGAAATAACATCAGAATTTATTTCCTATTTTGTATTTAACTTTGTGGCACATTTATCAGTTATGAATTTGTCTAACATTTGAGGGTGCGGCGGCTTCTGGCAGAATAATTTAGAAATTTGGTTTCTTTTAAGTACCAGGACGCGGGAATGGGGGAGTACTCCTATTACAACAATCTGATTCTTTTTGTGGTTTTGTGGCCTTGAAGCTGCAGGTTTCTGTAACAGCCAGGTTCAACGTTTGTCGGCTCGTTGTGTTTGGAGGGGAAAAAAATAAATAAAAATGCGAAATTTATTAGTAGCCTTTGAGTGGACGTTAGAAAGAGGAAAGAGATTACATGAAGTCCCATTTGTGGAATAAAGGAATGCCAGGTGCAATAGATGGGACCCAAGGCATAATAAATAGGCCTAAAGAAGAAACAGCCACCCTGTCTCCCCGCAACTGCTGTTTCAGTTTAAATCTCTCACTGTGGTTCTTGCAAAACCTATTAAAAGCCAATGTAGAGTTTCTACACCACAAAATTTCCTGTGCGCGTAACACGAGTGGTTCCTGTGTTGGAGAAACAGCTCCATAATAACCATAACACACCAATTTGGAAGCACTTGGACCTGACAAGAAAGCACAAAGTGAACGCAGGACAGTATTGTACAATAAGTTCTCAAAATGTTTCTCCTTACAAAAAAAATATTATATGGCGAAAATATTTAAAGAAAATATAATCTGAGAAAAAGTACGAACAACTTTCCTTTGTAAGTAGGAGGATAATACTGTGCTATATTGTATATATTTTTCTGTAAGTGTATCTTTCATTTAATTATCTTGCTAAACATATTTCGTAAAATTTTGTAAAAGATAAGTGGTGACTAAACAAATGTATTGTAAATAACATTCGCGCCGTTACTGTTCTTTCTGCTGTCTTTTCACGCTACACTATCGAAGGTGGCAAAAAGGCTAAATAAAACGCGATAGGTGTTCGAAGAGCCCAAACACCAAGCACGGACACATGACGTCACCATTGCCGCGCATGCGCAGTAGCGCCTGTTTGCTGGCTCTCCAAGTAGCTTTCTGGCAACTCTTCGAACGAACCACAGGGACATTTGATACCACACATATTGCTCCGCCGCGTAGTTACATCAACGATCGCTGCCGGTAAAAAAAAAAAAAAGTGAATGTATATTATACTGCCCACTGGCACAAGTGCAGTGCCAAACCAAAAGTACACTGCCGTACAAAAAAACTGGTTTAGCGTTTTAAAGTTTCCTGATTCACTTAAGCTTCATTATGAAACAGTGCTTATGGAGTATATACAGAGTACATGGACTACATACTTACAGCTCGATAACTCATGCGGTGCTGACCCATCTTCAGGTGTTCTGTAAATACCGGGTGATCAAAAATTCAGTATAAATTTGAAAACTTAATAAATCACAGAATAACGTAGACAGAGAGATAAAAAATTGCCACACGTGCTTGGAATGACATGGGGTTTTATTAGAACACACACACACACACACACACACACACACACACACACACACACACACACACACACACAAAATCAAAAAATATCCGTAGTGTTTGTTTGGCGTAAGATTCTTAAACACTTCTATTGTTGAAATGAGAAATAGTAATAATAATAACAGCGCCATGTATTGGTTCTGGTGTGTGTAGTAGTAAACTGTTTATCTCTCACAGTAAGTGTATGTTGAAGTATTAGTATGTTTCCCCGTCGGGCGTTCGAATCCCCCCTCGGGCAACGATGCTTGAGCCGTCTTTAGTATAAGGTAGTTCATAAGTAGTTTGTAAGTTTAGGGACTTATGACCCTGCAGTTAAGTCCCTTAAGCTTAACAAGCATTTGAACATTTGAACGTTAGTATGTTGCACTGGAGACATGTAGTTATTCTGTATGCCGTGCACCCCACTATCGAAAACTGGACGAATGCTGAAAGTCTGGTAACAGAGCAGTTTGGTAAGAGAGCAGTCTGGTAACAGATCAGTTCATGTCTTTTTAAATAAAACAGAAGAAAGAACACCTAAATCGTTCCGTTTTCGATCTGATTTCTCTTATTTTATTGGGATGGTCATGTCTCCCTAAGTAGGTGGGTGCTAGCAAAATATTTTCACATTCAGAACTAAAAGTCGGTGATTGAAACTTCGCAAACAGATCTCGCCGCAATGAACAACGTCTTCCTTTTAATGATTTCCAGCCCATTTCTTGCAACATTTCCGTGACGCTTTCTCCCCCGTAACGTGACAAAACAAACCGAGCTGCCCTTCTCTGAACCGTCTCAGTGTCTTCCGTCAGTCCCACCTGGTGAGGGTCCCACAAGGGGCATCAGTACTCCAGGAGAGGACGCACAAGTGTGATGTAGGCAGTCTCTTTGGTGGAGTTGGTGCATCTTCGAAGCGTTCTCCCGATGTAACGTAACCTTTAGTTCGCCTGTCCCACAATATTTTCTATGTGTTCTCTCCAGTCAAAGTTGTTCGTAATTGTAACTCCTAGGCATTCGGTAGAATCTACGATTGATCTAGGTTTGATTGATTTATCGCGTAATTGAAGTTCAGTGGATTTCTTTTAGTGGTCATGTGTATTACTTCACACTTTTCTTTATTTAGTGTCAATTGCCAATTTTCGCACCATGCAGAAATTTTGTCTAATTCGCTTTGCAGCTGCTTTTGATCCTCTGTTGACTTCACTAACCGATAAACGACAGCATCATCGCAAACAGTCTAAGGGAGCTATTCAGATTGTCTCCTAAATCGTTTATAAACACAAGGAAGAGTAGGGGACCTATAACGCTTCCCTGTGGAACGCCAGATATCACTTCTGTTTTACTCGATGACTTACCATCAATTACAACGAACTGTGTTCTTTCTGATAGGAAATCGTGAATCCAATCGCACAATTGGGGAGATATTCCATAAGCACGCAATTTCATAAGAAGCCGCTTGTGTGGTACAGTGTCAAAAGCCTTCCTGAAATCCAGAAATATGGAATCGATCTGAGATCCCTTGTCGATGGCACTTAACACTTCATGTGAATAAAGGGCAAGCTGTGTTTCGCAAGAGTGATACTTTCTGAATCCGTGTTGACTACTGGTTAATAGGTCGTTCAAAAAATTCAAATGTTTGTATAGTCTATGGGACTTAACTACGGGGTCATCAGTCCCTAAACTTACAAACTACTTATGAACTAATTACGAACTAGGACGTCACAAATATCCATGCCCGAGGGGGGATTCGAACCCCCGACCGTAGTGGCCGTGCAGACCGTGACTGAAGCCCCTCAGTCCCCTCGGCCACCGCGGCCTGCTAATAGGTCGTTCTCTTCGAGGTAGTTCATAATATTCGAACAAAGTATATGTCCCAAAATCCTACTGCAAATCGACGTCAATGAGATAGGCCTGTAATTTTGGGGATCACTCCTATTGCCTTTCTTGAATATTGGAGTAACTTGGGCAACTTTCCAGTCTTTGGGTACGGATATTTCGCTGAGTGATCGGTTGTAAATTATAGCTAAGTACGGAGCTATTGCATCAGCATACTCTGAGAGGAATCTAGTTGGTATACAATCTGGCCCGGAAGATTTATTTTTGTTTAGAGAGTTAAGTTGTTTTACTACTCCAGGAACATATACTTCTAAGTTTCGCATGCTGGGAGCTGTTCTTGGATTGAATACTGGAGTGTTCACTTCGTCTTCTTTGGTGAAAGAATTTCGGAAAGCTGTGTTTAGTAATTCTGCCTTAGCAGTACTGTCATCGGTAGTATTACCATTGCTATCGCGTAGTGAAGGTATTGTTTTTGTTTTGCCGCTAGTGTACTTCACATATGACCAGAATTTCTTTGGATTTTCTGCAAGATTACGAGACAGGATTTCGTTGTGGTAACTACTATAGGCTTCTCGCATTAAAGTCCGCGTTATGTTGCGAGTTTCAGTAAAAGATTGCCAGTCTTGTGGATTCTGTGCCTTTTTAAACTTGGCATGCGTTTTTCTTTGTTTCTGCAACAGTGATCTGATCTGTTTTGTGTACCACGGGGGGTCAGCCCCCTCTTTTATTAATTTATTTGGTATAAATCTCTCGATTGATACTGATATTATGTCTTTGAAAGTAAGCCACAACTGATCTACACTCGTATTTTTAGTTTTGAAAGACTGGAGACTATCACTCAGGAAAGCGTGAAGCGAATTTTTATCTGCTTTATTGAATAGATATATTTTTCGTTTATTTTTGGTGAATTTGGGCATTTCGACATTCAGTCTCGCTACTACAACTCGATGTTCGCTAATCTCTGTATCTGTTTTGATGCTCTTTACTAGCTCAGGATTATTTGTTGCTAGGAGATCAAGGGTATTTTCGCAACCAATTACTATTCTAGTGGGTTCATGAACTAACTGTTCGAAGTAGTTTTCAAAAAAAGCATTCAGAACTAGTTCGGACGATGTTTTATATTTGCCGCCGGTTTTGAATACGTAATTATGCCAACATATCGAGGGTAAATTAAAGTCGCCACCGATTATAACAGTATGCTTCGGATACCTATTTGAAATGTGATTCAAGCTTTCTTTGAACATTTCGGCAACCGCATCGTCTGAGTCAGGAGGCCGATAAGAAGATCCAATTATTAATTTATTCCGGTTGTCAGGAATAACCTCTACCCAGACCAACTCACAGGAAGTATCTGTCTCAATTTCTGTCGGGAAGTTATTTCGTACATAAGGAAATGTGAGTCGTTATATCTCAATACATATAAAGTGTGAAATCAACATTTGTAAAGAAGATAGTGGATTTCTTCAAGCTTCATGTTTGTCATATGCAGGCCCAGAGGGACCGAAACCTGAGAATCTAGTCCTGTGTATGGTCCTGCATACGACAAACATGAAAAGGAACATTAAGATGTATGTATTGCTCTTGAGGCAGATGGTTTCATCTTACTGGAATTGCTGTTATTTTATTTTTTACTGTTTCAACCTCTATAATTTACAGGGTGTCCAGAAAAGGGCTCCCTGCTTTCAAAATTAAATATCTCAAAAACAAAGATAGATAGAGGAAGGCTGTAAACGGTATATTTGTTGTGAAAGCTGTACGAAGTTTATATAGCAGTTTGAAATAATAGTTGCAAAAGCTGCTACCAGATGGCGCTGTAAGCTGTACAGCTCATATCAGCATACATAAATAATCGTATGGAAACACTCTTTGCAAACAATCACATCACAATGTTTTCAAAATGTTCACCATTGGCACTACAAAGGAGGCGCAAACGAAGAATGAAATTCGCCATCACATTTCGTAGTGTCTCAACCGAGATGTATTCACATGCCACAGAGATCGCCAATTCAAGCTCGTCCAGCATGGCGGGATGCTTCGCGTAGACCATGTCTCCATGTCTTTCACTGTGCCCCACAAAAAAAATAGTCACAGGGAGTCAAATCCGGCGAATATGGAGGCCAATCCATGCCTGAACCAGTAAATTTGGAGTATTCCAAAGCAATGATTCGATTCCCGAAGTATTCCTCAAGAAAGCGAAACACTTGTTCGGTCCGATGTGGTCGGGCTCCATCTTGCATAAACTATTTAGTACCTGGTCGATCCTCTAACGCTTGCTGTGTGGCGACAAATTGTTCCAAAATTGCAACGTAACGTGCACCAGTGACCGTTTCTCGAATGAAAAAAGGGCCAATAATACCTCTGCTGCATACTGCAGCCCACACAGTAACTTTAGGATAATACAGGGGTTTCACTTCACACCAATATGGCCTTTCGGAAACCCAAAATCGCCAGTTCTGCTTATTCACGTATCCATTCAGGTGGAAGTGTGCTTCATCTGTAAACCAGATGCAGACAACATCAAATCCTTCACTATCAATCATTGTGAGCATCTGGTTATCAAAGGCAACCCTTTGTTGCACAGCTCGTACGGGTATGGCCTGGTGCGTTTGAATTTTGAATTGAAAGATGTGTAGGCTCTTTCTCAGTATTTTCTGCGTGCTGGAACGCTTCAAACCAGTCTCAGATGCAATTCTACGGACGGATGACATTGGATTTCGCTGAATAATTCCAGAAACTGTGGCGATATTTTGAGGCGTAACTGCGGTTTGCTTGCGGCCAACATGCCCCACTAGATCATCAGTTACGCTGCCTGTTCGTTGAAATTTTGCGAAGAGCGTACGAATGGTTTTCGCATCGGGTCCTTTTGGAACATTAAATCGTGCTTGAAAACTTCGCCTTGTTGCCGTAGGACTCTCTTCTAACCTGTGGTACTCTAGCACCAGAAAAACGCGTTGTTCAATGGTGTACATGGTTTTAATCTCTACCTTCGGTACGCAACCTCCTTTCACGTTTCAATAGTGGAACTGATCGCTCTGGGCTTCGAATCACTATTTATACTAGGCATTACGTATGGCGATTACAGCGCCATCTGTTAGCAGCTTTTGTAACTATTATTTCAAACTGCTGTATAAACTTCTTACAGCTTTCACAATAAATTGAAATCAGGGAGTCCTTTTCTGGACACCCTGTATCTACCAGCTGGTTACTAGTGAATAATTGGACAATAGTAATATTTTTGGATGATCGTTGTATGCATTTAGCAAGATTTTTCACCACATTCAATCATATATGTTTCTGAATAGGTTCAAGCAGCTGTCTTGACGTGTACTCTCTAGCACGTTACCTGCAGCTGGCCTGTCTCTACAACGGGACGCACGATTTCTTCCAGCTTATATTACGTGTAAGGACTGATGTGCAATGCTTTGTACCCTAATATGGTAGGTTCTGAAGGTGGAAAAAATCTACTGTGACATGCAGGCTAGATATCAGGAAGCAGTGCAATCTTCAATCCAAAACAGGTAAGAGGTTCTTATCTCTGCTCAAAATGACTCTAACGACCATGTGTGTAAGTAAATAATAAAATAGTTACTGCTAAATGACCTCATCGGATAGGGCAGTGTCATATTAAGCAGTGTCTCAGTAAAAGAAAATTTCTGTTCTATTAAGAAGTAAAAAATTAGTTTATTACCTTAAAAAATCGAAAAATAAAAATTCAAATGTAATTATGAAAAGTTAAGCAATTGAAGTTAATATTAAAGGATAGTATTCGACCGTTAACGGTATAATTTAGATACCCCAAATCGCAAATATAAACAAATTAATGACAACAAGAAAAAAAATCTATCAGAGAGTGGCTGAAATGTCGCACCTACAATTGATTCTACAATTGAATTGTCACGGTAAATACAATGAATAATGTTGTACTTGTGTCAATAGCATTATGAAAACAAAAAATAGCTTGCAAAAGTGCACAAATACCATTTGGGGCATTGACTGTGGCTGCATCCACCACTCTAACATCCTAACAAAACTAAATGGTTTTATCTGTAGTGGAAGTAAATTATCCATAATGTCCTATTGCTCCTGATGAACTTAAGACCCTCTAACTTTCATAGCCAAAACTAAAACTACAGGGTACGCTGATTCAGCAAACCAGCGCACCATTGTGCCTTCTCGCTATTGTCTGCAAACGTCAACTAATTATTGTGTACGGGCAAAGATATCTACTACTCACTTTGTCAAAGTTCCTTAATTACATGTGAAGCATGGAACTCAGCACTGTGCGCCCCACACTGCTGTTTACACGACTAGCAAACACAGTGAGCCACTAATTATTCACATAGAATTGCACAGCCTCTAGGTTCTACTTCTGACGTCGGGATATAATCACCTTTTCGCCCAAGAGGCAGAGATTCATTGCTAAGGGGGCAAACAGACAGAGAGGGCCTCTCCGTGGCTTGTTCAGCTTATATATCTTTTGATATATTCACAAATTTGCAGCCGAAATGCACCTGCTCTAGACAGCTGTACCAAAGTATTAGTGGCTCTGCTACATCACTTCCAGTCAATGAGAAATATGGTTTATTTATTTATTTATTGTTTTTATCTGTTCCATAGGACCAAATTGAGGAGTGAGACTCCATGGTCATGGAACAAGTCAATACATTAATTGTTACACAAGAATGGTAATAGAAAATTTTTAAGTAGTCCTTTGCACACGACAGTCTTAAGACAAAGTGAAAAGAATCAATAAAGAAAAAAATGAATTAGCTTAATTGTTTAAATTTTCTAGGAGTTCCTCGACAGAATAAAAGGAGTGAGCCATGAGATAATTCTTCAATTTAGATTTGAAAGCGTTTGGATTAGCGCTAAGATTCTTTAGTTCTTGTGGCAGCTTATTGAAAATGGATGCCGCAGAATACTGTACCCCTTCTGCACAAGTGTTAAGGTGGTGTGATGCAAATGTAGATTCGACTTCTGTCTAGTATTCACCGAGTGAAAGCTACTAACTCGTGGGAATAAGCTGATATTATTAACAACAAACGACATTGTGACGCCAGAGTCAAAATTCCCAGACTACTGAAAAGGGGTCGACATGACGTTCGCGAACATACACCAGATATTGCTCGAACCGCCCGTTTTTGAGCCAGAAAAAGATTCGACTTCTGTCTAGTATTCACCGAGTGAAAGCTACTAACTCGTGGGAATAAGCTGATATTATTAACAACAAACGACATTGTGACGCCAGAGTCAAAATTCCCAGACTACTGAAAAGGGGTCGACATGACGTTCGCGAACATACACCAGATATTGCTCGAACCGCCCGTTTTTGAGCCAGAAAAAGATTCGACTTCTGTCTAGTATTCACCGAGTGAAAGCTACTAACTCGTGGGAATAAGCTGATATTATTAACAACAAACGACATTGTGACGCCAGAGTCAAAATTCCCAGACTACTGAAAAGGGTTCGACATGACGTTCGCGAACATACACCAGATATTGCTCGAACCGCCCGTTTTTGAGCCAGAAATAACCTTTTTGCATCAGGCGAGTTACCCCAAAAAACAATGCCGCACCTCATTAGTTAGTGAAAGTAAGCGTAATAGACTACTTTTCGTGTTGAAAAATCACTTATTTTAGATATTGTTCTAATGGTAAATATAGCATAATTTAGTTTTGGAACAAGATCCGGAACATGGGCTTTCCATGTCAGCTTACTGTCTATATGAAAACCTAGAAATTTGAACTGTTCAGTCTCACTTATCACATGCCCATTATGTGTAATCAAAATGTCAGCTTTCGTCAAATTATGTGTTAGAAATTGTAAAAAACTGAGTTTTACTGTGATTTAACATCAACTTTTTTCTACAAGCCATGAACGTATCTCTTGAACTGCATTATTTGATACTGTGTCAATATTACGAGCAACATCCTTCACTACCAAGCTGGTATCATCAGCAAACAAAAATATTTTACATTCACCAGTTATACTCGAAGGCATATCATTTATATAAATAAAAAACAGCAATGGTCCCAAAACAGACCCACACTTAATTGTGCCCCATTGGGATTGTACGTCATAGCCATTTTCTACACTGCGGAAAATTACCCTCTGTTGTCTATTATTAAAGTAAGAGGTGAACCAGTTGTGAGCTACTCCCCGTATTCCGTAATGTTCCAACTTCTACCACATGCTAGCGGCTGATGCAATTTGAAAAAGAACAAGCACCACTCGCAGGTGTCCACTGTTTATTGAAAGGTGGGTGACTGCCCAGTGGATCACCTACAGCACACAAGAAATTCTGAAGGATGGACTTTTAGTGTTTTGCCATCCTGGTCAGCTTCTGTTTAGTCGTTCCCAGCCTAGCTTTCAGGAAAGGTTCTGTGCAGGATGCGTGAACATCTATAAAAGCTTTACAGAATTAGTAAGCCAAGTTTTATTTACCGAACTGTACAAAGATACTCAAATTTTATAAAGTATGTTTCTTCTCTTCTCGCTGCGTCGTCTTCTGTACGATTCTAGCTGCGCCGAGCCCTAGAGACTGCCTATTTCGTAGGCGAGTTCAGATGGTCTCTTTCAGACGCATGTCGGCCTAGATATAGCCGCTTGTAGAGGGCGCGCTTCTACTGTTACTCCCTCCAGGGTGCGCGGCGTCGGTGTGTGATTGGCTGCCGGTCGTCCGCTGCCTTCTGCAAGATCTTTCTCTAGCGTCTGGCGTGTGGCACTGACTTTTCGCCACAACATTTGAAACTCTTATTGTCTGCTAAAAGTGCTTGATCAGGACCCCCCACTGCTCTCTTCTAGGACCTTCCCTATGAAGCAGGAAACAGCTCATTTCACAAAACACAGTTTCTGTGCCATGCCACACAGCTTATAATGTATGTCTAGCACCAGCCTGTTAATATATGCATCATATTACACATACTGATTTCTATAACTGCAATAACCACTGACTTTAATTACCATCACAGATGTTATGTGTGGGATATCAAATTGCTCAGCAAAGTATGTAGACCAAATACTTGAAATTGACATGTAAGGAACTCGGTATTTCTTGACACATTACAACATAAATCTCTCTAAAGCAAATTCAGATGTAGCTATATAAAACCAAAATATCTTCATGGTATGCTTTGTGAGTTTAGAAGGCATATACTGGGTTAACCTGTATCTTCTATGGAATGGGAGTAACTGTTAATCATCTGTGAGAGAATCATTAGGACTTTTTCTGTTACTATACTTGTCAAGTAATACTTCCCATACATTATGAACAGCTGTAAGTTTGTCGTCCATAGATCAAGCTTCACAGGTGTGCCTATCATCCAATCTTTTGTTTTCCTGGTAGTATCGAATATGTGTACTGACACGGTGGTCTTATATGTACGATTTGCCTTTAGATCTAAGAATAATTAACTCACAGGGACATCCCAACTCTTCTCAAAACCAGAAAGAAGTAAAATATTAATATAACCCTCAATTTCAACAAGTGAAACGTTTTTACATGTCTTACCATGTAAAGCAGCCATCTAATGCCTTCATATCATTGTGCACTTCATGACTGTATCTGGCATTTCCTTGGAGTTGAAATAGACTCAGGCGCCCTTAGGTTTAGTGATTTTCAATCCATGGACTGAATCAGATGATTTCTTTATATCATACATAAGCGTAGGAGAAGTTGCATGAAGCGAAGAAATGGAGATCAAGACCCTGGTCAGATTGACATTCACTGAGGCAAGTAAGAAATACGAGTAGCTTCATCCTGTACATATGGTAATGTCGTTGCTGCTGTCAGTTCCTCACCAATCCCTTTGGCGATGATGGCATTAAAAGTACCACCTGTATCATATGTGGGCCCTATGGACCACCTAACTCAAATAGCCCTCTTGATAGCTGCTTGTCCCCTTTCTTTCTTGCTACCCCAAGAAGTCCTCTGGGAGAAATCTCCCCCTCCCATCCTTGGAGACAGCAGTCTCCATGTTTCAGAGAGAGAAACAATAGTCTTCTCCGCTTCCTCTGTCTAGGAAGAGGTTCCTCAGGACACTACCTTCTGTGATTTCCGCTAATGGAAAGGAGAACCCCAGCTGGTGGCTGAAGGATCAAGAAGCTACTGATCAAAGGGCTCCCCAATCTTAAATGATACCTGAAAACACTTTCGGAAAGCTTTCCTAATGGTCTGAACCGAAGTAACAGTGAGAGGAAAAGAAAAGTGAAGACGAAACAGAAGGAAAAAACCCACCCGGTGGCTTCTCAGCCACCGTCCTTTCCGACCTCCGATTCTAAGGATGGGATGGAGATCTGTACCTGAAGATCTAGCACTCACTGAAATCTCAGAATCGATGTAGATGACACTGATGCTCATTCGGTGGCGAAAGGTACGCCTGAGGGATAAACATTATCCTCAGTACATTCATGGGATCTGAGAACGACGATAGCATCATCCTACAGTGAAATTGCCGTGATTTCTTCTACCACCTGGCTGCGGAGTGACAGTTATTGTGTCGCTTCCCTGTTTAGCTCTACAGTAAACCTCGTCCTGTCAAGCTCAAGCGGACTCCTGCCCTTCATGGCTAGCGCAATACTACAAATACCGTTCGGCCTATGAAAGGATATCGGAGGTGTCTGCCTCAATGTCGCCACCAATGTCCCAAATCCCCCTGTGGGTCTCCACTTGACTCTCGAGGCAGTGGCTGTCAGAATGCGGGCAGTGCAAGATATCACCATGTCTTCACCTCTCCCCCAATGAGATTCTCTCCCACTAACCTCACTGCTTTGCTCGCCTAACAACCGCCACCATTCCAAATCTTTGTAGAAATTATATTTTAACAATGTGAAAAATTGTTTCATAACAAAATATTGTTTTGATGTACGATGTGAAATGAGTCGAAGGCAACAGAAAGCCTTGTTGGGCACTGTGTGTCATGTGTCATGAATGCATGAGGAAACAACTGTTCTCAAATAACATGCTTCAAACACAAATACAACAAACACAGTAACCCACATATACATATGAAACGCACTACGTAATGACTGTAACCGACCTGTCACGCCGCGGCAGAAGGCCGAGCACATTGAGGCGCTATTCTGCGATGTGCGAAGCCGTTCCACGTCGGGGGTTCGCATACCCCCTCGGGCATGGATGTCTGTGCTGTCTTTAGTATAAGTTAGTTCATAAGTAGTTTGTAAATTGGGGATTGATGACCTTGCAGTTAAGACCCATAAGCTTCGCAAACATTCGAAAATTTTTGACCTGTCACATATGTAAACACAACATAAATCTGCCACAAAACTCACACAAAATCCCATCCAAAAATCAAACAGCATTGTTTGCAAAGCAGATATTTCAATCAGGAGTGCTACAGAAGCTCTAGACCCACACTTACCAATGAAGAAAGAAAGAAATGTACTAGTAACGTGCGAGTACGAAATGCTGCTGGCAGTGTTTCCGTAACAAAAACTGTCAATATACTAAATTTTTCTCCCAAACTGGCTGACAGTATGGTTAGCCGGAACCGAAACTATTGCTTATGAACTTCTGATCAAGTTACCGAAACTACAACTACAAAACAACTCCTAGAGCTTCAGATAACTAATCGACATAGTCCAGAAGTTCAACATGGAATCAAAATTTTGGATAAGGATCGTTATAAATGGAAGTAGTCGTGCATGTTAATTGAAATGTTTGTAAATCTATCGAACGAAACTGCGTGGTCATCAGTCCGTAGCTTACAAACTAAGGACAACACACACACCTCGACTCGAACCTCCGACGGCGAGCAACCGCGCGCTCCGCAGCGAGGCATCTTAGACCGCTCGGCTACTCCACCGCGACGCTTGTTAATTAGAAGGATGCTAATTATATAATTTCTGTCTCTGTCTAAGCCATGACACAAGAAATGCACACCCTGTACATCAACTGTAGTCAGTATGCAAGAGGTCTATAAACGCCTAACCTAATGGTAAATGGCCCCAGATCGGTGTACAGTATTTCCACATAAATATTACAGTTGAAATTTATCCAGTTATCCCACCATGAATATTCCAAAATAAGACCATAAAAACGAGTTGTAGTCGAATTACCACCTTCCCTAGAGTTTAAAAATTTTATTAAAAACAGCTAAAAGTTGACAACGTTAATTCAAAACGTTCAAATGTTTGTAATTCTATGGGACCAAACTAATTTGGTCTTAAGTTCCTAGTCTTACAAACTACTTATATTGATTTAAACTAAGCTAAGGACAAGAAATACATCTATGGCCGAGGGAGGATTCGAACCTCCGACGCAGGAGGACTCGCAATCCGTGACGTGGCCCTCCAGACCGCTCGGCTACTCCCCCGCGGCACAACGTTAATTCAACAGGTAATTGATGCTTCTTTATCCAACTATAGTATGGCAAAGATAGCAAGGGATGGGATGGAAAGATAAATAAGGTATCCTACTGCCTTCTCGAGTCACTTTTGAAAAACGTGAAAACTCTTATTTCTAGACGTAATTTCGACAAAACTAAAACAGATAATTTTGTCTGCCAATTTAAGCGAATTGCCCAATGAAGGAACATGTAAAAACATTTAGCTGTATCTCACAATGGCATTTGTACAGCAATACTATAATTTTCAGAACCACAATAAAGAAATCCCCACTGTTGATAATACAAATATGCAGAAGCGTGTATGGGAGAAGTAACAAAAATTGACGTGTCTTCCATTCCATACAGCGGAATATCATCACCATTTATACCGCATGGTATTCACATTATTTTGTCCACCGACTGTATCACTGTTGAGGTAACAAGAGGTAGTTTGAAATGAGTAAGAGTGTAAAGATTTTAAATATCAAATAATAAATGAATGACTACAGCGTTTTGCCTTGATATGTGTATCACAGACATTACATTGATGTAGAGGCACTGAATTAAAATTTTTGGTGCGACCGGGATTCGAAACCGGGATCTCCAGTTTATTAGGCAAATATATAACCACTAAGCCACCGCGACCTACTGTATGCTGCTGTAATGTTACTTTACACTGGAATTATTTAATAGAAATGATAAACAGATAATTTTCTAAGTTTCAATTCGTATTGAATTAACATTTATTTAAAAGTCGCCCATCACAAGAAATTAAAAGATACTATGTAAAAAAAAATAGTCTTAGAAAACAACTGAAAGATCTATGTTCTGATGTTCTGTAGCATAGAGACTCACTCCCTTGCAGTCGGAAAGAATAGTCGCATTGTAAGTAACTGTATGTTTATTGCTCTAATTTTCGTATTGAAGTACTTCAATTTCCCTTTCTGTGTTCCTCCCTTTTCATTATTCGCACGTTTCCATCATGCAGTTACTATTTTCAGGTATTACGCCTTTGTTGGAATTAAGAGAGTCCACTCTGATTGCTGGTGTGTGCAATGACCAAATTTTCCTGTTTGAACATTGTCTTTAAAGCAAAGCAAGAGCGCCTAGAAATTTCGTGAGCGTTATTTTAAAGTTTTATCATCAGCAATTTTGCTAGCCGTGCTATAGTTAAATTTCAGGTCACAAACATTCCAACAATCAGTACGTTGCTTTACGTACCAGCCTGCACAAAAGTCACTTGGTTAACATGATCTTCAATACAGGTGGTGACTATGTAGGTTTAATTCGGTTTTAATAACATTTCAATGAATTTTGCAATTTACTTACAGCTCCACCACAAGTGTTGGAATATTACATTCCGCCAGCGGCCCTTTCTTGTTTAATTTCAGTTGTAATATTCATTCAGAATTACTGCTTGGCTGTTTTCTGGCCGCATTTTCATTTCAACAGAATTCTGTTTCGTTCACAGTCTTCAAAGACACAAGAGAAGTAATATTTTGCAGTGATTGCACGAAGTGTCTTGATACACGTGTCCCTCCACAATACAAACTGTAATTCTGCCTCCTGTTTCCCTATATACATACGTACAACGTTGCCGAGGCTGCATAGATATGCAACGACGAATTCCAGACATACAAGTTTATTGCAAAGATTGCAGGAAAATCTCATCGGACTGTTTTTCTTCCTACCACATAAGTTACATCTACGTCGGGTTGTTATTTGTGGAGCTGTACGAATAGCTTCAGCAGTCGGTAATCCCAAGATTTCTATGATAAGATTCTTGCTCTTCACTGGAGTATTTAGATGATTGACCTACATTGCCATATAATCATGCAACAATTTTTTGCTGGAACTTATTGGTAATTGTAAATTACAAGTTCAATGATTCGGACAGCAATTTTTAGAAGAGAGGAAAAAATTATAAATGGCAATCTTCTGGTAATTCTTGTCACAGAGTGTGTACATTTCATCTCACCAACTTTCTCCGCACAAGATTTAGTCCCGTAGTAAAATTATAAAATTTCTGGCTTGCAGTTTTCCTAAGCAGCCGCGGCGGAATATCCGTGCTATCACATACTACACTCAACAAAAACACAAGTCCCAATTCCCCCCCCTCCCCCCAACCACACACACACACACACACACACACACACACACACACACACACACACACACACACACACACACTACTTGCATTACCACTACCCAGATGTTTCAATATTACTGTTACTTCTTCACAATGAATATACAGTACCTTAATTATTTAGTAAAAGCCAACTGACAAATTTCTCCCCTCTACCAACCACCACCCCGACTCCTGTCCATCACTTTAGTCTTCCGCCTCACTTCACATCCCACCTTACCCACATCCAATCACCATTCAGTCATCTTTTGCTACTACTCAACCCTCCCCCCACCAATAATAATAACATAAAAATAAATGAATAAATAGAAACGTCTCCTGTGTGTGTGTGTGTGTGTGTGTGTGTGTGTGTGTGTGTGTGTGTGTGTGTGTGTGTGTGTGTGTGTGCGTGTGTGTGTATTATTTTGCAATAATTGCAGCCCGCTTACATCAAAACTAAATACACTAAAACATAATTTATTATAAAACACAGAAAAAGAACTACACTCCAATAACACACTGTGCAGACTCAGTCAAAACAAAAAGAAACACGTCTGATCTGTGAAAAACAATTATAGGCAGTGCAAAAGTGACAGTGGAAAAAACGACACAGCGTCAAGAACCGGCGGTACTGCATGAAACCGACCGGCATTCCATGAAGTGAAGCGAAAACAAGACAAAATTTCCGTAACAAAACGTTAGGCCTACTTTCCATGTTCCGTTAACGAACTGTTTTCGATATTCGAGGCGCGTCCAGAAAGTAAGTTCCGTTTGGTAATAAAATGAAATTGTACACAGATACAGAAGAAATTTTTATTGCACAAAATTCTGCAACTCTTAAACTGCTTTTCCACATAACTGTCGAAATTTTGTAGAGACTTGTCATAGCGTGCCACAAGTTTCTGCATGCATCCTTCACAGAAGGTTGCCGCCTGTGTAATCAACCATGTGGTAACAGCTCTTTATCATCGTTGAAGTGTTGACCACCAAGAACAGATTTCAGTTGTAAGAAGAGATGAAATTCGCTAGGAGAGAGGTCCGAGCTGTATGGAGGATGATGAAACAGGTCCCACTGAAATTTCCGTAAGAATTGTTTGGTCACATTCGGTGTGTGAGGTCAGGCATTATAGTGAAAAAAAAATCTTTTGACAGTAATCCTCTTCTTACACCTAAGTGTTGTCCACCTTGGTGGACAACACTTGAACGATGATGACGAGCTGAAAGAACATGTTACCACATGGTTGAATACACAGGCGGCAACATTCTATGAAAAAGGCACACAAAACCTTGTGCCATGCTATGACAATTGCCTACAAAATTTCGGAAGCTATGAAGAAAAGTAGTTTAACAGTTGTAGACTTTTGTACAGTCAATATTTATTTATTTATTCGCCTCGTAAATTCAAAACAAACTGTAGATTTCTATTATTACAGACAACTGAAGATTTTTTTACTGTCATTAAAACGAAACGCGTCTGGTGAGAAAAATCGCATTTTTATTTGTAGTTGCAAAGACGGACAAACGCTGCTATTCATAATTATGTAAGCAGCTACGGACATTATGGCCACACAAACGAAGAATTCCTCGCCTTCTATTTAACCTTTTCCTGCCCGACGGGATTTAATAATCCCGGCCCATTTACAGCGTCATAAAACAAAGTGTAAAGTGATGTCTGACTTGTGCTCCTCACGGGACGTTAGTGTCCCTCTGATGTGCCATATGAAACACTCGCTGGCTTGTTTTATGTATTTGGGTACTATTTCGTCAGGAGAGATTTTCTGTCACAAAAACACGCTGCTGTTATGTGTTATCACGTTGGTAATATCGTTTTGTATTGTTTTAGCTAATGTAAACTGATATTATTCAAGGAATAGAGCTCTTTTATTTATATAGCGTTCAAAACTGTGACTGTGAGTTTTTAGTACTGACAGTGTGTCAAAGGTACTTTGGGTAAAAGTCTCGACCGGCGGCATGGCCTAATAGACTTATGTGACGTAGTGCGCTAGTGTTGGCAACAGTCGCTGTGGATACTGGGATGAATGGCGGCACACAATGTTTACAAGATGTGAAAATGAATGTGTTAATATCAAGTTTCTGTGATTTTATTTTCGAATCACAGCATGGGAATGTACAACATTGCACACTATAATACTACGCTTCTCCACATGCAATGTCTTTCTGTTCGGATTTAACACTTAGTTGTTACGTAAATCGAAATTCGTATGCCTATCTCTCAAATGATACGAATTACTATGATTTTTTAAATGTCATAATTTGGTAGAACGAAAGCAACAATTTAATCTATACTCTTCGATTCCTGCCTAACCACATCCGTTACAATCATGACATGTTCGTAAAAATCATAACATTCGCTCACGTCAATTGAAGCTGTACTCTCAGGTTCCTGCCTAACCACAACCTTGAAAATCATGACATATTCGTAGAAATAATAATATTCGTTGATGTACCCTTGTCCATTCCTTTGTTGTTCAAATGTTCGTAGAACTTATGGGACTTAACTACGGGGTCATCAGTCCCTAAGCTTACAAACTACTTATGAACTAGCTAAGACTAAAGACGGCACAAATATCCATGCCCGAGGGGGGGATTCGAACCCCCCACCGTAGTGGCCGTGCTGACCGTGACTGGAGCGCCTCAGTCCCCTCGGCCACCGCAGCCGGCATATTCCTTTGTTCACTCGCAACAATTTAAGCTGTACTCTTAGGTTCCTGCCTAACAACAGCCTTGAAAATCATGATATATTCGTAAAAATAATAATATTTTTCGATGTACTCCTGTCCAGTCAGAAAAAGTAATTGGCCTCGTAAAAGGAAGGTTAAAACTCACTTCAGTACTGTTTCGTACAGATCATACATTGCCAACTAACGCTGCTACGGACGCACCGAGATGCTTCTCATGCCGCTGAGCGAGACTTTAGCCTGCACTTTGTGCAAGTTATTTATGTGGTTTTCGTCGTTGCTAGGTGTCACTAACAAATTGTTGTAGTCTTTTTTTTTTTTTTTTTTTTTTTTTTTTTTTTTTTTTTTTTTTTTTTTTTTTTTACTAATTTCGAAATATGAAAACGGTTTAGGGATAACTCCAGTTGGCTTTTGTTCCCCCATTCAGATCAACATCTACAATAGAATTTCGATATAAAAATTTTGCTCTATGTTTGTTGCTGGTAAATCCTTATGTTTGTATAGCTTATCGGACTTAACTACGGGGTCATCAGTCCCTAAACTTACAAACTACTTATGAACTAACTAATACTAAGGACGGCAATTGATTCTGTCGCGTCGTTCAAATATTTAGGCGTAACATTGCAGAGCGATATGAAATGGAACGAACATGTAAGGCGGACAGCTGACTTCGGTTTATTGGTAGAATTTTGGGAAAATGTACTTCACCTGTAAAGGAGACCGCGTATAAAACGCTTGTACGACCACGTCTTGAGTATTGCTCAAGTGTTTGGGATCCGTAACAGATCAGTTTAAAGGAAGACATAGAGGCGGTTCAGAGGCGAGCAGCTAGATTTGTTACCGGTAGGTTCGACCAATGCGCGAGTATCACGGAAATGCTCCGGCAACTCAATTGGGGATCGCTGGAAGAAAGACGACGTTCTTTTCGTGAATTTCTGTTAAGTAAATTTAGAGGGCCGGAATTTGAAGCTGAGTGTAGTACGATCTTGCTGCTGCCTACTTACATTTCGCGTAAAGATCACAAAGAGAAGATAAGAGAAATTAGGGCTCGGACGGAGGCATATAGATATTCATCCCGTTTACATGGGCTCCCAAAACCGGATTTCGTAAACCGATTTCCCAATTCCGCTTTTGGTTGGTCATGTAAACACTCCAAAATCGATTCTGGAAATCCGCTTCTCTAAAGCGGTTTTCCAGTTCCACAATCGATTTTCGTGCCAATGTAAACGCAACCGTTTTTGAAGTGTTCTTGGTTTGTCAGATTGTGTAGTCTTTTTAAGAATTTTCGGCACATATTGAAAGATTGATATTTTCTAATGTGGAATAAAAGTATAAATATTAGAGTAAACAGGAATTTGTGTATTTAAATAAAGGAAAATAGTGATTGTGCTGACTAAATCAAGAACTCAATCAGCTGTTTTTCAGCCGCCATATTTAAGTGGGCTAGGAAATCCGATTCAGGCTATGCCATGTAAACACGACAACGAAAAATGGTTTACGAAAATCGGTTTTCGTCTTCCGGAAGATGTGTTCCATGTAAACGTAGTGATTCTTTTTTTCCTCGTTCCATTTGGGAGTGGAATAGGAAAGGAAATGCCTAGTAGTGGTACAGTGAACCCTCCGCCACGCACCTTACGGTGAATTGCGGAGTATGTATGTAGATGTAGATATCCATGCCCGAGGGGGGATTCGAACCACCGACCGTAGTGGCCGTGTAGACCGTGACTGGAGCGCCTCAGTCCCCTCGGCCACCGCGGCCGGCAAATCCTTATGTTAAAAGAGATAAGTGTTGCAAAATGTCTCCCAATTGCATTATATCCTCTTGGACTTTGAAGCCCCCTTTTTAATTTTTTAGTAATATTTTTACGTAAATTAAGGAAAACAAAAATGGGTGAATACTCTAATGTGCTTTTATTTACTTTGCTACCGAAATAAACAAATGCCGGCCGCGGTGGCCAAGGGGATTGAGGCGCTCCAGTCAGGGTCTGCACGGCCACTACGGTCGGGGTTTCTAATCCCCCCTCGGGCATGGATATTTGTGCCGTCCTTAGTATTACAAACTACTTAGTAAGTAGTTTGTAAGTTTAGGGACTGATGACCCCGTAACTTAGTCCCATAACCTATACAAACATTTGAACATTTGAATTTGGTTAAAGTGAATGTAAAGGTTGACATGAGGCAGTGGAGAGCAGTATAAAACGAGTGTATGCGTGGCGCCTGACGGCTGGTGCTGGTGAGGCACAGGCAGAGGCGGAGGCAGGTGCTTGGCGTCCAGCTGTGTGCTGTGTTGTCGCTGGTGCGTCGGCAGCGACCGCAGGGGCCGGCCCCACCTGCCGCGGACCAGTCCACTTTTAGCGCGAGCCCCCGGCCGCCGTATTATTAGCTGGAGCCTTTGTGGTGGCCGCCACGCCAGTCCACACCCAACCAGGCGAAGGCCTGACGCCGCCGACGACGCCGCGCGGGCCCCTACACTTCACCCGCGTGGACTGGTCCGACATCTGGACCCGCGGTTACTTCTAGTAGTCGCGCACGATCTACAACCATCGTAGAATTAGCCCACCGCAATTTTTTTTAATTAATGTGCGGTAGAATGGGATAGGAACGACGATGGTAACAGGATCTGCCGCGGAGGAGTAGCTGGCATTTCCGGGATCTACAACCATCGTAGAATTAGCCCACCGCAATTTTTTTTAATTAATGTGCAGTAGAATGGGATAGGAACGACGATGGTAACAGGATCTGCCGCGGTGGAGTAGCTGGCATTTCCAGGATCTACAACCATCGTAGAATTAGCCCACTGTATTTTTTTTTAATTAATGTGCGGTAGAATGGGCTAGGAACGACGATGGGAACAGGATCTGCCGCGGTGGAGTAGCTGGCATTTCCAGGATCTACAACCATCGTAGAATTAGCCCACCGCAATTTTTTTTAATTAATGTGCGGTAGAATGGGATAGGAACGACGATGGTAAATGGATCTGCCGCGGTGCAGTAGCTGGCATTTCCAGGATCTACAACCATCGTAGAATTAGCCCACCGCATTTTTTTTTTAATTAATGTGCGGTAGAATGGGATAGGAACGACGATGGTAACAGGATCTGCCGCGGAGGAGTAGCTGGCATTTCCAGGATCTACAACCATCGAAGAATTAGCCCACTGTATTTTTTTTTAATTAATGTGCGGTAGAATGGGCTAGGAACGACGATGGTAACAGGATCTGCCGCGGTGGAGTAGCTGGCATTTCCAGGATCTACAACCATCGTAGAATTAGCCCACCGCAATTTTTTTTAATTAATGTGCGGTAGAATGGGATAGGAACGACGATGGTAACAGGATCTGCCGCGGTGGAGTAGCTGGCATTTCCAGGATCTACAACCATCGTAGAATTAGCCCACTGTATTTTTTTAATTAATGTGCGGTTGAATGGGATAGGAACGACGATGGTAACAGGATCTGCCGCGGAGGAGTAGCTGGCATTTCCGGGATCTACAACCATCGTAGAATTAGCCCACTGCATTTTTTTTTAATTAATGTGCGGTAGAATGGGCTAGGAACGACGATGGTAAATGGATCTGCCGCGGTGGAGTAGCTGGCATTTCCAGGATCTACAACCATCGTAGAATTAGCCCACCGCAATTTTTTTTAATTAATGTGCGGTAGAATGGGATAGGAACGACGATGGTAAATGGATCTGCCGCGGTGCAGTAGCTGGCATTTCCAGGATCTACAACCATCGTAGAATTAGCCCACCGCAATTTTTTTTAATTAATGTGCGGTAGAATGGGATAGGAACGACGATGGTAACAGGATCTGCCGCGGAGGAGTAGCTGGCATTTCCGGGATCTACAACCATCGTAGAATTAGCCCACCGCAATTTTTTTTAATTAATGTGCGGTAGAATGGGATAGGAACGACGATGGTAACAGGATCTGCCGCGGTGGAGTAGCTGGCATTTCCAGGATCTACAACCATCGTAGAATTAGCCCACTGTATTTTTTTTTAATTAATGTGCGGTAGAATGGGCTAGGAACGACGATGGTAACAGGATCTGCCGCGGAGGAGTAGCTGGCATTTCCGGGATCTACAACCATCGTAGAATTAGCCCACCGCAATTTTTTTTAATTAATGTGCGGTAGAATGGGATAGGAACGACGATGGTAACAGGATCTGCCGCGGTGGAGTAGCTGGCATTTCCAGGATCTACAACCATCGTAGAATTAGCCCACTGTATTTTTTTTTAATTAATGTGCGGTAGAATGGGCTAGGAACGACGATGGGAACAGGATCTGCCGCGGTGGAGTAGCTGGCATTTCCAGGATCTACAACCATCGTAGAATTAGCCCACCGCAATTTTTTTTAATTAATGTGCGGTAGAATGGGATAGGAACGACGATGGTAACAGGATCTGCCGCGGCGGAGTAGCCGAGCGGTCTGCAGGAACGAGGCATGCAACGATCGAGGAAAGTCCGATACCACCCTTATGTGAAGAAAGATGCTTAATTTTCAAATGTTTGTATAGCTTATGGGACTTAACTACGGGGTCATCAGTCCCTAAACTTACAAACTACTTACGAACTAACTAATACTAAGGACGGCACAAACATCCATGCCCGAGGGGGGGATTCGAACCCCCGACCGTAGTGGCCGTGCAGACCTTGACTGGCGCGCCTCAGTCCCCTCAGCAACCGCGGCCGGCGCTTAATTTTCAAGGTTTCTTTGCCATGCTTTTTTTAATTAAAACTGCACGTATGATGGAAAAGTTATTTTGTTATCATCTCGTAATGTCTTTACTATTGTTTCTTTTGTATGTCAAACATTCTCGTTTTCTACATCATAAAAAAAAGAAAAGAACGTAAAAGCGGCCGAACAGATCCATGGTACATGTTCAATGTTACGAGAAGAAATGCTATAAAGATTTGGCATCGTCCATAGTGAAGTAACCTGCAGAAAATGCGGTCTCCAAAAAAAAAAAAAAAAAAAAAAAAAAAAAAAAAAAAAAAAAAAAAAAAAATCACTTCCTTTTTGTTTTTATCGCCAGTCTATGCTGTTGACTACTACTACTCATTAATTTCATTTCAACTGTATCTCGTCATGGAAAAGACGGTTTACTTTGTTTATACTACACGTAAAATTCAATAATAATAAAAGAAATTAAGAAAAAAGAAAATAAAGTTGCAAATATCCCTTACAACATACAAAAAAGCGGTCCAAAAAAAAAGGCGGTCTAAAGCATCTCGCTGCGGAGCGCGCGGTTGCTCGCCGCGGAGGTTCGAGTCCTCCCTGGGGCATGGGTGTGTGTGTTTGTCCTTAGGTTAGTTTACCTAGGTTTAAGTAGTTTGTAAGCTACGGACTGATGACCACGCAGTTTGGTCGATAGATTTACAGACATTTTGGCCCACTTTAGGTTACGGTAGTAGCACTAAAAGTGGGCCTTTGCGATCGTCTTTTGTCAGCTCGAAATTTAAATCAAAATAACGGCTTAACTATTCATCTGACACCGAATTTGCAGAGGAGAAAATTCTCTACAACTTTGCTCTCTTATGTTTTTTTTTTTTTTTTTTTTTTTTTTTTCATATCTCGTAGCGCTTCAAACATATTTGCAAAAATAACGGCGATTTTGGGATCTATGTCTGTCTGTCTGTCTTCCGTAACGTGTTCCCTGTTTTTAAGACGAACCGTTCAACCGATCAGCACCAAATTTTACAGACATGATTGTAGGCCGCCAGAGACCAGAACCTCCCTATTTCAAATTTTTCGGACAAAAAATTCGGTAGTAAAACAAAAAAAAACTGTTTGTAATATAATTGTAACTGCAAATGAACCGTTCATCTGACACGAAAATTGAATAACCTAATTGGTAAAGGAGAAAATTCTCTACAACTTAGATCCCTTAGGTTTTTTTTTTCGTATCGTTTGAGATATATTTGCAAAAATAACGGAGATTTGACACCCTCCATCGAATTAACGAAAACCAGCTGTTCGGGGATGTCACGTGACATTCCTTGCGTATTTGATGATTTTCTTATTGTAACTTACACGTTATCATTTCAAAACAACGGCACAAAAACACATCGTTCTTCGTATGATAAATGATAATCTAATGTCTACAAATGCCATATTAACGTCATTTCACAACGGCCATCAATAGTATGAGATAAAAGATCTCCTGTATTGATGTATAGCCGCAGCGTAGAGGACAAGGTGCTGCACTGTGACGCGTAAGGTTGGTCGTTCGAAACCCGCCACTATCTAAATTTATTTTTCGTAAAAGGATTGCAGACACTCTTATTAATTAATTTATTATTATTTAGATTATTATTTTGGTCCAAAATGTTTTCAAAAACTTATAAAACTACAAATCTAAAGTGGGCCGTAAAACACGTCAGTGCGATTTTTTTGAAACAGGATCTTATTTGAGGAAGTGGAGAAAATGGTCAGTGGATTACAGTGCAATAAAGCGGCTGCGGTGGATGAAATGAAGCCGTAACTCGTCAAATACAGGGGAATATCAGGTCTCAAATGGTTACACAGGATAATTGAGAAGGCGTGGGAATCGGAACAGTTTCCGTCTGACTGGACGAAAGCGATAATCACGCCAATTTTCAATAATGGAAACAGAAAAGATTGCAACAACTATCGAGGTATCTCTTTAATTAGCGTTGTAGGCATCATATTCTCAGGTATTGTTGAAAGGAGAGTGCGAGTATTAATTAAGGACAAGTTAGATGAAAATCAGTGTGGGTTTAGGCCTCTTAGAGGCTGTCAGGCCCATATCTTTAGCTTACGGCAGGTAATGGAAAAGTGCTATGAGTGGAACAGGGAATTGTATCCATATTTCATAGATCTAGAAAAGGCTTATGACCGTATTCCTAGGAGGAAGCTACTGTCAGTTCCACAAGATTATGGTGTAAGAGGCAAACTTCTGCAGGCAATTAAAGGGCTTTACATTGACTATCAGGCAGCAGTTACAGTAGACGGCAAATTAAGCTCATGGTTCAGGGTAGTTTCAGGGGTAAGACAAGGCTCTAACCTGTCATCACTGTTGTTCATACTATTCTTGGATCAGATGTTGAAAACAGTAGACTGGCATGGCGGGATTAAAATAGGTGAAAACAAAATAAGCAGTCTCGCATATGCGGATGACTTAATGTAATGGCCGATTCGATTGGCCGCGGTGGAGTAGCCGAGCGGTCTAAAGCGCCTCGCTGCGGAGCGCGCGGTTGCTCGCCGTGGAGTTTCGGGTCCTTCCTGGGGCATGGGTGTGTGTGTGTTGTCCTTAGGTTAGTTTACCTAGGTTTAAGTAGTTTGTAAGCTACGGACTGATGACCACGCAGTTTGGTCCGAGATATTTACAAACATTTGAACATTCCATTCGATTGAAAGATTGCAAACTAATATTTCAGAGCTCGATCAGAGGTGCAAGGATTATGATATGAAGATCAGCATCTCCAAAACAAAAGTAATGTTTGTGGGAAAGAGATTTAAACAGACTGAGTGCCAAATATGAGGAACAGAGTTATAACAGGTAGACAGTTTCAAGTACCTGGGATATATTTTCTCACGGGATGGCAACATAGTGAAAGTACTGGAATCGAGGTGCAGCAAAGCTAACGCAGTGAGTGCTCAGCTAAGATCTACTCTCTTCTGCATGAAGGAAAGAAGTACCAAGACTAAGTTAGCAGTGCACCGCTCAATCTTTCCACCAACTTTGTTGTATTCATAAGGTAGAGGTAACAGATATGAAAGTAGCAAGAATGACTGCAGGTAGTAATAGATGTTAACAATGGCAGAAGGGTGTCCATAATGAGGAAATCAAAGAAAAACTGGGAATTAACACCATGGATGCAGCAATTAGAGCGAACAGACTGAGATGGTTGGGTCATATAACACGCATGGGAGAAGCAAGGTTACCTAAGAGACTCATGAGCTCGGAAGCGGAGGGTAAGAGGAGTCGAGGTAGACCAAGAAGAGGTAGACCAAGAAGAAAGTACTTATATTCGGTGCAGAATGATTTTGAAGTAAAAGGCATAACATTAGACGAGACATCAATGTTAGAATAGAATAGGGAATCATGGAGGAATTTTATTAGAGGTACTATGCTCCATACTGAACGCTAAAAGGCATAATCAGTCTCTAATGATGATGATGATCACGATGTGCGGTGAGAATTGAGCCGGGCTGCTTCGATATCGCTATCGATTTTATATTATCTTTGCTGTAGACGCTTCTTTCACGTCTGCTGCGGCGGGATCTGTGATTGGTTTCCTTATCTACATCTACATGGGATACTCTGCACATCACATTTAAGTGCCTGGCAAAGGCTTCATTGAACCACCGTCATATTATTTGTCCCCCATTCCATTCTCGAATAGCGCGCGGGAAGGAAGAACACCTGAATCTCTCCGTTCGAGTTCTGATTTCTCGTATTTTATTCTGATGATCATTCCTACCTATGTAATATATTTTCGCATTCGGAGGAGAATGTTGGCGATTGGAGATTCGAAAGTAGCCCACGTCGCAGCGATAACCCTTCTTTGGACTCTTTCGATGTCCTCTGTCAGACCCACTTGATAAGGATCCCATACTGGGCAGCAATACTCCAAATTAGGACGGACAAGCGTAGTGTATGCAGTCTCTTTAGTAGCTCTGTTGCATCTTTTAAGCATTCTGCCAATAAAACGCATGGATGTGATTCTTCAGTTTCTCCCGGCGTATTTGATGATCAAAATATCCACGGGTGTACTGCCGGTCTATAGTGTCCATCGGGCCCGTTGGACACTATAGACCGGCAGTACACCCGTGGATATTTTGATCAAACGCATGGATGTTTGTGCCGTCCTTAGTATTAGTTAGTTCATAAGTAGTTTTTAAGTTTAGGGACTGATGACCCCGTAGTTAAGTCTCATAAGCTATACAAACATTTGAAACATTTGACTGTAGTTTCCCGGTGCTTTCAGCTGTTCGCAGTATGAGCATGGCAATCCCTCGTTAGGTTGTATCACGATGGCCAGATCAGCCAATCAACCAGACTGTTGCCCCTGTGACTCTTAAAAATGCCGCTGCCCATCATCAGGAACCAAACCTTTGTTTGGCCTTTCCACAGATATCCCTCTGTTGTGGTTGCATAACGGGTATCTGTATCGTTGACGCACGCAAGCGACCACACCTCGGCAATGTTTGCTGTTGATGGGGGTGAGGATGAACGTTAACAAGATCAAAACAAATGTAATGGTACATAGTCTAAGAAAATCAGGCGATGCTGTAGAATTAGATTAGATTAAAGAGACAGTACATGTGGTAGATGAGTTTTATTGTTTGATCAACGATGTTCGCAGTGGAAATGATACAAAATGCAGAACAGCAGCGGTAAGAAAAGCGTTTTGAAACAGAGAAATTTTGTCATCCAATATGAATGTCTTTTGAAGTTTTTCCGAATGAATTTGAGTGGATTGTTGCCTTGTACGGAACTGAAGCATGGAGTATTAAGTAGTTCAGAATGAAGAGAATTGAAGATTTAATGGTTCAGAAAAAAAGAGGACTGAAGCTTTTGAAATGTGGTGTCACATAAAAATGCTGAAAATTAGGTGAGTATATGGCGTAACTGATGAGAATATACTGAACAGAATTCTGGAGGAAATATGTACGTGGTATATGTAGTGTCCAGCAAGCCAAAACAAGACTGACTTGTGCAATGTCTTTATTTCGCGTGGACCGATATCGATATAACACATAATTTGCACAAGAATATTTTTTCAGCTTTGTGAACAAAATCTTCTCTTGAAGTTCTAAGCTTCTTGCAACTTGACAAACGAGAACAAAATAAAAAATTTTATTAGAAGTTGAAAAATGGGAACAACTGGAATTGCCTTTTTTTAAGTGCTTTAAAAATTATCTACTTTAAATAAAAGTTACTATTTACAAGTTCCTCATGCAGCTTGACTTCTGCTGGAGATACATTCTTTTAAGAATAAGTAAAGCTGCAAATTTATGGTCCTTTTCGGCGATCTTCCGTAGTCGGAACCTGTAAATATACTCTTTAATAGATAATATTGTTTGTTATTTTGTTTTAATAGGTTATTATATATTTCATTATTTTATTTTATTCTTTTTAACTCTCGGATAGCTCATTAGTGGTTAAATTTTAGTTAAAGGTTGTGATATGTGCGAGTATTTTTACAACACAGTTCCACATGACTAATGGTAAAATATCCTTCAAATTTAATTTGATAGTAGTTATTTGAAATGCTACATGGGAGCAAACACCTCCAACGAACCTATGGTAGTTGTGTTTAGTGAAGAAAAATTTTATTTCACTGTCCATGATTTGATATCTACACACCACATTGAAAAATAAATGAATGTCCCGTGACATGAAAACTGATTCACTATAATTGCTTTCTAAAATCTGCCTATTTCGAAAATTATTAACTGAGATAATGTTTCATACTTCCCATCTAGTCTGAAATATAAGTCACTGTTAAGGATTAATAACACGTTACAACCTGTGTTTCTTCATACCATACCTTTGTCGCAAAATTATATTTACCACTGCTTTTTAAAAAAGGCATATGAGTTCAATGGCGCGTCCAAATGAGCTGAAATAAAATTAATAAATATTTATTAGTTTGGTTACTATCAGTTCCTGATTTATGGCGGCAGGATGCTGCAATTCAGGTCGATGGCTGCTCGCTACGACAACTGCTAACATTATTTCTAAAAATCTCTTGAAAATGACTTAAAATGTTCCAACACTAATTGAAGTTAACACACTTATTTTTTAATACTTATATTTTGTATATTAGTCACATTTTTCAATATTACACACCTTTTTCATATACGCGATTCCATTAATATATAAAACAATCTAATGACGCTTGATGTAAAATTACACTTTCTCGCATACGTCTACCACATCACATTGATAATGAGACAATCAGACAAGAAGAACAAGAACAAAGAGAATAATTCCTTGGTCAACATACATTTATATCCTAATTATAACCGAGACATTAATAATTTTTATTATAGTTAGGGGAGAGCGGGGCAAGACGGGGTGGAGGGTAAGACGGGGTTTTTGTAATTTCTACCACGACAGATATCGCAACCTAGTGGTGAATAGTTGAAATAGTAGGCACTTTCTATGTGAGTGTGACAGTGCGCGCAGCCGTTTTAAGCAAACCATTCAAACCTCCAAACGTGTATTCGTCTAAGCTGATATAATTTTTCGTCATTTTCAGACGTGAAAAGGTAAGAGAAGTAATTTTTTCTCTTACTCTTAAGTATTATCAATCAATAAATCAGTTTGTTTAGCAATAAATTAATGCATACTATAACTAACTGAATGTATCCTTGGTGCTATAATATTAACCTAACGTAAAAATGGTCCCTGGGGGCAAGACGGGGTACCTGGTGGGAGGGCAAGATGGGGTACCCCATAACATACCCCACACGACATAACATGAGCTGCAAAAATGTTGACTGCCATAAACGGTTTCAAAAAAACAGGAATTTGCCCTTTCGAACCAAACATCTTCACAGATTCAGTGTTTGAAGTTTCTGTCACTACAGACACTCCTTCAACTACAAGTGAGGCCGCTAACGTTTCTGTCAATAATGACCAAGGAGAGGTTTCAGTTGGCTCACATAAGCAGTTTATGTCCGAGACAAGCGATGGTCATGTCAACAAAGGCGGTACTAAAGAGCAAGATGCGATTGCTGTAGGCCTAAGCCGAGGGTGCTCATTTTGGAATGATAATAACCCCAATTACCACACTACAAACAAGCAGGCTACTGGGGACAGATTGTCCCGATCCCTCATGTCGGAACGAAAAGCATCCGAGAAACAGGCAGCAAAAAGGAAAAACTGTTGTTACTAGCTCCCCTTACAGAAGAGACGACGATAATAACTGAATAACAAGAAACTGAACTTTAACATCGCACAATGTTTACTTCATGCATTTTCATTAGATATTAGAATAATTCTTTTATAAATTTGTAAACCTGTGTTCATTGAATAATTTAATTACCTTTGCGTTATACAGTATTGAGGTAACCCATCTTGCCCCACCTGTGTACCCCATCTTGCCCTCACTGTAGGGCAAGATGGGGTACTTGGTAAACCCTGGAAAAATATATTTTTGAAATAGAAAATACTAACAATTTTGGTCCTATTTTTTATATATAAACTCTAGAAATACTGAAGTTTAAGGTGGAATATCTGGTAATTTACTAGAGCATTTTGTAAGCCTACAAAAATTGTTAAGTGCTTAAGTACCCCGTCTTGCCCTGCTCTCCCCTGCATTATAGTAGTTGCGTGTTATTTAACATAAATGTCTTTGTCTGTTTACACAAGTGGCGCATTTGAAATAATCTTTCATTACATACAAAATTTTATTATCGCAAAGTAATCAAAACGGAAGGTCATTTCAGACCCAAGGAAGTCACGGTTCTCGCAGAGTCCGGCAGTGGTGGCCTAGCGATGCTCGGACGAGATTCCTCGCTGTCCGGCGTCTGGCGTGGCTGTTCCTCCAGGTCTGCGGTGGTCAGAAGGCGCCGATTGCCACCGCGGTACGGCTGTTTAGCGTGTAGCCCTCTGCGGCGCAGCCCAATTAGGTCCGGCCAACACCACCTATACCCGGGCCGCTGAAACTTTGCAAGTTTACAAGTGACAAGTAAGGAGCAAGAAGCGCGAGGCGCTAGTCGCTAGGAACGATCCAATCACAGCGCGATAAACACTTCTGGTGGCCACGTGCCGTGACGTCAAAGTTCCCGCGTTGCCGGCTTTGTTCAGTGCTGCTGTAAACATCGTTGTGTATCGTGACTACCGCGCTATTATGTTGTGTGTGTGTGTGCTTTGTTTCTGCTGCGATTTGTTTTACTGTGAGTGGTTTATCTTGACTTTCCCGGTTAAAGTAATTGGATAATGTCACCGAAAACACGTTTGTCTAGTGACGTTCTCTCAGTAAGTTCTCAATTGCGTATGAGTAAAAAGGTCGAAGCATATTGTCTAAGTAGAAAGACCATTCTCGCTTCAAACGATCGGCAAGAAGTTATGGTGCAGTGGGCAGTGTTACAATGTAATAACGCTGACCCCATGTCACTACCATTTTAACCTTATAGAATTAGTATTGATTGACGTGAAGAACTACATAAGGAATTAGTCTTTCACAATAACAGTAGTAGAAATGCTGTTGTGAGAAGTTGTTGGAAACTGCGGCCGCGGTGGCCGAGGGGACTAAGGCGCTCCAGTCACGGTCTGCACGGCCACTACGGTCGGGGGTTCGAATCCCCGTTCGGGAATGGATATTTGTGCCGTCCTAGTCCGTAAGTAGTTCATAAGTAGTTTGTAAGTTTGGGGACTGATGACCCCGTAGTTGAGTCCCATAGACTATACAAACATTTGAACACTTGATTTTTGTTGGAAACAAAAAGTCGAGCACGTTAAAAAAACTGATTCGGAAAGTGCCGACAATGGAATGGGTCATCAGTGATCATGAACAGTTAATGATTTGTCTTGGTGATGACAACGATAAAGACGATTTTGGCAGGTACGACAACAGTGAAGTTGGGGAGCTGGATGTAATTGTACCACTGTCACCGTAAATTGGTGAATGAAAAGTATTGTGATTATAATACACAGAGAGAGAGAGATTACTATCTTGATTATTGTTTATTTCGTATCTGTCACGATCAAATGCTTATTTTCTATATTTCTTTGCTCTGTTATTGAAAGCGTGTGTGTTGTTGTACTGTTGTCTACATTACTATGGCTTTAATTAATTGTTGGTTTTGGTAGCAGCTCAAGAACGAATTATTATACGAACTTTTATTGCTCAATAGCTTACATTTACGAGATGCAACTGAAAACCATTCCGTCTACTGTGTGTATAGAGGCTAGTGTTGCAACGTCGCTATAGCAGTGTAGCCAACTTAACTCGCCGTAACGCGAAATGTCAAGTGCAATGTTTCAGCGGCCTGGGTATAGAGACAAGGCCTCACAACAGCCTGTGCTACGTCACACTGACGAGGGTGCGGAGGACAGCTGAATGGCTGGCCGCTGAGGCACAGCCCACTGCCTCGTAGCGGCCAGCCAGTAAGCTGGCAGCCGCAGCTTGGACAGTGTGACGTAGTGCGGGCTGTTGTGAGGCCTTGTGTCTAGGTGGTTTTTCCCGCCTCGCCTGTGTGGCAAATATGATCTCGATGCTTCTGGCAGTACGCTAACGACGCCCTCTACAGGAACCCGTGCTGTGGCGCGCCATTTGAACGTGCGCCGCTGTCGACTCTACGGCAAGGGGTGCGCTTGGCGCTGTCCTGGCTGCGTGCTGGCTAGCAACGAACATCCTCCGTGTTGTCACGTGCTGCGCGCCACTGCAGTATACATTGACTAAAATAAGTGACAGACTGGCAGGACACATTATTAGACGTAAAGGAATCATCCATTTGGCATTGGAGAGAAGTGTGCTGTGTATAAATCGCAAAGGGAGACCGAGAGACGAAAGCTGGTTCAAATAGATGTGGATTGCCGTTCTCATGAGATGGAGAATACATCAATGAACACTAACCCAGGTATATACAAGATCACGTGCCAAGATTGTAACTGTTTTTACATAGGCCAAACTGGAAGAAATTTTAACATAAGATTTAAGAAACACATAAGAGATAGTGAAAATAACCAGTCAAGTTTCTTCCTCCACCTAAAAAATCACCATCCCACTGTAAACGAAATTGAGAATGCATTACAAGTCCTACATAAAATTCCAAAAGGTCCTAATATGACCATTCTTGAGGAGCTTGAAATTTATATACATATGATAAACCAATCCCAAGAAATTCTGAATGAACAAACAGAGCTTAAACACCAACAATACATTAAAAACTTTATTGAAATTCTCATAAAAGAAAAAGGCTAAAATTACGAAGCCATTAATCAACCAAAGATCGCCCTTATCAAAATCTCTAAGTCATTAAATAAAACAGCAACTTAGACAAATAATAACACTGCTATATCAACAAGCGAAAAATACGAAATTATAGCACAAAAAGAAAAAAAAAATAGAAATACGATAAAAGATTGGACATAGCATTACACAACAGCAGAAACATCTACTTTTCGTCGATTTTACGACGTTTATATACGATATATTAATTGCAAAATCTGTGCACTTAAACGTAATGCAACAACCAGAGATCACAACTACAACTGATAGCGATAGAAAGATCACCTTTGTCAGCGTCAAAAGATAATGTGTAAACATATATCATCGAACTGTCAAACGTAATTTAAATCATTTTTAAAATTTTAAGACAGTCAGATTCGATGATATATGCACGTCATTCCATCCAGACGTTAAAACAAAAAGAAAGAAAAAAACCCTTTGTTATTACTTTAAGAATAATATTTATAATTACAACTACGAGAACTATGTAAAAATTATTACCTATATCTGCAGGTCACTTGAAAATGGCATTAATGCGCCGAAACAGTGTGTTGTGAGTTAATAAAAATATCTAAACTTAGCAGCAAATTGGAATTTCTTTAGTAGCGTGGAGAGCTGCATCAATCCAGTCTCACGACTGAGGACCGAAACAATAATATTTCTCCTTTCTCAATTACATGATCACTGAGAGGAGAGTGCAAAGTGATGACATTGTTAGATACTAGATTGGATTAGTTGGTTCATTCCATAGATCCATGTTGAGATGATCCTCGTGGATGTGGAACATTTTTTTTTTTTTTACAAGTTGATAATATAATGATATTAATACAGGTCCATACATTTTTTTACAAGCTGATAATATAGTAATACTAATATTCTATGTGATTACGCTGATACCATAGCTCCTTACATAACAGCCATATACAACTGCTCGCTCAAAGAAGGATCTTTACCAAAAGATTGGAAAGTTGCACAGGTTACACATATATTCGGGAAAGGCAGTAGGAGTAACCCACTAAACTACAGGCCTATTTCATTAACTTCAATTTAAAGCAGGGTTTTGGAGCATATCCTGTATTCAAATATTATGAATTATCTCGAACAGAATGATTTATTGATCCAAGGTCAAGACGGATTTAGAAAATATCGTTCATGTGAAACTAAACTAGCTCTTTACTCACACGAAGTGGTGAGTGCTATCGACAAGGGTGATCAAACTGATTCCGTATTCCTAGATTTCCATAAGGCTTTTGACACCGTACCTTACAAACGGCTTTCAATCAAATTGCGTGGTTATGAAATATCGCCCCAGATTTGTGACTGAATAGGTAATTTCCTATTCAGGGCTCAGTTTGTAGTAATTGATGGTAAGGCATCGATTAAAACAAAGGTGATATTCGGCGAACAGCAGAAGACGAATAACGCTACCCTGTGGAACGCTTAATAGATGCAACAGAACTACTAAAGAGACTGCGTACACTACGCTTGGCCATCCTTATTTGGAGTACTGCTGTCTACCTTATCAGGTGGGTTTGACAGAGGACATCGAAAGAGTCCAAAAAAGGGAAGCTCGTTTTCTATTGTCACGATACAGGGGAGACAGCGTAATGGAAATGATACAGGACCTGGTATGGGGATCATTACAACAACGGTGGTTGTCGCTGCGGCGTGGTCTACCTTCGAAACTCCAATCACCAACATTCTCCTCCGAAGTGGAAAATATATTTTTGACTCGCACCTACATAGGTAGAAATGATCATCATAATAAAATACAAGTAATGAAAGCTCGAATGAAGAGAGTCAGACGTTCTTTCTTTACGCGCGCTATTTGTGAGTGGAATGGGAGATGAATAGTATAAAGGTGGTTCGATGGCCCCCTCTGTCGGGCACTTGAATGTGATTTGCAGAGGATCCCATGTGGATGTAGAATACAGAATGCGTCATTTTGTTCCATTTAAGAATTTGTCATTGGAGTAGAAGGAGTTGGCCACTAGAAAGTCTTTTAGGCTTCTCTTAAACTGATCTTTATTTGTAGCTAAATTTTTATGGTGTTTTGTAAATTATTGAAAATATGTGTTCCTGAGTAGTGGACCCTTTTTTGAACTAAAGGAAGCGCTGAGGAAGAAACGAAAAGATAGCACTCAGACATTGAAGGTGAAGAGAGTGCACCTATGAAACAGTCTGGACTCGAATTGCACAGGGCCATGCATGTGGAACATTAGGGAGTCACAGTGCTTGTGTGGAAACTCCGTGGACATTGGGTAATGCCAAGAAATCTGTCCGAGTGATTTACTTGCGTGCTTGACAACTGTTTATATTCAGTAATACAAACCATAAGAGCCTATACAGAAATGAGAGCCTGCGAAGTTATTCAAGATGAACATGGTTACTTGATAATGAAAATATCCACGGGTGTACTGACGGTCTATAGTGTCAAACGGACACAATATTTCGGCGATCATACATGTCGCCATCATCAGGTGAACTGACGGACTGAGCTCCTGGAAACACGCCGGTACGGAGATCCGCGCGCTACGGCTGGTCGAAGGGAACTGGGTTCTAGCCCGGTAGCGGGCCATTTAAATACCCTCGGCCCGCGGAGCGACCCCTCCGCGGTCCGCGCCCCGCGCCGCGGCCGCGCAGTGGAACCGGTTGCGCCGGCGTCTGAGATGACGTCGGTGTGAGGGCTCTGTCCGCCGTGATCGTCACTTCGTTACGTTTGCTAGATTTACTCTTAATTAACCCAATCGCTAGTTCCGAAGCTTTGCTAAGATTATAGCCACAGTCACGGTTTATGAGGTCGTCACTTGTGCGAATTTCAATGGCCTCTCTAACGACGCAGTCCCAGTATCTCGACGTCTGTACCAGAATCCTAGTGCGTTCATATTCCATCGCATGATTCTCCGACAAACAATGTTCAGCGACCGCCGACTTGTTCGGATACATCAATCGTGTGTGCCTCTGATGTTCAACGCATCGATCCTCGACGGTACGCATCGTCTGTCCATCGCATCGCATCGTACCGTCGAGGATCGATGCGTTGAACACCAGAGGCACACACGATTGATGTATCCGAACAAGTCGGCGGTCGCTGAACTTTGTTTGTCGGAGAATCATGCGATGGAATATAAACGCACTAGGATTCTGGTACAGACGTCGAGATACTGGGACTGCGTCGTTAGAGAGGCCATTGAAATTCGCACAAGTGATGAACTCATAAACCGTGACTGTGGCTATAATCTTAGCAAAGCTTGGGAACCAGCGATTGGGTTAATTAAGAGTAAATCTAGCAAACGTAACGAAGTGACGACCACGGCGGACAGAGCCCTCACACCGACGTCATCTCAGACGCCGGCGCAATCGGTTCCACTGCGCGGCCGCGGCGCGGGGCGCGGACCGCGGAGAAGTCGCTCCGCGGGCCGAGGGTATTTAAATGGCCCGCTACCGGGCTAGAACCCAGTTCCCTTCGAGCAGCCGTAGCGTGCGGATCTTCGTGCCGGCGTGTTTCCAGGAGCTCAGTCCGTCAGTTCACGTGATGATGGCGACATGTATGATCGCCGAAATATTGTGCCCGTTGGACACTATAGACCGGCAGTTCACCCATGGATATTTTGATTATCAAATACGCCGGGAGAAACTGAATAATCACATGGTTACTTGATATTGCCCAAATAGTAACTGTCATAGGCATAATTTAACTACTTTGAGTGTATGGAGGTAAGAATTTCCCCTTAAATTTCTGTGGTCTGAAGTGTGGGCTCACCAATTTTTTCAACGCCAAACATCTTGTAGATCAGTTGAAGAAGGAAAATGCAACATATGTGTGTATAGTGAAAAATTCGAAGACAAGTTCCTCTATTACCAAAATCTGCAGCTGGAACTCTGTACGATAATGTATTATACGAAACTGGTGACGTAACAATTAATTCATTTTAGGGGAAAATCGATATAAATATTCTTCTACTAAGTAGGCCTTCAATGCACACATCAGTGCAGGGGACTAAGTCACATAGATGAAACTTCCTGAACTGTGAGCCTCAACAGTTTCACTAAACATGGAGTGGATATTCTCGACCAGGTGTCTCGTCTAAACACTGTCAAGTTTTGTGACCGCGGAGGGCACATACGTCTATCTCTCAACCTGTTCGACCTTACGGGAATCAACACCTTGATACTTTACAGAGAAACAACAGGTGAAGTTATCCAGCTTAGGTTGCTTTTCAAATTAGCGGGAAGACTCTCCACTGCAAATATGCAGTCAAGGATAAGGCCAGTTTATCCAACGATTGTAGCCCTGATGCAAAAGTTCAAACAAAACTAAATATCTGTTTGTACAGTTAACGTAATTCGTATGTGCTCCATGCGTTGGAAGTGTTCAATACGTGAGTGCAAGTTTTTTGGATATAAATCGTGGATTTGACTGAAATAATTTCATAGAAATAACATTTTTTTGTTTTTAATTATGTGTTAATTTGATACTGTACATTCAGTTTCAAATGAATAATGAGTTACAATCTATTTTTACCTCGATCTGTTGTTATGATTAAATGGAACTTCTGTTAAAAAAATCTAAGCATAATATTCTAGTAACACGTAGAAAACATTCAACTAAATTAATTGAACAAGTTGAAACATTCTTATCAAAAATGAAACTAATTTAGTCATATGAAACTTTACCTTTCATTGGAGTTATGGAGTTAATGGCTTATTGTGAGTAACTGACAATATTTATACTGTTCGTAAGTTATCGCTTTGTCTTGGTCATCATGTGAATAGTAACTGTGCATTTGTAACTGCAGACGCCTCACTGATTCACTTTCTTAGTGAATAACACTGTGCAAAGCAATGACACTGTTTTACAAACCTTGTATGAAGTTTCAGAACGAGATTATTTCTGTCTTATCGTCGTTGTACTCTCGTACACCTTATGACTCATCTTTTGTAGCTCATGGTTTGTGCTACAAATGCTGAATCTTGTGTTTTCCGAAAAGTTTTGTGTGTTTAATTTACTTTTGCAGATTTGATTAATAAATTTATGGCTGTTTCTTTAACACCTCAAATACCTTTCTTACTTTTCTGAAGTAGTAATCTTTCTCGTTCACCAAGGAACATGAACTTTAAAATGTGTCTGATAAAATGATATGTCCTAAACTTGAAATGAAAATCACTACAAAGCACTATGGTGATAACAAACTCAAGTATTCAATTTTTCCTGTTCTGAACAATTTATCTTTCTCTTCTGCGGAACGGAACGCCTCAGTTAATTTTGCTTCTCAAATATGAACTCTGCTGAAATATCCTACGCTATCAGCAACTTCGACAGTACGCAGAAACGCGATTCTCTTTTAAACTTCTCACAATACCTATTTTCTCAGATCGAGACGAAATAATGCCATTCACGTTCTCAAAGGGAATCATAAATCTTTAATCAAATCCTGAGATTAATTCTCTCCACAAATGTGACAGTAGAATATTGTTCCTACCACTTTTTCCTAGCAAATGTCTAACACTTCACTTTTCACAGAATGACGCCTTTTCACTTATTTCCATATAGTATCAATCTTTTAATAAAATGCAGGGGATACGTAGTAACTATTGAAGAAGATAAAAATGAAATTATGGTAAGAGACTTGAACAAGGCCGGCCGCGGTGGCCGAGGGGACTGAGGCGCTTCAGTCACGGTCTGCACGGCCACTACGGTCGGAGGTTCGATCCCCCCCCCCCTCGGGCATGGATATTTGTGCCGTCTTTAGTATAAGGTAGTTCATAAGTAGTTTGTAAGTTTAGGGATTGATGACCCCGTAGTTAAGTACCATAAGCTTAACAAACATTTGAACATTTTTGAACTTGAACAACGATAGAATTCTTCAAACAAGTTACGAGTGTGCTACCATAAGTTGTCTGAACATTCATTACGCCGGGAAAAGTTAACTTATATTCATAAGTTATCCAATAACCTTTACGAAATTTACAACATGCAAAGTAATTTTCTATCTTTACCTTTGCGGTTAATTCTCTTCTGAGAGGTATTACATAAAAGGAGAGTGATGATGTGGAAGTAGAAGGTGAAAAAAGCGAGTCGGATAGCTAGTTTGCGTGGCGAAAAAGTCAGTTGCTAGAGAGTTGTAGTTTGGACCTGATGAGTGATCATTGCTTGTGTCTTGTGACTATTTGCTTGAGGCTGTACTTGTAAGAAGAGCAGTAAAATGGCCTGAAAGGTAGACTATTTTTAAAAATGTTTACTGTCATAATATTTGTGGCTTATTATTGAAATTATTTCGACGCTAAGAAGACCAAATTTGGCCACATACTTCAAGAGCCAGTAATGGAATTATTACGCCACAACTAACTGCACTGCCGCGCCAATCTTCCGCCATAGGCAAAGTAGACACTTTTTTAGTATTGTAATAACAGCCTGAACCTCACATGTGTGAATTTCGTGAATAATCAGTTCAATAAACTGAAGACAGAGCTGTTAACCTGTTATTGTCCTCTGCCGTTATGCTATATAGGTCCTTTCCTTATTTAAAGTGAAGTATTCTGAGTGTCCCAGTGAAATAATAAATAAAAATAAAAACATTTTAATTTTTATACAGTACAAGAAGTTATAGTGATTGTGGTAGCATAATCGTATAGTGGAGATTAATGTAAAGTGTAGGCTAATGTTCAATTTCAGCTCCACCAAGTACAAACTTTTTCAGTCATTGTTGCATTTTTGAAGTGTTTATGTATCTTTAAACAAAGAATGACTCAATTATCAGAGTCATAAAGTTTCTTGTTTCCAATAGTAAAGCACATAGTTGTATGAGTTAATTGAAAGAAAGCTTATCAGATTCAGGTACCTGATTTTAAAATTGTGTTTGTTCTTAAAATAAAACCTTGCTCTACTGAAAGATTATTATTATTATGCAAGTAAGTCAGTGAAAAGCAGAATCTATCTTTATAGTCAAAGAAATAGTAAAAATACTAGTGCTTAACATATGTTTGGACTAGGTTTCCAAAAAGATTTTCTATTACAGTAATTTTAAAAAATAAGACAGAATAGATGGTGTTCTGAAGTTAATTTGCTGTGTTTTGGAATAGGCCTAAATGAAATATATATCATTTTAATATTTTGGTTTCACATTTTCTAATGAAAGAGTAAGCTTATTATTCACAACTTTAGTAGGATGCTGTACACTAAGATCCAATAGTACATAGATTAAATATGCTTCTGTTTTGCTTAGTAACTAAATTCTAATGTAGATTGCTGTGATGCTGTCCGACATCCACAAAAGTTTTAAGTATTGTTGCGTTTAAAGTCTGTTTTCCCAATGCGTTTTATCATATTACTAAAGAAAAATTTTTTACTGCATAACTACATTCAGACTATAAATCAAATAGTTAATTATTGTCCATAGAGACTGGCGACCGTAATTAAAACAAATAGTGCTGTTTTGCTATTAAAGTAAAAACTTTCTGACTCCTTGTGGTTTCAACACTATCTTCCTTTCTGGTACTATATATCTTTGTGAAATGAAGGTTACCTCCTATGCTTTCATCTAATAAGGATTATAAATAAAAGTCAGTTTGGGGTATAATAGGACAGATGTAATAATGAATAAGGGATTATGAATGCGGGTATGCTACTAGGAGCAGCTCAGTGATAGCATTATCGTAGTGAAGACAGATACGATGCTAACACTGACCACAATAGTATTAAGTTTGTATGCCAACTAGCTCTGCCGATGAGATCAAAGAAATGTACGAGGAGGTAAAGGAAATTATTCAGACAGTTAAGGCAAAGGAAAACTTGATTGTGATGGGGGAGTGGAATTCGATAGAAAGAAAAGGAAGTGGAAAAATAGTTTGTGATTGTGAACTGCGGAAAAGGAATGAAAGAGGAACCTGCCTGATAGAATTTTATACGGAACGTAATTTAATCATAACAAACACTTGGTTCGCGAAACACGAGACACGGTTATAAACGTCGAAGAAACCAGGAGACACCGAAAGGCACCAGATGGATTTTATAATAGTAAGCCACAGATTTCGAAACCTGGTTTTAAGCGGTAAGGCATATCCTGGGGCATGCCGAGTATATAGACTCCGACCATATCTTATTGATTACGAAATGTAGACTGAAGAAATTGAAGGAGTCTGAGGTTCTAGAATGTTTCAGAGAACTTTTAGACAACAACTGATGAAACGGGGGAAAATAAGGCAGTTGAAGATGATTGGGTAGCTTTGAGGGATGAAACAGTGAAGGCAGCAGGGATCCAAATGATTAGAAAGACAAGACATACCAAAAAATCCATGGATTTGACAGGAAATTCTAAATTTAATTGCTGAAATGAGACGATATAAAAATGCAGGAAATGAAGTAGGTGTTATGTAGTACAGACGACTAATTAATGGGATTGACAGGAAGTGCAAAATGGCTAAGCAGAAGTGGCTAGAAGACAAATGCAAATCCATAGAAGGTTATATAACAAGGGGAAAGGAAAATAACACACCTTTCGAGACAAGAAAAACAGCTGTAGGAATATCAACTACGCAGTTATTAAACGAGTTCGGAGCAAAGTGGGGAAAGCTGAAATGTGGAAAGAATATAAAGAGGTATTTCACTTGGTGTGGAAGCTGTATGAAACGGGTGAATTACTCTGTAGGTTCCACCCTGTGTGGAACCTAGTCACTGCGTTATTTTGATTGTGACAATTGCGTTTACCACATACAAAAAGTTTGCATCCTAACAGAACAAGATACCTTGTGCAGTAAAGGGATCTTGTTTTTTCTATTAAACCATTCCGCAGCATCTGTTTACAGGAATGAACTTGCGAGAAAATTGTGTTATTTCATATATCGCACGACTCCCTTTTCATTTACAGAAATTGATTTTCATTCAAGATAACCGATTTGAAGATGGCACCCACGTTTGGTACACAACGTAAAAAATAGACCATCTCACCCATACCTTAATGTTGTAGTAAATGTTTGTAAAACTTATGGGACTTAACTGCGTCTGCGGGGTCATCAGTCCATAAACTTACAAACTACTTATGAAGTAACTTATACTAAAGGCAACACAAACAACCGTGCCCGAGAGAGAATTCGCGAGAGAGAGAGAGAGAGAGAGAGGCCGCGCGATCCGCAACGTGGCGCTCTAGACCGGTCGGCTACTCCCGCGCGGTATGGTTTCCCAAATCCTGAAACGTTTTTGAAGCAAAAGTGCATACTGTGACTTGACTCGCCTTTTATATAGCTATATCAAGAGGTGAATACATCAAAATACCCCAAACTCTGGACTAATTCGGAATCATGTTGTGTGTATAGCCTGTGATACGTATGCAGAACATCCGCTTGTACATGCATGTAAAACTTCGGACTCTCGAATGTGATGTTGAAGGTGTGGCAAGGAACGCAATGTAGTGCAAGAATCTTCCGCAAATGATGAGTACATCAAATAATGGAATTAGTGTAGTTGAAAATGAGTATAAACTTAACTGTACAAAGCTTGCTTTTAGTGAATGTGAAATGTGGAGAAAAATAAATACGGTGCATAGTGAATAGTTTATATCGAGATGTGCAACAAGCGTAAAATCATCTAGAGACGGAGATCGTTCGGGAGAAATTACGGTTGGAGCGGAATCAAGCACTAAGAGACATCAAAACCGATGGATGAATCTGTTAAACAACTTTCAGCGAAATTACGCGATTATGACAATGGCATTTTCTATTTCCTTGTCTGTCTCAGCGATAAAAATATACACAAAATACGCAGTGTGACTTTGATATAACTGTAAATGCTGAGCAAACATACTACCAAATGATGGCGTTAGGGTTCATTTCTTCACTATGCATGCACTGAAATCTTTCGTGTTCGTGTGTGATTGGGAAATTTGGGTCGCGAAGCGTGCTCTGGACAGCCAAGGTGCTAAGGCCACCTCTAACCCAAATCGGGAATTCTCGTTTCGTATCCCAGTCCGGCAAAAATTTTCTTTTGTCACCATTTCATTTCAATGTCCTAATGAAGCTAAATCTCGGCCGCGGTGGCCGAGGGGACTGAGGCGCTCCAGTCACGGTCTGCACGGCCACTACGGTCAGGAGTTCGAATCTCCCCTCGGGCATGGATATTTGTGCCGTCCTTAGTTGTAAGTAGTTCATAAGTAGTTTGTAAGTTTAGGGACTGATGACCCCGTAGTTAAGTCCCATAGACTCTACAAACATTTGAACATTTTTAAGCTAAATTTAATCCTTTCCTTCTTCTTGTTCCTCACAGAAAGGCCCCATAGAAAGATTTTTAAAAAATGTGGTGTGTATGGATAATAGCGAGCTTTCTTGCGACTTTGTTCAACAAGATTACAATAGATGAATGTCAATTTAAATATAAATTAAGAAGCCCTGAGACGGTTTTTCGTTTCAAATAAGTCCAAGACATTGAAGATGAAGGTGAAGCAATGAATTAAAATTTGTGATGCGGCCGGGAATCGAACCAGGACCTCCATGCGTAAAAGGCGACGTCTTGCCGTTGTACCACCGCATCACTAACAACTAAGGCGCCTCGGAATAGTCTAAGTAAGACTTCCCTCCACGTCATAAACTTTAATTATCTATGGAACAAGGAAGGTGAATTAAAGTTTGGGACGTGGAAGGAAGTCGTACTTAGACTATTCCGAGGCGCCTTAATCGTTATTGATGCGGTGGTCTAACGGTAAGACGTCGCCTACTACGCATGGAGGTCCTGGTTCGATTCCCGGCCGCATCACAAATTTTAATTCATTGTTTCACCTACATCTTCAAAGTTGATGGATGCTTTGTAGATTGTCCATTACACACGTGTATGAAATAGAACAACCTTTTTATCCTATCCTGACACCTAAGGACGAAAGATCGTTTTAGCAGCTCAAACGCTAACACTCAGCAAACACCAATGCCCTATTGTAGGTCTTCGCCTAATGGTGCGGCAACCCTTCGTGCATTCGGGGTACGCGGGTAGCCTACACAGCCTGGCACGCCTCGACACCGCCAGTTGGACAAGATGCGATGCTCGGCCACAATGCGGCGAGGCCGACTTCTGCAGACGTCGCCTTTATCAGTGAACCTATTCTCATTCGAACGTCATATGACTGGAAAAGAGTTCCAGTCGTATCAGCCGCTGGCAGCTGTATAGGGTACTTTAGGAGTAGTAGTGAATATTTTAGCAGGTCGTAGTATAGGAGAACTGAAATTTGTCGAGCTTTTATTGAGTACGCAACTACAACTTGAGTGAATGAATTTTTGTATCGTCTGTTAGTACATCAGTTATGGACGTATTTATCGAAAGCCAGCAGTAGAGCGTTGATGTTCATGTTCTGGATGTAAAGTCCTACCTGAACTGTAAATATAATAACTGTTATTGACGCCACTTTAGTTGTGGTTAAGCGGAGGTTTACATGTTGCCATTAAGTTATATCACATAATGTCTAGTTGCATAATTATTCTTTTACCATAGAGATTATTAAAATATGTATGATGAATATAGAGTAATAGACATGGATGATAAACTACATGGAAGAGTGTTCTTCTTGCTTTTCTCTCTGTAAGAAATGGTTGCTCGATATGCACGTAATGATAAAATAAAAAGATTATTATTCTGCAGCCAATTAATCAAGGTATGTAATGAAAACTGATTCTGTTATTATTTGAAAATAAAGTGATATTTAAAACATTATGTGTTTAATTAAGTACTTAGAAGTTAATCACAGATTTTGAGCATTTTCAGTATGTTTGGCGCAGCTGTTAAAAATCAGTTGTTGGCGGAAGGTTACTATTCATTTCCGTCGAACCAGAAATAAAGCAGAACTGATTAAATTGCATGAGAGACGAGAATGAAACTACAAACTGTTAGGAAATTTATTTTCTACTAGCTTATATGCCCGTGCTTTGCAACGGTTGTTAAACAGGGACCTGTGTATATAATTTAGGGTTCCGGACCTAGGTCAGCAAAAACAGAATCCTTGTTGTGATTCTTCAGTTTCTCCCGGCGTATTTCATAATCAAAATATCCACGGGTGTACTGCCGGTCTATAGTGTCCAACGGGCACAATATTTCGGCGATCATACATGTCGCCATCATCAGGTGAACTGACGGACTGAGCTCCTGGAAACGCGCCGGCACGGAGATCCGCACGCTACGGCTGCTCGAAAAAACTGGGTTCTAGCCGGGTAGCGGGCCATTTAAATACCATCGGCCCGCGGAGCGACCCCTCCGTGGTCCGCGCCCCGCGCAGCGGCCGCGCAGTGGACCGATTGCGCCGGCGTCTGAGATGACGTCGGTGTGAGGGCTCTGTCCACCGTGGTCGTCACTTCGTTACGATTAAGAGTAAATCTAGCAAACGTAACGAAGTGACGACCACGGCGGACAGAGCCCTCACACCGACGTCATCTCAGACGCCGGCGCAATCGGTTCCACTGCGCGGCCGCGGCGATGGGCGCGGACCGCGGAGGGGTCGCTCCGCGGGCCGAGGGTATTTAAATCGCCCGCTACCGGGCTAGAACCCAGTTCCCTTCGAGCAGCTTAGCGTGCGGATCTCCGGCTCAGTCCGTCAGTTCACCTGATGATGGCGACATGTATGATCGCCGAAATATTGTGCCCGTTGGACACTATAGACCGGCAGTACAACCGTGGATATTTAGAATCCTTGTTGGTTTTCTCTGTCAATAAACTCAGTTCTTCTAGTCAAGATGTCAAATTTAAGTAGAAAGTAGAAGTCATTGTCGAAAACAGTGAATGTTCATAAAGGTTTTCATACAAAAAGTGAAATTAATTTAAGTCTTTAAATCAATGTTAAGTTGTGTTCATAAAGTTAAGACTGCGGTGTGTAACTGTCTGTTTGGCGTAAACTTATGAAAACACTTCCATCGTTGAGATGAGAAATAGCAATAATAATAATACTAATAATAATAACAGCGCCATATATTGGTTCTACGGTGTAGTACTAATCTCTTTATCTCTCACAGTAAGTGTATGCTGAAGTTTTAGAATGTTGCAGTGTTGCACTGGGAACAATGTAGTTATTCTGTATGCAGTGCTCCATATTATCGAAAAGTCGACGAATACGGAGAGTTCACGTCTGTTTCAATAAGACGTCATGGTGGTGTCAATGTGTAATAAAGTAAATCTGGGTAATAGTAGAAGGAATGGCGTCAGCTGATCGCCTGTATAGAACTTTCCATTAATTATGGTATTTCCACTGAATTGTCTTGACTGTGTTAGCAGAATCGATCACTCTTTCGGCTAATAAATGTCCCCAGGTCTTGCAGTGATTACTTCGTAAAGCATGAAGTTGAAATCGATCTTGTGTAATAGAACTATATATTCAGAAGTCGGATTATAGCTCAAATGACAATTGTCTCTTCAAAAGAAGACGTCTTTATCTACCTTAATGTAGTCCGCACCAAAAGTAAGTAATTACAAATTTTAATCACAATATTGTACCGAACAATTATGAAAGCATGAAGGTTTCTGGTGAGTTTGTTGCTCGCTTGTGTATGTTACCTCTAATGGCAGGCACAGAGCAGAAATATCTCTGGAGTGAACATTCAGATGCGCAGAACAGATTTTCTGTTCTCAACATTAAGGTGGAAATATCACCTGATATTGGGAAAAATCTACTAATCGATGACTTTACCTTGGTCCTTTTTTGTTAATAAAACCTTTGTAGACGGACATCCACAGCTGAGATGATGCATCATTGATAAAAGGGTTCGCTCCAGCTGTTTTATCAATGATGCTTTTTTCTCCAGTTAAGACGGATGACTACGTGTAATTGGCCCTTTTAGCGACGCTTCCTCCACTTTCTTGTTGCTTCTGTGACACGTTTATTTAGATATTATTTCATGTTATGTGGTTGCTCTGCTAAAAGGAGATGGCGCTTCTTTGCAGCCAATGCGGTACAAACGAATCGTAGGAGCAAATAAATGTGTGGAAAGAGTGGATTTGTTTCAATATCACTTGGTAACTCCAGCTTAATGTTGAAAAGATGCACAGAATCCAATTCTCATTTCATAGATATTGCTACTCTACATACAATTTAGTGGTTATATCCATCAAAAGATGCACTTCTTCTCTTTCCACGACATTAGAAAGCATAAGGGGCACAGCTAGGAAGGAATTTGTGTGTGTGTGTGTGTGTGTGTGTGTGTGTGTGTGTGTGTGTGTGTGTGTGTTAAACTCACTTGCAGTGCCAGCGGTTTAGTTTGCTATTGTTAAAGGAACTACATAAAATCCATTTTCCTTGCAAAGAATTCATATGTAAATTAGAGCATCGATAGACGTGAAGGAATGTCGTTATGTTTTAAATTCAAATGTCCCCCTGTCAAAAGAATCAAAGACGTCGTTGTGAATATACAAAGTGTAATCAGCAACACTCTGTTCAATGTTTGTTTGTATTTGCAGAGATAAGACTGCGGCTCCTAATTCAAAATATTTCTGGTGCTGATGGAATAAGCACAACACGATGATCTATTGTTTCTATGCAACATTACAAAACCAATAGCATCTTTAGTGGTTCGTTGCTGTTCTGTGGCTTAACTATCGAAGAGAAATTTTAAAAAAATTTAAAAATGCAGCAGCGCCTACTATTATTTCTTTGGTGAACTATGTAACTAATAGGGCCTCTATGTACTTGCAGCGGCAGCGGTTTAGTATGTTAACGTTGGCAACGAAATGTTCGCTTTATGAGGATCATTAATTTACCGGAACAACAGTAATTATTTATTTCACATTATCAACACTAAGAATTATTCCCCTCATTGTAAGTGATGATTTTTCAAAAAGGATGCAATGCCCGTTACCAATATCAATACACTACACCGCTGCCATAAGGAAAATCATAGCCCTTGTTTCAGTGTATTACACTTTAGTTATGAAAATAAACAACACAGCATCGCCATCTCTTATTTATTTGGTATACTATGTCAGTAACAGCGCCCCTATTGGATCTTTGCTATACTACGCTGCATTTCGTACATAGCATACACCAGAAACTACAAATTGCGATATCTTTTCTTCCTCTGATCCAATTTTGATGTAATAAAGCTTATATGTTGCCCCAAGATACTCTCAGTTGACCTATAAAACCTCATGAAAGTTCGTTTAGTACTCTTGGAGTTTTGTTGTTTCACACAAGCATAGCATCCACATAAAATTTCAAATTACGATATCTTTCCTTCCTTTGATCCGATTTTGATTAAACTAAGCCTATGTTACTCTCCAAACTATTCTCAATTTACCTGTGGAAACCCATGAAAATTCGTGTAGTACTTTTGGAGATTACCTTAAACAAATAGACACATACGATGGCTTTTAAGCAAATGATTAAATTACGACATATTTATTTTCTCTGATCCGATTTTAATTATTGAAGCATTTATGGAATCGCACGATATGTTAAAGTTACGTGTGAAAACCCCATGAAAATTCGTCAAATATTTTAGGAGATAGACGTGTTCAAAGAGACAGACAGACATGGAGGTAGTTGATCAAATATTTCAAATTACGATATTCTTTTTTTTCGTGATCCGATTTTTATAAAACGTAGTCTACATGGTGTCCAGAGTTACGCTCCAGTTACCTGTGAAAACCCCATGCAAATTCGTGAAGTAGTTTTGGAGATAAGAGGTTTTTAATGGTTGAAAAAACAGACACGACGGTTACTGAAAACACTTAAAATTACGATATCTCTTTTTTCCGCGATCCCATTTTGATAAAATTATGCCTATATGTTGACCCAAATTTTTCTCATGTTTCCTGTGAAAACCGCATGAAGATTCGTTCAGTAGTTTTGAAGATTAAAGGGAACAGCGACAGGCCTACATTTACAGATTTATTATTAGTATAGATAGATGTGTCCTATCCTAAAAATATATATTGACTAGATTCACAGCTATTCCCTTTACATCATAAGTTACATAATTATTCTCTATGTTATTCGATAAACTTATTTACCTATGATTTTTTTCTGGTCTAGTAACTTCTGGGGAAGATGCTTTTTGTGTTTTTATGAACTAGAGTAACGCAGATTTGCCCTATTTATTTAGTTTACTTAATTGGGCTTATGATTTACGCAATCAATGTTGTAATCAAGGGCAAGAATGACTTTTTTTTATTTCACATCAGTTTCCGATCTGCTTTTCTCCTTCAAAACTTCAAATGTTTGTAAACTATTCTCCTAAACTGCTATGGGCATTAGTCTTTATTACTTATAAACTACTTAAACTGACTTACTATAATCACAACAGACACACACGCTCATGAACGACGGAAGGCTCGAACCTACGACTCGAACGCCGGTCCAGCCCATAGCATTACTGAGCGTGTATCTGAACGAGTGAGGCCAGACCAACATGGCGAGTTTCTGACATCACACGTGCGAGAAGGAGGTTCTGGGGAGGGGCGTTTGAACCCCCTCGTCCCTCCCTCCTTATCAACGCCCCTGCTTCCTATGAAAATAGTACAGCCCTCAATTTTCGTACTCAGCCAAGAACGCTTCAGAATCGGTTGCGTTTACATGGGCACGAAAATCGATTGTGGAACTGGAAAACAGCTTTACAGAAGTGGATTTCCAAAACCGATTTTGTAGTGTTTAGTGCCAACCAAAAACGGAATTATAGGAAATCGGTTAACGATAACCGCTGTTGGTAGCCCATGTAAATGGGATGTATGGTTCACCTGAAGGACAGAAATGTATAGCTACGAGTGAAAACTAAAAACAGTTATGAACAGTTTTTAAATATAGTGAACACATACATAAACAAATTTAAATATAATGAAGGAAAAGATAAATTTAAGAACTCTGTTTTCAGTTAGTCTTTTGCTCCATCTCAATGGCTTTATTGGCGTTTAGCCTCCAATAGTGTGAAAGCCTTGGCATGAATTGGCACTAGGAGTAAAAAAAAATGTCGCCGCTCTTGTTGAAACAACAGCCGCTAGAGGCGCCACACAACAATCTGACGCCTGCGAAACTTGACTGACGTGTCTTCTGCTACAATACATTGTAATGCTCATTGTGCATCCTAAGAGAGTGTAAGTTACTGTTTTTATGCGTGAATCTACAACTTTTTAAGCTTGTTGCGGAAAATAGTATATTCCTGTGTTACATTTTGCAGTCAGGGGTCCCGGAATAAAGCTACCGTAGTTGTCACGAATTTCCGAGCAATGAATCTACGAGATAATTGTGGATAAAATCAATAAGTAGACAAGGTATTAGTATTTCTTAAAGATAATTGTCTGTATATTCTATTGTTACCCAAATGATTTTTATTTTTATCTCGTACATAAGCGATACAAAGGGTAAGTTAAGGCAGTCCAGTGAACATTCTGTGGTATGCAGTAACCATTTTCTTACCACAGACTGTAAATCCCGAATGAAGATAAAGAAATTGAATCCTAATGCAGTTCCTAGTATTTTCGAAAAGTATACGCCAAGCAAACTAATTAAGCTGAAAGAACCAAGAACAGAAATTGAAATATCTGATACAAAATCTGTGAAATGGAAGGACAATGAAAATAGGTACAGACAAGGGAAATGTAAGCAAAGAAGACTGCCAAGAAAGCAATATTTCACAACGTGTCGTCAAAGAAAATATACACTGTAAGGACTGTGTCAACACGATCAGCAGTGTACAACTTCCGTCAGCAATGGTGGCTTTGAATAAAAGGAAAAGACAGGGGTGGTTTTCGATAACCGAAACCTACATTCATTAGACTAGAAAGTGTGACTAATGCGCCACTGGAATGAGTCATAGAAAAGCCAAAGGTATTGTTCACAGTGTTAAATATGCTACTGCCCCATATTAGTTGTAACGCCGCGTTACAGTGCATTCAAATTCAAATGTTTGTTAAGCTTATGGGACTTAACTACGGGGTCATCAGTCCCTAAACTTACAAACTACTTACGAACTAGGACGGCACAAATATCCATGCCCGAGGGGGGATTCGAACCCCTCACCGTAGTGGCCGTGCAGACCGTGACTGGCGCGCCTCAGTCCCCTCGGCCACCGCGGCCGGCTACAGTGCATTAAAATAATTTGCATGCAGAGCTACTGAGGATATTAATATTGCAAAAATTTCTGCGCCATACAGAACTGATTTCACGAACAATATAACAGACCAGGTACGCAGGGAAAATTTAGCAAAGAGGCTCTCTAGGAAAAGCCGCAAAACAATTTCAATAAATTAGGCCTAGAAATCAGGGTACATGATAATAACAAGAAATAATCGAACTTCAGTCATTGTTTTCGACATCAGTGATCAAAATGAACTGTTGTGCTGTACGAACATATTTTACGCCTTATTTCCGATTCGGCTTCCTTAAGAATCTACACGGAATGAGGTTGGCTTGTGGAGCCACCAGCGGAAGACGTTTGAACTGTGTTGTCTTATATTGTCAACAATGGTGCTGACAATAGTTTCAATAAACTACTAGCTCATTGTTCTGAGCATTGTTCAGTCAGCCATAGGCTAAAAAATGTATTATTGGTTTGTACAATAATGATGACTGTCATAAGAAAGCTTATGTAAATTGTCAGGGTATGAATGATACAGAAATTGATTTGTAGAGATGGAGAACTGGTATTGATAATTTCAAGCATGGAGACCAGGCATGCTTCCATCATGAAAGTATGTTGCTGTCAAGATACTCAAGTCTGCCCAAGTATTGTGTTAATCCATTCTCCGGGCACAAGAAAAAAATTACAAGTAAGTAAAAAATATTACAAGTGTAAATATTAGTATGAAATTTTAACTGAATATGAAGCCCATAATTACTGTCTAAATTAAGTGAATTGTACGTACAATTTACTGTCATTGGTTCCAAAAAGATTTTTAATTAGTCACACTGACATGTGCATACTTTTCTACATCAAAAATTTAAAACATCCTCTTAAAATTACACAATCCTTATACAGTGGCAGACTAGGCTGTCAGGAGCCTGGGGCGGTGGAAAACAAAATGAGGCCCCCAACCCGACCACTTGGAAATACATGTATTACTATAAAAAAGTAACTTTCGAGCTTTGGCGGCTCCTTCAGCACGAGAGGCATGCAACAATCTAAAAAAAAAATTGCTTTCGAGATTTGTAGGGCCCAGAATAAGAGGCCAAGGGTGCTCTTAAAAAAATATGCTTTCGAGGTATTCGGAGGCCATCACTGTCCTTATCTGAGGTGCATGAAAATCTTGCTCAAGATCTGAAAGTGTGTGTCAAGCCAGGTCAAAGGTTGTGTCTCACCTTTGTTAATATTGTCAAAAGTAAATTTGAAGTTAATTCAACAGATTCAGAAGAAGTGTATGATGCATCCAGCATTTCCTACCCTGAATATGTCTGCATCTCTGCTTGCAGAGTCACCAGCTAAAACTGTTCCTGACAGATACGAAGTTGCTTATGGAAGATGTAAAGCACGTCAAATAAGCAGTGCAGTGAGCCATTCAAAAAGTCTTGAATCTCGATTGTAGTGTAAAGAAAGTTAGTGCTAGGCCATGTGAACAGTGCAAAGATTTTCCGACTTAATGGCGCTCCTTACTAAGAAATGAAATACTTCAACCCGCAGTGAATAGATTCGAATTTTAACTCTTGCAGCACCTTCATGGAGTGTTGGTAAAGTAGAAGCCACTTTTGGTGTCACAGAGCACATGGTACATATGGCAAGAAAACTGAGAGGCAGTAGTGGGGTACTTGCTTCTCGGGACTGCAGGAGTGGTCAAAAGATGTTGCCTGAAACTGTGAAACAGAAGGTAGTGGAGTTTTATGAAAATGACAAATTTCAAGATTTTGTACAGGAAGGAATGATTGTGTTTCTGCCAGGGTAGATTCAGATGCAAAAAACCTGAAAGAACTGTAGGCCTATATTGAATTTTAAAAGCAGCTTGTAAAAAAGATTGGCTTTTCCAGGTTCTGTGAGTTGAGGCCAAAGTGGTGCATACCTGTTGGTAGCAAGGCTTCACATTCTGTGTGTGTGTGTGTGTGTGTGTGTCAGTACCACCAAAATGTGAAGTTAATGTGGTCTGTGGTACTGGAACACAATTGTAATTAAAAGATATTACTAGAAAACTGTGTCTGTGATACCAACAACAGAAACTGTAAGATGCATAGCTGTGTAACCAATCCTCAGGGGAGAATGCTGTACACAAATTTATTACACAGAAATTTGAAATGGATTTGAAAGATCATGATGATATTATCAGCTTCCGTAAGTGTATGTGTACAGACAGGACCACTAAAGTCACACTTAAGCTGTCTGTAAGTGAATTCTGCAAAATCTAGCCGAGGTGGTTGATGATTTGTGGCAGCACTGTTACATAGCAAAAGTGCAATCTTCATACATTGCAAGGAAAATTTGGCCTACTCTGAAATCCTAGTTATTTTAGATTTTGCAGAAAACTATAGTTTCTTGGTACAAGATGAAGTGCAAGGATATCACTGGGATAATTCTCAGACAACCATACACCCATTTGTAGTATACTACAAATTTAATGAGTCTGTAAAATCTATGAGCATGTGCTGCATATCTGATCACCTGTGACACAATATCACAGCTGTACAAGTTTTTCTGAGACATTTTATCAACAAAATCAAACTGCTGCTTGCAGATCAGCACATTAAAAAAATTATATACTTCAGTGATGGTGCTGCTTCACAGTATAAAATTACAAGAACCTCACAAACTTAACTTACCATCAAGAAGAGTTTGGTATTGAAGAAGAATGGCACTTTTTTGCAATGTGCCACGAGAAGAGCCCCTATGATGGTATTGGAAGGACTGTAAAATGCCTAGCTAGAAGAGCCAGCTTGCAAGCTACATCTCCATGCAATTACATCTTGACACCTGTATACCTGGTCACTCAACAAAATCCAGGGCATTAATATGTTCTTTGTGCCTTCACAGGACATCAAGTGAAACAAAGGGTTTTTGGAAGGCAGATACAGTGCAGTGAACACAGTCATACCATGCATTTCTAGTCATTGCTACTAACACCTTTCTAATGGAGCAGCTTTCAACAGATGTAAACAGGACCACTGTTTCTATGGGAACTCCTGAAAATTCTTCATTTGAACAGTTGCAAATGGGGCAGTATGTGGCTTTCAAATGTGATGAAAAGTGGTAGTCTACATAAGTCACATTTCCCAGATATCCCATGAATTTAGAGATGTCTTAATTATGTGTGTGTCTCATGCTGAGTAACACATTTTATTAAAATGGCCCAGTAGGAAAGACATAGTTTGGGTCCCCTTCCCCAGTGTTATATGCAATGTCAATGTCCCATCTTTACAAGGCCACAGTGCTCAGTTATATAACCTAGATGATAATTGTTATGAAAAGATCTTGTCTCTCACCTTTAGGTAACCTTTTTGTGTTTTGAGACTAGTATATTAGAAAATACAAGGTTATATCAAAGATGTGTTTCTTTTTTTATCTTAGAATTTGCTTGTGCGAGTTTTCTTTAGCCTACAAAGTATTTGCACATTACATGTTGATATAGGTTATATATATGTGTGTTTCTTTGTGGATTTCATTATTGCTTTCATTCTCGATTTTATTTCATTGTCTTGGCATTTTAATATACAGTTATAGAGTAAAGATACCCTATATATATTTTTGCATTTGTGTACCCAAGCTAGTAAACATTAAATATAACAAATGTATTAAGTAAATGCTTGATAACCATTCATGGTTTAAGAACACTGTTTCAAGGAATACCCATGGTTTTAATTTTTTAATACCCAGTAGTGCTGTATATATGAATGATATGTGTATGGGTAATTCCATGTAAAGAAACATTTTCAGCGTGACCATTTCAGATTTCTTTCGAATTTGGTGCATTCAATGACCCAGATAAGAGATGGAAAAATAACAATTTTCAGGGCTGTATTATAACTACAAAGAAAGTTACATGTCTGGAAAGTTTGGAATTTGTGTAAAATTTACACACGTCCGTCTCAACATAAAAGACTGTAATTCTGCTTCTAATTAAGTTACAGCAATGAAAATAGTACAATTGGAAAGCTAATAAAGAGACCTTTACACTGATATCTCACTTGGCTGGTTAGGAAGGGCTGCAAGGCTTTTTGGTAGTGCATTGCTAAGCTTCAGGCCAACATGAAGTCCATTTTTTTCATATAATGCTGTTCTGTGGCTGTTTAAATGGTATCTTAGTTTTTGTCGTGTATTGTGTTGATGTAGATCACAATTTAGATCTGGATTGATTGTTTTCACATACATTATTATTTTTAATATGTATACACCAGTAATGGTAAGTATGGCCAATTTTGGAAAGAGATTCCGACATGATTCTCTTGGTTTGGCCCCACAGATAATTCTGACTGCTTTCTTCTGTAGTATCAACAAAGTGTTAATGTTAGCTTGTGATGTTCCACCCCAAATTTCTATTCCATAGTTTGTGTTGGATGCAAATAATGCATGGTATGCAGTCTTAAGGATATGCATATCTTTACAATATTTGCTGATCTGGTTTATGGCAAAGATATTTTTAGATAGCTTTTTGGCTAGGGAATCTATGTGCAAGTCCCACTTAAGGTTGTCTTGAATTGTGATACCCAAAAATTTTGTATATTTTTCCTTATTGATAGTTTGATTTCCAATTGATAATTTCATGTCAAAGTCTGTTTGCTTTCTAGGGTTAAATTCTACAATTGCAGTCTTGGAGGCACTTACATTTAGATGGTTTTCATTGAAATACTTGACTATTTCATTAGTAACAGTGTTGCACAGCACTTCCAGACTGCCGTGGTCTTTGTGTTTGCACACAATTGTTGTATCGTCTGCATACAATATTATTTTATTATCTGGGGAACAGTACTTTATATCATTCACATAAATCAGGAACAGGAGGGGTCCCAAGACGGAACCTTGGGGCACTCCGTATTTGACATCTGCTACTTTGGATTTGAAATACCCACTGTTTGTTTTAATCAAGACAAATTGTTTCCTGTTGCTCATATATGACTCTATTAGGTCAAAGCATGTTCCTCTAATACCCATGTTCCATATCTTGTCAAGTAGTATGGTGATATTAACGCAGTCAAAAGCTTTTTCGAGATCAAGGAACACTCCAGCAACTTGTTCGTTGTTCTCTATGGCAGTTATTATTTCATCTACGAGCTGTGCTGCAGCTACTGAAGTTGACTTGTTCTTCATAAAACCGTTTTGATTCTCGAATATTAGGTTGTGTAGGCTCAGAAATGCCATTAGTCTATTGTAAATAACTTTCTCGATTACCTTGGAAAATGCAGGTAAGATTGAGATCGGTCGGTAGTTTTCAATTTTATTTTTATCACCTTTCTTGTAAATCGGAGTTACTTGTGCTATCTTTAGTCTGTCTGGAAAAATGCCCGTTGTGATTATGTCATTTACTGCTGTTGCCAAGGCATCTGATATGTTGTCTATGCACCTTTTAAGTGTGCTGATAGACAATCCTTCATAACCTGCAGAGTTTGAGTTTTTTAGTGACATCACTATGTGTTTTATTTCCCTGCTGTTCGTAGGTGTCAAGTATATGCTATGTCTTACTGGATTGCCCTTATATGTATACTGGAGGTTGTTGAACTGGTCATTGATGGATTTTCCCATAGAAGAAAAGTACTCGTTAAAAATATTTGCCATCTGGTAGGGGCATTTGATGTTACCACCTTTGAAATTGATACTAAGGTCACTAGCTGATTTGTCCTTACAGTCCCTGAAGCTATTTATAACTTGCCAGACAGCTTTGCCAGAGTTGTTGGAGCCTCTTAACATGTTAGCTACATGTTTACTTCTGGTTTCTAGGAGGAGATTTTTGTAGTGATCATGATAGTTGTTAAACTCTTCCTTCAGTCTATGATTATCACTATTCTTTGTCATTGCGCATTGGAAAAGTCTTAGTTTTTCAATTGCTGTTTTCACTTCAGTGTTTATCCAGTTATTCTTTTCTATTTTTTTACAGTCATTTACTGGCAGGGTTGTTTCTGGGCATGAGACATTGAAGCAATAATAAAAGTCAGATGCAAATTCATTGAAAGTGATACAGTTATTTTCATTCCATTGTAAGCGTTTGAGCATACTCTTAAGGTTTTCAATATTGTTGTCATGGGTGGCTCTTTTTGTTACATAGTGTTTCTTTTTGCTTGCAATATGAAGGTTTTCAGCTTCTATCAGTACCTGAACCGCATGGTGGTCAGAAATTGCAAGCTTCAGAACTGATGCACTGTATTTAAAGTGGGACATGTTAGTAATAATGTTGTCAATGCATGATTTGCTGCCATTGACCTCCCTGGTGGGCTCATTTATCAAGGGATTTAGTTTAAACTGATCTAGTACCAGCATCAATTTTCTTTTAATGCTGGAGTCAGGAGACAGCAAGTCAATATTTATATCTCCTACTAGAATTAAGTTAGCCCAGCCATTTTTATCACAGTGTTTGCTGTCAATGTCTACAAGCAGATCATTCAATACTTCAAAGAAAATGTCAAGGCTGCCACTTGGGGGTCTGTATACACCTATGATAAGTTCTCTTGTAGTTAATTGCTGCAAGTTCTATAATCCCCTGTATGCTGAAAGCACTTACATCAATTACATTAAAGTTACTGCTTCTAGATGCAAAAATAGCTACCCCTCCACATTTTTTCATTTTCCTGCTGAAGGCAGTACAGAATATCATGGAAAGTGGCTGGCAAACACTAATTATCTCTTCTGTATACCAGTGTTCAGTTATAACTAAGACATGTGGGTTATCAATCCCTGCAACTGTGTCCATCTCATTTTGCTTATTACTAAGACTTTGAACATTTTGGTGAATTAATTTGAACCCAAGTGTGTTCTGCTGGACACTACTGACAGTTTTCACACTACTAGGATGTCCAGCATGCCCTTCAAGTTTCCCTGATTCCTATTTGAGTGACTATTTCTGACACCTTGGTTCTGAGTGTGGTTTGTTGTTATACTAGCTACAAGTTTTGGACCTTCCATTTCGGTTTTATTTGGATATGGTGGAGCTGTGGTAGGTTTGTTTTTTGCAAAGTTGTTTGTCAGATTGGGTGGTGTGGGCCATTCCATGGCAAAGCACGTATTTATAACACTTTGCTGAGAATTTCGTCTTATTTCATCAATAATTAATTTACTGAGAGTCATTTTGCCTCTTTTATTCAGGTGCATTCCATGAGTTGTGTGCAGGTCCCAAGCTGTGGACTGTGTCGTGCCAACAGTCCACTACATCATATGCTCTGTGCTTGCTTCAACAACCATAGTTCGGCGCGACGGCAGAACGTTGTACGTTTCAGATCCCGGCGATCTGCTTAATCGCCTGGGTCGCGAGGATGGTACAAACTATAAAAAAAACCTCACTCTCAAGGTGTGCTACGTACCGAGGAGATGCATGGCTGTTGAGGTTGAACAATCACTAGTGAGCAACCTCTGAGGAACCTGCCACACCTCAGTTGTATAAGGCTCTGCCTGGGTGTGCTGTTATTTCCCTAGCTGGTCATGGGATCACCAAGAAAAGACCCCAGAGTAACGCTGATGGGTGTTTAACCACCATCTCTAACTGTGAGAAGTTCAATGCCACTTTGTATGAACCCAAATCTATCCCTTCCTTAACCACGCCCTGGGAGGCACGTAGGCCTGCTAACAGAAATGAGCCGTATTCACCAAGGTATTTGCTATGTACAACGACTAATAGGACATTATTTAGGACAGTGAAGCCTCAGTTCTTCGTGGCCCATCTGGAGGAGACGTTTGGAGACATCCCTCTCCAAAATGCCTAATGGTTCCGTGTTGTTCCACACCTTATCCCCTGCCCAGTTGCAGGCATTGTTTGCGTGCGACAAAAGCTGGGAGATGTCATGGTAGGTACAATGGGCCGAGCCAGTGGGCCCGCGAGTACAGTGGGCCAAGCCAGCGGGCTCGAGGGTACAGTTAGTCAAGCCATTTGGCCCGCAGATACAGTGGCCCGGGCCCGCGGGTACAATGGGCCGAGCTGGCAGGCCCTCGGGTACAGTGGGCCGAGCCTGCGGGTATAGTTAGTCAAGCCGGTGGGCCTACAGATAAAGTGGGCTGAGCCTGCGGGCACATTAGGCCCAGCCAGCAGGTCTATGGTTACAATGGGCCAACCGTAGGTCCAGAGGGTACAGTTGGCCAAGCCCGCAGGTGCAATTGGCGGAACCGGCGAGTTCGCGGGTAAAGTTGGCTAAGCCAGTGGGCCGAGGTTATCTCCTAGTCCATCCCTATGAAATCTCCAAACCACCTTCCCTACCTTCTGGCTCCTACCCTTGTAACCGCCCTCGTTGTAAAACCAGCCCTATACATCCTTACACCACCACTTACTCCAGTCCCGTAACCCAGAAGGTGTACATAATCAAGGGCAGAGCCATTTGCGATAGTACCCACGTGATTTACCAAATGACATGCCTGCACTGTGAAGCGTTCTATGTGGGAATGACCAACAAAAAACTGTCCATTCGCATGAATGGTCACGGGCAGACAGTGTTTGTTGGTAATCACGATTACCCTGTGGCTAAACACGCCTTGGTGCGTGGCCAGTACATCTTGGCACAATGTTACACCATCCGGGTTATCTGGATACTTCCTACTGACACCAGTCTTTCAGAACTCCAGAGATGGGAACTTGCCCTTCAGCATATTCTCTCTTCCCGTTGCCCACATGGTCTCAACCGCCGCTAAAATTCAAATTCCCGCCCACCATCTTGAACATCTTTGCCTCGATTCTCTGGACAGAGCCTCTGCCTCAAGTGGTATCTCTGTCCAACTTCTTTGGTTTCTACAGTATGTCTGCCTAGGTGTGCTTGCAGACTTAGGCAGACATACTGTAGAAAGCAAAGAAGTTAGACAGAGATGCCACTTGAGGCAGATGCTCTGTCCAGAGAACTGAGGCAAAGGTGTTAAGGTGGTGGGTGGGAATTCGAATGCAGCAGAGTTTGAGACCAGGTGGGCAACGGGAAGAGAGAATGTGCTGAAGAGCTAGTTCCCATCTCCAGAGTTCTGAAGGATTGGTGTCAGTGGGAAGTATCCAGATAACCCGGACGGTGTAAAACTGTACCAAGATGTGCTGGTCGTGCTCCAAGGCGTGTTTAGCCACAGGGTGATTCTCATTACCAACAAACACTGTCGGCCTGTGACCATTCATGCGAATGGACAGTTTGTTGCTGGTAATTCCCACATAGAAAGCTTCACAGTGCAGGCATGTCAGTTGGTAAGTCTTTCCTGTCCCGGGATTGGAATGACTCCTTACCCACTCCCTTAAACCCTCATCATTTCCTTTTCCCTGTCCTTCCCTTCTGCCTGACGACTATATATATATACACGTAAAAAATAGATGAAGTCCACTTACCATGCGAAGGAGCACAGGCAGTGATAGCAACAAATAAACACACACACACACACACACACACACACACACACACACACACACACACACACACAAACGCAAGCTTTTGCAGCCTAGTTGCTTCGTCAGGCAGAAGGGAAGGAGAGGGAAAAGGAAATGACGCCTGACGAAGCAGTTAGGCTGCGATAGCTTGCGTTTGTGTGTGTGTGTGTGTGTGTGTGTGTGTGTGTGTGTGTGTGTGTGTGTGTGTGTGTGTTTATTTGTTGCTATCACTGCCTGTGCTCCTTCGCCTGGTAAGTGGACTTCATCTATTTTTTACGTATATTTTTCCTGTTAGGAATTTTTCCTCTATAATATATCTCAAAGGTTCTGGGTGTGTTTGCGTTTGGATATGTGTGAGTGTGTGTGTATTTGTTTACCTTTCTTTTTTTCCCCTAAGGTAAGTCCTTCCACTCCTGGGATTGGAATGACTCCTTTTCCACTTCCTTAAAACCCATATCCTTCCCTTTCTCCTCTCCTTTCTTCCTCTTTTCCTAAAGAAGCGACCAACGGTTGCGAAAGCTTGGATGTGTGTTTGTATGTTATTTGTGTCTGTCGATGAGCCTGTCCTTTGGGTAAGTCATCTGTTTTCTATTTTTTATATTTGTTCATCCCACCAGGAATGTTTCCTTCTATAATTTTCCTATATATAATGGAGCAGAAATTCCTAGCAGGAAAAATATGTTGTTGTTGTTGTCTTCAGTCCAGAGACTGGTTTGATGCAGCTCTCCACCCTACTCTATCCTGAGCAAGCCTTTTCATCTCCTCATAAGAACGACAACCCACATCCATTTGAATCTGCTTACTATACGCGTCTCTTGGTCTCCCTCTGCGATTTTTACCCCACACACTTCCCTCCAACGCTAAATTCACAATTCCTTGATGTCTAAGAATGTGTCCTACCAATCTATCCCTTCTTTTAGTCAAGGTATGCCAGAAATTTCTTTTCTCCCCAATTCTGTTCAGTACCTCCTCATTAGTTACGCGATCCACCCACCTAATCTTCAGCATTCTTCTGTAGCACCACATTTCAAAAGCCTCTATCCTCTTTCTGTCCACACTGCTTATCGTCCATGTTTCACTCCCATATAAGGCAACACTCCATACAAATGCCTTCAGAAAGGACTTCCTTAGGCTTAAATCAATATTCGATGTTAACAAATTTCTCTTTTTCAAAAACGCCTTTCTACCCATTGCCATTCTGCATTTTATATCATCTGTACTGCGACCATAATTTGTTATTTTACTGCCCAAGTAACAAAACTCATCTACCTCCTTTATTATTTCGTTACCTAATCTAATTCCTTCAGCATCACCTGATTTATTTACACTGCACTCCATTACCCTAGTTTTACTCCTGTTAATGTTCATCTTATATGCACCTTTCAGCACACTGTCCATTCCGTTCAATTGCTCTTCCAGGTCCTTTGCTGTATCTGACAGAATTACTATGTCGTCGGCAAAACGCAATGTTTTTAATTCTTCACCCTGAACTTTAATTCCTTCTCCAAATTTCTCCTTGCTTTCCTTTATAGCTTGCTCAATGTACAAATTGAACAACATTGGGGAAAGGCTACAACCCTGTCTTACTCCCTTTCCAACCACTGCATCCCTTTCATGCCCTTCAACTCTGACAACCGCTGTCTGGTTTTTGTACAAGTTGTAAATAACCTTACGCTCCCTATATTTTACTCCTGCTTGCTTCAGAACTCTAAAGAGTTTATTCCAATCAACATTGTCAAAAGCCTTCTCCAAATCTACAAAAGCTAGAAATGTTGGTTTGCCTTTTCTTAATCTATCTTCTAGGATAAGCCGTAAAGTGAGTATGGCCTCCCGTGTTCCTACATTTCTCCTGAACCCAAACTGATCTTCCCCGAGGTCGGCTTCTACCAGCTTTTCCATCCTTCTGTATATAATTCGTGTTAATATTTTGCAACCATGACTTATTAAACTGATGGTTCTGTAGTTTTCACACCTGTTTGCACCCGCTTTCTTTGGAATGGGGATTATAACATTTTTCTTAAAGTCTGAGGGTACTTCACCTGTCTCATACATCTTACGCACAATGTGAAACAATTTTGTCATGGCTGGTTCTCCCAGAGACTTCAGTAGCTCTGACGGGATATCATCTACTCCAGGGGCCTTGTTTCGACTTAGATCTTTCAGTGCTCTGTCAAATTCATCTCTCAGTATAGTATCTCCTATTTCATCATCATCTACATCCTCTTCCCTTCCTACAATATTGTCTCGAAGTTCATTTCCTTTGTAGAGCCTCTCTATATACTCTTTCCACCTTTCAGCTTTCCCTTCTTTGCTGAGAACTGGTTTTCCATCAGTGTCCTTGATATTCATAGAGCTGTTTTTCTTATCGCCAAATGTTTCTTTTATTTTCCGGTAGGCTGTATCTATTTTTCCCCTATTTATACATTCTTCTACATCCTTGCATTTGCCTTCTAGCCATTCCTGCTTAGCCATTTTGCACTTTCTGTCAATCTCATTTCTTAGTCGTCTGTACTCCATTTTGCCTGCTTCATTTACTGCATTTTTATACTTTCTTCTTTCATCGATTAAATTTAGTATCTCCTGTGATATCCAAGGATTCTTTGTAGGTCTTGCCTTCCTACCTATTTTGTCCTCTGCTGCCTTCACTATTTCATCTCTCAATTTTACCCATTCCTCCTCAACTGTTTTATTTTCCCCTGTTTCTGTCAATTGTTGCCTGAAGCTCCCTCTGAAATTCTTAAGAACCTCAGGTTCCTTCAATTTATCTAGGTCCCATCTCCTTATTTTCCTACCTTTCTGTAGTTTCTTCAGTTTCAGCCTACAGTTCATAACCAACAAGTTGTGGTCAGAGTCTATGTCTGCTCCTGGGTATGTCCTACACTTCAAAACCTGGTTCCGAAATCTATGTCTTACCATTATAAAATCTATCTGGTATCTCCCGGTGTCTCCTGGTCTCTTCCACGTATACAACCTTCTTTTGTGATTCTTAAACCAGGTGTTTGTTATAACTAAGGAAAAATATATATATATAAAAAAAATAGATGAAGATTACTTACCAGGCAAAGAAGCACAGGTAGTGATAGTAGCACAAATAAATTAATAAATTCACACACACACACACACACACACACACACACACACACACACACACACAAATGCTAGCTTTCGCAGCCTAGCTGCTTCTTCAGGCAGAAGGGAAGGAAAGGAAAAAGAAAATGATGAGGGTTTTAAGGGAGTAGGTAAGGAGCTATTCCAATCCCGAGACAGGAAAGACTTCTTGGGGGGGGGGGGGGAAAAAGGAGGGTAAACAAATACACACCCACCCACACATATACACAAATGCAACCACACCTAGGCAGACATACTGTAGAAAGCAAAGAAGTTGGACAGAGATACCACTTGAGGCAGAGGCTCTGTCCAGAGAATCGAGGCAAAGATGTTCAAGATGGTGGGCGGGAATTTGAATTTAGCGGAGGTTTAGACCAGGTGGGCAACGGGAAGAGAGAATATGCTGAAGGGCAAGTTCCCATCTCCGGAGTTCTGAGAGACTGGTTTCGGTGGGAAGTATCCAGATAACCCGGCCGGTGTAACATTGTGCCAAGATGTGCTGGCCATGCACTAAGGCGTGTTTAGCCACAGGGTAATCGTGATTACCAACAAACACTGTCTGCCTGTGACCATTCATGTGAATGGACTGTTTGTTGCTGGTCATTCCCACATAGAACGCTTCACAGTGCAGGCATGTCAGTTGGTAAATCACGTTGGTACTATCACAAGTGGCTCTGCCCTTGATTGCTTATACATTCCGGGTTACGGGACTGGATTAAGTGGTGGTGGAAGGGTGCATAGGGCAGGTTTTACATCGGGAGCGGTTACAAGGGTAGGAGCCAGAAGGTAGGGAAGGTGGTTTGGGGATTTCATAGGGATGGACTAGGAGGTTATGTGGGCGAGGGAAAGACACTCTCGGAGGAGTGGGGAGGATGTCATGAAGGATGGATTTCATTTCGAGGCAGGATTTAAGGTAGTCGTATCCTTGCTGGAGTGCCACATTCAGAGTCCGCTCCAGTCCCGGAAAGTATCCAGTGACAAGAGGGGCACTTCTGGGGTTCTTCTGTTGAAGGTTTTGAATTTGGGGGGATGAGGAAGTGGCTCTGGCAATTTGCTTCTGTACCAGATCAGGAGGATAGCTGTGGGATGTGAAAGCTGTTATTAGGTTATTGGTGTACTGGTTCAGAGATTCGGGACTGAAGCAGACTCGTTTGCCATGAAGAGCTAAGCTGTAGGGAAGGGAACGTTTGATGTGGAATGGATGGCAGCTGTCATAATGCAGGTACTGTTGTTTATTGGTAGGTTTGATGTGGACGGATATGTGAAGTTGGCCTTTGGACAGAGGGAGGTCGACATCGAGGAAAGTGGCATTGGATTTGGAATAGGACCAGGTGAATTTGATGGGACCAAAGGAGTTGAGGTTGAAGATTAAATTCTGGAGTTCTTCTTCACTATGAATCCAGATCATTAAGGTGTCATCAATGAATCTGTATATATTATATATGAGACTTACCCAAAACACAGGCCCATCGACAGACACAAATAAAAGCACACACAAACACACATGCAAGCTTTCGCCACCACTGGTAGCTTCTTCAGGAAAATAGGAAGGAAGGAGGGGAGAAAGGTTAGTATACGGGTTCTAAGGAAGTGGAAAAGTAGGCAAAGATGTTAAGATGGTGGGCGGGAATTTGAATTTAGCGGAAGTTGAGACTAGGTGGGCAAGTTCCCATCTCCGGAATTCTGAAAGGTTGGTGTCGGTGGGAAGTATCCAGATAACCCGGACGGTGTAACACTGCGCTAAGATCTGCTGGCCGTGCACCAAAGCATGTTTAGCCACAGGGTGATCTTCATTACCAATAAACAATGTCTGCCTATGACCGTTCATGCATATGGACAGTTTGTTGCTGGTCATTCCCACATAGAAAGCTTCACAGTGCAGGTATGTCAGTTGGTAAATCATGTGGGTGCTATCGCAAGTGGCTCTGCCCTTGATCGTGTACACTTTCCGGGTTACTAGACTGGAGTAAGTGGTAGTGGAATGGTGCATAGGGCAGGTTTTACAATGGGGGCGGTTGCATGGGTAGGAGCCAGAGGGTAGGGAAGGTGTTTTGGGGTTTTCATAGGGATGGACTAGGAGGTTACGAAGGTTAGGTGGGCGGCAGAAAGACACTTTCAGTGGAGTGTGTACAGGACTTGATCTTTATCCTACGGGTGATAGGAAAATTATACAACCCATCCCAGCGCTGCATAAATAAAATGGGTTGGAAGCTTTGTCAGGATGGAAGGCGGAGCGGTGAAGGCTTGTGGGCGCCCTAGGAAAGTGTGGCTGAACGGCAAATAAAAGATAGAATTCAAGTAAATATTTGGTGTATTCTGAAATACGGAATACATGGCGGGACTCGCCCTGGGAACGGATGCAATGAATGACTGCCAGTATAAGCTAGCGGCTTTAAAAACGGAAAAGGTTACGGTAATTGTAATGGTTACGGTTCACACAGTTGGTGGCTGATACCGAACAGGCGCTAGGCGGGAGCGGACGGCATGCGGCCGTTTGCCCCGCACAGAGGCTGGGGACCTCTGCAGTGCGTCTGTTCTGCACGAGAACTCAAACTGAAGAGAGCGAAGGAAGTGATTCTCGCACCTCTGAGACCTCCAGCAGTAGCACACGTGATCAAACGTGGGTGTCTGCTATTGGCTACACGGTAGCATGGTAACGTCAGTAGTTTCAGCACGGACGCCAGAAGGGTGGCGTGATTTTAGCATCAGCATTCATTACTGGTTCTGGCCGGCTCTGTCCTGCAAGGTGGACAGGCTTGGTCACGTTGTCAAGGCGTATGTCGCGGCAGAAGAACACTTGTAAAACTTAGGCGAAGTTTTGAAATAAAATTTTTGAATTTTTTCCTAACCTGTTTTAGACTGGCTGGTCATCCTGTACATTCCCTCCCCCTTCCCTAGAAGTGGTGACTCACAAAGTTTACATGGACGCCAGACACTTCTGGGAAGATCGGGTTGCCCGAAAGGGGACTTAGTAACTAAGGGTGGATTTTGTTACAATTCCAACTCATTTAGTGTAAATGTTATGGGACTTACATGTAGTCACATTTGGTTTCCAGGTAAACAATCTAGAACCAGTAACATCACTTATTACATAAAATATTGTGGAAGTGACAAAATTCACTAATGCAACATGTGGGATTAAAAGTTTTTTCAACACAGGGACAGAACTTATATCAAGTAAGGAAGTAAAATATGGAAATAAAACAGATGTTTTATCTACCTTAGTTCTCAGCATAAGACACAAGGTCTAACAATATAAATTGGTAACTAGTAATTATTCACTTTTAAATATTGGAATTACTTAAAAAGGGATCAATCCTTCCACATAGGTCATGTAGGAAAGCTACACAATAACATTACTACTAGATCAAAGTTGTATTGTGGCCTCACTATGGCCTCATCTAAAGTGATTATTACACAGTCGACCTCAATTGTTGCTAACACCAACTAAATATAGGTGTCTTAATGGTGTATAAAACACAGCAAGAACTAAATTACTTGATACTCTGATAAGTGCAGGAAAAAGGATATTCTTAAAAACAGCAAGTTTAATGTCTTGGATGAAAATTAAGGTTTTTTCTCCAACATAGCTGCTTTTAATAAACGTCTACAATCATTAGGTAGAAGAAGAGGTAATAGTGTTTGTCACAAAATAAACGAATTCTTATAGAATTTCATAAGGCATATCACTTGTGAGCCTCAATTGGTATTATTTCATGAATCACCAGTGTTGAGATACTTCGCGCGTAAATGCAGCTTACGCGTCACGGGAACTATTTGTAAACAAATACAACTGTCAGACGCGCACGTGGTGCGTAGCGCGGTAGGAGAGGTGATAATCAGAAAAGTATAATGGCGGCCTACGGAATGCGGGGAGAGAGGGGAGGCATGTCTCGTCTACGCGCACGGTGTGAGGGGAGAGAGGCGGGGGACACGTGATAGGCAGGTGGCGTGAGGAGGAGGGGAGTGTGGTGGAGCGGCTACAGCTGATCGCAACAGCCTTGAAGGAGGCAGGTGGTCTAACGTCAGGTGACGGCGTATTAGCACGCGCCTTAACAATGCAAGGAAATGAATTCTGGCGGCAATTCGCACAGGTGCGCTTAAAATAAATCGGCAGCACAATAACATCGGCTGCGAACAGTGGATAAAATAAATGTCGTATCCGAGACTTGGAAATGAATTTCGTTCAAATGAATGGAAAGGGGGTTAAATTCAGTTTGATACGTAATGGATAATGATCAGGCAGTTAAAGTACACATTTTAAAATTTCAACGACGTCTCAAGGCTTCTATGCGTTGAATTTTAGCAGGCACAAGGTTCCAAAACCTTGGCCATTCGTTTTGAGAATCTGTCATCTGCATAAATATCGTAACATAGTAGCTCTAGAATGACAGAATTGTCGATACAGTCTCTAAATTTCTGTTGAATTGACATTAGTTAAAGCCAGAAAACAGGATATGGATTAAAATTTTATGAACAAAGAGTGTAGGAAACAATGGGGGTGATGGATTTTAAGAATTAAAAAGCGCGCAATTATTTTTTAATCCTTGTAATCACTAACTTCAAATTTGAATTAACAGGCACTAAAAGGTCTCAAAGAAAACAAATGAATATAGCACGGGAAAGGCAGACCACGTCCGAATCAATGTAACAATTGGAAATGTAAATGATAAATAATGGTTCGCTGACAATGGAAGCAACAGCATAAAACCCATAACATAAGGCTCCACATTATGGATTTGGTAACAAAACGTGATACTTCAAAATGACAGATAAGAAGGGATAAATCGTTAATGGTAGAAAATGTTAACTCTTCCTCACTTAATGACAGCACATTTAAAATTCTTAAGGATAATTAAGATACTCTAAAAATATAAGTGAACTCTACACACTAATTAATCTTATGAAAATTTATATTATGAGTGACTGGAGCACATTGTAATTGATACTTCATGCTTAATAATGTGGTGCTTTGAAAGAGAACAGGATTTACTAATGTCTGGGTTACTCATCACTGCAAAATAGCACTCGATCTCGCTATACGGAATAAGGACAACATATCATTACTATTTATACATCTTAGCACATTATAAGTACCTCTCTTGGAATACTGGAGTAAAGCGTCACCCTACTTCTCTATCAGGATTCATAATTATTTACACATCAGCTTAGGCTGTCTCTGGCCGTAACAACTGGAAATAACTTCTCATAATTCAGATGTGCGTAGTGTTTCACGTACCTTTATTGCCAAGGTACTGACACAGAAAACATAATGGAAACTGCTTCGGAAGTTTCGGAATCTGAACAAGAAAAGGTGTGTATGACATAAAACAGGAGGTATTGAGAAGCAGAATGGCAGCAATAGAATAAGGAAAAAGTGGTTTTTCTTGATCTTCTCGCTATGTGCAACAGTTTTCTTCTTTAAACTCCTCTTACGGATTTTACGCTCACAGGCGGTACTCTTTGACTCACCATGTGGCAACTATCTATAAGCTCCTTTACATCGGCTAAAACATTACTAAACTTCAGCTGCCCTCTGGAGGGTAACAGCTTGAAATGTTTTTACTTGCACGTCATTTAAGGTGCAGTAGGGATTTGGGTATCTCACAAAGGCTATCTTATCACATCTCAACCAGGCTTCTCTCCGGTAAAGCATTTTTGAATCAACAAGATTCATATTTCGTGCCCTGAAGCACACTGTTGTCACATGCTTTGGCAACTAGTTTGCGAAAACTACCACTTTTACGGAAGGAAAAGCTCATACAGAAAGAAATATGTAGGAGGGAAAAGAGAAACATACAGAAAGTAGAGGAGGGCGGGGCGAAAGTTGAAATCTTATGTTTACAATGTAGTTTATCGACACAGCGTTCTAACGGTTCCGACGGTTTCAGACGCTAGTCGTGTGTACGACTGTTTGTGCGGCCGCGGAATTCAAACCGTCTTAACTCGTCAGCGAATCTGGTAGACGCAACCACGTTTGAAAACTTTTTGTTTGTGGTTTTTCTTTTAAGACCTCAACGCTGGTATTGCGTCGGTGTTTGATCTTAAAACAAAAGCACACATCCTTCAAGATTGAGAATTTCATACTTCTCCCTGTACCAATGATTTTTCAATTTCTGCCAGACGCGGCTTGGAAGGGGAATGCCTTGCTTTAACCCATCACGTCTGTGGAGGGCGGAAATTTACTTTCATTTACGGCACGGAAAATATTGATAGGAAAGATCAAAAGCCGGCCGCGGTGGCCGAGGGGACTGAGGCACTTCAGTCATGGTCTGCACGGCCACTACGGTCGGGGGTTCGAATCCCCCCTCGGGCATGGATATTTGTGCCGTCTTAGTTCGTAAGTAGTTCATAAGTAGTTTGTAAGTTTAGGGACTGATAACCCCGTAGTTGAGTCCCATAAGATTTAAAAAAAAAAAAAAGATCAAGGAAAGAGAGATCGTGACACTGAAACTAAGTGGAAGAAATATCACGAACATCTCGGACAATGTGGACGACAGGCCACATCTTACTAGCGTTAATGAAAAACTTTGTCAAACACGTAACTGTGTGATTACACATGCTATAAATTAATCAAAAAATGAATCTTCCGTACTTCCGGCAATGCTCAAACTTAAGTAATATAAGGTAAATAGTGTTATTCTCTACTATAACTGCAACATTAGCTAGTCCAGTCACTCGGGGAAAGAAACAATAATATGCCCAGGGAAAGTTAATATTCAAATTCTATTGCTCGGGACAGCAGGAAATAACAAATCATGTTCTCAGTCTGTACTTATCCGTCGGAACGTGGTGTGGCACGGTGCTGTACGACGGTGCACAGCAGGCGGGGGCGGCAGCTGGGCGGCTGGCGATGTTCGGTCACACGCGCACGACGCGCGCGTGGCTTCGACGCGGGCGGCGGGGGCGGCGAGTGGTCCGCGCTGGTTGGGGTTGCTGCTAGTGGCTCGGCCCCGGTACGGAACTATCTTCTTCTCCTTGGCAGGACCGGTAGAAGACGTGGGGCGGCGCATCATCCGTACAGCACTTACGGACAAGCGGCGTCGGTAGGCGACGTATGTGGGCGGCGGCAGCGGCAGGTGGGCCGCGCCAACCGGAGTACGGCACTTTACATGCCTTCGGTGGGCCGAAACAGTAGCACGAACGCGAAGCGTAACTTTTCACGCCTCATGTGCGCGGGTGAGCTGCGCACGTGGAGTAGTGCACGGCGAAGTCGGCGGTCAACTGCGGCAGGTCGCGCGTCTCGCACGCGGCACGGAATGTGCAGATGCAGCGGCGGCTAGGATGTCACGGCGGCTGTGCCGTGGCTCGGCGGGAAAGCGGCTGTCGACCAGCCACACAACATAATGTGAACCAAATTTTGCGGCCACACTAAGGGCCGAAAGGTGGGTTATCGATCGCACTTCGGACGCCAAATTGTACAGGACTTGATCTTTATCCTACGGGTGATAGGAAAATTATACAACCCATCCCAGCGCTGCATAAATAAAATGGGTTGGAAGCTTTGTCAGGATGGAAGGCGGAGCGGTGAAGGCTTGTGGGCGCCCTAGGAAAGTGTGGCTGAACGGCAAATAAAAGATAGAATTCAAGTAAATATTTGGTGTATTCTGAAATACGGAATACATGGCGGGACTCGCCCTGGGAACGGATGCAATGAATGACTGCCAGTATAAGCTAGCGGCTTTAAAAACGGAAAAGGTTACGGTAATTGTAATGGTTACGGTTCACACAGTTGGTGGCTGATACCGAACAGGCGCTAGGCGGGAGCGGACGGCATGCGGCCGTTTGCCCCGCACAGAGGCTGGACCTCTGCAGTGCGTCTGTTCTGCACGAGAACTCAAACTGAAGAGAGCGAAGGAAGTGATTCTCGCACCTCTGAGACCTCCAGCAGTAGCACACGTGATCAAACGTGGGTGTCTGCTATTGGCTACACGGTAGCATGGTAACGTCAGTAGTTTCAGCACGGACGCCAGAAGGGTGGCGTGATTTTAGCATCAGCATTCATTACTGGTTCTGGCCGGCTCTGTCCTGCAAGGTGGACAGGCTTGGTCACGTTGTCAAGGCGTATGTCGCGGCAGAAGAACACTTGTAAAACTTAGGCGAAGTTTTGAAATAAAATTTTTGAATTTTTTCCTAACCTGTTTTAGACTGGCTGGTCATCCTGTACAAGTGTGAAGGATGGATCTCATTTCAGAGCAGGATTTAAGGAAGTCGTATCCTTGCTGGAGAGCCACATTCAGAGTCCGCTCCAGTCCCGGAAAGTATCCGGTGACAAGAGGGGCACTTCTGGTGTTCTTCTGTGGAAGGTTTTGGCTTTGGATGGGTGGGGAAGTGTCTCTGGCAATTTGTTTTTGTACCAGATCCGGAGGATAGCTGCGGGATGGGAATCTGTTATTAGGTTATTGGTGTACTGGTTCATTGATTCGGGACTGTAGCACTCGTTTGCCACAAAGACCTAAGCTGTAGGGAAGGGAACATTTGATGTGGAATGGAGGTACTGTTGTTTGTTGGTTGGTTTGATGTGGACGGATGTGTGAAGTTGGCCGTTGGAGAGATGAAGGTCGACATCGAGTAAAGTGGCATGGGATTTGGAATAGGTCCAGGTGAATTCGATGGGACCAAAGGAGTTGAGGTTTGTGAGGAAATTCTGTAGTTCTTCTTCACTGTTAGTTCAGATCATGAAGATGCCATCAATGAATCTATACCAAACTTTGGGTTGACAGGCATGGGTGTCTACATCTACATCTTCATCTACATACATACTCCGCAATCCACCATAAGGTGTGTGGCGGAGGGTACACATTTCCACTACTAGACATTTCCTTTCCTATTCCACTCCCAAATAGAACAAGGAAAAAATGCCTATATGCCTCCATACAAGCTCTAATTTCTCTTATCTTGTCTTTGTGATCACTACGTGAAATGTAAGTAAGCGGCAGCAAGATCGTACTACACTCAGCTTCAAATTCCGGCCCTCTAAATTTCCTCAATAGAAATTCACGAAAAGAACGTCTTCTTTCCTCCAGCGATCCCCAATTGGGTTGCCGGAGCATTTCCGTGAAACTCGCGCATTGGTCGAATCTACCAATAACAAACCTAGCTGCTCATCTACGAACTGCTTCTATGTCTTCCTTTAAACTGATCTGCTGCAGGTCCCAAACACTTGGGCAATACTCAAGATTTGGTCGTACAAGCGTTTTATACGCGGTCTCCTTTACAGATGATGTACATCTTCCCAAAATTCTCCCAATAAACTGAAGTTGGCTGTCCACTTTACTCACTCTATGTGGGAATGACCAGCAACAAACTGTCCATTCACATGAACAGTCAGAGGCAACAGTGTTTGTTGGTAGTGAGGATCACTCTGTAGCTAAACATGAGTTGGTGCACAGCCAGCACACCTTGGCACAGGGTTATCTGGATACTTCCCACCGACACTAATCTTTCAGAACTCCGGAGATGGGAACTTGCCCTTCAGCATATTCTCTCTTTCCGTTGCCCACCTGGTATCAACCTCCACTAAATTCAAATTCCCGCCCACCATCTTTAACATCTTTGCCTCAGTTCTCTGGACAGAGCCTCTGCCTGAAGTGGAATCTCTGTCTAACGTCTTTGCTTTCTACAATATGTCTGCCTAGGTGTGTTTGCATGTGTATATGTGTGTGTGTGTGTGTGTGTGTGTGTGTGTGTATTTGTTTACCTTCCTTTTTTCCCCCAAGGTAAGTCTTTCCTCTCCCGAGATTGAAATGACTCATTACCCACTCCCTTAAAACCCTCATCCTTTCCTTTTCCCTCTCCTTCCTTCCTCTGTTCCTGAAGAAGCTACCAGTGGTGGTGAAAGCTTGTATTTGTGTTTTTATTTATATCTGTCGATGAGCCTGTGCTTTGGGTAAGTTATCTGATTTCTATTTTTCACACATATAGGCACTCATGCACACACACACACACACACACACACACACACACACACACACACACACACACACACACACACACACACACACGATAAGTGAGTAATAGGAAATCGAAGCTAAATATCTACAGATTACATTAATACAAGTATTAAAAAGCACTGACAGCCTATAGAGGTACTTACTTCAATAAAATATCAGCTTGAAAATTAAATCCAAAACGTCAAAACTAACAATTTCTGTCACATGATTAATACCTGTCAAGGACGGCGACCACAGGAATTAGTTCTGTGTTAGGTAACAGAGATAGATCACTGGCAAGCATACTCGTACTGACAACCATTCATCATAAAATTGGGGTGGCACGATTACCCAGGGTGGCGCTGTTACCCTGGTCTGCCATAAGTTTCAGCAGCTGCACATCAGCCTTTGGAAACCCAAATTACCGTAGTGAAGTAGCAATGATGACGAATATGAGCAAGCTGACAGGTGACAGTTATTAACAAAGTCCACCATCGCCACCTATGATAGACATCCGTCGCTTCTTTGTAATACTACTTTGGTGAAATAACACTTTAGAGATTACAACATGATATTAGTGTGGAATGAAGGTAAGGTTGCTTCTTGTAAGCAGAGGATGGGAACATGACTCGTTAAAAGTATGTGTTTGTCTGTGTTATGTACAAGTTCATCACCCTACTCTTGTAATGAAGTTAGCTGATGACTGAAGTAGGTAACAGTAGTGAACATAAGACATGGTGGCCTTCATTACACACTAGACAAGCCTCGCGTGGTACTTTAAACAGTCGGTGGAGCGTGTTTCTGGCTGAAATTCAACTATACTTGTTCAGTGTTACTGAAGATTAGGTGGTGGTTTCCTGAACAAAATTTATATATATATATATATATATATATAATTTTTTTTTTTTTTTTTTTTTTTTTTTTTTTTTTTTTAATAAGTTGTGCGTAGGCTTCACAAAGACCATCCATAAGACATTCAAGACAAAGTGTCCTGACAAGTAAGAAGTCAAAGTTCAGCTAAGCATCGATTACAACTTACGGACACCTTGGTACCTCTCTTTGTTGGCAAAGTTTTCAGTCTAATTCTCATATTCATAACATATTTTAGTTTCATTTTTTATTTTAATATGATGAAAACAAAATGTTCTGGGGGGGGGGGGTTGAACCCCCTCGTTCCACCCCCCCCCCACCCCCCAATCTATGCCTCTGCTTCCTATGAAAATAGTACAGCCCTCAATTTTTTTACTGTAGCTCTTGAGCCCTAGTATTAGTTATAAAAAATAATGGAAAGCATATTGTATTGCAATTAACAGTTCTTACTTTCAGTTAAATTTGACGCCATCAGGAAAATTGGCCGAATTTTATTAACTTTGAAGTTCTGGGTGGGTACATAGAAGTTGAATCTGAAATTGATTTTTTGCTTAAGTGTTTACAAATTTGGTAAAGAAGAATATCCTAACTCACTTACTTCATAGATAAACAATAACATGAAAATGCCACATCATTCATACACAGCACTAATGGGTAAAAAAATTAAAACCATGGGTATTCCTTGAAACAGTGTTCTTAAACTATGTGTGGTTGACCTGAAGGACAGAAATGTATACAAGTGAGAACTAAAAACAGTTACTAATAGTTTTTAAATATAGTGAATACATACATAAACAAATTTAAATATAAAGAAAGAAAAGATAAATTTAAGTACTCAGTTTTCGGTTAGTCTTTTGCTCCATCTCAAATCTGCATTCCAGGTGGTTTTATTGGCGTTTAGCCTCCAATAATATGAAATCCTTCTCACTAGGAGTAAACAAATGTCACCACTCTTGTTGAAACAACGGCTGCTAGAGGCGCCACATAACAACCTGACGCCTGCAAAACTTGACTGACGTGTCTTCTGTTACAGTACATTGCAATACTCATTGTGCATCCTAAAAGAGTGTAACTTACTGTTTTTACACATGAATCTACAACTTTTTAAGTGTCTTGTAAAAAATAGTATAGTCTTGTGTGCCATTTTACAATGAGGACTACCAGAATAAAACTATTGTAGTTGTCATGAATTTCTGAACAATGAATCCATTATGGATAAAATCAATAAGTAGACAAGGTATGAGTATTACTTAAAGATCATTGCCTGTATATTTTATTGTTACCTAAATAATTTTTATTTTTATCTCGTAGCAGTCAAATGATCTACAAGATTTACACAGCTGAATTCCCCATCTATTTCAGAACAGTATTGTTTTTTTAATAATGACATATATCTAAAAGGACATGTAACAGATAACATTTATGTAAAACTTTTTACTCACTGGATAGATTTGATAATTAGAAGTCTGTCTCTTTCCGAAAAACATACTGAAACTATTACTCACATGTCATGAATTTTATGTATAATACTTTGTTTCTTAAATGATTTTACGATGTAATGTAATATGAATCACCTAAATAACCTAATGTAATTATTGATGTAAAATAATTCATTCAATTGTAATTGTAAATTATATTTAAACTGAGTGCAACAATATATGAACACTCCACTAATGTTTGTATCTTACATAAGGAGAGCGCTTCAGCCTCGTGGTCAGTTATCTCTGTATCTGTTTTTAGTGTCAAACCTATATCAGTTTGTATCAACAATGTTTTGTAATTAAATCATGGTTATATCTGCAAAGTTGTTTTTAATTTATGTCATAGATAATCCTCCATCTTGTCAAAGACCTCGAGTCATGAAGAGGAATATGTACATTTCATAAGTATGACGAGTGGATCATCTATTAATCAGCTGTTGGTTGCAGGAACATCTCTCAACATGTAATGCATTGGCCACAATGTCAACAAGCAAAAAGAAAGCAAACAACCTGGCTCTGGAAGTCACAATCAGCTGTGGATGTCAGTGTGAGAAGAAACATCAGATAAAAAGGAGAATTGAACATCAACCTGCCGATGGACGGTGGACTTCTAAGATAACTACCTTAGACTGTATGTGTTAATTAATTCGGACACGGACACAGGGACATAACCGTAGAATCTGAGGGCTTAGAAAGTAGTACTCCGGTACCAGAATGTAGTGTAAATAATTTTGACAGATTGCTGGAACAGATTAACCTACAATTTCTAAATCAAAGTAAACTGATATCAGAGGAAATTTCGTGTAAACATGGGGAACTGTCACGTCAAGTCAAACAACAGGATTAAGAATTTGCTAAACAGCACAATGACTTAAGATAAATTTCATCACTGAACAAGGTCAGAAGCTCGTGAGTGAAATTACTGAAATTAAAAGTGTAATTAAAGTGAATTCAACTGAAATTTTGGGGATCAAGAAGAAAATAGCAGAAATGTCAAAAACCTTTCAGTCAGGATAGTACAGACTCAGTAGTAGAATAGACACTTTAGAAAATCATATTGATACTGTGAGTAGTAACTTAGATAATGAAACTGGCAGACTAAGTGTCAATCAAGAAATTTTAGAAAAGTTTGTAAAGACAAAAATGTAAGCATTAGAACATTAGTGGGTGAAACTTACAAGAATTTGGAGGAGAGTATCAAGTCAGTTGAGATTTCTTGTACAAAAAAGGTTACAGAATTGCAAGAAAGTCTTGCTCAAAATTTTTGTTTGTAATTTTGGTTCTAGTTGGGGTAATGTGCCATTGAAATGTTACCCAGGTGATGGCCAATTAAACCCAAAAGACTTCTTACAGTACTGTAAAGAGCAGTTTACTGTAGACATGTCTGACAACTTAAAGATTAAATTCATTAAGAAATTGTTAGATAATGAAGCACTTTTGTGGGCTAACCAGCAAACCATATCTGACATGTCATTTAGTGAATTTAAGAAGTTGTTCTTCAATAAGTTTTGGTCTGAAGCAGAGCAAGGTTTGAGAAAAGTAATTTTCTGATTGGTCCTTTACATAGAGAATCTGATGGAAGTATGAGGTCATTGTGTGAAAAACAGCTTAATGAACTAATTCATTTAGACAAACCATTAGATGAGGAAGTTCAAATTGATGCACTGAAACATAGACTACCCAAACAAATTCAATGGGGATTATTATATGGGCCAGATGAAAAAAATTGAACAGTTTTTTAGATATGTGGAGAAGTTGGACAGGGCTTACGAGAGAACAGAGCAGGATTTTGGAGCTAAAAATCAAGCATATGGTAATAAGAACTTTAATGGGAGAGACAATGGGAACCAAGGTAGATATCAGGTGAATGAAAACAGGAGAAATTACCAATGAAATGATAGAAACAGGCAGTGGAATAGGAATCAGAACAATGGAGGAAGACAGTAGGGGAATGATAATAGGCAAAGTGACCCTAAAAGATTCAGACATGACCACGATCATTTAAACTAGTAGGAGCCTCATTGGTATCCTGTCAGTCTGTGGCTAGATTTCAGAATGTGAATCAGGATAACCATTATAGGACTGAGTATGGTAGCTGGAAATATGGTAACAATAATTCTAACATGAGAAATGGGACTAACGTGTTGAACTATAGGGGTTCACACCAAATGAACAGATTAACTTTTGACAGGGAATTTTAGAAAACTGTTAAGAGATGAAACTGAATCTAAGAAAGATAATGTTAATTAGTATACTCATGAAGTAGAACTAGATGAAGCAGTTGTGTCCAACCTGTACAATGAAGGTAAGAATGTTAACAATAATGTAGATGTTGAATTTGATCAGTTTGGATTATGTAATCTTATGCAAAGTAAAGTAGATCAGTGTGGTAACAGTGATGTGTGTGCTGGTATTGCTGTTGATCATGTGAGGGGAATAACAGATGTATCAATGGAAAATGATAAAGACATAGTAATGAGAATGTTGACAGTGAAGACAGTAGTGATGTGTCCAGTGATGATGATTTTTATGAAGAATTGGATGGCATGGTGTATGTAGAGGTCAAAGAAGATGTTATGTGAAAAATGATGATTTGGTAGGGAAAGAGCATGAAAGTCAGTTAATACCAGTGGATCTTAGCTGTGCCACAAATGGTCAGAGGGGGGGGGGAGGTAATGTTCAGACTGATTCAGATGTTAATATTTTGAAAACTGTATGGGACAGACAAACACGATGAAGAAAATAACAGAATAAAGAATATTGTCAGGGAACTTTGCAAGAAGTTTGATGTTGAGTGTATTGATAATTGTTAAGAGTCAAGTTGCAAAAAGGATTCATCTAAAAATATGTGTGACCCTAAATTAAATAGTGAACATGTGACTGATGTTACCCTCAGCAGTATGGGTACAGATAAGAATAACACTAGGACGAAGGATTTAAATTTTCATGATGTGTGCAAAGATTTATTACATGAAGATGATAAAGGAAGAGATACTGAAGTGTTAAGTAATCCGTATATTGTTGTTAAGACTAAGAATAGGGTAGGGGAATGTCTTATAGACACAGGAAGTCCTGTTAGTGCCATTTCAGAGAAATCTAGAGATAGAATCAAGGTAAGCAATGACTTTGTGGAGCTACCTGTTGTAGGAGTTAAAATTAGGGATGCTACAGGCAGACACAGTAAATTGGTAAACAGACAAGTGTTATGGACCTTTTATGTAAATGAAATTCAGTATACTCAAGGTTGCCTGGTAGTACCTGAGTTAAATGAAAGTATCTTATTAGGCATGAATTGGATTAGATTAGTTATTCGTTCCATAGATCCATGTTGAGGGGATCCTCGTGGATGTGGAACATGTCAAGAAACAAAATTTACAAGTTGAATAATAGATAATACTAATAATATAAATACAAATACATACATTTATAATATAAATACAGATACATACATTTTAAGGTTTTTTTCCCCTGATAATATAATAATACTAATATAGTATGAGTGCATGCATCATTTGGTACAATTTAGAAATTCAGTACTGGAGTAGAAGCAGTTGGCCACTAGAAAGTCTTTTAGGTTCCTCTTAAACTGATATTTATTAATAGCTAAATTTTTTATACTTGATGGTAAATTATTGAAAATGTGTGTTCCTGAGTAGTGGACTCCTTTTTGAACTAAAGTAAGTGCTTTTAAGTACTTGTGTAGATCATTTTTATTCCTAGTATTGTATGTATGAACTGAGCTGTTTGTTGGGAAAAGGGATATATTATTTATGACAAATTTCATTAAGGAATAAATATACTGCGAGGCAGTAGTTAATATACCCAGTTCTTTGAAGAGGCTTTTACAAGACGTCCGTGAATTTACTCCACAAATAATATGTATTACACGTTTTTGGACTCTGAAGATATGAAATATTATACCATATGACATTAGGGAATAGGGATTATTAAAGCAGCGGTTGCATTTGATGGGGGTGGTAAACAAGTGATTGTATCTGATCTGAAAACAGGTGTTACCACTGCTACAAAACTAATTATGCGTAATTGTATAGATACAAATGTACAAATTAAAGAAGTGACTTTTGTTGAAGAGAGAGAGCCTTTCAATGATGTAACAAAGAAGGAATATTGTGACAATGAATATAATGATCTGGTAGAAAAGAAGTTAATGGAAGCTGACAGACTGAGTGAAAAACAAAAAGATCAGTTAAGGGAATTGCTGTGTGAATATCATGATGTTTTTAATGACAAACCAGGGAAGGTTAGAAATTATGAGTGCAAACTTAGGTTAAACCCCATGAACCAGTCGTTAAGAAACCCTATGGGATACCTATTTGAAAGAGGAAGGCTGAAGAACAGGAATTGAACAAGATGGAAGAGTGGGGAATAATTGAGAGAAGTCAAAGTAATTATAATAATCCATTGGTTATAATTTCGAAACGGCAAGGAGGTGTTAGGCTTATTCTAGATTCTAGACAGCTAAACAAAGTCTTAGAAAGTGAAACAGATCACCCTGAGAACATGGATAAGTTACTATGTAAGTTTAACGGCATGAAATACATGTCCACTTTAGATTTAACTGCAGTATTTCATCAGGTGCCATTAGAAAGAAACTCCAGAAAGTACACTGCATTTTTGTATAGAGGCAAATGTTATCAGTATACCGTAGTTCCTTTTGGGTTATCTGTATTTGAAGCTGAATTCATCAGAGCTCTAGACTTTGTCTTGGGAAAGGAGTTGAGCAGTAAACTTATTATTTATGTTGATGATATTCTGGTCACTGGAAAATCATGGAAAGAACATTTTCAAGTATTAAGGGAAGTTTGTGCTAAATTGAGAAAGGAGGAATATCATTAAAGTTGGAAAAATGTAATTTTGGAGTCAAAGAATTGAAATTTTTGGGACATACTATTTCTGAAGAGGGTATACTACCAGATAAAGAAAAACTTGAAGCTATAGCCAATTTTCCAAGACCAAAACTAAGAAACAATTAAAGTCTTTCTACGGAATGTGCGGGTTTTACAGAAAATTTCTCAGTAGTCAAGCATTGAATGCACTCAGCCTTAATAACTTGTTAAAGACAAATAGTATTTGGATTTGGAATGATGAATGCCAGCAAGCTTTTGACACAATAAAAACAGAATTGTGTAACAGTCGGATACTGTGCAGACCTGATCTATCGTTACCTTTCTGTGTTATGACGTACAGCAGGGACTATGGTTTGGGAGCTTATTTGTTTGGGGAGAGAGAAATAGGGGGCAAGAAATAACATAGATCCATAGCATTTGCAAGCAGAGTGTTGCAGAAACACAAAAAAAAATCATATACTGTAACAGAGAAGGAACTGTTAGCTATTCACTGGGCGTTTAGTAAATTCAGGAACTATTTGGCAGGACATAAAGTAATTGTTTATACTGACCATAAAGCTTTGACATATATCCAGGAATGTAACTTACACCATAGTAGACTGACAAGATGGACTATGTTCTTCCAACATACTTCTATAGTGTGGCAAGGAAAGAGAAAAAGTTGATAGGATGTTGTGACCATTGTCAGAGGGTAAAAGTGAGTAATCAAACTAGTATAGGGTTTATGCAAAACATATTGCCTAAGGAGAAGCTAGAACTAGTTGCTGTTGACTTTTATGGGATACTACCAAAGTCCAAAGGAGGTTTCTGTTATATATTTGTTGTGGTTGATTTATTTTCCAAGTAGCCTACATCAAATTATTCCGGTTAACAAAAGCTACTAGTAGAAACATAATCAACAAATTTCAAAGAGATTATTTTGTTAATGTTGGAAAACCAAAAGGTGTCTTATCAGACAGTGGAACCCAGTTTACATCTAAATTGTGGAAGGACTTTGTGGAGGATGAGAACATAAGACACATCCTAATCTCGGCTTATCACCCATCGGGCAACCCAGCAGAACGCTATATGAGGAAGCTAAATAGACTTTTCCAGGCATACTGTAACAAGAACCATGTCTCGTGTGTTGATTATGACAAAAAATTTGAAGATGTTATGAACAGCCTACAGCACATTTTGACAGGCTTTAGTCCTTACTAAATTATGTTTGATTGGAAACCATCTAATCTGTTTGTTGAAATTGTATATTACCCTGTATGTAAATCTAAGACTCAGGAGAGAGAAGAAATTGTTAAAAAGACAGTGGAAGAACAAGGAAGATTCAGAAAGAGAAGGCATGACAAGAACCTTAAAGCCACTCAATTCAAAGTCGATGACCTCGTTCTTGTGAAAACAAAGGAAAAATCTAAAGCTATTAGCAATGAACTGAAGAAGTTTTTCGACATTTATATTAGCCCATTCGCAGTTAAAGAGGTACCACATCCAAATGCATACAGACTTGTTTATCCAAGATCTAGGAAGCTGTTTGGCCTGCAGAATGTGACTGAGCTGAAATTACATAAAACTTAAATCTGGAAAGTGTAGTATAATATGTAGGGTTAAGGAAGTAGCATTTCTACAGACAATTTTACCTATAAAAGCATACCAAAGTGTACTATAGATATTTTGTATATTGTAGTATTAAGATTTATATCTATCCATGGAAACTATGAAAATGTTTTTTGTGATGTATGGAGCACTGTGGCCTCAGGGGATCACATTATCTTTATGTGACAAGCACTAGGTCCCTAACCATGTAGCATTTTATTTCCTTTTTTTCGATTTCAAATGCTGCATCTCCTACTCATCTTTTATTCTATAAAGAAAGTTATATTTTTCTATCAATGTATCTCTCTTATGCGTAGAATAAAGAATGTATATACTAAGATAAAATATAATTGTTTTGAGCAAAGTAATAAGAACAAAGTTAGTAATGATAAATTAAATATGTCTTGTTTGATCAAATTAAGGAAGTGAGATTATAAAATATAAATTCTTCTATCATTTTTTGTTGTTGAATTAATTAAATTAGAAAAAAAAGATTTGTTTGAAGCAAGAGCCTTCTACTCAGTAATGAATTTAAATAAGTAAATTTTTCTTGTATATCATTATATAAATATGAATATTAAGACGAAAAATAACTAGCAGGAAAAATTAAATATAAAAAATAGACGAAGATTACTCACCAGGCGAAGGAGCACAGGTGTAACAGCATCACAAATAAATAAATGAATACACACACACACACACACACACACACACACACACACACATTCTCTACCAGATTAGGAGGATAGCTGCAGGATGTGAAAGCTGTTATTAGGTTATTGGTGTACTGGTACAGAGCTTCAGGACTGAAGCAGACCCGTTTGCCACGAAGACCTAAGCTGTAAGGAAGGGAACATTTGATATGGAATGGATGACAGCTGTCATCAGTACCTACATTATGACAGCTGTCATCTATTCCATATCAAACGTTCCCTTCCTTACAGCTTAGGTCTTCGTGGCAAACGGGTCTGCTCCAGTCCTGAAGCTCTGTACCAGTACATCAATAACCTAATAACAGCTTTCACATCCCGCAGCTATCCTCCTAATCTGGTACAAAAGCAAATTGCCAGAGCCACTTCCTCATCCCCCCAAATTCAGAACTTTCAACAGAAGAATCCCAGAAGTGCCCCTCTTGTTACCAGATACTTTCCGGGACTGGAGCGGACTCTGAATGTGGCTCTCCAGCAAGGATACGACTTCCTTAAATCCTGCCCCGAAGTGAGATCCATCCTTCACGACATCCTTACTACTCCACCGAGAGTGTCTTTCCGCCGCCCACCTAACCTCCGTAACCTCCTAGTCCACCCCTATGAAATCCCCAAACCACCTTCCCTACCTTCTGGCTCCTACCCTTGTAACCGCTCCCGATGTAAAACCTGCCCTATGCACCCTTCCACCACCACTTAATCCAGTCCCGTAACCCGGAATGTATAAGCAATCAAGGGCAGAGCCACTTGTGATAGTACCAACGTGATTTACCAACTGACATGCCTGCACTGTGAAGCGTTCTATGTGGGAATGACCAGCAACAAACTGTCCATTCGCATTAATGGTCACAGGCAGACAGTGTTTGTTGGTAATGAGGATCACCCTGTGGCTAAACACGCCTTGGTGCACGGCCAGCACATCTTGGCACAGTGCTACACCGTCCGGGTTATCTGGATACTTCCCACTGACACCAATCCTTCAGAACTCCGGAGATGGGAACTAGCCCTTCAGCATATTCTCTCTTTATGTTGCCCACCTGGTCTCAACCTCCGCTAAATTCGAATTCCCACCCACCATCTTAACATCTTTGCATCGGTTCTCTGGACAGAGCCTCTGCCTCAAGTGGTATCTCTGTCTAACTTCTTAACTTCTTTGCTTTCTACAGTATGTCTGCCTAGGTGTACTTGTGTCTGTGTGAATGTGTGGGTGTGTGTGCATTTGTTTACTCTCCATTTTTCCCCCAAGGTAAGTCTTTCCTCTCCCGGGATTGGAATGGCTCCTTATCCTTTTCCTTAAAACCCTCATCCCTTTTCCCTCCCCTTCTGCCTGAAGAAGCAACTGGGTTGCGAAAGCTTGCATATATGTGTGTGTGTGTGTGTGTGTGTGTGTGTGTGTGTGTGTGTGTGTGTGTGTGTGTATTCATTTATTTATTAGTGATGCTGTTACACCTGTGCTCCTTCGCCTGGTGAGTAATCTTCGTCTATTTTTTATATTTAATTATATAAATATGCTAACACGAAAATTGTGGTACAAATATCTAATTTATTTGTACAAGAAGGCCAATGAAAGTTAGATAATTCGAAAGATTGTTTGTCATAGATTTCATGAATATAAATATTGTGTGTGCATTTAGCTATTAAAAGTGGTAAAAGGATGTAGAAATTTTCCTATCTAAAGCTTGGATCAACAGCATTCTCTAACAATCAGCTCACTGATTGGCTATTCGCCTCGACCAAATATGCTGTAATGCAGCGCATCTGCAGTATTAAAATAAGTGAATATCGAAACATGGAGTGCTCCCAACTCACTTTCTTGTGCAGTTCAAATGCTTTATTTTCGCAGTGATTAAGGGTGGTTAAAGGAAATGGATGTTTTCATATGAATGCTGATATAAAGGATGATGCGCTGGGAGAGGCATCTAGCAGTGCTTGTGTGGAACTATGAAGTTGAGAATGCTGATATAAATGCTGATGCACCAGGAGAGGCATGTAGCGGTGCACGGGTGGAACTTTAAAGTCTAAATGTTGTCACCTCCGGAATTCTGAATATCGCAGTATCGAAATAACATCATTTCTTGCCGTTGTATAAATATACAAACACCGAAATTGTAGTTCCATTTCAGATATTAGGCTAATGAAAGTTATATAATTTGAAAATGGCATGAGAAGTATATACTTCCGTTTTTATTTGTTGTTATTGTGTCAGGCATTTTCCTTAACACGTAAAATATATCGTTCCATACCTCCCAGTGCCGGTTAAACTTTACCAAATATCCCAGCGGCCTTCTATGATAATGTTGGCAACACACGCTGAATAGTGAGTATCCTGTGAGTCTTCATTTTAGCCAATCGCTTGACAATGCTGATGTTTTCGCATGGAATCTTCGCTTTACGAGGGCAATTATTTTTACTGGGCAGATGAGGGTACATACAAGAACCTGTCAACCATAAAGCAGGAACAGCATTATTTGTTTACTTCATGGTCTGTACGATACACTAATCGAGTCATTCTATGTGGTTCGAACAAATGGGCAAAGATTTTCTATCATGTTGTTGATGTTGTCAACATAATCACGCAAGGCCACTGACATGATACGTAAAATTTTACCCCCAGTGACCATTGTAAACACAATTGGTCGATTTTCGACCACCGGCAATACTAGTTTAGATAAATGCTTTTGTATAATTTTGTAATGAGTTCGTTCCTGTTCCTGTTCCTGACCCAATCAAGATAGACTGGTGAATTCCTTGGACTCCCTACATTTGAGCCATGGAGCCAAATGACCTTAATAAGTGAATTAATGCATGACAGTGCTATTGCAGTTTAGGTGATGTTCTGAAAGTGGTGAAAGGAAGAAATAAAAAGAGGAGCAGGGACAATCAATCACCGTGTGACGTGTGTACTGCATCTCCTTCATCTGCCCATCACCAGCATCAACATCATCAAAAAAGCAAGCAAAATATATAATATTTCTTTTTACTGTAAATAATCTGACAGCCTGACTTGTTTCGCGCTGCCGGCAACTCTTCCATGTTTGCATGCAGGAGTTTGCTGTTGGGGTGGGGGGTGGGGGGGTATAAAGAGGCAGGTCTGTCAGACAGACACATACACATATGTGGCTGGAAGGCATGTTTGTTGCAAGGTACCATTTAGTTATGATTTGACAATTAATGATTGCTAATTTATAATGAGTTAAAGTCCGTGACACTGAAATAATTGATGTTATAAATTGTCAGTAAATATATATATTCTCTAATAATCAGATATGTGCCAATTAAGTACTCAGAATAACATTTGAAAGCATTTGAAACACTAAAATATGTGTGAAATGATTTGTTTTGCAATGTTATATTGTTTAATAATCATGTCACTATAATAAAAAAAGGAACTGTTGTAATTGTTTCGTAATAATGACATATATCTAAAAGAACATGTAACAGATAACATTTGTGTAAAACTTCTTACTCACTGGATAGATTTTATAATTTGAAGTCTGTGTAAATGAAAATATATCAACAATTTATGATGCTCTTTCCGAAATCTTATTGAAAACTAGTACTAACATGTCATGAATATTATGTATAATACTTTGTTTCTTAAATGATTTTATGATGTAATGTAATACAAATCACCTAAATAACCTAATGTAATTATTGATGTAAAATAATTCATTCAATTGTAATTGTAAATTATATTTAAACTGATTCCAACAGTATATGAACACTTCGCTATTGTTTGTATCTTATATAAGGAGAGGCACTGCAGCCTTGTGGTCAGTTATCTCTGTATCCGTTTTTAACGTCAAATCTATATTAGTTTGTATCAGCAATATTTTGTAATTAAATCATGGTTATATCTGCAAAGTTGTTTTTAATTTACATCATAGATAGTCCTCCATCTCGTCAAAGACCCCGAGTCATGAAGAAGAATATGTACATTTCATAAGTGTGACACAGATTCTGTCGCTGGCAAGGAATTTGAGCTCGCCACCGGAAATGTGTTATATGCCAAATTCACTGAATCAGCAGTCAACAGTTAAGTAATAATTTGCCAGTAACATATTGGATGTTGTGTTACAATATGTATATGGTCGTGAACAGCTGTCGGATGGTGAACTGAAAAGTTTGAAACTGGCAATGGCACTATTTAGTAAATGAATAGCATAGTGAAATGTGGTCGGTGGCTGTTTTCTTTATTGTAAGAATCATCCTGCAATTAGTAAAATACTTTAACAAATATGGAATATCATCAACTTCTCAACATGGTTTTCGAAACATTATATCAAACATACTGTGATCTATGAATATATAACCTCTGTTTGAAAATCTATATATGATAAACAGCAAACAACAGGTATATTTTTAGATTTAACTAAAGCATTTGATATTGTATTGGAGGACTGCCAAATGAATGGAACTGCTCCTTTCTCAGTGAGCAAAAACAAAAACGTCCTGGCACATTCAAATTGCGTGCCAGAACCGGGACCCGAACATGGGACCTTTGCCTTTCGCGGGCAAGCGCTCTACCTCTGAGCTATCCCAAAACGACTCACGGTCCCGCGCCTCAACTTCAATTCTGCCATTACCTCACCTCCTACTTTGCAAACTTCACAGAAGTTCTCCTGCGAAACTTGCAAAACTAGCACTCCTGGAAGAAAGGGATGTTTCCAGAATGAAGCTTTCACTCTGCAACGGAGTGTGAGCTGATATGAAATTTCCTGGCAGATTAAAATTGCCTAGTGAAGGAGGCGAGGTACTGGCATAATTCAAGTTGTGGGGCGGGGCCGTGAGTCGTGTCTGGATAGCTCAGTGGTAAAACGCTTGCCCGCAAAAGGCAAAGATCCCAGGTTTGGATCCCGGTTTCATATCAGCGCACACTCCACTGCAGAGTGAAAGTTTCATTCTGGACACAGTCACTTATGTGTGGTTACTATGCTTATTTTGATGCCCATCTAAAATATGGTCTCATATTCTGGGGAATTTCCCCTGCAGCTCTGGGGACCTTCACAATACAAAAAATAGCCATTGGAAACATCACAAGGATATCAGCCAGAAAATCTTGTAAACCAGTATTTAAAACACTTAAGGTGCTTCCATTATCTTGCTTGTATATTCATGATACTTAAATGCATATCAAAAGAAATACAACGGATAATAATGCTGACATAAAAAAAGCATACTGCTACACAGTAGATTAATGAGATAGATATTATTTTTACAAAACTTCCACATAGACATAAAATACAAATTTAGGAATGGATAAGGTTCCTATTACTGAAACTAAGAGAATTCTGTTCAGTATAAATTTTATGAAATTCAGATATGCTGATAATAAAGTGAGAAGACTATACTCAGGGTATTACTGTTACCAGTCACAACTGTTGCTGTGTTTCAATCAGTTTTAAACAATAGTCACGGTAAAGCCTCTACCAAAATGTTTTTAAAGTGAGAAGACTAGCTAATGAAATTCGTATGGAAATAAAAAACAATTATACCTTTAAATATAAGTTCATAGATACTGCTAAAGGAAATTAAAGGTCATTTTAAAATTATTGATGGACCGTTGTTCTGCCGGAAAAACACAAATAGTGATCATTGGAAATTGTGCATTCCTTAGAGTGTACAGAGAGACTTAATTTGGTATATTCATGAAGGGATGGAGACTTCAGAATAAGAAAGTGCATAAAACATACAACAAAATTTTATTACTTCAAAAATCTGTGTAGGAAAGTAATAAAAATTTTGTGTCAAAAAGTAAAGGATAAGAACCAACATGCTCAGTTTTTGTTGTATCCCATTATGCCTAAACATTTAAATGACATCACAGCTTGTAATTTAGATGGCCCTCTTCCTTCAGGGAGAGGAGGTGTAGCTCATATTCTTGTAGCAGTCTCATGCTGGTCTAAATACGTGAGATTATACCCTGTGAAAGGACCTTTGACTATGACAATTATTTGATATTTAGAGGAATACTATGAGGATGTTGGTATTCCTAAGCAGATAATAACCGATAATGGCCACCAATTAGTTCAGAATTTTTGGGCTGGAATGGAATAAGACATGTACCCATTTCTAAATATAATCTTCAGTCAAACCCATCTGAAAGAATAATGAATTAGGGCTGTGATTTATTGCACATAAGTGAGGTTCTGGCAATGTAAGGGACCTGTGACCACTGGAGGTATGATATTTTGATTGTTTACATTTAACTTCATTGAATAATTATACAAAGTCACATTCTAATGTAGTGTTTTGTATCTTCTCTTGTAGACAGTGCAACAACTCAACCTAAACTATATGTACACAGCATAATATTATTCCACCTGATGATGGGGGTTTAAAACTTCAAAATGTATTGTGGGTACAATAAAACAAAGTGACTGGTAAATAGAAGTACCTTGTGCTTTAATCAAAGATGTATCAAATTTATGTACACCATATTGTTCTCACAACCATAAACCTGGGCTACTTTAATACATGAATTCCAAACAGTACTTAACGAATTGCTTTATTTATTAACTGGCTTGACACCCTTAGAAATTCTGAATAAAAAATTTATAAATGAACCACTAGTACAGTACTTTACTTGGCCACCATGTCCTAAAGAAGATTATTCAAGACTGCAGAAGAATGTGGAAGCAGCTCTAAAGGGAGCAGCCCACAAAAGGCTTCAAGAGAAGAACAAGAAAGCTATTACTTCAGAACTAAAAGTAGATGATTTGAGTCTTGCTAAGAATTTTGAACTTAGTTCTTGAGTAAAAAGCAAACTAGTAAATTTTTTCATAAGTGGTGTGGCCCTTTTGTTATTGTAAACTTACCTCATCCTAGAGCCACATATTTACAAGATCCCAGTAGAAGAGAAGATAAAGGTTTATATAATAATAATGCACTCAAAACTTATAAGGTCACTCAGGCCAATTAGCTTTCTCTGCTAATTTGGTGGTTTGACATCCACCAGGAAACCAGTTATTTGTCCTTTTTTCTTCCTCTTCGCTTTCTGAAGGACAAATCCCTTTCTCTTTTACTATTATTTTTTTCTTTCGCCATAGTCCTCTCGCTATATTCTTCTTAGCAGATGTCGATTATTGTGAATGTGACTTAATTTGAATCATACTCATGTTAGACTAATGTAGTGAAACATCATAAATATCCTACATTGCCAGACCAGTTATAATAAAACTTCACTATATGTGGTCTGCAGATGTACAGGGTATAAGGAGGTGACAAATCATGTTTATATGAAGAAAGGATATTTTCTCCTGGACAAAAAACTATTACATTGATACAAGTTGAATTTTATGATTGGGCAACCGCAAAACGCGCGGACATTCTGCACTGTCTCGCTCTTTCCACAGTCCAGACGAATGCAATCATTTGTTGCAAAAGAAAGGCATTTAGAAATAAAAGTACATGTCTGGTAAAAGTGGACTGTATTTGTCAGAAGCGCAACATTCTGAGGCGGATACGCATGCATCCGAACAGGTTGGTGGTCACCGGCCGAGTCCCCCCGCCGGCCATTTCATTGTGCAAGGGCCGAGCAGGTAGCGGCCGCCCTTACCTGCAGCCCCAGCGTCCGGTCGCTGCTGCGCCCTTGTGACGCCTCGCACCGGTACGGAACATTCCGCTCACCTAATTTGTATAAATTACACTAATACTACACAAATCACAAAAAGCACAAGGTAGATAACATAAACAAAACAAATAAATGGTTGAGGAACTAAGGTCCGATGTACATGAAAGAAACACAAGTTCAATTAGTTGTTGTATGAGCACTAAAGTCTACGTTTCCTGTGGAACAACACAAATCTTCGACAGCGGTCGTCTATAGGTTCCTGTTGCCGTGCGCACTGAAACCACACGCACCAAACCATCAGGACCAGAGTGAGTGCAAACAATGCCCCTAGACCGCCACACGAGAGGTGGCGAGTTGTCTTCCTTCAGGAGAACCAATGTACCCGGCTGCAGACTGTCTTTCGCTGACGTCCATTTAGTTCTCTGCTGCAGCTGTGACAAGTAGTCATGTGACCAGCGTTTCCACACGTGCTGCTTACACTGCTGGATGAGCTGCCATCTCGACAGCCCGGATAATGGCTCCGGAAGCAAGCCTGGCTCTGGGACTGTTGTCCAGGGTTCACCGATAAGGAAATGGCCAGGAGGAAGGTACGAAAAATTATCTGCATTATCAGGAAGATAGGTCGAGAATTTAATCACGCTTCCATTTGAGTTAGAAGAGTCTATAATTCTTCAAACGTTAGCACTTGGTTTCCCACCACTCTCTTTAGATGTGTTTTTATGGATTTTACACTTGCTTCCCATAATCCACCAAAATGCTGTGCATGAGGAGGGATAAAATGCCACTGTATCCCATTTTGTGATGCACAGCTCTCGATTTGTGTTACATATGACTGAGTGCTGAACAATTTGTGGAGTTCGTGCAGATCATTCCTTGGTCCCATGAATGTCTTTCCATTGTCACTACAAGTTTGCACAGAGACCTCGTCGTGAAATAAATCTTCGGAGAGCAGCAATGAATGCTTGAGAGCCCCACGTGTACTGCCTTTGTTGCCATGCAAACAACCAAGTCAATGTAGACCTTTACCTTCATTTTACATCTCTTTCCACCGAATAGTGGGCCACCATAATCAATCTCACAATTAAGAAAGGTAATTTGATACGCGAACTGAAGGTAGTTTTCCCATAAGATGGGTTGCAGTAGTAGCCTTCAATCGATAAGAAGGGAGACACTTGTGAATCATTTACCTGATGACTGAGCTTCCTGTTTGAATCCAGTACCTTGGTCTGAAACTTGCTAATAGGAGTTATGATCCTGGATGCAACAAACGTAGATGCTCGCCCATGACTGTTAACTTAGTTACATGATGCTTAGGAGCCAGAATCTTGGGATGCCTTTGACTGTAGGAAGCATTTGACTGTTCCAACCTGCCGCCCACCCTTAACAACTGTTCTTCGTCTAAAAACAGATGAAGTGAGATCACTCTGCTTTTCTTGGGGATCGTTCGACAATGTAGTAGCTCTACGATCTCCTTGCAATACTCGCAGTCCAACGTGGTTGTTTTTCATTGGTAGTTTCACCACATATCTACCGTTAGCATTCCTTTGTATGGTTCTTTCAAAATACTCCTCACACAAATGCTCTTGTTTCGTTCGCACAGAAACATTCATTTCTTCTTGCTGACAGAACTGTTCAACCTGAGTGTTAAGGTGACTAGTGCATGTGAGGCATGACAGTACATTTTGTGCCTTGGACTTCAAAGACAGAGGAGGTAGTTTGCCTGAAACAATCCAGCCGAACGACGTCTCCTGTAATGTTGGATGATTCACTCTCTTCAGCTGGCCTGGTTTCAGTATGTCAAAAAAGATCGATGCTCCAAGAAGTAGATCGATTTCACCAGGTTTATGGAATGCTGGATCTGCAAGCTTTAGGTGTGTAGGAAGCTGCCATGTGGAAATTTCAAAGGGTGCTGTTGGAAGTGAACCTGCTATATGTGGAAGTAATGCGCAGACGGCATTTGTTATGTAGTTAGCAACTCTTGAGGAAATATTCACCTCACAAACATGCAATGCTTCTACCGTTTGAACATCACTGATCCCACTTATTGGTATCAGACGCCGACTGAGCTGTAGACCCATCCTATCTGCCAGACTGGTAGATATGAAGTTCATCTGTGATGCGCTGTCAAGCAGTGCTCTGCATTGGTGTACCTTTCCTTTACTGTCCGTGATGTCTACAAGGACAGTTGGTAATAGCACTTCTGTGTGTGGTGATTTCCCTTGACGGCACAGTATGTCTGCTGTTCTCGTACGCTCGTCTCTTGCTCTCTATCGCCACTGCTACTGGGCTTGTTCCTTGTGCAGTAACGTGTTGTGGCGTTTTTTACAATTGCGGCAACTGCCAGCACGGCATTCCCTTTGCCTATGATCCATGCGCAGGCAGTTGAAACAAAGCTTTTTTCTTGTCACAAAGTCTAGTCTACTTGCAATATTGCTCTCTTTGAATTTGCGACACTTATTTAGTTCGTGAGCTGCGTCACAGAATACACAGTTGGATGACCTTAAGAGAAATGTTCATAGCAAACTGTAACCTTCTGCTTTAGTACGCTTGGCGGCCGGCTGATGGAAGTGTTGTAACATAGTGCCTGAATGAATCAGCTCTAACGTCTGACAGTTGCTTTCCAGAAATGCCACCAAATCTTTCAGACGAGGAAAAGTTGTGCTAGCTGTTTTAGATTCCTACTGTTTCCTGAGATTTACACTAATGTGATCCAACAAAATGTGTGAAAGTAACACCTCATGCAGTGGAATGCCGACCTTAAGAACTTCTATTGTGTTCAGGTTTGTCATAAGCTGGTTAATTAACATACGCAAGTCCTTAGCAGATTCAGTTTTGATGCTTGGGAGGTTCAGAAGTTGTTTAACGTGCAGATCTACAATTAACTTTGGATTATTGTATCTATGAACAATCAGATCCCATGCAATTTTAAAGTTGCTCTCTGTAACTGGTAAAGTTTCAATCAACTTTTGTGGTTTACCAGATACACAAGACAACAAGTAATAATAACGCTGGACATCAGTTAAGGCGTCATTGCTAATAATTAGTGCCTTAAAGGTATCAAAGAAGTGCATGAACTCTGCAACGTTGCCATTAAATGTTGGCAATGAAATTGCAGGGAGCTTTATTTCAGGTGCATTGTATGAAGTAGACGAATGAGGAGGTGCCACAACGTTCGTCTGTAGTAATGTAGTTATTTTTGAATCTACATCTAAGCACAAGTCTTCAAATGACTCTGTCAGCATCATGGGATTCTTCCAGATCGTTAATTTCTAACTGTGTCTGAATGTCGTGATATTCATTTTTGCTTGTGGTTAGCAATGACTGCCTTACTCTAATGTCGTGATTGGATCCGTCCTGAAAGCTACTGACAAATGTCGAGATTCTAGTCACTCATGACTTGATGACTGCTCTTTTCTTAACTAGACTATGTTTCTCGACAGGATATTAGAGCACAGGAAAGAAGATTAAGGAAAAAGAGCCAGGCTGCTTGCAGAGCGGAGCGACGGTACCTTGCGATGCACCGAGTGGACCGCAGCTGCTGCAGGAGTCAGCGGCAGGTGGCGCGGCTCGCTGGCGTGTGGCGGCATGCTGCGGGAATGGCTGGGCTGACTGACGTCGTCTGCTGGTTTGAGATGCACTTCACAACACGATCGATCGACCCGATTCACGCGTATTCTGTACTGCGGACAGCTTTACTACGGGCATATAGCACTGTTAGTGCACTGGAGGCACTCATAATTCATGTTAATCTCAGAGATCAACATACAATGCCACGAAACAGGATGTTCTAAGTTCGCGGTACGCACAGTCAAACGTCGGAATGGTTCTATTCGTGCCCGGAGGACCAAATATGGGCAGCCGCAAAACGCGCGGACATTCTGCGCTGCCTCGCTCTTTCCACAGTCCAGACAAATGCAATCATTCATTGCAAAGGAAAGGCATTTAGAAATGAAAGTACATGTCTGATAAAAGTGGACTGTATTTGTCAGAAGCGTTACATTCTGAGGCGGATACGCATGCATCCGAACAGGTTGGCGGTCACCGGCCGAGTCCCCCCGCCGGCCCTGCGCTGGCCGTTTCATTGTGTGAGGCTCGAGCAGGTAGCGGCCCTCCCTTCCCTGCAGCCCCAGCATCCGGTCGCTGCTGCGCCCTTGTGACGCCTCGCACCAGTACGGAACGATGATATTGGTGCAAATTTTGTAAAGTAACTTTAATAAGATTTTATATTTTTAATCAATATAAACTAAGGGTTGGGTTAACATGATTTTGTATGGGAGGTAGTTAGTATACATGAACACTTACACCCAGTGACACTTTACACATTCACCTTGTAACGTTTCTGCTATGTTGCACACTCCTAAAAATCAGTTGCCAACATAGAAACACGAAATATCTGATACCTAAAGTAAAACTTCATTACCGGACATGTGATATTTCACATTTTCACCTTCTGTTTGAAATTCTATTAACACTATTAGTAAAATACCTTTTAAGAAATAGTATGTTGATTTAAATATAACTTTGGCTGACCTTTTACGTAATTTTCAGTGTTTTATACTTTCGTAAAAAATAGCTGCAAACACTAAAAATGCATTACACTTAGTTTCGGAAATTGCTGAACCTGTATAGATACTAATTTGTATAAAAACAACAATGGTACATGTTATAAACTATTGCACAACATGATTTCATATATACCTTTTGTTTAAATAAATTAGGGCAGACCATGTTTTATATATCACTAGATACTAAATTAAATACTGATAATTTTTCATGCACTAAAATTAATAATCCGTTTGGTACTAAGAAACTATCTTCGAAATTAACAAAACTACGACAACCATATACAAATCCGTATTAATAAATAATTTGACCGCAAACTGAAACACATTAAAATTCCATGTCACAATAATATTATGCCTACACAATATTGGCAAAACAAATATGTGTGCACTTCCAAAACACACATAATGTAAATAATTTGAGCACTGTAAACACTAGTCAAAAGGATGACTTTAAATTTGTGTACCATATTTAAATACAAATGTCATGAAACAAGTACATACATGGAGATAAATAGTCAAAGCTTAAATGTAATGTTTTAATTTCTGTATTTTGCCATATATAATGTAAAAGAATATTGTTTAATTGTGAATTACAAAACTTTGTCATCAATCTTATTACGCGGTTACGTAGAAAGATGTTTGAGAGAAACCATTGTTTGTTGGTCTTGAATAGAGTATTCGAGTGGCCAGAAACCTGTAAGCACTAAGCAGCTCTGTTGGCTTGCTGCTGCATTTCTTGATTGTGCAATGTTTAAGTGGAAATAAAATCGTTTCCATATCAACTGAGATGGTTTTAATTTATGAAAAGATCCTGTAAAATCAAATGCTTTAGTGAATGCCGAAGACAGCTCACAACGCAATGGACTTCAGCCAGCATATAAGATATGTTCAACTTCACCTACAGTGGAATGACTTTGTTATTGACTGTGAACTAATAAACATTTCCGTGATTCAGGAATATATTAGGGCTCAGTTTGAGTCATTCCGAAAAGGGGTGATGGACGTTAGAACCTACATGCACGCTGCTCGAACATGTGACACTGTGCACTTGCCATGCACTGCAATAGTGGGTGTTGGAGCCTCCTTCTGGGGTCCCAAAAACAGTACATGACATCCATTCTGTAGTGGGGAAACTGACATCTAGTCTGCCATTGTAAGCCCTCTGGTGTCATGTTGTTTGTTGTAGGTACAGGGGTGTCCAGGGAGTGGGATGGGGGCAGGAAGGGTGTTGCCAATCTTTAGGGCTATCTGACTCTCACCTCTTTGCTCCAACTCCTTATCTTCCTACTTTTTTTATCTTTCCTTCTTCTCTTTGTGAGTTTCTCTCCCCTAACCATAATGCACATTGATCTCGATGGAGATACTTCCTTGTATCCTTTCAGTTAGTCTGACTTCAACCCCAATTGACTTTACTCCTAAGGGTTTTGTCTGAGGTTCAGTTCACGCACACCACATGTCCACACACATTCACAATTGCTCTCTCTCTCTCTCTCTCTCTCTCTCTCTCTCTCTCTCTCTCTCTCTCTCTCACACACACACACACACACACACAGTAATCACAGACACATTTATTTACACTTACTACACTACATCAGCAACAGTACATATATTACACACACTTAGAAGGGGTATTAGTTTAGGTGGATATAGGCTCCTAATCTTTTTTAATGGTATGGGGTGACTTGTAGTTAATGAGGAAGATTCCCCCCCTCCCCCCAGCCATTAGTAAGACGGATGTGTTACTCATTGGTATGCTTACTTTGAGTTGAGGAGTTGAAGGGGTAAAGGAGGAGAAAATTTTAATTTGTGAGTGCACATTCGTAAAAAGTATGAGGTATAGGAAGAGAATTAAGGGACAGGAGTAACTTTGAGAGAGAGAAAAGGGAGGTGGCCTGAAAAGTGGTCTCTAGTGGTTTGGAGGTAGGTGTTAAAGGATGTTGGTGATGGCAAGAGCCTACTACCCAAGGTCAGGTGCCTAATGAGAGGGCCTTACCCAGAGAGATGATGGGGTGGGCGCACAAGTGATTTTGCACCATTATGAAACATCTTAGTATTTAACATCCAATTATTGACCATTGTCCATTTTACGCATCTTTTCAAAAATTCTAGAAAAAACAGAGCAAAATCAGTAATAAAGTTTTCCACCCTGATGAAATAGCAATAAAGTATGGAGTTCCTCAAGGCTCTGTTCTAGGACCATTACTTTTCCTCATTTATGTAGATGACCTTGTTGATCATATGAGCACGCAAAATACTATTCTATTTGCTGATGATACAAGCATAGTGTTAATGGGATCTAGTCCTCAATAACTCCAGTCAGTGTCTGATAGCACTATGAAAACACTGAGTAAAAATGGCGTAATTGTTAATAGTGGGAAAACTGTGTGTATCAACTTCAGCTTAATTTCACCATCCTGCCGAAAAACTATTAAAGTAAAGCTTAATAATCATCTAATCAGAAATGTAAATGAAACAAAATTTTTGGGTGCATGGGTTCAACAGAATTTAAAATGGGATACACACATAAACAACTTGTCAAAGAAACTCTCTTCATTGTGCTATGGATTAAGAATATTGAAATCTGCTACAAGTAAATCCACAGTAATACAAATATACCATGCACAGTTCCACTCCTGGCTCCACTAAGGAATCATCTTTCGAGGAAACTCAACTCATGGTACAAATATATTCAAACTACAAAAAAAGAGCAATGTGGATAATTTGTGATCTTAAAAAGATGGAATCCTGAAAATGTCTTAATAAAACTTAATCTTCTAGATGTCACCTGCCTATTCATCCTAGAAACAATGATACTCACCAGGTAATACCTCATGAAAATAGTAAAATTAATCCAAACCAAGGATATTCACACTCATTTTACCAGTGTACAATCAAATCTCCACTAAAAAATTTTAAATTACATCATAATACCAAAAAACCATAATTCACCCTGGCGTTAAGTTACACAATAAGATTCCATATCAAATAAAACTAGATCCAGATCCAATATTTAAAAAGAAACTAAAGGCATTACTGACAAAGAACTGCTTCTATTCAGTGCATGAATTCCTGGAAATGAAAAACAAAATGAATCTGCTTTCTATGTAAAATTCTATGGTTAAAAGTAGAAAATCTAAAACGACATTATTGTAACCTATACACTTAACATCCGTTATGTATTGTTATATCTTGTTTAGTAGTAATTTCCGTTGTCTGTGAAATCCCAGTGATTCTGTACATTTTTAATGAATATATTTTTATTGTAGTTCTTGTTTTATATTTCCAGTGGTCATTTTCAGTGAATATATTATAGAAAGAAAACTTACTTGGTGGTATAAATTTATATAAAAAATAGAAATTGGATAACTTACCCAAAGCACAGGCTCGCTGACAGATACAAAGCCTTGCTTCTTCAGGAAAAGAGGAAGGAAGGAGAGGAGAAAGGTACTTTTCTCCCCTAAGGTAAGTCCTTCCACTCCTAGGATTAGACTGACTCCATTTCCACTTCCTTAAAACCCATATCCTTTCCTTTCTCCTCTCCTTCCTTCCTCATTTTCTGAAGAAGTGACCAACGGTTGCGAAAGCTTGAATGTTTGTGTGTGTTTTTATTTCTGTTTTTTGTGTCTATCGGCGAACCTGTGCTTTGGGTAAGTCAAACAATCTTTATTTTTATACAAACATATAAATTATAGAAGGAAACTTTCCTGGTGGGATAATTTCCATAAAAAAAACAGAAAACAGATGACTTACCCAAAGGACAGGTTCGTCGCCAGGTACAAATAAAATCACACACATACAAGCTTTTGCAATCGTTGGTCACTTTTTCAGGAAAAGAGGAAGAAAGGAGAGGAGAAAGGGAAGGATACAGGTTATAAGGAAGTGGGAAAGGAGGCATTTCAATCCCAGGAGTGGAAGGACTTACCTTAGGGGAAAAAAAAGAAGGTAAACAAATACACACACACACTCACACATATCCATACGCAAACACACCTAGACAGATATTTGTAGAAAGAAAGGGGATACAATACGGCGAGAAGAATTTGACAGAGCACTGAAGGATTTGAGTCAAAACAAGGCCCCAGGAGTAGATGATAATTTGTCTGAACTGCTGATATTGTTAAGAGAGCCAGTCATGAAAAAATTGTTCCACCTGGTATGCAAGATGTATGAGACAGGGCAAATACCATCAGACTTCAAGAAGAATATTGTAATTCCAATTCCAAAGAAAGCAAGCGCAGACAAATGTGAAAATTACAGAACTATCAGTTAAATAAGTCATGGTTGCAAAATACTAACACGAATTATTTACAGACAAATGGAAAAACTTGTGGAATCCGACCTCGGGGAAGATCAGTTTGGATTTAGGAGAAATGTAGGAACACGGGAGGCAATACATTACCACTAATTTTAGAAGATAGGCTAAGGAAAGGGAAACCTGCATTCTTATTAGCTGTAGATTTGGAGAAAGCTTTTGACAATGTCAACTGGAATACACTCTTTCAAATTCTGAAGGTATCAGGGGTAAAATATAGGGAGCGAAGAGTTATTCAATCTATACAAAAACCAGACAGCGGTGATTAGAGTCGAAGGGCAAGAAAGGGAAGCAGAGGTTGGGAAGGGAGTAAGACAGGGTTGTAGCCTTTCCCCAATGTTGTTCAATCTGTACATTGAGCAGGCAGTGAAGGAATGGAAGGAGAAATTTGGAAAGGGCACATTAAAGTGCAGGGAGAAGAAATAAAAACATTGCAGTTTGCTGATGACATTGTAATTCTGTTAGAGACTGCAAAAGATCTGGTAGAGCAATTGAATGGAATGGACAGTGTTTTGAAAGGAAGATATAAGATGAACATTAACAAGAGTAAAACAAGGGTAATGGATGTATTGTCAGAAAATCAGGTGATGCTGAAGGAATTAGATTAGGCAATGAGACAATAAAAGTAGTAGGTGAGTTTTCTTGTTTGGGTAGCAAGATAACTTCTGATGGCCAAAGTGAAGAAGTTATAAAATGCAGAATGGCTATGGGAAGAAAAGCATTTCTTAAGAAGTGAAACTTGTTAACATCAAATATTAATTTAAATGTTAGGAAGTCCTTTCTGAAAGCATTTTTCTGGAGTGTAGCATTGTATTGGAGTGAAACGTGGATGATAAGGATTTCAGATAAAAAGATGATAGAAGCTTTTGAACTGTGATGCTACAGATGAATGATGAAAATTATATGGGTAGATCATGTGACTAATGAGGAGGTGCTTAACCGAATTGGGGAGAAAACAAGTTTCTGGCATATCCTGACTAAGAGAAGGGATAGACATAAAGGAATTGTCAACTTAGCATTAGAAGGAAGTGTGTGGGGTAATAATCATAGACAGGGACCAAGGGACAAATACAGTAAGCAGGTTCAAAAGGATGTAGGTTGTCAAACGTATTCTCAGATGAAGAGGCTTGCACAGGACAGGGTAGCACGGAGAGCTGCATCAAACCTGTCTGCGGACTGAAGACCACAACAACACACACACACACACACACACACACACACACACACACACACACAAATATATATATACATATATAAATATTGTTTGACTTACCCAAAGCACAGGCTCGCTGATAGACACAAAAAAAACCACACACACAAACATTCAAGCTTTCACAACTGTTGTTTGCTTCATCAGGAAAAGAGGAAGGAAGGAGGGGAAAAAGTAAAGGATGCGGGTTTTAAGGAAGTGGACGAGGCGTTGTTCCAATCCCAGGAGTGGAAGCACTTACCTTAGGGGGAAAAAAGGAAGGTAAACAAAACACACAAACACCCAAACATATACACACACAAACACACCTAGGCAGACATTTGTAGAAAACAAAGAAGTTGGACAGAGATACCACTTGAGGCAGAGGCTCTGTCCAGAGAACCGAGGCAAAGATGTTAAAGATGGTGGGTGGGAATTTGAATTTAGCGGAGGTTGAGACCAGGTGGGCAACAGGAAGAGACAACATGCTGAAGGACAAGTTCCCATCTCCTGAGTTGTGAATGATTGCTGTCGGTAGGAAGTATCCAGATAACCCAGCCGGTGTAACACTTTGCTAAGATGTGCTGGGCGTGCACCGAGGCATGTTTAGCCACAGGGTGATCCTCATTACCAATAAACACTGTCTGCCCTTGACCCTTCATGCGAATGGACAGTTTGTTGCTAGTTATTCCCACATAGAATGCTTCACAGTGCAGGCATGTCAGTTGGTAAATGCCGTGGGTGCTATTGCAAGTTGCTCTGCCCTTTATCGTGTATACCTTCGGGGTTATGGGACTGGAGTAATTGGTAGTGGAAGGGTGCATAGGGCAGGTTTACAATGGGGCCAGTTACATGGGTAGAAGCCAGAAGGTAGGGAAAGTAGTTTGGGGATTTCATAGGGATGGACTAGGAGGTTACGGAGTTTAGGTGGGTGGTGGAAAGACACTCTCGGTGGAGTGGGAAGGATGTCATGAAGGATGGATCTCATTTCAGGAGAGGATTTAAGGAAGTCGTACGCTTGCTCAAGAGCCACATTCACAGTCCGCTCCAGTCCCGGAAAGTATCCGGTCACAAGAGGGGCACTTCTGAGGTTTTTCTGTGGAAGGTTCTGAATTTGGGGGGATGAGGAAGTGGCTCTGGCAATTTGCTTTTGTACCAGATCAGGAGCAAGGCTGCGGGATGTGAAAGCTGTGATTAGGTTATTGGTGTACTGGCTCAGTAAGGTAAAGTCCTTCCACTCCTGGGACTGGAATGACTCCTTTTCCACTTCCTTAAAACCCATATCCTTCCCTTTCTCCTCCCCTTTTTCCCCTCTTATCCTGAAGAAGCGTCCAACGGTTGCGAAAACTTGTATGTGTGTCTGTGTGTATTTTTATTTGTGTATATCGACGAGCCGGTCCTTTGGGTAAGTCATCCGTTTTATATATATCAGTGTGTGTGTGTGTGTGTGTGTGTGTGTGTGTGTGTGTGTGTGTGTGTGTGTATAGGTGTGTTTGCATATATATGTGTGTGTGGGTGTCTGTGTGTGTGTTTGTTTACCTGTGCTTCTTTGCTTGGTAAGTTAAACCGTCTCTATTTTCATACATATTTTTCAAATGCTAACACTTTGCATTTACCATAATAAACAAAAAGTTGTATTTCAATGTATAGAGATACAAAGATAAAATATTAATGTTGTTAGTACTTCTCATTTTTACAAAAAAATTGATAAAATAAGATATTTGTAAATTGTAATGTGAAGGGATGTGGCAGAGATAATAAGCAAATGGAGCTGCACCAGGAACAATCTCTGTTATTAAGAAGATTATATATAATTATACAGGAAAAATTCCTAGCAGGAAAAATATATATAAAAAGTAGATGAAGATTACTTACTAGGCGAAGGAGCACCGGTAGTGATAGTAACACAAATAAATAAAACACACACACACACACACACACACACACACACACACACACACACACACACACACATAAAACGCTAGCTTTCGCAGCCTAGCTGCTTCTTCAGGCAGAAGGGAAGGAGAGGGAAAAGGAAATGATGAGGGTTTTAAGGGAGTGGGTAAGGAGTCATTCCCATCCTGGGAGAGGAAAGCTTACCTTGGGGGTAAAAAAGGGGGGGGGGGGGGTAAACAAATACACACACACACACACACACACACATATACACAAATGCAAACACACCTAGGCAGACATATTGTGAAAGCAAAGAAGTTGGACAGAGATACCACTTGAGGTAGAGGCTCTGTCCAGAGAATTGAGGCAAAGATGTTAAAGATGGTGGGCGGGAATTTGAATTTAGTGGAGGTTGAGACCAGGTGGGCAACGGGAAGAGAGAATATGCTGAAGGGCAAGTTCCCACCTCCGGAGCTCTGAAAGACGTGTCGGTGGGAAGTATCCAGATAATCCGGATGGTGTAACACTGTGCCAAGATGTGCTGGCCGTGGACCAAGGCATATATATTCAAATTCTGTGTGAGAGCCATAGACATGATACATATATTCTCTCTTGTTATTGATTGTAGTATTGAGCTATGGATGCAGAGCTGATATTGTATCAGAAGATGTTTTAAAGCTGTCTAACAGCCTAGTCGATGTGAAATGTGTTAGTTTGGGTTACAGTAAACCCTTAGTTTTTATTCAGCACTAAAAAAATTGAAGAGTCTTTATTTAATAGTGTGAATTGATGAATACATAGATGCAAGTATCCTTCTTCATTATCCAGCTGATACCTTCTGTGTTGACAGTCTGAGCCTAATGAAGAAGAAGCTGCTTTGAGAGCAACTCAACTGGCATAAAAGAGATGATCTATACTAGTCACTGCCCTCTCTTGGTTTATTTCTCAGAGCATGCAAGTGAAATGTTTACCATGACTGTCCATTAATAAAAACCTATTATTCTTTTTAACTTATGATTCCTGCTTGTAAGTTTCTAGTTTTCCTGAATATTTATTCATTGTTAGTGTACCTGTTTTATCAGGTTGTCTATTGTTACCGCAGTTATTTTACAGAACACCATAACTGCCTTTATTCATAAATGTAGGCCTATTTGCTGTTGCATTGTTTGTTACACTCTTTGCAATACAACCTCTACCTTTTTGTGCATCATATCTTTCCACTCAATGGTTGATAACTTTCATCTTGTACCACAATTACAACACTTGATTTTTATGATGACCATAGGTCTCAGTTTTCATTCCTGAGAGTTTACATCTTAAATTGCTCATTAAGAATTGTAGGCTTGAAACACGTTCTCTTAGATTCTTTATTTCAACATTCCATGTCTCCTAAAATTGCTTTTTGACCACATAACGATAACTTTTATCTCCTCGGAATTATATGTTATTACACTACTTATCTGAAAATTACATTAATCTGTAATGAAATGTGTCAGAGGAACCTAATTCTAATATCTGTTTCAAATTTTATGTTCATATCCACTAAATATTAGGAAGAGGATAGTGTAAGATATGCAAATGTTTTGATAGTAATGCAAATTCCTGCGCAACGCTCTCCGAACTCCCCAGTTGCCATGATGGAAACGCCAGCCCAGCAAAGCGCTCTTTTGGACACCGATGGAACTACCTGCAGCACGCTGACCACACCCAACTACAGCCGGCCGCTCTGCTGGTATCATAGCAACTTCGGAGACGACGCTAAACAGTGCCATGTGCTGTGTGCGGCGGGAAATGCAGGCGGCGGGTTGCAGTAGCAGGCGCGGTGCTCCGCCCGAAACGAAGACACCTCCACTCCACAACTCACACCTCCGGTACAGTAAGCTGCAATGGCTGTTTGTTTGTGACTGACTGTGTTTCGAACATTGACTTCCTGATTGACAGTGGGGCAGATACGAGTCTTTTACCCCCGTCTCTTGCACCAGACACGCTCATGCCCTTCTCCCACACTGCTTTGTGCCGCAAATGACTCCACTATCAAAGCGCTTGGAACATGCTGGTTCATTTATCTAAAGACTTGACTATTAAGTGGGACTTTCTGGTCGTGCAAGTGTCCTGTCCAGTGCTTGGCATAGACTTTTTAAGGTACAATAAATTTTCCGTGGACACCCCGGCAGAAATCTTGTTACATCAAACCACTAACATGCCCATCCGTCAATCTGCCTCCTCCTGTGCACGGCCGTCGCTGCATATTAATATTGACATTTCTCTTTTGCAAACAGAGTGTGTGCTGTTAGCTGCAAAACTTACTAGTGTAACTTGTGACTTAACTGTACAGAGACTTGAAATTGTTGAACTTAAAGAAACTCAGAGTAGGCTTAAAGAACAGATTGACATTAAGTCACGCGAGCTGGCTCGTGCAAGAGAAGTAATTGCTTCCTTACGAAGTTTAAGATCCACGCAACAAGTGTTGCACGCTCCCTCCCAGTCACGTGGCCCGAACTCTGACGCGCATAACAATAACACGACAGTTTCACATAGTTCCGCGTGCCTGTGTGGCATTCTTGCCATCAGTAGTGATGCTTCCCACAAACTCAGCACAACAGAGGGACCCCCAGTGCGTTCCAGACCACGGCACCTCAACCCGCATAAACTCAAAATCGCAAAAAACATTATTGGCGAATTGCTTGAGGCCGTCATTGTGCGACCTTCCTCTAGCGAATGGGCTTCTCCTATTCACCTTACGCCAAAAAAGGATGGTACCTATAGTTTATGTGGAGATTACAGGAGTTCCACTCCCATGAACCACAGACATTGCCGAGGTGGGGTGGCTTGCGTGCCTCAACGATACAGATAGCCGTACCGTAGGTGCAACCACAACGGAGGCGTATCTGTGGAGAGGCCAGACAAACGTGTGGTTCCTGAAGAGGGGCAGCCACCTTTCAGTAGTTACAGGGGTAACAGTCTGGATGATTGACTGAGCTGGCCTTGTAACATCAGCTAATGTGGCTTTGCCACACAGTTACTGCGAATGGCTGAAAGCAAGGGGAAACTAAAGCCGTTACTTTTCCCGAGGACATGCAGCTCTACTGTATGAACATATGATGATGACATCCTCTTGGGTAAAATATTCCGGAGGTAAAATAGTCCACCATTCAGATCTCCGGGTGGGGACTACTCAGGAGGATGTGATCATCAGAAAAGACAATACTGGCATTCTACGGGTCGGAGCGTGGAATGTTAGATCCCTTAGTAGAGTAGGAAAATTAGAAAATTTAAAAAGGGAAATGGATAGGTTGAAGTTAGATATAGTGGGGATTAGTGAAGTTCGGTGGCAGGATGAACAGGATTTCTGGTCAGGTGAGTACAGGATTATAAATACAAATCAGTTTGTGGTATCACAGGAGTAGGATTGATAATGAATAAGAAAACAGGAATGCGGGTAAACTACTATGACCAGCACAGTGATCGCATTATCATTGTCAAGATAGATACGAAGCCAACATCGACAACAGTAGTACAGGTTTATACGCCAATTAGCTCTACCGATGATGAGGAAGTCGAAGAACTATATGAGGAGCTAAAGGAAATTATTCAGACAATTAAGGCAGAGGAAAACTTAATTGTTATGGGAGACTGGAATTCGGTAGTAGGACAAGGAAGGGAAGGGAAGGTAGTAGGGGAATATGGTCTGGGCAAAAGGAATGAAAGAGGAAGCCGCCTGGTAGAATTTTGCACAGAACATAATTTAGTTATAACAAACACCTGGTTTAAGAATCACAAAAGAAGGTTGTATACGTGGAAGAGACCAGGAGACACCGGGAGATACCAGATAGATTTTATAATGGTAAGACATAGATTTCGGAACCAGGTTTTAAACTGTAAGACATACCCAGGGGCAGATATAGACTCTGATCATAACTTGTTGGTTATGAACTGTAGGCTGAAACTAAAGAAACTACAAAAAGGTAGGAAAATAAGGAGATGGGACCTGGATAAACTGAAGGAACCTGAAGTTCTTGAGAATTTCATAGGGAGCTTTAGGCAACAATGGGCAGTAATGGGGGAAAATAAAATGGTAGAGGAGGAATGGGTAGCATTGAGAGATGAAATAGTGAAGGCAGCAGAGGACAAAATAGGTAGGAAGGTAAGACCTTCAAAAAATCCTTGGATATCACAGGAGATACTAAATTTAATCGATGAAAGGAGAAAATATAAAAATGCAGTAAATGAAACAGGCAAAATGGAGTACAGACAACTAAGAAATGAGATTGACAGGAAGTGCAAACTGGCTAAGCAGGCGTGGCTAGAAGGCAAATGCAGGGGTGTGGAGGAATGTATAAATAGGGGAAAAATAGATACAGCCTACAGGAAAATAAAAGAAACATTTGGAGATAAGAAAAACAGCTCTATGAATATCAAAGACACTGATGGAAAACCAGTTCTCAGCAAAGAAGGGAAAGCTGAAAGGTGGAAAGAGTATATAGAGAGGCTCTATGAAGGAAATGAACTTAGCGGCAATATTGTAGAAAGGGGAGAAGAAGTAGATGAGGATGAAATAGGAGATACTATACTGAGAGATGAATTTGACAGAGCACTGAAAGACCTAAGTCGAAACAAGGCTCCTGGAGTAGATGATATTCCCTCAGAGCTACTGAAGTCTCTGGGAGAACCAGCCATGACAAAATTGTTTCACCTGGTGTGTAAGATGTATGAGACAGGTGAAGTACCCTCAGACTTAAGAAAAATGTTATAATCCCCATTCCAAAGAAAGCAGGTGCAGACAGATGTGAAAACTACAGAACCATCAGTTTAATAAGTCATGGTTGCAAAATATTAACACGAATTATATACAGAAGGATGGAAAAGCTGGTAGAAGCCGATCTCGGGGAAGATCAGTTTGGTTTCAGGAGAAATGTAGGAACACGGGAGGCAATACTCACTTTACGGCTTATCCTAGAAGACAGATTAAGAAAAGGCAAACCTACATATCTAGCTTTTGTAGATTTGGAAAAGGCTTTTGACAATGTTGATTGGAATAAACTCTTTCTGAAGCAAGCAGAAGTAAAATATAGGGAACATAAGGTTATATACAACTTGTACAAAAACCAGACAGCGGTTGTCAGAGTTGAAGGACATGAAAGGGATGCAGTGGTTGGAAAGGGAGTAAGACAGGGTTGTAGCCTTTCTCCAATGTTATTCAATTTGTACATTGAGCAAGCTATAAAGGAAAGCAAGGAGAAATTTGGTGAAGGAATTAAAGTTCAGGGTGAAGAATTGAAAACATTGCGTTTTGCCAACGACATAGTAATTCTGTCAGATATAGCAAAGGACTGGAAGTGCAATTGAACGGAATGGACAGTGTGCTGAAAGGTGCATATAAGATGAACATTAACAAGAGCAAAACTAGGGTAATGGAATGCAGTGTAAGAAAATCGGGTGATACTGAAGGAATTAGATTGGGAAACGAAGCAATAAAGGGGGTAGCTGAGTTTTGTTACTTGGGCAGTAAAATAACAAATGATGGTCGCAGTAAAGAGGATATAAAATTCAGAATGGCAATGGGTAGAAAAGCGTTCTTGAAAAAGAGAAATTTATTAACATCGAATATTGATTTAAGCCTAAGGAAGTCCTTTCTGAAGGCATTTGTATGGAGTGTTGCCTTGTATGGGAGTGAGACATGGATGATAAACAGTGCGGGCAGGAAGAGGATAGAGGCTTTTGAAATACGGTGCTACAGAAGAATGCTGAAGATTAGGTGGGTGGATCACGTAACGAATGAGGAGGTACTGAACAGAATTGGGGAGAAAAGGAATTTCTAGCATACCTTGACTAAAAGAAGGGATCAATTGGTAGGACACATTCTTAGACATCAAGGAATTGTGAATTTAGCGTTGGAGGGAAATGTGTGGGGTAAAAACCGCAGAGGAAGACCAAGAGATGGATACAGTAAGCAGATTCAGAGAGATGTCGGTTGCCATTCTTATGTGGAGATGAAGAGGCTTGCTCAGGATAGGGTATTGTGGAGAGCTGCATCAAACCAGTCTCCGTACTGAAGACCACAACAACAACATACAGGAAGTTGAATGATAGGACAATCACTGATTGCTATCCTGTGCCAAATATCCAAGACTTTGCTAGCCAACTTGCAGGAGCGTCCACTTTCAGCGTCGTCGACTGCAAGAAGGCTTATCACCAACTTCCAATGCACGAACCAGACATTCCAAAAATGGCCATCATTACTCCCTTTGGCTTATTTGAATATGTGTATATGCCTTATGGCTTAAAAAATGCCGCACAGACATGGCAGAGGTTCCTAAACTCCCTTCTTCGCCCTCTGCCACAGTGTTTCACATAACTGGACAATACTTGGATTTTCTCAAAATCTCCAGAGGAGCATGAAAAACTATCCGAACTGTTCAGTGTCCTCGATTCGCACAGTGTTGTGACCAACAAAGACAAATGAGTTTTCAGGCAGTCGTCTGTTATTTTCCTGGGACATGTCGTGTCGGCAGATGGCATTCCCCCCACTGATGAAAAGGTTGAAACTGTGCAGAAACTTCCCCCGCCTGTGACTTATCATGAACTACGACGCTTCTTGGGGATGATAAATTTTTTTCATCGTCATATACCAAAGGCTGCTGAACTACAAACACCTCTCACAGATGCCTCGTGTGGCCCTAACACTACAGGGGATTGTCCTGTCCTTTGGTCGGTGGAGATGCAAACCAAATTTGACTCATTGAAAACGGCGTTAGCAAAAGCAATCACCTTGGCTCATTCCTCCCCTGATGCCAACCTTTCCATTACCACTGATGCCAGTGAGGTGTCGATTTGGGCGGTGCTACAACAGCACTGTGGTGTGGAGTCACAGCCATTGAAGTTTTTTTCTAAAAAGTTGTCACCCAGCCAATCCAAGTTGTCTGCTTTCAACCGTGAACGTCTTGCTGTATATGAGGCAGTTAAGTATTTCCGAGAAGATATTGAGGGTTGGCCACTAACTATATACACAGACCAAAAAACCTCTGGCATACACCCTCAAAAATCCTCCAGCTGACCCACCTCCACGTCGCTACAGGCACTTTGATCTGATCTCTCAGTACACGAACGACATACAGTACATTTGCGGCTCTGACAATTTGGTCGCTGATTATTTCTCGGGGCTCCCTGGTATCTCTTCTGTCATCGACTTCCACGAGCTCGCCAAGGCTCAGTCAAGCAATGATTCAATTTCGACCTTGCTCAAATCCGGCGAGCATTCATTAGTTTTGGAGCGCAAAAATATACCAGGCGCGCCTATTTCATTGTGGTGTGACACATCTTCGGGCGTGCCACACCCACTAGTCCCCACCAATTTTCACCGCATGATCTTCGATGCGCTTCATGGTCTCGCCCATCCAGGTGCACAAGCCACCACTCGCTTAATCGTGGAACGCTTTGTTTGGCCTTCTGTAAAAAAAGACTGTCGCGAGTGGTGCCGCTCTTGCATCCCATGCCAATGTGCCAAGGTTCCAAGGTTGGCCGACATTGCCGCCCACCCCTTGGCTCCTTCAGAATCCACTCTGATCATTTCACTCACGTACACCTTGACCTGGTGGGCCCTCTTCCCAGCATTGAAGGCTTCCAATACTTGCTGAAATGCATTGACCAGGCTTCACGCTGGGTAGAGGCAACACCCTTGTCGGATATTTCTGCCGCTACAGTTGCTTCCGCATTTGTATCTTCTTGGATTGCCCGCTTCGGCTGCCCTAATACGATCACTACCGATCATATCGTATCCAGTACTCCACAGCTTCAACATTTGTGATCCATATTTAATGATGTAGAATGTGATGGATAATCACAGAGTCCAGTTTGAAGTGAATCAATGAAATCAAGATTTTTAAAGTGTGTGTATATGAATGTGTATCTAATTTGGAAATCTATGTCTACGCACTAGCCTGCAGAATCAACAGTGGATGCATCAGAAAGCTGCTGCAGAAAACAAAAATAAGATAAAATTGTATGCAATTATAAAGACACATCAAGTGTGACACATCAAGGGAAAAAATGTTTGCACTATGTGATGCAAAAACATTTTTTTGCATAATGTGGAAGTTAACTGGGCCTACAACCAGAAGGGAAATATCATGTACCTAATGCTCCTGAGGAAATAGTGAAGCAGCTTGTGGTATCCATAGAAAATTCTAACAGTATCCTAACAACTGACAATTGGTACACAAGCTACCACCTTTCTGAATATTTGCTGCAGAAGAAAATCACCTGCATTGGTACAATGAGGAAGAACAGACATGAAATTCCTCTAGAATTTCTCCCAAACAAAACAAGAGAAACTGGAATGACTATGTTTGGATTTCAAGACGATAAGACGTTAGTTTCATATGTTCCTCATAAAAACTATGCTGTCATATTTATGTCTACTATGCATGACATGGCAGTAGTTGATGAAGACACACACAAACCTGAAATAATAGTTGACTACATTATGACAAAATGTGGAGTTGACGTTGTAGATAAAATGTGTGCCTATTACTTCGTTTCAAGAATTACGAGAAGGTGGCCACTGGCTATTTCTTTACTTTTTTAACATTGCTGGAATTAATTCACAAATATTGATTTCCTTTACAAAGCCAGACATAACTTCACAAAGACGCATTTATCTCAAGAAGCTATCAGAAGGTCTTATGAAAGAACAACTCATGTCTAGAGCTCATCTAAAATTATTGCCAGCCAATCTCACCATATTTCTAATGCAGTTTTGTGATGAAGCATCAGCTTCTACAGATCAGAAACTTGAACCTCCTGTGAAGAAACGTGGGACATGTATCCTTTGTGGACGTCAAAAAAATTCATCAACATCAATTAAATGTGACAGATGTAATAACTTTGCTTGTAAACAGCATACTAAGAAAGAAATTATCTGTGAAAGGTGCACTGAAAGTGAACATATCTCAAAATAATTGGCTAAAATGGTATCAAAAGAGCAAAAGCTTTTGTTACAACAGGTGTGATAGTGGATGTGAACAGTTATCTTCAATAAATTTCATGATTTGCTCAGCATAGGAGTGCTTTAACTTAAAAATGTCTATATTGTAATTTTTGGTAATTAAAAGAGCAATAGTTTTGGTTATAATTCGTCATGCTAATGCATGTAAACTGTTTTATGCAATAAATTTCATACATTGTTCAGAACAGGCTTGCTTTTACTTGAAAACGCCTGTCTAGTAAATTTTACAATGTGCACATGCTCATGTGACAACTTGAGCTGCACCTGCCGGAAGGTTAACAGAACCAACAACTTCAAGAAAAGTATCAAATATCTATAACATTATTACAGATACAGACAAAAGTTATTACTTAACTACAAATTAAAATATGTTGTATTAGGAATAAGCTGTTAGCATTAGAACATTTGCATAACACTGAGCATGTAGATATTATATGTATATCTGTGCATTGGTTAAGCTAAGATGAAGTAGATATATTTGTTCACCAGGTATACTTTGTGGAAGACATAATATGTAGAAAACAAACAAAGAATGGTGGTGCTGAAATTTTTGTCAAATAAGAAGTAAAATTTTCCAAAATTGATCTATCCACATATTGTTCTGAACTAGATGGAGAGCTTAGTTGTGTAAAACTAATAAATGAAAATACAGGGGTAGTTAGTCTCTATAGGTCTCCAAATAGTGACATTAATTTGTTTACTGAAAAAATGTGAATTAATAGTTAAAAAGATCTTGAAAGGTTGACATGTTTCTTGTCATCTTGGATCTGCAGTCATGTACTATTTCACTATTTACAAAATGAAATTTTCTCGCCACTGTTTAAAATCTCTTCTTCAAACAGCAAGAACAAACATTTCATCTTAAAAGTCTCTCTCGGTCTGCTTAAGTAAGTAACTTTAACGTAGCTGTGAAAAGTTTAGTTAAGAGATGCAGCCTTAGCTGTGCATCTTTCATTACTAGAACATGTAACCATAATAAATAAACTTCTTCTTGATACTGATGTTTAATTTAAGATGTACACAATAAATAAAAATAAAAAGAAAAGCTCCATTTTTCTTGAGAAACTTCTTAAATCAATTTATTTGCTTTATGGACGAATACATTGGACATCAGTCAAACCATGAGAGAATAATATTACAATAGTGCCAAGAACATACATATAAATCAACAAGAACAATTTTTCCAGTGTTATTCCTAAATCATGGAGAAATGTCTTCGTATTATGTCCTATGTCATCTGTTATTACTGTGCGCTGGCCTTCGCCCCCAGAATCTGTAACAAACATAGATTCTAGCGGCAGTTTCTGTTCTGGTCCAGCCTAATAACAACTTAATTAATATGTAGATACCTCAAGTCGACGTAAAAGAAGGTAGTAGTGTTCAATATAACACTACAAGGTAAGGCTAGAATTGAAATCTGAGGTGAATTTAACAAAGAAATAGAAGGCACTGGAAGACACACTGAGGCAAGTCACAAGGACATTCATTAATATGCTAATATCATAAGCTCTTTGCAGTACAAGTAACACTGCCACACACAAGAATTCCTGTTTAGACAATAATATTGTTAAGGTAACTTCCACAGGAAAGATTTTGCAGGCAGACTTGCAGGAGAGGGACCAGCTGATCATAAGCCACTACTCCTCACACCAAAGCAAACCAGTCAACATTGAAGAATGAAAATTAGTACTCATAAGAGAGCAAAAGGAAGATTACATAAGAATGTTTATTGCCAAATTAAGTTGTGTGAATTGGGACTTTGTATATAACTGGAAAATGGGGAGTTCAAATTTAAAAATATACAGAGTTATGGTATTCTTGCATGAGTAAGAAAAATTAAGTATCCACATGCACCAAAAAATAAAAGGCTGAACTGGTTTCACCAAAGAACTAGCAGAAATCAGAGAAAACATGCTCATGCTGTACAATATGCATAAGCAAACCTATACCCAGAGAAAATAACAGAGTGAGAAAATTTAAAGGTCATATTTCGAATGCAAAATTTACAAACCTATGCTCCTTCTGGCAAATAAGCTAGCATTGGAAAACTATATTGGAAATGCACCCAATAAATGTAAGGCAGCATGGAAAATAATAAAATTAGAGAACTCACCACACTACAGACAAACACCTCTACTTGATCCTGAGGTGTAACATCATTACTTTTTTAATTCTGTCAAAGAAATAGGAAATAGTATTAAAATTACAAATTGAGTTGTGATGGACACAGTAGGACAACCGCTGACAGTTGACCATACTTCTAAGGAAACTGTAGTTCTATGGGGTGTGGGGGAGCACTTTAGCTACAATAAATATTTATTCAAGTAACAGTCAAGTAACAGTCAAAGACTCAGCCACCTCAGGCTTAATAGTACAGATGTACTGGTGAGTTTTGACGTGGTATCACTATATACCAAGGTAGCTGTACAGGATTCTCTTTCTCTAATTGGCCAACATTTTGACAAGGATATCACCGCCTTATTTGAACATGTACTGACGTCATCTTATTTCCAGTTTAATGGTGACTTTTATGAGCAGATTGACGGAGTTGCTATGGGAAGCCCCCTATCCCCTCTGGTAGCGAATTTCTTCATGGAAGACTTCGAGGACAAGGCTCTGGACTTGGTAAGTTTTAAACCAACGGTCTTCTGGAGATACATGGATGACACGTTTATAGTATGGCCTCACGGGAAGGATGAGTTACATCGATTTCTTGACCATCTGAACTCCATCCACGCTAATATCAAATTTACTATGGAAATGGAAAAAGATGGCTGCCTCCCTTTTTTGGATGTACTTGTTCGTCGAAAAGCTGATGGTACATTAGGACATGCAGTATATCAGAAACCAACCCATACGAATCTGTATTTACATGCCAGTAGCTGCCATCATCCCTCATAAACTGCAGGGGTCCTTAAAACATTGGTGCACAGAGCACGTTGTATATCAGACGATGACAACTTGCAGGAAGAGCTCACACACCTGAAGAGCATTTTCAAAGCAAATGGATATTCGAAGCAACAGATTCGCAGAGCTTTCGATGTGAGTCCAAGAATGCAAGCACGAGACGTGGAAGAAAAAGACGAAAATAATAGTTATAGATCAAGAGACTTCTTACCTTATGTGGGCGCTCTTTTGTCAAAGATAAGCCGCATTCTCGACAAACATCGTGTTAAGGTTATCTTCCGGCCACCAGTGAAGATTGCAGCCTTACTCGGGTCAGTGAAGGATGATTTGTTGCTTCGCAAGTCAGGTGTGTACCAGATCCCTTGCGGAAACTGTGATAATTCATATATAGGCCAGACAATACGCACTGTCCACGAGAGATGCGTTGAACACCGAAGATATACTCGCCTATTACAGCCTGACAAGTCAGCTGTGGCTGAACATTGCATAGAAACTGGTCATTCAATGAACTATAGCGATGTGAAGATTTTGACACCCATATCTTCGTTTTGGGATGCTATATTTAAGGAAGCTGTTGAAATTAGACTGGCCAACAACTTATTAAACAGAGATAAAGGTTTTAATTTAGACAAAGCTTGGAATCCTGCACTTGGAGTATTGAAATCACAGAGAAGACGTGAAGGTGTTGCCGCCGCCGAGCATATATCTATAAGTGAACACCGGAGCGCTTCCGCCACGGGGGGGGCGCACGCGTGTGAGTACTTCGATATGCAGTAAACCAGCATCTGTGACGCGCACGCGCATTGCCACCGCGATCAGGCTTATAAGGCCGCGCCTGGCACCTCGTCGACAGTCTTCGACTCACTCTGAAGATGGCCGGAAGGTACGCGGCCGAAATATCAGCAGAAGAAGTGAATTTTACACGGCTGCATTCCCGAAATCTATTGGACCAACAGTCAGAAATTTAAATTCTTCCTTGTTGGAAAACAGCACGGGTGTTCCACAAGGACCTATTCTTGGACTCTTCTTCTTCATTGTGGCAATCACACCACACATCAGAGCATTACAGATCTGAATAATCTAACAAAATAAAATCTTGATAAGATCCTAGACTGGTTTACGGAAAGTAAACTCCTATTTAATCCTAATAAAACCGAACAACTTTTAATGGGAATGTCTACTGAATTATAGAATAAACCTGTAAAACTTTTAGGTATCCACATAGAATCCACACTCTGCTGTGAAGAACATGCCAATCATGTTTGTGAAAAAAAAAAAAAAATGTTTTGAGTAGCATATCTCATTATAAAACTCAGGGAGGTAGTGATCTTGGAGTACCTTAGAGTGACATACTTTGGGATGTTTCAGTCTCATATTTCATATAGTCTGATAATATGGGGACACTTAATTCCCATTAAGTATATTTTAAATTTACAAAAAAAGTCTTACACATAATGTGTCACAGGGAACATTGTCATTCTTTTTTCTCAAGACTAAGTATACTGGTACCCACAATCATAAATCTATATATCTCTGTGACTCTGCTCTCCCATGAACACACAGGTTAGCAAGAACTAGAAATTTGCCCAAAGTGAACCTTCTGATATTTTTCAACAAATTACCAGCATATGCAAGATCTATGGATCTAGAAAAAGTTGAAGTTAAATGGTACAGCTGGCTATCAGACCATCCTTATTACAATTCCTAGAGATGCCAGAGGAGGTTCTCTGTAGATAATAGTATTCTATATAATATATTAAGTCTTGTCATCAGTAAGCATTTTGATTGTTTGTTTGCTTGTAGATCATTTACATGTAGGAGGAACATCACAGGTCCCGGTATGGATCCATGGATAGCACTCTATCCTCTACCGGGATTGAAATGACTCCTTACTCACTCCCTTAAAACCCTCATCCTTTCCTTTTCCTTCTCCATCCCTGCTCTTTCTGATGAAGCAACCTTAGGTTGCGAAAGCTCTGTTTAGTGCATGTGTATGTGTATGTGCCTTCTCGCCTGGTAAGTCCAACTTTCTTTACATTTTATAAAATATATAATATGCATATCACAGAAATAGTACATAAAGGATTTTCTACACCAAAAAATAGCTTATGACATTATCTTATAAGAACTGTCTATTTTATTATTCCCACATTTCAATGTATAATGTCTCTTATTCATATTAGTTTATTTTATTGTCATATATGTAATACTTCATCCTGTATTATATAATCCAATGAAAAAACCATTATCATTGTACAATGCTCTATGCTGAATAAAATTCTTGATTCTTGTTCCTTGAATTTTATACTTATTAAAGAAAATGCAAGACGTTGCTTAATAAAGTTCTTAAGGAACAACTACCAGAAATGCCAATATCAAGTTATAACTAGAAAGTTCCAAGGAAAGTAAAAAACACCTTCGACAATTATTTTATAAATGTAAGTGGGCATCTAAAGAGCAACTAACCAAAATGCAAGAGCACCTTAGATCAACGGTGCTTCAAATTCATTTATGAAATAGGTCACCTCCCCTTCTCGCCTAAAACGGGCAAAACTAAAACCAGTTCACAAAAGACTAACTGATTTTGAGCAAAAATGCAAAATTCCATCCAGAGTACAACATAGGTTTAGGAATAACTGGTCATCTAACACTGATAAATAACAAAGTAATGAGTGAGATCCATCAGAAAGTGGACAATGGTGAATATATTACAGGTACGTGTCTTGACTTGTCAAAGGCACTGACTTCATAGACCATTAGACACTTCTACAGAATTTAAATTTCTTTGACTACCAAGGGACAACTATAGTGCTATCCATGGATTCATACCGGGACCAGTGATGTTCTTCCTACATGTAAATGATCTACAAGCAAACAAACAATCAAAATGCTTACTGATGACAAGACTTAAACATATTATATAGAATACTATTATCTACAGAGAACCTCCTCTGGCATCTCATCAGAGCAAAAAACTGAAAAGCAATTAAAGATTACAAACACAATGGATAAAAGAGCAGCATGATACATACATAAGAAACTTGTTAGAAAAGAAGGAAAAACTGTAGTTAGTAATAATGTCAAGAAAAATTCCCAGAAACAGTTGAAATCCAACTGTTAAACAAAACCATAAAATTTCAATAATGAAGGATAGATAACAACGCTCCATAAAGAGGCCCACTGAGTCACTGACAGGTACGAAAAAATACAATCACATTGAACGCAACTTAAATTTTCAGCTATGGCCTTAATCTGAAAAAGAAACACATACATTCACACAATCAATCAGATTAGATTAGATTTACTTTTCCTCCCGGTAAATCAGAATTGAGGAAATCCTCTTGGATGTAGAACATGTCAAAACAAAATACACAATATATGCTTAGAAAAAGAGAGCATTGGTGTTAATGTACCTTTCACAGATCCCAAATGTAATTGACCTTATGGATGTGGAATTGGTGAGGAAAAACAATTATCTTAACAATATTTACATTTTAAAGGGCATAAAACTTATTACTACATACTAATATACTAGGTGCATATTACAATTCTTCGCATAATTTATTATTATTATTATTATTATTATTATTATTATTATTATTACAACACTGATTTACAATGATCACATTACTGCACAAAACCTGTACTGAAGTCAAACTGAACACAGTATTCATATTTGTAAATATTACATACAATAACTTACATCAATCACTTCTGGTAAGAATTTCATCACTGGAGTAGGAGTTGGCCACCAAAAAATCCTTTAGACTCTTTTCAAACTCTACTTTATTGTGAGTTAAACTTTTTATGGCTGCTGGCACATTATTGAAAAATGTGTACTGCTGAATATTGGACACCTTTCTGAGCCAAAGTAAGTGACTTTAAATCTTTATGCAAGTTATTCTTGTTTCTAGTATTGATCCCATGGACTGATCTACTGGTTTGAAAAAAAAAAAAAGACCAATTTCATTAGAGAATAAATGTATTGGGAAGCAGTAGTACGTAGCCCCAGTTCCTTAAGTAGCTCTCTACATGATGATGTTCTTGAGTTGACACCACAAATGATCCAAAACGCACGTTTTTGTGCTATGAAAACTTTTGCTTGGCCTGATGAGTTGCCCCAGAAAATAATTCCGTATGACATTATGGAGTGAAAGTATACATAATATGCTAGCTTTTTTATTTTATTATCTCGTGTATCTGACCACCACCACCCCCATGAACCACAGACATTGCCGAGGTGGGGTGGCTTGCATGCCTCAACGATGCAGACAGCCATACCATAGGTGCAGCCACAGTAGTTACAGAGGCAACAGTCTGGATGATTGACTGAGCTGGCCTTATAACATCAGCTAACATGGCTTCACTATGCTGTTACTGCAAACGGCTGAAAGCAAGGGGAAACTACAGTCATTACTTTTTCCGACATGCAGCTCTTCTGTATGACTATACAATGATGGCGACTTCTTGGGAAAATATTCCGGAGGTAAAATAGTCCCCCATTCGGATCTCCGGGCGGGGACTACTCAGGAGGATGTCGTCATCAAGAAAAACAAAACAGGCATTCTACGGGTTGGAGCATGGAATGTTTTAATCCTTAATCGCGTAGGTAAGCTAGAAAATTTGAAAAGAGAAATGGATAGGTTAAAGTTAGATATTAGATATTAGATTAGTGAAGTTCAGTGGCAGGATGAACAGGATTTCTGGTCAGGTAAGTACAGGGTTATCAATACAAAATCAGTTGGTGGTAACACAGGAGTAAGTCTGATAATGAATAAGAAAATAGGAATGTGGGTAAGTTACTATGAACAGCACAGTGAACACATTATCATAGTAAAGATAGACACGAAGCCAACACTGACCACAGTAGTGCAAGTTTATATGCCAACTAGCACGGCTGATGATGAGAATATCAAAAAAATGTATGAAGGGAGAAAAGAAATCATTCAGAAAGTTAAGGGAGATGAAAACTTGATTGTGATGGGGGACTGGAACTCGGTAGTAGTAAAGGGAAGAGAAGAGAAGGAAATGTAGTAGGTGAATAAAGGCTGGGAAAAAAGAATGAAAGAGGAGATCGTTTGGTAGAATTTTGCACGGAGCACAATTTAATGATCACCAACACTTGGTTTAATCATAATGAAAGAAGGCTGTCTACTTGGAAGATACCAGGAGACACTGGAAGGTACCGGATTGACTTTATAATGGTAAGGAATAGATTCAGAAACCAGGTTCTAAACTGTAAAACATATCCAGGGGCAGGTATAGACTCTGACCATAACGTATTGGTTATGAACTGCAGATTAAAACTTAAAGAGACTGCAGAAAGGTTAGGAGATGGAACCTGGACAAATTAAAGGAACCAGAGGTGGATGAGAGTTTCAGAGGGAACATTAGGCAAGGATTTGCTGAAACGGGGGAAAGTAATACAGTAGAAGAAGAATGGGTAGCTCTGAGAGATAGGGTAGTGAAGGCAGAATAGGACCATATAGGCAGAAGGATATACTGAACTTAATTGATGAGAGGAGAAAACATAAAAAATTCAGCAAGTGAAACAGGAAAAAGGGAGTACAAACGTCTGAAAAATGAGATTGACACGAAGTGCAGACTGGCTAAGCAAGAGTGGTTAGAGTACAAATGAAGAACCGTAGAGGAATGCATAACTAGGGGAAAGGTAGATACCGCCTACAGGAAAATAAGAGAGATATTTGGAGACAAGTAAAGTAGCTGTATGAACATCAAGAACTCAGACGGAAAACCAGTACTAAGCAAAGAGGGGAAAGCTGAACTGAGAAAGGAATATATAGAGGACCTATACAAAGGAAATAAACTTGAAGGCAGTATTCTACAAATGGAAGATGAAGTGGCGGAAGATGAGATAGGAGATATGATACTGCGAGAAGAATTTGACACAGTGCTGAAGGGCTTGAGTCGAAACAAGGCCCCTGGAGTAGATGATATTCCATCTGAACTGCTGATGTTGTTCAGAGAACCAGTCATGAAAAAAACTGTATCACCTGGTATGCAAGATGTATGAGACAGGGGAAATACTCTCCGACGTCAAGAAGAATATTGTAATTCCAATTCCAAAGAAAGCAAGTGCAGACAAGTGTGAAAATTACAGAACTATCAGTTTAATATATCATAGGTGCAAAATACTAACATGAATTATTTACAGACGAATGGAAAAACTTGTGGAATCCGACCTGGTGGAAGATCAGTTTGGATTTAGGAGAAATGTAGGAACACAGGAGGCAATACTCAGATTACAACTTAGAAGATAGGCTAATGAAAGGGAAACCTACATTTTTAGCGTTTGTCGATTTGGAGAAAGCATTTGACAATGTCGACTGGAATACACTCTTCCAAATTCTGAAGGTATCTGGGGTAAAATATAGGGAGTGAAGAGTTATATTCAACCTATACAAAAACCATACAGCGGTTATTAGAGTCGAAGGGCAAGAAAGGGACACAGAGGTTGGGAAGGGAGTAAGACAGGGTTGTAGCCTTTCCCCAATGTTGTTCAAACTGTATATTGAGCAGGCAATGAAGGAATGGAAGGAGAAATTTGGAGCGGACATTAAAGTGCAGGGAGAAGAAATAAAAACTTTCTGGTTTGCTGATGACATAGTAATTCAGTCAGAGGCCGCAAAAGATCTGGAAGAGCAACTGAATGGGATGGGCAGTGTCTTGAAAGGAAGATATAAGATGAACATTAACAAGAGTAAAATGAAGGTAATGGACTGCAATGTCAGAAAAATCAGGCGATGCTGAAGGAATTAGATTAGGTAATGAGACAATAAAAGTAGTATATGGATTTTGTTATTTGGGTAGCAAGATGACTTCTGATGGCCGAAGTAAAGAAGATATAAAATGCAGAATGGCTATGGGGAGAAAAGCATTTCTAAAGAAGCAAAACTTGTTAACATCCAATATTAATTTAAATGTTAGGAAGTCCTTTCTGAAAATATTTGTCTGGAGTGTAGCATTGTATGGGAATGAAACTTGAATGATAAGCAGTTAGATAAAAAGATGATAGAATCTTTTGAAAAGTGGTGCTACAGACGAATGATTAAAATTAGATGGGTAGATCACATAGAGGGAGACCGAGGGATGAATATAGTAAGCAGATTCAAAAGGATGTAGGTTGCCGAACATATTCTCAGATGAAGAGACTTGCACAGGACAGGGTAGCATGGAGAGCTGCATCAAACCAGCCTGCGGACTGAAGACCACAACAACAACAACATATCTGACCACTATACACACACTTCCTCTTTCTCCAGCCTGAGATTATTGTCATTCCAATCAGATTTTCCATTGTTAAAACCATAAAATTCTTGTGACAAAGTTTCTTGGTCTCTGAATCCAGAATAATGTCAAGTGGTGAACTCATATTAACTACCTCATAAAAAAAATGTAACATTTTCTGCTAAGTGATGAGGATACTTTCAAGATGCTGCAGCGAAGACTGCCTGAAAAGAATGTATCAATTAAATGTCAGATGGTTCTGTTTACAGCATAAGACTATTAAAAAAAATTAAAAGAGAGAGGGAGAGAGAGAATGTTACATATCCTGCAAGCCACTCTCCAAAACACCACAAGTCCTTCCACTCCCATGCCTGCATGTATATGAAATTGTGGTTTTCATAAAGCTGTATGAGATAACAATAATAATAATAATAATTTCTTGTGGCTTATTCGCCAATTGGACACCACTTCTGTGACTTGCATGTCCCTAACCCACCTTAGTTATCCAACTGGGGAAAGGGTTGAAATTCCTAGTCTCAGCCCCAAAAATGAAAATGTACACACTCACAGTATGAGAGCAGAAATGGAACTTAATATGCACCAAACAAAAACTAAGCTCTGCCAAACTGGAGTCCCACTCCTTAGAAAAGACGTATTTGGAAACTTACCAAAAATCATACAACAAAAAAGGAGTGATGTAGGATTCAAAGTTGTAGTGAAGGCATATCTAACTGACCACTGCTTCTACAGCCTGAAAGAGTTGTTTGATAATTATTTATGACAATAATTTTAACAGCATAATGTGCTGAAAACATATCAGCATTGTAATCACTGAGTCAGTAATAATAATAATATGTGCCAATAACTTGTACTGCAACCTAAGTAATTAACTGGGTTCAATGAAAACAAAAATGTTCATGGAGTGAAGGAATGTGTAAAATTAATTGTGTATTATAATAACAGAAACTTACTTTGTAAAAATGAAGACCAACATCTTACTTTAGGCTATACGCTATGTACCCACAAGATACTAAGTACAAATAAATAAATAGAACATGTCAGATTTTCTTTTACATAAGCATAAGTAAATTTGTTTTCATAGAAATCTAAATGTTGATTAACCACACAGAAAATAAACCCTTTTAATATACAGAGGATCAAATGTTTTCCCAAATAAAATTACCATATGACAAGCATTTAACAACTAAAAATCACAACTTGAAGATTGTATGGCAGTGAGAGCTCAAAATAAATGTAGGCCACTGTGCACAAGATAGAATCATTTTTAATGCATAAAATGTCTGGTATTCTACTGAAAATATAGCCAAGTGACTAGAGTTATTTTTCAAGAAAACATTTACAGTAGCATAATTAGTTGCCAATTAAATAACATCACTAGACCTACAAACTTTAGAAGGAGTTAAATACTTTGATTTTGGATTGGAGAACACCTTTCTGCTCAAGATGAAGATGATGATTTATAACAGGATATGTATTTTAAAAAGACCTGTTATTCTCTTGCTACACATAGGAAATGTGAAACTCCAACAGACAGAATAATAACTGATGTTGCTTAACAGGAAGGAAGTGATAACCTGTAACTTGATAAGATCCTGAGCACAAATACTCTTTCCATTGACAACAAATCTGTCTCACACTCAACAACCACTATACACAGTTAAATAAAATATTACTTAACAAATGAATTTATGAAACTGGTGCTAAAGAATTCAGAACAAAATGTGTTTATTGATTTGTTTATTATAGAAGGAGAACACCAAACTTTATTAAAAGCATTAGCATATTCAGCAACAGCTATACAAAGTGGTTAAAAGTTGGTCTTCTTTGGACTAAACACTAGAACAATGTTGAACACCAGGATGTTGAGGATGGAGGAATGGCAATATTTTGAAAGGAATAGATTATTAATTTGGTTCACACAAATTATAATTATCACAGATACTGAAGCTGATGCACACCAAAACTGACAATGAAATATAAGTCAGATGATTATTCTGTGTATTATTTTATATTTTATGACTAACACTTGAGTGCTGTGTGAAAGTCACATAAATAAAATTAAATGTAGAATATTTTGACTGCTGTAAAACACCAGGGTATGCCACAGCAACCTCTGTATCCCTTTCCTGTCCTTCAACTGTTATAACTGCTGTCTGGTTTCCATAAAAGTTGTATATAACATTCTGTTCCCCAAATTTTCCCTAAGCTACCTTCAGAATTTTGTGGTGTACATTGTCAAAAACTTTCTCCAAATCTACAAAAGCTATAAACATTAAGTTTTCCTTTTCTTAAGTCACAAGGTCTTGCATTTTTTCTAACTTCAAATTGATCTTCCCTGAAATCGTATGTTACCAGTTTTTCTATTCTTCTGTCAATAATTTGTGTTAATATTTTGCAACTATGTCTTTATATAACTCATAGTTATCTAGTTTTCACACTTATCTGCATCTGCTTTCTTTGGAATCAGAATTATTACATTTCTTTTACCTTATATGCACTGAAGAGCCAAGAAAACTGGTGCACCTAAATAATGTAATGTACGCCCCCCAAAGGCATGCAGTAGTACCAAAACACAGCATGGAATGGAATCAACTAATGTCTGAGGTAGTGTTGGAGGGAACTAACGCCTTGCATCTGACAGGGCTATGAGTTTGGAGATCTCTTCTGAACAGCGTGTTACAAGGCATTCCTGATATGCTCAATAACGTTCATGTCTGGGGAGTTTGGTGGCCAACAGAAGTGTGTTCCTGGAAACAATCTGATGTGTGACGTGTTACATTGTCCTGCTGGAATTGACCAAGCCTGTCAGAATGCACAATGGTTGTGAATGGATACAGGTGATCAGCCAGGATGTGTAAGTGCTTGTCACTGGCAGAGACATATCTAGATGTATTCTAGTTCCCATATCACTTCAACTTCACACATGGAGGGTACATGGATTCATAGGGTTGTCTCCATACCTGTAAACATCCATCCACTCAATGCAATTGAAAATAAGACTCATCAGACCAAGAAATATGTTTCCAGTCATCAACAATCCAATGGCAGTAATGACGTGTCAATTTGAGGCATAAATCTTTGTGTCATGCAGTCAGCAAGGGTATGCAAGCAGGCCTTCAGTTCCAAACGCACATATCAATGACGTTTTGTTGAATTGTTCACGTGCTGTCACTTGTTGATGACCCACCATTGAAATCTGCAGAATTTTGTGGAAGGGTTGCACTTCTGTCACACTGAATGAGTCTTTTCAGTCACTGTTTGACCCATTTTTGCAAGATCTTTTTCTGGCCACAGCGATGTCAGAGATTTGACGATGGCTGTAAGGGAAAATCCCCACCTTACTGCTAACTCACAAATACTGTGTACCATCTCTCATGTTCTGACTATAACAATGCATTAAAGCACACTAAAATCATGATAACGCGCCATTGTAGCAGCAGTAACCAATCTAATGCTTGCACTAGACAACTGTTCTCTCATACAGGTGTTGCTGACTGCATCACCACCCTTTGTGTTTGCATACTCATTCCTAAACAAATTTCTTTGAGTCTTCAGTTTATCTGGAATAGGTTCACAGGTTTGTGTCTGGCTGGAAGTCTTCCTAAGTAATAGAATGCAGTACATTGTTCTCGCCAGTTCGTGTTCATCAGACATGAGTGTATCGTCAAGCATACCCCAGGGGAGCATCTCAGGACTGCTATTATTTTCTATCTATATAAATGATCTGATGGACAGAGTAACTTGGAATTTGCAGCTGTTTGCTGATGATGCTGTGTTGTATGGAAGGGTGTCATGATTACTTGATTGTAATAGCATACAGGATGACTTTAGCAAATTTTCTAGTTGGTGTGAAGAATGGCAGCTAGGTTTAAATGTAGAAGAGTGTAAGGTGATGCACATGAGTAGGAGAAACACTCCCATATTGTTCGAACACAGCTTTAGTAGTTAGCTTCATGATACGGTCGTGTCTTTCAAATATCTAGGGTAACATTACAGAGTGATATGAAATGGAATGAATATGTAAGGACAGTTGTGTGTAAGGGGGTCAGCTGACTTCAGTTTATTGGGAGAATTTTGGGAAGAGATGCTTCATCTCTAAGAGAGACCGCATATAAAGCGGTTGTACAACCATATCTTGAGTATTGTTCAAGTGTTAGGGATGCACAGCAGATTATTTTAAAGGAAGACATGCAAGCAGTCCTGAGATGAGCAGCTAGGTTTGTTACTGGCAGGGAATCGCTGGAAAAAAAAAAAAAAAAAAAAAAAAAAAAAAAAAAAAAAAAAAAAAAAAAAACAATTTTCTTTTTGAGAAATTATGTTGAGGGAACAACTGACTGCAGAACGATCTTCCTGTCACCTACTTACATTTCATGTAATGATCAGAAAAACAAGATAAGAGAAATTACGGCTTGTACAGAGGCATATAGACATTGTTTTTTCCCCTTGTAAAATTTGAGAGTATATATAGATGTAGATCTTGCACACCAGGTGGAGTAGATTTGTCAAGCTCGGACTGCCCATGTTATCAGTTGTTCAGAGGAAATGCCATCAACTCCAGAGACTTTTTTTACTAAAATCTTTCACTGCTCTGCCAAATTCTTCACCCAACATCATATCTCTTACTTCATCTTATCCCCTTTATATACTACTTCCATCTATCAGATTGTTTCCCCTTCTTAGTACTGGTTTCCCATCTGAGCTCTTTATGTCCATACAGTTGTATTCTTGTCTTCAAATGTCTTTGAGCTATCCTTCTCATATATATTTTTCTGGTTGGACTTGCGCAAGGTCGGAAGAGCTGTTGAAGAATGCTCATAAAATATAAGGAATTTAGCTAGTAAAAAATTGTAATTTAATGTTTTTAACTGATTAAATACATTCATCGGCATGCTCTTAAAGCCCACCAATAAAAGTTTTTCTTTTATTTGCCTATTTTTTAGTAACAGCGAAAAGTTGGTTTTGTTTACTTACCGCTTTTAGGCCTAATTTCCAAGGGTGCATATTTAGCATGACACCTCAAATTTAAGTACATTTTCTAATAGTTTCCACACATATCAGTGTCTAATACATAATTATATTGTGGTTAATATATATATATTAGCATTATCAGTTAAGTAAATCTTGTAATTAATTTGTAAACAATCATGAATTCCAAGTGGGTGAGCTTCCGTAGGAAAGTTAGTTTAGGGGTTTCATGCAGCTGTTGCGACAGGTGGTTTCATTGGGGATGTAGCGGTGTGGGCGTTGAGGAATCAAACGAGACCCTTCCATTCTTTTGCAGGGTTTTCTCAAGAGATAGAAAAATGGTAGAGCAGGAGGGTAAGATTTGAGCCCTTCAGGCTGATTTGGATAGAGCGAGGAAGGAACTGATGAGGTTAATGGGGAGGAGGGTAGCCAGAGGTGGGAAGTAATAGCTGAGAACAGGATCCAGAGAAAGAGAACAGTGTCTGACAGTTTTGCAATTGGCACAACCAATAGATAGTTGAGTAAGGAAGAGTCTCCAGTAGAAGCAAGAGTAGTTAAGATGCAACAGAACTTCATCAGGAAACCATCAGTTTCAAAAAAAGTAGAAAGTAGGAAGGAAGTACTGTTGCTAGGTAGCAGCCATGGAAGAGGTGTGGGTCAGATTTTGCAGGAAAAATTAGGTGACAGGTACCAGGTCACAAACTTTTTCAAGCCCAGTGCATGTCTTAGCCAGGTGGTAGAGGATTTAGGTTCCCTGTGCAAGATCATGTTGGGATGGGTGGAGTGGGAAACATTATTGACGAGGACCAGGGCTACAGTATTGAGTGTAACCTGGAGAAAATAGCCTCTGCAACAACCCAAACAAATGATGGTCTGGTGCCTGCTTTCATGCGACATGATCTGCCCCAGTTGAACCACTCTGTCAGGAGGATCAATGTGGAGTTATATCAGTTGCGTAGGACGGACACTCTGTCAGACATAGGTTTGGTTCCTGTTGAGGCTATTGATAGGTGGGACTTCACAAGGCATGGCCTAAACCTCAATAGGAAAGGAAAGGGTAAAATGGCTGGGTTAACAGCAAAAACCTTAAGTGTGGGGGGGGGGGGGGGGGGGGGAGGGGAGGGACACTGCAATTCGTGAATGTACCTCTTTCTTAGGCTAAGACAAGGGTCCAATGGGAAGCTTAGGCAGGCATGTGCTAAAGATACTCAAAACTCACATGAATCTGACAAAAGTAAAGTAAAAAATAATGTTACCATATTTCACCAAAATATTGGGGGATTAAAGAACAAATCAGATGAGCTACTGGTTTGTTTAGATGACATAGAATCAGGGACTGTAATAGACATACTATGCCTATCTGAGCATCACATTGTGACAGATATGGAAAAAGTAAACACAAGCAGTTACAAACTAGCGGCACATGTGAATAGAGAGAATAAGGTGAGAGGAGGAGTTCCCATCTATATCAAAAGTTATTACTGTGTAAAAAGTTTAGAAACACAAAAGAGTTGTGTAGAGCAACATATAGAAGCATGTGCTTGTCAGCTTAAACTGAAAAAAGGTCCTTCTTTTATAATTGTAACAGTATAGAGGTCCTATTCAGGAAACTTTCAGTTATTTAGGGAAAATTTTGATGCCTTGTTGTGCTATCTGTCAGATAAGGGAAAATAAATTATTATTTATGGAGATTTCAATGTTGACTCACTAAAGGAATGTAGAAAATCTGTAACCTCATATCTTTTGGAAAACTGCTTTTACTCAGTACAACAGTATCTAGAAAACTAAGTGTTGCAAATATTCAGAACATCTCCTGAATAATAAGTAAATATGAGAGAAGAACTCTTAAAATGAGAGTGAAGGAATGGCTGATCCTATTAAGTTTATTTATTGTATGTGACGCATGTAACAATGAGTTTAAAATTTCCAAATTGTACTAAGTTTATGGTATTGTGTATACATGGTATGTTAAGTGTGTAAAATTGCAATAAGATTATTGTTTTGTGTGTCTATTGTATTTTAAGCTAAGCATGTAAAAATTATAACTGTGTTAAAGTAACATACTGTAACAAGTTTATGGTACTGTGTTGTATGCATGTCCGACATCTATGGTGTAATATATGTACGTCAAAGATTTAAGGAAGTAAATAAAAAAAAAATTTAAAAAAAGTTGTGCATTCAGTAAACGATCCAACAATTAGAAATTTCAGGGAAATTCTTAAGCAGTTAGACTGGGATGAGGTGTATAAGGAAGCTAATGCTAATTTACAATGCAACTTATTTCATGATACATTTGCAAGAGTAATTGAAAATTGTTTCTCCAAGAAAATAGTTAAATATAATGATAAGAAAACATGGCTTGCTAAAGGAATAAGAATATCTTGTAACAGAGAAAGGGAACTGTATCTAACAGCAAGAAAGACTAATGACCCAGAAACTGTCAAATATTATAAAAACTACTGTGCTACAACAAGAAAAGTTATTAAAATGTCCAGAAGCATATGCATCATGTCTGAGATTGGTACCTCTGATAACTAAATTAAAACAGTTTGGAATATTATTTCCAGGGAGACAGGGCAACCAAGAGCACAGGGAGACAGCATTACCATCAAACTGAATGAAAAGTTTACAATTAACAAAGACAGAAGTTGAAAACATTTTTAATAATTCTTTTTTAAATGTTGTGGAGAAAATAGGATCTAAATGTTCATTAGAAGAAGTTAATGGAACAGGTCATACCCACATAATTTGATACAATAGAAATTCCACCCACCTCTCCTTCTGAAATTAAGAAAATAATGAACTCTCTCAAGAGTAAAAGCTCACATGGAATTGATGGTATTTCCAGCAGGGTAATAAAAGCTTGTTCTCAAGAAATAAGTAGGATTCTTAGCCACATATGTAATAGTTCTCTGAAGCAGGGTGTTTTTCCTGATAGACTAAAATATGCTCCACCTTCATGACCTAGGTCATGAATTTCCTTTCCCTTCCATTTCCATCCTTGTTTCTTCCCTTCTCTTCCACCTGAGAAAGAAACTGTGTTCTGAAAGCTTGTCCTTTTTTTATTCATTTGTGTAACTATCTCTTTTGAAAAATAATTTATATGCTGTTGTTAAACCACTACGCAAAAAAGGGGATACATCTGACGTCAACAACTGCCACCCCATCTCACTTCTGACAGCCTTATCCAAAATTCTTGAAAAAGTAATGGATTCTAGTTTCACACACAGGTAAAAATAAAATTCTGACAAAATGTCAGTTTGGTTTTCAGAAAGGCTTTTCAACAGAAAATGCTATATATACTTTCACCAATGAAATATTAAATGCTCTGAATAAGTAGACATCACCTGTTGGGATTTTTTGTAATCTCTCCCCAAGGCTTTTGATTGGGTAACTCGTGGAATTCTTCCAGATAAACTAAAGTATTGTGGTATGAATGGGACAGGGTACAAATGGTTTAAATCATACCTAACAGAAAGAGTGCAGAAAGTTGACATAAGTAGTTCACATAATATGCAAGAAACAGCTGATTCCTCAAACTGAGGAACAATCAAAAATGGGGTGCCACAAGGTTCTGTCTTGGGCCCTCTGCTGTTCTGAATATATATTAATGATTTGCCATTCTATATCCATGAAAATACAGAGCTGGTTATTTTTGCTTATGATACAAGTATAGTTATCACACCTGACAAACAAGAACTAACTGAAGAAATTGTAAACAACGTCTTTCAGAAAATCATTAATTGGTTCTCAGCAAATGATAATAATTTTGATAAAACACAGTGCATACAGTTCAGTACAGTAACTGGACTGACACCATCAATAAATATAGACTTTGATCAGAAATCTGTAGCAAAAGTAGAATATTCAAAATTTTTAGGTGTATGCATTGATGAGGGGTTGAAATGGAAAAAACACATTGAAGATCTGCTGAAAAGTTTGAGTTAAGCTACTTATGCTATTAGGGTAATTGCAAATTTTTGTGATATACATCTCAGTAAATTAACTTACTATGCCTATTTTCATTCGCTGCTTTCATATGGCATCATTTTCAAAAATTTTCAAATGTTTGTAGAGCTTATAGGACTTAACTACGAGGTCATCAGTCTCTAAACTTACAAACAACTTATGAACTACCTAATACTAAGGATGACACAAATATCCATGCCTGAGGGGGGATTCGAACCCCCCGACCGGCATCATTTTCTGGAGTAATTCATCATTGAGTAAAAATGTATTCATTGCAAAAAAGTGTGTAATCAGAATAATTGCTAGAGCCCATCCAAGATCATCCTGCAGACACTTATTTATAGAGCTATGGATCTTCACATTAGCTTCACAGTATATATATATTCAATTATGAAATTTGTTATTACCAATCCCACTGAATTCAAAAGCAATTACAGTGTACATAACTACAAATCTAGGAGAAAGAATGATCTTCACCATTCAAGGTTAAATCTAGCTTTGGCACAGAAAGGGGTGAATTGTGCTGCCACAAAAGTCTTTGGTCACCTACCAAACAGCATCAAAAGCCTGACAGATAGCCAACTAGCATTTAAAAATAAATTAAAAGAATTTCTGAATGACAACTCCTTCTACACTATACATGAATTATTAGATATAAATTAGTAAATCTGGAAAAAACATAAAAAAATAAATAAAATAGTGTGTCATGTAATATTTAGTACAAAGTAATAATTTGTAAAGACACTTTTTATTAACCTGACACATTCCACATCATTACAAAGTGTCGTATTCATGATCTATGCAACAAGTACTAATCTAATCTACAAACTTACATTTGTCCTCTAGCCAATTTTCACTTGCTGTTAACTTTATTTTTAGCCATCTATACTCCCTTTTGTCTATAATTTTTTTTCCTTTTATCAACCAAGTTCATTATCTTGTATTTGTCCAAGGATTTCTTCTGGACCTGCCTTTTTCCATATTTTATCCTCTGCAGCATTGTCTATCTTGTCTCTTAACACTACCCATTTGTCTACTGTATTAATTTCCCCAGTTTAATTCAATAGTTACCTAATGCTCTCTCTGAAACCCTCGATAACCTCTGGTTCCTTCAGTTTAACAAGGTTCTGTCTCCTCACTTTTCTCATGTTTTGCAATTTATTGAGTTTTAATCCACATTCCATAACCAAAAAATTATGGCCAGATACCATGTTTGCCCCTGAGTATGCCTTAGTTTACAAGCTGGTCCCAAAATCTATGTCTTACTATTATAAAATAAATCTGAAACCTTCCACTGGTCTCTTACATGTATGCAACTTTCTTTCATGATTTCTTAAATCAACTGTACTTGATGATTAAATGGTGCTCTGTGCAAAATGCTACAAGGCAACTTCCTCTTTCACTCCTTTTCCACAGTCCAAGTTTACTTGTTATTTTTCCTTCTCTACCTTTCCCTACTAACAAAGTCCATTCACCCATCATAATTAAGCTTTCCTCTCTCTTACATGTCTCAATAACTTCTTTTATCTCATCCTACATTTTTTTTTTTTTTTTCAAATCTCCTCATGGCTGGCAAAGCTAGTTTCCATATAAAACTTGTATTACTGTGGTGGGTGTTGGCTGTATATCTACCTTGGCTATAATAATGCTTTCACTATGCTGCCCATATTAGCTTACCCAAATCCCTATGTTCTTCTTCATTATTATATCTAATCCTGCATAATCCCCAACTGCTTTTGCATTTATAAACTTGTAGTCACCTGGACACAAATTCTGTTCATCCTGCCACTGAATTTCAAAGTTTCAAACTTACCTACCCAATTAAGGCCCAGAAAATTCCATGCTCCAATCCATAGAATGGCTGTTTAGTTTCTCATGATGCCATCATCCTCCTGAGTAGTTTCGGTCAAGATATCTGGTTATCTGTATCGCTGAGGTATGCAATCCACTCCACATCAGCAGTGTCTGTGATTCATGTGGGTGGTCAAAATCAGATCATTTTCAAATCTCCCACATCACAGTAAGCACACAACAGAGTCCATGAGATCTGACCTCTACAATAAAGGAACACATAGTATGGACAACACTTTGAGTATTGTTTCCAGGTTCTCTTTAGTGTGATGAATGGAGTCCTCTTCAAAGTGGAGCCTGTGGCACACCCACCACACCATCATCAGCCCTCCTACATGCAAGTGTACCAATTCCTAGTTTTAGTTGAATGAAAGTGACATGATATAATTACAACAGGCACTGACAACAATCTGAAAATTATCTAGTCTTCAAACTTATTTTATATGTAAATGGAACATTTCTTGACTTGGGTTTCTCATCAAACTTTATCTAGTACGTTTCCTTTACAATTGATGGTAAGTCTGTATTAATAACACTGAATCAATTGTATATGAGTACAAAGTGTTTCAAAAATACTTTTGAAAACTCTTGGGATGTGTTTCTTACACCAAAACAAGAAAAATTCCTATAACAGAGGTTCAAAATGGTTTCTGTTTTAAATATTAATAACAGTTCACAATTTAGATGACTGCAGCACAGTTAAACTCATAATGCCAATTTTTCTCCTCTTACTTTTGAACATGCATGCACATGAGGAATTGTGTAGATTATAGAGGAAAAATTCCTAGCAGGAAAAATATATATAAAAAGTAGATGAAGTTTGAAGATTTCATCACCAAAAACAACATAAAAAAACTAAAATCAAACCCAACCAACAGATCCCAAACCGAAGGAGCACAGGTATGAGACAGAAAACATAAATAAAACAGACACAAACATACACAAAAGCAAGCTTTTGCAACCTTGTTGCTTCTTCAGGCAGAGTAGGGAAGGAGAGGGAGAAGGAAAGGATTTGGGTTTAAAGGAGTGGATGAGGAATAATTCCAATCCTAGGAGAGGAAAGACTTACCTTTCGGGAAAAAGGAAAGGTAAACAAACACACCCACCCACACACATATACACACCCACACACACAAAGGCACAAACCCAGTCTCTCCCATCTACTCAATCTCCCACTCCCAACTCCTCTCCCCTCTAAACCTCAAAACTACAATCCACACAATCCGGAACCACAACATCCCAATTGAATAGTCAACCTCTCCTCCAAACCTCTCTCCCAATCTAAAAACTCTGTCCTATCCAAAGGCCTCACCTTTAGTCCTACTCCCAAATTCAACCAAACAGCTCTTGTCAAAGATCTACTTTCCTATACTCGTAGTCTTTGCTGGAGATACCACTTTGCCACGAAGAAAAATAATCCTACTCCTACTGATCCAGCTCCCCAAGACATCATTCAAATTGAACCCTGCCTAGAACAGTTCCGTCCTCCATCACAGCGAGACCCACCTGCTCTTCCTCAAAATCACCCTCTTCAAACCTCCCAGGAATTCCTTACTTCCAACCTTTCCTCACAGTCCATCCTGAGAAACCTTAATCCTACACCCAACATTACCGCAGCTGAATCCCGAACTATCCGTGATCTGAAGGCTGACCATTCCATCGTCATTCTCCCAGCCGACAAGGGATCCACGACCGTGGTACTTGATCGGCGGGAGTATGTGGCTGAGGGACTGCGTCAGCTTTCAGATAGTACCACATATAAAGTCTTTCATGGTAATCCCATCCCTGATGTCCAGGCAGAGCTTCAAGGAATCCTCAAAACCTTAGGCCCCCTACAAAACCTTTAACTTAACTCCATTAACCTCATGACCCCACCGCCACCCTGCACCCCCACCTTCTACCTACTTCCCAAGATTCACAAACCCAATCATCCCGGCCACCCCATTGTGGCCGGTTATCAAGCCCCTACAGAACGAATCTCTGCCTACATAGACCAACACCTTCAACCCATCATGTGCAGTCTCCCATCCTTCATCAAAGACACCAACCACTTCCTTGATCAACTGAAATCCTTACCCAGACTGTTGCCTCCAGAAACCATCCTTGATACCATTGATGGCACTTCCTTATACACAAATATTCCACATGCCCAGGGCCTTGCTGCGATGGAGTATTTCCTTTCACGCCGACCACTCACTTCCCTAGCTAAAATCTCTTTCCTTAATACCCTAGCCAGTTTCATCCTAATCCACAACTTCTTCACTTTTGAGGGCCAGACAAACCAACAACTAAAGGGAACAGCAATGGGAACCAGGATGGCCCCCTCGTACTCAAACTTATTCATGGGACGCTTAGAGGAAGCCTTCCTGGATACCCAAGCCTGTCAACCCAAAGTTTGGTACAGATTCATTGATGACATCTTCATGATCTGGACTCACAGTGAAGAACTCCAGAATTTCCTCTTCAACCTCAACTCCTTTGGTCCCATCAAATTCACCTGGTCCTATTCCAAATCCCATGCCACTTTCCTCGATGTCGACCTCCATCTATCCAACGGCCAACTACACACATCCGTCCACATCAAACCTACCAATAAACAACAGTACCTGCATTATGACAGCTGCCATCCATTCCACATCGAACGTTCCCTTCCCTATAGTTTAGGTCTTCCTGGCAAACGAGTCTGCTCCAGTCCTGAATCCCTGAGCCAATACACCAATAACCTGACAACAGCTTTCACATCACGCAGCTATCCTCCTGATCTGGTACAGAAGCAAATTGCCAGAGCCACTTCCTCATCCCCCAAATTCACAACCTTCAACAGAACCCCAGAAGTGCCCCTCTTGTCACCGGATACTTTCCGGGACTGGAGAGAACTCCGAATGTGGCTCTCCAGCAAGGATACGACTTCCTTAAATCCTGCCCCGAAATGAGATCCATCCTTCATGACATCCTTCCCAATCCACCGAGAGTGTCTTTCCACCGCCCACCTAACCTCCATAACCTCCTAGTCCATCCCTATGAAATCCCCAAACCACCTTCCCTACCTTCTGGCTCCTACCCTTGTAACCGACCCCATTTTAAAACCTGCCCTATGCACCCTTCCACCACCACTTACTCCAGTCCCGTAACCTGGAGGGTGTACACAATCAAGGGCAGAGCCACTTGCGACAGCACCCACGTGATTTACCAACTGACATGCCTGCACTGTGAAGCGTTCTATGTGGGAATGACCAGCAACAAACTGTCCATTCGCATGAATGGTCACAGGCAAACAGTGTTTGTTGGTAATGAGGATCACCCTGTGGCTAAACACACCTTGCGGCATGGCCTGCACATGTTGGCACAGTGTTACACTGTCCGGGGTATCTGGATACTTCCCACCAACACCAATCCTTCAGAACTCCGGAGATGGAAACTAGCCCTCAGCATAATCTCTCTTCCTGCTGCCCACCTGGTCTCAACCTCTGCTAAATTCGAATTCCCAGCCACCATCATAATATCTTTGCCTCAGTTCTCTGGACACAGCCTGTGCCTGAAGTGGTATCTCTGTCTAACTTCTTAGCTTTCTACAGTATGTCTGCTAGGTGTACTTGCGTCTGTGTAAATGTGTGTGTGTGTGTGTGTGTGTGTGTGTGTGTGTATTTGTTTACCCTCCTTTTTTCTCCCCCAAGCTAAGTCTTTCCTGTCCCGGGATTGGAATGACTCCTCACCCACTCCTTTAAACCCTCATCATTTCCTTTTCCCTCTCCTTTCCTTCTGCCTGATGAAGCAGCTAGGCTGCAAAAGCTAGCATTTGTGTGTGTGTGTGTGTGTGTGTGTCTGTTTGTGTGTGTGTGTGTGTGTGTGTGTGTGTGTGTGTGTGTGTTTTATTTGTGCTACTATCACCACCTGTGCTCCTTCGCCTGGTGAGTAATCTTCGTCTACACCAGTGTCTGCCTAGATGTGTTTGCACGTGGATATGTGAGAGTGTGTGTGTATTTGTTTACCTACCTTTTTGTCCCCTAAGGTAAGTCCTTCCACTCCTGGGATTGGAATGGCTCCTTTTCCACTTCCTTAAAACCTGTATTCTTCCCTTTCTTCTCTCCTTCCTTCCTCTTTTTCCCGAAGAAGCTGCCAGTGGTGGTGAAAGCTCAAATGTTTGTGTGTTTTATATTTCTGTCTAAGAGCCTGTACTTTAGATAAGTCAAAAATCGTTATTTTACACATCTCTCCTAACAGAAAAAATATACGTAAAAAATGGATGAAGTCCTCTTACCAGGCGAAGGAGCACAGGCATTGATAGCAACAAATAAACACACAGAAACACACACACACACAAATGCTAGCTTTCGCAGCCTAGCTGCTTCGTCAGGCAGAAGGGAAAGGGAGGGAAAAGGAAATGAGGGTTTTAAGGGAGTGGGTAAGGAGTCATTCCAATCCCGGGACAGGAAAGACTTACCTTTGGGGGGGGGGGGGGGGGAAGGAGGGTAAACAAATACACACACACCCACACATTTACACAGACGCAAGTACACTTAAGCATCATACTGTTGAAAGCTTGTGTCTGTGTAAATGTGTGAGAGTGTGTGTGTATTTGTTTACCCTCCTTTTTCCCCCAAGGTAATTCTTTCCTGTCCCGGGATTGGAATGACTCCTTACCCACTCCTTTAAAACCCTCATCATTTCCTTTTCCCTCTCCTTCCCTTCTGCCTGATGAAGCAGCTAGGCTGCGAAAGCTAGCATTTTTGTGTGTGTGTGTGTGTGTGTGTGTGTGTGTGTGTGTGTGTGTGTGTGTGTCTGTGTGTTTATTTGTTGCTATTACTGCCTGTGCCCCTTCGCCTGGTAAGTGTACTTCATCTATTTTTTATGTATATTTTTCCTGTTAGGAATTTTTCGTGGAAAAATTCCTAGCATAAAAAATAGACGAAGATTACTCACCAGGCGAAGGAGCACAGGTGTGACAGCATCACAAATAAATAAATAAATAAATACACACACACAAACGCAAGCTTTCGCAACCCAGTTGCTTCTTCAGGCAGAAGGGAAGGAGAGGGAAAAACATACAAACATTCAAGCTTTCGCCACCGCTGGCAGCTTCTTCAGGAAAAAGAGGAAGGAAGGAGAGGACAAATGGAAGGATCGGATTTTAAGGAAGTGGAAAAGGAGTCATTCGAATTCCTGGAGTGGAAGGACTTACCTTAGGGGAAAAAGGGGGGGGGGGGAAAGGGGGTAAACAAATACACACACACTCACACATATCCACATGCAAACACACCTAGGCAGAAATTTTTGGGTTTCTACAAATGTCTGCCTAGGTGTGTTTGTTTGTGGATATGTGTGAGTGTGTGTGTGTATTTGTTTACCCCTTCCCTCCCCCCCCCCCCCCTATCAGCGAGCCTGTACTTGGGGTAAGTCAAACAATCTTTATTTTTATACATATTTTTCCCACCAGGAAAGTCTCCTCCAATATATATATAAAATAGAAAAGATATGACTTACCAAAAGGACCGGCTCATCGATAGAAACGAATAAAATCACACACAAACACACATATATATGTCATGAAGGACGGATCTCATTTCGGGGCAGGATTTAAGGAAGTCGTATCCTTGCTGGTGTTTGTGTGTGATTTTATTCATTTCTATCGACGAGCCGGTCCTTTTGGTAAGTCATATCTTTTATATTTTTTATTTTTGTTTATCCCTCAGGAAAGTTTCCCTAGAGAGAGAAAGGTAAACATTCAGGGTTGCTTCATCAGAAAGAGCAGGGAAGGAGAGGGAAAAGAAAAGGATAAGGGTTTTAAAGGAGTGGGTAAGGAGTCATTCCAATCCTGGGAGAGGAAAGACTTACCTTGGGGGAAAAAGGATAGGTAAACAAACAAACAAACAAACTCACACACTCACAGAGAGAGAGAGAGAGAGAGAGAGAGAGAGAGAGAGAGAGAGAGAGAGAGAGAGAGACACTCATATACACCAGGGCAGACATATGCAAAATGCAATAGCATATGCATGTTCATTGAAAACTCAATCATTGTGGTGGATAATGTGTTTATTGGTGATGTTGAATGTGGCATCAATGACAATGTCAAAGAAGCTATGCTGTAGTTAACAGGAATCAATAAATCCAAATAAAACTAGTTACATTCCATTTAAAACAAATTGTAAGAATCCAGAAACATTCATGTAAGAGCTATAACAAATTAATAATAAACAAAGCCATGTTCTAACATGTACTTCCTAATGTTTGCATGTTTCCACAGACACTAAAGTGAACAGGGAACTTCACATATTCCAGACAAAATAAATAAATTCCTTAAAAATAAATATATTGATTTGCAATATTCACATTAAGAATTAAATCTCATCCAGGTGACTTCTGTTAATAAAATGATATATTTTGGTGATTACTATTCTGCAATGTGTTAATGTATAATGTTCCTTGGTAGCATGTAATTCTTTAATAAAATCGGTACAAAAACTATGAATCATGTGCATTGTGCAGTGTAGACGCTGGAATAACAACGCCATACCCCTTTCATTGAGATAGAAATTATTAAATCAACTTCGCTATACATGTATTTTCTAATATATTATTTGCTTGTAAGCAAATCTTTTACATGTGACAGAAATTGTGTGTATATGGCCATAATACTAAAAAAAAGTATGTCTTCCAGTAAAAGCTAAAACATATGTCACTAGCATTAATGAGACTGAAGTATGTTAGGACTAAAATGATTAGTCTTTTGCAAAACAATATTAAATACCTGAGAGATAAAATGCCATCTTTAAAATGCAAAGAATAGGCTCTTAGTTCTGTTCATGTCTGTGCAACACTGATAAAGAGGTTATTAAGCAACAATTAAATGGACAAAACAATGTCAAAACCAGGGTTTCTTATATGTAGAATGTATATAAAATTCTCAGTATGTTTCTGTAATTGTCAATGGGAAATTGGAACCCTATATAATCATTAAATTATTGATCCACGAGCAAGTAAATTATCACCCAACTTCAAATTGTGAATGTCGAATAATGGTTTCTACACTTATGACTAATGATGCAGTTGATCACAAAGTGTGTAGTACCTTTTGAGGTCTAAAGAAATAATGTAGCAATTTATTTTTTTCTGGGAATATCTGACTGATTGTGTTTTTTTATATTCTCAGTACCAAAACACTTTTTAAAAAACACTAAATCTGATATGTTGCTTTAGATATCTCATTAGGTCAAAACTTTGCTATATTTATAAACAGAAGTTAAAGGGACATAACCAAATAGTCACATCAGATCCAAGAACATAACAGTTTTGATTCAAGCATGGGAAAATTTTATGTATTTGCACAAACTCTGCAATGACTCCATGAAAATCTGTCAGTATTCTCATAAGAATCTAGTGATGTGCAAATGTGGTGAATTGTGTGTGATCTAAAAATTATGTTGAGAATATGAATTGATCAATTAAGAAAAGAACTCACAAAGAAAGTATTTTTGATACACCTTTAAAAGATCATTATTTAAAGATGATGATGATTTAAACTTATATTTATTTTTGTTAGTGATAAGTCAAGTCTGTTCTGATTGATGAGAAAGTAGCCCACACTTTCTTTGGAATAATAAGCCTGTAGTATTTACTAGTAGTGTGTGAAATGAAACCAATATTCACACAAAGCAAGTTACATTTTTTACCCAACCTTTGTAAACTGTGGATAATACTATTTAAAACTGGGAATTCTCTAACACTTGTAAAGAATCTCTTCTTGTGCCTGTTATGGTAAGGTCCCCCACCCCCCTCACCATCCCCCATCTGTGTTAGGGACACCAGTTGACTGATGCAATGAAGGTGTCTAGATGATAAATACTCCACAGGATATTGGTAACCACATGCTGTTATCTGTAGGAGTGGAAGTTAGAGCAATATCCTGTTTTGAAGCCTGGGGGAAGGGGAGCTTTATCTTACATATAAAAGTCTCTAAGAATCCTCTGCAGAGTGCCGGTGATGCTGGTTTAGTGCCCATGGTCTTCCAATAAACTGTGTAAGTCTTAACAACTTGAGTAAAAAAACTTACTTGATAAACAATCAGAAGAAATATTTCATTTAAAATAATTGTTTACTAAGATTTATCTTAAGGTTGTTACTTTAGTTTCACTGCATTTAATAATTCAAAATACTGATTCTATACTTACACTAATGTAGCTCACTATTTTCATGGAAAATAAGAATAATTTCTTTTGAATACTATATTTCCATTAAGGGTAATAGGTCACATCATCATTAGGTAAATCACATATTTATGAGTCTTCCAAACGTGCACATATTTAATGTTTGACAATAAATTATGTATTTTTAACTTCTAACACTTAGGATACACAAAGGTCTTTTCCCATCTAAGAATTTGCCTAAAGTTCTTGTTGTTGGTTTTTTTATTATTACTATTATTTTTAAATCTATTCTTCCTTTGTATACTTTTAATTTTTTGTCCATTTTGGCCTACCACGTTGATTTTTCTCTCTTCCATGATTATGTTTTTCTCTTTTGCTACCAGTCGCTTTCCATTTTGACTGACTGTGCTTTTTTTCCTCTCTTCTGACCATTTGTAGGCAGGACATGGAAACGGCACAGTAAGCGGAATAAGGTTTTTAGTAATTTTTACCTTTTCTTTGAAAATGTGTCAATCATAAATGTCCTCACCTTGAATGAAATTTCAACTTCCTGTAAATCCTCTTTAATTTGGCTTGCCCATTTGGAATTTGATTTTGTTATTGAAATTGATGTGATGAGTTTGTCTTTGGGTGTTCATTCACTCCAGATGAACAAAAACCATAATTCTCCATTGTCTCATGCTGGTAACAATGTCTACTATGTGTTCATACAATTCACGGTTGTCTTCGGTGGAATTCTCTGTTTTTGCTGATGGGGGCCAGGGATTTGCCTCAAAATTTTCTGGCCTTTTATTTCCAGTTTTCTCAGTTTTCTTTGTCGTGTTTAAACATTCTAATGCATACAAAGCTAATGGTCTAATTATGGTGTTATCATTACATAATTTTAGGTTTAATGACAAGCTTTTGCTTTTGTATAAATCTTTGCACAGATGAGAAGCACCTTCTAGTTTAGAACACCTACAGTCAAACGGGGTGATTTTGGACAGTTTTGAGATTATTTTCACTACAACTTTCATAGGTTTTGTCAGATTTCATTGTTTTTTACAGAAGTGATGGGTATATGTATAATCAATAATATATCCTAGAAACAGAACGTCCATGTGCATACATACACATGTGTAATTTTTTTTGTTTGATCCTAGTGACTTTAACACATTTTAAGGACGTCCATCATTAAAATAAGGGATAAGGACTCAAATAAGGAATTTTATTTATTAAAGGTTTTCTATACATTAATTTGCCACACTGAATATCTCGAACTGCTTTCTTTAAAATTTCTGGGTCATAATTAGACAAATCTTGAACACCTTTCTTACTTTTATACATTCTAGGCATTGTTCAAAATCACCCCACAAAGTAGATGATTTCGAAAGACCTCCGTTACTTTGAAACTTTCCACAAACCTCGTGACAAACTGGTACAAAACTTCTCACAATGCTGCAGCCTACTGATCTGTTGGAAACTGAAGCTACAATATTTTTCCACCAGTCAGAACAAGAGAAAGTTTCCGCTCCATAAAACAGCAAGAACTTTTGACAATGAGACTGTCTGACTGATTATTGTGCCGTAAACAATTGATCCAAATGCGGGAGTGCAGGACCAAGTAATACAATCTCGTGCAAAAAACAAGCAGTGCACAGAGGTGGAAATTAGTGCTAATTTGTTGCTATGCATCAGGAAAGAGAAGATAGAACTTATCATCCGAAATCACTCCTATGTCCAAAATCACCACGTTTAATGGTACTTTCCACAGCTTCATTTTCTAACTATCAGGTGTAATTATCTCTCCAAGGTATTTAAATTTTTTTGACTGCTTGATTTTCTCTTGTTGTATTTCAATGTGAAGAGGTGCATGTTGGATGTTTGTGTTAAATTTAGTTTTGTTAAAAGAACAGGCCATAAATAAATAAATAAATATTTATTTACTTAAAGTTCTATGAAATAGATGTTAAAAATTACTGACTACATAATGATTCAAATGTTTACAAATTATTTGTTAGTAAATATCAAATAATAAATCATTTTCTCAATATATATCAGAGATATGAAACTGAAGGAGAGGCACTGAATTAAAATTTGTGCCATGAACAGGATTTGAATCAAGGACACCCTACTAGACACTATACCACAAAGCCTCCATTACTTAATCAATATGGTGACTGCACAGACTGTCTTAAGGCACGTCTCCCTCTACAACACAAACTTCAGTTCTGCCTCATGTTCCCCTATGTAATATGTGTCAATTTTGCCGAGGCTCTCCAATAGTGGAATAGCACCCCAGCAATGAATGTTATTGGGAATGATCCTGCCTGAGGAACAAGGCAGAATCATTCCCATTAATGTAATAAATTTATTAACCATACTAAATGGATGGAAGGGAACGAGAAAAAATGCATAATGCTTAAATGACTTAAAAAATATTAAATTTTACTGACACCCAATATTTCATATATTTTCCATTGTCAACAGGGAAACAACAGCAGGCAGAACAATGGCACAACAAACACCTGTAGCAGAAAGTCTGCTGTATTTTTATGACCGGCCTAAGGAACCAGTATTTTTCCCCAAAGGCAACAATGATGTCATATTTCAGCTGCCTGAAGATTATTTGGTAACTTCCTTCACTTACTCTGCTCCTGTGTGTTATCAGTTGTAATTTATATTGTCAAGTGACAATATATTAAGTAACTGTCACAAATGTACAGCAAAATATGGGGCAAATTAACAGAAAAATGGTTAACATGATGGCTGCTACTTTGGGAAAAAAATCATCTATTTTTTCTGTTATACTAAATAGTTTCAATCGATCTCACACTACTAGCTTAAGGTTTGCTTAATTTTACTGACCATTATTATAAATCAATTATCTATATACAATAATAGAAGAGAGCAATTTTCCTATTTCTGCTATTTTCCTATAGCAATAAGAGTATTCTGTTCTCAAATAAACATGGGCATTTTACAGAGGGAATGGCAAATAAATGTAAATTTTAATTTTACAATACTTCTCAATTCCTGATCTAATCAGATGACAGCAGAGCAAATGTCTAAATTGATAGTGATATTATTTTTCTATCTTGAGTGATATGCGTCTGAATCCAGAAACCAAACAATTGAGATTAATAATAGATTAAAGTGTTGCACAACTGGTAAAAATTGACATTCAATTCTTTCCTTTTATTTCCTTCAAAAATTAGTGAACTAAGATTGTGTTTTGTTTCTTAACATTACAGTGTATGTAATTTGTCTCTGCAAAACATTTCTGAAGCAAGTAATTTTGTATATATCTTCTAAAGTAAAATGGCAGAAAAGAATAACTAATTATTTACAAAGGTAATATTCGATTAATGATGAAAATTCTCCTCAGAGATGATAAAGTATTTTTCAAAAGAGATAGATTGGCTGGCCAGTACTTACCTTTGTGCTGTACCACTGATAGTTACACATGAAGAAACAGAAAAAAATGGGATGAAAAAGGACAAGCTTTTGGAACACAGTTCCTTCCTCAGGTGGGAGAGAGGACACACTCCTGGAACACCACCTTCATGACCTAGGTCATGAATTACCTTTCCCTTCCATTCCCATCCTTTTTTCTTCCCTTCTCTCCCCTTTTACGTCCCTTTTTTTCTGTTTCTTCATGTGTAACTATCGGCAGTACAGCACAGAGGTAAGTACTGAGCAGCCAACCTATCTCTTTTGAAAAATAATTTAATTATTTAGAAATGCAATCATGTGTACAAGTGTCACATAAAAAAGAATTGTCTTAAACAAATACAACACTGCATATTCGTTTTTTGCAGTCTTCGCGCAGTAAAACCATTGTTGATGAACTCCCAAGCCGATTTGGGCGTGTTAAAGAAGAGATACAGATTCGAAAGATTGATCTTCCTGATTTAAGTGAACCCATGAAGCTTGGTAAAAGGGAAAATTTCTCTGTTTTCATTCCATATCATCGCCGGCTTGCAGCACGTGTAATAGAGGTGCTTATGGGTAAGTTACAAAGTCCAGGGATACATAAAGATAACTACAACAATGTATGTTTGATCCAATTATAATAATACATGGTTTACTGAGCATGTAAATGTTGCTATCTTATTTAGTGTCATTACTTTATGAATTCAATCTTACTTTCAATTCTGTTATTATATTTCCACTTTCTTGTTTTGTAAGCATTTAGGTATAGTAGTGTTAAGTGCTTCTGAAATCAAACAACAAAATATTTCAATATTTACAATGTTAGAAAATATTTTACAGGTATGCGGACAACAGAGGACTTTCGTTCAGCTGTGGCTTATTGCAGAGAGAATCTGAATCCACTTCTGTTCATTTATGCATTTTCAGTAGCAATGTTACATAGACCAGATACAAGAAATGTGAATATTCCACCACTGTCAGAAACATTTCCTGACAAGTTCATAGGTGGAGGACTACTTAATCGTGCTCGGGAGGAGGCCAACATATTTCAAACAGATGGAACCAGAGTATGTAAACCTTTTTGTATTAATTTATATTACTATAAATAAAGATGGTGTGTACAAATTCTAATTTGTTAGGCACTGAATACTTTAAATTAAAATTACTATCCTCCAAAGTTTTCTTTCTAACGTCTTGCTTTCTTGGAACTGTATTTCATGACCAGTGCTTTGAAAGAAATTCTGCAATTTTACTGAAAAATTATTGTGTATTCTCACATTCCAGGTTCCTCTCCGATTGCCTTTGGATTATACTGCCTCAGATGTCGAAGAAGAACATAGAGTTGCCTATTTCAGAGAAGACCTGGGCATCAACTTGCATCATTGGCACTGGCACCTTGTATACCCCTTTGATGGCCCTGATGTTGTTGTTAGAAAAGACCGCAGAGGAGAACTCTTTTATTACATGCATCAACAAATTGTTGCCCGGTAAGTTATAAAATTCTCATGTTAACTATGAAACAGGTGTTAGCATTAATTTGAAGCTCTTACCAGTGTGGTTTAATGATTAAAACTGCTGCAAGAAATGTTATGTAATACTAGTCTTCTACTGCTTATGTGCCCCTTACCTCTTAAATCCAAACTAACCAAACGTTTTAGTCCAATGAATATTTAAAGTGGTATAGCTGTAGAGTACAACAAATCATAAACAAACATTACATTACATTAATTGGATACATATGAGAACAAAATGAAAATGTATTCACTTTTTTCTACGAGTGTTACATTTTCTTTTAAGTCATATACTAACTTAGTTGTCAACATAGTTCCCTTTTAGATAATACACTTGATAATATTTATTCAGGAAGAAAATTTCATCAGTTAATTACAATACTGGGAATTCTGAAAAACAATTCTGGTGTATATAAAAGACAAATAATTTTTCATTTTTACCTTTGTATTTTCACCTCCAGGAACATGTGGAAAACTTCTTTCCTTCTCTTGTTATTCCTTAGGTCACTTCTTGTCTATTTTCCCATCCAATTGTTATCAAAATGATGGAAATATTCTGAATGTCTTGCTGTGCCTGAAGTGTGAGCTCTAATTACTGTGACCAATCCAGCTTCTCTGCAGCATACCAATCAATTCCATTATATAGTCCATCTGCAAACTATTGGTGTATCCAGGTTTCTTCATATGTGCATTTCATTTTGAAACAAAGTTTTTGTAGACGTGTTGCTTCAGGCTTTCCTGGTGGATTTCTTCTAAATATGGTTCTCGGGTGAAACATCAGATGTTATTGTGGTAACTGCACAGTATTTCGTCAGCACACCTGGCTGACATCTTCAGGTGTGATGGACACACTACATGGCCCAGCAGTGTGTCCATCACACCTGAAGATGTCAGCCAGATGTGCTGATGAAATATTGGGCAGTTACAACAATAAAATCCGATGTTTCGCCTGAGAACCATATTTAAAAGTTTTTGTAGTTATTTAATTTCCCTTGATTTTACACAGTCAATGTTGATTTTTTTTCCCTTTTCGCCTATTGCCTATTATTAAATTCCAATTCCACACCACAAATTAATAATCATCTCTCTTACTGAACTGTTTTCTATTTCTGAGTTTCTATTGATACCATAACCCTTTACTCACCTGATCAGTAGTGTTGTTCTTCCTGCCATTGCACTTAATTCATTTCCACTTACTTTAACTCCAACACAACTGTTTCCCTCTTTGGATTATTTAACCAATCTCTTCCAATTAAGGCATCTAGTGTCACACAGTCTGACAAGTGGAACAGCATGTTTGTTTTTCATAATTACACCATCTTCTTGGCTAGCCCTAAATGGAGACTAAGATTACAAGATCTAGTGACAATAACATCCTACTGGGCATCCCCATAAAGAGAACTGAATGGATGACTATTTTTCTCCATAATATTTTACCCAAGAGGTTGTCACCACCAGTAGAGCTGCATGTTTCCAGGAAACTGCAGTACAAATGTAGCAAGCTCATGTTACAAGGCCAGATCAGTCAATCATAAAAACTACTGAAAATACTGCCATCCCACTTCAGAAACCAAATACTAATCAAAACTCTCCACAGATACACACCCAATGTGGCTGCACCTATAATATGGCTATCTGTATTTTTGAGGCTATCAAGCTACCCACCATAGGCAGTTCTTTAGTTCATGTAACATTATATTGAGTAAAATGTGATATACAATATAAGTGTAGACTTTTTAAAATGATTTTATTCACTGTGTTTAATGAGGACTCTTCTTAAAGTCTATAATTAAGTGATATTTACAGTTACAATACTTAGTGACTTAGAGTCAGTAATGGATAGTATGGATGGAATTGGGGTCTACTATGCTGTCAACAATGAGGTCTTTATAGGTGAATAGAAATTTGGAACTTTGGAGCGTATTAAGATTAAGGTTCAATGGCCTATTGATGATATCATTAGAGATGGAGCACAAGATAGGATTAAGGAAGAAGATGGGAAGGGGGGGGGGATTAGCCATACCCTTCAAAAAAAAAAAATAAATAAATAAATAAATAAATAAATAAATAAATAAATAAAATAAAAATCGATCATAGCCTATACATGATTAAAAGATTCAGTACAAAAATCATGGAAAACCCACATCTGAATGACTAGATGGAGTTTTGAACTGCCATACTCCCATATTCTGAAATAGAAATAAAGTTGTTTAGCTGCAAGTACATCCAAGAATTTAATCATTCCCATCTGTAGGCAATTCATGACATTCAAAACTATTGGATAAAGAAGTTACAACAAGCTAATTTGTAGAATCTTCCATCTGAAGTGAGATGAAAAATAAATGACTGCTACTGCAACTACAGTTAAAAGATAATTACAGCAAGTAAGTGAACATGACTCCCGCAAAACTTCCTTTAAAAATAAATTCAGATGACCTGATCACTAAAATGTACATTACTAATGCACAGCACAGAACATGAAATGAGAGATGTTGATTCTTATAAATAGCCTAATCAGAACTCATTCAACTTATTTTACTTTTCAAAGGTTTTGAATGAATAATGCTCTACTGTTTTTATATAATAAATGAATGACTTTGTCTAAAACAGCATAATCAGGCCAGACTGGTATTTAGGTGTCTAACCCAACATCAGTGGTATCTCATAGATGTAGGTTTACATGTAAATTAATGTTATTCAATTTTATGTTATGAAATCAAGTATGAAAGAATTTCACAACATAAGATGAAACATTCCTTCATATGATTCCATATGGCATTCTTAAGTATTCCTGGCTTTTTTGAGCTTCCGAATGCTTCAGTGATGTCATTTGGCATCACTTCATGTAGTTCCAAGATAAAATTATGGAAATACCTGAAGAGATACCAAATGACATCATTCAAACATTCAGAAGATCAAACAAACCAAGAATTCTTAACAATGCCATTTGGAATCACAGACAAATAAGTTCAACAACATAAATTTATACATAAATCTGAATATTGTGAGATGCCATTCATGATGGGATGGACACCTGATTACTGCTCTGTCCAATACAAAATTTTAAGAGCTCCTTATGGTGTTTTAGCAGATGTCATTCATTAATTATTTTATCTTTGTCATGTCTCCATTACATAAAATAGTTCAATGAAATAAACATACAGAAACTGTGTTACATCCTATCCACATGAAGAGAGGATTATCAAACATTAAGGAAAGAATCAAAACTAATTAAGATATATTTAAAATGCATGACTCTGAGCATCGTAAATTATGAAAACAAATTTGTAATTGAACTAAATATGAAAACTGATATACCATTATCTCATTTTTCTTATCTTCACATTTTAATTATTTTAGGTACAATTTTGAACGCTTTTGCAATAAGCTTGGACGTGTAAAGCGTTTGCAGAGCTTATATGAGCCAATCAAAGAAGCATATTTTCCAAAGCTAGACAGCTTTGTGGCTAGTCGGGTGTGGCCACCACGCAACAGCAACGTTATGCTCAGTGTAAGCTATGTACCTGATTTGTCATAATTAACCAAAGTGTCATTACTTAGATTAATCTATATTTTTCATTTCATGTGAATAACCTTCCACTATTCTTGAAGCTTTTTAACATTAATTTTCAAATGGTTATTTTTCATTATTTATATTTCTATTATTGAGATTTATGGGAGACATAAATGAATTATACAATGACCCTTGGCTGCATTCACTGTTTTCTCCTCAGGATGTGGATCGTGAGCAAGAACAACTTAAATTTGACATCCAAGATCTGGAGCGATGGAGGGATCGGATGTTTGAAGCTATCCACCGTGGCACAGTTCTACAGGTAAGTACTTCGAATATGCACAGAGAAATGACATTAAAGATTTCTGTTGTAGCAAAAATACACAGAAATTTTACTCATTGTCCTCATTACTATGTAGTTTCATCTAAACAAAACTTTATCATTTTCATTTATTACATTTAATTTCTTACTCTTACATTCATAATGGTCCAAGTAATACTAAATGGAATGATTGAAAACAATTCTGTGTTACTGTACTGCATTGTCTGTTAATTATTTGATACAAAACAAAAATTTAAGACATAATAAGCAACTGGAGGTTGCTTTAAATTTATGCAAGAGCACTTCTTATCAAAAGAGACTGTTATTATTTTGGCAAAATGAAAGTAATGAAATCCATGTAGTACATGATATTAGTTACTTTACACAAATGACTGTTGAATAATGATCCAAGTCAAAATAAATAAATATGTTCGTAAATCTATGGGATTAACATTGGCGGTTATCAGTCCCTAGGCTTACAGACTACTTAAAATAACCAAAAAACAACACACACACACCCATACCCGAGTGAGGACTTCAACCTTTGATGGGGAGCAACTGTGCACTCCCCAGCAAGGCATCAAAGTGGAGCAACAGCGTGTTCCTGGCAAGGCACCTTAGAGTGCTCGGCCATTCCACTACAGTGATCCAAGTTCTCCCACAGTTCCACTAAGTATATGTACCAGTATCACATTAAGTAACCTTAATAAAACAGGAAAGTCCAGGCTGAAAGTCAAGAGTCAAAAAGGATAGCTTTCAACTCATTCCAAAAACAATTGTCAAGCAATGGGCTGGAACATAAAAAAAGGTTGTCGCACAACACAACTTAACTTTCAGCCACAGACTATGTCAGAAAAAGAACACAGAGTATTACTTGAAATGCAGCAACTGGAGGTGATGGTTGTGGAGGTGACAAATGTGCATCAGTGAGTTGTGCCTGTGCGATTCTATGAAAGAGGACATTTGTACTTTCTCTGGTGGTGTGGCTGAACTCTAAATTGTGTGTGTTTGACTGTCTTTTTTACATGCATATCTGCAGCTTGTCAATAGTCTTATGATGAATTGCAAGCTATCCTCATTAATTGCTTAATAAAACTGGAAAATGTGACAGCACACACAGAAATAAACTGACCAGGCTTTCCAGTGTTGGGAATAATTTATCCAAATATGGCATAAAATGAGCCTTATAAAAGTAGATGCTTGTATATTGTTGGCGACTTCATTAAAACTTTTTTTTTTGTTATATACAAGATTTACCATATAAACAATTAAATGAAGATTGTTTAATGTCATTGTTTGCCTAACTGATAATTACATCTTAAACACATAAACTAAAGTAAACATTTCAAGAAGGTTAAAGTTTTGTTCTATGCAAAACATCGTAGAGTAAGAACAATAACTATAAAAAGCAGCACCTAATAATGTAGGAATTAAGTAACTTATGATGACATCACACAATAAAATACTCTTACTCACCTAGTGTAAGAACTCGGACTTTCAATTACTTTGTCCACCATCATTATCAGGATATAAATATTAAGTTTTCTGAATACTTGCTCAAAAATAATATTAAATAGTATTTCGATGGTCATTCTATATTATTTCAATGGTTATTCTATTCACTTACTAATTTCTTGCTAGCACTGAATACACATGAAATATATTTTTTATATTAATAGGAAAATGGCCAGGAGATGCAACTGACTGAGGATGGTGGAATAGACATTCTTGGTAACATCATGGAGTCAAGTACAATATCCATCAATCGCCGATATTATGGAAACTTGCACAATCTAGGCCACGTTGCTCTTGCTTTGTGTCATGACCCTGACAACAGACATTTGGTGAGTCAGAAGTTATGCTGTTTTAAAATTTAGTATTACAGGTTATGTAGTCAGTAAATCCATGTTTTTCAGTTGTGTAAATAGTCTAATAGCATCTGGTTTGATATCTTTTGGTAGCTAACTGGTATCACTATAATCTTGCAGGAAACCTTTGGTGTGATGGGTGACTCAGCAACTGCAATGAGAGATCCTGTGTTCTATCGTTGGCATGCTTTTGTTGATGATGTTTTCCAAGAACACAAAGCAACCCTCCCTCCATATACATTGCAAAAGGCAAGTGCAGATATCTGGAGAAGAGAATAACTGTTTCCTACTTATTGAGGACAAAAATGTCCATGTCACACACAACCTAAAATTTTACAAAAATGAGGAAATATCCCAGGCTGTTTCAGTTAGTTCCATGAAATATATTACATTTTTTCTGAAATTCCCATAACACATATATAATTTGATGTGATACTGAACTACTTCACACAATTTAAAATTAGTAGCAAGTTGTAATTTTATTATATGTATAAAAATGTTTTAAAATAGTAACAAAATTGGCAGTATTAATGTAAGGAATACATTAAAAGAAACTCTGTACTAATTTTTGCTATTTTTCCACAGCTTCAATTTGATAATGTTAACATAGACAGTTTCACTGTACAAACTGATGGTTCAAAAGCTCCAAACCTGCTGGAAACAACATATGATCAAAATGATGTAAATCTTACACGAGGAATGGACTTTACTCCAAGAGGAAATGTCTTTGCAAGAATAACTCATTTGAACCACAAACCTTTCACATACACAATAAATGTAAGAAAATGGTACACTTTACATTATGGATTAAATAATGAACATGTATTTTTTATAGAACAATAGTTTACTGTATTTAATTAATCTGGGCACATTATTGGTTTAAAAATTTAATTTGATTCAAGAAAAACAAAAAAGTGCATTTCTGTAGCAGTTAATAAAATTTATTTATCAATGATGCATTTCATGCCCATAGTGCATCTTCAGATTGGATCATCTGGTATGTATGAAAGGGACAGATCCAGTAACAGTACTCACTTACTAAAAAATCTTTCTTATTTAGAGAAGATGCATCACTAGCATGAAATGCCTATTGAAATTAAATTTTATTAAGGGCAATAGAGATACACTTTTTTTTTTCCTTGAACTGAAAGTACTGTTGCTGTACCAGGCCATGGAGTGGAGGAACATTTACTTGATTTGACTGATATGTTGAGTGATTCTGAACACATGATTAATTACCACTACAATGAACTCTTTGCTGGCATGGATCATAAAACAGGCAAACGAGCATAGCATATTGAATGTCACACAGTGAATTCATTAAAGGCAATAAGTATGGCTATAAGATGAATACAAGTAGCTTACAGAATTATTTCACAGACAATTTCTTACAGGATTATGAAACGTAAACATGCAATAAATTTTTTACACAGGTCTCATACTTATTCAATATCAGAATTTAACATTTTACATTCATTTATATTACATTTCCTTCGAATGATGTTAATAACTGACATACATTGCCTGACGTTCTTTGAATGTGAAGCTTCTTATGACAGGTTGGTTCCAATAAATTCCTGTATGCTGTAGAAGCAATGTTTAATTAGGAGTGACCGCAGTTTTACTCTAAAATCCTTCACTAGTGCATTATTCTTCACTTCTGGTGGAAGATGATTGTACAGTTTTATTCCCATACATTTTACACATTTACTGTACAGCTTTGTTGAATGTGGAATCATAGGGAGTTTTTTGACCTTGTATCGTGGTGGAGCCAATCTGAGTTTATATGTAGGTTGCCAATGATTTTTCTTCGTGTAACACAGTTGGTCTAGTATGCACTGATTATCTGAACACATATTCAGATTACATTACAGATTTCAATACTCAATATGTTGTTTCTATCTAAGGGTTGATATTATTCATTCTTACATGGTGTTTCAAAGTCTTTGCATGATAGATCATCACAAAGACCAATGGAGAAAAAATGTTCTCTTCTGCCTCCCAATGATGGCAGATGTCCTTTGCTTGTTACAAAATTCAGAGAGTAAGTGATAGGTGTTTCGTGCAAAGATTTGCGACTGACTCCCAATGTAAATAATAGCAAAGTAATCCACGTAAATATAAGAAAAGATCTAATATTATTTGACAAGATGGAACCAGTTAAAACTTTTGAGTATTTAGGAGTTTGTGCACAGAATGATTTTAATGTGAAATGGTGCATAAATTTAAGCATCTCTAAGACGGATACCAGATTTATATTTATCGGAAGTACTGTAAGAAAGTGTAAATCACCTATGAAAGAGGTCACTTACAAAAACAGTTGTGCAAACAACTCTTCAGTATTGTCCATCATTTCATGATCCTAATACTGTTGGATTAATAAGAGAGGAAAACATCACATAGTTGCATAATTCATCCCGCATTTGTTATCATTGTGAGAGTGACATAACAATGCTCAACAAACTATAATGGGGAACACTTTAGGAGAGCTCAACTCAAAATATTCTTAGCACCCATATTAAAAAATGAGTTGAACATATTACTTCCTCCAACTTACATATCTTGCAATATCAAAATAAGAGACCTGCAGACTCATACAGAATAGTCATTCTTCCCATGCATCATCTGCACATGGTTTACAGTGGGAATTAAATGAGACTTCTATGATACATACCCTCCACAACACATCACACAGTGGCTCTTGGAGTAAAAATGTGGATACTGATGAAACATTAAAAACTACATTTGAGTTGTCTGTGTTCTTTGGGCGTTTTTTTTTTTTTTTTTTTTTTTTTTTTTTTTTTTTTTTTTTTTTTTTTTTTTTTTTTCTCTCTCTCTCTCTCTCTCTCTCTCTCTCTCTCTTTTCATTTCCTTGTATTTCAATTATGTGTTTAGTAATCAAGTATATCATTTTTGAATATTCTTTTCAGGTCAATAACCGAGGTCCTCAACGGTTAGGAACTGTGAGAATATTTATGGCACCCAAATTTGATGAGCGAGGCATTACTCTTTTACTGAGAGATCAAAGACTCCTTTTTATTGAGCTTGACCGTTTCACAACTAACTGTAAGTAGATGCTTTGTTTTTTAATGTAATTTCCTGATTTTAAAAATATTTGAACAAACTATGAAAATTAAACAGTAATAAAATAAAGATAGATTACCATTCAAATTATCAGCAAACCACACATATGAGAAAAGCAGAACACAGGTCATAGCAGCACTAAACAACACTTTTTCATAAGCAACCAACTTATTCTAGTGAATTTGGTATGGCATCAGTAAGAGATTAGAGAAATGAACACATTACATTATTTATTGACAATTAATGAATACAAATTGAGACTATGTTGTATGGATGTATAACAGTAAATGTTGAGTCAAAAATGATTTTCTCAAGAAATATATAAATTTGGAGTATTCTTCTGATTTGTTACTAACAATTAGCTCCCCATACAAGAAAACTGATATATAAAGTAACTGGTAAAATATGATCTTACTGTTTCAACTATATAAAACTGATAGTAATCAAGCATTGAGTTAAAAGACATGATTTACAATTCTTTCCTCAGATGTCAGAAATTCTATACAGCTAAACTCTTACAGGCCAAAAAAAAAGAAAAAATATCTGTGGCAGATACCTACATAGAACAAGTTCCAAATATAAGTATCCACCACGAAAAGTTATTAAGCAAGACAATTCTCCAGAAAAATGTGTCAAACTCTGTTTCACCCAGGAGAATTGAATAACTACTCTGTCAAAACAGTCAGAGAGCTTGGTGACATCTCAAGGGATTTGTTTGGTACCCACTTGTCTTTCAATAGAATATGATCACACCTAATGAGATCTGTAACTTGGATTATAAATTTTGTAGTTCCAAAAAAAGAATAAATTGTTATTTGTTGGCTAATTATATTATTAAAATAACAGTTCACCCAATTAGTAGGCAACTATGTTTTATTTTTAATAAATGTTTAGAATAAAGAGTTATTTTATTTATTCATTTAGTACAGGGTGGCAAACAACTACCCAAGACCTAAGAACAGGTTGTGTTGTGCCAATATTCCCAAAAACATTTTATCACTCATTTATATTAAATCAAGTAAGTATAATAAAAAATGAATAAAATTATGAAAATATGGCTAGCTCTGCAACAGTCAGTCTCGGTTTTGCCCAGAAAAAATACCACTGCAGCTCTTCCAGAAACTGTAGAATAGATTTTTAACAGCTTTTGATGCTGGCAGTCGGTTATTGTTACTAAGGCATATGGCTCTGTCTCCTATAATATCAAATCGATTTTTGGCGGTCTGTCCATCCTGGACTTCTTTGCAACTCATCTATCTTACAAACTCCAGGGACAACAAAAATTTCAATTTCAGTTATTCATGTATTTTTTGATTTAATTAAAAAGCTCTAAATATTACAATAATCTGCTCATTAAGAGGTAAAATCTTAAGTTTAATATGATGAAGCAAGTTTTACAAGTAGAAACTGTGTATTCATCTTGTAGCTCACAGAACTCAAAATTTTAACTTAGGTCATCCACCACTCCATAATAATAATAATAATAATAATAATAATAATAATAATTAATAATAACACTTAGAGGCTTCAGTTAACTTCACATACTTCACATATAATTTCAAACCTTTTGCTCACTGACACATCTACCAAAATGATGAAAGGAAAAATATTTGCCACTTTCTGAATTACTATTCATTAGGCAGTTTCAGTCCAGTACCTGTCATAACATTTTACAATATTACATTCCATTACTCTTGCTTTGCTCTTATTAATGGTCAGGCATGTTGTCTACTCCAGGGATCTTGTTTGGACTTAGGTCTTTCAGTGCCCTATCAAACTTTTCTCACAGTATCACATCTCCTATCTCATCTTCATCTATTTCCTTCTCTCTTTCTACAATACTGCCTTTATTTCCCTTGTATAGTCCCTCATATATTCCTTCCACCCTTTCTTTGCTTAATGCTAGTTTTCTTTTTGAGCTCTGTATTCATACAGCTGTTTGTTTTTTGTTCAAAGTCTCTTTTAATTTTCCAGTATGTAGTATCTATCTTTCCCCTAGTTACACATTTTCCTATGGACTTAAATTTGTCCTCTAGCCACAACTGCTTAGCCATTTTGTATCTCCTGTCAATCTCATTTTTAGATGTTTGTATTACTGTTTGTCTGTTTCATTTAATGGTTATTTTATTATTTTCTCTTTTCATCAGTTAAATTCAATATCTCCTGTTATAACTAGCTTTCCTTGTCTTTCTACCTAGTTGGTCATCTACTTCTTTCACTAATTCATTTCTAAAAGCTACACATTTGTCTTATTCTGTGTTGCTTTCCGTTGCTTCAGTTACATCATTACCTAATGCTCCCTCTAAAATTCTTGAGAACCTCAGGTTTGTTCAATTTATTCAGGTCCCAGATCCTTATTTTCGTACCTTTTTCCAGTTTCTTGTTTTAGTCTACAGTTCATAACCAATAACATTTGGTCAGAATCTATCTGCCCCTGGAATGTCTTACAGTTTAGAACTACAAGTGTCTCCTGGTCTTTTCCACATATGCAGCCTTCTTTCATGACCCTTAAATTAATTGTTAATTATGATTAAATTATGCTTTGTGCAAATTTTTATCAGGCATTTTCTTTTATTTTCTTCATTCCTTATTCCCCTATTATTTCCTCTACTTCCTATTCCAACTACTGAATATCGCACCCCTTCACAATCAAGTTTTCCTCTCTATCTTACTATTGAATAATTTCTTTTATCTCATCACACATTTTTATCCCCTCATTATCTGCAGAGCTATTTGTAAGGAATAAAATAAAATAAATATTGGCAGCACTGGTAACTGAACCTGGGCCAAGAAACACAAAAGTTGCTCTTTGCTTTAAAATTATGGACACTATATTTATAACTCTTTACAGTGCCTTCTTATGTCAGATATTCTACAAACCTGAATGGGGCAGCTATACTGCTTCTACTCACATAGTTTGAGCTATGTAGTGAGCCCCATCCCATGCCTTGCCATTGTTAGACTGAAATTTGGAGTTTTGTTAACTTTTTTAACTTTCATTTTCTCCTTGAATGATCTACTGGGAAAGTACCTCGTTAGCAGATCATCTGCAGAATATTGTGTTTGACACTTTTCCAAGGTATCAAGTTTTTCCTCAGCTAATGTAAACCTTTTGTTAATTTGCGACATTTCAGAGAGAGATTTGCCCGCTAAAACTTCAATTCTACTACATATAGACAGTATATCTTGGTCTAACAACAAAAATTCTCCCTTAAATGATTATTAACTCTTGTGTACCCTAGAAATTTTGTGATATTTGCTCTTTCATAACTGCCCTTTCCTTTTCAAGTCTATTTTGTACATTTTGATTGGACCATTCTATTATTTCCTCTCTAGGAACAACCAATTTCCTTAAGGTACTCACATCCTGAATAATTTTAGTATAATTTTCATGATAGTCATTAATATTCTTTTCTAACTAAACATTGAAAGATTCTAATTTAATATTTTGGTCAGTAATGTTTTTCCTTAATTCTTTTGACAAGGAATTAAACTTATCAGATTGTTCACGGAATTTCTCTGATATCTGCTTAGAAATATTTTCACCAAGTTTTCAGACTCTTCCCTGAATTTATTTGGCATTTGTTGGAAAAGTTTTAATAAAGCAGGGGAAATTTCTTTTGTTTGTGACATTTCTGGTCTATTTAAACTTCCGGCTCACAGCATTCTATTTACTACACAATTATCAATCTCTACCTCAACAATTAGAGTTCAACACTACATGTAACAAGACTGGTTATGCTCACCACAGCTCACACCATATTGGCAGGTTTGGGTCAGCTGCTACGGCAATTGTCATGAGGCAGCAACATTGAACTCGTAGTCCTGCATCTCGTCAGCTGGTTGAAGTGTCGACTATAAACAACAGCTGTCTATTCTCGTTCTGGCAGCGTGTTTTTCTCATCTTCTCAATATTTATAATCGTTGTTCTGGTCTTTGAAGTCCACGATTTGATCATTGTTGATTTCGGTAACAATAAGAAACTAATTCATATGCTTCGATTTCATTACCGAAATTCAGTAGTAAATCTTCAATACTTTTTGTTTTTATTCCAATTTCCAGGTTGTCCCTTTCTTCTTAGGTTTGAGTCCTGTCACTTAAGGCGACATCTATGTTCTGACAGTATGATTAATTCACGGATGTGAATATACAGAAGTTTATTGGTTCCTTCTACAAGGTTCGGCTAGTCCGTGCCTTGTGTTAAAGGAAATAATTTTTGTAACTCAGATTCTTCTCCGAAGACATCTTCATATAACCATTAGAACACCCAGAAATTTACTTCTCAATTCCACTGATAAAATGCTAAAGCTTCTTTCAGATCATACAGAACTTTATTCCATTCAGAACTAATACATTAGCAGGATATTAACAGTTCTGATGTATATCTGATGGAATCTCAGTCAATAATAATTACCATAACAACTGCATATAAAACAAATGCTAATTAACCACAGACATTATAGTCTTCTTTCTTCCTTGGTACTATGCAATTTCTTTATTCTGTACAAGTGAGCTCCTATCCCCACGCCAAAACCTGCGGAAATAAATTCCGTCTGACAGTATTTGCTCACAAAGTGCCAAACCCCTAATATAATAAACCATTTGAATATCTTGGGTCGAGCTAAGAACCAGTAGTGTACAATGTTATGCTACAGTATGCTTGTTGCTTGCACAATATTTTATGCACACTTTCAAAAATAAAAAAATATGCTGAAAGAGGGAAAATAGAATTTAACATCTCGTCGACTTTGTAATCATTAGAGACCTGGGAAGAAGCTGTTAAATGAACCACCCACACTCAACAGCTGTAGAGCCATCGGGAATGTAGTAAACTTACAGTCAGCATAATATCAAATCTGAGCATACACAGTGGAATGTGGATAACTGCATAGCCATTGTGAGTGTTTTGTAGAGCTACTGCAGTCCATGTCGGCACTCGACACTGAGCTTTCTATTTCTTGTGGAAAGAGCACTTGAAACATGTTTTATTCTCTTTTTGTTTGCAAACTAGAATGCATTCAAAGATATTTGACATAATATCAGTGTGATTTTTTGCTTTCTTTTGAAGAGAAATTGCATATTTTTAGCATGATACTTACAGTGTACTGTAGCACATTTGTCTATCATCACCAAGTAAATTAGCTTTATTTTACTAGACACCAATGTTTCGCACTTTCCACTAAAAGCATAATAATTCTGGTATCAATAAAATCATTTAGTTGTGATAGAGGGACTTAAAGATGGTGTATACTGACACAAGAACTGGTTGCATAGGAATAAATGGAGCAAAACAGCTAATGGTGTTATTTGTACTATACACAAGATACTATACATAAGTACCAACATCCATCAGAACAAGATAATACAGTGTGTGTTCTGCTGTTTTTTCTTTAAACCTCACTTAAATGTAGCACAGAAAAATTATGAATGCATACTTGCTACAAGATAATTTATTCTTTTCAGTGAAAAGTGGAAACAATGCAATCAAGAGGAGATCAACAGAGTCATCTGTGACAATCCCCTTTGAGCAGACTTTCCGTGACCTCACAACAAACCGGCCCACAGACAACGAAGGCTTATCCAGGTTCAACTACTGCGGTTGTGGCTGGCCTCAACACATGCTCATCCCTAAAGGAACACCCGAAGGATTCCCTTGTGAACTTTTTGTCATGATCTCAAACTATAATGATGATAAGGTAAGAAAGAAACGTGTGTTCCTTTTCTGCAGCATACAGTATTAGACTAAAGAGAGAACTGTTAATTACTAAAAGGTTTTAATTTGATTCAAATTTCAAAACTCATTTATCCTTTCACATCTCATTTCATAATGACAGAAAGCTATTTAGTTACATAATCAATTGAAATCAAAATCAGTTACTGTACACCATTTGTGTAGATTACATTAAATAGAAGTATTTTTAGATATGCCTATATGCATTACAGAAGCAATCATTAAACTGAATTTTTCTCAATGCATCAAGATGGGTATGAATTACTTCATGAAAGAGCCATTGCATAAAAAATACTTGGTTTTTTTACAACATAAGATATAGGTAACAGTCCAAGCTTTCGACTAAAACTCCATAAGCATTGTCAGGGGTAAAACTGACTGTTATGAACTGGAGGTTTTTGCTTATATAACCAGATGATGTTTTCTCATTTTCTGGCTTATGTCACAGCAGTAACTGTGCATACATAGGTGGCACCTCTAAACACCTAGATTTTTATAGCATATTTTATTCTGTGTTGCTAGCAGTGCAATCTCTTGCCACCTGACGAACACATCCTGTGAAAGTGGCAAACATTACATAGGACAGTCTATAAGAACTGTTGACAAATGCTGCGTCAACTGTCAGCATCAGCATTAGCATTTGGAAAAATCAGCAATGATTGAACACAGCCTGTTAAATAAACCTAAGATTCTGTTTGAAAAAACAAGAATACAGGCTCACACTTCAAAGTATTGCTACTCTGTCATCAGGAAAGTTGTTGAAATCCAATTATGCAAATATATCATCAATAGAGACTCCAGGTATGCTCTCAGAAATGCTTGGAAGTGCACATTGGATGACTTCCAACACTTGTAGTACTTCCTGCAGTTTACCATCTGTTGTGAGAGATGGTGCTGCTAACATTGCAGAATAGAGTACACTAAAATAAAATCTAGATGTTTAGCAGGAGACAGATGTATGGTCCATGACTGCTGTGACATAAGCCAACAAATGAGAAGCTGTCATCTGGTTATGTAATCAGAAACCTGCAGTTCACAACAGTCAATTTTACCATTGACAAATATTCTGGACATTATAGTCGAAAGATTTGGCTGATACCCACATTTGATATGCCAAGAAAACTTAGAACTTTTTATGAAATGCAACAAGATAGTTTTACAAAATTTATTTCACCAATTTTATCCTCTGAATACAAAAAGAACATGCACCCTATCAATAATTGTAAATATGCCCACAACAGACAATGACAATTTCAATGCAGACACATTCAAATGCTCATTCCCCTGCGGAAATCCAGTATAGGCTGCAAGCAAGAAGAATCAATGAGCAGCGGGCTAGAAGTTGAGAATTTGGGTTGGAAGAGCAGCATGCCAAGATAGCCTAATTGGTTAAGGCGACTGCTGGCCCTAAGCGGGAAATCCAGGTTCGACTCCCAGTATGGTACAAATTTTCAATTTTGTCACTGAATTTATTCCCCCCCCCCCCCCCCCCCCGCCCCCCCCACCACCACCACCACCACCCCCCGAAACAGTCGAAATGTTTAAATATTTTGATTTCATAAAAAATATTTTGTTTGTTCCAAGTCACATAGGAAGAAATGACAATCATAAAAAAAAGAAATCAGTGCTGACATGGAAATATTTAGGTGCTCATTTCATTTTACCGAGTGCTATTTGAGATTTGAATTTAAAGTAGTCTATATCCAAAGCTGGTGGGTACTATAACACAACTGGGGTAAATGAAGATACTCACAAAATTGCTTTACTGGTATCAAATTTTGGCACAGTATTGGGGGAAAATAATGTGGAACAGTGGCTGTTCAGTAATAGTACAGAAATGATGCATAAATTGTGAATTAGGCAGAGCTGTATAGCCTATACAAATTGAGCAGAGAGAGAGAGAGGCTGAAAAGGTACTAGAAAAAATAGGCAAGGTGTAAAGTCTGTGGAAAACTCATCATCATATGAAGGCAAAGAGTAGTGAGAAATTTCCTAAGGAACACAGGTATAGTTAGCATACTACCAAAAAGACCAACAGATTGGTAAATAAGGAGGGGCTTACAATGTTTGCAGCATGTAAATAGATAGCTGAAAGTCTCCAGTGCGGTGTAATAAATGGAGAGCTGAATAGATTAACACAGACATCAGATCCCCGTATCATCTCAAATAAGAACAGAGGAAGTAATTCTTACACATACATGTTGGTGACTAATGCTTCTAATAATACTACGCTACAAAGTTGTTATATAGTAAAGTTTTATTTGATTAAAAATTATCATTGATGCATACATTGTATCCCAACAATCGTACATTTGGTAATTTTTAACATCTTCTTTGCATTTACTAAATCTAGCAAATTCTAAATTCTAATAAGGATTTAAATAGCAACCAAAATTAATATCATGCTCCATAGAATACACTGCTTTCTCTTCACAATATGGTAATACATAAAATGTCATTTTTCAGGTTGATCAAGCAGCAGATACAGAAAGCTGTGATGATGCCTCAAGTTATTGCGGTATACGTAACAAGAAGTACCCTGACAAAAGGGCCATGGGTTTCCCATTTGATAGACCACCTAGACCAGGTGCCAACACACTGGCTGACTTCCGTAGAAACTTACCTAATATGAGGGTTATTGATGTGCAAATACGCTTCATACCACCTGCTAGCAATCCAAATATTGTTGACTAATTTCATGATACAAATGTATGGCATTCTTTTCTTTTATTTGAAATGACAGACTATTCATGGCAAATTGCTGTACTCTTCACCAAGACATATGAGGAACTTTAACACAAAAAACAAATTTCAGCCATTTCATAGACAATGTTGTTCTATAAAATTACATACTTAATTCATGAAAATTAAACATAATACCAGAACCAAAAGAGTCGCCTGTTACATTTATGACGACGATTAGCAATGGACATGGCAAAAGAATTGTATCTATATGTGTATTATAAGTGAAAGATATAAATAAAAGACTTAACTCAGAAATATCTGGTCTGTTTGATATCCACACTGTTCCACAGTAAGATAAACAAAAAGCATTAAAATTTTGTCAATTTTTATTCAAGACTAATCAAAAGTGGTTGTAGATATCAGTTCATGAGCAAAAGGAGATCCCGGGTTCAAATCCCAGCCGGGCACAAATTTTCATTTGCCGCACATTGGTATTAGATCTAAACCTAGTACAATGAAGCCATAAGTGATCGCAAATTGCGATTTATTTCATTAGCATACTATGTTTGTAAGAGATTCTCTCTGACAAAAATAAAATCACACAATTAATCATCTTCAATACCTGAAAACCGTAAGAGAGAGAGAGAGAGAGAGAGAGAGAGAGAGAGAGAGAGAGAGAGAGAGAGAGAGAGAGAAATATACATTCATACATTAAAAAAGTAAGATTTATGTGTGTGTGTGTGTGTGTGTGTGTGTGTGTGTGTGTGTGTGTGTGTGTGTGTGTGCATATTCCAGCACAGCCTTGAAACATGTGGAGTAATTTCAGACCTGTTTGCTATATATTTGAATAAACATTTGAAAAATACACTCTCAGGATAAAACACCAAAGCACATTATACCATTATTTACAATTTTTATTTATTTTTACATATCTCCAATTCTGTGAAAGGGAGATATGTAAAAATAAATAAAAATTGTAAATAATGGTATAAAACACAGTTTTCTGATTTGCTAGGTTGGTTGGTAACACAGTCTCAGTGAGATTTAAGCCTTATGGGTGCAGATGGCACAAATATGAGGTGACATTATTACAAAGCAAGGTCAGCACCTCCCATCTTACCTGCTTCAATTTTGTCTCTGTATTTGTCTTCTTATTCTTTTTCCAAAATCTCATATATTCATTTGTAAACATAGGTAAAATGCACTGTAGATAGACTCAATACAGCAAATAAGTCTTCCTCAATGTAATTTTATTATTCAGCATATTCTTAGTAACAATAGGAACACATTGTGATAATTAGTAAAGTCGGGAACAGTATTAATTATGAAATATTGTTAATTGAAGAAGTAATTACAACTCATCTTATCATATTTTGAGTGCAGAAATCAGTATCTCTATATATAAAAGGCAATGTCCTGATTGACTGACTGACTCATCATCACCCAGCCCAAATCACTGAAGATAGAAACTTGAAATTTGTAGAGGGTGTTGATCTTACTCTGTGGGCGTCATTTAAGAAGCAATTTTTCAATATTCCATCTGTAAGGGGGTGAAATAAGGGATGAAACTTTTTTGAAAATACATTACTATTTAGGCAATTTTGAAGCTAGAACTACAAAATTTCAGATTGTAATTCTGGGTTCGAATTTAAAAGACACATGTTTCATCATTTTTTGAAATTCAGCCAACAGGGGGGTAAAATAGGGGATGCAAAAAATTGATTTTCAAAAATATGTTGCTGTTAACTCAAATTTTAAGCTAGAACTATAAAACTTCGGATATGGCTTCTTGGTCAGAATTTAAAAAAAAAACACGAGTTTCAGTATTTTTGGAAATTCAACAAGTAAGAGGGTAAAATAGGGGATGAAAAATTCTTTTTGAAAACACATTGCTATTCAGACAATTTTGAAGCTATAGCTGCAAAAATTGATATTTGTATTGTTGGTGGTTCATGGTGTGGGTTCCTGTCCTAGTTCATGAACCACGGGCAACGTTTGAGTGGCCAAGTAAGTGGTCCTGACAGTTGGGATACCAGTTACCTTGGAATAAGGTTGGGCATCTCGGACATATTGTGAGTCGTGGCCACCTTTGTGCTCATACGGCAAAGACTACCAAATCCACCGGTTAGTCCCTCAACCATTGGGGGTAAAACTCAGTGGGGCCCTGGGCAAGTAAGGCTAGCAGCTTGCTTCCCAGGTACTTCAATATCATGCTGGCAACAATCAGAGCAAAGTACCTTGGACCTTTGGAGGTGATGGAGTCCCACCTCCAATTGACAGACCAGGGACTCCTCTGATACGACTTGGCAAATGATCTGTAATGAGATGGGGAGCTATTATTATCAATGGAGATTATACTGGGAAGAAGGTAGAGCTGGCGGAGGCTTCAAGTAAGATGGGGTTAGATGTCTTAGCTGTTAGTGATGTTAGAGTAAGGGGAGAGAAAGAGGACAAAGTCGGAGAATACAAGGTCTACCTGTCAGGAGTCAAAGTGGGAAGAGTACAGTGGGGTTTAGGGTTTTACATCAGGAAAGCAATCGAACCCAGCATAATTGCAATACAGTATGTAAATGAATGACTGATGTGGATAGATTTGGCCATCTCCAGCAAGAAAATTAGGATTGTGGCAGTGTATTCTCCCTGTGAAGGAACAGATCAAGATGAATGGACAGATTTTACAACACACTTAGTGATGTAGTTGTTAGAGTGAAGGATAAGGATAGTGTTTTACTCATGGGTGATTTCAATGCCAGGATAGGAAATCGAACAGAAGGTTATGAAAAGGTTATGGGTAAGTTTGGAGAGGATACGGAGGCCAACAGGAACGGAAAACAGCTCTTGGATTTCTGTTCCAGTATGGGCTTAGTTATCACAAACTCCTTCTTGAAGCATAAGGACATTCACCGCTATACTTGGGAAGGAAGGGGAACCAGATCTGTCAGTGACTATATATTAACAGACCAGGAATTCATGAAGACAGTCAAGGACACGTGTGTTTTCAGGGGGTTCTTTGATGACACTGATCATTATTTAATCTGCAGTGAAATTGGTTTTGTGAGTCCAAAAGAGCAGATAGTCAGATCCATGTGTAGAAGGATAAGAGTAGAGAAGCTTCAAGACAAGGAAATTAGGCAATGATCTCGGAAAGGTACCATTTAGTTGAATATAATGATTTACAGTCACTGGAAGAGGAATGGTCAAGGTACAGGGACACACTACTAGAAGTAGCTACAGAATGTCTTGGAACAGTAGTGTGTAAAGGCAGGAAGAAGCAGACAGCTTGGTGGAATGACACAGTCAAGGCAGCCTGTAAAAATAAAAAGAAGGCATTTCAAAAATGGCTCCATACTAGAAATCAGGCAGACAGAGAAAGTTATGTTGAAGAAAGAAACAAAGCCAAATGGATAATTGCAGACTCCAAGCAGAAATCATGGGAAGACTTTGAAAATAAGCTAGAAACTCTGGGTCAAGGGGCGGGAAAACCATTTTGGAGTGTAATTAACAATCTTCAAAAGGGAGGGAAGAAGGAATTAACAAGTGTTTTGGGCAGGTCAGGAAAGCTGATAGTCAATCCTGTGGATGCCTTGAGCAGATTGAGGGAATATTTTGAAGAATTGCTCAATGTAGGTGAAACTTTCAATGATGTTTCAGATTTTCAGGTAGTATGGGATAGGAACGACGATGGAAACAGGATCTCATTTGAGGAAGTGGAGAAAATGGTCAGTAGATTACAGTGCAATAAAGCGGCTGGGGTGGACAAAATTAAGCCAGAACTCATCAAATACAGTGGATTATCAGGTCTCAAATGGTTACACAGGATAGCTGAGAAGGCGTGGGAGTCGGAACAAGTTCCGTCTGACTGGACGAAAGCGGTAATCACACCAATGTTCAAACATGGAAGTAGAAAAGATTGTAACAACTATAGAGGTATCTCTTTAATTAGCATTGTAGGTAAAATATTCTCAGGTATTGTTGAAAGGAGAGTGTGAGTATTAATTGAGGACAAGTTAGATGAAATTCAGTGTGGGTTTAGGCATCTTAGAGGCTGTCAGGACCAGATCTTTAGCTTATGGCAGGTAATGGAAAAGTACTATGAGTGGAACAGGTAATTGTATCTATGTTTCATAGATCTAGAAAAGGCTTATGACCGTGTTCCTAGGAGGAAGCTACTGTCAGTTCTACAAGATTATGGTATAGGAGGCAAACTTCTGCAGGCAATTAAAGGGCTTTACGTAGACTGTCAGGCAGCAGTTAGAGTAGATGGCAAATTAAGCTCATGGTTCAGGGTAGTTTCAGGGGTAAGACAAGGCTTTAACCTGTCACCACTGTTGTTCATCCTATTCATGGATCATATGTTGAAAACAGTAGACTGGAAGGGCGGGATTAAAATTAGTGAAAACAAACTAAGCAGTCTCGCATATGCGTATGACTTAGTTGTAATGGCCGATTCGATTGAACGGTTGCAAACTAATATTTCAGAGCTCGATCAGAGGTGCAAGGATTATGATATGAAGATCAGCATCTCCAAAACAAAAGTAATGTCTGTGGGAAAGAAATATAAATGGATTGAGTGCCAAATAGAAGGAACAAAGTTAGAACAGGTAGACAGTTTCATCAAGTACCTGGGATGTATTTTCTCACAGGATGGCAACATTGTGAAAGAACTAGAATCGAGGTGCAGCAAAGCTAATGCAGTGAGTGCTCAGATAAGATCTACTCTCTTCTGCAAGAAGGAAGTAAGTACCAAGACTAAGTTAGCAGTGCACCGGTCTATCTTTCGACCAACTTTGTTGTATGAGAGTGAAAGTTGGGTGGATACAGGTTACCTTATTCATAAGGTAGAGATTACAGATATGAAAGTAGCAAGAATGATTGCAGGTACTAATAGATGGGAACAATGGCAGGAGGGTGTACATAATGAGGAAATCAAAGAAGAACTGGGAATGAACACCATAGATGAAGCAGTTAGAGCGAACAGACTGAGATGGTGGAGTCATGTTACATGCATGGGAGAAGCAAGGTTACCTAAGAGACTCATGAGCTCGGCAGCAGAGGGTAAGAGGAGTCGAGGTAGACGAAGAAGAAAGTACTTAGATACGGTGAAGAATGATTTTGAAGTAAAAGGCATAACAGCCGACGAGGCATTGAATAGGGGATCATGGAGGAATTTTATTAGAGGTACTATGCTCCACACTGAACGCTGAAAGGCATAATCAGTCTATGATGATGATGTATTGTTGGTTAGAATTTAAAAAAAAAATATGTGTTTCAGTATGTTTGCAAATTAAACCCTAAAGGGGGTTAAATTGGAGAGGGGATTTTTTTTTTTTTTTTTTTTTTTTTTTTTTTTTTTGAAAATCTGTTGCTATTTAGGCAATTTTGAAGTTAGAACTACAAATTTTCGGATTTGGATGCGGGGTTCGAATTTAAAAGACAAGTGTTTCAGTATTTTTGGAAATTCGACCAATAAGGGGGTCAAATACAGGATGCAAAAATTTATTTTCAAAAATATGTTGCTGTTAACTCAAATTTTAAGCTATAACTACAAAACGCAGGATATGGACTCTTGATCAGGATTAAAAAGACATAGTTTTGATATTTTTGGAATTCAGCAACTAAGGGGATAAAATAGGGATCAAAAATTCTTTTCAAAAACACATTGTTGTCAAGACAGTTTTGAAGCTAGAGCTGCAAAAATTGATATTTGTATTGTTCGTTAAAATTTAAAAATTACTTGTTTTGGTATTTTTGGAAATTCAACCATCAAGGGGGTTAAATTGAAGAGGGGATGTTTTTAGAAAATCTCTTGCTATTAAGGCAATTTTGAAACTACAGCCACATAAATTGGTATATGTTTTCCTGGTCGGAATTAAAAAGACACATGTTTTGGTATTTTCAGAAAATTAATCATTTAGGGGTGAAATAGGGGATGAAACATTTTTTGAAAATATGTTGCTACTAAGTCAATTTTGAACCCAGAATTACAAAAAATATTTGCATACTTGGTTGGAATTTAAAAGACACATGTCAGGGTATTTTTCAAAATTCAACTATTAGGGGGTGCCATAGGGGGTTTCAAGTAGCAAAATCAAATGTTCAAATGTTTGTAAATCTTAAGAGACTTAACTACAGGATCATCAGTCCCTAAGGCTTACAAACTAATTAAACTAACTTAGAATAACTTATGCTAAGGACATCACAAACACCCATGCCCAAGGAGTGAATCAAACCCCCGACGGCAAACAGCAGTGCACACTGCAGCATGGCACCTCAATAGGCATGGCCATTCTGTTGCGGCTACAAGTAGTATTACAACATTTCATTATGATAGTCCTTAAGCTATAGCTATGAAAATTTATGTTAAGAGGGAGAAACGACTCATGCAGACCAACCAGCCTACGCATGCAAAGCAGCAGGCATTAAGCTAGTATTTAAATGTAATGAACCATACTATTGTATAGCTGAAGATCTCCACTTTATAGAAAGATATTTGGAATCATCCAAAAATTATTAACTTAGGTAATATTTGATTAATGATGGAAATTCTCCTCAGAGATGATAAACTATTTTTCAAAAGTGATAGATTGGCTGGCCAGTACTTACCTTTGTGCTGTACTGCCAATAGTGACATAAATGAAGAAAAAAAGAAAATGGATGAAAAAGGACAAGCCTTCGGAACAGATGGGAGAGAAGGAAAGAAAAAAGGATGGGAACGGAAGGGGTAAATCACGACCTAGGTCATGAGGATGGTGTTTAAGGAGTGTGGAAGTCAGAGGTAATAACTGGAATTAAGGCTTTATACCAGTTCTTACTTTCATGGCCATTTACTCCTAAACTAATGTTAGATTCCAGACTTTGACTACATACTTTTGTTGCTACTGCTTTCCCCTTTCTTTTGATATTCTACATTAATTGATTGATGCCCTGTGGTAACGCGCAGCACGTGTGTTTAGACGGCGCACTGCCCGTTACCAGAACTGGCCACTGTGCGGCGCTGGCGGCACTACCGTGCTGCACCCTGCCGGCCGCACGGCATTTGAGAGAGGCACGGGGACAGCCGAGACCTCGTCTCAGTTGCGTACTGTGTGTGCTAACGAACATATCTATTGTAACTTTGATGGGACTGCTCAGGGCCCTGGCAACAGTGTTAGCCGGAATATATTGTATAATAGTGTTAGTAGTCATAACACAATTTGGCGACGAAGGTGGTTTTTGAATTGGCGTGTGCTCCGTCGCGGAAGATGGTAGACAACGAAGGACTGACTCCAGCGGACTTTCAGCTGCCCCCGTGGGGCAAGATTTTGCAGCAATCGTTACAGACTGTAGTTGAGTTCGTTCAGTGGTTAACGACGATTGTGTCGGGTCAGGCGGACCGTTTTGACTCCCTGGTGTAGCGGTTGCCGTCGGCTCCTCGGCCAGCATTTGATTCCAGTTCTGTGTCTTCCACTACTGTGTTTCTGCCTCCATTCTCGGGCTTTGACAGTTCTTTAGAAGATTGGGACTCCTATGAAAACCGACATTTCCTTGCGTTCGGGGTGTCCGAGCCGGCGTTGTGTAAGGCTTTATTTCTTTTGTGGGTCTTCCCCCACATCTATCAACTTTTGCATCAATTAGCCCCCCTGCAGGAACCGGCTGCTTTGTCTTTTGATGAGATGTGTCGTTTGTTGTCGGCCCATTACTGCCCCCGCACGCATGTTATTGTGGCGCGGGTTGAATTTTACCGGTCACATAAGAAACCCAATCAGTCCTACCGGGCGTGGGCCGCAGAGCTGCTCGGTCTTAGCCGCCGGTGTATGTTCATTACTCCGACCCACAAGGAGTCATATGCTGACGATATGGTTCGGGACACAATTCTCCAGCTCGCTCCTGATAGGGAAGTGCGCCAACGCGCCTTACAGCTGAAGTATCCCACCTTGACGGATGTTTTAATTATTGCACAGTCTTTTGAAGTTTCACGGGCTGCAGGGGATCAAATTGAGACTTGGGTTGATGTCACGGCAGTTTCGCAGTTGGGCTCGGCACCCTTGGATTGCGCAGACATCGCTTTCGTGCGGGAGCACCCCACTCGCCGCGCGTGCGGTCGTGAACAGACAGCGGCTTCGCGGCAGGCGCGGGCCGCGCCGCACTCTCCCGCTCGCGCGCAGCGGTCCTTTACATCCTGTCCTCTTTGTTTTGTACAACATGACAGCGCTGATTGCCCAACGTGATGAGTTACATGTCACTCATGCAAGAAAAAAGGCCACATGGCTTCTGTCTGCCGTTCTCGGCCGAATGAGCAAGATGACGAGATGGATGTTAATCTTGTACACACTGTTCACTCTTCGTCTCCCAAACTTTTTGTTGACGTTCAGATTTTTGACAGGGCAGTTACTTTACTTGTTGATACGGGAGCTTCCATTTCTCTTCTCAATTATATCACATATGTACGACTTGGTTCGCCCCCTCTGGCGGCTGTCAACCGTTTTTTGCGTGGCTACAGCCGCCAGCGCATTCCTCTCTTGGGTCAATTCACGGCCCCCATGGCGTATAAATCTGTCATCAGGCCGGTCACTTTTCTTGTTGTTGATGACACTGCGGCTGCTAACATTTTCGGCCTGGACGCTTTTAATGTTTTTGGTTTTTCTATCGATGATTATGTCAACCTCCTGTCGGATTCAGTTCCTTTTTCGGAGTTAGATGCTCTTTGTCGGGAATTTTCTTCCTTGTTTTCGGGGGGCCTGGGTTGTGCTGTGGGCTTTACCACCCACATTACCATGAAACCGACGGCACGACTCAAGTTTTCTCGCACGCACCAGGTGCCGGTGGCCCTGCGCGATCAACTTAAGATGGAATTAGATCGCCTACAGGACTTGCAGGTTTTAACTCCCATTTGTTCTAGTGAATGGGCTACGCCGCTGGTTATTGTAAAGAAGCCTGGGGGGTCTTTACGTATATGTGGTGATTTTAAAGTCACCATCAATGCACAGTCTGTGGTTGACTCATACCCCATGCCGCGGTTAGACGAACTCCTTGCTTTACTTTCTGGTTCCCACTCTTTTTCTCACATTGATTTAGTGGAAGCCTATCTTCAGCTCCCTTTGGATGATGACACTAAACGTCTGTTGGTTGTCAACACTCCCTTTGGGTTATACCAATATCAGCGACTCCCTTTTGGGGTCGCTAGTGCCCCGGCTATTTTCAGCGCTACTTAGAGCAGCTTCTCCGTCCGGTTTCGGGCTGTGTTAACTACTTGGACGATATTGTTGGGACTGGGGCCTCCACACAAGAGCATTTACAAAACCTGCGGGCACTTTTCTCTGTCCTACAAGCAGCTGGTCTCCGCTGCAAACTGGCAAAGTTCCGTTTTTTCCAACCTTCTATTCCTTATTTGGGGTTTGAGGTGTCTTCAGCGGGCGTCCGCCCGTTGCCAGATCGCGTGGCCGCGGTACAGTCCCTGCCGCATCCCACATCTGTTAAGGATGTACAGGTCTTCTTGGGCAAAACTGCCTATTACCACCGTTTTTTACCGGGGGCTGCCTCGGTAGCGCATCCTTTACATCATCTGCTTCACAGGGGTGTTCCCTTTGCCTGGTCGTCTGAATGTGAATGGGCGTTTTGCACGTTAAAGCACTTACTGGTTTTGCACCTTGTTTGACGGCATATGTTCCCGGGCAACATTTGGTTCTGGCCACTGATGCGTCAGTGGAGCGGCATGGCAATGGAGGGGTTGTGGCCCATAAGTATCCCGATGGGTCGGAACGCCCCATTGCATACGCCTCTAAGACGTTGACGGCAACTCAGCAACGGTACTCGCAAATTGAAAAGGAGGCAATAGCTATTGTCTATGCTTTGAAAAAATTTCATGTTTATTTGTATGGGGTCAAATTTCATCTTATTACTGACCATAAGCCCTTGGTGTCTCTATTTCACCCTACAGCAGCGCTTCCCGACAAGGCAGCTCATAGGTTGCAACGTTGGGCCCTCTTTCTTTCCCGTTATAATTATGAAATCCATTTCCATCCCACGGCACAGCATGCTAACGCGGACACATTATCGCGCCTTCCGGCGGGGCCTGATCCTGACTTTGACCGAGAAGAACTTTTATGCTTTTATTTGGATGAGGAAGCTCAGGCTACTGTTGATGGTTTTCCTATTACGGCGCCAGTGTTGGCCAAGGCGGTGTCGTCAGATCCCATGCTGCGGCGCGTCCTTCACTACATTCGAGTGGGCTGGCCTGACGTCCCTCCACGTCGGGCTTCAGATCTCCTCCGCAACTTTATTCCTTCTGTTTTTGCCTGTCTGAATGGGGCAGGGTTCTACTTTTGGCTACAGACAGACAGGCTCCGCGGGTGCTGATTCTGGCGGATCTCCATTCCAAAGTGCTTCAGATGCTTCATGAAGGACACTGGGGAGTATCCCGCACGAAAACATTGGCTCGCCGGCATGTGTTTTGGCCCGGCATCGATAGGGACATTACGAGGCCAGTGGCTAAGTGCTCGTTGTGTGCTTTACAGCAAGCGGCGCCTCGGGCATCTTTCTCTTCTTGGCAACAGCCCCGACAGCCGTGGGAGCGGGTGCACATAGATTACACGGGCCCCTTCCTGAACTCTTATTAGTTTTTTCTCGTAGATGCGTACTCAAACTTTCCATACATTTTTTGTTGCCATGCCATGTCCACTGCAGTAACTATTCAGTCACTGTCTAAGGTTTTTGCTTTGGAGGGGTTTCCACTCACACTAGTTTCAGATAATGACACCCCTTTCACTTCTTCTGTTTTTCGAGATTTTTGTGCTCCTTTGGGTATTCGTCATATTACGGCCCCTCCGTTTCATCCTCAGTCTAATGGTGAAGTGGAAAGGTTTGTGCATACGTTTAAAACTCAAATGCGCAAATATGTGGCCTCTTGCTCTGTGGATGATGCCATTATCCGGTTCTTGATGTCGTATCGGTTCACTCCGGTGGGGGAACGCAGCCTGGCGGAACTGCTTCATGGCCGGCAACCTCGCACTCTCTTTCATTTGTTGTTGCCTCAGCCACCGAGTGTCTCCCACGGCCATCAGGTCGGTATATTCCGGGGTCGCTAGTGTGGGCGCGCGGGTTTGGCCGGCATCCTCGTTGGCTGCCGGGTAAGGTGAAGTTATGTCTCGGCCGTCGACTTTGCACTGTGGACACTGCTATGGGCATTCTTCGTCGACACTGGGATCAGTTGTGCCCGCGACTCCCGGCAGATTCACAGGCACCTCCTCCAGCCCCGCCTCCTCCGGGGCCTGTTTCGCCGGCATGCTCCGTGCCAACATCTTCGGGGGGGCCGACTTCTGCGCTGCGTGCTGGGTCCGCCCAAGCTCCGTCGGCAGTAAGGCCGCCCTTCCCGGCACTGGCACCAGTCCCAGCAGCCGCATTCCTGAGCAACGGGTCACCTCCTCTGTCGGCTTCCCTCACTGAGCATCCGGCACTGGACAGGCGGGAGGGAGCCACCGCTTCTGAGGCTATGGACATCCAGACACCAGAAAGGACCATGACTCAACCTGTGAGTTAGGAAACTGCTCCTTTTTTATTTCCAATGCTGGGATCAGATGGTGCGCCCTCATCCCCGGTCATCACGAGCAACATACACAGAGGTACCAGCCACTCCTGGCACAGACGAACAGGACATTATCAGCCCTATGGGGTAGTACCAGCCCGACACTGGCAGCCAGAGATGGACGAGGCCTCACCCATGGACGTAGGCTGGATGCGGTTGGCACCCCTGGCCATTACACCGTAAAGGGGGAGGAATGTGGTAACGCACAGCACGTGTGTTTAGACGGCGCACCGCCCTTTACCAGAACTGGCCACTGTGCGGCGCTGGCGGCACTACCGTGCTGCACCCTACCGGCCGCGCGGCGTTTGAGAGAGGCACAGGGACAGCCGAGACCTCGTCTCAGTTGCGTACTGTGTGTGCTAACGAACATATCTATTGTGACTTTGATGGGACTGCTCAGGGCCCTGGGAACAGTGTTAGCCCGGATATATTGTATAATAGTGTTAGTAGTCATAACATGCCCTAATTAAAAAGTTGAATTATTTTCTGCAATAAATTATTTTATTTAATATGGCTGCCAGTCTCAAAGGATTGGGGAATCCCCAATCATAACAATAACTGATTCCACATATTTTATTAATTTTCCATCAAACAATAATTTCTGTATACCAAATTGTAATACTAACATATAGTTTAATTCAAATATCAAATTCTGACCTAGCCATTTTATAAACAATTATGCCGATTATGAGATCACAAAAATATTCCTATGCTAGACTATAAATAGCCAGAAATATTGATAATTAGTTAGTTGGTGATTAGACACATAACAAGAAACAACGTATGCCACACAAGTCTGGTGATTTACCGCTCATACTCAATTGAACTGCAAATCCTCAACGTATGCTGCAATTTGTTAACTTTGTAAATTTTCTAGTATCTAAAGCACACTAAGTTTTAGTTAATTGCATTGAGTTGATAATTTATTCTGTGAATGTGATATTGCCGCATGCAAAGAATGGTGAACATTGTTGTTAAAGGGTAAAAATACTGCACTAGGATCATATCATAATATCGCCTCATTTAGTGCAGTTCTGTTCTTGCCATGAAAACTATTGTGAGAACTAAACTAGCCACTTAGATTGTTTATAGTATGGTGCTAAATAAAAGATTAACGTCAAGTTAAAATATTGTGTTGCAAACTTCAGTGTAGAGAATAGTAGCACCAAAAGTTTTAGGGCCAGATCATACTGAATAGAGGCTACCTAGTGCATCAGGCAATGAGACTACAAAAGGTAAGGGCAGGATAGTTACAACATGTAAAGTATAATTCTTTAACACTGGGAATAATTTCAAGAAAACTTGCTAGATAAACACATAATCTATATAAAAATTACTATGCTTCTTGAAGGGACTAAAGAGCATTGAGAAGAAAAATGGGTGACATAACCGAAGTTTAATTTCGTTATCTATTTATTTTATGGATCATGATCCAACACCTTGCTAGGATTTTGAAATGAACCATTCTTACAGTTATAATTCACTTTCTGATATGAACACATACCGGCAATTTACTTGATTGTCTTAAGACTTTTTTTACTTTGTAGAAATAACAGATAACATAGATAAAGAAAACAGTTGAACATGGTGTGTCTAAGAAGTGTGCCTGCGTGATTATATGAATGAGAGTATGTGTCTTTTTTCTGAAGATGGCTGGTGTGGAAAGCCAAGTTGAACTTGTATGAGAGTCATTTTTGTGTGCCTGCCATGGCTAGATGAATGTCTTTGAGGTGAGTTGGAATTGCTTGGATAATTCATGAAAGTTCCAAGGCATTTCATTTCACCTCGTGTCATCTGGAGACAGGACAGGAAAGAAGTGATATGAAAATAAGCAAAAGTGATTACTATTAAGTATCAAATGAACTGAATGGTAACAGTCCTGATGTCTGACCCACATCTATACATCAAATGGCGACAGTAGCCAAACATATTACTACAGAAAAATATATAAGAAACATGTAATAATAAAGCCACAAAGTAAATTCCACAAAACATGAGAAACTGCAAGCCAAAAGAAGTAAACATCATGAGAAACTATATTAAATTAGAACATAAATTATGAATAAGTGTAATACTCAGTCCATTTAAGAAGAATGCAATAAAATTATCCCTCTGTGAAAGCACAAAAAGTGGTAAAACATGTAGATTAGATCAGTACTTGTGTCACAGATCAAGTATACATTCCATAATAATGTCTAACACATCAGTTAAATAAAACGAAGTTTACAACTGACCGAAAAGACATGGCGATTAGCAGCAACAGGCACATTAAAAAAGCACACACACACACAACACTTCAGCTATCAGCTATGGCTTTCTTCATAAATATAACATTCACACAATCACACAATACAGTCACACAACCATCAGCTATGGCTGCCGCACTACAAATCACACTCTGTAGTGTGGCAATAGGAGAGGGGAGATAGGAAGATTGTGTCACAGTGGTGGTGGATGATGTATGTATTAGATGAGAGGCAGCTTAGGAATGGAGTGGGGAGGCAGTTGATGGGAGGGAAAAAATAAGAATAATAATAAAAATAAAATAAATAAACCACGCACACACACGCGCGCGCGCGCACACACACACACACACACACACACACACACACACACACACACACAACAAAATAGGAGAGTTTTTGGATAGACATGTAGGAACCGTTGGGTGTAGAAAAAAGAGACAATATTGTAGGATGAGGCCTGGATAACTTTGGGATCAGAGAATGTACTGTAGGGATAACTTCCATCTGCAAAGTTCTGAAAAGCTGGTGGTGGGTGGGAGGATCCAGATGGCCCGGTCTGTGAAGCAGCTATTGAAGTCAACATATGCTCCACTGCATGCTGTGTCACAGGGTAGTTCACCTTGTTTTTGGCCACCAGTTGGTGGTGGCCATTCATCCTAATGGACTGCTGGTTAGTGGTCATGGCAATGTAGAGAGCTGCGCCGTGATTGCAGCACAGTTGGTAAATTACATGGCTGCTTTCACAGGTGGCCCAGCCTCCAATAGGGTAGGATAAGCCTGTTATAGAACTGGAATAGGAAGTGCTGGGTGAGTGGACTGGACAAGTCTTGCAGTGGGGTCTTCCACAGGAATAAAATCGGCTAAACTGCAGAGTCTGTTGCCCACGCATTGCAAATGTTGGCAACACCACAGCAGTCAAACATAGAGCAGGTATATGTTTTATTTATTTTGTGATCTGTACAAAACAGTGATCATTTTAAGTAAAAGTTGGGTTAGGGATAGGTTAAACAAGAAGCTTTTTTTTTTTTTTAGTATGTGAGGGTGCATAGCAACTGAATCTCCGGTTCAAAAATGATCTATTCACAGTTGCCAACATACGCTTCCATGCTAAATACATGGGCAATAGACTCTGCAGTTTTACCATAAAATCCCTGTGGTGATGGGCTGGGTTTTGGGGTGGCATAGCAATGGACTAGGATGTTACGGAGGTTGGGAGGGTGACAGAACACCATTTTAGGAGGGGTGAAAAAGTTTTGGGCAGGATGTCTCTCATTTCTGGGCATGAAGACAGAAAATCAAAACCTTGGAAAAGGATGCAATTTAGTTATTCAAGTCCAGGGTAGATAATGGGAGCACTTTTTCATGGATGGTTAATGGTGGTAGAGATAGGATTTGGAATGTGTGGGAATATGGCATGGGAGATGTGTTTGCAGACTAGGTCTGTCAGGTAGTTTCTGTCTGCGAAAGCCTTTGTGACACCCTCAGCATGTTGATAAAGAAAATTCTTGTCACTGCAGGTACACCGTCCGTGGGTGTCCAGGCTGTAAGGGAGGGATTTTTTTATGTGGAAGGTATGGCAACTCTCAAAGTGTAGGTATTGTTGGTGGTTGGTAGGTTTAATATGGATGGAAGTGTGGATGGAGCCATCAGTGAGGTGGAGGTTGACATCCAGGAATGTGGCATGGTGGGTTGAGGAAGAGCAGGTGAAGTGGATGGGGGAGAAGGAGTTCAAGTTTTGAAGGACAGTGGATAGGGTGGCCTGGCACTGAGTCCAGATAATGAAAATATGATCAACAAACCTGAACCAGGCCAGAGGTTTGGGGTTTTTGGATGTTAGGAAGGATTCCTACAGGTGTCCCATAAACAGGCTGGTGCCCATGGCTGTGCCACTGATTTGATGGTACCTTATATATATATTGTAGAAAGTACTGTATACTTCTGCAGATAACACAATGGCTTATCATAAAAAAAAGGCCCCAAAATCCAAGGTCATCTTATACGACATTAAAAAAAAGAAAACAAAAAATGGATTGAACTTTAGTCTGAAATTTACATTGTGGACGAAAGATTTATGAAAACAAAGGTTTTATTTAAAAAAAAAAAAAATAATTTATTAGTTTTATTAATTTACTGAGCAGAAAAGGGTAAATACAACAATATTTATGCCATAAAGTAGGAATAGAATTAATTATTTACAATACAGCTTGTTTTTACAATGTTGCTTGTTGCTGCTCTGAGCAGTGACACACTTGAAGGCTCCAAGTTTCCTGCCAGCTCCACAACATCAATGGAGCTTAATTTCTTGAAGATGGTCTAAAATAAGACCGAAACTAGTCGAAAAAAAAAAGTTTTTTTACACTCTAGACTGTTCTTTATATATAGATTAGCATATATTTACCTATGGAGCAATAAAGGGTTAAAAATTTTAGAGCTACATGCAAAAATAACTTCTCAATATAACCAGAGTCGCACTGAAATGATAACCATATATTTACATATGGAGCAACATTTGCGGTTTCCTTTGAAATCCTTTATCTTCTGTTCTCGGGCAATTTCGTGTGTTTTCACCAGCATAATATGTGCATCAGTGCAATTAAATGCCATCTCACTGGAAGAAATTACTCTTCTCTTATACTTCGCATTGTAAAAAAATGCTTCTTCACAATATGATACAACGTAGCACTACACACACAAAAGTTCAAAAGCAGACTGCAAACACTGCAACAAAGGGTGAAATCCAGATCTACCAATCACGAAAACTACTTATGATGGCTTATAGCAGCATTTTTTGGAACTACCATTAACAAAACTAGGCTCTCTACACAAAACCAAGGAGGTTAGAATTTCTAACCTCCTTGCACAAAACCATGGTTTTACCTCCAAGCAAAAAACCTACTTATGGAGGCATCTGGTGGCGTTTTTCTGAACAACCTGAAGCTTTGCTTCCCAATCTAAGCCATATGCATACTTTTAGATCCTGAAACCTGGAAAAAAGTGCAGTTTGCATTCGAGTAAATACGGTAACTTCGGGGGTCTTGTTATAGGCCAGATATATGCTTATAAAATTTTGCTGAAACTTTGTACTTCGTCTTATCTGAAGGTCATGTTATCTGCAGAAATATACAGTAATTGTCCCATAACATTCCTTGGAGCATGCCAGAAATAATGTTCACATCAGAAGACCTCTCTCATTGAGAATAACAAGCTGTTTGCTAAAACTCTTAAATACAGTTATGCGGATGATCTGTTGCTCCATATGGTCATATATTTTTCATCAGATGACATCTACCACCTTCCATAAGTCAAGAAATGCAATATCTGTATGGGAGCCTGTATCTACTGTTCTCTAGTTCTTGAGCAAGAATAGAGCAAGCTACGTTTCACTCAACATTGCTTTCGGATCCCGTGCTTAGTTCTTCAGAGTATATTTCCAGCCTCAAGAAATTTCATAATACATAAGAATAAAACATGTTCCAAAATTCTGTAACAGACTGATGTCAGAGATATAAATGCCTGTAGTTTTGCATATCCATTTCAGGATCTTTCTTACTGGATAAAACAAAATGCATATGAAAAGGTAACCTATTGTCATTCAGGAATTTGAAATATTCAAACATCTTGACTGCTGCAGGACAGGGCTAAAGTTAATAATTTCTATTGGACCAGCATTCAAACATAGACTTCCCACTTTGGATCACGGGTCACCTTAACCAATTATGCTCCTCAGGTACACTTCCCATTCTGCCCAAATTCTCAACATGTCACATACTATGATGGTAGTGCCCCCGCCCAATTACTTCCTCTTTCCCACAGAATTAGTGTATTCCTGCAAGGGATTGTACATATGTGTGGATCCACACAGAAACTGTCAATTGCCTATAGAGAGCATATATACCATTATAGATATGGTGTCTGTTCTTTCACACACATCCAACAAAACAGAAGCCATTGATTGACATGTATAAATTTAGAATTCAAAATACTCAAACATCTCAACTATTCCAGGGCAATGAAATACATGGCAAAGGTGAAAATTTGTACAGAACTCTGGATTTGAAATTGGATTGCCTGATTCGGGACATCAGGCATCTTAACCAATTGGGCTATCCAGGCAACCTTCCCATCATGCCAAATTATCAACATGACACACACTCACAACCTTAGTGTATTCCTGCAAGGTATCAGATGAAGAGTTGAGATGTTTGAATATTTTGAATTCCTAAATGTATGGCTATTAAAGTCAACAAATGTTGTCACTGAGGTTAAATTGTGAAATATTCAAATGTTTGTGAATCTTAAAGGGACTTGACTGTGAGGTCATCAGTCCCTAGACTTACAAACTACTCATGAACTACCTTATACTAAAGATGACACAAACGTCCATGTCTCAGGGGGAGGGGGGGGGGGATGGCCTCAATATGCTTGGCCTCTCTGCCGCGACAACAAATTGTGGTATTGGTCTGCAAATCCCAGCCTTTGATGCTAATGAACAACAGTCAGTACAGTCATCTAAACCAGATGCTTGATGTGGAAGCCCACATGCAGCTGAATGTTCATTGAGGATACATTATTGGGAGACTTTTGGTTCAGCTGGTGTTTAGTTGTTCCATACATGCACATCTATTTGCCCAAATCAACCACCTTTCAAACTACCTTAGTGCCAAATGTGGATTGTGCCATTATTATACTTCAATCACAATGGTAAGTGAACAGTTTACAAACTTAGCTGTTACAGAAATGATTCCACCCTTGCCTCAAAGGCCCATAATTATGTGCCTGTCACAGTTCGACAAACATCTTTACTTGAGTTGCAAACTATCCTCGTTATATTGTTAACTTACTTATAATCATTGTATGTTTGTACACAGATCTACATTATCTTTACTATTATTATTAATAAATATTGCCGCAAGAGACCACGTACACCGACTGCCGGCGTGGCGCAGGGGATAGCGTCACGGACTGCAGTGCTGAAGGTCGCTGGTTCAATCCCGCCCACCGGCAAAAATTTATTTCTTTGTAATTAACAATGGCAGAATGTTCTACATCTTTCTTATGTTCACTTGTAAATTCTACTTGTTTCTTATGTTCACTGTTCTTCTAATTTCTGGTAAATTCTGTCCGTGTATAAATAGCAGAGCACTCTGCCCAAGAGGCAGTCAGTGCTGCGTGTATGTTAAATTCGCAATAAACGTGCTTTCAGTATAAGTGCTGTGTTTAGTTGTCTTCGAAGTCAAGCCTGCTTCCGTTTCAACACGACATTGTTTGGTGGAGGCGCTGGGTATCCTGTGCAACAGCTGCATCACCGTGTCTCCAATTAGGCAACGTAAGAGCCGTCGCTTACACAGGCAATCACCTGCTGATGATTTCAGTCGACCTATGGGAAGAAGCCCATCGCCGTACCCTAGACGAGGTCGCTCCCCGACGCGCCGCAGCCATTCACAGTCGCCGTACAGAGGTACCAGCTGCTCCCCTAGCCGCCGCACCCAGGAAAACTAAGCAAGGCGACCATCTACGAAGGTGAGGCCGCCGCAGATGAAAATCCTCCATGGATGACAGTCGCTAAGATGTTGGGAAATCTCATCGACGTCATAATCGACGGGCAACCTGTCCGGGCACTTGTTGACTCAGGAGCATCTTTCTCTGTATTGTCGGATAATTACTGACGCACACTAAAGAAGACAATGTTCTCTGATACTGGGGCAACTGTGCTGAAGGTCGTGAATGGAAAGTACGTCCAGCCAGCAGGAACTTGTGTCGCAAGAATAACCATCAACAACAGGACCCAGCAGTTTGAATTTGTCGTGTTAACAAAATGTAGTCCCAAAAGTTAAGAGACTAATCAAGGTACAGCAACTACAACAGTGGATAACAAGTGAAGTATTGGCACAATGTAGGAAGCTACAGGAATTGAGACAGGTTGGAGATGTTGAAGGCTATAAAACATTACAAAAAACTTACAGGAAGACAATAAGGAAAGCAAAAGCAAACTCAATTAACATCACCATATTAATCTCGAAAAACAAGATAAAGGCATCCTGGAATGTAATAAATGCTGAAAGAAACGAAAATGCTGGACCAAACAAAGAAACGGAGATCAGGTCAATGAAAATAGAATTGTTACAGATGGTATCAAAATAGCAAACATTCTCAATGACAATTTTATAAATGTGGTTGAGAACTTAAAACTGAAAAGAAAGAGTCCAAAGAAAACGGGTACAAAATTAACAAAATATTCATGCAGCACTATGTTATTGAGGCCTGTTACAGAAGATGAGCTAAGGAAAACTATACAGAAACTGAAGGCCAAGAAATCAGCTGGCGATGATGAAATATCAAATCATGTGATACAGTTAGTAAGTGAGCACATACTCACACCATTAGTAGATATAGCAAACAGCTCTTTTAGAGATGGAATTTTTCCAGAGAAATTGTAGACAAGTAAGTAGTATCAGTGTACAAGAAACAAAACAAGGATGACCCCAACAACTATAGACCAGTCTCGCTGATATCAGGATTCTCAAAAATATTGGAAATGCCCATGTATAATAGATTAGTTGACTATCTGGACAAACACAATATTCTTGTACCATCACAGCATGGTTTCAGAATGGGTAAATCTACAGAATCTGCCATTGCTAGTCTGAGATAATATGTTATACAGTGTTTCGATGAAAAGAGAGTTGTAGCTGCGATGTTTCTGGACATCTCCAAAGCATTCAACACTATTGAACATGACATACTGATAAAAAAAAAACTGGAAAATTATGGCATTTGTGGGCTATCAGGTGAATGGATTGAATCATACCTGTGCAACAGGAAACAATATGTTTCAATAGGGAACTCATTTAGATCAGAAACCAAAACCATCAAATATGGAGTACCACAGGGTTCTGTAATTGGACCCCTGCTGTTTAATCTCTATGATATAGGTAGTGAAGAGAAAGAGAAAAAAAATATTGTGCGCTGATGACATGGCAGTATTGAACCATGGGCAAAATATGCAACAACTTGAGAGAAGTGCATTTATTTCAGCAAACACGACAGCTCAGTGGCTTACAGAAAATGAGGTAGTTATAAACCTAAAAAAGACTATGTTTACAGTGTTCAGAAACAAAGAGAAGTCAGTGCAAATGAATTTAAAGGTCACTGATATGTATCTGGAAGAAGTAGAATCCACAAAAGTTTTAGGTGTTATTGTAGACAATGTGCTGAAATGGAAAGAGCTTATTAACTATGTCTGCAAAAAACTAAGTTCTGTTATTTTCATCATGAAGCAACTGTCACAATATGCAGACAAACAGCTATTGTGCACAGTATATCATGGACTCTTTGAACCATACCTGCAGTATGGAGTGACAGTGTGGGGAAACTCAAACATCGAAGAAACGAAAAAATTGTTCACTTTACAAAAGAAAGCAATCAGAAAGAACTCGGAAACCTGTAGAAACTGCTACAAAAGTCTAGGAATCTTAACTTTCACGTCTTTATACATCTATAAAACAATAATGTACATCACAAAAGAGATTTCACTGTATGACACACATACTAGTGCGCATACCCACAACACACGGGGTAAGGACAAAATAAGAAACATACCCCACCGACTGACAATCCTTGAAAAACGACCTTGGTACTCGGACATCAAGTTCTTAAGAAACCTGCCTATTAATCTTCGTGATAATATACATGGCCATAATTTCTCAAGGAAACTGAAAGACTATCTAATGGAAAAAGAATTTTACACCATTGAAGAATACTTGCTTAGTTAATTTTGTACAAAATGTTAATATATTCTAGTGAATTTGTGAAAAGTGACATTTGATTGTTATATACATGTCTTACACATGACATACCTTGTATTAAATTAAATATGTATATGTTTGCTGTTGCACATTAGGAGATAAGTGAAAATGAATATATAATGCTATTGATGTATCCTATATTACACGTACATGTATTGTACACAGTGTAATCCTACAGGATCAAAAAAATTCAATTCAATTCAATGTCCTCGGATGGGACTTCCTTCAGGTATCCCAAGCTATCATTGACTGTGGAAGATCTGAGCTGCAAATTGAAGAAGTTGTTCAGACAGATACATGTAATACAGAATTTTCTGGGAAGTTATTTGTCGTTGACCATGTGATGATCTCGCCGTTGACGATGAGAAGAGTTGCAGCCACAAATACAGATGGGCGATTAAACTGTGAAGTGCTTGTTGATAGTAAAAAGTTTATCAGGCTCACAAAAGATATTTACATACCAGCAGCTATCACAAGCATTACCGGTGGTCAAGGAGAGATTTGGATCACTAATTGTCACGAGCAGTCAGAACTTATCCCCAAGGGAATGTGTATTGGGACAGCTGAACCAATCCAGGACGGTGAGCTCAACGTCATCAATGAAGACCCATGCCCTGCTGTTAGTACAGACAACACGCTGGAGGAAACAAACATGGAACTGCCAATAGGGCCTGGACTGACCAACAAACAACACCAGTGGGTGTTAAATATACTACACCAATTTTCGGGTGCATTCACACATCAGCAGGGGAAAAGTCAGATGAAACGGCCCACGATAAAGCACTGTATCAATACTGGGGATCATCCGCCAATTAGCCAGCATTCGTATAGAGTGTCACCAGCTGAAAGACGGATAATTCAAGAGGAAGTGGAGAAGATGTTACGTGATGACATTATTCAACCTTCGGAGAGTCCTTGGTCCTCATAAAGAAGAAGGATGGCACGTGGCGATTCTGTGTCAACTATCGGCGGTTGAACAGAATCACAAAGAAAGATGTCTACCCATTGCGGCGCGTTGACGACACCTTAGACTGCTTGAAAGGAGCAACATACTTCTCAACTATGGACATGCAGACAGGTTACTGGCAAATCGAGGTTGACAAAGCTGACAGGGAGAAGACAGTTTTTATTGCACCTGACGGCTTCTCTGAATTTAAAGTAATGCCATTTGGATTATGTAATGCTCCGGCCGCATTTGAACACATGATGCACAACTTGCTTCGACACCTTAAGTGGACGACGTGTCTTTGCTATTTAGATGACATTGTCGTTTTCTCGAAAACATTTGAAGAACATCTGAGTCACCTGTCAACTATGTTGAAGTGTGTTCTGACTGCAGGACTCTGCCTCAGTCCAAAGAAGTGCCTCTTCGTCACCAAAGAGATAAAAATCCTGGGGCACCTAGTCAACAGAGATGGTGTCCGTCCTGATCCAGATAAAGTAAAGGCAGTCACAGAATTTCCAACTCCTCAGCACATCCGTGATGTGAGACATTTTCTCAGACTGTGCTCATACTACCGATGTTTCATAAAACGATTTTGTAACAAGGCGTGTCCAAGAACTTCTTCTGGGAGACGCCAAGTTTTAGTGGGATGAGACAAAAGAAAGAGCTTTCCGGGCACTTAAGGAGGCTCTAACTTCCACACCAATGCTAGCCTTGTACGACGAGAATGCAGAAACGGAACTTCACACAGATGCCAGTAGTTATGGGATTGGTGCAGTGCTTGTACAAGTTCAGGAATGTGCTGAAAAAGTGATAGCCTATGCATCAAGAGTACTCTCAAAGTCAGAGATAAACTACTCACAACTGAAGAAGAATGTCTTGCAGTTATCTGGGCTATCAACAAGTTCCAGCTGTATTTATTCGGCAAACCATTCACCGTCTTGACAGACCACCATTCTTTGTCTTGGCTGACTAGCTTGAAGGATCCATCAAGTCGACTAGCAAGATGCGCACTAAGACTCCAAGAGTACGATGTCACAGTGGTATTCAAGAACACAAGGATGCCGACTGCCTTTCGAGGAATCCATTAGTGGAACACAATAGCATGAATGAAATTTCAACCCTCACTGAATTAGATGTCGTTACAGCTGAACAGAGGGAAGCTCCAGCACTATTAAAAAAGATAGAGGCCTTGGAGAAAGGAGAACTGACCAATGGAGAGTTCCAACTTATAAACGGAACATTGTATAAGAGCAACTACGAAACTCTGGGCCCCAAATGGTTACTGGTCGTTCCAGCTCATCTCCAGCCCGCTATTCTCAAATATTTCCACAATGCTCCAATATCCGGTCATCTGGGATTCGTGAAGACCCTAGACAGAATCAGACACAGGTATTACTGGAAAGGTCTACCGATCTGTCAAGCACTATGTGAGTCACTGTAAAGAGTGCCAGCGACGGAAGCATGTGCCGCATTTACCTCCAGGGCATCTCGTACTGATTCCGCCGGCAGCAGCTCCATTCCACCGAGTTGGGATCGATATTTTAGGAAGGTTCCCGAAGTCGACAACCGGTAATCAATGGATAATAGTGTGCACTGACTACCTCACACGCTACGCTGTCACCAAACCTGTGCCGACTGCAGAAGTTACAGAGATCGCAAAATTCCTTGTAGAAGACATAATCTTGAAGCATGGAGCAGCACGTGTCATGATATCTGATCATGGACATTGTACACAGAATGACAACTGCATACCATCCTCAGACAAATGGTCTTACAGAACGTTTTAACAAGGCGTTAGCCGATATGCTGTCGATGTTGAACAGAAGGATTGGGATACAATTCTGCCAGTCGTGACATTTGCTTACAACACCGCAAGACAAGACACCACAGGCTTCACGCCGTTTTTCCTGCTCCATGGCCATGCAGCTAAGACGAAAATGGATACGATATGCCCTTTCCAACCAGACGACAATCAGGATGACTATGTTAAACAGCTCATCACCAGGGTCAAAGAAGGAAGACAGCTGACTTGCATACGGACACTGGATGCCCAGTAGAAGGACCGTCAGTGGTATAACGTCAAGCACCAGCCTGTTGTGTACAGCCCTGGAGATCTTGTATGGATTTTTACCCCTGTATGGAAGGCTGGACTGTCAGAAAAGTTATTGAAGTGATACTTTGGACTGTATCGTGTCATACGCCACATGTCAGACGTCACATACGAAGTTGAGGATTAAGAGCCGCCGTCGAAACGACAAAAGTGAAGAGACATTGTTCATGTCCTTCACATGAAGCCTTACTACGATCCTGAAGAGCAGGTAGACGACAATGGCTTCTTGTTCAAGGATGCTAAGGGCGGTAATGTTACTGATGAAGCCATGACAGGAACGTATGTCGTCGATAATCGTGGAGAAGGGAAGGATTCCCTTGAACTGCCATACAGAGGACCTATGACAAGGTCAAGATCCAGGACATTGCAACTGGCTCCACAGGCAATGTAACAGCGGGTCACTGTTTTTCCAGGAGAGGGAGCAATGCCGCGAGAGACTACGTACACCGACTGCCGGCATGGCGCAGGGGATAGCGTCACTGACTGCGGTGCTGAAGGTCGCCGGTTCAATCCCGCCCAAGGGCAAAAATTTATTTCTTTGTAATTAACAAGTCCAGAATGTTCTACATCTTTCTTAATTTATGATACGAATATTCGAGGAAAAAATTCCTAACACGCAAAATATATGTAAAAAAAAATAGATGAAGTCTACTTACCAGGCGAAGGAGCACAGGCAGTGATAGTAACAAATAAACATACACACACAAACACTAGCTTTCGCAGCCTAGCTGCTTCATCAGGCAGAAGGGAAGAAGAGGGAAATGATGAGGGTTTTAAGGGAGTGGGTAAGGAGTCATTCCAATCTCGGGACAGGAAAGACTTACCTTGAGGGAGAAAAAAAGAGGATAAACAAATACACACACACCCACACATTTACACAGACGCAAGTACACCTAGGCAGACATACTGTAGAAGGCAAAGAAGTTAAGAAGTTAGACAGAGATACCACTTGAGGCAGAGGATCAGTACAGAGAATTGAGGCAAAGATGTTAAGATGGTGGCTGGGAATTCGAATTTAGCGGAGGTTGAGACCAGGTGGGCAATGGGAAGAGAGAATATGCTGAAGGGCTAGTTCCCATCACCGGAGTTCTGAAGGATTGGTGTCGGTGGGAAGTATCCAGATAACCAGGACGGTGTAACACTGTGCCAAGGTATGTTTAGCCACAGGATGATCCTCATTACCAACAAACACTGTCTGCCTGTGACCATTCATGTGAATGGACAGTTTGTTGCTGGTCATTCCCACATACAACGCTTCACAGTGCAGGCATGTCAGTTGGTAAATCATGTGGGTGCTGTCGCAAGTGGCTCTGCCCTTGATCGTGTACACCCTCCGGTTTACAGGACTGGAGTAAGTGGTGGTGGAAGGGTGCATAGGGCAGGTTTTACAACGGGGGCGGTTACATGGGTAGGAGCCAGAAGGTGGTTTGGGGATTTCATAGGGATGGACTAGGAAGTTACGGAGGTTACGTGGGTGGCGGAAAGACACTCTCGGAGGAGTGAGGAGGATGTCATGAAGGATGGATCTCACTTTGGGTCAGGATTTAAGGAAGTAGTATCCTTGCTGCAGAGCCACATTCAGAATCCGCTCCAGTCCCGGAAAGTATCTGGTGACAAGAGGGGCACTTCTGAGGTTCTAGAGAGCCACATTCAGAGTCCGCTCCAGTCCTGGAAAGTATCCGGTAACAAGAGGGGCACGTCTGGGGTTCTGTTGAAGGTTCTGAATTTGGGGGGATGAGGAAGTGGCTCTGGCAATTTGCTTCTGCACCAGATCAGGAGGATAGCTGCGGGATGTGAAAGCTGTTATCAGATTATTGGTGTATTGGTTCAGGGATTCGGGACTGGAGCAGACTCGTTTGCCACGAAGACCTAAGCTGTAGGGAAGGGAACGTTTGATGTGGAATGGATGGCAGCTGTCATAATGCAGGTATTATTGTTTATTGGTAGGTTGGATGTGGACAGATGTGTGAAGTTGGCCATTGGACAGATGGAGGTCGACATTGAGGAAAGTGGCATGGGATTTGGAATAGGACCAGGTGAATTTGATGGGACCAAAGAAGTTGAGGTTGGAGAGGAAATTCTGGAGTTCTTCTTCACTGTTGGTCCAGATCATGAAGATGTCATCAATGAATCTATACCAAACTTTGGGTTGATAAGCTTGGGTGTCCAGGAAGGCTTCCTCTAAGCGTCCCATAAATAAGTTCGCGTACGAGGGGGGCATCCTGGTCCCCATGGCTGTTCCCTTTTGTTGTTGGTATGTCTGGCCCTCAAAAGTGAAGAAGTTGTTGTTTAGGATGAAGCTGGCTAGGGTATTAAGGAAAGAGGTTTTAGGTAGGGAAGTGGGTTGGTCGGCGTGAAAGGAAATATTCCATCGCAGCGAGGCCCTGGGCATGGGGATATTTGTGTATAAGGAAGTGGCATCAATGGTTACCTTTGCTGGAGATATCACTTTGCCATGAAGAAAAATAATCCTACTCCTAACGATCAAGCTCCCCAAGACATCATTCAAATCAAACCCTGCCTGGAACAGTTCCGTCCTCCGTCACGACGAGACCCACCTGCTCTTCCTCAAAATCACCCTCTTCAAACCTTCCAGGAATTCTTTACTTCCAACCTTGCCTCCCAGTCTTTCCTGAGAAACCTTAATCCTACTCCCAACATTACCACAGCTGAATCCCGAGCTATCCATGATCTGAAGGCTGACCATTCCATCATCATTCTCCCTGCCGACAAGGGCTCCACAACTGTGGTACTTGATCAGCGGGAGTATGTGGCAGAAGGACTGTGTCAGCTTTCACATAATGCCACATATAAAGTTTTTCAAGGCGATCCCATTCCTGATGTCCAGGCAGAGCTCAAAGGAATCCTCAAAACCTTAGGCCCCCTACAAAACCTTTCACCTGACTCCATTAACCTCATGACCCCACCAACACCCCTCACCCCCACCTTCTACCTACTTCCGAAGATTTACAAACCCAATCATCCCAGCTGCCCCATTGTGGCCGGTTACCAAGCCCCTACAGAACGAATCTCTGCATATATAGACCAACACCTTCAACCCATCATGTGCAATCTCCCATCCTTCATCAAAGACACCAACCACTTCCTCGATCGCCTGAAATCCTTACGCAGCATGTTACCTCCTGAAACCATCCTTGTAACCATTGATGCCACTTCCTTATACACAAATATCCCACATGCCCAGGGCCTCGCTACGATGGAATATTTCCTTTCTCGCCGACCACCCAATTCCCTACCTAAAACCTCTTTCCTTAATACCCTAACC